>OY288265.1:47661608-48981217 GCA_958450335.1 Hibiscus tridactylites | reverse complement strand
ATACGTCTCAACTCGGCATCCTCTAGAACCACTATTCTATCCTTGTAACATAGGATCCCATTCTCACCAAAACAATAATCGGTAGGCCTATCTTCGGCTATATCTTGTACGTGAGGTGCCAAAGAATCATCTCGTAACTGCTTCTCTCGAATCAACTGAACTAACGAAGGCTTAACTTGGAGCTCGGCTATCAAACCACCATCCTTGGACACACTCAATCTCGCAAACATAGCTCGCAACTCAATGACCACTTTTCTACTCAAAGCATCGACCACTATGTTTGCCTTACCCGGATGGTACTCTATTGTAAGATCATAGTCCTTAAGAAGTTCTAACCACCTACGCTACCTAAGGTTCAACTCCCTCTGAGACATCAAGTACTTCAAACTCTTGTGGTCGGTATATACGGTACACTTCTCACCATAAATATGGTGTCTCTAGATCTTTAAAGCGAACACTACGGCGGCCAACTCTATGTCATGAGTGGGATAGTTCTTCTCGTGCACTATCAACTGTCTCGAAGCATAGGCTACCACCTTACCTTCTTGCATAAGCACACAACCTAAACCTACGTATGATGCATCACTATAAATCACAAATTCTCTTCCCGGCTCAGGCTGTATCAAGATAAGAGCTTCGGTCAAAGCTTTCTTCAACTTCTCAAACGCTTCTTGTCTTGCATCTGACCACTCATAAGGGACATTCTTTTGAAGCAACTTAGTCAAAGGAGTTGCTATCCTAGAAAATCCCTCGACAAATCTTCTATAATACCCCGCCAAGCCTAGGAAACTACATATTTCTGTTACTGACTTCGGTTGTTTCCAATTCACTATAGCTTCTATCTTATTAGGATCCATACCAATCCCATTAGCCGAGATCACGTGACCTAGGAAGACCACCTCCCTAATCCAAAACTCACATTTTCTTAGCTTGGCATACAACTGATTCTCTAGCAAGGTCTGAAGCACCAACCGCAAATGCTCATCATGCTCCTCTTCGATCCTAGAGTATACTAAGATGTCGTCTATGAACACTACCACAAACCTGTCCAAAAACTCGTGAAACACACGGTTCATCATATCCATTAAAGCTGCTGGAGCATTAGTCAACCCGAAAGGCATCACCAAGAACTCATAGTGCCCATAACGTGTATGGAAGGCTGTCTTCGGTATGTCCACATCTTTCACCTTTAACTGATAGTATACGGACCTCAAGTCAATCTTTGAAAACACGGAAGCACCTCTCAACTGATCAAGCAAGTCATCTATCCTAGGCAGAGGGTACTTGTTCTTCACTGTCACTTTGTTCAACTGCCTATAATCTATACACATCCTCATACTACCGTCTTTCTTTTTCACAAACAAGACCAGAGCACCACACGGAGAAATACTAGGTCTAATGAAACCCCTATCGGACAACCCTTGAAGCTGTCTCTTCAACTCTTTCAACTCTTTCGGTGCCATTCTATACGGAGCAATAGACACTGGGTAGAATCAGAATACATCTCAATAGCAAACTCAACTGCTCTATCTGGGGGCAAACCCGACAACTCTTTCGGAAAGTCACAAACTGTCATGATGTCTTGCGGTCTAACCTCACTCATATTTGGATTCATCACATAAGCCAAATAAGCCTGACAACCCGAATTCAACAACTTTTGAGCTTCCAAAGCAGAAACAACATTGGACAAGAACCTAACGTTCTCGCCAACTACCACAACCTCAAAATCATCCGTAAGCTTCAAGGAGACTCTCTTGGTCTCAAAGTCAACCCTAGATCTATGCTTTACGAGCCAATCCATGCCCAAAATCACGTCAAAGCCATAGAACGGTAGCTCCATTGATACATGCATGAGAGGAGTGATACTAATCATCTTGGAAAAGAAGTTAAAACTGTTTTGCAAGTCAAAAACGTCAGTCAACTTGATACCCCTTTTTGGATGGGACCCGGGCATATTTGGGTCAACATGTCTTTGTAAAACTTGTCCGGCTATCAATTATCTTTCCAACGGGTCTTGAAATGCCTCAATCAGACATCCAGAACTCAATAAATGTCTATTTTAGCAAAGACAGCGCATGCAGAAATTCCTATACGGGATTAATACGAGATTTTTGGATAATTACGAATTTTCATGATTTTATTTGATTATTTGTAATTTAAATCAATATAGGATTCTGCAATATCTATTAGGATCAGATTTATTTAATTAGGATTTTATTTTTAATATTTATTTATTATTAGAAGTTACTTATGTAATTAGGAGATTAGATTTCATCATTTATTTATTGTATTTAATTTCCTAAGTTTACTAGGATTAGAACTTGCAAGAAGTATAACTTGTATTCTTTATTTTAGAAGCGATTCTTCAAGTTCGTCAGAATTTGTTGTTGATCTTCACACTCCTGCCTGCCTAGGTAACTGCGTCTAGGAGGGTGGGTTAGAGCCGCTTGAGGTTGCTTGCTTGGTTAATTGTGATCAAGAGGATGCCGAGGACAATTTATCCATTTATCTTCCATCTCCATCGTCATCGCCTATCTTCAGCAATCTTTTCATCGATCCAACATTCGCGCCAATATCCTTATCCGCTTCCGCAAGCTCAACGTTCGTGTATACGGGGTCGTGTCCGTATCATTTGGTATCATATTCAAATCGTTCTTGAGGATGTCATTGAGCAACATATTGAATTTTACTCTTTTGGGGACTTGATGTCATTGTTGTTGCCGACTAGATCATTCCGGGTATGATTGTCCAGATAAGTCTTATTTTCAAGAAATTTTTTTGAGATATATGTTGTCTGAAATCATGTCTTCTAATGATATTGAAATCTGTGATTCGAAACATGATAAAGAAACTTGTTCTCCTAAAGAACATGAAGAAGGCGATACCATCGAGAGTTTAACCTTGTGTATTGATGAGGAAGAAAATGTAAGTAGTGTGTTTGTTTCCAGTGAAAAACCTACTATTTCGATTCAAGATGATCATCAAACGACAAACACCAACGAAGGTACGCTGCAATCAAAAGGTATCATTGATTGTTTCAAAATCCTGTTTATGCTTATTCCTCTTCTAGCATTAATAACAATTTTGAAGATGAGAATGAGACACTTTGCAACTGAAAGAACAATAGTGATGATCTCAATAAGAAGGAACTTGTAAATTACATTGCAAAAAGAGACTATGCACAAGGATCCTTCAAGACATCTTCTCTTTCCTGGTACTTTGATGAAATTTCTCCATTATCCGATTTAGATTCGAGGGAGAATCTTTTTGAGGAGTGGGGGAATGATACATGCACGAGAGGAGTGAAACTTGCGATCCAGGCATTTATGGGTCGACATGTCTTCTTGAAACTTGTCCGGCTGTCAATTAGCTTTCCAATGGATCTTGAAACGACTCAATCGGACATCTAGAACTCAAGATACGTCTATTTTAGCAAAGACAATGCATGCATAAGTTCCTATACGAGATTAATACGAGATTTTGGAAAATTATGAATTTCCAAGATTTTATTTGATTATTTGTAATTTAAATCAATATAGGATTCTGCAATATCTATTAGTATCATATTAGGATTTTATTTTCAACATTTATTTATTATTAGAAGTTACTTATGTATTTAGGATTCGTAAGTTTACTAGGATTAGAACTTCTCCAAGGCTTATATAAGGAGGCTTCAACCACATTGTAATTCAGATTTGAATGATTTAAAAAATTTCTCTTTTGACTTCAGACTTGCACGAAGTATAACTTGTGTTCTTTATTTTAGAAGCAATTCTTCAAGTTCGTAAGAATTTGTTGTTGATCTTTACGCTCATGCTTGCCTAGGTAACTGCGTCTAGGAGGGTGGGTTAGAGCCGTTTGAGGTTGCTTGCTTGGTTAATTGCGATCAAGAGGGTGTCGAAGACAATTTATCTATCAATCTTCCATCTCCATCGTCATCGCCTATCTTCAACCATCTTTTCACTGATCCAACATTTGCGCCAACATCCTTATTCGCTTTCGCAAGCTCAACGTTCACGTATACGGGGTCGTGTTCGTATCATTTGGTATCAGAGCCAGGTTTCTATCTACCATTTGGATCACATCATCCCCCCCTTCTTTTTGGCGATTTGTCCCCAAATCGATGTTGATTACGAACGAGGATAATCTTGATTTTCTTCGGGAAGGGATATTTCTCACTCTTATTTTGCACAAACACCATTCTCCAGGATCAAGTTCTTCTTCATCTTTTTTTCCCGAGTAGGCATGTGCTCTTTGAATCTTTCTCTTGTGCCTCTTGGAATCATCATATTCCTTGGTGAAAGGTGGTGTCTTTTGGAATCCTTCTTGGTGTTGATTGGAACCAAGGTGTCTTTTGTTGTAGGGGTATGTCATTGGATTCAAATAATCACATCTCTTGGTGTAGAGATGTACCCTTTGGCTCGAATCAACACACCTCTTGGAGTAGGTACTTGCAAAGTGTCTTTTGAAGAATTGAACCACACTTTGACCCGAAACGTCATGTTTTTGAATTAAATTTTTGCAAAATGAATCAAAGTTAAGAAATGAGAAACTGTCGACAAAATGAATGAAAATAGCAAACCAAGGTGGATGTTTAATGGGTGTTGGTGGCTAAATTTTCTTCAAGATTGGCATTGTACTTGGAATGTCAACGATCACATCTATTGGAACTTCAAATGGCACAACTCTTGAAACATCAAGAGACTTGTCTTGTGGATCTCCAAAAGTCATATCTATTGGTGCTTTAAAGGACACATCCTTTAGTTCTCCAAAAGTCACAATTCTTGAAACATCTCCCTGAAAAGACGTGTCTCTTGGATTATCCTGCAAAACTAAAGAAGAAATAGGAGAAAAAGTAGGGTTAGATAAAATATGTGTTTCTTCCTCATCTTCTTTTCAGATCTCATTCTCTTATTTTTCAACTTGTGCACATTCAACGCCAAATTGTTTTTCATGCTTAATTTCACCTTTGATCGTCCCATGGTCAACTCTAATTGCTTTTTCTTCCTCAATATGGTCTTCAATTGTACTCTCTTTGATTTGCATGCCTTCAATGCTTTTCCTCAAGTGAGTTTGGTCTTCATGGACTTGGCTGGGAGAAAGGGGTGTCAAAGTGATCTTCTTCTTGTTGTGGAGGAAAGAATATCGGTTGTTGAAGCCATCATATATTGCTCTCTTGTCAAATTGCCATGGTCTCCCCAGTAGCAAATGACTTGTGCTTATAGGTGCAACATCACAAATGACTTCATCTTGGTATCTAACAATGCAAAATGGGATAGTCACTTGTTTTCTAATCTTTAAGTTATTCCCATCGTGTAGCCATTGCAATTCATAGGGACTTGGATGCTCGGTTGCATTTAGCCCCAATTTCACTACCATGTAATTGTTGGCAATGTTTGTACAACTTCCACAGTCGATGATAATGGAGCATACTTTGCCTTGGATATGACATCGTGTTTGAAAAATGTTTGAACGTTGTAGATCATCCGACACATCTTGGATTTTATTTTCTCCTCCTCCTGAGGTTGATGGTAAGTTGAAAGAATCATGTGACATGATTAGTGAAAAAAATAAAAAAATTGAAATAGTCCTCACCAACACACACAAAAGCCTCACGATTCTCTCCAAGGAAAGGAAAGATGTCACTCAATTTCACTGGTGTTTGCACTCTAGGATTGATTTTTGGCTTTTACTTGTCCTCTTCTGCTCTCACACTCTCTATTTGCCTTTTCCCACTCAAATTCTCTCAAAACGAGTTCTTAAGAGAACTATCTTGAACCTGTCAAAACTTTTATTGATAATATGGTGTTTAGACTGAAAAACAAGGGTTAGGGTTGGAAATAGAAAGAAAGAAAGGATTTAAAAGAACAAGGAAAAAATTTAGGGACTGAAATGTAAGAAAATGTAAAAATAAGGATACAAATGAATGAAATGAAGAAAATATAACGTTGCCACAAAACTTGACTTACAAACTGGTCGTGAGCAATCAAACTTGAGGAACTTCTCAGAGTTGGTTGCTTGGACGTTTGTACTTCAATCTTCACCCTTTTGAAATTCTGATTTTCTTTTCTTTTCTTTTCTTTTTGATCTACTTCAGATTCCTTGTGTTGGAACAATCTGAATTTCTCTCTCTCTCTTTTGTTTTTTTATCAGAATTGAAATAAGAAGATATATGGCTTACTTGATTCTTTCTTTTTTCTCTGATACCATGTGATACGCTCCAACTCTTCAAATGACTTTGTTGAGAGAAGCTTTGATTGTCCGGACCTTTGAATGCAAGCAAGCCTTGTATCACGAACATCTTCTTGAAGAAATGATGATGGGATGGATGCGGAAGTATAATGATAATGGAAGAATGAAGGCTGGAATTTTGGTGAAGTGTTTAAGGGTGTTTAAGTGATGGAAATGGAAGGAAAATGATGAAAATGGATAGTATTCAAGGAATTCAAGAACGAAACTATACAATAGTGATGTGAGCACATCATCAGAAGCACCACAAGAAGCACAGGACGCTAAGGTTATGCCTACAGAATCAATCACTCGTGCCAAAGCTAAGCAATTATAGGAAGCTTACACTCACAAATGCATCACAACTCCTAGATCAAAACCGATAACTCCCGGGCCCTAAAACGGGGCGTTACAACTCTCCCCCACTTAAGGAATTTTGTCCTCGAAATTACCTGACGGAAAGAGATACGGAAACAATTTCTCCATGTCTTCCTTCCTCTCCCAAGTAGCCTCTTCCACACCTCGGTGTCTCCACAAAACCTTGACTAACTCGATAGATCTCCCACGCAACACTTTCCTATTCGTAGCAAGAATTTCAATCGGCTCTTCATCATACGATAGGTCTGGGTTCAACTCAATCTCTTCCACTGACATTACATGAGACGGATCTGATCTATACTTTCGAAGCATAGAAACGTGGAACACGTCGTGAATCTTCTCTAACTCTATCGGTAGTCTCAATCTATAAGTAACGGGACCAATGGATCTCGGACTCAACTTACCTTTTCTACCAAACCTCATCACCTTCTTCCAAGGTGAGACTTTCAAAAACACTTTTTCATCCACGTCATACTCTATCTCCTTCCTCTTCAAATCGGCATATGATTTCTGTCTGTCTGAAGCTGCCTTCAAGCAATCACATATTAGTTTTACCTTCTCGGTAGTGCCCTTAAGCAAGTCTGGCATTGGTACAAGCATATGTTCGGCCTTGGCCTAACAAATAGGTGTTCTACAGTTCCTACCATACCGAGCTTCATATGGTGCCATCTAAATACTAGCCTGATAACTGTTGTTATATGCAAACTCCACTAACGGTAGGCGTTTCTCCCAAGAACCCTGAAAGTTGATGATGCAACACCTCAACATGTCCTTCAACACCTCAATAACTCTCTCTGACTGACCATCTGACTGTGGGTGATATGAAGTGCTGAAGTTCAACCAAGTACCCAAGGCACGATGCAAACATTCCCAAAATCTAGTTGTAAACCTCGGATCTCGGTTTGATACAATCAATTTCGGTACCCTATGCAACCTCACTATCTCACTGATGTACAGATCGGCCAACTTATCTAAGGTGTAGGTAGTATGTACAGGTATGAAATGGGCACACTTAGTGAATCTATTGACTATCACCCACATTGAATTCTTCTTCGAAGGAGTCAACGGCAAACCCGACACAAAGTCTATGGTAATACGTTCCCACTTCCATTCTGGAATCTTCAACGGCTGTAACAAACCTGAAGGAAACTGATGCTCGGCCTTAACTCACTGACATACCATACACTTACTCACAAACTCGGCCACAACCTTCTTCAACCCAATCTAGTAGTACTCTTCTTTCAACCTACGGTACATCTTTGTACTACCCGGATGCATAGCAAAAGGACTGTATGAGCTTCATTCAAGATAGTACGCCTTAACTCGACGTCTTCTGGGACTACTATCCTATTCTTGAAACATAGGATCCCATTCTCGCCAAAGCAGAAATATGTAGGTCTACCCTCGGCTATATCTTGCACGTGAGGTGCCAAAGACTCATCTTGCAACTGTTTCTCTCGAATCAACTAAACCAACGAGGGTTTAACCTGTAACTCGGCTATCAAATCGCCATCATGTGACACACTCAATCTTGCAAACATAGCTCACAATTCAGCTGCCACTTTTCTACTCAAAGCATCGGCCACTACGTTTGCCTTACCCATATGGTACTCTATTGTAAAGTCATAATCCTTAAGAAGCTCTATCCACCTACGTTGTCTAAGGTTCAGCTCTCTCTAAGTCATCAAGTGCTTCAAACTCTTTTGGTCTGTATAAACTGTGCACTTCTCACCATAAAGATGGTGTCTCCAAATCTTCAAGGCAAACACTATTGCGGCTAACTCTATATCATGAGTGGGGTAGTTCTTCTCGTGAACCTTCAACTGTCTCGAAGCATAAGCTACAACCTTACCCTCTTGTATAAGCACACAACCTAAACCTACATACGATGCATCACTGTAAATTACAAACTCTTTCCCCGGTTCAGGCTGAATCAAAATAGGAGCTTGGGTCAAAGCTTTCTTCAACTTCTCAAACGCTTGTTGTCTTGCATATGACCACTCATACAGAACATTCTTCTGGAGCAATTTAGTCAAGGGTGCTGCAATTTTCGAAAATCCTTCAACAAATCTTCGATAATACCCCGCCAAGCCTAGGAAACTACGGATTTCTGTCACTGACTTCGGTTGTTTCCAATTCACTATGGCTTCTATCTTCTTAGGGTCCACACTAATTCCATAGGCCGAGATCACATGACCTAGAAAGACTACCTCCTTAATCCAAAACTCACACTTACTCAACTTGGCATACAACTGATTTTCAAGAAAAGTCTAAAGCACTAGCCGCAAATGCTCATCATGTTCTTCCTCGGTCCTAGAGTACACGAAGATGTCATCTATGAACACCACTACAAACCTAACCAAAAACTCATGGAACAATCTGTTCATCATATCCATAAATGCAGCTGGAGCATTAGTCAACCCGAAAGGCATTACCAAGAACTCATAGTGCCCATAACGTGTACGAAAAGCGGTCTTCGGTATGTCCATATCTTTCACCTTCAACTGATAGTAACCGGATCTCAAATCAATCTTCGAA
Source organism: Hibiscus tridactylites (assembly GCA_958450335.1). Lineage (NCBI taxonomy): Eukaryota > Viridiplantae > Streptophyta > Magnoliopsida > Malvales > Malvaceae > Hibiscus > Hibiscus tridactylites. The sequence continues at coordinate 48,972,073 of OY288265.1, read as the reverse complement.
AACACTGAAGCGCCTCTCAACTGATCAAGCAAACCATCTATCTGCGACAAAGGATACTTGTTCTTCACTGTTACCTTGTTCAACTGTCTATAGTCTATACACATCCTCATACTGCCGTCCTTTTTCTTCACAAACAAAATTGGAGCACCCCATGGAGAAATACTAGGCCTAATGAAACCTCTATCTGACAGTTCCTAAAGTTGTGTCTTCAACTCTTTCGGTGCCATTCTATACGGAGCAATAGACACAAGTGCAGAATCGAAATACGTCTCGATAGCAAACTCAACTTCCCTATCTGGAGGAAAACCCGACAACTCTTCCGGAAAAACACTCGGAAAAATTACAAATTGTTCTAATGTCTTGCGGTCTAACCCCACTCATATTCGGATTCATCACATAAGCCAAATACGCCTGACACCCCGAATCCATCAATCTCTGAGCTTCTAAAGCAGAAACAACATTGGACAAGAACTTAATGTTCTCGCCCACCACTACAACCTCAAAATCATCCGTAAGTCTCAAGGAGACTCTCTTGGTCTCAAAGTCTACCCTAGCTCTATCCTCTACGAGCCAATCCATGACCAAAATCACATCAAAACCATAGAACGGCAATTCCATCATGTCAACCGGAAACACATGGCCCTGAATCATCAAATAACACCTCCTATACATCTTCCTAACTACTATGGCCTCACCGAAAGAACTAGTAACATTTACACATACTTCTAACCACTCATACGGTAAACCTAGAGATCTTGCATGTTCACCCAAAATGTACGAATGCATCCAACCCGAATCTATCAAAGAAAGCAAAGTCAATGACTGTAACGAGAAATTACATGCGATGACATCCGTGTCATTCCCAGCCTCTCGTTGTGCATACACTCTAGCCGGTCCTCCACCATCGAGCTGAATTGCCACCACATGAGCTAAGTTCCTCTGACCATCGTTTCTCGGCTGAAAATTTCCTCGACCATGCCCACGGCCTCTCTGATTCTCAAAATTCCTAGCTGGAGCCGGTCCACCCCTAGCCGGGTGTGGACAGTTACGCCTCAAATGATCTCGGGAACCACAGTTCCAACATACCCCAAAGGTACCCATACACTCGCTCGGATGGCGTCTCCCGCATCTAGTGCACTCAGAAGCGTGAACAACAGCTCCTTGGCCCTGATGGCCCCGTCCATGGTTACAACCCCTTTGTCTCGAATTGGGCTGATACCTCTTATCTTTGTGCCTCTTGGCATGATCTCTGTCCCAATCCGCGTGTCTCTTTCCAGAATCAAACCCGTTAGCACGAGTACTCGAGCCCAAGTTCTGCTCAATATCCTTGGCTGTAGAGACCAAAACATCAAACTCGGTGTAATCCGAAGCAAGCATATAATTCTTCACATCCCTAGTCAAACCATATCAGAAACGCTCACACCGTTCCCTCTCACTGGGGACCAACTCGTGAGCCTACTGGCTCAACCTCACAAACTGAACCTCATACTCTAACATTGTCTTACTACCTTGAACCAAGGTCATAAATTATCTCTTCTTCTCATCTTGATATCGAACTCCAAGATACTTCTTCTTAATGGCAGTTCTGAAGAATTCCCAAGTGACCTTCGCTTCTGTCAAACCCGAAGTAACGGTAGTCCACCAAGCATACGCATCTCCCTGAAGCAAGGTTACAACACAACCCAACTTACGAGTGTCTGAGCACTCCATCTGGCCTAAGATGCATGTAGTACTCTCGGGCCAAGCCTCTGAACCCTCGGGAGTTAAACCACGGAACTCAACTCCACCCAAACTACGAAGTCTCACAAGGGGTAAACCAGTCCCCGCACCCTGAGGTGGTGTTGCAGCATGTATACCAGACCCTAACCCACCTGAGCTCCATTACCCCCAACATTTGCACAGGCCTAAGGCACATTACCTCTTACATCCACCCCATTACCATCTGGAGTAGGAGGAACAAGAGGCACATCCCGGGGTGCCTGGTCACCCGCTCTAGGCTGTCCTCTCGATCTTAACATAACGAAAATAAAATCTAAACAATAAACACATCACACACAAGAAAACATGAGGTTAGCAAGGGCAAGGATCCAAGTTCTCAAGCTCTTTAAACCAAAACCATTTTCCAATAACAACACCTAGCAATGGGAACACTCGGCTAAACTTCAACCAACAATGTTGAGTGGATCGAAAGATCGATATAAACCAAGAGGGGGGTGAATTGGATTTTTAAAGATTTTGTGGTGGAAATTGAAAATTAAAAAGATAGACAAGGGATTTTAGAGTGGTTCAAGTTCCAAATTGTAACGCCCCGGTTTTGGGCTTAGAAGTCTTGGGCGTTGACCGGTTGGTCAAAGTGCTGTTCGAATCGTAAGAGGTTAAATTAGGAAAGCCTAGTTCGGGTTGCATTAAAAATATGGAAAAATGTTCTAAAATCATCTTTTAATATAATTAAGTGAACTGTGAAATCAATTTTAGAAAATGAGTTTTGGAAGGGTGACAATTTGGCTAGTGACCAAAATGTAATTTTCGCAAATTTGGTGGCTGTTTTATAAAGGGTTGAAACTTTGAATCTTTAAGGAGCTATTTACCCAAAGGGAGTTTCTCCAGATTTTTCTAAGATATTTTGAGTTATAATTCTGATTTTAAAGTATAACAAAAGGAGGGAAAAGCCATTTGGCTAATTTTCATAACCAACTTCTCTATTTTCTTTCTCTCTTTTTCTCTCAACCCAAACACTCCATTTCCAGAGATTTGTTTCTGATTTTCTCACCTAAATTCCTCCTTTCAACTCTCATTTGATTCCTAATCATTGTATCTTCAAAACCTCTTCAATTGCTATTGGTTTCAACAAGGTTTTTGATTCCAAAAAGAGGAGAAACTCAAGTTTGGAGGTAAGAACGTCCTTCTCCTCTGAACTTCAAGTTCTTTACTGAAATTCCTAAGTTTTCAATCCTAAATTGATGTTTAATTAAAGGTTTTAATGTGTTGAAATGGATCTTGGCTTATTATGCAAGATTTTGATGATTTTTGATGATTTTCGTTAGATCTGAGTAATCTGTGATTTGAGAGGTGTTTTTGATGTTAAATGATCACTAAATTGATAAGGAATTGAGTTTTGATTGATGCAATCCCGGATAGGTTGAGTTTCCTAAGTTTAGCTTGTGTTTCAAGGTAGTTTTTGTGGTGATCTTGTGGATCTGATGTTGCTGGAGGTATAAGGATGTTGTTAGGTTGTTTTTAGATGTTTTATGATGTTAATGGAAGTGTGGTTTTGCTGGTTTATGGCTGGGCTTTGTTTAGAAGTGGTTTGGATGCATTTTCGGTTGTGTTTGGTGGCCGAAAATGGAGGTTGTATGAGAGCAGCGAGTTTAGGTGCTTTCATTGAAGCAATTAATGCATGATGATGCATTAATCCTCTGCTTTGATGTGTTGAAACAGGGGAGGCATCCTTGGATCCAAGAGTTGTTGATCCGGAGGCTTGATTTGGTGCTTTGGCTTGAAGCAAAGTGGAAATCGGTGAGTGCATTTGTGAGTGAAAATGGTTTTCGGCTTTGAAACCAAGGTTTTGGGGGCTTAGTCTAAGTCTAAACAACTTTGCTAAGCTCAAGTGTAAGTTTTCGAATTTTCTCTCTAGTGGTGGCCATGATTTTGATGTAATGCAAAATGATGATTTGCATGTTTTAATTACTGTTTTGAAAGCATGTTTAAGCATGGTACTTGCTGATGTTTTAAGCCATTTGTTGAAGGTAACTCTAGGTAGGAGTTCCTTGATTTTATACATTGGAATAATGTGGTTTGATGCTTTGAAATGCATGTTGTAAATGGCTTGGTTTAATGCTTTAAAACAGTGGATTATATGATGAAAAAGATGTATATTGGCAAGTGATGTTTTGAAAAAGTTAAGGTCACTAAGGTGGTTAAAAGTCCTTGAGTGAGCCTTGTTACTTAAGAACATCAAGGTGGTTAAAAGTCCTTGGATGGTTCTTGTTGCGGACACTAAGGTGGTTAAAAGTCCTTAGGTGCTCCTTTCCATGGTGTTTAAAAGTCCATGGGGCCAAGGTGTTTAAAAGTCCTTGGGGCCAAGGTGTTTAAAAGTCCTTGGGGTGATTCAAGCATTGGACACAAAGGTGGTTAATAGTCCTTGTGTGGTCCTCATTCATGGTGTTTAAAAGTCCATGGCCAAGGTGTTTAAAAGTCCTTGGGGCCAAGGTGTTTAAAAGTCCTTGGGGAAAGTTGTTGAACTTGTTTTAATAAATGAAATGTATCACTTGAGCCAATATGACATGTAAAGAATATTGTGAAGCATGAGATGCTTGTTTTAATGTTATGTTGAAGCATGAGATTGCTTGTTTTAAAGTATGCTTTTGAGCATGTGCAAAGGTTGATTATAAGCATGATTTTGCAAATGTTTTTAATTGCATTATTGAATGGTATTAAAGAGCACTCCTCACTAAGCTTTTGCTTACGCTCTCTCGTTTTCTTAATTCAATAATGCAGAGCACTAGAGTGTCTTGAAGGGCAGCAAGAAGGGCAAGAGTGCAAGTACAAGTAGAGCTTAATGTATGGAAGGTTTTTGTTTCACATTTTAGCTTTTGGATGATTTGGCAATGGGGGACCAATGTGTATGTTTTGGGAGGTGTTTGGAACTCCCTAAGTATGTTGAATGTTGATTTGAATGCTGGTTTTTGGATTGGATCCTTATATGCTTGTTTTTGAAGTTAATGCTTGAATAGCTAGCTTGTGTAGGAAGCATGCCTATAGAATTGGGGCTTTTTGCATGTGATGTTGTTTTGTTGAATTGATGATGCAAATATGTCCTATATATGTTGAATTGCATGCTGGTAAAGTTTGGTAGCTTTTGGAGCATGTTTGAGTGGTCAATTGCATGTTTTGGTATGCTAGTTTGCTGAAATCTGAGCAGGCGTTTCGGAACAGTGTGTACCGTTTCGGAACGGGTGCCTGGAATGAACCCAGGGGTCCGAAACGGGGTGCACCGTTTCGAAACGGTTTGGTCTTTGCCAGACCCCCGTTGCGGAACTGGTATCGGAACGGCCCGTGTTTCGGAACAGGGTCAACCTGTTTCGGAACGGTCGACCGTTGGGGGCTGACATGGGCAGTTATATGTTTTGAAATGTTTGCGTTTTGGTCCTGAATCTTGTTTGTGCAATTGTATGAGTTTGAGAAGTCCTTTTGAGCTGAAATTTCACAGAGAAGCATGAAACCTGACTAATTTCAAGTTGGTAAGATTAATTTGGGTTAAGTCCTTTAATTTATCAGAAATTACAATTTGGTCCCTAAAGTTGTAATTTGTTTAATTGGGTCCCTGTTTGATCTTTGATGTTTGTGATCTTTGAGTATGTTGTTTGTGTGATCACAATTAGGGTTAATGTGCATCTAGATAAGATTAAAAAGAAAAAAAAAGGTCGTTAATCAAGGTTGACTTTCGGGTTGACTTTGGTTTTCCCCGTGTGACTTTCTTAATTCGGGTCAACCGTCTAGGCCGGGTTAAGGGGGTTACATTTGGTGGTATCAGAGCTGAGTTCTCGAGTAATTGGGAATGTTTGTATGCATGATTGAAGTATGTTTGGCTTGTAAGCTTGTTGTATGAAAGCATGTTCAGTGGTTTGAGTTGTTGATGCTTTTGAGATGTATGCTGTGATGATGCATGATGAGGGTACCCATTGCCAAACAAAAGCTAAAGAAATGATGTTGATTTTGAAAGAAATTGAGCTTGAATACTTGGAATTGCTTACCTTGCTGGTCCTGACCTTGTTTTATTTGTATTGTTATGCATGGTAAAAGTATGGCACCACATAGAGAGTTAAGGAGTAGTGTGAGAGCTACGACCCCGGATGGGAATGATGAGAATGCGGGTAGTGCTGTGTTACCTCCTCCTCCGCCTGGTGGTGGTGGTGCTGAGGGAGGGAGAGCTGGAGCTGAAGCAGCTGGTGCTAGAGCTGCAGGACCTGAGGTTGGTCAGGGGCAAGCTATGCCTGATATGACGTTGCTGGTACAAGCTATTGCGGGTGCTTTTCGAGCAGCAGTAGCTGGAGCTCAAGGAGCTGGGCATCAGGGAGATGCTGGAGCTAGATTACCCTTAGAGCGTCTACGCAGTCTTGGTGGGACTGAGTTTAGGGGTATGTCAGCTGAGAGGTCGGAAGCTTGGCTAGAAAGTACCAAGCGTATCTTGGGACAAATGAGCTGCACGGATGTGCAAAAGTTGGGATGTGTTGTGTCTTTGCTGCAGGGCGATGCTTATACGTGGTGGACGACCACAATCTCTGGAATGGCTGAAGCTGACATCATTTGGACATTCTTTCAGAATGCGTTCAAGAGGAGATATCTGGGAGTGAGATATCTGGATGAGAAAAAGCGTGAATTCATGACTCTGACCCAAGGGAGCATGAGTGTGGCTGAGTATGAGGTGCAGTTTGTGCGACTCAGTCAGTATGCACCGGAGCTGATTCCTGATGAGCGGGAAAGGTGCGAGAGGTTTCGTTATGGTCTCATAACGGAGGTAAAGATGTACGTGCTGGCCACTGAGTATGATGATTTTGATGTGTTAGTGGGCCGAGCAAAGGACATAGAGATGAATCTGAGTTTGTCTGCGAAAGGTGCTGGAGCAAGTTCTGGGAAGAGAGCTGCTGAGTATAGTTCCGGAGGTGGACGAAACAAGAGGGGACGTGATCAGAGGTTTCAGTCCTCAGCTAAGAGAGGTGGAGGTGCACCTGCTAGGGGTGGCAATGCTAGAGCTGATCCTAGTGCTTGTTGGATCTGCGGTTCACGTGGTCACTTGAAGCGTGACTGTCCTCGTGCTGGGAGGGAGGTGCAAGCTCCTGTTGTGGCAGCTGGTTATGAGTGCTGGAATTGTGGTTCTGCTGACCACTTGAGGCGAGATTGTCTGAGGATGGCTGGTGGTCAAGAGCGTGCTCCTGTTGTTGCTGCACCGCAGAGAGGTCGTGGGCGCGGCCGTGGTAATTTTCAGAGGCGAGAGGAAGGTGGTCGTGGAGTAGCCCATGTTGTGGCTATTCAGCCTGAGGGTGGAGGCCAAGCGAGGGTGTATGCTCAGCGCGAGGGAAGGAATGATGCAGGTGTGATTGCAGGTACCTTTACTTTGCAATCCTTGTCATTGCTTTCTTTGATTGATTCTGAATCTACGCATTCATACATTTTGCGTGAGCATGCTGAATTGCTTGGTTTGCCTGTTGAGTCTTTGGATGTTGGTGTTCGTGTCACTAGTTCTTTTGGTGAAACTGTTGTGACTCGTAAGCTTTATAGAAGGTGTCCTTTGGTTGTTCAAGAGCATGTCTTTCATGTTGATCTTATGGAGTTGCCCTTTTATGTTTTTGATGTGATCCTTGGTATGGATTGGCTTGCTGAGCATCGTGCTGTGGTGGATTGTGAGAGTAAGCGGGTTTCGCTTAAGCTTGCGGATGATTATGAAGTGGTGGTGGTTGGTGAGAATGTGAAGTTTATTGCCAATGTTGTTTCTACCTTGGAGGCGAGTAGGATGCTGAGGCAGGGTTGTGAAGCTTATCTGGCTTTTGTGATGAATCCGTGTTCTAAGGAGTTGAGGGTGCAGGATATCAGGGTTGTGAAGGAGTTTCCTGATGTTTTTCCTGAGGAGTTGCCTGGTTTACCTCCTAATCGCGAGGTGGAGTTTGGAATTGAGCTGTATGAGAATACAACTCCTGTGTCCATTACTCCCTATAGAATGGCACCTAAGGAGCTGAAGGAGCTGAAGACGCAGTTGCAAGAGCTGCTTGATCGTGGTTTCATCCGGCCGAGTGTGTCGCCTTGGGGTGCTCCTGTCTTGTTTGTGAAGAAGAAAGATGGCACGATGAGGATGTGCATTGATTACCGTCAGCTGAACAAGTTGACTGTCAAGAATTGGTATCCTTTGCCGAGGATTGATGATCTCTTTGATCAATTTCGGGGAGCTGCTGTGTTCTCTAAGATTGACTTGAGGTCAGGGTATTATCAGTTGAAGGTGAAGGATATGGATGTGCCTAAGACAGCTTTCAGGACAAGGTATGGGCATTATGAGTTCCTTGTGATGCCGTTTGGTTTGACAAATGCTCCTGCTGCTTTCATGGACATGATGAATCGTGTGTTTCATGAATACCTGGACAAGTTCGTTGTGGTGTTCATTGATGATATCCTCGTGTACTCGCGTACTGAGGAAGAGCACGAAGAGCATTTGAGGATTGTGCTGCAAGCTTTGTTGGAGAATCAGCTTTATGCTAAGCTGAGCAAGTGTGAGTTCTGGCTTAGGGAGGTGGTGTTTCTTGGGCATGTGGTCTCAGCTGAGGGGATTCGTGTGGATCCTCAGAAGATTGAGGCGGTGATGAACTAGAAAGTTCCTAAGTCTGTTCAGGAGGTCCGTAGTTTCCTTGGTTTGGCAGGATACTACCGAAGGTTTGTGGGTAGTTTTTCCAAGATTGCTGCTCCTTTGACGAAGTTGTTGCAGAAAGATGTTAAGTATGAGTGGACAGAAGCGAGACAGCAGGCTTTTGAGAAGCTGAAGGTGGCTTTGACGCAAGCTCCTATCTTGATTCAGCCTGAATAAGGGAAAGAGTTTGTGGTCTACAGTGATGCATCCTATGTTAGTTTGGGGTGTGTGCTGATGTAAGAGGGTAAGGTTGTGGCTTATGCGTCGCGGCAGTTGAAGGTGCATGAGCGCAATTATCCTACGCATGATATTGAGCTGGCTGCAGTGGTTTTTGCTCTGAAGATCTGGAGGCATTATCTGTATGGTGAGAAGTGTACTGTGTACACGGATCACAAGAGTTTGAGGTATCTGATGTCTCAGAAGGAGTTGAATCTTAGGCAGCGGCGTTGGTTGGAGTTGCTAAAGGATTATGATCTGACGATAGAGTATCATCCTGGAAAGGCTAATGTTGTTGCGGATGCTTTGAGTAGGAAGGTAGCTGTTGAGCTGAGAGCTATGTTTGCTAGCTTGAGTATATCGCGGGATGGTGGTCTTGTTGCTGAGTTGCAGGTGAAACCATCGTTGGTTCAGTTGATCAAGGATAAGCAGTTGTTGGATGATTCCTTGGTGTCTCATGTTCAGGATATCGCGGAGGGTAGGCCTTCGGATTTCTGCTTTAATGAGGATGGGGTGTTGTGTTTTGGGAGTCGAATAGTAGTGCCTGCTGATGCTGAGTTGAGGCGTGCTATTCTGACTGAAGGTCATAGTAGTCCTTTTGCTATGCACCCTGGTAGTACTAAGATGTATCGTGATCTTCGTGATGAGTACTATTGGGTAGGTTTGAAGAAGGATGTTGCAGAGTTTGTGAGCAAGTGTTTGGTGTGTCAGCGAGTTAAGGCTGAACATCAGGTTCCCTCTGGTTTGTTGCAACCGTTGAAAATCCCTGAATGGAAGTGGGAGAGGGTTACCATGGATTTTGTATCTGGTTTACCTTTGTCTCCATCAAAGAAGAATTCTGTTTGGGTGATTGTGGATCGTCTGACGAAGTGTGCACATTTCTTGCCTGTGCATACTACGTTCTCTTTGGATAAGCTGGCAGAGCTGTACATTGCTGAGATTTTGAGGTTGCATGGTGTGCCTAAGTCGATCGTGTCGGATAGGGATCCGAGGTTCACATCGCGTTTCTGGCAGTGTTTGCATCAAGCTCTGGGTACAAGGTTGCATTTCAGTACATCCTATCATCCTCAGTCGGATGGTCAGTCTGAGCGAGTTATTCAGATCTTGGAGGATATGTTGAGATGCTGCGTGATTGAGTTCCAAGGTTCTTGGGAGAAGCATATGCCTTTGGTTGAGTTCGCTTATAACAATAGTTATCAGGCGAGTATACAGATGGCACCTTATGAGGCTTTGTACGGGAGGAAGTGTAGGACTCCTCTTTGTTGGGCTGAAACTGGTCAAAAGTTGGTTTCGATGCCGGCTTTGTTGAAAGGGACCACCGAGAAGGTGAAGCTCATTTGTGAGCGGTTGAAGGCTGCTTCTGACCGGTAGAAATCTTACGCGGATTTGAAGCGTAAGGAGATAGAGTTTGCAGTGGGTGACCGTGTGTTCTTGAAGGTTTCGCCTTGGAAGAAGGTGATGAGGTTTGGTCGGAAGGGTAAGTTGAGCCCTAGATACATTGGACCGTATGAGGTTGTTGAGCGTGTGGATCCTGTTGCGTATCGGTTGAGGTTACCTCAGGAGCTGGAGAAGATTCATGATGTGTTCCATGTTTCTATGCTCCGGAAGTATAGATCTGATCCTTCGCATGTGATGCCTGTGGAGGAAGTGGAATTGAATCCGGATTTGACCTATGATGAGGAACCGGTGAAGGTTCTGGATTCGGATAGTAAGGTTCTTCGTGGCAAGACCATTGAGTTGGTGAAGGTGCTGTGGAAGCATCGCGGTGTTGGGGAAGCCACGTGGGAGCGGAAGGAAGACATGCTGAAGCAGTTTCCTTATCTCTTTCCTTCAGGTAAATTTCGAGGACGAAATTTCTTAAGGGGGGAGAGTTGTAACGCCCCGGTTTTGGGCTTAGAAGTCTTGGGCGTTGACCGGTTGGTCAAAGTGCTGTTCGAATCGTAAGAGGTTAAATTAGGAAAGCCTAGTTCGGGTTGCATTAAAAATATGGAAAAATGTTCTAAAATCATCTTTTAATATAATTAAGTGAACTGTGAAATCAATTTTAGAAAATGAGTTTTGGAAGGGTGACAATTTGGCTAGTGACCAAAATGTAATTTTTGCAAATTTGGTGGCTGTTTTATAAAGGGTTGAAACTTTGAATCTTTAAGGAGCTATTTACCCAAAGGGAGTTTCTCCAGATTTTTCTAAGATATTTTGAGTTATAATTCTGATTTTAAAGTATAACAAAAGGAGGGAAAAGCCATTTGGCTAATTTTCATAACCAACTTCTCTATTTTCTTTCTCTCTTTTTCTCTCAACCCAAACACTCCATTTCCAGAGATTTGTTTCTGATTTTCTCACCTAAATTCCTCCTTTCAACTCTCATTTGATTCCTAATCATTGTATCTTCAAAACCTCTTCAATTGCTATTGGTTTCAACAAGGTTTTTGATTCCAAAAAGAGGAGAAACTCAAGTTTGGAGGTAAGAACGTCCTTCTCCTCTGAACTTCAAGTTCTTTACTGAAATTCCTAAGTTTTCAATCCTAAATTGATGTTTAATTAAAGGTTTTAAGGTGTTGAAATGGATCTTGGCTTATTATGCAAGATTTTGATGATTTTTGATGATTTTCGTTAGATCTGAGTAATCTGTGATTTGAGAGGTGTTTTTGATGTTAAATGATCACTAAATTGATAAGGAATTGAGTTTTGATTGATGCAATCCCGGATAGGTTGAGTTTCCTAAGTTTAGCTTGTGTTTCAAGGTAGTTTTTGTGGTGATCTTGTGGATCTGATGTTGCTGGAGGTATAAGGATGTTGTTAGGTTGTTTTTAGATGTTTTATGATGTTAATGGAAGTGTGGTTTTGCTGGTTTATGGCTGGGCTTTGTTTAGAAGTGGTTTGGATGCATTTTCGGTTGTGTTTGGTGGCCGAAAATGGAGGTTGTATGAGAGCAGCGAGTTTAGGTGCTTTCATTGAAGCAATTAATGCATGATGATGCATTAATCCTCTGCTTTGATGTGTTGAAACAGGGGAGGCATCCTTGGATCCAAGAGTTGTTGATCCGGAGGCTTGATTTGGTGCTTTGGCTTGAAGCAAAGTGGAAATCGGTGAGTGCATTTGTGAGTGAAAATGGTTTTCGGCTTTGAAACCAAGGTTTTGGGGGCTTAGTCTAAGTCTAAACAACTTTGCTAAGCTCAAGTGTAAGTTTTCGAATTTTCTCTCTAGTGGTGGCCATGATTTTGATGTAATGCAAAATGATGATTTGCATGTTTTAATTACTGTTTTGAAAGCATGTTTAAGCATGGTACTTGCTGATGTTTTAAGCCATTTGTTGAAGGTAACTCTAGGTAGGAGTTCCTTGATTTTATACATTGGAATAATGTGGTTTGATGCTTTGAAATGCATGTTGTAAATGGCTTGGTTTAATGCTTTAAAACAGTGGATTATATGATGAAAAAGATGTATATTGGCAAGTGATGTTTTGAAAAAGTTAAGGTCACTAAGGTGGTTAAAAGTCCTTGAGTGAGCCTTGTTACTTAAGAACATCAAGGTGGTTAAAAGTCCTTGGATGGTTCTTGTTGCGGACACTAAGGTGGTTAAAAGTCCTTAGGTGCTCCTTTCCATGGTGTTTAAAAGTCCATGGGGCCAAGGTGTTTAAAAGTCCTTGGGGCCAAGGTGTTTAAAAGTCCTTGGGGTGATTCAAGCATTGGACACAAAGGTGGTTAATAGTCCTTGTGTGGTCCTCATTCATGGTGTTTAAAAGTCCATGGCCAAGGTGTTTAAAAGTCCTTGGGGCCAAGGTGTTTAAAAGTCCTTGGGGAAAGTTGTTGAACTTGTTTTAATAAATGAAATGTATCACTTGAGCCAATATGACATGTAAAGAATATTGTGAAGCATGAGATGCTTGTTTTAATGTTATGTTGAAGCATGAGATTGCTTGTTTTAAAGTATGCTTTTGAGCATGTGCAAAGGTTGATTATAAGCATGATTTTGCAAATGTTTTTAATTGCATTATTGAATGGTATTAAAGAGCACTCCTCACTAAGCTTTTGCTTACGCTCTCTCGTTTTCTTAATTCAATAATGCAGAGCACTAGAGTGTCTTGAAGGGCAGCAAGAAGGGCAAGAGTGCAAGTACAAGTAGAGCTTAATGTATGGAAGGTTTTTGTTTCACATTTTAGCTTTTGGATGATTTGGCAATGGGGGACCAATGTGTATGTTTTGGGAGGTGTTTGGAACTCCCTAAGTATGTTGAATGTTGATTTGAATGCTGGTTTTTGGATTGGATCCTTATATGCTTGTTTTTGAAGTTAATGCTTGAATAGCTAGCTTGTGTAGGAAGCATGCCTATAGAATTGGGGCTTTTTGCATGTGATGTTGTTTTGTTGAATTGATGATGCAAATATGTCCTATATATGTTGAATTGCATGCTGGTAAAGTTTGGTAGCTTTTGGAGCATGTTTGAGTGGTCAATTGCATGTTTTGGTATGCTAGTTTGCTGAAATCTGAGCAGGCGTTTCGGAACAGTGTGTACCGTTTCGGAACGGGTGCCTGGAATGAACCCAGGGGTCCGAAACGGGGTGCACCGTTTCGAAACTGTTTGGTCTCTGCCAGACCCCCGCTGCGGAACTGGTATCGGAACGGCCCGTGTTTCGGAATAGGGTCAACCTGTTTCGGAACGGTCGACCGTTGGGGGCTGACATGGGCAGTTATATGTTTTGAAATGTTTGCGTTTTGGTCCTGAATCTTGTTTGTGCAATTGTATGAGTTTGAGAAGTCCTTTTGAGCTGAAATTTCACAGAGAAGCATGAAACCTGACTAATTTCAAGTTGGTAAGATTAATTTGGGTTAAGTCCTTTAATTTATCAGAAATTACAATTTGGTCCCTAAAGTTGTAATTTGTTCAATTGGGTCCCTGTTTGATCTCTGATGTTTGTGATCTTTGAGTATGTTGTTTGTGTGATCACAATTAGGGTTAATGTGCATCTAGATAAGATTAAAAAGAAAAAAAAGGGTCGTTAATCAAGGTTGACTTTCGGGTTGACTTTGGTTTTCCCCGTGTGACTTTCTTAATTCGGGTCAACCATCTAGGCCGGGTTAAGGGGGTTACACAAATGAACTCTACATCCACTACCTTAGCTTCACTAAGGATTTGCAACAATTCCACTAATTGCTCTTCCCCTTTTCTAGGCTAAGGAGGCAACCCTTACAATATTGGTTAAATTTTCTACCCAAAATTTAACCCAATCCTCACAACAAGATAAAAAGGAAATTTGTTGGCTAATAGAGTATCTCTCAATACAAATTGTAGCCCAATTACAAGCACTCAACCCAATTAAACAAGATAAGAATGAAAATTACAATTGGGGTTTCTAGACAATATAGGATTTTTGCACAATTGCTTGGATTTGATGAATAGATGTTTTCTTGAAGATCAATAGTTCTTGCTGATGCTTTTGGATGTCTCTTTTATACCTCCTCATTGATTTCTAGCCGTTTGGGTGGTTGGGAACATAAATGGAGCCGTTGGAACCCTCTCTTACCACAATAAATGCACTTCTGCAGCTATGTGTATCGGTAGGCGGGGAGGTGTATCGATACCTGTCTCAGAAAAGAAAGAGTCGTTGTGTGCAATAAATAAGGGGTATCGATACGCGCATAAGCGTATCAGTACGGGGTATCGAAACGGTAAAGGCCGTATCGATACCTTTTTCTCAACTTAGCTCACTATCGATATCTGTATCGGTATGGGGGTTAGGCGTATCGATACGGGTCAATGACCATTTAAAATTTGGTTACCAACCAACTGACACCAACGATCACAAAATTTAAACAGACTTATATTTAAAAATTATAAAGGCCGTATCGATACGAGGGTTTGTCGTATCGGTACGCCATTCAAACTCTTTAGACTTTAACACAGGGGCATATCGATACGAGGGTTTGTCGTATCAATACGTGTTCCGACAGTAGCCAACTTTGGTAAAAAGGTATCGATACGCTTGGGAGTGTATCGATACACCTGAACGTTTTTCAATAGTTTGGCCTTGGAACACTTAGAAAATATTTTGAGTTTGAGTTTTTCAAATCAGTTTTAAAGTGTTGGTGATTTAAAACTTATTAAGGGACTTACAAAAACAATTTTAAGTTTTTCAAATTGATCCTTAAAGATCTAATTATATCAAAATCAAGCATAGGTTTTACAATCTCCCCCTTTTTGATATAACAAAACTAAAACTTAAAATTTTTTATATTTTGAAAAATCTTTACAAAGTTAACTCCCCCTTAATATAAGCTTGGTAACCTTTGAGTTATAATCAAAATATTTGAAGTGTTGAGCTAGTTTCTCTCCCCCTTTTTGTTAGATCAAAAATATTGAGACAATTAAGTGCATAAACAAAGGCAAAGGTATAAATAAGCAACACTTATATTATTCATCATAGCATCAATCCTTAAAATCCAAACAAAAACAGAAAATCAAAGCATAGGTTTAATCTTAAAACAAACTTAATCCTAAGAACATAAATCAAAGGTGCATAAAAAGAAAATCCTAAATGATATGCATGAGATGCAAGAAGAAACATCTAAGCATCGTCTTCGTCATCTTCATCATCAACTCCCATTGGCTCATTATCCCGCATGCTATTGCGCCACTCATCATGGAAAGCGGCGATAGAAATATTCAAAGAATTGTGACCGCTTTCAAGGGATGTGAGGCGATTCTCCATACAAGTCATCCTTGTATCAAAAGTAGTTTCAAGGGAAGTAAGACGAGTGTTCATGTCCGTGCGCAACCCGGTAAATTGCTCATTGAGATAAGTCATGAGAGCATCCATGGAGGGTTGTGGGACTTGAGGAGCTTGAGGCTCTTCAAATATGGCGGCGGCCTCGGGTGGTAACTCGGCAAGACGTACCCATTCACCATTAAAATATTGAAACTTTGCCTGAGCAAGAGATCGCTCATCAATGGGATCGGTGAGGGGAGTTGGGTAGTCAAAAGAGCAATCAATATCCTTTTTAATAAAGAAATAACTCAAAGTTGTACCATATGTAAAGGAGGTAACGAGAGTTGTGTGACGATTTTGCACGAGGTAGACGATCTCCGCGAACATGAGTCGAGCAAGATTTGGGCGCTTTCGCTCACGGAAGCAACGGATCCAAAAATCATCCACTTGACGGATGGTGGAATATTTTCCTCCGGAGGGACGAAACCACCAAGACACCATAAAATGTAAGATCCGGTCTTGAGCATTTAGGGTGGTGACGGATCCACTAAGAACATGCCCCAAAGCATGCTCATCATCAATGCCTTCATCCTCTAATTTGAAAACCTCACAAATGGATTTGACATCAAGGATGATTTTCTTTCCCATGAGATAAGAGGTAATGGCAACAACTTCCCCATTACGAGTAATACACTTGGCATTAGAGTAGAAAATCAAAACCAAAAGGCGATAATAAAAACCAGGAATAGATATGAAATCCATGAAGTTCCAACGACGAAACAAAGGAAGATATTCAAACTTAAAACGCTCAGAGTCGAGAAAAGGAACGGATATTACCCTTTCGGCACGAATCTTATAATTCTCATATTGACGAAAATGAGCTAGACCCGTGTTACTTTCAAAGGATTGCTCATAGATGGTTGAGTAGTTAGGACGAGCAATTGCTCCAAGGGTGGATGATTCACCGGTTTGAGAAACCCTTGAACGCTTCCTCGATGGTTCCTTTGGTGCCATGATCTAAGAGAGAAATTAAGCAAAAGGATTTCTTCAATTTTGAGTAAAAATCAAGGTAAAAATTTTTTTTAAGTAAAATTTAAAAAAAAAATTGAAGAACAAAAGTTTTTTTAAAAGAAAAGATAAAACAAAACAGCAAAACAAAACAAAAAAAATTGAAAAAGAAGGAAAAGATTACCTTGATGGAAACTTGAGAGATTGAAGAAAATTCTAGCACAATAGATAATAGAGAGAGCTTAAAGCCTTGCTTGATTCAAATACTCTTTTAGATTTGAGTTGAGGTGTGAAAAATATGAAGGAGGAAGGGCCTTTTTATAGGCAAAAACGGCTAGGGTTTTTAGGTTTTGAAGAGTTTTAATTTTGGTAAAAGTTGAACACATTAAAAGCCAAATTTAAAGTTGTCTGCGCAATCGAGTATCGATGCGCCTGAGGGTGTATCGATATGGGGGTAGAATCGTCATTTCCGCAAAAATGCCCGTTGGAGAGTCGTATCGAAACAGATGAGGTCCGTATCGAAACGACTCGTATCGATACGAAATTAATCGTATCGATACCTGTGTAAGCGAAGTAAATTCTGGGAAACTGAATGAAGAACACGTATCGATACGCGTAGATCTGTATCGATACCGTATGCCCAGAAATACACATTTGGTTCTAAGAACAACCATAGGCTCGAACTTAACATCTCCTAAAAGTATGC
Organism: Hibiscus tridactylites; assembly: GCA_958450335.1. Taxonomy (NCBI): domain Eukaryota; kingdom Viridiplantae; phylum Streptophyta; class Magnoliopsida; order Malvales; family Malvaceae; genus Hibiscus; species Hibiscus tridactylites. Next base: position 48,955,045 of record OY288265.1, on the reverse strand, counting down.
AAATGATGAATGAGCAGTTCTAAGCATATTTTAATAGAAGCATACTCCCTCTAACTATAGGCATGGATGAAATTAGGAGTCTAAACACATAAACATGGCATTTCACAAGATCAAGCAAATATAAGCACAAAAGAGGTCCTAAAAGGTCAAGATAGGCTAGCTAGACCTAACTCTCTCCTAAGGGACCAAAAACGCTCTTTGTCTAAAGGTTTTGTAAATATGTCCGCTAATTGATTTAAGGTGTCTACATACTCTATAACCACATCTTCCTTAAGGATATGATCTCTAATGAAATGATGCCTTATTTCTATATGTTTGGTTCTAGAGTGTTGGATGGGATTTTTTGTTAAACATATTGCACTAGCGTTGTCACATTTTAGGGGTATGGTTTCAACTTTAATTCCATAATCTAAGAGTTGTTGCTTCATCCAAAGGACTTGAGCACAACAACTCCCTAAGGATATGTACTCAACTTCGGTGGTAGATAAGGCTACACTATTTTGTTTCTTAGAGAACCAAGATATGAGCATACTACCTAGGAATTGACAAGTTCCCGAAGTACTTTTCTTATCGATTTTGCAACCCCCATAATCCGCATCCGAGTAAGCATGAAGGTTGAAGGTAGAGTCTCTAGGGTACCAAAGACCTAAACAAGGAGTATCTCTAAGGTACCTAAAGATTCTCTTAACGGCTATAAGGTGAGACTCTCTAGGACTAGCTTGAAACCTAGCACACAAGCAAACACTAAACAAGATATCTGGTCTACTTGCGGTAAGGTAAAGCAATGATCCAATCATAGAACGATAAAGCTTAGAGTCAACACACTTACCTCCTTCATCTTTCTCAAGCTTTGTAGATGAGCTCATAGGAGTGGCTTGAGGCTTTTCATTCTCCAAGCCAAACTTCTTGAGCATATCCTTTATGTATTTTGCTTGGTTGATGAAGGTGTCATCCTTCTTTTGCTTGATTTGGAGTCCTAAAAAGAATGAGAGCTCCCCCATCGTGCTCATCTCAAATTCACCTTGCATTAACTTAGCAAACTCTTGACAATGACATTCATTAGTAGAACCAAAAATAATATCATCAACATAAATTTGAACTACTAAGATGTCATTTTTATACATTTTTATAAAAAGTGTAGTGTCCACCTTACCTTTTTCAAATCCTTTTTCAATTAAAAAGTTTGAAAGTCTTTCATACCAAGCTCTAGGAGCTTGTTTTAAACCATAAAGAGCTTTGGTAAGTTTGAAAACATGATTTGGAAATTTTGAATCTTCAAAACCCGGTGGTTGTTCCACATACACTTCTTCATTTATAGAACCATTTAAAAATGCACTTTTAACATCCATTTGAAAAAGCTTGAAATTATGATAACATGCATATGCAAGCAACATCCTAATGGCTTCCATTCTAGCTACGGGTGCATAGGTTTCATCGAAATATATTCCCTCTTCTTGAGTGTAACCTTGAGCTACTAGTCTAGCTTTATTTCTTACAATGTTACGACTCTCATCTAGGTTGTTCCTAAAGACCCATTTAGTTCCTATTGTAGATTGATTACTAGGCCTATCAACTAATGTCCAAACGTTACTTCTCTCAAATTGATTTAACTCTTCTTGCATAGCCATAATCCAAAAGTCATCTTTCAATGCTTCTTTAATATTCTTAGGCTTTGTGCATGAGATAAATGCAACATGATTCATTAATCTAAGAGAAGATCGAGTGGTTGCCCCCTTGGATGGATCACCCAAGATTTCACCATCTTTGACATAGTTCAACTCCCTTGGGTAGCTCACTTCCTTTTCCTCAAGAGCCAAGTCCTTCAAGGCTTCAAGAGGTGGATCTTGTGTGTCCTCTTCTTTTGTTGGAATCTCATCCTCCTTTGAAGTTTGTCCTCCATCAAAGACATTTATGATTCCTACATCATCATCATCACAAGAATCCTTCCTAGGAAGGAGGTTATCATCGAATACAACATGAATAGATTCTTCTACTACTAAAGTTCTTTTGTTAAATACTCGATAGGCTTTAGAGGTTAAAGAGTAACCTATAAAAATAGCTTCATCACTTTTTGCATCAAATTTACCTAAGTTGTCTTTTCCATTATTTAAAACAAAACACTTGCAACCAAAAGGGTGAAAATAGCTAATGTTAGGCTTTTTAGATTTTAAAATCTCATAAGGTGTTTTCTTTAAAATTGGCCTAATCATTACACGATTTACAATATAGCAAGCGGTGTTTGTGGCTTCCGCCCAAAAATATTTAGGTAAATTGTTTTCACAAAGCATAGTTCTAGCCATTTCTTGCAAAGTTCTATTTTTCCTCTCAACTACCCCATTTTGTTGAGGAGTTCGAGGAGCCAAAAATTATGGCTAATACCATTTTCATTTAAAAAAATCTTCAAACCCTAAATTTTGAAACTCGGTTCCATGATCACTTCTAATATGTGAAATTTTAAGTTCAAGATCATTTTGGGTTAGTTTTGAAAATGTGATGAATTTTTCCGAAGCCTCATCTTTAGTACTTAAAAATAGAACCCAAGTAAATCTAGAAAAATCATCAACAAGTACAAAAGCATAAGACTTACCACTCAAGCTCATAGTCCTAATTGGCCCAAATAAATCCATATGGATAAGTTGTAAACATCTACTAGTAGAAACATCATTAATGGATTTAAAGGAAGATCTATGTTGTTTACCCTTTGAGCATGCATCACAAATTTTATCATTTGAAAATTTAATCTTGGGTAAACCTCTAACTAGATTAAGGGAGACTAGTTTTTCTAAAACACTTATGCTAGCATGTCCTAGTTTCCTATGCCACAACCATGCATCATTTTCATTTTGTGCAACTAAGCATGCATGAGATGTATGAATGTCATCTAGATGCACCATGTATATGTTACCTATGCGATGACCTATGAGCATAATATTATTAGATTTAATGTCTACAATTTTGCATCCATTTTTATCAAATAAAACATTAAATCCTTTATCACACAATTGACTTATGCTCAATAAATTGTGTTTAAGACCATTTACATATAAGACATTTTCAATGAGAATAGTAGAGTGATTACCTATGGAGCCAATACCTTTAATGTGGCCTTTGGAGTTGTAACACCCCAATTTTGGGCTTGGAAGTTTAGGGTCTGAACCGGACCGGTTTAAATTGCGGTTCGAATATAAAAGGTGATTTTAGGGAAAGCCTAGTTCGGGATGCATTAAAAATATTGAAAAATATCTAAAAAATTCTCTTTTATTATGTATAAGAGAGTGGTGAAATCAATTTTACAAAATGGGATTTGGAAATATGACATTTCAAGTTAGTGACTAAAATGTAATTTTTGAAAAGTTGGTGAATGTTTTAAAAGGGATTGAAACTTTGAATCTTTAAGGAGCTATTTTACCTAAGGGAGGGTTTCTCCAGATTTTTCTTAAATATTAAAGATTTAATTAATGTTATTTAATAAAAGGAAAGGAGGGAAAATAGATATTTTGGTTTTATAACTAACTTTTCTCAAAATTTTCCCATTTCATTTTCTCTCCATTTTCTCTCAGCCAAACACATTTCCCCCAGCCACTTTTCCTTTGATTTTCACACCTAAAGTTGAGATTTCAATCTCTAAATGATTTCTAATCATTTCTACACCAAATCCTCATCATTTACTTATTGAATTTTCAAGAATTTTGGCTCTAAACAAGGAGAAACTCACATTTAGAGGTATGAACGTCCTTCTCCTCTAAATACTCAGTTCTTTACTGAAATTACCAAGTTCTCAATCCTTAATTTGAGTTTTATTAAAGGTTTTAATGTTGTGTTCTTGATCTTGGCTTAAAATGCAAGATTTGGATTTAATTTTGAAGAAATTTGTATTAAATGATTGGGCTCTATTTCGAGATTTCTTTTTGATGTATATTGGATGTATAAATGATGTGTAATTGAGGTTAAATCAATGCAATCCCGAATAGGTTGATTTTCCTATGTTTTTGCTTGAGTTAATGGTGGTTTTGGGATGATTTTGATGTTCTGCTATACCTGGAGGTATAAGGACGTGATTAGATCCTTTTTGGATGCTAATTGATGTATAAGAATGATTGGAATTGATGGATCTTGGCTGGGTAATGTTGTAGAGGTGTTTGGATGTGATTTCGGTTGTGTTTGGTAGCCGAAATGTGAGTGTTGATGAGAGCAGCGAGTTTAGGTGTCTTGGTTGAAGATATTGATGCATGATGATGCATTAATCCTCTGCTTTGATGTGTTTAAAATAGGGGAGACATCTTCGGATCCTTGTGGTGTTGATCCGGAGGCTTGATCGGCGTTTCGGCAAGCTTGCGAAACGGAATCGGTGAGTGAAGTTTGGTTTTCAGCTTTGAAACCAATGTTGGAAGGTTATGGGAGCTTAGTTTAAGTCTAAACAACTTAGCTAAGCTCAAGAGTAAGTTTTCGGAGAAACACTCTTTTTGATGAACCATGAGATGGTTGAATGCAATGTGTTTATTTTGCATGTTCTAAATTCTGTTTTGAAAGCATATTTTAGCATGTTTAATGCTGGTTTTGTAAGCCATGTGTTGAAGGATGCTCAAGGTAAGAGATCCTTGGTTTGACATGATAAATGTGGTTTTGATGCATAGTGATGCATGATGGTTAATGGCTTTGTTAAATGCTTTAAAACAGTGGATTGATGATGTTAAATGATGTATATTGGCAAGTGATGTGTTGGTTTAAAAGTACTTGAATCGGATATATAGTTAGCCGGCTATAGGATTGGGTGCACCGTGAATAAAGTCGCCTTGGATGTTGAGGGGTTGTGATTGTACCGTAAACTCCATCCAAGTACACTAACGAGATGGTTAAGATCACAATGGTGGTTAAAAGTCCATGTGTGGATCTTGTGTTGTGTGTCTCGTGTTCTCGTTAGTGATGTTATACAACTACCAATGAGTGATGTGGAGGGGTTGTGATTGTATCGTAGACTCCATCACGGGTGTTGAGGGGTTGTGATTGTACCGGTAAACTCCACCTTGATATTGGTAGTGTGTATGAAGCGTATGGGACAACGCTTGTAATCCGCGTATCCGATTGTGTTTTTGAGTTGTAAAATGTTATGGATTATCACTTGTAAGAAAATATGACATGTTGATGGATTGAAGCATGAGATGCTTGGTTTGTATGCATAAATGCATGATAAATGATGTTTTGGAATTAAAGGCCTTGGAAAGGTGTTTTTACAAAAATGCATTATTGTGTTGTTTTAATTGAGCATTCCTCACTAAGCTATGTGCTTACGCTCTTTCTTTCTTGAACCAATAATGCAGAGCATTGAAGTGCTTTAAGGGCAGCAAGGAGGTCAAGAATCAAGTGGAAGTTTAAGCTCATGTATGATGACTATTTTCACAACACTATTAGCTTTTTGGTATTTGGCAATGGGAACATAGATTGTGTTTTTGGGAGATGTTTTGGACTCCCTAAGTTTGGTTTATTGCCTATGGTGTTTGGAACATGTAAAAGGCCTTTTGGTATTTGGTTTTGGTGATTTGATGATTGCATGATTTTCATTTTAGAAAGCATGCCTATAGATTTGGGATTTCCCTTAAATGATGCCATGATTGAGTTTTGATGATGCTAATATGTTACTTTGATGTTTGATGACTTGTTGGTATGATATGGAGATCATATTATTGTATTTGGTGGGTCAAAAGTGTATTAAACCTGAAAAATTCTGCATTTCTGGGCAACCCGTATCGGAACGGGTGCTACTGTTTCGGAACAGGTGGCCTGAAATGGCCATGGCGTTTCGAAACAGGTAGAGCTGATCCGGAACGGATTTGCTACTGCCAAGCCCTATTCCGCAACAGGTTTCGGAACGGTCTCGCGTTTCGGAACGGTCCTTCCCCGTTTCGGAACACTCGACCGTTGGACACTGAATTTGATGGTTATATGTTTTGAAATCCTCACGTTTTAGTCTCAACCTTTGTATATGCAATTGATTGAGTTTGTGATGTCCGTTTGTGATGAAATTTGGCAGAGAAGCATGAAACATGATTAATTTCATAATGGTAATTTAAAAGTTGGCAAAGTTGTAACCCCCTTAACCCGACCTTGACGGTTGACCCGAATTAAGAAGATCACACGGGGAAAACCAAAGTCAACCTTGATTAACGACCCTTTTTTTCTTTTTAAACTTGTCTAGATGCATATTAACCCTAGATATGATCAATCACACAGCACGCTCAAAGATCATACACACCAGAGATCATTTAGGGACCCAATTGAACAATTTACAACTTTAGGGACCAAATTGTAAATTCTGTAAATTATAAGGTCTTAACCCAAATTAATGTTACCAACTTGTAATTAGTCAAGTTTCATGCTTCACTGCCAAATTTCAGCTCAAAAGGACTTCCCAAACTCATACAATTGCATAAACAAGTTTCAGGACCAAAATACAAACATTTCAAAACATATAACTGCCAATGTTAGCCCCCAACGGTCAGGTGTTCCGAAACAGGGAGAGCCTGTTTCGAAACGCGGGGCCGTTCCGCAACGTGTTCTGAAACGAGGGCTGGCAGTGGGCTTTCCGTTTCGGAACGGGGTCTTCCGTTTCGGACGCCTGGGCTAATACAGGGCACCCGTTCCGAAACGGTAGCTGCCGTTCCGATACGGCCTGCACAGAATGCAGTAAAATGGCTGCTAAAACACACAATTGATCAACCATACATGCTCCAAATGCAACCAAACTTTACCAGCAAGACATTCAACATGTAAGGAACATAAATGCATCAACCAATCATCATTATGGCATCAAATATGAAAAGCCCCAAATCTAAAGGCATGCTTCCTACTTAGAAAACCGTTTAAGCATTGAATCTCCAAACCAAGCACATAATGGCCAAATTACATGTTCCAGCATTATTGACAACATTAAATAAACTTAGAGAGTTCAAAACCTCTCCCAAAACATCCACATAGGTCCCCCATTGCCAAATGCCAAAAGCTAAAAATGTTTAAGAAAACCTTCCCATACTTGAGCTTAACTTCCACTTGATTGCTTGCCTTCCTTGCTGCCCTTAACGCACCTTAATGCTCTACATTATTGGTTAAAGGAAAAAGAGAGAACGTAAGCAAAAGCTTAGTGAGGAATGCTCATTTAAAACCATTCAATAATGCATTTATAAAAACTCATTTATAAATCATAGCCCAACATCATTTACACATGCTCATAAGCATTTAAAACATGCATCTCATGCATCAAGTTCATAACATGTCATATTGGCAACAAGTGATACATTTCACATAAGACTCACACATGGACTTTTAAACACCATTGTGATCTTATAATAACCAAGGACCACACATGGACTTTTAAACACCATTGTGTCCTTAACCCCATGGACTTTTAAACACCATGGACCCATGGACTTTTAAACACCATGGCAAGGACCACACAAGGACTTTTAAACACCTTTGTGTCCTTAACAAGAACCATCCAAGGACTTTTAAACACCTTGATGTTCTTAAGTAACAAGGCTTACACAAGGAATTTTAACCACCTTTGTAACCTTAACCAAGAGCCAACTATGGACTTTTAAACACCATATTGCTCTCAAAATAAACAAGACTCATCCAAGGAATTTTAACCACCTTGATGATCTTAACCAAGAACCATCCAAGGACTTTTAACCACCTTGATGTTCTTTAAATAACAAGGCTCACACAAGGACTTTTAAACACCTTTGTGACCTTAACATCACTTGCCAATATGCATCATTAAAAAACAATAATTCACTGTTTTAAAGCATTTTACAAAGCCATAAACATCATGCATCATTAAGCATCAAACCACATTTAAACATTGTCCAAAAACAAGGAACTCTTACCTTGAGCTTCCTTCAACACATGGCTTATAATCACAGCAAATATACATGCTAGATATGCTTTCAAAACAGATTTAAAGACATGCAAACAACCACATTGCATTAAACCAAAACCATGGCCATCACCAAGAGAGTTTGACCGAAAACTTACTCTTGAGCTTAGCTAAGTTGCTTAGACTTAGCCTAAGCTCCCAAACCTCCAAAACACTGGTTTCAAAGCCAAAAACCAAAAGTCCCTCACCGATTCCGTTTCGCTTCTTGCCGAAACACCAAATCAAGCTTCCAGATCACCACCACTTGGATCCAAAGATGACTCCCCTGTTTTAAACACATCAAAGCAGAGGATTAATGCATCATCATGCATTAATAGCTTCAATGAAAGCATCTTAACTCGCTGCTCTCATCCACACTCCATTTTCGGCTACCAACACAACCGAAAATGCATCCAAACAACTCCTCAACATAGCCCAGCCAAGATCCACCAAAACTAAACATCCTTTAACATCCTTTAACATCTAAAAAGGGCCTAACAACATCCTTATACCTCCAGCAACATCAGATCCACAAGATCACTCCAAAAACAACCAAGAATCACAAGCTAAACTTAGGAAATTCAACCTATCCGGGATTGCATTAATTAAAACTCAATTCCATATCAAATTAACATTCATTTTACATCAAATAAACACCTTAAAACACAGCCCAATCAGATCAAACGAAAATCCATCAAAAATCACCAAATCTTGCATTTTAAGCCAAGATCCATTACACAACTTTAAAACCATATATAAATCATCAATTAAGGATTGAGAACTTAGGAATTTCAGTAAAGAACTGAGAGTTTAGAGGAGGAGGACGTTCTTACCTCCAAACTTGAGTTTCTCCTCTTTTAGAACCAAAAAGCTTGAAGAATCAACTAGCAAATGATGAGGTTTTGTTGATGAGATGATTTGCAATCAAAAGGGAAATGAAATGAGTGATTTAGATGACAAAACCAGAGGGAAAAGATCTGGAGAGAATGTTTGGTTTGAGAAAAAATGAGAGAAAAGGAAAATTGGAAAAGTTAGTTGAAAATGGAAAATAACTTCCCTCCACTTTACTTTTGTTTAAAACTCAGAATTAAATCACTAAATATCTTAGAAAAATCTGGAGAAACCCCTTTGGGTAAATAGCTCCTTAAAGATTCAAAGTTTCAACCCTTTCTAAAACAGTCACGCAGTTTTCAAAAATTACATTTTGGTCACTAACCAAAATGTCACCCTTCCAAACCTCATTTTGTAAAATTGATTTCACAGTTCACTTATATATATTAAAAGAGGATTTTAGACCATTTTTCCATATTTTTAATGCAACCCGAACTAGGCTTTCCTAATTTCACCTTTTTATATTCGAACAGCACTTTGACCGAACCGGTCAACGCCCAAAACCGGGGCGTTACAACTCTCCCCCCCCCCCCCCTTAAGAAATTTCGTCCTCGAAATTTACCTAAAGGAAAGAGATAAGGAAACTGCTTCAGCATGTCATCCTTCCGCTCCCACGTGGCTTCCTCAACACCACGATGCTTCCACAACACCTTTACCAACTCGATGGTCTTGCCTCGAAGAACCTTGCTATCCGAATCCAGAACCTTCACCGGTTCCTCATCATAGGTCAAATCCGGATTCAATTCCACTTCTTCCACAGGCATCACATGCGAAGGATCAGATCTATACTTCCGGAGCATAGAAACATGAAACACATCATGAATCTTCTCCAACTCTTGAGGTAGCCTCAGCTTGTACGCAACAGGACCCACACGCTCAACCACCTCATATGGTCCAATGTACCTAGGGCTCAACTTACCCTTCCGGCCAAACCTCATCACCTTCTTCCAAGGCGAAACCTTCAGAAACACACGATCACCTACCGCATACTCAATCTCCTTACGCTTCAAATCCGCGTAAGACTTTTGCCGATCAGAAGCTGCCTTCAAACGCTCACAGATGAGCTTCACCTTCTCGGTGGTTCCTTTTAACAAAGCCGGCATCGAAACCAACTTCTGACCCGTTTCAGCCCAATAAAGAGGAGTCCTACACTTCCTCCCATACAAGGCCTCATAAGGTGCCATTTGAATACTAGCTTGATAACTATTGTTATAAGCAAACTCCACCAAAGGCAAATGCTTTTCCCAAGAACCTTGGAACTCAATCACGCAGCACCTCAACATATCCTCCAAAATCTGGATAACATGCTCAGACTGACCATCCGACTGAGGATGATAGGATGTACTGAAATTCAACCTTGTACCCAAAGCTTGATGAAAACACTGCCAAAACCGCGATGTGAACCTCGGATCCCTATCCGACACAATCGACTTAGGCACACCATGCAGCCGCACAATCTCAGCAATGTACAGCTCCGCAAGCTTATCCAAAGAAAACGTAGTATGCACAGGCAAGAAATGCGCACACTTCGTCAGGCGATCCACAATCACCCAAACCGAATTCTTCTTCGATGGCGACAAAGGTAAACCAGATACAAAATCCATGGTAACCCTCTCCCACTTCCATTCAGGGATTCTCAACGGTTGCAACAACCCTGAAGGAACCTGATGCTCAGCCTTAACTCGCTGACACACCATACACTTGCTCACAAACTCCGCAACATCCTTCTTCAAACCCACCCAATAGTACTCATCACGAAGATCACGATACATCTTAGTACTACCAGGGTGCATAGAAAAAGGACTACTATGACCTTCAGTCAGAATAGCACGCCTCAACTCAGCATCATTGGGCACTACTATCCGACTCCCAAAACACAACACTCCATCATCATTAAAGCAGAAATCCGAAGGCCTACCCTCCGCGATATCCTGAACATGAGGCACCAAGGAATCATCTAGCAACTGCTTTTCCTTGATCAACTGAACCAAAGACGGTTTCACTTGCAACTCAGCCACAAGACCACCATCACGCGAAATACTCAAACTGGCAAACATAGCCCTCAGCTCAACAGCTACCTTCCTACTCAAGGCATCCGCAACAACATTAGCCTTCCCAGGGTGATACTCAATCGTCAGATCATAATCCTTGAGCAACTCCAACCAACGCCCCTGCCTAAGATTCAACTCCTTCTGAGACATCAGATACCTTAAACTCTTGTGATCCGTGTACACAGTACACTTCTCACCATACAGATAATGTCTCCAAATCTTCAAAGCAAAAACCACCGCAGCTAACTCAATATCATGCGTAGGATAATTACGCTCATGCACCTTCAACTGCCGCGATGCATAAGCCACAACCTTACCCTCTTGCATCAACACGCATCCCAACCCAACATAGGACGCATCACTGTAGACCACAAACTCTTTCCCTGATTCAGGTTGAACCAAGATAGGAGCTTGCGTCAAAGCCGCCTTAAGCTTCTCAAAAGCCTGCTGTCTCGCTTCTGTCCACTCATACTTAACATCCTTCTGCAGCAACTTCGTCAAAGGTGCAGCAATCTTCGAAAACCCATCCACGAACCTCCGGTAGTATCCCGCCAAACCAAGGAAACTACGAACCTCATGAACAGACTTAGGGACCTTCCAATTCATCACCACCTCAATCTTCTGAGGATCAACACGAATCCCCTCAGCAGAAACCACATGCCCAAGAAACACCACTTCACTCAACCAGAACTCACACTTGCTCAGCTTAGCATAAAGCTGATTCTCCAACAAAGCTTGCAGCACAATCCTCAAATGCTCTTCATGCTCCTCCTCAGTACGCGAGTACACGAGGATATCATCAATGAATACCACAACGAACTTGTCCAGGTATTCATGAAACACACGATTCATCATGTCCATGAAAGCAGCAGGAGCATTTGTCAAACCAAACGGCATCACAAGGAACTCATAATGCCCATACCTTGTCCTGAAAGTTGTCTTAGGCACATCCACATCCTTCACCTTCAACTGGTAATACCCTGACCTCAAGTCAATCTTAGAGAACACAGCAGCTCCCCGAAATTGATCAAAGAGATCATCAATCCTCGGCAAAGGATACCGATTCTTGATAGTCAACTTGTTCAGCTGACGGTAATCAATGCACATTCTCATAGTGCCATCCTTCTTCTTCACAAAAAAGACCGGTGCACCCCAAGGTGACACACTCGGCCGAATAAAACCACAATTAAGCAATTCTTGCAATTGCGTCTTCAGCTCCTTCAGCTCCTTAGGTGCCATTCTATAAGGGGTAATGGACAAAGGAGTTGTATTCTCCTACAGCTCAATCCCAAACTCCACCTCGCGATTAGGAGGTAAACTAGGCAACTCCTCAGGAAACACACCAGGAAACTCCTTCACAACTCTGATATCTTGCACCCGCAACTCCTTAGAGCTAGGATTCATCACAAAAGCTAGGTAAGCTTCACAACCTTGCCTCAGCATCCTGCTCGCCTCCAAGGTAGACACCGCATTGGCAAGAAACTTCACATTCTCACCAACCACAACAACTTCACAATCATCCGCAAGCTTCAGCGAAACTCGCTTATTTTCACAATCCACAACAGCACGATGCTCAGCAAGCCAATCCATACCAAGGATTACATCAAAACCATAGAAAGGCAACTCCATAAGGTCAACATGAAAAACATGATCTTGAACAACCAAAGGACACCTTCTATACAGCTTTCGAGTCACAACAGTTTCACCAAAAGAACTAGTGACACGAACACCAACATCCAAAGACTCAACAGGCAAACCAAGCAATTCAGCATGCTCACGCAATATGTATGAATGCGTAGATCCAGAATCAATCAAGGAAAATAATGACAAGGATTGCAAAGTAAAAGTACCTGCAATCACATCCGCGTCATTCCTCCCCTCCCGCTGAGCACAAACCCTAGCTTGACCTCCGCCCTCAGGCTGAATAGCCACAACATGAGCTACACCCCTACCACCTTCCTCTCTCCGCTGGAAATTACCACGGCCGCGCCCACGACCTCTCTGTGGTGCAGCAACAACAGGAGCACGCACTTGGCCACCAGCCAACATAGGACACTCTCGCCTCAAATGATCCGCAGATCCACAATTCCAGCACCCATTACCAGCTGCTGCAACAGGAGCTTGCACCTCCCTCACAGCTCGAGGACAATCACGTTTCATATGACCACGTGAACCACATGTCCAACAAGCACTCGGATCAGCTCTAGCATTGCCTCCCCGAGCAGGTACACCACCACCTCGCTTAGCTGAGGACTGATACTTCTGATCACGTCCCCTCTTGTTCCGTCCACCACTGGAACTATACTCAGCAGCTCGCTTTCAGCACTAGAACCAGCACTCTTAGCAGATAAACCCAAGTTCATCTCAATATCCTTTGCTCGACCCACCAGCACATCAAAATCATCATACTCGGTAGCCAGCACATACATCTTCACCTCCATCACTAAACCATAACGGAACCTTTCACACCTTTCTCGCTCATCCGGAACAAGCTCAGGTGCATATTGACTGAGTCGTACAAACTGCACTTCATACTCAGCCACAGTCATGCTCCCCTGGGTAAGAGACATGAACTCTCGCTTCTTTTCGTCCACGTACCTCACACCAAGATACCTTCTCTTGAACACATTCTGGAAGAATGTCCAAGTTATGTCAGCTTCCACCATCCCAGCTATAGTGGTCGTCCACCACGTATAAGCATCATCCTTTAGCAAGGATACAACACACCCCAGCTTTTGCACATCAGTGCAACTCATCTGACCCAAGATCCTCTTGGTACTCTCTAGCCAAGCTTCAGAACCTTCAGCAGACATACCCCTGAACTCAGTCCCTCCTAGACTGCGTAAGCGTTCCAAAGGTAATCTAACTCCAGCATCTCCCTGATGCCCAGCTCCTTGAGCTCCAGCTACTGCCGCTCGAAAAGCACCAGCAATAGCTTGTACCAACATCGTCATGTCAGGCATAGCTTGCCCCTGACCAGCCTCAGGTCCAGCGACCCCAGCACCAGCTGCAGCTTCGGCTCTTTCACCCTCAGCACCACCACCACCAGGTGGAGGAGGTAACACCGCACTTCCCGCATTCTCCTCATTCTCATTCTCATTCGGAGCCGTAGCTCGCACATTACTCCTCAACTCTCTACGAGGGGCCATATTCTAACCATGCAATCGCAATGCAAATAAACAAAGTCAAGTCCAGCAAGGTAAGCAATCCAAGTACTCAAGCTCATTTTCATTTAAAATCAACATCATTTCATTAACTTTGATTTGGCAATGGGTACCCACAGCATGCTTCACCACAGCATACAACTCAATTGCATCAAATTCACAAACCACTCATCATGCTTTCACTCAACAAGCATACATAGCATACATACTTCAATCATGCACACATTCATTCCCAATTACTCGAGAACTCAGCTCTGATACCACCAAATGTAACCCCCTTAACCCGGCCTAGACGGTTGACCCGAATTAAGAAGATCACACGGGGAAAACCAAAGTCAACTCGAAAGTCAACCTTGATTAACGACCCTTTTTTTTCTTTTTAAACTTCTCTAGATGCATATTAACCCTAGATATGATCAATCACACAGCACGCTCAAAGATCATACACATCAGAGATCATTTAGGGACCCAATTGAACAATTTACAACTTTAGGGACCAAATTGTAAATTCTGTAAATTATAAGGTCTTAACCCAAATTAATGTTACCAACTTGTATTTAGTCAAGTTTCATGCTTCACTGCCAAATTTCAGCTCAAAAGGACTTCCCAAACTCATACAATTGCATAAACAAGTTTCAGGACCAAAATGCAAACATTTCAAAACATATAACTGCCAATGTCAGCCCCCAACGGTCAGGTGTTCTGAAACAGGGAGAGCCTATTTCGAAACGCGGGGCCGTTCCGCAACGTGTTCCGAAACGAGGGCTGGCAGTGGGCTTTCCGTTTCGGAACGAGGTCTTCCGTTTCGGACGCCTGGGCTAATACAGGGCACCCGTTCCGAAACGGTAGCTGCCGTTCCGATACGGCCTGCACAGAATGCAGTAAAATGGCTGCTAAAACACACAATTGATCAACCATACATGCTCCAAATGCAACCAAACTTTACCAGCAAGATATTCAACATGTAAGGAACATAAATGCATCAACCAATCATCATTATGGCATCAAATATGAAAAGCCCCAAATCTAAAGGCATGCTTCCTACTTAGCAAACCGTTTAAGCATTGAATCTCCAAACCAAGCACATAATGGCCAAATTACATGTTCCAGCATTATTGACAACATTAAATAAACTTAGGGAGTTCAAAACCTCTCCCAAAACATCCACATAGGTCCCCCATTGCCAAATGCCAAAAGCTAAAAATGTTTAAGAAAACCTTCCCATACTTGAGCTTAACTTCCACTTGATTGCTTGCCTTCCTTGCTGCCCTCAATGCACCTTAATGCTCTGCATTATTGGTTAAAGGAAAAAGAGAGAGCGTAAACAAAAGCTTAGTGAGGAATGCTCATTTAAAACCATTCAATAATGCATTTATAAAAACTCATTTATAAATCATAGCCCAACATCATTTACACATGCTCATAAGCATATAAAACATGCATCTCATGCATCAAGTTCATAACATGTCATATTGGCAACAAGTGATACATTTCACATAAGACTCACACATGGACTTTTAAACACCATTGTGATCTTATAATAACCAAGGACCACACATGGACTTTTAAACACCATTGTGTCCTTAACCCCATGGACTTTTAAACACCATGGACCCATGGACTTTTAAACACCATGGCAAGGACCACACAAGGACTTTTAAACACCTTTGTGTCCTTAACAAGAACCATCCAAGGACTTTTAAACACCTTGATGTTCTTAAGTAACAAGGCTTACACAAGGAATTTTAACCACCTTTGTAACCTTAACCAAGAGCCAACTATGGACTTTTAAACACCATATTGCTCTTAAAATAAACAAGACTCATCCAAGGAATTTTAACCACCTTGATGATCTTAACCAAGAACTATCCAAGGACTTTTAACCACCTTGATGTTCTTTAAATAACAAGGCTCACACAAGGACTTTTAAACACCTTTGTGACCTTAACATCACTTGCCAATATGCATCATTAAACAACAATAATCCACTGTTTTAAAGCATTTTACAAAGCCATAAACATCATGCATCATTAAGCATCAAACCACATTTAAACATTGTCCAAAAACAAGGAACTCTTACCTTGAGCTTCCTTCAACACATGGCTTATAATCACAGCAAATATACATGCTAGATATGCTTTCAAAACAGATTTAAAGACATGCAAACAACCACATTGCATTAAACCAAAACCATGGCCATCACCAAGAGAGTTTGACCGAAAACTTACTCTTGAGCTTAGCTAAGTTGCTTAGACTTAGCCTAAGCTCCCAAACCTCCAAAACACAGGTTTCAAAGCCAAAAACCAAAAGTCCACTCACCGATTCCGTTTCGCTTCTTGCCGAAACACCAAATCAAGCTTCCAGATCACCACCACTTGGATCCAAAGATGACTCCCCTGTTTTAAACACATCAAAGCAGAGGATTAATGCATCATCATGCATTAATAGCTTCACTGAAAGCATCTTAACTCGCTGCTCTCATCCACACTCCATTTTCGGCTACCAACACAACCGAAAATGCATCCAAACAACTCCTCAACATAGCCCAGCCAAGATCCACCAAAACTAAACATCCTTTAACATCATTTAACATCTAAAAAGGACCTAACAACATCCTTATACCTCCAGCAACATCAGATCCACAAGATCACTCCAAAAACAACCAAGAATCACAAGCTAAACTTAGGAATTTCAACCTATCCGGGATTGCATTAATTAAAACTCAATTCCATATCAAATTAACATTCATTTTACATCAAATAAACACCTTAAAACACAGCCCAATCAGATCAAACAAAAATCCATCAAAAATCACCAAATCTTGCATTTTAAGCCAAGATCCATTACACAACTTTAAAACCATTTATAAATCATCAATTAAGGATTGAGAACTTAGGAATTTCAGTAAAGAACTGAGAGTTTAGAGGAGAAGGACGTTCTTACCTCCAAACTTGAGTTTCTCCTCTTTTAGAACCAAAAAGCTTGAAGAATCAACTAGCAAATGATGAGGTTTTGTTGATGAGATGATTTGCAATCAAAAGGGAAATGAAATGAGTGATTTAGATGACAAAACCAGAGGGAAAAGATCTGGAGAGAATGTTTGGTTTGAGAGAAAATGAGAGAAAAGGAAAATTGGAAAAGTTAGTTGAAAATGGAAAATAACTTCCCTCCACTTTACTTTTGTTTAAAACTCAGAATTAAATCACTAAATATCTTAGAAAAATCTGGAGAAACCCCCTTTGGGTAAATAGCTCCTTAAAGATTCAAAGTTTCAACCCTTTCTAAAACAATCACGCAGTTTTCAAAAATTACATTTTGGTCACTAACCAAAATGTCACCCTTCCAAACCTCATTTTGTAAAATTGATTTTACAGTTCACTTATATATATTAAAAGAGGATTTTAGAACATTTTTCCATATTTTTAATGCAACCCGAACTAGGCTTTCCTAATTTCACCTTTTTATATTCGAACAGCACTTTGACCGAACCGGTCAACGCCCAAAACTACTAAGCCCAAAACCGGGGCGTTACAAAAGTCCTCCTAATTTCCAGAATTTACATTTTGGTCCCTAAATTCGTATGTTGTGCAATTGAGTCCCTAATCGTTTTCCGATTGCTGTGTTTTTTAAGTATGTTTACCTCAAGAGTACACCTAGGGTTAATATGCTTTTAGACAAGCTTAAAAAGAAAAAAAAAGGGTCGTTAATCAAGGTTGACTTTCGGGTTGACTTTGGTTTTCCCCGTGTAATCTTCGTAGTTCGGGTCAACCGTCTAGGCCGGGCTAAGGGGGTTACAGGAGTTGTCACCAAATGTCACTACTCCTCCACCTTTTGGCTTTAGATCCATGAATCTTCTCTTGTCTCCGGTCATATGCCTTGAGCATCCACTATCAAGGTACCATGAGTTTTGACTTTGTGCTTCGGCCTTGTAGCAATGCTCCCCCTACAAACAAAGATATTAAGCTTTTGTTTTTGGTACCCAGATCATTTTGGGTCCATGAGTGTTAGCTCCCAAAACCTTGGTTCCCTTAGGAATCCAAGATGACATAGCAATAACATTGTTAGATTTTACAAGTTCCTTAGGAACTCATACACTTCTAATCCTTTTAGCTCTACTATGTCTAGGATAGCTACCTTGTTTGTAGTAGTTAGTCTTTTTCTTAGGTTGGTGTGTTCTAGAGGATTCACCTATTTCATGCTTGACACTACCAACATTTTTCAAAGGCTTTTTGAGCTTATTTAGCTCAACCAACACCTTTTGGTGTTCACTATTACATTGAGACAAAAGATTATTAAGATCAACATTTTCATCTTGAAAGAATTTTAGTTCATCTTTTAATCCTAATATCTTTTTCTCAAATTTTGAATTAGCTTGAGTGAGTGAGCCATTTTTCTCATTTAGTTCCAAGATAATCTTTTTGTTCCTAATGACCGACTCTTTATATTTCTCAACTAATTCATCATAGACCTCTTGTAGCTCATCATATGCATCATTCAATTCTTCATATGAAAAATCTAAAGTAGATGAGTTAGAGGTTACCATGGAGGAATCTTCCTCAAGTGCCATGAGGCAAAGGTTAGACACTTCTTGTTCGTCATCCTCCGATGACTCCTCATCACTCCAAGTAGTAAGCTTGGCTTTGAGCTTCTTCTTCTCAAAGCCCTTCTTCTTGAGTTGAGGGCATTCCGAACGTATGTGGTCGGGTTGTTTGCACTCAAAGCAAATGATATGATCCCTTCCTTCTTCTTTGTTCTTGTTTTTGAAGTCCATCTTTCTTTGGATTTTTCTTCCCCGGTTGGACCTCATAAAACGTGAGAATCGTTTGCCAATTCTTCGAGTTCATCCTCCTCACTAGACGAGCTCTCTTCATGTTGTGAAGCTTTAGCTTTGAGAGCTATTGTAACCCCCTTAACCCGGCCTAGACGGTTGACACGAATTAAGAAGATCACACGGGGAAAACCAAAGTCAACCCGAAAGTCAACCTTGATTAACGACCCTTTTTTTTTACAATTTACTCTTGTCTAGATGCACATTAACCCTAGATATGTTCACAAGATAATCATAAACAAACATCATAAAAATCAGAGAACATTCAGGGACTCAATTGAACAATTTACAACTTTAGGCACCAAATTGTAAATTCTGAAAATTATAAGGTCTTAACCCAAATTAATGTTACCAACTTGTAATTAGTCAAGTTTCAGGCTTCTCTGCAAATTTTCATCTCAAACGGACTTCCCAAACTCATAAAATTGCACATACAAGATTCAGGATCAAAACACATACATTACAAAACTTATAACTGCCAATGTCAGCCCCCAACGGTCAAATGTTCCGAAACAGGGAGAACCTGTTTCGTAACGTGGGGTCGTTCCGCAACGTGTTCCGAAACGAGGGCTGGCAGAGGACTTTCCGTTTCAGAACGGTGTCTTCCTTTTCGGACGCCTGGGCTATTACAGGGCACCCGTTCCGAAACGGTAGCTCCCGTTCCGATACGGCCTGCACAGAACGCAGGGAAATGGATGCTAAACACACAATTGATCAGCCATACATGCTCCAAAAGCAACCAAACTTTACCAGCAAGACATTCAACATGTAAGGAACATAAATGCATCATTCATTCGTCATCATGGCATCAAATATGAAAAGCCCCAAATCTAAAGGCATGCTTCCTACTTAGCAAACCATTCAAGCATTGAATCTCCAAACCAAACACATAATGGCCAATTACATGTTCCAGCATTATTGACAACATTAAACAAACTTAGGGAGTTCAAAACCTCTCCCAAAACATCCACATAGGTCCCCCATTGCCAAATGCCAAAAGCTAAAAGTGTTTAAGAAAACCTTCCCATACTTGAGCTTAACTTCCACATGATTGCTTGCCTTCCTTGCTGCCCTCAATGCACCTTAATGCTCTGCATTATTGGTTTAAGAAAAAAAGAAAGAGAGTGTAAGCAAAAGCTTAGTGAGGAATGCTCATTAAAACCATTCAATAATGCGTTTATAAAACTCATTTATAAACCATGCTTCAAGCAACATTTAACATGCTCTTTAGCATTTAAGACAAGCATCTCATGCTTCAAGTAACATTAAACATGCTCTTAAACATTTAAAACAAGCATCTCATGCTTCAAGTACATAACAAGTCATATTGGCAACAAGTGACACATTTCACATAAGATCCACACATGGACTTTTAAACACCATTGTGATCTTATCCCCATGGATTTTTAAACACCATGGCCCATGGACTTTTAAACACCATGGCAAGGACTACACAAGGACTTTTAACCACCTTTGTGTCCTTAACAAGAATCTCCCAAGGACTTTTAAACACCTTGGAGTTCTTAAGTCACCAAGGCTTACACAAGGACTTTTAACCACCTTGAGCCTTAACCAAGAACCAACCATGAACTTTTAAACACCATGTTGTTCTTAAACTTTACAAGATCCACACAAGGACTTTTAACCACCTTTGTGATCTTAACCAAGAACCATCCAAGGACTTTTAACCACCTTGATGTTCTTAAATATACAAGGTTCACACAAGGACTTTTAACCACCTTTGTGACCTAAACCATCACTTGCCAATATGTATCATTATCATCAATATCTCACTGTTTTAAAGCATTTTACAAAGCCATACACAACATGCATCTTTAAGCATCAACCCACATTTAAACAATGTTCAAAAACAAGGAACTCTTACCTTGAGCTTCCTTCAACACATGGCTTAAAATCTCAGCAAATAAACATGCTAGATATGCTTTCAAAACAGATTTAAAATCATGCAAACAACACATTGCATACAACCAAAAACCATGGCCATCACCAAGAGAGTTTTTCCGAAAACTTACTCTTGAGCTTAGCTAAGTTGCTTAGACTTAAACTAAGCTCCCAAACCTTCAAAACATTGGTTTCAAAGCCGAAAACCAAAATCCACTCACCGATTCCGTTTCGCTTCTTGCCGAAACACCAAATCAATCTTCCGGATCACCACCACTTGGATCCAAAGATGACTCCCCTGTTTTAAACACATCAAAGCAGAGGATTAATGCATCATCATGCATTAATAGCTTCAATGAAAGCACCTAAACTCGCTGCTCTCATCCACACTCCATTTTCGGCTACCAAACACAACCGAAAATGCATCCAAACAACTCCTCAACATAGCCCAGCCAAGATCCATCAAAACTAAACATCCTTTAACATCATTTAACATCTAAAAAGGACCTAACAACATCCTTATACCTCCAGCAACATCAGATCCACAAGATCACTCCAAAAACAACCAAGAATCACAAGCTAAACTTAGGAAATCCGACCCATCCGGGATTGCATTAATTAAAACTCAATTCCATATCAATTTAACATTCATTTAACATCAAATTAACACCTTAAAACACAGCCCAATCAAATCATACGAAAATCCATAAAAAATCACCAAATCTTGCATTTAAAGCCAAGATCCATTACACAACTTTAAAACCATTTATAAATCATCAATTAAGGATTGAGAACTTAGGAATTTCAATAAAGAACTGAGAGTTTAGAGGAGAAGGACGTTCTTACCTCCAAACTTGAGTTTCTCCTCTTTTAGAACCAAAAAGCTTGAAGAATCAATTAGCAAATGGTGAGGTTTTGTTGATGAGATGATTAGCAATCAAAAGAGAATTGAATCGAGATGTTTAGGTGACAAAATCAGAGGAAAAAACTCTGGAGAAAGATGTTTGGTTTGAGAGAAAATGAGAGAAAAGGAAAATGAGATTTTAGGAAAAATTAGTTAGAAATAACTTCCCTCCACTTTCCCTTTGTTTAAAAAAATCAGAATTAAAACATTAAATATCTTAGAAAAATCTGGAGAAACTCCCTTTGGGTAAATAGCTCCTTAAAGATTCAAAGTTTCAATCCTTTCTAAAATAGTCACGCAGTTTTCAAAAATTACATTTTGGTCACTAGCCAAAATGTCACCCTTCCAAACCTCATTTTGTAAAATTGATTTCACAGTTCACTTATATATATTAAAAGAGGATTTTAGAACATTTTTCCATATTTTTAATGCAACCCGAACTAGGCTTTCCTAATTTCACCTTTTCACATTCGAACAGCACTTTGACCGAACTGGTCAACGCCCAAAGCTTCTAAGCCCAAAAACCGGGGCGTTACAGCTATTCCCATCTTCTTCTTCTTCTCAACCTCAAGCTTCTCTACCCTTTTCTCTTCTTTCTTCTTCTCATCTTCCCTTCCTTGCTTCATGATCTCATGAGTAAGGAGAGAACCCACAAGCTCATCAAGCTTCAAAGTTTTCAAATTCTTAGCTTCAATGATAGCGGTTCTCTTCCCATCCCAAGACTCGGGAAGTGAATAGAGTAGCTTCCGGACAAGCTTGTCTTCCGGTATGATTTCTCCAAAACCATTTAGCCCATTGACAATAGTGGAGAAACGATCAAACATCTTAGACACCGTCTCATCGGGCTCCATCTTGAAATTTTCATAACTAAGATTGAGAATTCCAATCTTAGTTTCTTTAACATCGTTGGTGCCCTCATAAGTAGTCTCAAGAGTGTCCCACACTTCTTTGACACTCTCGATGGATGAGACCTTTGAATAGATGTCCGGACCGAAAGAACAAAAGAGCATGTGGAGAGCTTTATCATTGACTTGAATCTTTTTTCTTTCTTCTTCACTCATCTCCATCTTTTTCTTTAAAACCATCTTGCCTTCACCATCTTGCTTCAATGGAATATAAGGGCCATCTTCAATGACATCCCACACTAGGTAGTCATTTGACTTGATGAAGAGACGCATTCTATTCTTCCAAAAAGAATAGTTATCACCATTAAAGAAGGGAGGCTTTGTAGTGGATTGTGACTCGTACATGCCCGAACTGGAGGTTGAAGCCATCTCTTGATATTTGATGATCACACTCTTCCAAGGAACTCCTCTTGTGGTTGTTAATCCTCAAAGAGGTAGGCTCTGATACCAATTGTTGAGTGGATCGAAAGATCGATACAAACCAAGAGAGGGTAAATTGGATTTTTAAAGATTTTGTGGTGGAAATTGCAAATTAAAAAGATAGACAAGGGGTTTTAGAGTGGTTCAAGTTCCAAATGAACTCTACATCCACTACCTTAGCTTCACTAAGGATTTGCAACAATTCCACTAATTGCTCTTCCCCTTTTCTAGGCTAAGGAGGCAACCCTTACAATATCGGTTAAATTTTCTACCCAAAATTTAACACAATCCTCACAACAAGATAACAAAGAAATTTGTTGGCTAATAGAGTATCTCTCAATACAAATTGTAGCCCAATTACAAGCACTCAACCCAATTGAACAAGATAAGAATGAAAATTACAATTGGGGTTTCTAGACAATATAGGATTTTTGTACAATTGCTTGGATTTGATGATTAGATGTTTTCTTGAAGATCAATAGTTCTTGCTGATGCTTTTGGATGACTCTTTTATACCTCCTCATTGATTTCTAGCCGTTTGGGTGGTTGGGAACATAAATGGAGCCGTTGGAACCCTCTCTTACCACAATAAATGCACTTCTGCAGCTATGCGTATCGGTACGCGGGGAGGTGTATCGATACATGTCTCAGAAAAGAAAGAATCGTTGTGTGCAATAAATAAGGGGTATCAACACGCGCGTAAGCATATCGGTACGGGGTATCGAAACGGTAAAGGCCGTATCGATACCTTTTTCTCAACTTAGCTCAATGTCGATATCCGTATCGGTACGGAGGTTAGGCGTATCGATACGGGTCATTGACCATTTAAAATTTGGTTACCAACCAACTGACACCAACGGTCACAAAATTTAAACCGACTTATATTTAAAAATTATAAAGGCCGTATCGATACGAGGGTTTGTCGTATCGGTACGCCATTCAAACTCTTTAGACTTTAACACAGGGGCGTATCGATACGAGGGTTTGCCGTATCGATACGTGTTCCGACAGTAGCCAACTTTGGTAAAAAGGTATCGATACGCTTGGGAGTGTATCGATACACCTGAACGTTTTTCAATAGTTTGGCCTTGGAACACTTAGAAAACATTTTGAGTTTGAGTTTTTCAAATCAGTTTTAAAGAGTTGGTGATTTAAAACTTATTAAGGGACTTACAAAAACAATTTTAAGTTTTTCAAATTGATCCTTAAAGATCTAATTATATCAAAATCAAACATAGGTTTTACAAACAACAAGAACAATGAAACATGCTTTCACACACCGTGCAATGGCAAACAAACCAACGGATCTTGAAACGCCTCAATCGGACATCTGGAACTCAAGATATGTCTATTTTAGCAAAGACAGCGCATGCAGAAATTCCTATACGGGATTAATACGAGATTTTTGGATAATTACGAATTTTCATGTTTTTATTTGATTATTTGTAATTTAAATCAATATAGAATTCTGCAATATCTATTAGGATCAGATTTATTTAATTAGGATTTTATTTTTAATATTTATTTATTATTAGAAGTTACTTATGTAAGTAGGAGATTAGATTTCAGCATTTATTTATTGTATTTAATTTCCTAAGTTTACTAGGATTAGAACTTCTCCAAGCTTATATAAGGAGGCTTCAACCACATTATAATTAAGATTTGAATGATTAAAAAAAGTTCTCTTTTGAGTTCAGACTTGCAAGAAGTATAACTTGTGTTCTTTATTTTAGAAGCGATTCTTCAAGTTCGTCAGAATTGGTTCTTGATCTTCACACTCCTGCTTGCCTAGGTAACTGTGTCTAGGAGGGTGGGTTAGAGTCGTTTGAGGTTTCTTGCTTAGATAATTGCGTCTAAGAGTGTGTCGGGGACAATTTATCCATTTATTTTCCATCTCCATCGTCATCACCTATCTTCATCCATCTTTTCACCGATCCAACATTCGCGCCAACATCCTTATCCACTTCCGCAAGCTCAACGTTCGCGTATACAGTGTCATGTCCGTATCATCCATCATATCAACCGGAAACATGTGGCCCTGAACCATCAAGGGACACCTCCTATACATTTTCCTAACTACCATTGTATCACCAAAAGAGCTAGTAACATTTACACCTACTTCTAACCATTCACATGGTAACCCTAATGACCTTGCGTGCTCACCCAAAATATAAGAATGTGTCGACCCTGAATCTGTCAAAGAAATCAAACTCAAAGACTGTAACAAGAAATTACTTGCAATAACATATGTGTCATTCCCAACCTCTCGCTGAGCATATACCTTAGTCGGTCCTCCTCCCTCGGGCTGAAATGCTACTACATGAGCTAAGTTCCTCTGACCCTCGTTCCTCAACTGAAAGTTACCACGATCGCGCGCCCATAGCCTCTCTGATGATCAAAACCCCTAGGTGGAGCCAGACCACCCCTAGCCGGGTGTGGACAGTTGCGTCTCATGTGATCTCGGGAACCACAGTTCCAACACGAACCAAAGGTACCCGTACACTCGCCCTGGTGGCGTCTCCCGCATCTAGTGCACTCCAGAGTGTGTAAAACAGCTCCTTGGCCCTGATGGCCCCATCCATAGTTACCACCCCTATGTCTCGAATCAGGCTGATACCTCCTATTCCTATGCCTCTTGGCATGATCTCTGTCCCAATTCGCGTGTCTCTTCCCGGAATCGGACCCACTAGCACAAACACTGGAGCCTAAGTTCTGCTCCATATCCTTGGCCCTAGAGACCAAAACGTCAAACTCAGTATAGTCAGAGGCTAGCATGTAGGTCTTCACATCTCTAGTCAACCCATACCGGAAGCGCTCACAATGTTCCCTCTCACTAGGAACCAACTCAGGTGCATACTGGCTCAATCTCACAAACTGAACCTCGTACTCAGACACAGTCCTATTACCCTGAACCAAGGCCATAAACTCCCTCTTCTTCTCATCAAAGTATCGAACTCCGAGATACTTCCTCTTGAAGGCATTTATGAAGAACTCCCACGTGATATCCGCTTCGGCCATACTCGAAGTAACAGTGGTCCATCAAGTATATGCTTCCCCCTGAAGCAAGGAGAAAATGCAACCCAACTTACGGGCATCTGAGCATTCCATCTGACCCAAGATGTGTGTGGTACTCTCAAGCCACGCCTTTGAGCCTTCAGGAGTCAACCCACGGAACTCAACTCCACCCAAACTACGGAGCCTCTCTAGGGGTAATCATGTCCCCGCACCCTGAGGTGGTGGTGTTGCAGCTTGTACACCGGCCAAAGCTGTCTGAAAAGCTCCGGCTATGGTCTAAATCAAATGGGTGATGTCCGCGCCCGCTGGACCCTGACCCGCCTGAGCCCCAACACCCCCAACATTAGCACCGGCCTGAGGCCCATTACCATCACCTCCGACTTTCGCACCAGCCTGAGGCACGTTACCTTTGCCACCTACTCCATTACCACCGGGAGCAGGAGGAATATGAGGCTCACCCTTGGGTGCCTGATCACCCGCTCTAGGTCGCCCCCTCGGTCTCACCATATCAAGATAGAATCTAAAACAACAAACACACAACACACAATGGGGACATTTGACTAACCCTTAACCAAAATCAAAAGGCCATTAAAACATGCTTTCAAACACCGTACTAGCAAGCAAACTTCAAGCATACATGGTAAAACACTCACAGAGACATAGCAACAACATAGCACATCAACTTACCTCACTTACCTACCCGAGGTCTCGAAAACCTCAGGCTCTGATACCACCAAATGTAACCCCCTCGTCCCGGTCTGGACGACTGACCGGTCCGAGTAGGTTACACGCGGAAAACCGAAGTGAAACTCGTTAAAGCTCCCCTTCGGTTAGCAACCCTACAAAATTCCTTTTAAACATTATCTTGTCTAAAGGCATTCATACATCCTATGTGAGATACGACAGCGGAAAGACAACGAAGCAATACAAAGCAATCAAAACAAGTAATTCAACAGCCCATTTCAGCCTTTTCAACAGGCTGTATCGATACGCTAGGAGACCATATCGATACGCCTTAACTTGGTCAACAACCCAGAGTCAACCTAGGGAGACCGTATCAGTACACTGGATTGACCGTACCGATACGCCCTCAACGGTCAACTTCTCACAGTCAACGATATAAGACCGTATCGATACACCCTAGACCCGTACCGATACGCCAAAATCTCGTCAATATCTCAGATTTCTAGAGAGCTTTTGGCATATCAATACAACCCCGTGTATCGGTACGCTAGGCTTAATCTGAGCCCTAAAGTGTAGGACCGTATCGATAGGGCCCTTGGGCGTACCGATACGCCCTGCACTGCAAGACTCAAATTAGTTGAAGGACAACCTAAGACTCAACTCTAGATGCATTTTACGACTCGTCTAGCAACACACCAACATTCATACATCATTTAGCATCCAAGACTAAGCATGCGAGGCTACTTAACCGAACAAACATGGCATTCCTCTCAAGATAGGCATTTAGGTAGGAAACATGTATAAAAACATACATGACTTCACCAATTCCCTCAAAGGCAGTAAACACACAAATAGGCATTTCATGGCAAGGTTTCACATGCTTTTAAAACAAACATAAGCATTCATGGATCAAGGTCATAAGCCTTTGAACACAAGTATAAAGGCAACAACATACATGGTTTACAAATCCATGGCAAGGCCTTAACAACAAACCAACCTATATGAGTCTAACAATGCTCATACAACCACATGGCATCAACAAACCAAACATGCTAGGACATCAAAAGCCAACAAAGGAGTTTGAACTCCAACTACATACAAGTCTAATACCCCCAATGTCTAGGCATTATTACAATTACTTAAATTATACTTGAGCTACTTGAGAACTCCAAAAAGCTCCTCCCTTGCCCACTTGCCTTCCGAACTCTAACGATCTGCATGTTGAAAAAAGGAGAGCGTAAGCTTGATAGCTTAGTGAGCGAAGCTCTAAAAACATCATCAATCATGCAATTTTCAAAACACATTTCGCAAGTGATAAATAAACCATTTGAATGCACGAAAGCAACACAACAACACAACTACATGGTTTGCACATGCACAACCAAACACATGGTGGGACCACACATCACCGTTCAACTAGTAGTTTTCCGATGGGACCACACATCACCTTACTCTACTACTAGTCACTACCGGTTGGACCACTCATCACCGTAGTTACACAATCATCATGTGAGGCTCGACACCAACAATGACTATACAACAACAACGGATATAAAAGCAATCCATAAAGCATATGATATCACAACAATTACTCATACATCATCACTTAATCATCAAGGTAGGATTAGTAAACTTACACTTTGGTTTAGGTTATCCCTCAAGGCTCCACCCAAACCCCCAAGAAACCCTCTTTGTAATCAAAACAAGTTCAAGACATTTTCACTCACCGATGCAACCAAAACGGAAACCGAACACCGATCTCAAGTCTCCGAATTCCCCAGAATCGTGCCCGAAACCTCTCTGATGGTTTCCATTGATTCTAGCCAATCAAAAACAACAATTTACTAAATCATTCAGCCCCAAAACCAATGTCACAATCAAGATACAATTCCAAGACCCATTTACCGCATTTCCAACCCATGAACTAAACAAAACTTCTTCATTTTCGTACTCCCTAATAACCCAGTAGAAAACTACCAAATCCAATGCCCAAAACACCTCCAAACACCTTCAAAACACCCTTCTAGCATCACTATAGCACCAGCCCAACTCCCTTTCACAAAACCACACCAAAAACACAAATTTTGACACTTTTAAAATATCCCCAAAATCCAATTTCGGGATTCGTAATAAAAGCCAACCAAATTGAGATATAATGTATCTTAGGGTTGGCTTAACTCATAGCTTAACTCTACATGTCAAAAAGAAAACGAAAATCCATTAAAGTTTCATTCTTTCACTTCAAAACTTCAAAACCTCAAAAACTTTGAAAGGGGATTTCTATGAAAACTTAAGCTATGGAAATGTTGGAAATAATGACGAGAATTCAAAAACGTGCTTACCTTGAAGAGAGCCCTTGAATTGATGAAGAAATTTGATGAAATATTGTTTAGGGGTTAAGGGGAGGGTTTAAAGTGAAATTGTGAGGAAGAAGAATATGGATAGCATTTTAAAAAAATCCCCTTTTCTCTCATCTTATTTCCTTTTATTTTAAAATTAATAGTTTGCCCTTAATGAATCCAAACCCTTTTAATTAAAACCAAAGCTTAATTAAATTTTAAAACGAACCCACAACTCGAACTCAATTTACCCGAGTAACATCCGATCCCTAAACTCGGGGCGTTACAAGTTTCGGACGAGCGGGTCGAAATGGGCCTTTCAATGGACCCGTTGGAATTTTAACTGAGTAAAAAGTACAGAAATTGAGGTTTTGTAATATAATTGTGTTGAAAAGCTCCTAATTAATTATTTGAACTCCTAATATTTGAATAAAACTTTTTTGTGGTTCATATTGTAGAGGTTTTGGATGAGCAGGTCTAAATGGGACTTTCAATGGGCCCGTTGGAATTTTAACTAAGTAAAAAGTATAAAATTGGGGTTTTTCAATATAATTGTTTTGAAAAGCTCCTAATCAATTATTTGAACTCCTAAATTTTGAACAAAACTTTTTTGCGGTCCTTTTTGTAGAGGTTTCAGACGAGCAGGTTTAAATGGACCTTTAAATGGACCCGTTGGAATTTTAACTCAGTAAAAAGTACATAAATTAAGGTTTTGCAATATAATTGTGTTGAAAATCTCCTAATCAATCATTTCAACTCCTAAAATTTGATTAAAACTTGTTTTGCGGTCCTTTTTGTCGAGGTTTCGGACTAGCAGGTCTAAATGGGCCTTTCAATGGACCCGTTGGAATTTTAACTGAGTAAAAGTACATAAATTGAGATTTTGCAAAATAATTGTGTTGAAAAGCTCTTAATCAATTACATGAACTCCTAAAATTAGATTAAAACTTGTTTTGCAGTCCTTTTGTAGAGGTTTCGGACGAATGTGTCGAAATGAGCCTTTCAATGGACCCGTTGGAATTTTAACTGAGTAAAAAGTAAAGAAATTGAGGTTTTGCAATATAATTGTGTTGAAAAGCATCTAATCAATTATTTTAACTCCTAAAATTTGATTAAAACTTGTTTTGCAGTCCTTTTTGTCGAGGTTTCAGAAGAGCGAGTCTAAATGGGCCTTTCAGTGGACCCGTTGGAATTTTAATTGAGTAAAAAGTAAAGAAATTGAGGTTTTGCAATATAATTGTGTTGAAAATCTCCTAATCAATTACATGATCTCCTAAAATTTTATTAAAACTTGTTTTGCGACCCTTTTTGTAGAAGTTTCGGACGAGCAGGTCTAAATGGGCCATTCAATGTACCCGTTGGAATTTCAACTGAGTAAAAAGTACAGAAATTGAGGTTTTGCAATATAATTGTGTTGAAAAGCTACTAATCAATTATTTGAACTCCTAAAATTTGATTAAAACTTGTTTTTCGACCCTTTTTGTCGACGTTTCAGACGAGCAGGTCGTAATGGGCCTTTCAATGGACCCGTTGAAATTTCAACTGAGTAATGTAACGCCCCGGTTTTGGGCTTAGAAGTCTTGGGCGTTGACCGGTTGGTCAAAGTGCTGTTCGAATCTTAAGAGGTTAAATTAGGAAAGCCTAGTTCGGGTTGCATTAAAAATATGGAAAAATGTTCTAAAATCATCTTTTAATATAATTAAGTGAACTGTGAAATCAATTTTGGAAAATGAGTTTTGGAAGGGTGACATTTTGGCTAGTGACCAAAATGTAATTTTCGCAAGTTTGGTGGCTGTTTTATAAAGGGTTGAAACTTTGAATCTTTAAGGAGCTATTTACCCAAAGGGAGTTTCTCCAGATTTTTCTAAGATATTTTGAGTTATAATTCTGATTTTAAAGATATCAAAAAGGAGGGAAATCTCATTTTAGCCATTTTCATAACTAATTCTCTATTTTCTTTCTCTCTTTTTCTCTCAACCCAAACACTCTTCAATTGCTATTGGTTTCAACAAGGTTTTTCATTCCAAAAAGAGGAGAAACTCAAGTTTGGAGGTAAGAACGTCCTTCTCCTCTGAACTTCAAGTTCTTTACTGAAATTCCTAAGTTTTCAATCCTAAATTGATGTTTAATTAAAGGTTTTAAAGTGTTGAAATGGATCTTGGCTTATTATGCAAGATTTTGATGATTTTTGATGATTTTCGTTAGATCTGAGTAATCTGTGATTTGAGAGGTGTTTTTGATGTTAAATGATCTCTAAATTGATAAGGAAATGAGTTTTGATTGATGCAATCCCGGATAGGTTGAGTTTCCTAAGTTTAGCTTGTGTTTCAAGGTAGTTTTTGTGGTGATCTTGTGGATCTGATGTTGCTGGAGGTATAAGGATGTTGTTAGATTGTTTTTAGGTGTTTTATGATGTTAATGGAAGTGAGGTTTTGCTGGTTTATGGCTGGGCTTTGTTTAGAAGTGTTTTGGATGCATTTTCGGTTGTGTTTGGTGGCCGAAAATGGAGGTTGTTTGAGAGCAGCGAGTTTAGGTGCTTTCATTAAAGCAATTAATGCATGATGATGCATTAATCCTCTGCTTTGATGTGTTGAAACAGGGGAGGCATCCTTGGATCCAAGAATTGTTGATCCGGAGGCTTGATTTGGTGCTTTGGCTTGAAGCAAAGTGGAAATCGGTGAGTGCATTTGTGAAAATGGATTTTCAGCTTTAAAACCAAGGTTTGAAGGTTTTGGGAGCTTAGTTTAAGTCTAAACAACTTTGCTAAGCTCAAGTGTAAGTTTTCGGATTTACTCTCTAGTGGTGGCCATGATTTTGATGTAATGCAAGATGATGATTTGCATGTTTTATTTACTGTTTTGAAAGCATGTTTTAGCATGGTATTTGCTGATGTTTTAAGCCATATGTTGAAGGTAACTCTAGGTAGGAGTTCCTTGATTTTATACATTGAAATAATGTGGTTTGATGCTTTGAAATGCATGATGTAAATGGCTTGGTTTAATGCTTTAAAACAGCGGATTATATGATGTAAAAGATGTATATTGGCAAGTGATGTTTTGAAAAAGTGAAGGTCACTAAGGTGGTTAAAAGTCCTTGAGTGAGCCTTGTTACTTAAGAACATCAAGGTGGTTAAAAGTCCTTGGATGGTTCTTGTTGCGGACACTAAGGTGGTTAAAAGTCCTTAGGTGCTCCTTTCCATGGTGGTTAAAAGTCCATGGGGCCAAGGTGTTTAAAAGTCCTTGGGGCCAAGGTGTTTAAAAGTCCTTGGGGTGATTCAAGCATTGGACACAAAGGTGGTTAAAAGTCCTTGTGTGGTCCTTATTCATAGTGTTTAAAAGTCCATGGCCAAGGTGTTTAAAAGTCCTTGGGGCCAAGGTGTTTAAAAGTCCTTGGGGAAAGTTGTTGAACTTGTTTTAATAAATGAAATGTATCACTTGAGCCAATATGACATGTTATGAATATTGTGAAGCATGAGATGCTTGTTTAATGTAATGTTGAAGCATGAGATTGCTTGTTTTAAGTATGCTTTTGAGCATGTGTAAAGGTTGATTTAAATCATGTATATAAATGGTTTTAATTGCATTATTGAATTGTTTTTAAAGAGCATGCCTCACTAAGCTTTTGCTTACGCTCTCTTCGTTTTCTTAATTCAATAATGCAGAGCATTAGAGTACCTTGAGGGGCAGCAAGAAAGGGCAAGCAATCAAGTTCAAGTAAAGCTCAATGTATGAAGGTTTTATGAGTACTTTTAGCTTTTGGGTGATTTGGCAATGGGGGACCTATAAGTGTGTTTTTGGGAGATGTTGGAACTCCCTAAGTATGTTGAATGTTGATGAGATTGTTGGTTTTATAATTGGCTTTATTATGCTTGGTTATGAAGGTTTATGCATGAATGGTTAGTTGTGTAGGAAGCATGCCATTTAAATTGGGGCTTTTCATATGTGTTGGTTATATGTTGAATTGGTGATGCAATTATGGTCCCTGCATGTTGATTGACTATGTGGTATGATTTGGTGTTGTTAATTTGAAGTTTGCAGCATGTATGATGTTGTTTTCGAGTCAATTTCAGGCAGGGGTATCGGTACTCGGGCTTGCGTATCGATACGCCTGAGCCAAATATGCTCATTTCTGCCCAGGCGTATCGGTACGGTTGTGTGGGTATCGATACTGTATGAATGCCGTATCGAAACGCGGGAACTCGTATCGATACCATCTCTGGAGTTTGGTTACTGTCTTCCCCGCGTATCGATACGACACCAGGCCTTTAAATGGACCCGTTGGAATTTTAACTGAATAAAAAGTACATAAATTGAGGTTTTGCAATATAATTGTGTTGAAAATCTCCTAATCAATTATTTGAACTCCTAAAATTTAATTAAAACTTGTTTTGTGGTCCTTTTTGTAGAGGTTTCGGACGAGAAGGTCTAAATGGGCCTTTTAATGGATCCGTTGGAATTTTAACTGAGTAAAAAGTACATAAATTGAGGTTTTGCAATATAATTGTGTTGAAAAGCTCCTAATCAATTATGTGAACTCCTAAAATTTGATTAAACTTGTTTTGCGGTCCTTTTGTAGAGGTTTCGGACGAGCGGGTCGAAATGGGCCTTTCAATGGACCCGTTGGAATTTTAACTGAGTAAAAAGTACAGAAATTGAGGTTTTGCAATATAATTGTGTTGAAAATCTCCTAATCAAATACATGATCTCCTAAAATTTTATTAAAACTTGTTTTGCGGCCTTTTTTGTAGAGGTTTCGGACGAGAAAGTCTAAATGGGCCTTTCAATGGACCCGTTGGAATTTTACCTAAGTAAAAAGTACAGAAATTGAAGTTTTGCAATATAAGTGTGTTGAAAATCTCCTAATCAATTACATGATCTTCTAAAATTTCATTAAAACTTGTTTTGTGGCCTTTTTTGTATAGGTTTCGGACGAGCATGTCTAAATGGGCCTTTCAATGGACCTGTTGGAATTTTAACTGAGTAAAAAGTACATAAATTGAGGTTTTGCGATATTAATTGTGTTGAAAAGCTACTAATCAATTATTTGAACTCCTAAAATTTGATTAAAACATGTTTTGCGTTCCTTTTTGTCGAGGTTTCGGACTAGCAGGTCAAAATGGGCCTTTCAATGGACGCGTTTGAATTTTAACTGAGTAAAAAGTACAGAAATTGAGTTTTTGCAATATAATTGTGTTGAAAAGCTCCTAATCAATTATTTGAACTCCTAAAATTTGATTAAAACTTGTTTTGCGGTCCTTTTGTCGGGGTTTCGGACTAGCAGGTCTAAATGGGCCTTTCAAAGGACCCGTTGGAATTTTAACTGGTAAAAAGTATAGAAATTGAGGTTTTGCAATATAATTGTGTTGAAAAGCTCCTAATCAATTATTTGAACTCCTAAAATTTGATTAAAACTTGTTTTGCGATCCTTTTTGTCGAGGTTTCGAACGAGCTAGTTTAAATGGGCCTTTCAATGGACCCGTTGGAATTTTAACTACGTAAAAAGTACAGAAATTGAGGTTTTGCAATATAAGTGTGTTCAAAATCTCCTAGTCAATTACATGAACTCCTAAAATTTGATTAAACCTATTTTGCGGTCCTTTTTGTAGAGGTTTCGGACGAGCAGGTATAAATGGGCCTTTCAATGGTCCCGTTGGAATTTAAACTACGTAAAAAGTACAGAAATTGAGGTTTTGCAATATAAGTTTGTTGAAAATCTCCTAGTCAATTAAATGAACTCATAAAATTTGATTCAACCTGTTTTGCGGTCCTTTTTGTAGAGGTTTCAGACGAGCATGTACAAATGGGCCTT
Organism: Hibiscus tridactylites; assembly: GCA_958450335.1. NCBI lineage: Eukaryota > Viridiplantae > Streptophyta > Magnoliopsida > Malvales > Malvaceae > Hibiscus > Hibiscus tridactylites. The sequence goes on along the minus strand of OY288265.1, from coordinate 48,920,225 downwards.
TCAAGGGACCCGTTGGAATTTTAACTAAGTAAAAAGTACAGAAATTAAGGTTTTGCAATATAATTGTGTTGAAAATCTCCTAATCAATTACATGATCTCCTAAAATTTAATTAAAACTTGTTTTGCGGCCCTTTTTGTAGAGGTTTCGGACGAGCATGTCTTAATGGGCCTTTCAATGGACACGTTGGAATTTTAACTGAGTAAAAAGTATAAAAATTGAGATTTTGCAATACAATTGTGTTGAAAAGCTACTAATCAATTATTTGAACTCCTAAAATATGATCAAAACTTGTTTTGCGGTCCTTTTTGTCGAGGTTTCGGACGAGCATGTCTAAATGCGCCTTTCAATGGACCCGTTGGAATTTTAACTGAGTAAAATATATAAAAACTGAGGTTTTGCAATATAATTGTGTTGAAAAGTCCTAATCAATTATGTGAACTCCTAAGATTTGATTAAACTTGTTTTGCGGTCCTTTTGTAGAGGTTTCGGACGAGTAGGTCTAAATGGGCCTTTCAATGGACGCGTTGGAATTTTAACCGAGTAAAAAGTACAGAAACTGAGGTTTTGCAATATTATTGTGATGAAAAGCTACTAATCAGTTATTTGAACTCCTAAAATTGATTAAAATTTGTTTTGCGACCATTTTTGTCGAGGTTTCGGACGAGCAGGTCAAAATGTGCCTTTCAATGGACCCATTGGAATTTCAACTGAGTAAAAAGTATAGAAATTGAGGTTTTGCAATATAGTTGTGTTAAAAAGCTACTAATAAATTACATGAACTCCTAAAATTAGATTAAAACTTGTTTTGCAGTCCTTTTGTAGAGGTTTCGAACGAATGGGTCGAAATGAGCCTTTCAATGAACCCGTTGGAATTTTAACTGAGTAAAAAGTAAAGAAATTGAGGTTTTGCAAGATAATTGTGTTGAAAAGCATCTAATCAATTATTTTAACTCCTAAAATTTGATTAATACTTGTTTTGCGGTCCTTTTTGTCGAGGTTTCAGACGAGCAGGTCTAAATGGGCCTTTAAATGGACCCGTTGGAATTTTAACTGAGTAAAAAGTAAAGAAATTGAGGTTTTGCAACATAATTGTGTTGAAAATCTCCTAATCAATTACATGATCTCCTAAAATTTGATTAAAACTTGTTTTGCGACCCTTTTTGTCTAGGTTTCGGAGGAGCAGGTCTAAATGGGCCTTTCAATGGACTAGTTAGAATTTTAATTGAGTAAAAAGTACATAACTTGAGGTTTTGCAATATAATTGTGTTGAAAAGCTCCTTATCAATTATTTGAGCTCCTAATATTTGATTAAAACTTGTTTTGGGGTCCTTTTTATAGAGGTTTCGGACGAGCAGGTCTAAATGGGCCTTCAATGGACCCGTTGGAATTTTAACTGAGTAAAAATTACATAAATTGAGGTTTTGCCATATAATTGTGTTGAAAACCTACTAATCAATTATTTTAACTCCTAAAATTTGATTAAAACTTGTTTTGCGGTTCTTTTTGTCGAGGTTTCGGACGAGCGGGTCGAAATAGGCCTTTCAATGGACCCGTTCGTATTTCAACTGAGTAAAAAGTACAGAAATTGAGGCTTTGCAATATAATTGTGATGAAAAGATACTAATCAATTATTTGAACTCTTAAAATTTGATTAAAACTTCTTTTGTAGTCCTTTTTGTAGAGGTTTCGAACGAGCGGGTCGGAATGGGCCTTTCAATGGACCCGTTGGAAATTTAACTGAATAAAAAGTACAGAAGTTGAGGTTTTAAAATTTCATTGTGATGAAAAGTCCTAATTAATTACATGATCTCCTAAAATTTCATTAAAACATGTTTTGCTTTCCTTTTTGTCGAGGTTTCGGACGAGCGGGTCGAAATGGGACTTTCAATGGACCCGTTGGAATTTTAACTGAGTAAAAAGTATAGAAATTGACGTTCTGCAATATAAATGTGTTGAAAAGCTCCTAGTCAATTGAATGAACTCCTAAAATTTGATTAAAACTTGTTTTGCTGTCCTTTTTGTCGAGGTTTCGGACGAGCAAGTCTAAATGGGTCTTTCAATGGACGCGTTGGAATTTTAGTTGAGTAAAAAGTACATAAATTAAGGTTTTGAAATATAATTGTGTTGAAAAGCTACTAATCAATTATTTGAACTCCTAAAATTTGATTAAAACTTGTTTTGCGGTCCTTTTGTAGAGGTTTCGGACGAGCGGGTCTAAATGGGCCTCTCAATGGACCCGTTGGAATTTTAACTGAGTAAAAAGTACAAAAATTGAGCTTTTGCAATATAATTGTGTTGAAAAGCTCCTAATAAATTACACGAACTCCTAAAATTTGATTAAAACTTGTTTTGCAGTCCTTTTTGTAGAGGTTTCGGACGAGCGGGTCGAAATGGGCCTTTCAATGGACCCGTTGGAATTTTAACCGAGTAAAAAGTACAGAAATTGCAGTTTTGCAATATAATTGTGTTGAAAAGCTCCTAATAAATTATTTGAACTCCTAGTATTTGATTAAAACTTGTTTTGTGGTCCTTTTTGTAGAGGTTTCGGAAGAGCGGGTCGAAATGGGTCTTTCAATGGACCTGTTGGAATTTTAAATGAGTAAAAAGTACAGAAATTGAGGTTTTGCAATATAATTGCGTTGAAAAGCTCCTAATCAATTATTTGAACTCCTAAAATTTGATTAAAACTTGTTTTGCGTTCCTTTTTGTCGAGGTTTCGGACGAGCAGGTCTAAATGGGCCTTTCAATGGACTCGTTGGAATTTTAATTGAGTAAAGAGTACAGAAATTGAGGTTTTGCAATATAATTGTGTTGAAAAGCTCCTAATCATTTATTTGAACTCCTAGGATTTGATTAAAACTTTTTTCGCGGTCCTTTTTGTAGAGGTTTCGGACGTGCAGGTCTAAATCGTCCTTTCAATGGACCCGTTGGGATTTTAACCGAGTAAAAAGTACAGAAACTGAGGTTTTGCAATATTATTGTGATGAGAAGCTACTAATCAGTTATTTGAACTCCTAAAATTTGATTAAAATTTGTTTTGCGACCATTTTTGTCAAGGTTTCGGACGAGTAGGTCAAAATGTGCCTTTCAATGGACCCATTGGAATTTCAACTGAGTAAAAAGTATAGAAATTGAGGTTTTGCAATATAGTAGTGTTAAAAAGCTACTAATAAATTACATGAACTCCTAAAATTAGATTAAAACTTGTTTTGCAGTCCTTTTGTAGAGGTTTCGGACGAATGGGTCGAAATGAACATTTCAATGGACCCGTTGGAATTTTAACTGAGTAAAAAGTAAAGAAATTGAGGTTTTGCAAGATAATTGTGTTGAAAAGCATCTAATTAATTATTTTAACTCCTAAAATTTGATTAAAACTTGTTTTGCGGTCCTTTTTGTCGAGGTTTCAGACGAGCAGGTCTAAATGGGCCTTTCAATGGACCCGTTGGAATTTTAACTGAGTAAAAAGTAAAGAAATTGAGGTTTTGCAATATAATTGTGTTGAAAATCTCCTAATCAATTACATGATCACCTAAAATTTGATTAAAACTTGTTTTGCGACCCTTTTTGTCTAGGTTTCGGAGGAGCAGGTCTGAATGGGCCTTTCAATGGACTAGTTGGAATTTTAATTGAGTAAAAAGTACATAAATTGAGGTTTTGTAATATAATTGTGTTGAAAAGCTCATTATCAATTATTTGAGCTCCTAATATTTGATTAAAACTTGTTTTGCGGTCCTTTTTATAGAGGTTTCGGATGAGCAGGTCTAAATGGGCCTTTCAATGGACCTGTTGGAATTTTAACTGAGTAAAAATTACATAAATTGAGGTTTTGCCATATAATTGTGTTGAAAACCTACTAATCAATTATTTTAACTCCTAAAATTTGATTAAAACTTGTTTTGCGGTCCTTTTTGTCGAGGTTTCGGACGAGCGGGTCGAAATAGGCCTTTCAATGGACCCGTTCGTATTTCAACTGAGTAAAAAGTACAGAAATTGAGGCTTTGCAATATAATTGTGTTGAAAAGCTACTAATCAATTATTTGAACTCTTAAAATATTATTAAAACTTCTTTTGTAGTCCTTTTTGTAGAGGTTTCGAACGAGCGGGTCGGAATGGGCCTTTCAATGGACCCGTTGGAAATTCAACTGAGTAAAAAGTACAGAAGTTGAGGTTTTGCAATTTCATTGTGATGAAAAGTCCTAATTAATTACATGATCTTCTAAAATTTCATTAAAACATGTTTTGCTTTCCTTTTTGTCGAGGTTTCGGACGAGCGGGTCGAAATGGGCCTTTCAATAGACCCGTTGGAATTTTAACTGAGTAAAAAGTATAGAAATTGAGGTTCTGCAATATAAATGTGTTGAAAAGCTCCTATTCAATTGAATGAACTCCTAAAGTTTGATTAAAACTTGTTTTGCTGTCCTTTTTGTCGAGGTTTCGGACGAGCAAGTTTAAATGGGTCTTTCAGTGGACGCGTTGGAATTTTAGTTGAGTAAAAAGTACATAAATTAAGGTTTTGAAATATAATTGTGTTGAAAAACTACTAATCAATTATTTGAACTCCTAAAATTTGATTAAAACTTGTTTTGAGACCCTTTTTGTCGAGGTTTCGGACGAGCAGGTCTAAATGGGCCTTTCAATGGACCCGATGGAATTTCAACTGAGTAAGAAGTACATAAATTGAGGTTTTTCAATATAATTGTGTTTAAAAGCTACTAATCAATTACATGATCTCCTAAATTTTGATTAAAACTTGTTTTGCGGCCCTTTTTGTAAAGGTTTCGGACGAGCAGGTCTAAATGGGCCCTTCGATGGACCCGTTGGAATTTTAACTGAGTAAAAAGTACATAAATTGAGGTTTTTCAATATAATTGTGTTGAAAATCTCCTAATCAATTATTTGAAATCCTAAAATTTGATTAAATCTTGTTTTGCGGTCCTTTTGGTAGATGTTTCGGACGAGCAGGTCTAAATGGGCCTTTCAATGGACTCCTTGGAATTTTAACTGAGAAAAGAGTACAGAAATTGCGGTTTTGCAATATAATTGTGTTGAAAAGCTCCTAATCATTTATTTGAACTCCTAGAATTTGATTAAAACTTTTTTTGCGGTCCTTTTTGTAGAGGTTTCGGACGTGCAGGTCTAAATCGGCCTTTCAATGGACCCGTTGGGATTTTAACCGAGTAAACACTACAGAAATTGAGGTTTTGTAATATAATTGTGTTGAAAATCTCCTAATCAATTACATGATCTCCTAAAATTTCATCAAAACATGTTTTGCGGCCCTTTTTGTATAGGTTTCGGACGAGCATGTCTAAAATGGCCTTTCAATGGACCCGTTGGAATTTTTACTAAGTAAAAAGTACAAAAATTGAGGTTTTTCAATATAATTGTGTTGAAAATCTCCTAATCAATTACATGATCTCCTAAAATTCATTAAAATTTGTTTTGCGGCCCTTTTTGTATAGGCTTCGGACGAGTATGCCTAAATGGGCCTTTCAATGGACCCGTTGGAATTTTAATTGAGTAAAAAGTACAGAAAATGAGGTTTTGCAATATTATTGTGTTGAAAAGCTACTAATCAATTATTTGAACTCCTAAAATTTGATTAAAACTTGTTTTGCGGTCCTTTTTGTCGAGGTTTCGGACGAGCAGGTCTAAATGGGCCTTTCAGTGGACGCGTTGGAATTTTAACTGAGTAAAAAGTACACAAATTAAGGTTTTGCAATATAATTGTGTTGAAAAGCTCCTAATCAATTATTTGAACTCCTAAAATTTGATTAAAACTCGTTCTGCGGTCCTTTTTGTCGAGGTTTCGGACGAGCAAGTCTAAATGGGCCTTTTAATGGACGCGTTGGAATTTTAACTGAGTAATAAGTACAAAAATTGAGGTTTTTCAATATAATTATTTTGAAAAGCTCCTAATCAATTATTTGAACTCCTAAAATTTGATTAAAACTCGTTCTGCGGTCCTTTTTGTCGAGGTTTCGGACGAGCAGGTCTAAATGGGCCTTTCAATGGACGCGTTGGAAATAAACTGAGTAAAAAGTACAAAAATTGAGGTTTTGCAATATAATTGTGTCGAAAAGATCCTAATTATATACATGAAATTTGATTAAAACTTGTTTTGCAGTGCTTTTGTAGAGGATTCGGAAGAGCGGGTCGAAATTGGCCTTTCAATGGACCCGTTGGAATTTTAACTGAGTAAAAAGTTCAAAAATTGATGTTTTGCAATATAATTGTGTTGAAAATCTCCTAATCAATTATTTGAACTCCTAAAATTTGATTAAAACAAGTTTTGCGGTCCTTTTTGTCGAGGTTTTGGACGAGCGGGTCTAAATGGGCCTTTCAATGGACCCGTTGGAATTTTAACTGAGTAAAAAGTACAAAAATTGAATTTTTGCAATATAACTGTGGTTAAAAGCTCCTAGTCAATTGAATGAACTCCTAAATTTTGATTAAAACTTGTTTTGAGGTCCTTTTTGTAGAGGTTTTGGACGAGCAGGTCTAAATGGGCCTTTCAATGGACCCATTGGAATTTTAACTGAATAAAAAGTACAGAAATTGAGGTTTTGCAATATAATTGTGTTGAAAATCTCCTAATCAATTACATGATCTCCTAAAATTTGATTAAAACTTGTTTTGCGACCCTTTTGTAGAGTTTTTGGACGAGCAGGTCTAAATGGGTCTTTCAATGGACGCGTTGGAATTTTAACTGAGTAAAAAGTACATAAATTGAGGTTTTGCAATATAATTATTTTGAAAAGCTACTAATCAATTAGTTGATCTCCTGAAATTTGATTAAAACTCGTTCTGCGGTCCTTTTTGTCGAGGTTTCGGACGAGCAGGTCTAAATGGGCCTTTCAATGGACGCGTTGGAATTTTAACTGAGTAATAAGTACACAAATTAAGGTTTTGCAATATAATTGTGTTGAAAAGCTCCTAATCAATTATTTGAACTCCTAAAATTTGAATAAAACTTGTTTTGCGATCCTTTTTGTCGAGGTTTCGGACGAGCAGGTCTAAATGGGCCTTTCAATGGACGCGTTGGAATTTAACTGAGTAAAAAGTACAGAAATTGAGGTTTTGCAATATAATTGTGTCGAAAAGATCCTAATTAAATACATGAAATTTGATTAAAACTTGTTTTGCAGTGCTTTTGTAGAGGATTCGGAAGAGCGGGTCGAAATTGGCCTTTCAATGGACCCGTTGGAATTTTAACTGAGTAAAAAGTACAAAAATTGATGTTTTGCAATATAATTGTGTTGAAAAGCTCCTAATCAATTATTTGAACTCCTAAAATTTGATTAAAACTGTAACGCCCCGGTTTTGGGCTTGGAAGTCTTGGGCGTTGACCGGTTGGTCAAAGTGCTGTTCGAATCGTAAGAGGTTAAATTAGGAAAACCTAGTTCGGGTTGCATAAAAATTATGAAAAAATGTTCTAAAATCATATTTTAATATATATAAGTGAACTGTGAAATCAATTTTGGAAAATGAGGTTCGGAAGGTTGACATTTTGGCTAGTGACCAAAATGTAATTTTTGAAAGTTGCGGGACAGTTTTATAAAGGATTGAAACTTTGAATCTTTAAGGAGCTATTATTCCAAAAAGGATTTCTCCAGATTTTTCTAAGATATTTTAAGTCTAAAATCTGATTTTAAAGATTTAGAAAAGGAGGGAAATCATTTTAACCAATTTTCCAACTAATTTTCTATTTTCTCTCAAATTCTCTTTTCTCTCATTTTCTCTCTACCCAAACAAGATTTCCTCAGATTTCTTTCTCTGATTTTGACTTCTTAATCTCTCATTTCAACTCTCATTTGATTTCTAATCATCTCATCATCAAAACCTCTCAATTTGCAAATTGATTCATCAAGCTTTTTGGCTCTAAAATGGAGAAATTCAAGTTTGGAGGTAAGAACGTCCTTCTCCTCTAAACTATCAGTTCTTTACTGAAATTCCTAAGTTCTCAATCCTTGATTCATGTTTTATTAATGGCTTTTCAATTGAGATCTTGATTTTTGGCTAAAATGCAAGATTTGGTGATTTTGGTGAAAATTTCGTGTGATCTGTTTAAGCAGGGTTTTGAGGTGTTAAAATGATGTTAAATGAATGCTAAAATGATTAGAAGTTGAGGTTTAATCAATGCAATCCCGGATAGGTTGAATTTCCTAAGTTTGGCTTGAGTTTTTGGTTGTTTTTGGAGTGTAATTGGTGATCTGTTATACCTGGAGGTATAAGGACGTGGTTGTGATCATTTTGCATGTTATTTGATGTATAAAAATGGTTAGAAGTGATGGATCTTGGCTGGGTTAAGTTTTGGAAGTGTTTGGAGATGATTTCGGTTGTGTTTGGTAGCCAAATTGCTAGATTTGTGATGAGCAGCGAGTTGTGTTGATGTTGCTGGTGTTTTAATGCATATGGATGCATTAATGTTCTGTTTTTGTGTGCTTGAAACAGGGGAGGTTGATCCTTGAGTCTTGGAGGTGTTTTCGGAAGGTTTCGGAAGCTTGGGAAGCTTGTTGGCTAGCTTGTTTGGTAATCGGTGAGTGAAGTTGGGATTTCAGCTTTTGAAACATGGTTTGAAGGTTTTTGGGAGCTTAGTTTAAGTCTAAACAACTTTGCTAAGCTCAAGAGTAAGTGAAGAGGTTTTTGCTCTTGGATTGTGTATGATTTGGTTTTAAAATCAATTGTGGTTGATGATTGATGTGCATGTGTTATTGCATGGTTTAATTCTTTTTTGTAAGCATGTTTTAGCATGGTTTAATGCTGGTTTTGAAAGTCAATTGAAAAGGATGCTCAAGGTAAGAGATCCTTGGTTATGTTTATGGAAATTGTGATTTTGATGCATAGTGATGCATGTTGTTCATTGGCTTAGTATGATGCTTAAAAACAGTGAGTTGATGATGATTAATGATGATAATTGTACCCTTTTGCATATTGTTTATGCATGTGAATCATTGAGCTAATGATGTGTTAGTGTTGCATTATGTGTATGCATGTGAATCATTGAGCTAATGATGTGATGGCTTTGCATTATGTTTATGCATGTGGAACATTGGATATTATGGTAAGATGGTTATGTTGGCAAGAGATGTGAATGGTTCTTGGTTCGTTGATCGGGTATAATTAGCCGGCTATAGGATTGGGTGCACCGTGAATAAAGTCGCCTTGAAGGCGGAGTGGTCAAGTGTGGACCGGTTAGACTCCCCTCAAGTATTCCTAACGAGAAGAGGTCATAGTGGAGGTTGTTGCCCACTCGAGGACCTAAGTTGTTAAGGTCATAATGGAGGTTGTTGCCCATTCGAGGACCTTGGTTAAGTAAAGGTTATAAGGTGGTTAAAAGTCCTTATGTGAGAACCTTGTACTTGTTAAGATCACAATGGCTATGGTTAAGTCCATGTGTGGATCTTGTGTGTGATGTCCCGTTCCTCGTTAGATGATGTCTACAACTACCAATCGGTTATGCAAAGGTTGTATGGTGGTTGAAAGTCCATACGGAAAAGACCTTGTGCATGTCAAGGGTGTATGGCGGTTGGAAGTCCATACATGGTAACCTTGAGGAAAAGCTAAGGTTGTATGGTGTTTAAAAGTCCATGCATGGGAACCTTAGGTTGTTAAGGTCAAATGGAGGTTGATGCCCATTTGGAAGACCTTGGATTGGGTAGGGTGTAGGAAGCGTTGGGACACGCTTGTAATCCGCGTATCCGATCGGGTTGAAAGTTGGAAAGTGAATATGGTTGATCTCTTGGAAGCCAATATAATGTTCTTGATCATGTTGAGCATGGGATTGCTTGAAATGATGCATAGTTGCATGTGAGCATGGGATTGCTTGAAATGATGCATGGTTGCATGTGAAGCATGAGATGCTTGAATTGATGCATGTTTGCATGAGAAGCATGAGATGCTTGGTAAGATGCATTGTTGCATGAGATGTGTATGATGCTAGTGAAAGCATGTTACTTGTATGTTGAACAAGTGTTGGTTATCATTTGTTAAATGATGCATGAGAGCATGGATTACCTATGTTGCATTGGAGTCATGTATGACTTGTTGTTAAGGCATGTGAATATGATGTTATGGTTTATGATGCCTTGGTTAAATGCATGAAATGGTTTAATTGAATTATGATTTTCAATGGTTTCTTGCTTGATGTGGTTTCCAAGTTAAAGATAGGTATGTTGTGGAAAGGATGTGTTTCCATGGTTTTATTCTAAGCTTTGCATATGGTGTTTATGCATGATTTGAGCTTGATGTTGAAAGAGTTTTCAAACATGGTTTTGGAAAGCAAATCGGGTTGGTTTTAAAGTGTTTTAAAGACCCGCTGCATTGATGGTGTTTTGGTTTTGAGCATTCATCACTAAGCATTATGTGCTTACGCTCCTTTTTGTCCATCAATGCAGATTCTTGAAGTGTTGGGCAGCAAGGAGCAAGGGATTCAAGGTGGACTCCAATGGAGATGTATGTCTCGGTGAATAGCTATAGTTAATAAGGGCAATGGGGTAGAATCTCTCGGATTGTTGTTATTGTGATCGTATGTGTTGATCAAGAATGTTTAAGTACTGTTGTTAATGATGTTGAATCATGAATTGGTTTGATTGTGTTTGAATTGAAAGGTTTGTGCTTAAATGGTTGCTTGTATAGAAAGCATGCCTATAGAATTGGGGCTTTTTCTTATGTGTTGATAATATGTTGAATTGTTGAAGCAAGTATGTCTCTTTTATGTTGAATTGCATGTTGGCAAAGTTTGGTGGCTTTTGGAGCATGTTTGATTGATCAATTGTGTGTTTGAGTGAGCAAAATGCAACATTCTGGGCTAGGTGTTTCGGAACAGGCAACACCGTTTCGAAACGGGTGCCCTGCATAAACCCAGGCGTCCGAAACGGGTGTCACCGTTCCGAAACGGAAGGCATTCTGCCAGACCCCCGTTGCGGAACGCGTTGCGGAACGGCCCGCGTTTCGGAACGGGCTTGGCCTGTTTCGGAACGGGTGACCGTTGGGGGCTGACATGGGCGGTTAAATGTTTCAAAATGTTTGCATTTTGGTCCTGAATCTTGTTTGTGCAATTGTATGAGTTCGGGATGTCCGTTTGAGCTGAAATTTGGCACAGAAGTATGAAACATGATTAATTTCAAGTTGGTAACTTAAAATCTGGTTAAGTCCTTAAAGTTTTTAGAAATTACAATTTGGTCCCTAAAGTTGTAATTTGTTCAATTGGGTCCCTGTTTGATCTCTGATGTTTGTGATCTTTGAGCATGGTGTTTGTGTGATCACATGTAAGGTTAATGTGCATCTAGACAAGTTTAAAAAGAAAAAAAAAGGGTCGTTAATCAAGGTTGACTTTCGGGTTGACTTTGGTTTTCCCCGTGTAATCTTCGTAGTTCGGGTCAACCGTCCAGGCCGGGCTACGGGGGTTACATTTGGTGGTATCAGAGCTGAGTTGCGAAGGTTGGGGAAAACGGTAAGTTGTTGTGGTAAGTGTGTTTGATGTTTACCTTGTTGTATGGTTGAAAGTTGGTTGAAGCATGTGTTTCTGAGTATGCTGTTGATGTTTTTGAGCATGTTGCTGATGTATGCAAGCATGATTTGTGGTTATGAATCTTGGTTGAGTTCATGTGGATATGTGTTGATGCTATGAGCTGATGCTATGCATGATGAATGTGTTTTGAGCATGTTATGTTGCTAATGTGCTGGTGCTGTTGGATGTTGTTGGTGTAAGCATGATCAAGGCATGTTGTTGATATGCTTGATGTTGTGATGTTCATGTTGTGTTGGCTGTTATGTCATGTAAAGGGGAGGATTCGGGATACCCATTGCCTTATTAATATAGCTATTGTGTTATTTTGGAGTTGGAGTTTGAATCCTTGCTTAATGCTGGTCTAACAGGTTTTGTTTGTTTGTTGTGATTGTATGTTGTTTGTTGTTAGTGGTATGGCAAAGATGATGAAAGAGTGGAGGATGAGTGAGATGGTGGCTGCCTTGGGGCAGGTTGTTAAGTCAAAGGATTCGCCCTTTTGTAAAGGTGTTTTGTCTCAGTCTTCTGTGACTGAAGTTGAGTTGGTAAGGCAAGGGAAAGAAGCTGGTTCCGGGATGGAAAGTTCTTTGTCTGTTGTTCAGGAGGTGTTGGGAACATCTCAGGCTACGGTTGAGGTGGAATCAGTGGATGTGCTGGCTAAATGTGTGGGTTTGCCGAAGCAGCATTTGCTTGATTTGGGTGCTGAGGAGTACCATGGTTCTTCCCCGGAGATGTTTGAGGCCTGGTTGGCCAATGTAGTTCTGATTTTGGATCAGGAAGGCTGTTATTATGCCTGTAAGCTGGGGAGTGTTGTTTCTCTGATGCTGGAGGATGCTTGTTCTTGGTGGACATCTGTGGCTGTGGCGTCACATATCCTTGATATTGATTGGGATTTCTTTGTATCTGCTTTCTATGAAAGGTATCTTGGAAGGGAATTTCCAAGGGTTGAGCAAGGTGCGGCTGATGCTGTTGGTGAGCAAGTGTTGCCTGAGCAAGGAGTGGAAGCTCAGTCATCTGTTTGTGACCGTTGTAAAAGGCAACATGTTGGAAATTGTTGGGGCGCAGGTGCTTGTTGGAATTGTGGTTCCAAGTTGCATGTTAAGCGTGATTGTCCTCATGGAGTGAAGTCAGCTTTGATGTTGGCTAAAGGATTTTTGAAAGGTCGTGAGCACGGCCGAGGCGAGGTTCAGAAGTGGCAGAAAAAGCAGAAGGTTGTGAAGAGTGTGGGAAATGAAGTTTGCTGGAAGTGTGGATCTGCTGGACACATGAGGCGTGATTGCTTGATGTTGGCGCGGAATAGCCAAGGTTTCTTATCGCAAGGAGTTGGTGGTGACCCAGGTGTGTTAGCTGGTGCTGCAAGGGTGCAACCGAAGGATGTTGGTTCCGCAAGGAAGAGAGCTCGTTCGATGAAGCTTCAGGGTGGTGTTATGTTTTCAGGTAACCTTGTTAAGTGATCTTTGCTTTAGTTGCTTAGTTTGGTTTCTGTTGGTTTTTCCTTGCGTGGTAAGTTTAGTCTTGTTGCTAGCCTGTGTTGGGTAATGGTAGTTGTGGTTTGGTAATATCTTGGGTGTGAAGAAGGCTTCGGTAAGTATCTTGTGGTTAATGGTTGTTGGTATGATGGGGTTAGATAAGTTAAAGGTGAGTAAGGAGGTTGTTCTTAGACAGGTTTTGAGGATGTTATTGGAGGGTGTGAACTGGCATTCATGCACAGTTAAAAGCATTGATATATACTATATTATATATGTTGGTCCATGCATACATGTGGCATGACATTAGAGGTTTTGCATACATGTACATCAGACATTGATAGGGCATGTAGGTGATCATGCATACGATGTTCACGCTCGCTAATAACTAATCGAATCTGTTAGTGTTGTGGTTGGATTAAGTGGGATGATGGGTTTGTAGAGGTTGTTGGTGCTGAGTGGGAGTTAGAAGTGCTGGAGTTTGCTATCTAATTGTTTGTGATGGTGAGAGTGGAATGGCTTGTTGGTAGAAGGATAGTGTTTGTTGCTCTGAAAGTTTGATGGTTTGGTGGTGAAAGGTATTGTTTGAGGTTAGTATCGGTTAAGTGGTTTGTTGAGTTTAAAGGAAGTGGTTGTTCCTTGGTGCTAAGTGTTGTTGCAGCTGAGGTGGTTTAGTTTTTTTTTTAAGTTGTTGTGAAGGGTTGTGTTGGTTCTTAGCAATCTTTGAGGAGATCAGAGGCTGTTATGTGTGTTTTGGATCAGTGATGTTCTGGTAGTGCAAGTGTTCTGGTTGAGTATGTAGTGAAGGGGCAGTGAAAGATTGAAGGTTTTCGTTGGTTGTTTGAGTTCTTGTGAGCAGTGGTTGGCTAGTTGTGGTTAAGAAGTTTTATTTGAAGTCTGTTGATGGTATGTGGGACGGCTGAAGGTTTCAAGTTGAGGTTGTGATGTGATTTTGGTTTTTGGTGCTGGTGAGCTGTTTTGGTAATGTTTTGACGGATGTGAAGGATTGTCAGTTTTGTTGAAGAGTTTGAATAAACAGTTGATGTTTAAGGATTTCTGCTTGTTGGGAAAATCTTTGGAAAAGGTATGGGAATCACAAGAGTTTTAGAGGCTGAGAGGTTGCCTAGTGTGGCTAAGTTAGTTTGGTTGTTGTCTTTGTGTAGACAAGTCTTGGGAGTTGTGTGTTACAGTGTTGTCTGCTGTAAGAGTTGAAGTTTTCAGGTTGATGTTGGGATTGTGTATAATTCGGTTGTGTGAAAGGTTAAGTCGTGGTTACCTTTGGGAGTTTGGTTTTGTGAACAGTGAGTGGTGGAAGTTTTGTGTGGAAAGTGATCAGTGGTGTTGGTTAAGGCTTTTGTGTTGCCTTGTGTGTTGCTTGAGAAGGTTGTTGTTCTCTTTTGCCGGTTGAAATTTCGAGGACGAAATTTCCTAAGGGGGGGAGAGTTGTAACGCCCCGGTTTTGGGCTTGGAAGTCTTGGGCGTTGACCGGTTGGTCAAAGTGCTGTTCGAATCGTAAGAGGTTAAATTAGGAAAACCTAGTTCGGGTTGCATAAAAATTATGGGAAAATGTTCTAAAATCATATTTTAATATATATAAGTGAACTGTGAAATCAATTTTGGAAAATGAGGTTCGGAAGGTTGACATTTTGGCTAGTGACCAAAATGTAATTTTTGAAAGTTGCGGGACAGTTTTATAAAGGATTGAAACTTTGAATCTTTAAGGAGCTATTATTCCAAAAAGGATTTCTCCAGATTTTTCTAAGATATTTTAAGTCTAAAATCTGATTTTAAAGATTTAGAAAAGGAGGGAAATCATTTTAACCAATTTTCCAACTAATTTTTTATTTTCTCTCAAATTCTCTTTTCTCTCATTTTCTCTCTACCCAAACAAGATTTCCTCAGATTTCTTTCTCTGATTTTGACTTCTTAATCTCTCATTTCAACTCTCATTTGATTTCTAATCATCTCATCATCAAAACCTCTCAATTTGCAAATTGATTCATCAAGCTTTTTGGCTCTAAAATGGAGAAATTCAAGTTTGGAGGTAAGAACGTCCTTCTCCTCTAAACTATCAGTTCTTTACTGAAATTCCTAAGTTCTCAATCCTTGATTCATGTTTTATTAATGGCTTTTCAATTGAGATCTTGATTTTTGGCTAAAATGCAAGATTTGGTGATTTTGGTGAAAATTTCGTGTGATCTGTTTAAGCAGGGTTTTGAGGTGTTAAAATGATGTTAAATGAATGCTAAAATGATTAGAAGTTGAGGTTTAATCAATGCAATCCCGGATAGGTTGAATTTCCTAAGTTTGGCTTGAGTTTTTGGTTGTTTTTGGAGTGTAATTGGTGATCTGTTATACCTGGAGGTATAAGGACGTGGTTGTGATCATTTTGCATGTTATTTGATGTATAAAAATGGTTAGAAGTGATGGATCTTGGCTGGGTTAAGTTTTGGAAGTGTTTGGAGATGATTTCGGTTGTGTTTGGTAGCCAAATTGCTAGATTTGTGATGAGCAGCGAGTTGTGTTGATGTTGCTGGTGTTTTAATGCATATGGATGCATTAATGTTCTGTTTTTGTGTGCTTGAAACAGGGGAGGTTGATCCTTGAGTCTTGGAGGTGTTTTCGGAAGGTTTCGGAAGCTTGGGAAGCTTGTTGGCTAGCTTGTTTGGTAATCGGTGAGTGAAGTTGGGATTTCAGCTTTTGAAACATGGTTTGAAGGTTTTTGGGAGCTTAGTTTAAGTCTAAACAACTTTGCTAAGCTCAAGAGTAAGTGAAGAGGTTTTTGCTCTTGGATTGTGTATGATTTGGTTTTAAAATCAATTGTGGTTGATGATTGATGTGCATGTGTTATTGCATGGTTTAATTCTGTTTTGTAAGCATGTTTTAGCATGGTTTAATGCTGGTTTTGAAAGTCAATTGAAAAGGATGCTCAAGGTAAGAGATCCTTGGTTATGTTTATGGAAATTGTGATTTTGATGCATAGTGATGCATGTTGTTCATTGGCTTAGTATGATGCTTAAAAACAGTGAGTTGATGATGATTAATGATGATAATTGTACCCTTTTGCATATTGTTTATGCATGTGAATCATTGAGCTAATGATGTGTTAGTGTTGCATTATGTGTATGCATGTGAATCATTGAGCTAATGATGTGATGGCTGTGCATTATGTTTATGCATGTGGAACATTGGATATTATGGTAAGATGGTTATGTTGGCAAGAGATGTGAATGGTTCTTGGTTCGTTGATCGGGTATAATTAGCCGGCTATAGGATTGGGTGCACCGTGAATAAAGTCGCCTTGAAGGCGGAGTGGTCAAGTGTGGACCGGTTAGACTCCCCTCAAGTATTCCTAACGAGAAGAGGTCATAGTGGAGGTTGTTGCCCACTCGAGGACCTAAGTTGTTAAGGTCATAATGGAGGTTGTTGCCCATTCGAGGACCTTGGTTAAGTAAAGGTTATAAGGTGGTTAAAAGTCCTTATGTGAGAACCTTGTACTTGTTAAGATCACAATGGCTATGGTTAAGTCCATGTGTGGATCTTGTGTGTGATGTCCCGTTCCTCGTTAGATGATGTCTACAACTACCAATCGGTTATGCAAAGGTTGTATGGTGGTTGAAAGTCCATACGGAAAAGACCTTGTGCATGTCAAGGGTGTATGGCGGTTGGAAGTCCATACATGGTAACCTTGAGGAAAAGCTAAGGTTGTATGGTGTTTAAAAGTCCATGCATGGGAACCTTAGGTTGTTAAGGTCAAATGGAGGTTGATGCCCATTTGGAAGACCTTGGATTGGGTAGGGTGTAGGAAGCGTTGGGACACGCTTGTAATCCGCGTATCCGATCGGGTTGAAAGTTGGAAAGTGAATATGGTTGATCTCTTGAAAGCCAATATAATGTTCTTGATCATGTTGAGCATGGGATTGCTTGAAATGATGCATAGTTGCATGTGAGCATGGGATTGCTTGAAATGATGCATGGTTGCATGTGAAGCATGAGATGCTTGAATTGATGCATGTTTGCATGAGAAGCATGAGATGCTTGGTAAGATGCATTGTTGCATGAGATGTGTATGATGCTAGTGAAAGCATGTTACTTGTATGTTGAACAAGTGTTGGTTATCATTTGTTAAATGATGCATGAGAGCATGGATTACCTATGTTGCATTGGAGTCATGTATGACTTGTTGTTAAGGCATGTGAATATGATGTTATGGTTTATGATGCCTTGGTTAAATGCATGAAATGGTTTAATTGAATTATGATTTTCAATGGTTTCTTGCTTGATGTGGTTTCCAAGTTAAAGATAGGTATGTTGTGGAAAGGATGTGTTTCCATGGTTTTATTCTAAGCTTTGCATATGGTGTTTATGCATGATTTGAGCTTGATGTTGAAAGAGTTTTCAAACATGGTTTTGGAAAGCAAATCGGGTTGGTTTTAAAGTGTTTTAAAGACCCGCTGCATTGATGGTGTTTTGGTTTTGAGCATTCATCACTAAGCATTATGTGCTTACGCTCCTTTTTGTCCATCAATGCAGATTCTTGAAGTGTTGGGCAGCAAGGAGCAAGGGATTCAAGGTGGACTCCAATGGAGATGTATGTCTCGGTGAATAGCTATAGTTAATAAGGGCAATGGGGTAGAATCTCTCGGATTGTTGTTATTGTGATCGTATGTGTTGATCAAGAATGTTTAAGTACTGTTGTTAATGATGTTGAATCATGAATTGGTTTGATTGTGTTTGAATTGAAAGGTTTGTGCTTAAATGGTTGCTTGTATAGAAAGCATGCCTATAGAATTGGGGCTTTTTCTTATGTGTTGATAATATGTTGAATTGTTGAAGCAAGTATGTCTCTTTTATGTTGAATTGCATGTTGGCAAAGTTTGGTGGCTTTTGGAGCATGTTTGATTGATCAATTGTGTGTTTGAGTGAGCAAAATGCAACATTCTGGGCTAGGTGTTTCGGAACAGGCAACACCGTTTCGAAACGGGTGCCCTGCATAAACCCAGGCGTCCGAAACGGGTGTCACCGTTCCGAAACGGAAGGCATTCTGCCAGACCCCCGTTGCGGAACGCGTTGCGGAACGGCCCGCGTTTCGGAACGGGCTTGGCCTGTTTCGGAACGGGTGACCGTTGGGGGCTGACATGGGCGGTTAAATGTTTCAAAATGTTTGCATTTTGGTCCTGAATCTTGTTTGTGCAATTGTATGAGTTCGGGATGTCCGTTTGAGCTGAAATTTGGCACAGAAGTATGAAACATGATTAATTTCAAGTTGGTAACTTAAAATCTGGTTAAGTCCTTAAAGTTTTTAGAAATTACAATTTGGTCCCTAAAGTTGTAATTTGTTCAATTGGGTCCCTGTTTGATCTCTGATGTTTGTGATCTTTGAGCATGGTGTTTGTGTGATCACATGTAAGGTTAATGTGCATCTAGACAAGTTTAAAAAGAAAAAAAAAGGGTCGTTAATCAAGGTTGACTTTCGGGTTGACTTTGGTTTTCCCCGTGTAATCTTCGTAGTTCGGGTCAACCGTCCAGGCCGGGCTACGGGGGTTACAAAAACAAGTTTTGCGGTCCTTTTTGTTGAGGTTTTGGACGAGCGGGTCTAAATGGGCCTTTCAATGGAACCGTTGGAATTTTAACTGAGTAAAAAGTACAAAAATTGAATTTTTGCAATATAACTGTGTTGAAAAGCTCCTAGTCAATTGAATGAACTCCTAAATTTTGATTAAAACTTGTTTTGCGGTCCTTTTTGTAGAGGTTTTGGACGAGCAGGTCTAAATGGGCCTTTCAATGGACCCATTGGAATTTTAACTGAATAAAAAGTACAGAAATTGAGGTTTTGCAATATAATTGTGTTGAAAATCTCCTAATCAATTACATGATCTCCTAAAATTTGATTAAAACTTGTTTTGCGACCCTTTTGTAGAAGTTTTGGACGAGCAGGTCAAAATGGGTCTTTCAATGGACCCGTTGAAATTTCAACTGAGTAAAAAGTACAGAAATTGAGGTTTTGCAATATAATTGTTGTTGAAAAGCTACTAATCAATTAGTTGAACTCGTAAAATTTGATTAAAACTTGTTAACGGGCCTTTTGTCGAGGTTTCAGACGAGCAGGTCTAAATGGGCCTTTCAATGGACGCGTTGGAATTTTAACTGAGTAAAAAGTACACAAATTAAGGTTTTGCAATATAATTGTGTTGAAAAGCTCCTAATCAATTATTTGAACTCCTAAAATTTGATTAAAACTCGTTCTGCGGTCCTTTTTGTCGAGGTTTCGGACGAGCAGGTCTAAATGGGCCTTTCAATGGACGCGTTGGAAATTAACTGAGTAAAAAGTACAGAAATTGAGGTTTTGCAATATAATTGTGTCGAAAAGATCCTAATTAAATACATGAAATTTGATTAAAACTTGTTTTGCAATGCTTTTGTAGAGGATTCGGAAGAGCGGGTCGAAATTGGCCTTTCAATGGACCCGTTGGAATTTTAACTGAGTAAAAAGTACAAAAATTGATGTTTTGCAATATAATTGTGCTGAAAAGCTCCTAATCAATTATTTGAACTCCTAAAATTTGATTAAAACAAGTTTTGCGGTCCTTTTTGTCGAGGTTTTGGACGAGCGGGTCTAAATGGGCCTTTCAATGGACCCGTTGGAATTTCAACTGAGTAAAAAGTACAGAAATTGAGGTTTTGCAATATAATTGTTGTTGAAAAGCTACTAATCAATTAGTTGAACTCGTAAAATTTGATTAAAACTTGTTAACGGGCCTTTTGTCGAGGTTTCAGACGAGCAGGTCTAAATGGGCCTTTCAATGGACGCGTTGGAATTTTAACTGAGTAAAAAGTACACAAATTAAGGTTTTGCAATATAATTGTGTTGAAAAGCTCCTAATCAATTATTTGAACTCCTAAAATTTGATTAAAACTCGTTCTGCGGTCCTTTTTGTCGAGGTTTCGGACGAGCAGGTCTAAATGGGCCTTTCAATGGACGCGTTGGAAATTAACTGAGTAAAAAGTACAGAAATTGAGGTTTTGCAATATAATTGTGTCGAAAAGATCCTAATTAAATACATGAAATTTGATTAAAACTTGTTTTGCAGTGCTTTTGTAGAGGATTCGGAAGAGCGGGTCGAAATTGGCCTTTCAATGGACCCGTTGGAATTTTAACTGAGTAAAAAGTACAAAAATTGATGTTTTGCAATATAATTGTGCTGAAAAGCTCCTAATCAATTATTTGAACTCCTAAAATTTGATTAAAACAAGTTTTGCGGTCCTTTTTGTCGAGGTTTTGGACGAGCGGGTCTAAATGGGCCTTTCAATGGACCCGTTGGAATTTTAACTGAGTAAAAAGTACAAAAATTGAATTTTTGCAATATAACTGTGTTGAAAAGCTCCTAGTCAATTGAATGAACTCCTAAATTTTGATTAAAACTTGTTTTGCGGTCCTTTTTGTAGAGGTTTTGGACGAGCAGGTGTAAATGGGCCTTTCAATGGACCCATTGGAATTTTAACTGAATAAAAAGTACAGAAATTGAGGTTTTGCAATATAATTGTGTTGAAAATCTCCTAATCAATTACATGATCTCCTAAAATTTGATTAAAACTTGTTTTGCGACCCTTTTGTAGAAGTTTTGGACGAGCAGGTCAAAATGGGTCTTTCAATGGACCCGTTGGAATTTCAACTGAGTAAAAAGTACAGAAATTGAGGTTTTGCAATATAATTGTTGTTGAAAAGCTACTAATCAATTAGTTGAACTCGTAAAATTTGATTAAAACTTGTTAACGGGCCTTTTGTCGAGGTTTCAGACGAGCAGGTCTAAATGGGCCTTTCAATGGACGCGTTGGAATTTTAACTGAGTAAAAAGTACACAAATTAAGGTTTTGCAATATAATTGTGTTGAAAAGCTCCTAATCAATTATTTGAACTCCTAAAATTTGATTAAAACTCGTTCTGCGGTCCTTTTTTATCGAGGTTTCGGACGAGCAGGTCTAAATGGGCCTTTCAATGGACGCGTTGGAAATTAACTGAGTAAAAAGTACAGAAATTGAGGTTTTGCAATATAATTGTGTCGAAAAGATCCTAATTAAATACATGAAATTTGATTAAAACTTTTTTTGCAGTGCTTTTGTAGAGGATTCGGAAGAGCGAGTCGAAATTGGCCTTTCAATGGACCCGTTGGAATTTTAACTGAGTAAAAAGTACAAAAATTGATGTTTTGCAATATAATTGTGCTGAAAAGCTCCTAATCAATTATTTGAACTCCTAAAATTTGATTAAAACAAGTTTTGCGGTCCTTTTTGTCGAGGTTTTGGACGAGCGAGTCTAAATGGGCCTTTCAATGGACCCGTTGGCATTTTAACTGAGTAAAAAGTACAAAAATTGAATTTTTGCAATATAACTGTGTTGAAAAGCTCCTAGTCAATTGAATGAACTCCTAAATTTTGATTAAAACTTGTTTTGCGTTCCTTTTTGTAGAGGTTTTGGACGAGCAGGTCTAAATGGGCCTTTCAATGGACCCATTGGAATTTTAACTGAATAAAAAGTACAGAAATTGAGGTTTTGCAATATAATTGTGTTGAAAATCTCCAAATCAATTACATGATCTCCTAAAATTTGATTAAAACTTGTTTTGCGACCCTTTTGTAGAGGTTTTGGACGAGCAGGTCTAAATGGGTCTTTCAATGGACCCGTTGGAATTTCAACTGAGTAAAAAGTACAGAAATTGAGGTTTTGCAATATAATTGTGTTGAAAAGCTACTAATCAATTAGTTGAACTCCTAAAATTTGATTAAAACTTGTTTACGGGCCTTTTTGTCGAGGTTTCAGACGAGCAGGTCTAAATGGGCCTTTCAATGGACGCGTTGGAATTTTAACTGAGTAAAAAGTACACAAATTAAGGTTTTGCAATATAATTGTGTTGAAAAGCTCCTAATCAATTATTTGAACTCCAAAAATTTGATTAAAACTCGTTTTGCGGTCCTTTTTGTCGAGGTTTCGGACGAGCAGGTCTAAATGGGCCTTTCAATGGACGCGTTGGAAATTAACTGAGTAAAAAGTACAGAAATTGAGGTTTTGCAATATAATTGTGTCGAAAAGATCCTAATTAAATACATGAAATTTGATTAAAACTTGTTTTGCAGTGCTTTTGTAGAGGATTCGGAAGAGCGGGTCGAAATTGGCCTTTCAATGGACCCGTTGGAATTTTAACTGAGTAAAAAGTACAAAAATTGATGTTTTGCAGTATAATTGTGTTGAAAAGCTCCTAATCAATTATTTGAACTCCTAAAATTTGATTAAAACAAGTTTTGCGGTCCTTTTTGTCGAGGTTTTGGACGAGCGGGTCTAAATGGGCCTTTCAATGGACCCGTTGGCATTTTAACTGAGTAAAAAGTACAAAAATTGAATTTTTGCAATATAACTATGTTGAAAAGCTCCTAGTCAATTGAATGAACTCCTAAATTTTGATTAAAACTTGTTTTGCGGTTCTTTTTGTAGAGGTTTTGGACGAGCAGGTCTAAATGGGCCTTTCAATGGACCCATTGGAATTTTAACTGAATAAAAAGTACAGAAATTGAGGTTTTGCAATATAATTGTGTTGAAAATCTCCTAATCAATTACATGATCTCCTAAAATTTGATTAAAACTTGTTTTGCGACCCTTTTGTAGAGGTTTTGGACGAGCAGGTCTAAATGGGTCTTTCAATGGACCCGTTGGAATTTCAACTGAGTAAAAAGTACAGAAATTGAGGTTTTGCAATATAATTGTGTTGAAAAGCTACTAATCAATTAGTTGAACTCCTAAAATTTGATTAAAACTTGTTTACGGGCCTTTTTGTCGAGGTTTCAGACGAGCAGGTCTAAATGGGCCTTTCAATGGATGCGTTGGAATTTTAGCTGAGTAAAAAGTACACAAATTAAGGTTTTGCAATATAATTGTGTTGAAAAGCTCCTAATCAATTATTTGAACTCCTAAAATTTGATTAAAACTCGTTCTGCGGTCCTTTTTGTCGAGGTTTCGGACGAGCAGGTCTAAATGGGCCTTTCAATGGACGCGTTGGAATTTAACTGAGTAAAAAGTACAGAAATTGAGGTTTTGCAATATAATTGTGTCGAAAAGATCCTAATTAAATACATGAAATTTGATTAAAACTTGTTTTGCAGTGCTTTTGTAGAGGATTCGGAAGAGCGGGTCGAAATTGGCCTTTCAATGGACCCGTTGGAATTTTAACTGAGTAAATAGTACAAAAATTGATGTTTTGCAGTATAATTGTGTTGAAAAGCTCCTAATCAATTATTTGAACTCCTAAAATTTGATTAAAACAAGTTTTGCGGTCCTTTTTGTCGAGGTTTTGGACAAGCGGGTCTAAATGGGCCTTTCAATGGACCCGTTGGAATTTTAACTGAGTAAAAAGTACAAAAATTGAATTTTTGCAATATAACTATGTTGAAAAGCTCCTAGTCAATTGAATGAACTCCTAAATTTTGATTAAAACTTGTTTTGCGGTGCTTTTTGTAGAGGTTTTGGACGAGCAGGTCTAAATGGGCCTTTCAATGGACCCATTGGAATTTTAACTGAATAAAAAGTACAGAAATTGAGGTTTTGCAATATAATTGTGTTGAAAATCTCCTAATCAATTACATGATCTTCTAAAATTTCATTAAAACTTGTTTTGCGGCCCTTTTTGTATAGGTTTCGGATGAGCATGTCTAAATGGGCCTTTCAATGGACCCGTTGGAATTTTAATTGAGTAAAAAGTACATAAATTGAGGTTTTGCAATATTATTGTGTTGAAAAGCTCCTAATCAATTATTTGAACTCCTAAAATTTAATTATAACTTGTTTTGCGGTCCTTTTTGTAGAAGTTTCAGACGAGCAGGTCTAAATGGGCCTTTTAATGGACCCGTTGGAATTTTAACTGAGTAAAAAGTACAAAAATTGAGGTTTTGTAATATAATTGTGTTGAAAAGCTCCTAATCAATTATTTGAACTCCTAAAATTTAATTAAAACTTGTTTTGCGGTCCTTTTGTAGAGGTTTCGGACGAGCGGGTCTAAATGGGCCTCTCAATGGACCCGTTGGAATTTTAACTGAGTAAAAAGTACAGAAATTAAGGTTTTGCAATATAATTGTGTTGAAAAGCTCCTAATCAATTACATGATCTCCAAAAATTTTATGAAAACTTGTTTTGCGACCCTTTTGTAGAAGTTTCAGACGACCAGGTCTAAATGGGCCTTTCAATGGACCCGTTGGAATTTCATCTGAGTAAAAAGTACAAAAATTGAGGTTTTTCAATATAATTGTGTTGAAAAACTCCTAATCAATTATTTGAACTCCTAAAATTTGATTAAAACCATTTTTGCGGTCCTTTTTGTCGAGGTTTCGGACGAGCAAGTATTAATGGGCTTTTCAATGGACCCGTTGGATATTTAACTAAGTAAAAAGTACAGAAATTGAAGTTTTGCAATATAAGTGTGTTGAAAATATCCTAATCAATTACATGATCTTCTAAAATTTCATTAAAACTTGTTTTGCGGCCCTTTTTGTATAGGTTTCGTACGAGCATGTCTTAATGGGCCTTTTAATGGACCTGTTGGAATTTTAACTGAGTAAAAAGTGCATAAATTGAGGTTTTTCAATATTAGTGTGTTGAAAATCTCCTAGCCAATTACATGAACTCCTAAAATTTGATTTAACCTGTTTTGCAGTCCTTTTTGTATAGGTTTCGGATGAGCAGGTATAAATGGGCCTTTCAATAGACCCGTTGGAATATTAACTGAGTAAAAAGTACAGAAATTGAGGTTTTGCAATATTATTGTGTTGAAAAGCTACAAATCAATTATTTGAACTACTAAATTTTGATTAAAACTTGTTTTGTGGTCCTTTTTGTCGAGGTTTCGGACGAGCAGGTCAAAATGGGCCTTTCAATGGACGCGTTTGAATTTTAACTGAGTAAAAAGTACAGAAATTGAGATTTTGCAATATAATTGTGTTGAAAAGCTCCTAATCAATTATTTGAACTCCTAAAATTTGATTAAAACTTGTTTTGCGGTCCTTTTGTCGGGGTTTCGGACTAGCAGGTCTAAATGGGCCTTTCAAAGGACCTATTGGAATTTTTTTTTGAAGAAAACCTGTTGGAATATTAACTGAGGAAAAAGTACAGAAATTTAGGTTTTGCAATATAATTGTGTTGAAAAGTCCTAATCAATTATTTGAACTCCTAAGATTTGATTAAACTTGTTTTGCGGTCCTTTTGTAGAGGTTTCGGACGAGTAGGTCTAAATTGGCCTTTCAATGGACGCGTTGGAATTTTAACTGAGTAAAAAGTACAGAAACTGAGGTTTTGCAATATAATCGTGTTAAAAAGCTACTAATCAATTATTTGAACTCCTAAAATTTGATTAAAATTTGTTTTGCGACCATTTTTGTCGAGGTTTCGGACGAGTGGGTATAAATGGGCCTTTCAATGGACCCGTTGGAATTTTAACTGAGTAAAAAGTATAAAAATTGAGATTTTGCAATTTAATTGTGTGGAAAATCTCCTAATCAATTACATGATCTCCTAAAATTTAATTAAAACTTGTTTTGCGGCCCTTTTTTTAGAGGTTTCGGACGAGCATGTCTAAATGGGCCTTTCAATGGACCCGTTGGAATTTTAACTGAGTAAAATATATAAAAACTGAGGTTTTGCAATATAATTGTGTTGAAAAGTCCTAATCAATTATTTGAAATCCTAAGATTTGATTAAACTTGTTTTGCGGTCCTTTTGTAGAGGTTTCGGACGAGTAGGTCTAATTTGGCCTTTCAATGGACGCGTTGGAATTTTAACTAGGCAAAAAGTACAGAAACTGAGGTTTTGCAATATAATTGTGTTGAAAAGCTACTAATCAATTACTTGAACTCCTAAAATTTGATTAAAATTTTTTTTGCGACCATTTTTGTCGAAGTTTCGGACGAGCATGTCGAAATGGGCCTTTCAATGGACCCGTTGGAATTTCAACTGAGTAAAAAGTACAGAAATTGAGGTTTTGCAATATAGTTATGTTGAAAAGCTACTAATCAATTACATGATCTCCTAAATTTTGATTAAAACTTGTTTTGCGGCCCTTTTTGTCGAGGTTTTGGACAAGCAGGTCTAAATGGGCCTTTCAATGGACTAGTTGGAATTTTAACTGATTAAAAAGTACATAAATTGAGGTTTGCAATATAATTGTGTTGAAAAGCTCCTTATCAATTATTTGAGCTCCTACAATTTGATTAAAACTTCTTTTGCGGTCCTTTTTGTCAAGGTTTCGGATGAGCGGGTCGAAATGGGCCTTTCAATGGACCCGTTCGTATTTCAACTGAGTAAAAGGTACAGAAATTGAGGTTTTGCAATATAATTGTGTTGAAAAGCTACTAATCAATTATTTGAACTCTTAAAATTTGATTAAAACTTCTTTTGTAGTCCTTTTTGTAGAGGTTTTGAACGAGCGGGTCGGAATGGGCCTTTCAATGGACCCGTTGGAAATTTAACTAAGTAAAAAGTACAGAAATTGTGGTTTTGCAATTTCTTTGTGATGAAATGTCCTAATCAATTACATGATCTCCTAAAATTTCA
The DNA here is from genome assembly GCA_958450335.1 of Hibiscus tridactylites. Classification (NCBI taxonomy): domain Eukaryota; kingdom Viridiplantae; phylum Streptophyta; class Magnoliopsida; order Malvales; family Malvaceae; genus Hibiscus; species Hibiscus tridactylites. Next base: position 48,893,661 of record OY288265.1, on the reverse strand, counting down.
TTAAAACATGTTTTGCTTTCCTTTTTGTCGAGGTTTCGGACGAGCGGGTCGAAATGGGCCTTTCAATGGACCCGTTGGAATTTTTACTGAGTAAAAAGTATAGAAATTGAGGTTCTGCAATATAAATGTGTTGAAAAGCTCCTAGTAAATTGAATGAACTCCTAAAATTTGATTAAAATTTGTTTTGTTGTCCTTTTTGTCGAGGTTTCGGACGAGTAGGTCTAAATGGGTCTTTCAATGGACGCGTTGGAATTTTAGTTGAGTAAAAAGTACATAAAATAAGGTTTTGCAATATAATTGTGTTCAAAAGCTACTAATCAATTATTTGAACTCCTAAAATTTGATTAAAACTTGTTTTGAGACCCTTTTTGTCGAGGTTTCGGACGAGCAGGTCTAAATGGGCCTTTCAATGGACCCGATGGAATTTCAACTGAGTAAAAAGTACAGAAATTGAGGTTTTTCAATATAATTGTGTTTAAAAGCTACTAATCAATTACATGATTTCCTAAAATTTGATTAAAACATGTTTTGCGGCCCTTTTTGTAGAGGTTTCGGACGAGCAGCTCTAAATGGGCCTTTCAATGGACCCGTTGGAATTTTAACTGAGTAAAAACTACATAAATTGAGATTTTGCAATATAATTGTGCTGAAAATCTCCTAATCAATTATTTGAAATCCTAAAATTTGATTAAATCTTCTTTTGCGGTCCTTTTGGTAGAGGTTTCGGACGAGCAAGTCTAAATGGGCCTTTCAATGGACTCGTTGGAATTTTAACTGAGTAAAAAGTACATAAATTGAGGTTTTGCAATATAATTGTGTTGAAAAGCTCCTAATCAATTATTTGAACTACTAAAATTTGATTAAAACTTTTTTTGCGGTCCTTTTTGTAGAGTTTGAGGACGTGCAGGTCTAAATGGGCCTTTCAATGGACCCGTTGGAATTTTAACCGAGTAAAAAGTACAGAAATTGAGGTTTTGCAATATAATTGTGTTGAAAATCTCCTAATCAATTACATGATCTCCTAAAATTTCATTAAAACATGTTTTGCGGCCCATTTTGTATAGGTTTCGGACGAGCATGTCTAAAATGGCCTTTCTATGGACCCGTTGGAATTTTTACTGAGTAAAAAGTACAGAAATTGAGGTTTTTCAATATAATTGTGTTGAAAATCCCCGAATCAATTACATGATCTCCTAAAATTCATTAAAATTTGTTTTGCGGCCCTTTTTGTATAGGCTTCGGACGAGCAGGTCTAAATGGGCCTTTCAATGGACCCGATGGAATTTCAACTGAGTAAAAAGTACAGAAATTGAGGTTTTTCAATTTAATTGTGTTTAAAAGCTACTAATCAATTATATGATTTCCTAAAATTTGATTAAAACTTGTTTTGCGGCCCTTTTTGTAGAGGTTTCGGACGAGCAAGTCTAAATGGGCCTTTCAATGGACCCGTTGGAATTTTAACTGAGTAAAAACTACATAAATTGAGGTTTTGCAATATAATTGTATTGAAAATATCCTAATCAATTATTTTAAATCCTAAAATTTGATTAAATCTTCTTTTGCGGTCCTTTTGGTAGAGGTTTCGGACGAGCAGGTCTAAATGGGCCTTTCAATGGACTCGTTGGAATTTTAACTGAGTAAAAAGTACATAAATTGAGGTTTTGCAATATAATCGTGTTAAAAAGCTACTAATCAATTATTTGATCTCCTAAAATTTGATTAAAATTTGTTTTGCGACCATTTTTGTCGAGGTTACGGACGAGCGGGTACAAATGAGCCTTTCAATGGACCCGTTGGAATTTTAACTGAGTAAAAAGTACAGAAATTGATGTTTTGTAATATAATTGTGTTGAAAATCTCCTAATCAATTACATGATCTCCTAAAATTTAATTAAAACTTGTATTGCGACCCATTTTTGTAGAGGTTTCGGACGAGCATGTCTAAATGGGCCTTTCAATGGACCTGTTGGAATTTTAACTAAGTAAAAAGTATAAAAATTGAGATTTTGCAATATAATTGTGTTGAAAAGCTACTAATAATTTATTTGAACTCCTAAAATATGATCAAAACTTGTTTTGCGGTCCTTTTTGTCGAGGTTTCGAACGAGCGGGTCTAAATGGGCCTTTCAATGGACCCGTTGGAATTTTAACTGAGTAAAATATATAAAAACTGAGGTTTTGCAATATAATTGTGTTGAAAAGTCCTAATCAATTATTTGAAATCCTAAGATTTGATTAAACTTGTTTTGCGGTACTTTTGTAGAAGTTTCGGACGAGTAGGTCTAATTTGGCCTTTCAATGGACGCGTTGGAATTTTAACTGAGTAAAAAGTACAGAAACTGAGTTTTTGCAATATAATTGTGTTGAAAAGCTACTAATCAATTACTTGAACTCCTAAAATTTGATTAAAATTTGTTTTGCGACCATATTTGTCGAGGTTTCGGACGAGCAGGTCGAAATGGGCCATTCAATGGACCCGTTGGAATTTCAACTGAGTAAAAAGTACAGAAATTGAGGTTTTGAAATATAGTTGTGTTGAAAAGCTACTAATAAATTAAATGATCTCCTAAAATTTGATTAAAACTTGTTTTGCGGCCCTTTTTGTCGAGGTTTCGGACAAGCAGGTCTAAATGGGCCTTTCAATGGACTAGTTGGAAGTTTAATTGACTAAAAAGTACATAAATTGAGGTTTGCAATATAATTGTGTTGAAAAGCTCATTATTAATTATTTGAGCTCCTAAAATTTGATTAAAACTTCTTTTGCGGTCGTTTTTGTCGAGGTTTCGGATTAGCGGGTCGAAATGGGCCTTTCAATGGACCCGTTCGTATTTCAACTGAGTAAAAAGTACATAAATTGATGTTTTGCAATATAATTGTGTTGAAAAGCAACTAATCAATTATTTGAACTCTTAAAATTTGATTAAAACTTCTTTTGTAGTCCTTTTTGTAGAGGTTTTGAACGAGCGGGTCGGAATGGGCCTTTCAATGGACCCGTTGGAAATTTAACTAAGTAAAAAGTACAGAAATTGAGGTTTTGCAATTTCATTGTGATGAAAAGTCCTAATCAATTACATGATCTCCTAAAATTTCATTAAAACATGTTTTGCTTTCCTTTTTGTCGAGGTTTCTCACGAGCGGATTGAAATGGGCCTTTCAATGGACCCGTTGGAATATTTACTGAGTAAAAAGTATAGAAATTGAGGTTCTGCAATATAAATGTGTTGAAAAGCTCCTAGTAAATTGAATGAACTCCTAAAATTTGATTAAAATTTGTTTTGTTGTCCTTTTTATCGAGGTTTCGGACGAGTAGGTCTAAATGGGTCTTTCAATGGACGTGTTGGAATTTTAGTTGAGTAAAAAGTACATAAAATAAGGTTTTGCAATATAATTGTGTTCAAAAGCTACTGATCAATTATTTGAACTCCTAAAATTTGATTAAAACTTGTTTTGAGACCCTTTTTGTCGAGGTTTCGGCCGAGCAGGTCTAAATGGGCCTTTCAATGGACCCGATGGAATTTCAACTGAGTAAAAAGTACAAAAATTGAGATTTTTCAATATAATTGTGTTTAAAAGCTACTAATCAATTACATGATTTCCTAAAATTTGATTAAAACTTATTTTGCGGCCCTTTTGTAGAGGTTTCGGACGAGCAGGTCTAAATGGGCCTTTCAATGGACCCGTTGGAATTTTAACTGAGTAAAAACTACATAAATTGAGGTTTTGCAATATAATTGTGTTGAAAATCTCCTAATCAATTATTTGAAATCCTAAAATTTGATTAAATCTTCTTTTGCGGTCCTTTTGGTAGAGGTTTCGGACGAGCAGGTCTAAATGGGCCTTTCAATGGACTCGTTGAAATTTTAACTGAGTAAAAACTACATAAATTGAGGTTTTGCAATATAATTGTGTTGAAAATCTCCTAATCAATTATTTGAAATCCTAAAATTTGATTAAATCTTCTTTTGCGGTCCTTTTGGTAGAGGTTTCGGACGAGCAGGTCTAAATGGGCCTTTCAATGGACTCGTTGAAATTTTAACTGAGTAAAAAGTACATAAATTGAGGTTTTGCAATATAATTGTGTTGAAAAGCTCCTAATCAATTATTTGAACTACTAAAATTTAATTAAAACTTTTTTTGCGGTCCTTTTTGTAGATGTTTAGGACGTGCAGGTCTAAATGGGCCTTTCAATGGACCCGTTGGAATTTTAACCGATTAAAAAGTACAGAAATTGAGATTTTGCAATATAATTGTGTTGAAAATCTCCTAATCAATTACATGATCTCCTAAAATTTCATTAAAACATGTTTTGCGGCCCTTTTTGTATAGGTTTCGGACGAGCTTGTCTAAAATGGCCTTTCAATGGACCCGTTGGAATTTTTACTGAGTAAAAAGTACAGAAATTGAGGTTTTTCAATATAATTGTGTTGAAAATCCCCGAATCAATTACATGATCTCCTAAAATTCATTAAAATTTGTTTTGCGGCCCTTTTTGTATAGGCTTCGGACGAGTATGACTAAATGGGCCTTTCAATGGACCCGTTGGAATTTTAACTGAGTAAAAAAGTACAGAAATTTGGGTTTTGCAATATAATTGTGTTGAAAATCTCCTAATCAATTACATGATCTCCTAAAATTTGATTAAAACTTGTTTTGCGACCCTTTTGTAGAGGTTTCGGACGAGCAGGTCTAAATGGGTCTTTCAATGGACCCGTTGGAATTTCAACTGAGTAAAAAGTACAAAAATTGAGGTTTTGCAATATAATTGTGTTGAAATGCTACTAATCAATTATTTGAACTCCTAAAATTTGATTAAAACTTGTTTGCGGGCCTTTTTGACGAGGTTTCAGACGAGCAGGTCTAAATGGGCCTTTCAATGGACCCTTTGGAAATTTAACTGAGTAAAAAGTACAGAAATTGAGGTTTTTCAATATAATTGTGTTGAAAATCTCCTAATCAATTACATGATCCTCTAAAATCTCATTAAAACTTGTTTTGCGGCCCTTTTTGTATAGGTTTCAGACGAGCAGGTCTAAATGGGCCTTTTAATGGACCCGTTGGAATTTTAACTGAGTAAAAAGTACATAAATTGAGGTTTTGCAATGTTATTGTGTTGAAAAGCTACAAATCAATTATTTGAACTCCTAAAATTTGATTAAAACATGTTTTGCGGTCCTTTTTGTCGAGGTTTCGGACTAGCAGGTCAAAATGGGCCTTTAAATAGACGCGTTTGAATTTTAACTGTGTAAAAAGTATAGAAATTGAGGTTTTGCAATATAATTTTGTTGAAAAGCTCCTAATCAATTATTTGAACTCCTAAAATTTTATTAAAACTTGTTTTGCGGTCCTTTTTGTCGATGTTTCGGACGAGCAGGTTTATATGGGCCTTTCAATGGACCCGTTGGAATTTTCACTAAGTAAAAAGTACAGAAATTGAAGTTTTGCAATATAAGTGTGTTGAAAATCTCCTAAACAATTACATAATCTTCTAAAATTTCATTAAAACTTGTTTTGCGGCCCTTTTTGTATAGGTTTCGGACGATCAGGTCTAAATGGGCCTTTTAATGGACCCGTTGGAATTTTAACTGAGTAAAAAGTACAGAAATTGAGGTTTTGAAATATAATTGTGTTGAAAAGCTCCTAATCAATTATTTGAACTCCTAAAATTGAATTAAAACTTGTTTTGCGGTCCTTTTGTAGAGGTTTCGGACGAGCGGGTCGAAATAGGCCTTTCAATGGACCCGTTGGAATTTTAACTGAGTAAAAAGTACAGAAATTGACGTTTTGCAATATAATTGTGTTGAAAAGCTCCTAATCAATTACATGATCTCCAAAAATTTGGTTAAAACTTGTTTTGTGACCCTTTTGTAGAAGTTTCAGACGAGCAGGTCTAAATGGGCCTTTCAATGGCCCGTTGGAATTTTAACTGAGTAAAAAGTACAAAAATTGAGGTTTTGCAATATAATTGTGTTGAAATGCTACTAATCAATTATTTGAACTCCTAAAATTTGATTAAAACTTGTTTTGCGACCCTTTTGTAGAGGTTTCGGACGAGCATGTCTAAATGGGTCTTTCAATGGACCCGTTGGAATTTCAACTGAGTAAAAAGTACATAAATTGAGGTTTTGCAATATAATTGTGTTGAAATGCTACTAATCAATTATTTGAACTCCTAAAATTTGATTAAAACTTGTTTGCGGGCCTTTTTGACGAGGTTTCAGACGAACAGGTCTAAATGGGCCTTTCAATGGACCCTTTGGAAATTTAACTGAGTAAAAAGTACAGAAATTGAGGTTTTGCAATATAATTGTGTTGAAAATCTCCTAACCAATTACATGATCTTCTAAAATTTCATTAAAACTTGTTTTGCGGCCGTTCTTGTATAGGTTTCGGACGAGCATGTCTAAATGGGCCTTAAGATGGACCTGTTGGAATTTTAATTGAGTAAAAAGTACATAAATTGAGGTTTGCAATATTATTGTGTTGAAAAGCACTTAATCAATTATTTTAACACCTAAAATTTAATTAAAACATGTTTTGCGGTCCTTTTGTAAAGTTTCGGACGAGCAGGTCGAAATGGGCCTTTCAATGGACCCGTTGGAATTTTAACTGAGTAAAAAGTACAGAAATTGAGGTTTTGCAATATAATTGTGTTGAAAAGCTCCTAAGCAATTACATGATCTCCTAAAATTTAATTAAAACTTGTTTTGCGGTCCTTTTGTAGAGGTTTCAGACGAGCGGGTCGAAATGGGCCTTTCAATGGACCCGTTGGAATTTTAACTGAGTAAAAAGTACAGAAATTGAGATTTTGCAATATAATTTTGTTGAAAAGCTCCTAATCAATTATTTGAACTCCTAATATTTGATTAAAACTTGTTTTGCGGTCCTTTTTGTAGAGGTTTCGGACGAGCAGGTCTAAATAGGCCTTTCAATGGACCCGTTGGAATTTTAACTGAGTAAAAAGTACAAAAATTGAGGTTTTGCAATATAACTGTGTTGAAAAGCTCCTAGCCAATTGAATGAACTCCTAGAATTTGATTAAAACTTGTTTTGCGGTCCTTTTTGTAGAGGTTTCGGACGAGCATGTCTAAATGGGCCTTTCAATGGACCCGTTGGAATTTTAACTAAATAAAAAGTACAGAAATTGAGGTTTTGCAATATAATTGTGTTGAAAATCTCCTAATCAATTACATGATCTCCTAAAATTTGATTAAAACTTGTTTTGCGACCCTTTTGTAGAGGTTTCGGACGAGCAGGTCTAAATGGGTCTTTCAATGGACCCGTTGGAATTTCAACTGAGTAAAAAGTACAGAAATTGAGGTTTTGCAATATAATTGTGTTGAAATGCTACTAATCAATTATTTGAACTCCTAAAATTTGATTAAAACTTGTTTGCGAGCCTTTTTGACGAGGTTTCAGACGAGCAGGTCTAAATGGGCCTTTCAATGGACCCTGTGGAAATTTAGTTGAGTAAAAAGTACAGAAATTGAGGTTTTGCAATATAATTGTGTTGAAAATCTCCTAATAAATTACATGATCTTCTAAAATTTAATTAAAACTTGTTTTGCGGCCCTTTTTGTATAGGTTTCGGATGAGCATGTCTAAATGGGCCTTTCAATGGACCTGTTGGAATTTTAATTGAGTAAAAAGTACAGAAATTGAGGTTTTGCAATATTATTGTGTTGAAAAGCACTTAATCAATTATTTGAACACCTAAAATTTAATTAAAACATGTTTTGCGGTTCTTTTTGTAGAAGTTTCAGACGAGCAGGTCTAAATTGGCCTTTTAATTGACTCGTTGGAATTTTAACTGAGTAAAAAGTACAGAAATTGAGGTTTTGAAATATAATTGTGTTGAAAAGCTCCTAATCAATTATTTGAACTCCTAAAATTTAATTAAAACTTGTTTTGCGGTCCTTTTGTAGAGGTTTCGGACGAGCGGGTCGAAATGGGCCTTTCAATGGACCCGTTGGAATTTTAACAGAGTAAAAAGTACAGAAATTGAGGTTTTGCAATATAATTGTGTTGAAAAGCTCCTAATCAATTACATGATCTCCAAAAATTTGATTAAAACTTGTTTTGTGACCCTTTTGTAGAAGTTTCAGACGAGCAGGTCTAAATGGGCCTTTCAATGGACCCGTTGGAATTTCATCTGAGTAAAAAGTACAAAAATTGAGGTTTTGCAATATAATTGTGTTGAAAAGCTCCTAATCAATTATTTGAACTCCTAAAATTTGATTAAAAGATGTTTTGCGGTCCTTTTTGTCGAGATTTCGGACGAGCAGGTCCAAATGGGCCTTTCAATTGGACTCGTTGGAATTTTAACTGAGTAAAAAGTACAAAAATTGAGGTTTTGCAATATAACTGTGTTGAAAAGCTCCTAGTCAATTGAATGAACTCCTAAAATTTGATTAAAACTTGTTTTACGGTCCTTTTTGTAGAGGTTTAGGACCAGCAGGTCTAAATGGGCCTTTCAATGGACCCGTTGGAATTTTAACTGAATAAAAAGTACAGAAATTGAGGTTTTGCAATATAATTGTGTTGAAAATCTCCTAATCAATTACATGAACTCCTAAAATTTGATTAAAACTTGTTTTGCGACCCTTTTGTAGAGGTTTTGGACGAGCAGGTCTAAATGGGTCTTTCAATGGACCCGTTGGAATTTCAACTGAGTAAAAAGTATAGAAATTGAGGTTTTGCAATGTAATTGTGTTGAAATGCTACTAATCAATTATTTGAACTCCTAAAATTTGATTAAAACGTGTTTGCGGGCCGTTTTGACGAGGTTTCAGACGAGCAGGTCTAAATGGGCCTTTCAATAGACCCTTTGGAAATTTAACTGAGTAAAAAGTATAGAAATTGAGGTTTTGCAATATAATTGTGTTGAAAATCTCCTAATCAATTACATGATCTTCTAAAATTTCAATAAAACTTGTTTTGCGGCCCTTTTTGTATAGGTTTCGGACGAGCATGTCTAAATGGGCCTTTCAATGGACCTGTTGGAATTTTAATTGAGTAAAAAGTGCATAAATTTAGGTTTTGCAATATTATTGTGTTGAAAAGATCTTAATCAATTATTTGAACTCCTAAAATTTAATTAAAACTTGTTTTGCGGTCCTTTTTGTAGAAGTTTCAGACGAGCAGGTCTAAATGGACCTTTTAATGGACCCATTGGAATTTTAACTGAGTAAAAAGTACATAAATTGAGGTTTTGCAATATTATTGTGTTGAAAAGCTACAAATCAATTATTTGAACTTCTAAAATTTGATTAAAACATGTTTTGCGGTCCTTTTTGTCGAGGTTTCGGACTAGCAGGTCAAAATGGGCCTTTCAATGGACACGTTTGAATTTTAACGGAGTAAAAAGTACAGAAATTGAGGTTTTGCAATATAATTGTGTTGAAAATCTCCTAATCAATTATTTGAACTCCTAAAATTTGATTAAAACTTGTTTTGCGGTCCTTTTGTCGGGGTTTCAGACTAGCAGGTCTAAATGGGCCTTTCAAAGGACCCGTTGGAATTTTAACTGAGTAAAAAGTACAGAAATTGAGGTTTTGCATTAGAATTGTGTTGAAAAGCTTCTAATCAGTTATTTGAACTCCTAAAATTTGATTAAAACTTGTTTTGTGGTTCTTTTCTCGAGGTTTCGAACGAGCAAGTTTAAATGGGCCTTTCAATGGACCCGTTGGAATTTTAACTACGTAAAAAGTATAATAATTGAGGTTTTGAAATATAAGTGTGTTGAAAATCTCCTAGTAAATTACATGAACTCCTAAAATTTGATTTAACCTGTTTTGCAGTCCTTTTTGTATAGGTTTCGGATGAGCATGTATAAATGGGCCTTTCAATGGATCCGTTGGAATTTTAACTGAGTAAAAAGTACAGAAATTGAGGTTTTGCAATATAATAGTGTTGAAAAGCTCCTAATCAATTACATAATCTCCAAAATTTTGGTTAAAACTTGTTTTGCGACCCTTTTGTAGGAGTTTCAGACGAGCAGGTCTAAATGGGCCTTTCAATGGACCCGTTGGAATTTCATCTGAGTAAAAAGTTTGAAAAGCTCCTAATCAATTATTTGAACTCCTAAAATTTGATTAAAACTTGTTTTGCGGTCCTTTTTGTCGAGGTTTCGGACGAGCAGGTTTAAATGGGCCTTTCAATGGACCCATTGGAATTTTAACTAAGTAAAAAGTACAGAAATTGAAGTTTTGCAATATAAGTGTGTTGAAAATCTCCTAATCAATGACATGATCTTCTAAAATTTCAATAAATGTTGTTTTGCGGCCCTTTTTGTATAGGTTTCGGACAAGCATGTCTAAATGCGCCTTTCAATGGACATGTTAGAATTTTAATTGAGTAAAAAGTACATAAATTGAGGTTTTGCAATATTATTGTGTTGAAAAGCTCTTAATCAATTATTTGAACTCCTAAAATTTAAATAAAACTTGTTTTGCGGTCCTTTTTGTAGAAGTTTCAGACGAGCAGGTCTAAATGGGACTTTTAATGGACCCGTTGCAATTTTAACTGAGTAAAAAATACAGAAATTGAGGTTTTGAAATTTAATTGTGTTGAAAAGCTCCTAATCAATTATTTGAACTCCTAAAATTTAATTAAAACTTGTTTTTACGGTCCTTTTGTAGAGGTTTCGGACGAGCGGGTCGAAATAGGCCTTTTAATGGACCCGTTGGAATTTTAACTGAGTAAAAAGTACAGAAATTGAGGTTTTGAAATATAATTGTGTTGAAAAGCTCCTAATCAATTATTTGAACTCCTAAAATTTAATTAAAACTTGTTTTTACGGTCCTTTTGTAGAGGTTTCGGACGAGCGGGTCGAAATGGGCCTTTTAATGGACCCGTTGGAATTTTAACTGAGTAAAAAGTACAGAAATTGAGCTTTTGCAATATAATTGTGTTGAAAAGCTCCAAATCAATTACATGAACTCCTAAAATTTGATTAAAACATTTTTGCGGTCCTTTTTGTAGAGGTTTCGGACGAGCGGGTCGAAATGGGCCTTTCAATGGACCCGTTGGAATTTTAACCGAGTAAAAAGTACATAAATTGAGGTTTTGCAATATAATTGTGTTCAAAAGCTCCTAATCAATTATTTGAACTCCTAAGATTTGAATAAAACATTTTTGCGGTCCTTTTTGTAGAGGTTTCGGACGAGCAGGTCTAAATGGGCCTTTTAATGGACCCGTTGAAATTTTAACTAAGTAAAAAGTACAGAAATTGAGCTTTTGCAATATAATTGTGTTGAAAAGCTCCAAATCAATTACATGAACTCCTAAAATTTGATTAAAACTTGTTTTGCAGTCCTTTTTGTAGAGGTTTCGGACGAGCGGGTCGAAATGGGCCTTTAAATGGACCCGTTGGAATTTTAACCGAGTAAAAAGTACAGAAATTGCGGTTTTGCAATATAATTGTGTTGAAAAGCTCCTAATCAATTATTTGAACTCCTAATATTTGATTAAAACTTGTTGTGCGGTCCTTTTTGTAGAGGTTTCGGACGAGCAGGTCTAAATGGGCCTTTCAAAGGACCCGTTGGAATTTTAAATGAGGAAAAAGTACAGAAATTGAGGTTTTGCAATATAATTGTGTTGAAAAGCTCCTAATCAATTACATGAACTCCTAAAATTTAATTAAACCTTGTTTTGCGGTCCTTTTTGTAGAGGTTCAGATGAGCGGGTCGAAATGGGCCTTTTAATGGACCCGTTGGAATTTTAACTTAGTAAAAATACAGAAATTGAGGTTTTGCAATATAATTGTGTTCAAAAGCTCCTAATCAATTATTTGAACTCGTAATATTTGAATAAAACATTTTTACGGTCCTTTTTGTAGAGGTTTCGGACAAGCGGGTCGAAATGGGCCTTTCAATGGACCCATTGGAATCTTAACTGAGTAAAAAGTACATAAATTGAGGTTTTGCAATATAATTGTGTTCAAAAGCTCCTAATCAATTATTTGAACTCCTAATATTTGAATAAAACATTTTTGCGGTCCTTTTTGTAGAGGTTTCGGACGAGCAGGTCTAAATGGGCCTTTCAATGGACCCGTTGGAATTTTAACTGAGTTAAAAGTACAGAAATTGAGCTTTTGCAATATAATTGTGTTGAAAAGCTCCAAATCAATTATTTGAACTCCTAATATTTGAATAAAACATTTTTGCGGTCCTTTTTGTAGAGGTTTCGAACGAGCAGGTCTAAATGGGCCTTTCAATGGACCCGTTGGAATTTTAACTGAGTAAAAAGTATAGAAATTGAGGTTTTTCAATATAATTGTGTTAAAAAGTATAGAACTTGTTTTGCAGTCCTTTTTATAGAGGTTTTGGACGAGCGGGTCGAAATGGGCCTTTCAATGGACCCGTTGTAATTTTAAATGAGTAAAAAGTACAAAAATTGAGGTTTTGCAATATAGTTGTGTTGAAAAGCTCCTAATCAATTATTTGAACTCCTAATATTTGAATAAAACATTTTTGCAGTCCTTTTTGTAGAGGTTTCGGACGAGCAGGTCTAAATGAGCCTTTTAATGGACCCGTTGGAATTTTAACTGAGTAAAAAGTACAAAAATTGAGGTTTTGCAATATAATTGTGTTGAAAAGCTCCTAATCAATTATTTGAACTCCTAATATTTGAATAAAACATTTTTGCGGTCCTTTTTGTAGAGGTTTCGAACGAGAAGATCTAAATGAGCCTTTCAATGGACCCGTTGGAATTTTAACTGAGTAAAAAGTATAGAAATTGAGGTTTTTCAATATAATTGTGTTGAAAAGCTCCTAATCAATTATATGAACTCCTACAATTTGATTAAAACTATTTATGCGGTCCTTTTTGTCGAGGTTTCGGACGAGTAGGTCTGAATGGGCCTTTTAATGGACCCTTTAGAATTTTAACTGAGTAAAAAGTACATAAATTGAGGTTTTGCAATATAATTGTGTTCAAAAGCTCCTAATCAATTATTTGAACTCCTAGTATTTGAATAAAACATTTTTGCGGTCCTTTTTGTAGAGGTATCGGACGAGGGGGTCGAAATGGGCCTTTCAATGGACCCGTTGGAATTTTAACTGAGTAAAAAGTACATAAATTGAGGTTTTGCAATATAATTGTGTTCAAAAGCTCCTAATCAATTATTTGAAATCCTAATATTTGAATAAAACATTTTTGCGGTCCTTTTTGTAGAGGTTTCGGACGAGTAGGTCTAAATGGGCCTTTTGATGGACCCGTTGGAATTTTAACTGAGTAAAAAGTACAGAAATTGAGCTTTTGCAATATAATTGTGTTGAAAAGCTCCAAATAAATTACATGAACTCCTAAAATTTGATTAAAACTTGTTTTGCAGTCCTTTTTGTAGAGGTTTCGGACGAGCTGGTCGAAATGGGCCTTTCAATGGACCCGTTGTAATTTTAAATGAGTAAAAAGTACAAAAATTGAGGTTTTGCAATATAATTGTGTTGAAAAGCTCCTAATTTGAACTCCTAATATTTGAATAAAACATTTTTGTAGTCATTTTTGTAGAGGTTTCGGACGAGCAGGTCTAAATGGGCCTTTCAATGGACCCGTTGGAATTTTAACTGAGTAAAAAGTACAGAAATTGAGGTTTTGCAATATAATTGTGTTGAAAAGCTCCTAATCAATTATTTGAACTCCTAATATTTGAATAAAACATTTTTGCAGTCCTTTTTGTAGAGGTTTCGGACGAGCAAGTCTAAATGAGCCTTTCAATGGACCCGTTGGAATTTTAACTGAGTAAAAAGTACAAAAATTGAGGTTTTGCAATATAATTGTGTTGAAAAGCTCCTAATCCATTGTTTGAACTCCTAATATTTGAATAAAACATTTTTGCGGTCCTTTTTGTAGAGGTTTCGAACGAGCAGGTCTAAATGAGCCTTTCAATGGACCCGTTGGAATTTTAACTGAGTAAAAAGTATAGAAATTGAGGTTTTTCAATATAATTGTTTTGAAAAGCTCCTAATCAATTATATGAACTCCTACAATTTGATTAAAACTATTTATGCGTTCCTTTTTGTCGAGGTTTCGGACGAGTAGGTCTGAATGGGCCTTTTAATGGACCCTTTAGAATTTTAACTGAGTAAAAAGTACAGAAATTTAGCTTTTGCAATATAATTGTGTTGAAAAGCTCCCAAAAAATTACATGAACTCCTAAAATTTGATTAAAACTTGTTTTGCAGTCCTTTTTGTAGAGGTTTCGGACGAGCGGGTCGAAATGGGCCTTTCAATGGACCCGTTGTAATTTTAAATGAGTAAAAAGTACAACAATTGAGGTTTTGCAATATAATTGTGTTGAAAATCTCCTAATCAATTATTTGAACTCCTAATATTTGAATAAAACATTTTTGCAGTCCTTTTTGTAGAGGTTTCGAACGAGCAGGTCTAAATGGTCCTTTCAATGGACCCGTTGGAATTTTAACTGAGTAAAAAGTACAGAAATTGAGGTTTTGTAATATAATTGTGTTGAATAGCTCCTAATCAATTATTTTAACTCCTAATATTTGAATAAAACATTTTTGTGGTCCTTTTTGTAGAGGTTTCGGACGAGCAGGTCAAAATGGGCCTTTCAATGGACCCGTCATAATTTTAACTGAGTAAAAAGTACAAAAATTGAGCTTTTGCAATATAATTGTGTTGAAAAGCTCCTAACCAATTACACGAACTCCTAAAATTTGATTAAAACTTGTTTTGCAGTCCTTTTTGTAGAGGTTTCGGACGAGCGGGTCGAAATGGGCCTTTCAATGGACCCGTTGGAATTTTAACCGAGTAAAAAGTACAGAAATTGCAGTTTTGCAATATAATTGTGTTGAAAAGCTCCTAATAAATTATTTGAACTCCTAGTATTTGATTAAAACTTGTTTTGTGGTCCTTTTTGTAGAGGTTTCGGACGAGCGGGTCGAAATGGGCCTTTCAATGGACCCGTTGGAATTTTAAATGAGTAAAAGTACAGAAATTGAGGTTTTCCAATATAATTGCGTTGAAAAGCTCCTAATCAATTATCTGAACTCCTAATATTTGAATAAAACATTTTTGCGGTCCTTTTCGTAGAGGTTTCGGACTAGGAGGTCTAAATGGGCCTTTCAATGGACCCATTGGAATTTTAACTGAGTAAAAAGTACATAAATTGAGGTTTTTCAATACAATTGATTTGAAAAGCTCCTAATCAATTATTTGAACTCCTAATATATGACTAAAACTTGTTTTGCGGTCCTTTTTGTAGAGGTTTCGGACGAGCAGGTCTAAATAGGCCTTTCAATGGACCCGTTGGAATTTTAACTGAGTAAAAAGTACAGAAATTGAGGTTTTGCAATATAATTGTGTTCAAAAGCTCATAATAAATTATTTGAACTCCTAATATTTGAATAAAACATTTTTGCGGTACTTTTGTAGAGGTTTCGGACGAGCAGGTCTAAATGGGCCTTTCAATAGACCCGTTGGAATTTTAACTGAGTAAAAAGTATAGAAGTTGAGGTTTTGCAATATAATTGTGTTGAAAAGCTCCTAATCAATTATTTGAACTCCTAATATTTGAATAAAACATTTTTGCGGTCCTTTTTGTAGAGGTTTCGGACGAGCAGGTCTAAATGGGCCTTTCAATGGACCCGTAGGAATTTTAACTGAGTAAAAAGCACATAAATTGAGGTTTTGCAATATAATTGTGTTGAAAAGCTCCTAATAAATTACATAAACTCCTAAAATTTGATTAAAACTTGTTTTGCAGTCCTTTTTGTAGAGGTTTCGGACGAGCGGGTCGAAATGGGCCTTTAAATGGACCCGTTGGAATTTTAACTGAGTAAAAAGTACAGAAATTGCGGTTTTGCAATATAATTGTGTTGAAAAGCTCCTAATCAATTATTTGAACTCCTAATATTTGATTAAAACTTGTTGTGCGGTCCTTTTTGTAGAGGTTTCGGACGAGCAGGTCTAAATGGGCCTTTCAACGGACCCATTTGAATTTTAACTGAGTAAAAAGTACAGAAATTGAGGTTTTGTAATATAATTGTGTTGAAAAGCTCCTAATCAATTACATGAACTCCTAAAATTTGATTAAAACTTGTTTTGCAGTCATTTTTGTAGAGGTTTCGGACGAGCGGGTCGAAATGGGCCTTTCAATGGACCCGTTGGAATTTTAACTGAGTAAAAAGTACAGAAATTGAGGTTTTGAAATATAATTGCGTTGAAAAGCTCCTAATCAATTATTTGAACTCCTAATATTTGAATAAAACATTTTTGCGGTCCGTTTTGTAGAGGTTTCGGACGAGCAGGTCTAAATGGGCCTTTCAATGGACCCGTTGGAATTTTAACTGAGTAAAAAGTACAGAAATTGAGGTTTTGCAATATAATTGTGTTGAAAAGCTCCTAATCAATTATTTTAACTCCTAATATTTGAATAAAACATTTTTGCGGTCCTTTTTGTAGAGGTTTCGGACGAGCAGGTCTAAATGGGCCTTTCAATGGACCCGTCAGAATTTTAACTAAGTAAAAAGTACAAAAATTGAGCTTTTGCAATATAATTGTGTTGAAAAGCTCCTAACCAATTACACGAACTCCTAAAATTTGATTAAAACTTGTTTTGCAGTCCTTTTTGTAGAGGTTTCGGACGAGCGGGTCGAAATGGGCCTTTCAATGGACCCGTTGGAATTTTAACCGAGTAAAAAGTACAGAAATTGCAGTTTTGCAATATAATTGTGTTGAAAAGCTCCTAATAAATTATTTGAACTCCTAGTATTTGATTAAAACTTGTTTTGTGGTCCTTTTTGTAGAGGTTTCGGAAGAGCGGGTCGAAATGGGCCTTTCAATGGACCCGTTGGAATTTTAAATGAGTAAAAAGTACAGAAATTGAGGTTTTGCAATATAATTGCGTTGAAAAGCTCCTAATCAATTATTTGAACTCCTAATATTTGAATAAAACATTTTTGCGGTCCTTTTCGTAGAGGTTTCGGACCAGGAGGTCTAAATGGGCCTTTCAATGGACCCATTGGAATTTTAACTGAGTAAAAAGTACATAAATTGAGGTTTTTCAATACAATTGATTTGAAAAGCTCCTAATCAATTATTTGAACTCCTAATATATGACTAAAACTTGTTTTGCGGTCCTTTTTGTAGAGGTTTCGGACGAGCAGGTCTAAATAGGCCTTTCAATGGACCCGTTGGAATTTTAACTGAGTAAAAAGTACAGAAATTGAGGTTTTGCAATATAATTGTGTTCAAAAGCTCATAATAAATTATTTGAACTCCTAATATTTGAATAAAACATTTTTGCGGTCCTTTTGTAGAGGTTTCGGACGAGCAGGTCTAAATGGGCCTTTCAATAGACCCGTTGGAATTTTAACTGAGTAAAAAGTATAGAAGTTGAGGTTTTGCAATATAATTGTGTTGAAAAGCTCCTAATCAATTATTTGAACTCCTAATATTTGAATAAAACATTTTTGCGGTCCTTTTTGTAGAGGTTTCGGACGAGCAGGTCTAAATGGGCCTTTCAATGGACCCGTAGGAATTTTAACTGAGTAAAAAGCACATAAATTGAGGTTTTGCAATATAATTGTGTTGAAAAGCTCCTAATAAATTACATAAACTCCTAAAATTTGATTAAAACTTGTTTTGCAGTCCTTTTTGTAGAGGTTTCGGACGAGCGGGTCGAAATGGGCCTTTAAATGGACCCGTTGGAATTTTAACTGAGTAAAAAGTACAGAAATTGCGGTTTTGCAATATAATTGTGTTGAAAAGCTCCTAATCAATTATTTGAACTCCTAATATTTGATTAAAACTTGTTGTGCGGTCCTTTTTGTAGAGGTTTCGGACGAGCAGGTCTAAATGGGCCTTTCAACGGACCCATTTGAATTTTAACTGAGTAAAAAGTACAGAAATTGAGGTTTTGTAATATAATTGTGTTGAAAAGCTCCTAATCAATTACATGAACTCCTAAAATTTGATTAAAACTTGTTTTGCAGTCATTTTTGTAGAGGTTTCGGACGAGCGGGTCGAAATGGGCCTTTCAATGGACCCGTTGGAATTTTAACTGAGTAAAAAGTACAGAAATTGAGGTTTTGAAATATAATTGCGTTGAAAAGCTCCTAATCAATTATTTGAACTCCTAATATTTGAATAAAACATTTTTGCGGTCCGTTTTGTAGAGGTTTCGGACGAGCAGGTCTAAATGGGCCTTTCAATGGACCCGTTGGAATTTTAACTGAGTAAAAAGTACAGAAATTGAGGTTTTGCAATATAATTGTGTTGAAAAGCTCCTAATCAATTATTTTAACTCCTAATATTTGAATAAAACATTTTTGCGGTCCTTTTTGTAGAGGTTTCGGACGAGCAGGTCTAAATGGGCCTTTCAATGGACCCGTCAGAATTTTAACTAAGTAAAAAGTACAAAAATTGAGCTTTTGCAATATAATTGTGTTGAAAAGCTCCTAATCAATTACACGAACTCCTAAAATTTGATTAAAACTTGTTTTGCAGTCCTTTTTGTAGAGGTTTCGGACGAGCGGGTCGAAATGGGCCTTTCAATGGACCCGTTGGAATTTTAACCGAGTAAAAAGTACAGAAATTGCAGTTTTGCAATATAATTGTGTTGAAAAGCTCCTAATAAATTATTTGAACTCCTAGTATTTGATTAAAACTTGTTTTGTGGTCCTTTTTGTAGAGGTTTCGGAAGAGCTGGTCGAAATGGGCCTTTCAATGGACCCGTTGGAATTTTAAATGAGTAAAAAGTACAGAAATTGAGGTTTTGCAATATAATTGCGTTGAAAAGCTCCTAATCAATTATTTGAACTCCTAATATTTGAATAAAACATTTTTGCGGTCCTTTTCGTAGAGGTTTCGTACCAGGAGGTCTAAATGGGCCTTTCAATGGACCCATTGGAATTTTAACTGAGTAAAAAGTACATAAATTGAGGTTTTTCAATACAATTGATTTGAAAAGCTCCTAATCAATTATTTGAACTCCTAATATATGACTAAAACTTGTTTTGCAGTCCTTTTTGTAGAGGTTTCGGACGAGCATGTCTAAATAGGCCTTTCAATGGACCCGTTGGAATTTTAACTGAGTAAAAAGTAATGAAATTGAGGTTTTGCAATATAATTGTGTTCAAAAGCTCATAATAAATTATTTGAACTCCTAATATTTGAATAAAACATTTTTGCGGTCCTTTTGTATAGGTTTCGGACGAGCAGGTCTAAATGGGCCTTTCAATGGACCCGTTGGAATTTTAACTGAGTAAAAAGTATAGAAATTGAGGTTTTGCAATATAATTGTGTTGAAAAGCTCCTAATCAATTATTTGAACTCCTAATATTTGAATAAAACATTTTTGCAGTCCTTTTTGTAGAGGTTTCGGACGAGCAAGTCTAAATGGGCCTTTCCATGGACCCGTAGGAATTTTAACTGAGTAAAAAGCACATAAATTGAGGTTTTGCAATATAATTGTGTTGAAAAGCTCCTAATAAATTACATAAACTCCTAAAATTTGATTAAAACTTGTTTTGAAGTCCTTTTTGTAGAGGTTTCGGACGAGCGGGTCGAAATGGGCCTTTAAATGGACCCGTTGGAATTTTAACTGAGTAAAAAGTATAGAAATTGCGGTTTTGCAATATAATTGTGTTAAAAAGCTCCAAATCAATTATTTGAACTCCTAATATATGACTAAAACTTGTTTTTCGGTCCTTTTTGTAGAGGTTTCGGATGAGCAGGTCTAAATAGGCCTTTCAATGGACCCGTTGGAATTTTAACTGAGTAAAAAGTACAGAAATTGAGGTTTTGCAAAATAATTGTGTTCAAAAGCTCATAATAAATTATTTGAACTCCTAATATTTGAATAAAACATTTTTGCGGTCCTTTTGTAGAGGTTTCGGACGAGCAGGTCTAAATGGGCCTTTCAATGGACCCGTTGGAATTTTAACTGAGTAAAAAGTATAGAAATTGAGGTTTTGCAATATAATTGTGTTGAAAAGCTCCTAATCAATTATTTGAACTCCTAATATTTGAATAAAACATTTTTGCGGTCCTTTTTGTAGAGGTTTCGAACGAGCAGGTCTAAATGGGCCTTTCAATGGACCCGTAGGAATTTTAACTGAGTAAAGAGCACATAAATTGAGGTTTTGCAATATAATTGTGTTGAAAAGCTCCTAATAAATTACATAAACTCCTAAAATTTAATTAAAACTTGTTTTGCAGTCCTTTTTGTAGAGGTTTCGGACGAGCGGGTCGAAATGGGCCTTTAAATGGACCCGTTGGAATTTTAACTGAGTAAAAAGTACAGAAATTGCGGTTTTGCAATATAATTGTGTTGAAAAGCTCCTAATCAATTATTTGAACTCCTAATATTTGATTGAAACTTGTTGTGCGATCCTTTTTGTAGAGGTTTCGGACGAGCAGGTCTAAATGGGCCTTTCAACGGACCCGTTTGAATTTTAACTGAGTAAAAAGTACAGAAATTGAGGTTTTGTAATATAATTGTGTTGAAAAGCTCCTAATCAATTACATGAACTCCTAAAATTTGATTAAAACTTGTTTTGTAGTCCTTTTTGTAAAGGTTTCGGACGAGCGGGTCGAAATGGGCCTTTAAATGGACCCGTTGGAATTTTAACTGAGTAAAAAGTACAAAAATTGAGGTTTTGCAATATAATTGTGTTGAAAAGCTCCTAATCAATTATTTGAACTCCTAATATTTGAATAAAACTTTTTTGCGGTCCTTTTTGTAGAGGTTTCGGACGAGTAGGTCTAAATGGGACTTTCAATGGACCCGTTGGAATTTTAACTGAGTAAAAAGTACAGAAATTGAGGTTTTGCAATATAATTGTGTTGAAAAGCTCCTAATAAATTATTTGAACTCCTAATATTTGAATAAAACATTTTTGCGGTCCTTTTTGTAGAGGTTTCGGACCAGGAGGTCTAAGTGGGCCTTTCAATGGACCCATTGGAATTTTAACTGAGTAAAAAGTACATAAATTGAGGTTTTTCAATATAATTGATTTGAAAAGCTCCTAATCAATTATTTGAACTCCTAATATTTGACTAAAACTTGTTTTGCGGTCCTTTTTGTAGAGGTTTCGGACGAGCAGGTCTAAATGGGACTTTCAATGGACCCGTTGGAATTTTAACTGAGTAAAAAGTACAGAAATTGAGGTTTTGCAATATAATTGTGTTCAAAAGCTCCAAATAAATTATTTGAACTCCTAATATTTGAATAAAATATATTTGCGGTCCTTTTTGTAGAGGTTTCGGATGAGCAGGTCTCAATGGGCCTTTCAATGGACCTGTTGGAATTTTAACTGAGTAAAAAGTACAGAAATTGAGGTTTTGTAATATAATTGTGTTGAAAAGCTCCTAATAAATTATTTGAACTCCTAATATTTGATTAAAACTTGTTTTGCCGTCCTTTTGTAGAGGTTTCGGACGAGCAGGTCTAAATGGGCCTTTCAATGGACCCGTTGGAATTTTAATTGAGTAAAAAGTATAGAAATTGAGGTTTTGCAATATAATTGTGTTGAAAAGCTCCTAATCAATTATTTGAACTCCTAATATTTGAATAAAACATTTTTGCGGTCCTTTTTGTAGAGGTTTCGGACGAGCATGTCTAAATGGGCCTTTCAATGGACCCGTTGGAATTTTAACTGAGTAAAAAGCACATAAATTGAGGTTTTGCAATATAATTGTGTTGAAAAGCTCCTAATCAATTACATAAACTCCTAAAATTTGATTAAAACTTGTTTTGTAGTCCTTTTTGTAGAGGTTTCGGACGAGCTGGTCGAAATGGGCCTTTAAATGGACCCGTTGGAATTTTAACTGAGTAAAAAGTACAGAAATTGCGGTTTTGCAATATAATTGTGTTGAAAAGCTCCTAATCAATTATTTGAACTTCTAATATTTGATTAAAACTTGTTTTGCGGTCCTTTTTGTAGAGGTTTCGGACGAGTAGGTCTAAATGGGCCTTTCAATGGACCCGTTGGAATTTTAACTGAGTAAAAAGTACAGAAATTGAGGTTTCGTAATATAATTGTGTTGAAAAGCTCCTAATCAATTACATGAACTCCTAAAATTTGATTAAAACTTGTTTTGCAGTCCTTTTTGTAGAGGTTTCGGACGAGCGGGTCGAAATGGGCCTTTAAATGAACCCGTTGGAATTTTAACTGAGTAAAAAGTACAGAAATTGCGGTTTTGCATTATAATTGTGTTGAAAAGCTCCTAATCAACTATTTGAACTCCTAATATTTGATTAAAACTTATTGTGTGGCCCTTTTGTAGAGGTTTCGGACGAGCAGGTCTAAATGGGCCTTTCAACGGACCCGTTTGAATTTTAACTGTGTAAAAAGTACAGAAATTGAGGTTTTGTAATATAATTGTGTTGAAAAGCTCCTAATCAATTACATGAACTCCTAAAATTTGATTAAAACTTGTTTTGTAGTCCTTTTTGTAAAGGTTTCGGACGAGCGGGTCGAAATGGGCCTTTAAATGGACCCGTTGGAATTTTAACTGAGTAAAAAGTACAAAAATTGAGGTTTTGCAATATAATTGTGTTGAAAAGCTCCTAATCAATTATTTGAACTCCTAAGATTTGAATAAAACATTTTTGCGGTCCTTTTTGTAGAGGTTTCGGACGAGCAGGTCTAAATGGGCCTTTCAATGGACCCGTTGGAATTTTAATTGAGTAAAATGTACAGAAATTGAGGTTTTGCAATATAATTGTGTTGAAAAGCTCCTAATAAATTATTTGAACTCCTAATATTTGAGTAAAACATTTTTGCGGTCCTTTTTGTAGAGGTTTCAGACGAGCAGGTCTAAATGGGCCTTTCAATGGACCCGTCAGAATTTTAACTGAGTAAAAAGTACAAAAATTGAGCTTTTGCAATATAATTGTGTTGAAAAGCTCCTAATAAATTACACGAACTCCTAAAATTTGATTAAAACTTGTTTTGCAGTCCTTTTTGTTGAGGTTTCGGACGAGCGGGTCGAAATGGGCCTTTCAATGGACCCGTTGGAATTTTAACCGAGTAAAAAGTACAGAAATTGCAGTTTTGCAATATAATTGTGTTGAAAAGCTCCTAATAAATTATTTGAACTCCTAGTATTTGATTAAAACTTGTTTTGTGGTCCTTTTTGTAGAGGTTTCGGAAGAGCGGGTCGAAATGGGTCTTTCAATGGACCCGTTGGAATTTTAAATGAGTAAAAAGTACAGAAATTGAGGTTTTGCAATATAATTGCGTTGAAAAGCTCCTAATCAATTATTTGAACTCCTAATATTTGAATAAAACATTTTTGCGGTCCTTTTCGTAGAGGTTTCAGACCAGGAGGTCTAAATGGGCCTTTCAATGGACCCATTGGAATTTTAACTGAGTAAAAAGTACATAAATTGAGGGTTTTCAATACAATTGATTTGAAAAGCTCCTAATCAATTATTTGAACTCCTAATATATGACTAAAACTTGTTTTGCGGTCCTTTTTGTAGAGGTTTCGGACGAGCAGGTCTAAATGGGCCTTTCAATGGACCCGTTGGAATTTTAACTGAGTAAAAAGTACAGAAATTGAGGTTTTGCAATATAATTGTGTTCAAAAGCTCCAAATAAATTATTTGAACTCCTAATATTTGAATAAAATATATTTGCGGTCCTTTTTGTAGAGGTTTCGGACGAGCAGGTCTCAATGGGCCTTTCAATGGACCCGTTGGAATTTTAACTGAGTAAAAAGTACAGAAATTGAGGTTTTGTAATATAATTGTGTTGAAAAGCTCCTAATAAATTATTTGAACTCCTAATATTTGATTAAAACTTGTTTTGCCGTCCTTTTGTAGAGGTTTCGGACGAGCAGGTCTAAATGGGTCTTTCAATGGACCCGTTGGAATTTTAATTGAGTAAAAAGTATAGAAATTGAGGTTTTGCAATATAATTGTGTTGAAAAGCTCCTAATCAATTATTTGAACTCCTAATATTTGATTGAAACTTGTTGTGCGATCCTTTTTGTAGAGGTTTCGGACGAGCAGGTCTAAATGGGCCTTTCAACGGACCCGTTTGAATTTTAACTGAGTAAAAAGTACAGAAATTGCGGTTTTGCAATATAATTGTGTTGAAAAGCTCCTAATCAATTATTTGAACTCCTAATATTTGATTAAAACTTGTTGTGCGGTCCTTTTTGTAGAGGTTTCGGACGAGCAGGTCTAAATGGGCCTTTCAACGGACCCGTTTGAATTTTAACTGAGTAAAAAGTACAGAAATTGAGGTTTTGTAATATAATTGTGTTGAAAAGCTCCTAATCAATTACATGAACTCCTAAAATTTGATTAAAACTTGTTTTGTAGTCCTTTTTGTAAAGGTTTCGGACGAGCGGGTCGAAATGGGCCTTTAAATGGACCCGTTGGAATTTTAACTGAGTAAAAAGTACAAAAATTGAGGTTTTGCAATATAATTGTGTTGAAAAGCTCCTAGTCAATTATTTGAACTACTAATATTTGAATAAAACATTTTTGCGGTCCTTTTTGTAGAGGTTTCGGACGAGTAGGTCTAAATGGGACTTTCAATGGACCCGTTGGAATTTTAACTGAGTAAAAAGTACAGAAATTGAGGTTTTGCAATATAATTGTGTTGAAAAGCTCCTAATAAATTATTTGAACTCCTAATATTTGAATAAAACATTTTTGCGGTCCTTTTTGTAGAGGTTTCGGACCAGGAGGTCTAAGTGGGCCTTTCAATGGACCCATTGGAATTTTAACTGAGTAAAAAGTACATAAATTGAGGTTTTTCAATATAATTGATTTGAAAAGCTCCTAATCAATTATTTGAACTCCTAATATTTGACTAAAACTTGTTTTGCGGTCCTTTTTGTAGAGGTTTCGGACGAGCAGGTCTAAATGGGCCTTTCAATGGACCCGTTGGAATTTTAACTGAGTAAAAAGTACAGAAATTGAGGTTTTGCAATATAATTGTGTTCAAAAGCTCCAAATAAATTATTTGAACTCCTAATATTTGAATAAAATATATTTGCGGTCCTTTTTGTAGAGGTTTCGGATGAGCAGGTCTGAATGGGCCTTTCAATGGACCCGTTGGAATTTTAACTGAGTAAAAAGTACAGAAATTGAGGTTTTGTAATATAATTGTGTTGAAAAGCTCCTAATAAATTATTTGAACTCCTAATATTTGATTAAAACTTGTTTTGCAGTCCTTTTGTAGAGGTTTCGGACGAGCAGGTCTAAATGGGCCTTTCAATGGACCCGTTGGAATTTTAACTGAGTAAAAAGTATAGAAATTGAGGTTTTGCAATATAATTGTGTTGAAAAGCTCCTAATCAATTATTTGAACTCCTAATATTTGATTAAAACTTGTTGTGCGGTCCTTTTTGTAGAGGTTTCGGACGAGCAGGTCTAAATGGGCCTTTCAATGGACCCGTTGGAATTTTAACTGAGTAAAAAGCACATAAATTGAGGTTTTGCAATATAATTGTGTTGAAAAGCTCCTAATCAATTACATAAACTCCTAAAATTTGATTAAAACTTGTTTTGTAGTCCTTTTTGTAGAGGTTTCAGACGAGCTGGTCGAAATGGGCCTTTAAATGGACCCGTTGGAATTTTAACTGAGTAAAAAGTACAGAAATTGCGGTTTTGCAATATAATTGTGTTGAAAAGCTCCTAATCAATTATTTGAACTCCTAATATTTGATTAAAACTTGTTGTGCGGTCCTTTTTGTAGAGGTTTAGGACGAGGAGGTCTAAATGGGCCTTTCAATGGACCCGTTGGAATTTTAACTGAGTAAAAAGTACAGAAATTGAGGTTTTGTAATATAATTGTGTTGAAAAGCTCCAAATCAATTACATGAACTCCTAGAATTTGATTAAAACTTGTTTTGCAGTCCTTTTTGTAGAGGTTTCGCACGAGCGGGTCAAAATGGGCCTTTCAATGGACCCGTTGGAATTTTAACTGAGTAAAAAGTACAGAAATTGCGGTTTTGCAATATAATTTTGTTGAAAAGCTCCTAATCAATTATTTGAACTCCTAATATTTGATTAAAACTTGTTTTGCGGTCCTTTTGTAGAGGTTTCGGACGAGCAGGTCTAAATGGGCCTTTCAATGGACCCGTTGGAATTTTAACTGAGTAAAAAGTACAAAAATTGAGCTTTTGCAATATAATTGTGTTGAAAAGCTCCTAATAAATTACACGAACTCCTAAAATTTGATTAAAACTTGTTTTGCAGTCCTTTTTGTAGAGGTTTCGGACGAGCGGGTCGAAATGGGCCTTTCAATGGACCCGTTGGAATTTTAACCGAGTAAAAAGTACAGAAATTGCAGTTTTGCAATATAATTGTGTTGAAAAGCTCCTAATAAATTATTTGAACTCCTAGTATTTGATTAAAACTTGTTTTGTGGTCCTTTTTGTAGAGGTTTCGGAAGAGCGGGTCGAAATGGGTCTTTCAATGGACCCGTTGGAATTTTAAATGAGTAAAAAGTACAGAAATTGAGGTTTTGCAATATAATTGCGTTGAAAAGCTCCTAATCAATTATTTGAACTCATAATATTTGAATAAAACATTTTTGCGGTCCTTTTCATAGAGGTTTCGGACCAGGAGGTCTAAATGGGCCTTTCAATGGACCCATTGGAATTTTAACTGAGTAAAAAGTACAGAAATTGAGGTTTTGCAATATAATTGTGTTCAAAAGCTCCAAATAAATTATTTGAACTCCTAATATTTGAATAAAATATATTTGCGGTCCTTTTTGTAGAGGTTTCGGACGAGCAGGTCTCAATGGGCCTTTCAATGGACCCGTTGGAATTTTAACTGAGTAAAAAGTACAGAAATTGAGGTTTTGTAATATAATTGTGTTGAAAAGCTCCTAATAAATTATTTGAACTCCTAATATTTGATTAAAACTTGTTTTGCCGTCCTTTTGTAGAGGTTTCGGACGAGCAGGTCTAAATGGGCCTTTCAATGGACCCGTTGGAATTTTAATTGAGTAAAAAGTATAGAAATTGAGGTTTTGCAATATAATTGTGTTGAAAAGCTCCTAATCAATTATTTGAACTCCTAATATTTGATTGAAACTTGTTGTGCGATCCTTTTTGTAGAGGTTTCGGACGAGCAGGTCTAAATGGGCCTTTCAACGGACCCGTTTGAATTTTAACTGAGTAAAAAGTACAGAAATTGCGGTTTTGCAATATAATTGTGTTGAAAAGCTCCTAATCAATTATTTGAACTCCTAATATTTGATTAAAACTTGTTGTGCGGTCCTTTTTGTAGAGGTTTCGGACGAGCAGGTCTAAATGGGCCTTTCAACGGACCCGTTTGAATTTTAACTGAGTAAAAAGTACAGAAATTGAGGTTTTGTAATATAATTGTGTTGAAAAGCTCCTAATCAATTACATGAACTCCTAAAATTTGATTAAAACTTGTTTTGTAGTCCTTTTTGTAAAGGTTTCGGACTAGCGGGTCGAAATGGGCCTTTAAATGGACCCGTTGGAATTTTAACTGAGTAAAAAGTACAAAAATTGAGGTTTTGCAATATAATTGTGTTGAAAAGCTCCTAATCAATTATTTGAACTACTAATATTTGAATAAAACATTTTTGCGGTCCTTTTTGTAGAGGTTTCGGACGAGTAGGTCTAAATGGGACTTTTAATGGACCCGTTGGAATTTTAACTGAGTAAAAAGTACAGAAATTGAGGTTTTGCAATATAATTGTGTTGAAAAGCTCCTAATAAATTATTTGAACTCCTAATATTTGAATAAAACATTTTTGCGGTCCTTTTTGTAGAGGTTTCGGACCAGGAGGTCTAAGTGGGCCTTTCAATGGACCCGTTGGAATTTTAACTGAGTAAAAAGTACAGAAATTGAGGTTTTGTAATATAATTGTGTTGAAAAGCTCCTAATAAATTATTTGAACTCCTAATATTTGATTAAAACTTGTTTTGCCGTCCTTTTGTAGAGGTTTCGGACGAGCAGGTCTAAATGGGCCTTTCAATGGACCCGTTGGAATTTTAATTGAGTAAAAAGTATAGAAATTGAGGTTTTGCAATATAATTGTGTTGAAAAGCTCCTAATCAATTATTTGAACTCCTAATATTTGAATAAAACATTTTTGCGGTCCTTTTTGTAGAGGTTTCGGACGAGCAGGTCTAAATGGGCCTTTCAATGGACCCGTTGGAATTTTAACTGAGTAAAAAGCACATAAATTGAGGTTTTGCAATATAATTGTGTTGAAAATCTCCTAATCAATTACATAAACTCCTAAAATTTGATTAAAACTTGTTTTGTAGTCCTTTTTGTAGAGGTTTCGGACGAGCTGGTCGAAATGGGCCTTTAAATGGACCCGTTGGAATTTTAACTGAGTAAAAAGTACAGAAATTGCGGTTTTGCAATATAATTGTGTTGAAAAGCTCCTAATCAATTATTTGAACTCCTAATATTTGATTAAAACTTGTTTTGCTGTCCTTTTTGTAGAGGTTTCGGACGAGCAGGTCTAAATGGGCCTTTCAATGGACCCGTTGGAATTTTAACTGAGTAAAAAGTACAGAAATTGAGGTTTCGTAATATAATTGTGTTGAAAAGCTCCTAATCAATTACATGAACTCCTAAAATTTGATTAAAACTTGTTTTGCAGTCCTTTTTGTAGAGGTTTCGGACGAGCGGGTCGAAATGGGCCTTTAAATGAACCCGTTGGAATTTTAACTGAGTAAAAAGTACAGAAATTGCGGTTTTGCAATATAATTGTGTTGAAAAGCTCCTAATCAACTATTTGAACTCCTAATATTTGATTAAAACTTGTTGTGTGGTCCTTTTTGTAGAGGTTTCGGACGAGCAGGTCTAAATGGGCCTTTCAACGGACTCGTTTGAATTTTAACTGAGTAAAAAGTACAGAAATTGAGGTTTTGTAATATAATTGTGTTGAAAAGCTCCTAATCAATTACATGAACTCCTAAAATTTGATTAAAACTTGTTTTGTAGTCCTTTTTGTAAAGGTTTCGGACGAGCGGGTCGAAATGGGTCTTTAAATGGACCCGTTGGAATTTTAACTGAGTAAAAAGTACAAAAATTGAGGTTTTACAATATAATTGTGTTGAAAAGCTCCTAATCAATTATTTGAACTCCTAATATTTGAATAAAACATTTTTGCGGTCCTTTTTGTAGAGATTTCGGACGAGTAGGTCTAAATGGGCCTTTCAATGGACCCGTTGGAATTTTAACTGAGTAAAATGTACAAAAATTGAGGTTTTGCAATATAATTGTGTTGAAAAGCTCCTAATAAATTATTTGAACTCCTAATATTTGAATAAAACATTTTTGCGGTCCTTTTTGTAGAGGTTTCGGACCAGGAGGTCTAAGTGGGCCTTTTAATGGACCCATTGGAATTTTCACTGAGTAAAAAGTACATAGATTGAGGTTTTTCAATATAATTGATTTGAAAAGCTCCTAATCAATTATTTGAACTCCTAATATTTGACTAAAACTTGTTTTGCGGTCCTTTTTGTAGAGGTTTCGGACGAGCAGGTCTAAATGGGCCTTTCAATGGACCCGTTGGAATTTTAACTGAGTAAAAAGTATAGAAATTGAGGTTTTGCAATATAATTGTGTTCAAAAGCTCCTAATAAATTATTTGAACTCCTAATATTTGAATAAAATATATTTGCGGTCCTTTTTGTAGAGGTTTCGGATGAGCAAGTCTCAATGGGCCTTTCAATGGACCCGTTGGAATTTTAACTGAGTAAAAAGTACAGAAATTGAGGTTTTGTAATATAATTGTGTTGAAAAGCTCCTAATAAATTATTTGAACTCCTAATATTTGATTAAAACTTGTTTTGCCGTCCTTTTGTAGAGGTTTCGGACGAGCAGGTCTAAATGGGCCTTTCAATGGACCCGTTGGAATTTTAACTGAGTAAAAAGTACAGAAATTGAGGTTTTGTAATATAATTGTGTTGAAAAGCTCCAAATCAATTACATGAACTCCTAGAATTTGATTAAAACTTGTTTTGCGGTCCTTTTTGTAGAGGTTTCGGACGAGCAGGTCTAAATGGGCCTTTCAATGGACCCGTTGGAATTTTAATTGAGTAAAATGTACAGAAATTGAGGTTTTGCAATATAATTGTGTTGAAAAGCTCCTAATAAATTATTTGAACTCCTAATATTTGAGTAAAACATTTTTGCGGTCCTTTTTGTAGAGGTTTCAGACGAGCAGGTCTAAATGGGCCTTTCAATGGACCCGTCAGAATTTTAACTGAGTAAAAAGTACAAAAATTGAGCTTTTGCAATATAATTGTGTTGAAAAGCTCCTAATAAATTACACGAACTCCTAAAATTTGATTAAAACTTGTTTTGCAGTCCTTTTTGTAGAGGTTTCGGACGAGCGGGTCGAAATGGGCCTTTCAATGGACCCGTTGGAATTTTAACCTAGTAAAAAGTACAGAAATTGCAGTTTTGCAATATAATTGTGTTGAAAAGCTCCTAATAAATTATTTGAACTCCTAGTATTTGATTAAAACTTGTTTTGTGGTCCTTTTTGTAGAGGTTTCGGAAGAGCGGGTCGAAATGGGTCTTTCAATGGACCCGTTGGAATTTTAAATGAGTAAAAAGTACAGAAATTGAGGTTTTGCAATATAATTGCGTTGAAAAGCTCCTAATCAATTATTTGAACTCCTAATATTTGAATAAAACATTTTTGCGGTCCTTTTCGTAGAGGTTTCAGACCAGGAGGTCTAAATGGGCCTTTCAATGGACCCATTGGAATTTTAACTGAGTAAAAAGTACATAAATTGAGGGTTTTCAATACAATTGATTTGAAAAGCTCCTAATCAATTATTTGAACTCCTAATATATGACTAAAACTTGTTTTGCGGTCCTTTTTGTAGAGGTTTCGGACGAGCAGGTCTAAATGGGCCTTTCAATGGACCCGTTGGAATTTTAACTGAGTAAAAAGTACAGAAATTGAGGTTTTGCAATATAATTGTGTTCAAAAGCTCCAAATAAATTATTTGAACTCCTAATATTTGAATAAAATATATTTGCGGTCCTTTTTGTAGAGGTTTCGGACGAGCAGGTCTCAATGGGCCTTTCAATGGACCCGTTGGAATTTTAACTGAGTAAAAAGTACAGAAATTGAGGTTTTGTAATATAATTGTGTTGAAAAGCTCCTAATAAATTATTTGAACTCCTAATATTTGATTAAAACTTGTTTTGCCGTCCTTTTGTAGAGGTTTCGGACGAGCAGGTCTAAATGGGTCTTTCAATGGACCCGTTGGAATTTTAATTGAGTAAAAAGTATAGAAATTGAGGTTTTGCAATATAATTGTGTTGAAAAGCTCCTAATCAATTATTTGAACTCCTAATATTTGATTGAAACTTGTTGTGCGATCCTTTTTGTAGAGGTTTCGGACGAGCAGGTCTAAATGGGCCTTTCAACGGACCCGTTTGAATTTTAACTGAGTAAAAAGTACAGAAATTGCGGTTTTGCAATATAATTGTGTTGAAAAGCTCCTAATCAATTATTTGAACTCCTAATATTTGATTAAAACTTGTTGTGCGGTCCTTTTTGTAGAGGTTTCGGACGAGCAGGTCTAAATGGGCCTTTCAACGGACCCGTTTGAATTTTAACTGAGTAAAAAGTACAGAAATTGAGGTTTTGTAATATAATTGTGTTGAAAAGCTCCTAATCAATTACATGAACTCCTAAAATTTGATTAAAACTTGTTTTGTAGTCCTTTTTGTAAAGGTTTCGGACGAGCGGGTCGAAATGGGCCTTTAAATGGACCCGTTGGAATTTTAACTGAGTAAAAAGTACAAAAATTGAGGTTTTGCAATATAATTGTGTTGAAAAGCTCCTAGTCAATTATTTGAACTACTAATATTTGAATAAAACATTTTTGCGGTCCTTTTTGTAGAGGTTTCGGACGAGTAGGTCTAAATGGGACTTTCAATGGACCCGTTGGAATTTTAACTGAGTAAAAAGTACAGAAATTGAGGTTTTGCAATATAATTGTGTTGAAAAGCTCCTAATAAATTATTTGAACTCCTAATATTTGAATAAAACATTTTTGCGGTCCTTTTTGTAGAGGTTTCGGACCAGGAGGTCTAAGTGGGCCTTTCAATGGACCCATTGGAATTTTAACTGAGTAAAAAGTACATAAATTGAGGTTTTTCAATATAATTGATTTGAAAAGCTCCTAATCAATTATTTGAACTCCTAATATTTGACTAAAACTTGTTTTGCGGTCCTTTTTGTAGAGGTTTCGGACGAGCAGGTCTAAATGGGCCTTTCAATGGACCCGTTGGAATTTTAACTGAGTAAAAAGTACAGAAATTGAGGTTTTGCAATATAATTGTGTTCAAAAGCTCCAAATAAATTATTTGAACTCCTAATATTTGAATAAAATATATTTGCGGTCCTTTTTGTAGAGGTTTCGGATGAGCAGGTCTGAATGGGCCTTTCAATGGACCCGTTGGAATTTTAACTGAGTAAAAAGTACAGAAATTGAGGTTTTGTAATATAATTGTGTTGAAAAGCTCCTAATAAATTATTTGAACTCCTAATATTTGATTAAAACTTGTTTTGCAGTCCTTTTGTCGAGGTTTCGGACGAGCAGGTCTAAATGGGCCTTTCAATGGACCCGTTGGAATTTTAACTGAGTAAAAAGTATAGAAATTGAGGTTTTGCAATATAATTGTGTTGAAAAGCTCCTAATCAATTATTTGAACTCCTAATATTTGATTAAAACTTGTTGTGCGGTCCTTTTTGTAGAGGTTTCGGACGAGCAGGTCTAAATGGGCCTTTCAATGGACCCGTTGGAATTTTAACTGAGTAAAAAGCACATAAATTGAGGTTTTTCAATATAATTGTGTTGAAAAGCTCCTAATCAATTACATAAACTCCTAAAATTTGATTAAAACTTGTTTTGTAGTCCTTTTTGTAGAGGTTTCAGACGAGCTGGTCGAAATGGGCCTTTAAATGGACCCGTTGGAATTTTAACTGAGTAAAAAGTACAGAAATTGCGGTTTTGCAATATAATTGTGTTGAAAAGCTCCTAATCAATTATTTGAACTCCTAATATTTGATTAAAACTTGTTGTGCGGTCCTTTTTGTAGAGGTTTAGGACGAGGAGGTCTAAATGGGCCTTTCAATGGACCCGTTGGAATTTTAACTGAGTAAAAAGTACAGAAATTGAGGTTTTGTAATATAATTGTGTTGAAAAGCTCCAAATCAATTACATGAACTCCTAGAATTTGATTAAAACTTGTTTTGCAGTCCTTTTTGTAGAGGTTTCGCACGAGCGGGTCAAAATGGGCCTTTCAATGGACCCGTTGGAATTTTAACTGAGTAAAAAGTACAGAAATTGCGGTTTTGCAATATAATTTTGTTGAAAAGCTCCTAATCAATTATTTGAACTCCTAATATTTGATTAAAACTTGTTTTGCGGTCCTTTTGTAGAGGTTTCGGACGAGCAGGTCTAAATGGGCCTTTCAATGGACCCGTTGGAATTTTAACTGAGTAAAAAGTACAAAAATTGAGCTTTTGCAATATAATTGTGTTGAAAAGCTCCTAATAAATTACACGAACTCCTAAAATTTGATTAAAACTTGTTTTGCAGTCCTTTTTGTAGAGGTTTCGGACGAGCGGGTCGAAATGGGCCTTTCAATGGACCCGTTGGAATTTTAACCGAGTAAAAAGTACAGAAATTGCAGTTTTGCAATATAATTGTGTTGAAAAGCTCCTAATAAATTATTTGAACTCCTAGTATTTGATTAAAACTTGTTTTGTGGTCCTTTTTGTAGAGGTTTCGGAAGAGCGGGTCGAAATGGGTCTTTCAATGGACCCGTTGGAATTTTAAATGAGTAAAAAGTACAGAAATTGAGGTTTTGCAATATAATTGCGTTGAAAAGCTCCTAATCAATTATTTGAACTCATAATATTTGAATAAAACATTTTTGCGGTCCTTTTCATAGAGGTTTCGGACCAGGAGGTCTAAATGGGCCTTTCAATGGACCCATTGGAATTTTAACTGAGTAAAAAGTACAGAAATTGAGGTTTTGCAATATAATTGTGTTCAAAAGCTCCAAATAAATTATTTGAACTCCTAATATTTGAATAAAATATATTTGCGGTCCTTTTTGTAGAGGTTTCGGACGAGCAGGTCTCAATGGGCCTTTCAATGGACCCGTTGGAATTTTAACTGAGTAAAAAGTACAGAAATTGAGGTTTTGTAATATAATTGTGTTGAAAAGCTCCTAATAAATTATTTGAACTCCTAATATTTGATTAAAACTTGTTTTGCCGTCCTTTTGTAGAGGTTTCGGACGAGCAGGTCTAAATGGGCCTTTCAATGGACCCGTTGGAATTTTAATTGAGTAAAAAGTATAGAAATTGAGGTTTTGCAATATAATTGTGTTGAAAAGCTCCTAATCAATTATTTGAACTCCTAATATTTGATTGAAACTTGTTGTGCGATCCTTTTTGTAGAGGTTTCGGACGAGCAGGTCTAAATGGGCCTTTCAACGGACCCGTTTGAATTTTAACTGAGTAAAAAGTACAGAAATTGCGGTTTTGCAATATAATTGTGTTGAAAAGCTCCTAATCAATTATTTGAACTCCTAATATTTGATTAAAACTTGTTGTGCGGTCCTTTTTGTAGAGGTTTCGGACGAGCAGGTCTAAATGGGCCTTTCAACGGACCCGTTTGAATTTTAACTGAGTAAAAAGTACAGAAATTGAGGTTTTGTAATATAATTGTGTTGAAAAGCTCCTAATCAATTACATGAACTCCTAAAATTTGATTAAAACTTGTTTTGTAGTCCTTTTTGTAAAGGTTTCGGACTAGCGGGTCGAAATGGGCCTTTAAATGGACCCGTTGGAATTTTAACTGAGTAAAAAGTACAAAAATTGAGGTTTTGCAATATAATTGTGTTGAAAAGCTCCTAATCAATTATTTGAACTACTAATATTTGAATAAAACATTTTTGCGGTCCTTTTTGTAGAGGTTTCGGACGAGTAGGTCTAAATGGGACTTTTAATGGACCCGTTGGAATTTTAACTGAGTAAAAAGTACAGAAATTGAGGTTTTGCAATATAATTGTGTTGAAAAGCTCCTAATAAATTATTTGAACTCCTAATATTTGAATAAAACATTTTTGCGGTCCTTTTTGTAGAGGTTTCGGACCAGGAGGTCTAAGTGGGCCTTTCAATGGACCCGTTGGAATTTTAACTGAGTAAAAAGTACAGAAATTGAGGTTTTGTAATATAATTGTGTTGAAAAGCTCCTAATAAATTATTTGAACTCCTAATATTTGATTAAAACTTGTTTTGCCGTCCTTTTGTAGAGGTTTCGGACGAGCAGGTCTAAATGGGCCTTTCAATGGACCCGTTGGAATTTTAATTGAGTAAAAAGTATAGAAATTGAGGTTTTGCAATATAATTGTGTTGAAAAGCTCCTAATCAATTATTTGAACTCCTAATATTTGAATAAAACATTTTTGCGGTCCTTTTTGTAGAGGTTTCGGACGAGCAGGTCTAAATGGGCCTTTCAATGGACCCGTTGGAATTTTAACTGAGTAAAAAGCACATAAATTGAGGTTTTGCAATATAATTGTGTTGAAAATCTCCTAATCAATTACATAAACTCCTAAAATTTGATTAAAACTTGTTTTGTAGTCCTTTTTGTAGAGGTTTCGGACGAGCTGGTCGAAATGGGCCTTTAAATGGACCCGTTGGAATTTTAACTGAGTAAAAAGTACAGAAATTGCGGTTTTGCAATATAATTGTGTTGAAAAGCTCCTAATCAATTATTTGAACTCCTAATATTTGATTAAAACTTGTTTTGCTGTCCTTTTTGTAGAGGTTTCGGACGAGCAGGTCTAAATGGGCCTTTCAATGGACCCGTTGGAATTTTAACTGAGTAAAAAGTACAGAAATTGAGGTTTCGTAATATAATTGTGTTGAAAAGCTCCTAATCAATTACATGAACTCCTAAAATTTGATTAAAACTTGTTTTGCAGTCCTTTTTGTAGAGGTTTCGGACGAGCGGGTCGAAATGGGCCTTTAAATGAACCCGTTGGAATTTTAACTGAGTAAAAAGTACAGAAATTGCGGTTTTGCAATATAATTGTGTTGAAAAGCTCCTAATCAACTATTTGAACTCCTAATATTTGATTAAAACTTGTTGTGTGGTCCTTTTTGTAGAGGTTTCGGACGAGCAGGTCTAAATGGGCCTTTCAACGGACTCGTTTGAATTTTAACTGAGTAAAAAGTACAGAAATTGAGGTTTTGTAATATAATTGTGTTGAAAAGCTCCTAATCAATTACATGAACTCCTAAAATTTGATTAAAACTTGTTTTGTAGTCCTTTTTGTAAAGGTTTCGGACGAGCGGGTCGAAATGGGTCTTTAAATGGACCCGTTGGAATTTTAACTGAGTAAAAAGTACAAAAATTGAGGTTTTACAATATAATTGTGTTGAAAAGCTCCTAATCAATTATTTGAACTCCTAATATTTGAATAAAACATTTTTGCGGTCCTTTTTGTAGAGGTTTCGGACGAGTAGGTCTAAATGGGCCTTTCAATGGACCCGTTGGAATTTTAACTGAGTAAAATGTACAAAAATTGAGGTTTTGCAATATAATTGTGTTGAAAAGCTCCTAATAAATTATTTGAACTCCTAATATTTGAATAAAACATTTTTGCGGTCCTTTTTGTAGAGGTTTCGGACCAGGAGGTCTAAGTGGGCCTTTTAATGGACCCATTGGAATTTTCACTGAGTAAAAAGTACATAGATTGAGGTTTTTCAATATAATTGATTTGAAAAGCTCCTAATCAATTATTTGAACTCCTAATATTTGACTAAAACTTGTTTTGCGGTCCTTTTTGTAGAGGTTTCGGACGAGCAGGTCTAAATGGGCCTTTCAATGGACCCGTTGGAATTTTAACTGAGTAAAAAGTATAGAAATTGAGGTTTTGCAATATAATTGTGTTCAAAAGCTCCTAATAAATTATTTGAACTCCTAATATTTGAATAAAATATATTTGCGGTCCTTTTTGTAGAGGTTTCGGATGAGCAAGTCTCAATGGGCCTTTCAATGGACCCGTTGGAATTTTAACTGAGTAAAAAGTACAGAAATTGAGGTTTTGTAATATAATTGTGTTGAAAAGCTCCTAATAAATTATTTGAACTCCTAATATTTGATTAAAACTTGTTTTGCCGTCCTTTTGTAGAGGTTTCGGACGAGCAGGTCTAAATGGGCCTTTCAATGGACCCGTTGGAATTTTAACTGAGTAAAAAGTATAGAAATTGAGGTTTTGCAATATAATTGTGTTGAAAAGCTCCTAATCAATTATTTGAACTCCTAATATTTGATTAAAACTTGTTGTGCGGTCCTTTTTGTAGAGGTTTCGGACGAGCAGGTCTAAATGGGCCTTTCAATGGACCCGTTGGAATTTTAACTGAGTAAAAAGCACATAAATTGAGGTTTTGCAATATAATTGTGTTGAAAAGCTCCTAATCAATTACATAAACTCCTAAAATTTGATTAAAACTTGTTTTGTAGTCCTTTTTGTAGAGGTTTCAGACGAGCTGGTCGAAATGGGCTTTTAAATGGACCCGTTGGAATTTTAACTGAGTAAAAAGTACAGAAATTGCGGTTTTGCAATATAATTGTGTTGAAAAGCTCCTAATCAATTATTTGAACTCCTAATATTTTATTAAAACTTGTTGTGCGGTCCTTTTTGTAGAGGTGTAGGACGAGGAGGTCTAAATTGGCCTTTCAATGGACCCGTTGGAATTTTAACTGAGTAAAAAGTACAGAAATTGAGGTTTTGTAATATAATTGTGTTGAAAAGCTCCTAATCAATTACATGAACTCCTAGAATTTGATTAAAACTTGTTTTGCAGTCCTTTTTGTAGAGGTTTCGCACGAGCGGGTCAAAATGGGCCTTTCAATGGACCCGTTGGAATTTTAACTGAGTAAAAAGTACAGAAATTGCGGTTTTGCAATATAATTTTGTTGAAAAGCTCCTAATCAATTATTTGAACTCCTAATATTTGATTAAAACTTGTTTTGCGGTCCTTTTGTAGAGGTTTCGGACGAGCAGGTCTAAATGGGCCTTTCAATGGACCCGTTGGAATTTTAACTGAGTAAAAAGTACAGAAATTGAGGTTTTGAAATATAATTGTGTTGAAAAGCTCCTAATAAATTACATGAACTCCTAAAATTTGATTAAAACTTGTTTTGTAGTCCTTTTTGTAGAGGTTTCGGACAAGCTGGTCGAAATGGGCCTTTAAATGGACCCGTTGGAATTTTAACTGAGTAAAAAGTACATAAATTGCGGTTTTGCAATATAATTGTGTTGAAAAGCTCCTAATAAATTATTTGAACTCCTAATATTTGATTAAAACTTGTTGTGCGGTCCTTTTTGTAGAGGTTTTGGACGAGCAGGTCTAAATGGGCCTTTCAATGGACCCGTTGGAATTTTAACTGAGTAAAAAGCACATAAATTGAGGTTTTGCAATATAATTGTGTTGAAAAGCTCCTAATCAATTACATAAACTCCTAAAATTTGATTAAAACTTGTTTTGCAGTCCTTTTTGTAGAGGTTTCGGACGAGCTGGTCGAAATGGGCCTATAAATGGACCCGTTGGAATTTTAACTGAGTAAAAAGTACAGAAATTGCGGTTTTGCAATATAATTGTGTTGAAAAGCTCCTAATCAATTATTTGAACTCCTAATATTTGATTAAAACTAGTTGTGCGGTCCTTTTTGTAGAGGTTTAGGACGAGGAGGTCTAAATGGGCCTTTCAATGGACCCGTTGGAATTTTAACTAAGTAAAAAGTACAGAAATTGTGGTTTTGTAATATAATTGTGTTGAAAAGCTCCTAATCAATTACATGAACTCCTAAAATTTGATTAAAACTTGTTTTGCAGTCCTTTTTGTAGAGGTTTCGCACGAGCGGGTCAAAATGGGCCTTTCAATGGACCCGTTGGAATTTTAACTGAGTAAAAAGTACAGAAATTGCGGTTTTGCAATATAATTTTGTTGAAAAGCTCCTAATAAATTATTTGAACTCCTAATATTTGATTAAAACTTGTTTTGCGGTCCTTTTGTAAAGGTTTCGGACGAGCAGGTCTAAATGGGCCTTTCAATGGACCCGTTGGAATTTTAACTTAGTAAAAAGTACAGAAATTGAGGTTTTGAAATATAATTGTGTTGAAAAGCTCCTAATAAATTACATGAACTCCTAAAATTTGATTAAAACTTGTTTTGCAGTCCTTTTTGTAGAGGTTTCGGACGAGCTGGTCGAAATGGGCCTTTAAATGGACCCGTTGGAATTTTAACTGAGTAAAAAGTACATAAATTGCGGTTTTGCAATATAATTGTGTTGAAAAGCTCCTAATAAATTATTTGAACTCCTGATATTTGATTAAAACTTGTTGTGCGGTCCTTTTTGTAGAGGTTTCGGACGAGCAGGTCTAAATGGGCCTTTCAATGGACCCATTTGAATTTTAACTGAGTAAAAAGCACATAAATTTAGGTTTTGCATTATAATTGTGTTGAAAAGCTCATAATCAATTACATAAACTCCTAAAATTTGATTAAAACTTGTTTTGCAGTCCTTTTTGTAGAGGTTTAGGACGAGGAGGTCTAAATGGGCCTTTCAATGGACCCGTTGGAATTTTAACTGAGTAAAAAGTACAGAAATTGAGGTTTTGTAATATAATTGTGTTGAAAAGCTCCTAATCAATTACATGAACTCCTAAAATTTGATTAAAACTTGTTTTGCAGTCCTTTTTGTAGAGGTTTCGCACGAGCGGGTCAAAATGGGCCTTTCAATGGACCCGTTGGAATTTTAACTGAGTAAAAAGTACAGAAATTGCAGTTTTGGAATATAATTTTGTTGAAAAGCTCCTAATCAATTATTTGAACTCCTACAATTTGATTAAAACTTGTTTTGCAGTCATTTTTGTAGAGGTTTCGGACGAGCGGGTCGAAATGAGCCTTTCAATGGACCCGTTGGAATTTAACTGAGTAAAAAGTACAGAAATTGTTGATCCTATTCGCGAGAGATGCGCAATTAGTTTCAAGCAAGATCCGATTCCATCCTTGAGATCGGGCGAAGGTGAGACCAGCGAGAAGGCTTTCGCCTTCACAGGTAACTGCGTCCAAACAGCTACCAAGCGGAAATGCAAGGCCGCCCACGACTGCACCTGTAGAATCACGAGCAACGACGCCAACAGCCGCTGCACGAGTTGATGGATTAAAAGCACCATCCACGTTTATTTTAATATGGTGAAGTGGGGGAGGGTTCCAGCATGGAGTAGAAAGGATAGAGGGTGTTGGGGTAGTAGCAGAAAAGACTTTACAAAAGTCATCATGTAAACTAATGGAGTGAACGAAAATAAGCCAAGGCGGTTGTAGATGGTGATTATGAACCCAGTCGTTACGTCTATTTCAGACGTTCCAAATAGCTGTGAGGAAAAGGCCAAACTTATCAGGGGATAGGATGTGGGACGCTTCCTCTAACCATTGTAGTGGGGTTATAGCCAAGCTCCTAGAAAGATTTATGGGAATACCAGAAAGCTGGAGGACTTCAGAAGCCCCAGAACAATCACGAACAGCATGGAGAATGGATTCCGAGTGGCTTCCACAGATGGGACAAGGCCCCGAGTTTGGTGAAAAGACTTGCATTTTGGCCCCAACTGGTAGAGCATCAGACGCCATACGCCAACCAAAAGTTTTGACTTTGGGTAAGGCCTTGACTTTGGACAGAAATTTCCAAAAACGTGTAGGTGACGTATGTGGGTATATAGACCGTTGTAGGAAAATATAACCAGAGCGGACCGAGTAAATACCCAAGTCATTAGGAGACCAAAGTATAGAATCACGGTGATCATTTATGATAGGAATACTTAGAATGGTTGTGGCATCAATTGGGTTAAAATAACGCCGGACCTTTTCCGTATCCCAAGCAGTTTGATTACGAAGCATAAAATCACGGCAACGAATATGGAATTCATCTGAGGTTTCGTAATTCCCAGTGAGAGTAATAGGGGAAGAACCACCCCATATATCTTTGTGTACTCTGATATTACTGTTAATACCTGGACGATATAGAAAGCCTGGAAAGAGACGCTGTAGAGCATTATACATACCTTGCCATGCAAAAGAGCCACGATTGGGCCTGGGGGCATCTAGGATATTTCCAGAAGGAAAGTATTTAGAACGATATATTTGTCCCAATAAAGAGTTCGGTTCACAAATGAGTCTCCATAGTTGCTTACCTAAGAGAGCAATATTGAAATCATGCAAATCCTTAAATCCCATGCCTCCGGCAACCTTAGGTAAACAAACATGATTCCATGGAAGCATGTGTTATCCTTTTTATTGGATTTGCCAGTCCACCAGTATTGTCGGATTGCTGAAGTCATGTCATCAATAATGTTTTGTGGAAGAAGATAACAAGACATAACATATTGAGGTAGAGATTGTAGGACTGCTTTGATGAAAATCTCCCGACCACTAAAAGAGAGGAGATGTTTATCCCAGCTAGACAGACGATCATGAACTTTATCACGCACAAATCCTAATGACTCAGTTTTGTTTTTCCCAATGGGAAGTGGGATAGCTAGATATACACCAGGATTAGATACCTC
Organism: Hibiscus tridactylites; assembly: GCA_958450335.1. Lineage (NCBI taxonomy): Eukaryota > Viridiplantae > Streptophyta > Magnoliopsida > Malvales > Malvaceae > Hibiscus > Hibiscus tridactylites. The sequence goes on along the minus strand of OY288265.1, from coordinate 48,852,053 downwards.
ATGTACTTGCAAAAGACTATTGATCGCGATTCTTGTTGAGGATGGGGTACGCAGATTATAAAAAATTGTCGATTTCTCAAAATTAACCGCTTGACCGGAAGCAGCAGCATAAGTTTGCAGAGCTCTTTTAAGATGAGAAGCTTCGGTTGGAGTATTATTAATAAAGACCATGCAGTCATCAGCAAAAAGCAGATGGTTGACTCTGGGCCCATATTTACAGGCACCAAGTCCCGGTAGAATGTTTGTTTGTTGGGCAGCAGATAGATAAGCAGAAAGCCCTTGTGTGCAAAAAAGGAATAGGAAAGGAGATAGGGGTCACCTTGGCGTAAGCCACGTTGAGGTTGAAAAAAAGGGGAGAAGGAATTATTAATTTTGACTGAAAAAGAGACTGTGGTAATGCATCGCATTATGAGTGAGATCCAATCTTAGGCGAAGCCCATGCGTTCCATAACATTTGCTAGAAAGGACCATTCAACTCTATCAAAGGCTTTTTCCATGTCTAATTTAAGAGCAGCTCCTTGGGAGGATTTAGTTGCTCCTGAATTGATGTTGTGAATAATTTCATGGGCAACAAGGATGTTATCCGAGATGTTGCATCCCTGGACAAAAGCTGCTTGATTAGGGCTGATACAGAAGGGAATTGTTTGTTTCATCCTATTGACGATGGTTTTAGCAACTATTTTATAAAGGACAGTACATAGGCTGATAGGTCTTAGTTGTTTCATGGAAGTTGGGTCCTGGATTTTAGGGATTAGTACCAGAATAGTTTTATTGACTAAGGCTATATCAGCGTTGCCGTTTAGTAGGTTAAGGCAAAGATTAATGACATCTTCGCCAACCGTGTCCCAGTGTTGTCGAAAAAAACTACTTGGTAGTCCATCGATACCAGGCACTTTCCTAGGATCAATGTCCCGAAAGGCATGGAGTATTTCTTCTTTTGTGAAGGACCTTAAAAGAGTATCATTCATTGGTTGGGTGATAGAAGGCATAATTTTATCGAGAATATTATCCGAAATTTGGGGATTGGAGGATGTAAAGAGATTTTGAAAATATGTAGAAGCAATAGTCATTAGGTCTGAGTCAGCCGTACACCAATTCGAATTAGAGTCAAAAAGACCAGTGATCGAATTTTTTTTTTTGAAAGGTAATTGTATTATTAAAGGCAAAAGTTCGAACAACAAGAGCACAAGTTTGGGCCTCATTAAAAAACCTCCCTACATCCTAGTGGAGGAAAAAGAGTGCACCAAAACTTGGCTGATATTACAACCATTTCGAAGCAAACCGAAAAAACCACCTACTGATCCGGAGTGAGGGACCATCACATTAACTGTACTACGCAGCGACCGACCCCTGCCGATCACTCCCCATTCCTCTGCAGAAACGGGGCCAACCTCTGCCTCTCATTGAAATAGATAAACACATTCAACACTCGATCCCCATCCTTAATTCCGGATATCTTGCACACGCGACAACCCATAAACCAGATGCCATGCCGTTATCCAACCCCTTGTTTGGCTAGGCGATCAGCATCGCAATTTGCCGCCCTAGGGATCCATCTATAGCACGTGCCCCTATCCCTTCCCAGATTAATTAAGAATTCCACTGCCTCCTGAACATGGTCGGGGAAAGGTTGTTTACCCAGACACCAATCAGCAACTAACTGGCAATCCGTCTCAGCGATCAACCGATGCGAATTAGCCCACTTCGACTTGAGAAACATCTTCACTCCCCATAACAGTGCCTCCAATTCAATAATGGCCGGAGGGGACCAAGCAACACTTTCAGAAAAGGAGAACAAAATCCTACCTTTCTCGTCTCTTAACAGCCCGCCTAAGCCTCCCTTGGAACTACTGCAGGAAGCTCCATCCGAATTTAATTTGCAAAAACCTGAAGGGGGAGGCCTCCAAGAGACGATCAAAGGGGGTTTAATACCACCTACTGCCATAGAGTCCGACAACGAAAAATCCAAAAACAGATCATCCATACTAATTAAGCTCTCTGGGAACCTAGCTTTAAACCATGAAGCGAGGCGGAGTTTGACCAAAAATACCATTTGCGACCAGTCTACTAACTTATTCTGGAAAACAGCTTCGTTTCTACAAATCCAAACCGTCCACACCACAGCAAAAGGAACGCGAAGGAACCACGGCCACTTCCTTGCTACCCCAGCTTCATTCCAACCTTCCAAGAAGGCTCTTGGATCGCTATGGAAGGGACCGCTGAGACCTGCTAGATTACAAAAATGCATCCATATTTTCCACACTCCAATACAAGTAAAGAACAAATGAGAAATGGACTCAGATTCCAGATTGCATAAAGGACATTGGATATTCCGGATACTAGTCATGCCACGATTGATTAGAGCCACTCTAACTGGTACTCTACCCCAAATAATTCTCCAGAGGAATACTTCCACCTTTGGAGGGGCAAAGCCACGCCAAACCGAATTTTTCCAGATGCAGTCCGCAGGGCCATTTGGTGAAACCAATTCTCGGAACGATTTATTGGAAAAAGATCCATCATTGGATCCTCCCCAACTAAGCCAATCTTGGTTAGCTACCGACGGACGGAAACCCCTGATGCATTGTAAAAAAGGCTCCCAGTAGCTTAACTCCCACCCGAGTAATGGGCGGCGTAGTTGAACGGACCACTCCCAGTCCGAGTTTTGGTTGAAACCAAAATCTGCCAGTGTACCTTCTTTACAAGATGACAAAGCAAAGATTCTTGGAAACTTCTCCTTGAGGGAAAAGTCGCCAAGCCATTTATCAGACCAAAAAAGAATCGCTCGACCATCTCCCACTTTTACCGACAGATTATCTTTGATGCAAAGCCCAATCGGGTCATTTTTCCAAGAGGATTGCACAATTTCTCTCCAGATCCAGGACGTTTGGCGCGAATTGGGGATGATAGGGAGAAGAGCAGACTGAATATTTGGAGCTTTAGTATTAACCACTCTCCTCCAAAGACCAGATTGATCATTTCCATATCTCACGCTCCATTTACAGAGTAGGCCTCTATTCAACAAGTCCAAATTCAGAATTCCCAGACCACCCAACTGCTTTGGAAAACAAATTTGCTGCCAACTTATCCAATGTATGCAATTTCTGCTCTCATTACCCCCCCAAAGGAAACGTGACATTATACCATTAAGGCGAGCACTGACTTTAGCTGGCATGCGAAATAATGATAGAAAATAAACAGGTAAACTTGACAAAACGGCTTTGATCATAGTGACTCGGCCCGCTATCGATAAGGAGGAAGACTTCCAACCACTTAATTTTGTCGAGAACTTTTTAACCACCGGGTCCCATAAGGCTATAGAGTTTCTTCTCGCCCCCAGGGGTAACCCAAGATAATCCGTAGGGAGGCGGTCCACTACGCACCCTAACTCCTTTGCCCAAGCATTCACCATACTATCTTCAAGATTAATTCCAAAAATTCTGCTCTTATTCAAATTAAGTTTCAGTCCAGCAGCGATTTCAAAAATACGAAGAACTCGTTTAACATTCTTCAGCTGGGACTCCTCCCCCCCACAAAAAATAATTACGTCGTCAGCAAACTGTAAATGTGTAATCTGCAGTGTGTTATTACCTTTCCCAATGTCGAAACCAGAGAAATACCCCAAAGCTATTGCTTTTCGGATGAGAAGGTTCAAGGCTTCACCCACTAGATTGAACAACAATGGAGAGAGGGAACAGCCTTGACGAAGGCCTCTTCGAATGCCAAAAGCTTCCGTTGGCGACCCATTAACCAGGATTGATATCGAGGCCGATGATATACACTTTAGAATCCACTCACACCATCTGCTCCCGAAGTTGCATTCTTTCAAAATTCGAAGCAAAAAAGACCAACTAACTGTGTCGTAGGCCTTTTGGAAATCCAATTTGAAAACTACTCCACTTTTGCCCGACTTTGAGACCGAGTCAATAGCTTCGTTTGCTATTAGGGAACAGTCTAATATTTGTCTCCCAGGCAAAAACGCGAACTGCTGCTCGTCCACTAAAGATCCCAACACAGCTGAGAGCCTTGTGACTAAGACTTTTGACAGTAGCTTGTACATTCCCCCAACGAGGCTGATAGGCCTATATTCATTCAAAGAAGTGGGATTCTTCACCTTTGGGATCAGAGTGATGAAAGAGTGGTTAGTTCCCCCCTCCCACTGACGTCCATGATAGAAATCATCAAAGAAACTGAGAATATCGCCTCTAAGAACGTCCCAAAATTTCTTCAGGAAACCCATGTTAAAGCCGTCAGGACCAGGGGCCTTGTTGCTATCCGAGGACATTAAGGCAGCTCGGATTTCTTCTTCTGTAAAGACAGCTTGCAACCCATTTGACTGACTCTCGTCCAATTTCTTAAAATCCAACCGGAGATCATCAACTTCCAAAGCAGTGGGAGAATTGTATGCAATCTGGAAATGGTTCTTAATAAAAGTTTTTAACTCCCCGGGCTCCCTAATCTCCACACCATTTTTAATCAAAAAAGAAATCTGATTAATTCTTCTCCTCTCGGACGCCACACGATGGAAATATCGAGTGTTTCGGTCCCCCTCTGTAAACCAACGTTGCCGGGATTTCTGAATCCATTCACTTTCTTCCCTCCGATACGCATTCCATAACTCACCTCTGAGATTTTTTAACATCTCAAAGGTGTTTGTCCCATGCCCGGATTGTTGTACTTGAGCTTCCAATACATCGATTTGCTTTTCAATAGCTTTCGAATTCCTCAACTGCCGATACCCAGGCTTCCCAGCCCAATCTTTAATGTTCAACTTCACAGACCTCAGTACACCTCCAATGCCAATGCAACCGTTTGACATCCTAGCTTTATTCACAGAACTCTCCACCAAAGACTTGAATTCGGGAGATAGCAACCAGTGGTTGAAGCACTTAAAAGGCTTCGGACCCCAATCAACATAAATAGATGAGATTACCACTGCATTATGGTCGGATAAAGAGCGCGGGAGGACCTTCTGTGAGATGTCCGGATAACAATCGTTAAACTCCATAGATATCAAAAACCGGTCAAGTCTTACAAAAGTCGGGGGCTCTCTGTTATTACACCATGTATATTTTCCACCGATCAAAGGTAAATCCATCAATTTAGTATCCGCAACAAACTCTCTAAAAGCATGAATGAGACGATGGTTGAAAGAGAAGCCTAATTTTTCCTCCTCATCGAGGAAGAGATTGAAGTCTCCCCCGATACACCAAGGGATATTAAACGACAGCATATACCCTCTTAACTCTATAAGAAACTCCTCCTTTTCCGAATCCAATGCTGGGCCATAAACATTTATAAATCCACATTTGAAACCCTTCTCACGTATTGAGCCAATAACCGAAATGAAATTGGAACAGATGTGTTTGTCTTCTACCTCAAAGAAATTGCTGTCCCAAATGCTAAGAATACCCCCTGCCGTTCCCCTCGCCGGACTCAAATCATACTCAAAAGCGTCAGAGAACCACATCTTTCTAACCTCCCTCCTAGATATCTGTTCCTTTTTAGTCTCCTGGAGAAACCCGAATTTCGGCTTCTCAACTTGAAGGGAATCCCTGATAGCTCTCAATTTTTCCAACCTTCTACACCCTCTAATGTTCCATATGAAAGCAGAAAAATCCATAAAAAACAAAGTATAGAAAATTACCCCAGAATTGCTTATAATTAAGCACGATCTCTCAGCTCCTTCTCAAGGCTGAAAACCCTTCTTATGACTGCGTTTCTACCCCCTTTGAAAGAGATCTCCAACGCATTACACATCTCCCAGACTGACTCCGCCTCTAAGCCAATTGCCGAATCCTCCATGACCAGCTCCTCATCGGAAACAAAATTAGGCAACTCAGACGGTTGCTCCTCCACCGAATCCCTTATCATTCTTCGCATGTGGCGTCTTGATTTGGCTCGGAAAAAACTCCGGTAACCCCCCGGGGAGGACACAATAACCCTATTTCTTACACCCACCAAACCGTTGTCTGAGAAATCATGTCCCCACCCCTCGAGGCTGTCTGGAACGATAGATACAAGAGGGGAAAAGCCAACTGACCCATCTTTGCTCTGTGTAATAATAACTGCAGGTGGATTAGAAGATTGGGCCCTATTATCTTTTCCAAGTCTGGATGCTCCAATAGGGTTACCCATCCGGCCCAATTCAAAATTAGTAGATGGAAAAGGAACCTCAGTAAACCCATTTGCACCATTAATATCTCCAGAAGGATTATCCCAGGTTGCCAAGTTGGCAGCGTCAAGATCCCCATTACATTCTCTGACATTTTCGATAACGGTATTGGACGACGAGCCGCAATTATTGGATTCAGCCAATGGTGCCCCCTCGTTCTCCTCCCGAGGGAAAACGACCCCTGGGCTTCTATGCTCAGGCGGATCTTGCAGGGATTCAACATTCACCTCCTCGCCTGACATATTCTCTTCGTCGGAAAAACCTTCCGGCCTGAGCACCACATCATCATTCGATAAATCCTCCTCCACGCAACGTAAGCTGTTAGGGAAATCACCCACCGACAATTTAATCCGGAAAGGGATGCCAAGAGAAGTGATGGACAACTTTTCAGGAATAACAGCCGTGCTGGCCGTACGGATGGTTATTTTTGCTGCATCCAGCCTAACCTTGTTCCTGGTCAGAGGGTCCGTCTCAATGAAGACACCCCAACGATTCCCCAAGGCAGCGAAAAAACTCTCGTTCCAACAATATAGGGGAACACCATAAAGGATGATCGATACGAAATAATGAGGCACAGATTGAATGAGTAGGTAGTCGATATGCTTGAACCAGTATGAAACTACATCTTTTTTATTTACCCATACATCTTCCATCTCTTCAACTGTCCTGAATATGAGGATAGATGATTCATTATCGACTCCCCACTTTGCAACTGATGCAGTTATTTCATCATTTTTTAATGCTCTCTGAACAAAGTCGTGATCAAAGCCGTCCTTCAGGACACCGACTAAACACCGTTTGAGCCAATTCGTTTCACTAACTGGGACATGAAAATTCACACAGCTTTTACCTTTCAGAGAGTCTCCCCCTTGCTGGCTAGAACTGGACAAGTTTCTACCACCACTGCTTAAGTTCTGTTGAGATTCCACCAGGACCTCCCTGTAGGATCTAGAGTCTCTTTCCTTAAAAACCTGGTACGGTTTTCTTCCACCCATGAGGGGGTATCTAGCCCGCCCCCCAGGCCTATCGCCTTGCTTTAATCTTCCTGTCTCCGGTTGCGGACGAGGATATTTGGCTTTGGATACACTAACCAAACGACCATCCATCATAGAGCGATTCGTTTTCAGAATCGCGTTCTCCATGTCAGCTTCTGAACCCATGGTAATAAAACCAAAAGTGTAGTCCTTGTGCTTAGGGTTCCTATTCGAAATAGGAATGAACACCCGACAAACTCTCCCATGGAGACTAAACAAATCCCTGAGTGCGTTTCTGGAAATCCTTCTACTGAGGTTATCGATGAAGATGGTCCAAATCGCCTCCTTCAGCCCTGCCTGTGCACCAGCAGCCACCCCTGCCCGGCGAGAAGGCTCTCCCAGCCTTACAGCTTCTCTCTCACACTCTCTCACCCTCTCACTCTCCATTTCGTACTTTTATATTAGTGATCGAATTTTTCTTTTTCCTGTTAGTTACCCGAGCATGGAAGAACCTTGTATTTTTATCCCCTTGGGAGAGCCAAAGTGTACGAGATCTTTGAGCCCAATAGATTTCTTGTTCCATTAGAAGTTTATTAAGTTCAGTTCTATGTTTTATATAGATTTCTTCATTTGTGGCATTTAAGGGGCGGCATAAGAATTTGTTTATTTTTTTTGGTAATGAAATTGATTCGTCCAGTAGACTTAAATCTTTGGTGATTTTGCCATTCCTCCAGACATGTGTCGATAGCTTCAATTTTTTCAATTGCTATTCCAGAGGTATTGGCCCAAGTACTTTTAATAGTATGTATATTATCCTCATTATGCGCCCAACAGTTTTCGAAACGAAAAGTGTTGGATGGCCGCTGAAGGGAGGTAACAGCCGCAGGGAATAAATCAAGGAGCAGGAAACAATGGTCGGATTTGGCCACATAGTCCGTTGTTATACGATAGGAAGGGAAAAGATCTTGCCAAGCCAAATTAGCTATGAATCGATCTAATCTTTCATGTATAATTGGAGTTAAAGGCCCTACTTTTGTCCAGGTAAACCAACCAGAAGTTGGTTTACAGTCAAAGAGATTGTTGAGTGATAGACAGTGACGGAAATTATTTATTTGTGATCTAGCCCTTCGTCGACCACCTTGTTTTTCAGAATCAGTTAAGATTTCATTAAAATCCCCTCCTAGAAGCCAGGGGGTATTATTATTATTTATATGTAGTGAATCGATGATTTCCCATGTTTTATATTTTTGACTAGTTTCGGAGTAGCCATGCATTCCAGTAAAAAACATAGTGCAATTTTTCAAAATAATTTGAGTATGTATATAACTCACCGAGTACGAAATTAAATTTATATTAATATTGTTCGAGGCAAATATAGCAATACCGGAACACCCTTCCGTTAGGGGAATAGAAATAATTTCTAGCATACCTAAAGAAAGACAAAGTCGGCTACATGCCGCATTATTAATTTTGGTTTCACATAAGAAAATAACATCCGGGTTGGTATGTTGGACATATGTCCGAAAATGTTGAACCGTCGGGGCTTGTCCTAGACCCTGACAGTTCCAGCAGAGGATCCTCATTTTGCTCGGCGGGGCTGGGAGTCAGCCGCCGCCAGAGAGTTTTTTGAGCTGCTCATCCCAGCCTTAGGAGTGGATCCGGATGGTTTGGATTTTTTTGGCGGGAGCGACACTTGGATAGGAGAACGGCATTTTGTGCCACGGTTCGGTGGGGCTGGAACAGGTGCAGGGGCTGCATCATTTGGGTAAGTTTTTAATAACCATTGGTTAAAATCATTGGAAATTGTATGGGTAGGAGCAGGGGGCTTACGCAATTCAGCTTCAATCTTTTTTATTTGCTGGGCAGTTGGGCTAGGAACACCATCATCCGTGGCATCCCAATCATCATCTGAACCATCTTCAGGGATAGGATAGATGGTGTTCAGGGGCTGAGGCTCGAGGGGTGCTTTCTGTTTCGAATCAGATGCAGATGGATCTTTGGTAGAGTTGGGGACATCATCCATAGCCGTATCCGTGTTTGGAGCTTCCTCGGTGGGTTGTTCCGTAAAGGATGCAGCGTCGCCCTTGTTTAGAGAACCTATGAATAGGATGTAGGTAGAGACTAGTTTAGTTATTGATTGCTTGTTAAAAACGGGATAATTGATAAGAGAGGGGAATAGCAATGTACCCATATTATTCGGATCGGTGGGAGGAGAATTAGTGTTGGCCGAAGCTGCTGGAACAGGAGGCACTATGAGGAAGGAAGATGATAAGTATATAGATAGAATTAGAGATAGCAAAAGAGATGGATTAAATATAGGATTAAACCGATAAAAAAACAAGATATTGGCAGTAAGAGAATAAAGAGTACCATTCGGTGGAGGGATATTTTGGTTAAGATTTGGCTCAACATTACGGATACGACCACGAGTACCAACTGGGCGACGTCTTGGGGGGAGGTAGCGGAGCCACTCCCCGTACTGCAGCTTGTTGAGATCAAGAGAAGAAGGAATGGGGCAATTTTCAATTGTGTGGTTGTTTATACCACAGCCGGGGCATAGAGCAGGTCTCAATGGGCCTTTCAATGGACCCGTTGGAATTTTAACTGAGTAAAAAGTACAGAAATTGAGGTTTTGCAATATAATTGTGTTGAAAAGCTCCTAATCAATTACATGAACTCCTACAATTTGATTAAAACTTGTTTTGCAGTCATTTTTGTAGAGGTTTCGGACGAGCGGGTCGAAATGAGCCTTTCAATGGACCCGTTGGAATTTAACTGAGTAAAAAGTACAGTAATTGAGGTTTTCCAATATAATTGTGTTGAAAAGCTCCTAATATATTATTTGAACTCCTAATATTTAAATAAAACATTTTTGCGGTCCTTTTTGTAGAGGTTTCGGACGAGCATGTCTAAATGGGCCTTTCAATGGACCCGTTGGAATTTTAACAGAGTAAAAATACAGAAATTGAGGTTTTGTAATATAATTGTGTTGAAAAGCTCCTAATCAATTACATGAACTCCTAAAATTTGATTAAAACTTGTTTTGCAGTCATTTTTGTAGAGGTTTCGGATGAGCGGGTCGAAATGGGCCTTTCAATGGACCCGTTGGAATTTTAAATGAGTAAAAAGTACAGAAATTGAGGTTTTGTGATATAATTGTGTTGAAAAGCTCATAATCAATTATTTGAACTCCTAATATTTGAATAAAACATTTTTGCGGTCCTTTTTGTAGAGGTTTCGGACGAGCAGGTCTAAATGGGCCTTTCAATGGACCCGTTGGAATTTTAACTGAGTAAAAAGTACAGAACTTGAGGTTTTGCAATATAATTGTGTTGAAAAGCTCCTAATCAATTACATGAACTCCTAAAATTTGATTAAAACTTGTTTTGCAGTCCTTTTTGTAGAGGTTTCGGACGAGCGGGTCGAAATGGGCCTTTCAATGGACCCGTTGGAATTTTAACTGAGTAAAAAGTACAGAAATTGTGGTTTTGCAATATAATTGTGTTGAAAAGCTCCTAATCAATTATTTGAACTCCTAATATTTGATTAAAACTTGTTTTGCGGTCCTTTTTGTAGAGGTTTCGGACGAGCAGGTCTAAATGGGCCTTTCAATGGACCCGTTGGAATTTTAACTGAGTAAAAAGTACATAAATTGAGGTTTTGTAATATAATTGTGTTGAAAAGCTCCTAATCAATTACATGAACTCCTAAAATTTGATTAAAACTTGTTTTGCAGTCATTTTTGTACAGGTTTCGGACGAGTAGGTCGAAATGGGCCTTTCAATGGACCCGTTGGAATTTTAACTGAGTAAAAAGTACAGTAATTGCGGTTTTCCAATATAATTGTGTTGAAAAGCTCCTAATCAATTATTGGAACTCCTAATATTTGAATAAAACCTTTTTGCAGTCCTTTTTGTAGAGGATTCGGACGAGCAGGTCTAAATGGGCCTTTCAATGGACCCGTTGGAATTTTAACTGAGTAAAAAGTACAGAAATTGATGTTTTGTAATGTGATTGTGTTGAAAAGCTTCTAAACAAATACATGAACTCCTAAAATTTGATTAAAACTTGTTTTGCTGTCCTTTTTGTATAGGTTTTGGACGGGCGGGTCGAAATGGGCCTTTCAATGGACCCGTTGGAATTTTAACTGAGTAAAAAGTACAAAAAATGAGGTTTTGCAATATAATTGTGTCGAAAAGCACCTAAACAATTATTTGAACTCCTAATATTTGATTAAAACTTGTTTTGCAGTCCTTTTTGTAGAGGTTTCGGACGAGCGGGTCGAAATGGGCTTTCAATGGACCCGTTGGAATTTTAACTGAGTAAAAAGTACAGAAATTGTGGTTTTGCAATATAATTGTGTTGAAAAGCTCCTAATCAATTATTTGAACTCCTAATATTTGATTAAAACTTGTTTTGCGGTCCTTTTTGTAGAGGTTTCGGACGAGCAGGTCTAAATGGGCCTTTCAATGGACCCGTTGGAATTTTAACTGAGTAAAAAGTACATAAATTGAGGTTTTGTAATATAATTGTGTTGAAAAGCTCCTAATCAATTACATGAACTCCTAAAATTTGATTAAAACTTGTTTTGCAGTCATTTTTGTACAGGTTTCGGACGAGTAGGTCGAAATGGGCCTTTCAATGGACCCGTTGGAATTTTAACTGAGTAAAAAGTACAGTAATTGCGGTTTTCCAATATAATTGTGTTGAAAAGATCCTAATCAATTATTTGAACTCCTAATATTTAAATAAAACATTTTTGCGGTCCTTTTTGTAGAGGTTTCGGACGAGGAGGTCTAAATGGGCCTTTCAATGGACCCGTTAGAATTTTAACTGAGTAAAAAGTACAGAAATTGCGGTTTTGCAATATAATTGTGTTGAAAAGCTCCTAATCAATTATTTGAACTCCTAATATTTGATTAAAACTTGTTTTGCGGTCCTTTTTGTTGAGGTTTCGGACGAGCAGGTCTAAATGGGCCTTTCAATGGACCCGTTGGAATTTTAACTAAGTAAAAAGTACAGAAATTGCGTTTTTGCAATATAATTGTGTTGAAAAGCTCCTAATCAATTATTTGAACTCCTAATATTTGATTAAAACTTGTTTTGCGGTCCTTTTGTAGAGGTTCCGGACGAGCAGGTCTAAATGAGCCTTTCAATGGACCCGTTGGAATTTTAACGGAGTAAAAAGTACAGAAATTGAGGTTTTGCAATATAATTCTGTTGAAAAGCTCCTAATAAATTACATGAACTCCTAAAATTTGATTAAAACTTGTTTTGCAGTCCTTTTTGTAGAGGTTCCGGACGAGCTGGTCGAAATGGGCCTTTCAATGGACCTGTTGGAATTTTAACTAAGTAAAAAGTACAATAATTGAGGTTTTGCAATATAATTGTGTTGAAAAGCTCCTAATCAATTATTTGAACCCCTAATATTTGAATAAAACATTATTGCGGTCCTTTTTGTAGAGGTTTCGGATGAGCAGGTCTAAATGGGCCTTTCAATGGACCCGTTGGAATTTTAACTGAGTAAAAAGTACAGAAATTGAGGTTTTGCAATATAATTGTGTTGAAAAGCTCCTAATAAATTACATGAACTCCTAAAATTTGATTAAAACTTGTTTTGCAGTCTTTTTTGTAGAGGTTTCGGACGAGCGGGTCGAAATGGGCCTTTCAATGGACCCGTTGGAATTTTAACTGAGTAAAAAGTATAGAAATTGCGGTTTTGCAATATAATTGTGTTGAAAAGCTCCTAATCAATTATTTGAACTCCTAATATTTGATTAAAACTTGTTTGGCGGTCCTTTTTGTAGAGGTTTCGGACGAGCAGGTCTAAATGGACCTTTCAATGGACCCGTTGGAATTTTAACTGAGTAAAAAGTACAGAAATTTAGGTTTTGCAATATAATTTTGTTGAAAAGCTCCTAATCAATTAAATGAACTCTAAAATTTGATTAAAACTTGTAACCCCCTTAACCCGGCCCAGACGGTTGAACCAAATTAAGAAGTTTACACGGGGAAAACCAAAGTCAACCTGAAAGTCAACCTTGATTAACGACCCTTTTTTTTCTTTTTAATCTTATCTAGATGCACATTAACCCTAGATATGTTCACAAGATCAGCATACTCAAAGATCATAACAATCAAAGAACATTCAGGGACTCAATTGCATAAATCATGAATTTAGGAACCAAATTGCAAATTCTGAAAATTATAAGGACTTAGCCAACTTTAGCGTTACCATCCTGAAATTAGTCATGTTTCATGCTTCCCTGCCAAATTTCAACACAAACGGATTTCCCAAACTCATACAATTGCATAAGCAAGGTTCAGGACCAAAATGCAAAGATTTCAAAACATATAACCGTCAATTTCAGTGCCCAACGGTCGAGTGTTCCGAAACGGGGAAGATCCGTTCCGAAACGCGGGACCGTTCCGAAACGAGTATCGGAACAGGGCTTGGCAGTAGCATTTCCGTTTCGGAACGGTTCCTCCCGTTTCGAAACGCCTAGGCCATTTCAGGCCCTCTGTTCCGAAACGGTAGCACCTGTTCCGAAACAGGCTGCCTAGATTGCAGAAATTTTGCTGGTTTATCACACAATTTATCCATCACACATGCTCCGAAAGCAACCAAATTATACCAGCAAGTCATTACATGCATAAGGAACATAATTGCATCAACCATACACAAACATGGCATCAATATAAGAAAAACCCAATTCTATAGGCAAGTTTCCTATATAGCAAACCATGCAATCCTCAAATCACCAAAACAAATACCAAGAGGCCAATTACATGTTCCAACATCATCAACAACATAAAACCAACTTAGGGAGTCCAAAACATCTCCCAAAGCAACAATATAGGTTCCCCATTGCTAAATGCCCAAAAGCTAATAGTGTTAGAAAACATTCACCATACATGAGCTTAAACCTTCACTTGGATGCTTGGCTTCCTTGCTGCCCCTAATGCACTTCAATGCTCTGCATTATTGGTTTAAGAAAAGAGAGAGCGTAAGCAAATAGCTTAGTGAGGAATGCTCATTTAAAACAACTCAATAATGCATTTATAAAACACCTTTATAACCTTAGTTCAAAACATCATTTGTACATGCACATAAGCATTTAAAACAAGCATTTCATGCTTCGAGTTTATAACATGTCATATTGGCCACAAGTGATACAATCAATACAAGATCCACACATGGACTTTTAACCACCATTGTGATCTTACAATTCACAAGGACCACACATGGACTTTTAACCACCATTGTGTCCTTAGCACAAGAATCATCCATGGACTTTTAACCACCATGATGTTCTTACAATTCACAAGGACCACACAAGGACTTTTAACCACCTTTGTGTCCTTAACAAGAATCACCCATGGACTTTTAACCACCATGATGTTCTTAAATACACAAGGCTCACACAAGGACTTTTAACCACCTTTGTGACCTTAACCAAGAACCAACCATGGACTTTTAACCACCATGTTGTTCTTAAAATACACAAGGCTCACACAAGGACTTTTAACCACCTTTGTGACCTCAACAAGAATCAACCATGGACTTTTAACCACCATGTTGTTCTTAACACAAGAACCACCTATGGACTTTTAACCACCAAAGTGTTCTTAACCTTTCTCAAAACATCACTTGCCAATATGGATCATTTAGCAACAATATTCCACTGTTTTAAAGCATTTAACAAAGCCATAATCATCATGCATCGTTAAGCATCAAAACCTCATTAAACAATGTTCAAAAACAAGGATCTCTTACCTTGAGCATCCTTCAACATATGGCTTATAAAATCAGCAAATAATCATGCTAAAATATGCTTTCAAAACAGAATTTAAAACATGCAAACAATTCACATTGCATTCAACCAACTCATGGTTCATCAACAAGAGAGTTTTTCCGAAAACTTACTCTTGAGCTTAGCTAAGTTGCTTATACTTAAACTAAGCTCCCAAACCTTCAAAACATTGGTTTCAAAGCTGAAAACCAAAATCCACTCACCGATTCCGTTTCGCTACTTGCCGAAACACCAATCAAGCTTCCGGATCACCACCACAAGGATCCAAAGATGACTCCCCTGTTTTAAACACCAATCATGCATTAATATCTTCAATGAAAGCACCTAAACTCGCTGCTCTCATTCACACTCACATTTCGGCTACCAAACACAACCGAAGTCACCTCCAAACAACTCCACAACACTACCCAGCCAAGATCCATCAATTCTAAACATCCTTAAACATCAATTAACATCCAAAAAGGATCTAACCACGTCCTTATACCTCCAGCTATAACAGATCATCAAGATCACTCCAAAAACTCAAGCAAAACTTAGGAAAATCAACCTATTCGGTATTACATTGATTAAACCTCAATTTCTCATCAATTATACATTCATTTTTCATCAAAATGACATCTCAAAACAATGCCCAATCAGATCATATGAATTTCATCAAAATTAAAGCAAATCTTGCATTTTAAAGCCAAGATCAAGAACACAATTGTAAAACCTTTTCTAAAACACAAATCAAGGATTGAGAACTTGGGAATTTCAGTAAAGAACTGAGAATTTAGAGGAGAAGGACGTTCATACCTCTAAACTTGAGTTTCTTCCTTTTTGGAACCAAAATTCTTGAAAATCCAATAAGCAAATGCTAAGGTTTTGTTGAAGAGATGATTAGAGATAAAAAGAGGATTCAAATCTCATATTTGGATGTCAAAATCAGAGGGAAAAGTGCTGGAGAAATGTGTTTGGGTTGAGAGAAAAGTTGAGAGAAAAGGAAAATGGAAATTTGGGAAAAGTTGGTTAAAATGCCAAAATATCTTTCCCTCCCTTTTACTTTTATTTTTAAACCATTAATTAATCCTTTAATATTTAAAAAAAATCTGGAGAAACTCCTATTGGGTAAATAGCTCCTTAAAGATTCAAAGTTTCAATCCTTTTTAAAACAGTCACACAGTTTTCAAAAATTACATTTTGGTCACTAACCCAAAATGTCACTCTTCCAAACCTCATTTTGTAAAATTGATTTCACCATTCTCTTACATATAATAAAAGAGGATTTTAAGACATTTTTCCATATTTTTAATGCAACCCGAACTAGGCTTTCCTAAATTCACCCTTTTATATTCGAACCGCAACCCGACCGGTCCGGTCCAAACCCAAAACTTCTAAGCCCAAAATTGGGGCGTTACAACTCTCCCCCCTTAAGAAATTTCGTCCTCGAAATTTACCTGAAGGAAAGAGGTACGGAAACTGCTTCAGCATGTCATCCTTCCGTTCCCACGTGGCTTCTTCAACACCATGATGTTTCCACAACACCTTTACCAACTCAATGGTCTTGCCTCGAAGAACCTTGCTATCTGAATCCAGAATCTTCACCGGTTCCTCATCATAGGTCAAATCCGGATTCAATTCCACTTCTTGCACAGGCATCACATGTGAAGGATCCGATCTATACTTCCGGAGCATAGAAACATGAAACACATCATGAATCTTTTCCAACTCTTGAGGTAACCTCAACTTGTACGCAACAGGACCCACACGCTCAATCACCTCGTATGGTCCAATGTACCTAGGGCTCAACTTACCCTTCCGGCCAAACCTCATCACCTTTTTCCAAGGCGAAACTTTCAAAAACACACGGTCACCCACCGCATACTCAATCTCCTTACGCTTCAAATCCGCGTAAGACTTTGGCCGATCAGAAGCTGCCTTCAAACGCTCACAAATGAGCTTCACCTTCTCGGTGGTTCCTTTCAACAAAGCTGGCATCGAAACCAACTTCTGACCCGTTTCAGCCCAACAAAGAGGAGTCCTACACTTCCTCCCGTACAAAGCTTCATAAGGTGCCATTTGAATACTTGCCTGATAACTATTATTATAGGCAAACTCCACCAAAGGCAAATGTTTCTCCCAAGAGCCCTGGAACTCAATCACGCAGCACCTCAACATATCCTCCAAAACCTGGATAACACGCTCAGACTGACCATCCGACTGAGGATGATAAGATGTACTGAAATTCAACCGTGTACCCAAAGCCTGATGCAAACACTGCCAAAAACGCGATGTAAACCTCGGACCCCTATCCGACACAATCGACTTAGGCACACCGTGCAGCCGCACAATCTCAGCAATGTACAGCTCCGCAAGCTTATCCAAAGAATACGTAGTATGCACAGGAAAGAAATGCGCACACTTCGTCAGGCGATCCACAATCACCCACACCGAATTCTTCTTCGATGGCGACAAAGGCAAACCAGACACAAAATCCATGGTAATCCTTTCCCACTTCCATTCAGGAATTCTCAACGGTTGCAACAACCCTGAAGGAAACTGATGCTCAGCCTTAACTCGCTGACACACCATGGACTTGCTGACAAACTCAGCAACATCCTTCTTCAAACCCACCCAATAATACTCATCACGAAGATCACGATA
This sequence comes from Hibiscus tridactylites, assembly GCA_958450335.1. Taxonomy (NCBI): domain Eukaryota; kingdom Viridiplantae; phylum Streptophyta; class Magnoliopsida; order Malvales; family Malvaceae; genus Hibiscus; species Hibiscus tridactylites. Next base: position 48,834,447 of record OY288265.1, on the reverse strand, counting down.
CATCTTAGTACTACCAGGGTGCATAGCAAAAGGACTACTATGACCTTCAGTCAGAATAGCACGCCTCAACTCAGCATCATTGGGCACTACTATCCGACTCCCAAAACACAACACTCCATCATCATTAAAGCAGAAATCCGAAGGCCTACCCTCCGCGATATCCTGAACATGAGGTACCAAGGAATCATCCAACAACTGCTTTTCCTTAATCAACTGAACCAAAGATGGTTTCACTTGCAACTCAGCCACAAGACCACCATCGCGCGAAATACTCAAACTGGCAAACAAAGCCCTCAACTCAACAGCTACCTTTCTACTCAAGGCATCCGCTACAACATTAGCTTTTCCAGGGTGATACTCAATCGTCAAATCATAATCCTAGAGCAACTCCACCCAACGCCGCTGCCTAAGATTCAACTCCTTCTGATTCATCAGATACTTTAAACTCTTGTGATCCGTGTACACAGTACACTTCTCACCATACAGATAATGTCTCTAGATTTTCAAAGTAAAAACCACTGCAGCCAACTCAATGTCATGCGTAGGATAATTGCGCTCATGCACTTTCAACTGCCGCGATGCATAAGCCACCACCTTACCCTCTTGCATCAACACACATCCCAAACCAACATAGGACGCATCACTGTACACCACAAACTCTTTTCCTGATTCAGGTTGAACCAAGATCGGAGCTTGCGTCAAAGCTGCCTTAAGCTTCTCAAAAGCCTGTTGTCTCGCTTCCGTCCACTCATACTTAACATCCTTCTGCAACAACTTTGTCAAAGGTGCAGCAATCTTTGAAAACCCATCCACAAACCTCCGGTAGTATCCCGCCAAACCAAGGAAACTACGGACCTCATGAACAGACTTAGGAACCTTCCAATTCATCACCGCCTCGATCTTCTGAGGATCAATACGAATCCCCTCAGCAGAAACCACATGACCAAGAAACACCACTTCCCTAAGCCAAAACTCACACTTGCTCAGCTTGGCATAAAGCTGATTCTCCAACAAAGCTTGCAATACAATTCTCAAATGCTCTTCATGCTCCTCCTCAGTACGCGAGTACACGAGCATATCATCAATGAACACCACAACAAACTTATCCAAGTATTCATGAAATACTCGGTTCATCATGTCCATGAAAGCTGCAGGAGCATTTGTCAAACCAAACGGCATCACAAGGAACTCATAATGTCCATACCTCGTCCTGGAAGCTGTCTTTGGCACATCCACATCCTTCACCTTCAACTGGTAATACCCTGACCTTAAGTCAATCTTAGAGAACACAACTGCTCCCCGAAATTGATCAAAAAGATCATCGATTCTCGGCAATGGATACTGATTCTTGATAGTCAACTTGTTAAGCTGACGATAATCAATGCACATTCTCATAGTGTCATCCTTCTTCTTCACAAACAAGACCGGTGCACCCCAAGGTGACACACTCGGCCGAATGAAACCACGATCAAGCAACTCTTGCAATTGCGTCTTCAGCTCCTTCAACTCTTTAGGTGCCATTCTATAAGGGGTAATGGACACAGGAGTTGTATTTTCATACAGCTCAATCCCAAACTCCACTTCACGATTAGGAGGAAATCCAGGCAACTCCTCAGGAAACACACCAGGAAACTCTCGCACAGTCCTGATATCTTGCACACGCAACTCCTTAGAGCTAGGATTCATCACAAAAGCTAGATAAGCTTCACAACCTTGCCTCAGCATCCGGCTCGCCTCCAATGTAGACACCACATTGGCAAGAAACTTCACATTCTCACCAACCACAACTACCTCATAATCATCCGCAAGCTTCAACGAAACTCGCTTATTCTCACAATCCACTACAGCTCGATGCTCAACAAGCCAATCCATACCAAGGATTACATCAAAACCATAGAAAGGCAACTCCATAAGATCAACATGAAAAACATGATCTTGCACAACCAAAGGACATCTTCTATAAAGCTTTCGAGTCACAACAGTTTCACCAAAAGAACTAGTGACACGCATACCAACATCCAAAGACTCAACAGGCAAACCAAGGTATTCAGCATGCTCACGCAATATGTATGAGTGTGTAGATCCAGAGTCAATCAAGGAAAGTAATGACAAGGATTGCAAAGTAAAAGTACCTGCGATCACATCCGTGTCATTCCTCCCCGCCCTCTGAGCATACACCCTCGCCTGACCGCCACCCTCAGGCTGAACAACTACAACATGGGCTACATTCCGACCACCTTCCTCTCTACGCTGGAAGTTACCACGGCCACGCCCACGACCTCTCTGTGGTGCAACAACAACAGGAGTACGCCCTTGGCCACCAGCCAACATAGGACACTCTCTCCTCATGTGATCTGTAGATCCACAGTTCCAGCACGAATTACCAGCCGCCACAACAGGAGCTTGCACCTCCCTCACAGCTCGAGGACAATCACGTTTCATATGGCCACGCGATCCACATGTCCAACATGCGCTCAGATCAACTCTAGCCTTGCCTCCCTGAGCAGGCGCACCACCACCTCGCTTAGCTGAAGACTAATACTTCTGATCACGTCCTCTCTTGTTCCGTCCGCCACCGGAACTATACTCAGCAGCTCGCTTACCAGCACCAGAACCAGCACTTATAGAAGATAAACCCAAGTTCATCTCAATGTCCTTAGCCCGACCAACTAGCACATCAAAATCATTATACTCAGCAGCCAGCATATATGTCTTTACTTCCGTCACCAAACCATAACGGAACCTTTCACACCTCTCCCGCTCATCCGGAACAAGCTCAGGTGCGTACTGACTGAGTCGGACAAACTGAACCTCGTACTCAGCTACAAACATGCTCCCTTGGGTAAGAGACATAAATTCCCTCTTCTTTTCATCCAAGTACCTCACACCCAGGTACCTTCTCTTGAAAATGTTCTGAAAGAACGTCCAAGTTACATCAGCTTCCGCCATCCCAGAGATAGTGGTTATCCACCAAGTGTAAGCATCATCTTGCAACAATGATACCACACATCCAAGCTTCTGCACATCAGTGCATCTCATTTGCCCCAAGATTCTCTTGGTACTTTCTAACCAAGACTCTGAACCTTCAGCAGACAAACCCCTGAACTCAGTCCCTCCCAGACTGCGCAAACGTTCCAAGGGTAGTCTAACTCCAGCATCTCCCTGATGCCTAGCTCCTTGAGCTCCAGCTACCGCCGCTCGAAAAGCACCAGCAATAGCTTGAACCAACATTTTCATGTCAGGAACAGCTTGCCCCTGACCAGCTTCAGGTCCAGCGACCCCAGCACCAGCTGCAACACCAGCTCCTTCACCCTCAGCACCACCACCACCAGGCGGAGGAGGCAAATCTACCATATTCTCAGCATTCTCTTCATTTTCATTTTGAGCCATAGCTCGCGTATTAACCCTCAACTCTCTACGAGGTGCCATTCACTAACAATGCAATGAAACAAAGTCAGGCTCAGCAAGGTAAGCAATCCAAGTACTCAAGCTCATTTCCAATTAAAAACAATATCATTACATTAGCTTTGATTTGGCCATGGGTACCCATAACATGCTTCACCACAGCATACACCTCAATTGTAACATATTTACAATTCACACATCATGCTTTCATTCAACAAGCATACAAAGCATACATACTTTAATCACACACATAATCATTCCCAATTACACGAGAACTCAGCTATGATACTACCAAATGTAACCCCCTTAACCCGGCCCAGACGGTTGAACCGAATTAAGAAGTTTACACGGGGAAAACCAAAGTCAACCCGAAAGTCAACCTTGATTAACGACCCTTTTTTTTTCTTTTTAATCTTATCTAGATGCACATTAACCCTAGATATGTTCACAAGATCAGCATACTCAAAGATCATAACAATCAAAGAACATTCAGGGACTCAATTGCATAAATCATGAATTTAGGGACCAAATTGCAAATCCTGAAAATTATAAGGACTTAGCCAACTTTAGAGTTACCATCCTGAAATTAGTCATGTTTCATGCTTCCCTGCCAAATTTCAACACAAACGGACTTCCCAAACTCATACAATTGCATAAACAAGGTTTAGGACCAAAACGCAAAAATTTCAAAACATATAACCGTCAATTTCAGTGCCCAACGGTCGAGTGTTCCGAAACGGGGAAGATCCGTTCCAAAACGCGGGACCGTTCCGAAACGAGTATCGGAACAGGGCTTGGCAGTAGCATTTCCGTTTCGGAACGGTTCCTCCCGTTTCGAAACGCCTAGACCATTTCAGGCCCTCTGTTCCGAAACGGTAGCACCTGTTCCGAAACGGTAGCACCTGTTCCGAAACAGGCTGCCCAGATTGCAGAAATTTTGCTGGTTTATCACACAATTTATCCATCACACATGCTCCGAAAGCAACCAAATTATACCAGCAAGTCATTACATGCATAAGGAACATAATTGCATCAACCATACACAAACATGGCATCAATATAAGAAAAACCCAATTCTATAGGCAAGTTTCCTATATAGCAAACCATGCAATCCTCAAATCACCAAAACAAATACCAAGAGGCCAATTACATGTTCCAACATCATCAACAACATAAAACCAACTTAGGGAGTCCAAAACATCTCCCAAAGCAACAATATAGGTTCCCCATTGCCAAATGCCCAAAAGCTAATAGTGTTAGAAAACATTCACCATACATGAGCTTAAACCTTCATTTGGATGCTTGGCTTCCTTGCTGCCCCTAATGCACTTCAATGCTCTGCATTATTGGTTTAAGAAAAGAGAGAGCGTAAGCAAATAGCTTAGTGAGGAATGCTCATTTAAAACAACTCAATAATGCATTTATAAAACACCTTTATAACCTTAGTTCAAAACATCATTTGTACATGCACATAAGCATTTAAAACAAGCATTTCATGCTTCGAGTTTATAACATGTCATATTGGCCACAAGTGATACAATCAATACAAGATCCACACATGGACTTTTAACCACCATTGTGATCTTACAATTCACAAGGACCACACATGGACTTTTAACCACCATTGTGTCCTTAGCACAAGAATCATCCATGGACTTTTAACCACCATGATGTTCTTACAATTCACAAGGACCACACAAGGACTTTTAACCACCTTTGTGTCCTTAACAAGAATCACCCATGGACTTTTAACCACCATGATGTTCTTAAATACACAAGGCTCACACAAGGACTTTTAACCACCTTTGTGACCTTAACCAAGAACCAACCATGGACTTTTAACCACCATGTTGTTCTTAAAATACACAAGGCTCACACAAGGACTGTTAACCACCTTTGTGACCTCAACAAGAATCAACCATGGACTTTTAACCACCATGTTGTTCTTAACACAAGAACCACCTATAGACTTTTAACCACCATAGTGTTCTTAACCTTTCTCAAAACATCACTTGCCAATATGCATCATTTAGCAACAATATTCCACTGTTTTAAAGCATTTAACAAAGCCATAATCATCATGCATCGTTAAGCATCAAAACCTCATTAAACAATGTTCAAAAACAAGGATCTCTTACCTTGAGCATCCTTCAACACATGGCTTATAAAATCAGCAAATAATCATGCTAAAATATGCTTTCAAAACAGAATTTAAAACATGCAAACAATTCGCATTGCATTCAACCAACTCATGGTTCATCAACAAGAGAGTTTTTCCGAAAACTTACTCTTGAGCTTAGCTAAGTTGCTTATACTTAAACTAAGCTCCCAAACCTTCAAAACATTGGTTTCAAAGCTGAAAACCAAAATCCACTCACCGATTCCGTTTCGCTACTTGCCGAAACACCAATCAAGCTTCCGGATCACCACCACAAGGATCCAAAGATGACTCCCCTATTTTAAACACATCAAAGCAGAGGATTAATGCATCATCATGCATTAATATCTTCAATGAAAGCACCTAAACTCGCTGCTCTCACTCACACTCACATTTCGGCTACCAAACACAACAGAAATCACCTCCAAACAACTCCACAACACTACCCAGCCAAGATCCATCAATTCTAAACATCCTTAAACATCAATTAACATCCAAAAAGGATCTAACCACGTCCTTATACCTCCAGCTATAACAGATCATCAAGATCACTCCAAAAACAACCAAAAACTCAAGCAAAACTTAGGAAAATCAACCTATTCGGGATTGCATTGATTAAACCTCAATTTCTCATCAATTATACATTCATTTTTCATCAAAATGACATCTCAAAACAATGCCCAATCAGATCATACAAATTTCATCAAAATTAAAGCAAATCTTGCATTTTAAAGCCAAGATCAAGAACACAATTGTAAAACCTTTTATAAAACACAAATCAAGGATTGAGAACTTGGGAATTTCAGTAAAGAACTGAGAATTTAGAGGAGAAGGACGTTCATACCTCTAAACTTGAGTTTCTCCCTTTTTGGAACCAAAATTCTTGAAAATCCAATAAGCAAATGCTAAGGTTTTGTTGAAGAGATGATTAGAGATCAAAAGAGGATTGAAATCTCATATTTGGATGTCAAAATCAGAGGGAAAAGTGCTGGAGAAATGTGTTTGGGTTGAGAGAAAAGGAAAATGGAAATTTGGGAAAAGTTTGTTAAAATGCCAAAATATCTTTCCCTCCCTTTTACTTTTATTTTTAAACCATTAATTAATCCTTTAATATTTAAGAAAAATCTGGAGAAACTCCTATTGGGTAAATAGCTCCTTAAAGATTCAAAGTTTCAATCCTTTTTAAAACAGTCACCCAGTTTTCAAAAATTACATTTTGGTCACTAACCCAAAATGTCACTCTTCCAAACCTCATTTTGTAAAATTGATTTCACCATTCTCTTACATATAATAAAAGAGGATTTTAAGACATTTTTCCATATTTTTAATGCAACCCGAACTAGGCTTTCCTAAATTCACCCTTTTATATTGGAACCGCAACCCGACCGGTCCGGTCCAAACCCAAAACTTCTAAGCCCAAAATTGGGGCGTTACAAAACTTGTTTTGCAGTCCTTTTTGTAGAGGTTTCGGACGAGCGGGTCGAAATGGGCCTTTCAATGGACCCGTTGGAATTTTAACTGAGTAAAAAGTACAGAAATTGAGGTTTTGCAATATAATTGTGTTCAAAAGCTCCTAATAAATTATTTGAACTCCTAATATTTGAATAAAACATTTTTGTGGTCCTTTTTGTTGAGGTTTCGGACGAGCAGGTCTAAATGGGCCTTTCAATGGACCCGTTGGAATTTTAACTGAGTAAAAAGTACAGAAATTGAGGTTTTGCAATATAATTGTGTTCAAAAGCTCCTAATAAATTACATGAACTCCTAACTTTTTAATAAAACATTTTTGCGGTCCTTTTTGTAGAGGTTTCGGACGAGCAGGTCCAAATGGGCCTTTCAATGGACCCGTTGGAATTTTAACTAAGTAAAAAGTACATAAATTGAGGTTTTGCAATATAATTGTGTTGAAAAGCTCCTAATCGATTATTTGAACTCCTAATATTTGAATAAAACATTCTTGCGATCCTTTTTGTAGAGGTTTCGGACGAGCAGGTCTAAATGGGCATTTCAATGGACCCGTTGGAATTTTAACTGAGTAAAAAGTACAGAAATTGAGGTTTTGAAATATAATTGTGTTGAAAAGCTCCTAATCAATTACATGAACTCCTAAAATTTGTTTAAAACTTGTTTTGCAGTCCTTTTGTAGAGGTTTCGGACGAGCGGGTCGAAATGGGCCTTTCAATAGACCTGTTGGAATTTTCATAGAGTAAAAAGTATAGAAATTGCGTTTTTGCAATATAATTGTGTTGAAACGCTCCTAATCAATTATTTAAACTCCTAATATTTGATTAAAACTTGTTTTGCGGTCCTTTTGTAGAGGTTTCGGACGAGCAGGTCTAAATGGGCCTTTCAATGGACCCGTTGGAATTTTAACTGAGTAAAAAGTACAGAAATTGAGGTTTTGCAATATAATTGTGTTGAAAAGCTCCTAATCAATTACATGAACTCCTAAAATTTGATTAAAACTTGTTTTGCAGTCCTTTTCTAGAGGTTTCGGACGAGCGGGTCGAAATGGGCCTTTCAATAGACCCGTTGGAATTTTCAAAGAGTAAAAAGTACAGAAATTGCGGTTTTGCAATATAATTGTGTTGAAAAGCTCCTAATCAATTATTTGAACTCCTAATATTTGAATAAAACATTTTTGCGGTCCTTTTTGTAGAGGTTTCGGATGAGCAAGTCTAAATGGGCCTTTCAATGGACCTGTTGGAATTTTAACTGAGTAAAAAGTACAGAACTTGAGGTTTTGCAATATAATTGTGTTGAAAAGCTCCAAATCAATTACATGAACTCCTAAAATTTGATTAAAACTTGTTTTGCAGTCCTTTTTTAGAGGTTTCGGACGAGCGGGTCGAAATGGGACTTTCAATGGACCCGTTGGAATTTTAACTGAGTAAAAAGTACAGAAATTGCGGTTTTGCAATATAATTGTGTTGAAAAGCTCCTAATCAATTATTTGAACTACTAATATTTGATTAAAACTTGTTTTGCGGTCCTTTTTGTAGAGGTTTTGGACGAGCAGGTCTAATTGGGCTTTTCAATGGACCCGTTGGAATTTTAACTGAGTAAAAAGTACAGAAATTGAGGTTTTGCAATATAATTGTGTTGAAAAGCTCCTAATCAATTACATGAACTCCTAAAATTTGATTAAAACTTGTTTTGCAGTCCTTTTTGTAGAGGTTTCGGACGAGCAGGTCTAAATGGGCCTTTCAATGGACCCGTTGGAATTTTAACTGAGTAAAAAGTACATAAATTGAGGTTTTGCAATATAATTGATTTGAAAAGCTCCTAATCAATTATTTGAACTCCTAATATTTGTCTAAAACTTGTTTTGCGGTCCTTTTTGTAGAGGTTTCGGACGAGCAAGTCTAAATGGGCCTTTCAATGGACCCGTTGGAATTTTTTTTTTGAAGAAGACGAGCCTCATTAAAAACCCCTACTAAAACCCCAAGCACAAGGCTTGGAGAAACCTAAAAAGGGGAAAAGAGTACCCAAAATATATTATTAACCGAGATAAACCTCGCAAGGTACAATGTTTTTAATACAATCAGGATAATTAGATCCAAAAGATAAAGAAGACATGGATCTAAGGGCATGGGTAGCCAAATTATGAGCTACAAGATTAGCCTCTCGGCGAATGTACTGAACATGTGCCACAGGAAAGTCCTCCAAAGCAGTGTGAGCCTCCAGAATCATCGGCCCCAAAGGAGAAAGATCTGGCCCAAGAGAGTTGGTCCTGTTAGCTAAGGATGCACAGTCTGTCTCGAAGATTAGATGGCTCCAGCCCTGAGAAAGGGCAAAAGTGATGCCGGCAAGAAGACCTTTCCCTTCGGATGTAGTAGCGTCAGAACAACTGCCCAGAGGAAGAGCCAGGCCACCAACAACCATTCCAGAGTCATCTCGAGCGATAACCCCAACCGCCGCTGCACGAGTGGAGGGATCAAAGGCCCCATCCACATTAACTTTAATAAAACCACGAGGTGGAGGCCTCCAACGAGGATGAAGTGTCCCGGGGATGGATGAAGAAGATGAAGATATAGAGTTAGAGTAATCCTTATGGAGACTAAAAGAGTTGACAACAATCAGCCAAGGGGGTTGAAGATGTTTATTATGGATCCAATCGTTGCGTCTGTTCCAAATATTCCAGAGGGTAGTCAAGAAAAGGCCAAAAACATCAGGAGAAAGAAGGGAAGCTCCTTCCTCAAGCCATTGGAGGCCCGAAGAGGCGGAACTGCTAACAAAGGAGGAAGGGAGACCAATCAGTTTAAGAGTTTCCGAGGCACCAGAGCAGTCTCGAAGGGCATGAAGAATCGACTCAAACCCTGAGTTACAAATGGGGCATGGACCAGATTCTGGAGCAAAAGTCTGAAGGCGAGCCCCAACAGGCAGGGCTTCAGACCCAAGACGCCAGCCGAAAGTTTTAACCTTAGGTAAAACTTTGAGCTTGGCCAGATATTTCCAAAAACGAGGGGGACGGAGTCTAGGCTCAGGGGGTCGTTGTAGGAAAAGGTAACCAAATCTGACAGAATAGATGCCGGAATCATTGGGCTTCCATAGGATGGTATCTCGATAGTCATTAATAATAGGAACAAAAAGAATGGTATTGGCATCATCCATAGTAAAGTAAGCACGAACTTTGACAGGGTCCCAGGCAGCTTGGTTTCTCAGCATAAAATCTCAACAACGAATATGGACTTCCTCCGATAGCTCATAGTCCCCATAGAGGTGAACAGTCGAGGAGCTTCCCCAATTATCATGATGGATACGTATGTTACTGTTAATACCCGGACGATAGAGGAAACCATCAAATAGGTGTTGCATAGCGTTATAAAGACCTTGCCAAGCAAAAGAACCTCGCAAAGGCCGAGAGGCATGAAGTATATTACCCGTTGGGAAGTACTTGTATTTATAAATTTGTCCCAAGAGGGAATCAGGTTCGCAAATGAGGCGCCAGAGCTGTTTGCCAAGAAGAGAAATGTTAAAGTTGTTGAGATCACGAAAACCCATTCCGCCAACAGATTTAGGCAGGCATACTTGGTCCCATGGGAGCATGTGCCACCCTTTCTTGTTTGATTTCCCAGACCACCAATAACGACGAATGGCAGATGTCATATCATCAATAATATTTTGAGGTAATAAATAACAGGACATAACATATTGAGGTAAAGATTGTAAAACGGCTTTAATAAAGATTTCCCTACCACTGAAGGAAAGAAGCTGTTTGTCCCAGCTGGATAACCTATCGTGAACTTTGTCGCGTATAAAACCTAAAGCAAGGGTTTTATTTTTACCAATAAGAAGAGGTACCCCCAGATAGACTCCAGGATTGGTAACCTCTCTAACTTGAAGATAGAAATTAATAGCTTGACGAGTGGATGTAGGTGTACGTGGATTGTAAAATATAGTAGACTTGTCAAAGTTTACAGCTTGCCCAGAAGCAGAGGCATAAGTCTGAAGGGCCAATTTAAGATGTGCAGCTTCATCGGTATTTGAACTAAGGAAAACAATACAATCATCCGCAAATAGGAGGTGGTTAACCTTGGGGGCCATGCTTACTAGCCCCTAAACCTGGGAGTAGTCCTTGTTGTTTAGCATCGGCCAAGAAAGCTGAGAGACCTTGGGTACAAAATAGAAAAAGAAAAGGGGATAAAGGGTCCCCTTGACGGAGGCCTCTTTAAGGTCGAAACAGAGGGGAAAAGGAATTGTTGACCTTAACCGTAAAGGAGACTGAAGTAATACATCTCATGATAATAGAGACCCAAGATGATGCAAACCCCATACGGTTCATAACATTTTCGAGAAAGGACCACTCAACCCTATCAAAGGCCTTTTCCATGTCAAGTTTGAGGGCAGCGCCACGAGAAGATTTAGAGGTGCCAATATTAATTGAATGAATAATTTCGTGGGCAATGAGGATATTATCTGTAATATTGCGTCCTTGAACAAAAGCAGCTTGATTTGAACTGATACAGAAAGGGATGGTATGTTTCATTCGATTAACCAAAACTTTAGCAATGATTTTGTAAATTACCGTGCAGAGACTGAAATTGAGGTTTTGCAATATAATTGATTTGAAAAGCTCCTAATCAATTATTTATACTCCTAATATTTGACTAAAACTTGTTTTGCGGTCCTTTTTGTAGAGGTTTCAGACGAGCAGGTCTAAATGGGCCTTTCAATGGACCCGTTGGAATTTTAAATGAGTAAAAAGTACAGAAATTGAGGTTTTGCAATATAATTGTGTTGAAAAGCTCCTAATCAATTATTTGAACTCCTAATATTTGAATAAAACATTTTTGCGGTCCTTTTTGTAGAGGTTTCGGACGAGTAGGTCTAAATGGGCCTTTCAATTTACCCGTTGGAATTTTAACTGAGTAAAAAGTACAGAAATCGAGGTTTTGCAATATAATTGTGTTGAAAAGCTCCTAATCAATTATTTGAACTCCTAATATTTGAATAAAACATTTTTGCGGTTCTTTTTGTAGAGGTTTTGGACGAGCAGGTCCAAATGGGCCTTTCAATGGACCCGTTGGAATTTTAACTGAGTAAAAAGTACAGAAATTGAGGTTTTGCAATATAATTGTGTTGAAAAGCTCCTAATCAATTACATGAACTCCTAAAATTTGATTAAAAATTGTTTTGCAGTCCTTTTTGTTGAGGTTTCAGACGAGCGGGTCGAAATGGGCCTTTCAATGGACCCGTTGGAATTTTAACTGAGTAAAAAATACAGAAATTTAGGTTTTGCAATATAATTGTGTTCAAAAGCTCCTAATCAATTATTTGAACTCCTAATATTTGAATAAAACATTTTTGCGGTCCTTTTTGTAGAGGTTTCAGACGAGTAGGTCTAAATGGGCCTTTCAATGGACCCGTTGGAAATTTTTTTTGAAAGAAAGGCCTCGTTAAAAACCCCTACTACTGTCCTTCAAGCAGAGCTAGAGGACCCTAAAAAGGGGAAAAGAGTGCTTATATTTTATTTCATGAAATAGTTGTTACAAGATGTTTGATACAAGGAGGAATATCAGAAGTAAAAGATAAGACAGACATATTGCCAAGCGAAAAGGTTGCCAAAGAATGCGCTACATGATTTGCCTCACGGCGTACAAAGGAAACAGAAGCTGATACAAAGTCATGAAGAGATTCTCGAATTTGATGAAGAAGAGGCCCTAACGTGGAGAGGTCTAGCCCTGGATTGTTGATTCTATTAGCAATAGAAGCACAATCAGTTTCCAGCAAAATCCGAGTCCATCCTTGAGAGCGAGCGAAGGTGACTCCGGCAAGAAGGCTTTCACCTTCACAAGTGACTACATCCGGATGGCTGCCTAGCGGAAAGGCGAGGCCCCCCACCACTGCACCTGTAGAATCACGTGCCACAGCACCAACCGTCGCAGCACGAGTAGAAGGATTGAAAGCCCCATCTACATTAATTTTGATATGGTTAGGCGAAGGAGGACTCCAGTTTGTGGAGGAAAGAAAAGAAGGTGCTGGAATGGTAGGCACAGTTGCACTGTAGAAGTCATTATGAAGACTAATAGAGTTGACGACAGTAAGCCAAGATGGTTGCAAATGGCGATTATGAATCCAATCATTACGCCTGTTCCAAATGTTCCAAATAGTAGTGAGAAAAAGTCCAAATTTATCGGAGGATAGAAGGTGGGCGGCTTCTTCCAGCCATTGCAGAGTAGAAGGAACCGAACTTCTGTAAAGGCGAATGGGAATACCAGAAAGCTGAAGGGCTTCGATGGCCCCTGAGCAATCTCGAAGGGCATGGAGGATAGTCTCTGAATGATGACCACAAATGGGACAGGGCCCTGATTCTGGTGCAAAGACTTGCAGTTTAGAACCAACTGGTAAAGCACCAGACGCCATGCGCCATCCAAAAGTTTTGACTTTAGGCAAAGCTTTAATTTTTGACAGGAATTTCCAAAAGCGATTAGGCGGAGTTTGTGGGAGCACAGGGCGTTGTAAGAAAAGATAACCAGAGCGAACTGAGTAAATGCCTGAATTGTTAGAAGACCAGAGAATAGAGTCACGATGATCATTTATAATCGGTATACCAAGTACGATGGAAGCATCTGTTGGTGTAAAATATCGATGTACTTTGACAGGATCCCAGGCAGTTTGGTTACGGATCATGAAATCACGGCATCGGATATGGACTTCATCCGAAATTTCATAATTCCCCGTAAGGGTAATAGGGGAGTGACCTCCCCAAACGTCTTTATGTACTCTTATATTACTATTAATTCCTGGGCGATATAGGAATCCTGGGAGAAGGCGTTGAATAGCATTGTACATGCCTTGCCAAGCGAAAGAGCCACGAATAGGCCTGGAGGAATCAAGGATATTCCCAGAGGGGAAATATTTAGCTCGATAAATCTGACCTAGTAGAGAATTTGGTTCACAAATTAGTCTCCATATTTGTTTACCCAAAAGAGCAATGTTGAAGTCATGTAGATCCTTAAATCCCATTCCTCCGGCAGCCTTAGGTAAACAGACATTGTTCCATGGTAGCATATGCCATCCTTTTTTGTTGGATTTACCTGACCACCAATATTGTCTAATAGCTTTGGTCATATCGTCAATGATGTTTTGTGGAAGGAGGTAACAGGATATAACATATTGAGGTAGGGATTGGAGGACTGCTTTAATGAAGATCTCTCGGCCACTAAAGGACAAAAGATGTTTATCCCAACTAGAAAGACGGTCGTGGACTTTATCACGCACAAATCCTAGGGATTCAGTTTTGTTCTTTCCTATGAGCAGTGGGATACCTAAATAAACCCCAGGGTTGGACACCTCGCGTACGTGCAGGAGATTATTTATCTCAGATCTTATAGAAGATGGGGTACGTGGATTATAGAAGATTGTTGATTTTTCAAAGTTTACTGCTTGACCGGAGGCATCGGCGTAAGTTTGCAGAGCTCATTTAAGATGGGCTGCTTCAGTTGTAGAATTGTTAATGAAAACCATACAATCATCAGCAAAAAGAAGGTGATTGATTTTGGGTCCATATTTGCATGCACCAAGTCCCGGAAGAATGTTCGTTTGTTGTGCAGCAGATAGGTAGGCAGAGAGCACTTGCGTGCTGAATAGGAAGAGGAAGGGGGAGAGGGGATCTCCCTGTCGTAATCCGCGCTGAGGTTGAAAAAAAAGGGAAAAAGAATTGTTAATTTTAACTGAAAAAGAGACTGTGGTGATGCAACACATTATAAGGGAAATCCAGTTAGGTGCAAAGCCCATGCGTTCCATAACATTTGCTAAGAAGGACCATTCCACTCGGTCAAAAGCTTTTTCTATATCGAGTTTGAGAGCAATCCCTTGAGATGATTTTGTTGCCCCTGAGTTAATATTGTGAATAATTTCATGGGCGACAAGAATATTATCAGAGATGTTTCGCCCTTGGACAAAAGCTGCTTGATTTGGGCTGATACAAATGGGAATTGTTTGCTTCATTCTGTTAACAATGGTTTTAGCAACTATTTTGTACAGAACAGTGCAAAGACTAATCGGTCTAAGGTGTCTCATGGTAGTCGGGTCGTTTATTTTAGGAATTAGAACCAAAATAGTTTTATTGACCAAAGACATGTCCATAGTTCCTTGTAATACGTTGAGACATAGATTGGTAACGTCTTCTCCAACAGTATCCCAATGCTGTCAGAAGAAACTACTGGGTAGTCCATCAATACCAGGAGCTTTCCTAGGGTCAATGTCCCGGAAAGCGTGGAGTATTTCGTCCTTAGTGAAAGGGCGTTGTAGGTTGTCATTCATAGTCTGGGTAATGGATGGGGTGATTTTATCAAGGATGTTATCGGATATGTGGGGGGTTAGAAGATGTAAAGAGATTTTGGAAATAGCTAGAAGCGATAGATATAATGTCCGATTCAGCTGTACACCAGTTAGAATTGGAGTCAAATAAACCATTAATCGAGTTCTTTTTCCTCCTATTGTTTGCTCGAGCATGAAAAAATCTCGTATTTTTATCACCTTGAGAAAGCCAAAGTGTACGAGATCTTTGAGCCCAATAAGTTTCTTATTCCATTAGTAGTTTATTTAGTTCAGTTCGGTATTTTAAGTAATTATTTTCAGTTGCAGCGGTTAAAGGGCGACATAGGAATTTGTTTATTTTTTCGTTAAAAATTTAATACGCCCAGATGACTTGAGTCTCTGTTGATTCTGCCAATCCTCTAGTTTTGTACCCACGCCATTTATTTTATTATTAGTCGTACCAGGGGTATTTATCCAAGTACTTTGAATAGTTGAGATATTGTCCTTATGATTGGCCCAGCAGTTCTCAAAACGGAAAGAACTGGATGAGCAGTAAGGACGGTTGGACGCAGGGGATGTGTCAAGTGACAAGAAGTAGTGGTCAGATTTGGCTACATATTCCGTTGTGATGTGAAAAGAAGGAAATAGGTTTTGCCAAGCTGGGTTAGCAACGAATCGGTCTAGTCTTTCGTGAATAATTGGAGTTAGGGGCCCAACTTTCGACCAAGTAAACCAGCCCGATGATGGCTTACAATCGAAAAGGTTGTTGCGTGAGAGGCATTGACGAAAATTTGATATTTGTGATCTAGCTCTACGAATCCCACCTTGTTTTTTAGAGTCGGATAGGATTTCGTTGGAATCTCCACCTAAAATCCAAGGGGTATTGCTATTATTTGTATTTAAGGAGTCAATAATTTCCCAAGTTTTATATTTTTGGCTTGTTTCAGAGTGGCCATGTATACCAGTGAATAACATATTGCAATTTTCTAATGTAATTTGAGAATGTATGAAACGCTGGGAGTAAGAAATTAAACTGATATTGATATTGTTTATTGCGAATAAGGCGATTCCAGAACACCCCTCTGAAGGGGGAATAGAAATAACGTTTAAATAACCTAAAGAAATGCATAGTTGGCTACAAGCCACATTATTGAGTTTAGTTTCACATAGGAAAATAACGTCGGGGATGGATTGCCGGACATAATCACGAAGATGTTGAACCACCAGGGCTTGTCCTAGACCCTGGCAGTTCCAGCATAGCATCTTCATTTTGCTCGGCGGGGCTGGGAATCAACCGCCGCCGGAGAGTTTTTAAAGCTGCTCATCCCAGCTTTTGGAGTGGAACCGGACGGTTTGGATTTTTTTGGCTGGAGCGACACTTGAATGGGGGAGCGACGTTTCATGCCGCGATTCGGTGGGCTGGAGCAGGTGCCGGAGCTGCATCATTTGGATAATTTTTCATTAACCAGTGGTTAAAATCATTGAAAATGTGTTGGGTTGTGTGGGGCTCGATTCGATCAACCAATTTAGCTCACCAAGTGGTGGAGAGGTGGATTTTTGGGTGGAAGGGTTGTGGAAGCTAGAATGTAAAAAAATAAACACAATGATTTATAGTGGTTCGGCCTTCTAACAAGCACCTACATCCACTACCTTAGCTTCCCACTAAGGATTTCACAATCAATCCACTAATTGATTCGTCCCCTTTTCTAGGATTAGGAGGAAACCCTTACAACCGATCAAGCTTCTACCCAAAGCCTTGATCAAAACCCTCTTTACAAAGAGATAAATAAAAGCAAACTTAAACCCTCTAATAGGTGTTTGTTTGCACAATGAAGCACTCACCCAAAACCTAAAACACTTGAGCAAATTTGACAATTTTGGCTCACTAGTGTTTGTCTATACAAGAAATGACAAATTAAGCACTAAGACAATTTCTTGATCATTTGATGTTTGACAATATGAGCATTAGCCTTCTCTTGATGCTTGGAGGTCCCTTTTATACTCCCAAATGAGTTTATAGCCGTTTAGGACCGTTGGGGTTGAAATAGAGTCGTTGGAGCCTTTAATTCCCTCCATAAATGCAGTTCTGCAGCTCCCCGTTTCGAAACGCTCGAAGCCGTTTCGAAACACTCTCAATGTAGAAAGAGCCGTTGCAGTCTGTCAGAGTACCCGTTTCGGAACACCCCTTGCCGTTTCGAAACACGTATCGAAACGCTATAAGCCCGTATCGAAACGCCTGCATTTTGAAAGTTAGTTGGGAAAGAGTCGTTGGGGTTTATGACCGTTATGGTCAATGCCACGTAGGCGTATCGAAACGGCCTAGCCCGTTTCGAAACGCTGGGCAAAAATCATGTCCAATGAAGGCTCGTTTCGAAACACGTTTCGAAACGATTTTGCTACTGGAGCACCCTGTTTCGAAACGCCCTAAGGTGTTTCGAAACACCTGGACAGTTTTGTTTAGATTGGCTTTGAAAATCATGAAAAACCCTTTTAAGAAATTCCCTAAACATAATTTCAAGTTGTTTGGACTTTGGAAATGTTTTAAATACTTTTTCAATCAGTCCAAAACATTTTTCAATTATTATATCAAAACATTAGTTCTACAATCTCCCCCTTTTTGATATAATAAAACCACTTGAAAAATTGTTTGGGATTCTCCCCCTTTAACTTTAAAAATGTGAATAAGAGATTAAAAATTTAATTCAAATAAAGCTCCCCCTTATTCATTTGAAAATTCAATTTTTCAAACCATTCTCCCCCTTTTTGTTATATCAAAAAGAATTTAAAACATTAAGTTCAAAAATAACAATAGAGGTAAAATTTGACAAGAATAAGAATTTGGTTTTAAAATGGCTCCCCCTTACTCAAAGCATCATTGAAATGTTAGTCCAACATATATGATCATCTAGTTGAATAAACTAAAAAATAAGACAAATTAATTCAAAACAACTAGAAATTTTACCAACACTTGAATCCAAGGGAGGATGTGAAGCCTTTCTTCTTCAAGTGTTCTTCCTTGTGTGTATGGAGCTCCCCCTCAATTTTTGACTTGTTGAACATCTCCATCACACCTACAATAGACAATCAAGTAATTTTTGGTATCCAAATTGCTTTGGATCCATAAACGTTAGTTGCACAAAATTTAGTCCCCTTAGGAATCCATTTTTCAATTTCATCCTTTTTAGTTGAAGTGGTTAGTCCTTTTGGGACCCATACACTTCTAAAACATTTTCCATTCACAAATCTAGGGGCACTAGATTGTCTAACATAAAAGTTTGATTTTCCAAAATTGTTTTTCTTTTCAAGCTCTTTGGAAATCAAACCTTTTTCCTCTTGAACTTTTTGAAGCAATTTTTGTAAATCAAAACATTTTAATTCAAACTCTTCAAGTTTTGCTTCAAGTTCAAGTTTGATTTTAGAAAGCAAATCATTTTGAATTTTTAACTTTGAAATCAATTTATTGTTTTTCAAAATGTGGCTTTTAAAATCTAAAACCAAATCATCATAGGCATCTTGTAATTCATCAAAAGTGTAAAAACATGAAGTAGATGAATTAGAAGTTGCCCTTGAATCTTCTTCGATGGCCATAAGGCAAAGGTTGGCTTGTTCATCGTCGGTGGAGTCTTCATCACTCCAAGTAGCCAAATGTGCCTTCTTCTTATGGCTTGAAGTGCTTGCCCTCTCCTTTCTTTTAGGTTCTCGTTCAAGCTCTCTCAAGGCTTTCTTCATGAACGGGGCACACTTCTTGAAGAGATGAACTATCTCTTCATCTTCATCCTCCTCTTCACTTGAGTAGACATGATGGCAAGTGGAGGATTTGAGAGCCATGGCACTTGCATTGATACCAAGCCCTTTGATTTTCTTCTCTCCCATAGCTCTAATTTCTTCCCTTTTCTTCTCATCCTCTTTGTTCTTCTTCATGATTTGATGAGTAAGGAGAGACCCCATGAGTTCATCAAGCTTCAACATTTTCAAATTTTTGGCTTCGATGATGGCGGTCCTCTTTGAGTCCCAAGACTCGGGAAGTGAGTAGATGAGCTTTCGAACAAGCTTTTCTTCCGGGATGGCTTCTCCATAGCCTTTGAGACCATTGGTGATGGTGGAGAACCTATCAAACATTTTCTCGATGTTCTCTTCCGGATCCATTTTGAAGTTCTCATACTCCAAAGTTAGGAGCCCAATCTTGATCTCCTTTACTTCATTTGTCCCCTCGTATGTGACTTCAAGCTTGTCCCATACCTCCTTGGCACTCTCACAAGAAGACATCTTCTCATAGATGGATGGACCAAATGCACAAAATAGAATGTGCAATGCTTTGCAATTTAGCTCCATCTTCTTGCGATCGTCGGCACTCCACTCCGCTTTACTTCTTTGAGGCACGAACGGGCCATCTTCAACTACATCCCATAGCTTGTAATCTTTTGATTTGATGAAGAACTTCATCTTTGTCTTCCAATGGGCATAGTGAGCTCCGTCAAAGAAAGGCAGTTTGTCGATTGATTGTGCCATTTGAGCCGGTTGATGAACTAGTGATCGAGCTTGCCGGATCTTCTCAATAGGATGTTAATCCTCACCGATTGAGCCAAGCTCTGATACCAATTGTTGGGTTGTGTGGGGCTCGATTTGATCAACCAATTTAGCTCACCAAGTGGTGGAGAGGTGGATTTTTGGGTGGAAGGGTTGTGGAAGCTAGAATGTAAAAAAAAACACAATGATTTATAGTGGTTCGGCCTTCTAACAAGCACCTACATCCACTACCTTAGCTTCCCACTAAGGATTTCACAATCAATCCACTAATTGATTCGTCCCCTTTTCTAGGATTAGGAGGAAACCCTTACAACCGATCAAGCTTCTACCCAAAGCCTTGATCAAAACCCTCTTTACAAAGAGATAAATAAAAGCAAACTTAAACCCTCTAATAGGTGTTTGTTTGCACAATGAAGCACTCACCCAAAACCTAAAACACTTGAGCAAATTTGACAATTTTGGCTCACTAGTGTTTGTCTATACAAGAAATGACAAATTAAGCACTAAGACAATTTCTTGATCATTTGATGTTTGACAATATGAGCATTAGCCTTCTCTTGATGCTTGGAGGTCCCTTTTATACTCCCAAATGAGTTTATAGCCGTTTAGGACCGTTGGGGTTGAAATAGAGTCGTTGGAGCCTTTAATTCCCTCCATAAATGCAGTTCTGCAGCTCCCCGTTTCGAAACGCTCGAAGCCGTTTCGAAACACTCTCAATGTAGAAAGAGCCGTTGCAGTCTGTCAGAGTACCCGTTTCGGAACACCCCTTGCCATTTCGAAACACGTATCGAAACGCTATAAGCCCGTATCGAAACGCCTGCATTTTGAAAGTTAGTTGGGAAAGAGTCGTTGGGGTTTATGACCGTTATGGTCAATGCCACGTAGGCGTATCGAAACGGCCTAGCCCGTTTCGAAACGCTGGGCAAAAATCATGTCCAATGAAGGCTCGTTTCGAAACACGTTTCGAAACGATTTTGCTACTGGAGCACCCTGTTTCGAAACGCCCTAAGGTGTTTCGAAACACCTGGACAGTTTTGTTTAGATTGGCTTTGAAAATCATGAAAAACCCTTTTAAGAAATTCCCTAAACATAATTTCAAGTTGTTTGGACTTTGGAAATGTTTTAAATACTTTTTAAATCAGTCCAAAATATTTTTCAATTATTATATCAAAACATTAGTTCTACAAAATGGTATCGGTAGAAATAGGGGGCTTACGCAGTTCAGCTTCTATTTTCTTAATTTGCTGGGCAGTTGGACTTGGTACACCATCATCAGTTGTATCCCATTCCCCATCAGAGTCATCCTCAGGAATCGGGTAGATGGTGTTCAAAGGTTGGGGCTCAAGAGGGGCTTTCTGCTTGGAGTCTGTGGCTGGTATTTCATTTACGGGGGGGGGGGGGGGCATCCCCCATGGCAGTATCAGTATTGGGAGCATCTTCAGTGGGCTGTTTCGAAAACGACGCGGCATTGCCCTCGTTAAAAGAGCCTGCAGTTGAGTTAAAACATAGTAATTTAGTAAAAGAGAATTTTTTTGAAAGGGAAGTTATTGTTAATGGGGAGATTAGAAAATATACCCATAGCAGTAGGTTCATTGATTGGAATAGGATTAGTGTTGGCAACAACAACTGGAGCAGGATTAACTGGGCAAGATAAGAATAATAACGTAAATAGATAAAACAGTAGAGTTAAAGTAAATTTATAATGAAGATGAATTGAAGATGAAAATTTTGAACAAGAGTATGGGAATGTACCATTTGGTAGAGGATTGTTCTGGTTGAGTTCGGGTTCGACATATCGAAGACGCCCCCTTGTACCAGCTGGGCGGCATCTCGGAGGGAGATAGCGGAGTCATTCTCCGTATTGCAGTTTGTTCAAGTCAAGAGAAGCTCGATTGGGGCAGTTTTCAATCGTATGACTAATGATTCCGCAGCCAGGACAAAGGATGGGAAGGCGTTCATATTGGATACGACACATAGTTTTGTTTGTACCCGATCCTATGAAGACGAAACGGGTAACATGTTTGGTAATGTTCAGGAATATCTCCACTCGCAGAAATTCTTTCATGTTTCCATCCGCTTCTCGTGTATCAGTTCGGATAACATTCCCAACCATCATCCCGAGGGCATGTCCAACAAGGTGCGAACGGTCAAAGTCCTCATAGAGTGAGGCTGGAAGAGAAAAGAATCGTATCCAAATCCTCATAGAGTTGAAGGAATATTCCCCAAGCGGCTTAGCAGGGTCATACTCAGTAATGGCAAGCCATTCGTCCTTATATAGCCAAGGACCCCGATTAAGGACCTCATAACAGGACTTGACGTCCTTGAACTTGATCTTCAAGTAGTTGTCTTGAATGACAGAGATGGATACTACATTATTTGGCTTCCAGATGCCTTCGAATGCGTTAATGACAACATAGATGTCAACAGTTTTGGAGGATATGAAACATCCTAAAAGGCAGGCCTTGGGGTCTTCCTCGACAAAATCCCAGCCAAAGTCTGGGGTATATAAGAGTTCTGTTTCCTCAGATGTGAGGTTGAGAGAGCTTAGCTGTGGGATAGATGAAGATGCCATAGCAGAAGGAAGTTGGAAGAGCAGAGGCTTGGAATAAGAGAAGGCTTGTGAGAATATGCTTATTTGATTGATGTTTAAATAGAAGTGGTTGACTATAATAGTACTTTGGTAAGTATCAAAAAAAGGAAGGGAATAAAATTTTAGTATGGAAAGATTTATATTCCATGAATCGTTGGTTAAGGAGGTTTTAGGAGGGAAAGATTGAAAAGTAATTGAATAAAATAGAAATTTAATATAGGAGTAAATCAGTTTTGAAAATTTTGATTTTAATACATAGGAAATAGTAGAAAATTCAGGGAGAGTAATAAATTCAACATAATAAGAGGAATAATTATAAAAGATTTGAACAATTTTGGTAATATAACGGTTATTTTTATGAAAGGATATTCTATTAGCAATAAATAGAAAAATATAAAGAGAGATTTTTGTACTATTTATGAATGCTAGTAAAGATAAGGCAAGAATTGAGGGATTGATTTCTTGACATGGGTGGAATTTTGTCAGAGAATTTGACAAGAAATAAGGAGAGTAATTAAAGAAATAATTACTCGTATTTCTTGGAAAAAAGGAAAAGTCTGAGTAACTTTTAATTTTTGAAAGCAGAATTGAAAGATAACTGAAAAGCCTAGTAATCAATTTATTTTTTAATATTGGAAGGTTGATAACAAAGGTAATAAAGGAAAGAAAAGAATAGTTGATTAAAAAAATTTGGAATATTATTGTTTTAAAAAAGCCGGGAAGAGATGTAATACATTTATAAGGAGAAATGTTCAGAGTAAATAGCGGTAGGCCATTTAAGATGGTATTTGAAAATACGAGATAAATTATCGATAGTATGAAAATTGGATTATTATGTAAAGAGAAAGGTACCCTATAAGATAGGGGTTTGAGAGGATCCCAAGATTGGGCTAGTAAAGAGTCACCTAAAGAGGCGTAGTAGGAATAGAATTCCTTAGTGATAATCGAATGGAGGGATAAATCTATATGGAAACATTCATGTGGTGCATATTGGAAAGCATACATAGCAGAGTAAAAGCATGTAGACATACATCTAAGGATAAAATGAAAACGAAAGAAAAGCAGAGCAAAAAGGAAAGCAGGAAAAAAGCAACCATAAAAAGATACATACCCAGGGAAAGAAGGAAGCGGGGATAAGAAATTTAATACAGACCAAATGAGCAAATAGGGGGGCAAAGAAATAAAATTAAATACTAAGAAAAAATTACATAACCAGAAAAAATAGGGGGACGTCCCGTAATATTGCCCGATTGTATTAGCCAAAGAGTGCGTAATCTGCATAAAAATGAGCAGCATAAAGAGATTAGTGAGCTTCATGCAGAAATTGTTCAGAATAAAACGATAAATATTATAGAGTAAATGATAGATGAAACTGTCAGTTAATAGATGGTAATACGTTGGAGGGTTAGCTAGTGTAAGAGGAAGCCAGTTAAAATAATAAATAATGATGCAGAGCCTATTTAGGAAAATACTACACATAATAGAATTATGAGGATATGTAGATACCGTACCCCAATAAAGCATATAAGCTAAAGTTAACATCCATTTAGAAAGAGGGCATATAATAAGGTTAAATGGAAGGAACAATATCAGGTATTCATATAAAAATTTGTGTCTTGCAAACAAGGATTTAGAGTAGATAGTCCACATATAATAATTTGGAGTATTGATTAAATTTTTTTAACACATGGAGGCAAGAGAGCGTTGTTTGGTAGATTACATGAGAAGGTTGGACAGTCTGTTAAAGAAACAGTTATTTGCAGATGAGCCATTTCACAATTATGATTAAAAGGGTGTAGCATTATAAAAGTTAACATGGAGAATAATTGCAGAAAGTAAATATAAATCACAAATGTAAAAGGTGTGATAAGATTAACTCCCAACACATGCCCTGTAAAAAACAAGACATAGATGGAACTCTGTGACAGCCATAATGGAGAAAGGATTATAAAGACAAGAAAGTAAGAGTAGTATCTATGAGCTTTGTAGCAGATTATCATAGTAGTTGTTGGAGTGTACTCCTGAGGTTGAGCAGAGAGGATTCTATTTTGACTTGCTTGCGAATGATGAGTCATGGAAATATGAACAAAAAAAAAGTATTGAGAGCGATTGTAATATGTAATAAATGAGAATCCCAAGGAATGGGCTGGTGTAAAATTCCCTTGAAGGGCTCGATATATATGTGAAGCAATAACAGATTTCAGTGGTATAACAGAGATATTATCAAAGAGGTTTATAAGTAAATATGAAATAATCCTTGGTATAACATAAGTGAAATCAAAGAGATATTTAGATAAAGAAAGAACACAGAGATGCTTCATATGCATAATAGATGTATCTAGCTTAAAAGATATGTTTTCGTGGTACAGTAAAAGAGGATGTGGGATGGCAGGATAGCATTTTGTGATAATATATGAAGTAAAAACATAACATTTAAGGGGGTTATGGAAACAATAACAGTAAACAAAGGGGAAGAATAAGAAAAGCAGAGTGAAGATTATAGCCAAGCACCAAATTAAACCAGAGATATATACACTCAGAGATAGCTTGAGAAGGTCAATAGTATCGAAAGAACAAATCAAACCAGTATACAGGAATGAAGAGATATATATCATAGAGAAAAAGAATAAAGGGGAAAATTGTGGAAGACGCAAGGTATTATACCTCCGAAAGATAGCTCTTCTAACCCCAAGGCAGATGGTAGTAAATCCATGGTTATTGGGTCTGAAAGAAGCTCGAATCTGGAGAAAAAACACAGGAGATAGAAATATTAAGCAAAGAGATATATGAAAAGTAAGAAAAAAATAAAGAAAATGGATGGGAACCCTAGCCGGTCCGTCGACTTAGAAAAAAATTGAAAACCCATATGGAAAGATGCTGCCGAAAACCAAAATCTCCACCAATCCCCAGCAAGAAGGGATGTAAGATTGACCTCCGGTGTTGATTTGAAACAGAGAAGAAGGCAGAAAACCGTAAGTTGGGAAAAAACAATATTAACAGTAAGAAAATAGAACATCAAAAAGGGTTTAAAGAGATGAGAGGAAAGAAAGAAAGGCAACGATCTCCAGGGGAAATGAGATCTATCCCAAATCTGGAGAAAGGATACGAGATAGGTTGTTCAAGAAATCTGCAATCAAAAAAGAAAACCATTAGTGAAGGGATCTGAAGAAGAGGGAAAAAAGTAGATAATAAAATTGTGGGAAACCCTAGACGGTTCGACTGTCTGGGAAAAATCAAAAGGGGCCCAAAAACCCTAGATGGCAAAGAGGATAGAACGGCCGCCGCAAACATCCAACGGGAGATTCTTACCCACTCCATTATCGATCTGTAAAAGAAACAGAAAAAGAAATGAAAATCAGAGGGATTAACAAAAGACAGGCGAGGATAACAAAAAAATGAAACAATAAAATGAATGGAGGGACGATTGGGGAGAGGACTAAAATCAACCCAAAAACCGATAAAAAGAAAACCCTTGGATTGCCCAGATCTGGAAAGCACAAGCAAGGGAAAATTAGATCTGCAGAAAAAATAAAGGGAAATTAAAAAGCAAAAAGATATAATAGAAAAACCCATAGGCAGATTAATGCGAGAAACAAAATTTATAAAACTTATCTGGAACGCCCATTGAGTTCCTTGGTTAGAGATGAATGGCCAAGACAGGGGCTTAGACCAAACGTCCAGATCCGAGTATCGCCGGAGATCCGAGAATCGCCGGAAAGATCTCAAAGGGGACAACCAGATCAGTGAAGAAATGGCGATAAAAGAGGGGAAAAAAGATCCGTTAACAAAAGATATAGAAACGATATGATGAAAAAATAGAGAACACAAATAAAATGATTTTGCCTGAATGATCTGTATATTGCATGAAGCAATATTTGGCTGGAAGAAACAAGAGAGGAGAAACAATATGATTAGAAAACAAAGAAAAAAATGAAATAAGATAACAATAACACAAACCGTAAGTGATAGATGGTGGGTGAGTGGGATGACTCTCTGACTTCTCATCTCGATTTCCAAGGAAATCAAAATGGTTCGGTTCCCGATTGGCTTGCAAAAGCGGCAGAGAAGGAGAAGCGTCGTGTGGGGGAAGGGGATTGGTGGAAAAAAAATTGAAATTTCCACCGGAAAAAAAGGAAAATGAGGAACAACAAGCCAAAACTCAAAAGAGACCCCCGAAAATTTTGAGAGAGAATTGAGAGCCATCCCACCCACACCTGTTACCCACCCACCCGTTGGAATTTTAACTGAGTAAAAAGTAAAGAAATTGAGCTTTTGCAATATAATTGTGTTGAATAGCTCCTAATCAATTACATGAACTCCTAATATTTGACTAAAACTTATTTTGCGGTCCTTTTTGTAGAGGTTTCGGACGAGCAGGTCTAAATGGGCCTTTCAATGGACCCGTTGGAATTTTAAATGAGTAAAAAGTACAGAAATTGAGGTTTTGCAATATAATTGTGTTGAAAAGCTCCTAATCAATTATTTGAACTCCTAATATTTGAATAAAACATTTTTGCGGTCCTTTTTATAGAGGTTTCGGAGGAGTAGGTCTAAATGGGCCTTACAATGGACCCGTTGAAATTTTAACTGAGTAAAAAGTACAGAAACTGAGGTTTTGAATTATAATTGTGTTGAAAAGCTCCTAATCAATTATTTGAACTCATAATATTTGAATAAAACATTCTTGCGGTCCTTTTTGTAGATGTTTCGGACGAGCAGGTCCAAATGGGCCTTTCAATGGACCCGTTGGAATTTTAACTAAGTAAAAAGTACATAAATTGAGGTTTTGCAATATAATTGTGTTGAAAAGCTCCTAATCAATTACATGAACTCCTAAAATTTGATTAAAACTTGTTTTGCAGTCCTTTTTGTAGAGGTTTCGGACGAACGGGTCGAAATGGGCCTTTCAATGGACCCGTTGGAATTTTAACTGAGTAAAAAGTACAGAAATTGCGGTTTTGCAATATAATTGTGTTGAAAAGCTCCTAATCAAATACATGAACTCCTAAAATTTGATTAAAACTTGTGTTGCGGTCCTTTTTGTAGAGGTTTCGGACGAGCGGGTCGAAATGGGCCTTTCAATGGACCCGTTGGAATTTTAACTGAGTAAAAAGTACAGAAATTGAGGTTTTGCAATATAATTGTGTTCAAAAGCTCCTAATCAATTACTTGAACTCCTAATACTTGAATAAAACATTTTTGCGGTCCTTTTTGTAGAGGTTTCAGACGAGCATGTCTAAATGGGCCTTTCAATGGACCCGTTGGAATTTTCAATGAGTAAAAAGTACAGAAATTGAGCTTTTGCATTATAATTATGTTGAAAAGCTCCTAATCAATTACATGAACTCCTAAAATTTGATTAAAACTTGTTTTGCAGTCTTTTTTGTAGAGGTTTCGGACGAGCGGGTTGAAATGGGCCATTCAATGGACCCGTTGGAATTTTAAATGATTAAAAAGTACAGTAATTGAGGTTTTGCAATATAATTGTGTTGAAAAGCTCCTAATCAATTATTTGGACTCCTAATATTTGATTAAAACAAGTTTTGCAGTCCTTTTTGTAAAGGTTTCGGACAAGCGGGTCGAAATGGGCCTTTCAATGGACCCGTTGGAATTTTAAATGAGTAAAAAGTACAAAAATTGAGGTTTTGCAATATAATTGTGTTTAAAAGCTCCTAATCAATTATTTGAACTCCTAATATTTGAATAAAACATTTTTGCGGTCGTTTTTGTAGAGGTTTCGGACGAGCAGGTCTAAATGGGCATTTCAATGGACCCGTTGGAATTTTAACTGAGTAAAAAGTACAGAAATTGCGGTTTTGCAATATAATTGTGTTTAAAATATCCTAATAAATTATTTGAACTCCTAATATTTGATTAAAACTTGTTTTGTGGTCCTTTTTGTAAAGGTTTCGGACGAGCAGGTCTAAATGGGCCTTTCAATGGACCCGTTGGAATTTTAAAAGAGTAAAAAGTACAAAAATTGAGGTTTTGCAATATAATTGTGTTGAAAAGCTCCTAATCAATTACATGAACTCCTAAAATTTGATTAAAACTTGTTTTGCAGTCCTTTTTGTAGAGGTTTCGGACGAGCGGGTCGAAATGGGACTTTCAATGGACCTGTTGGAATTTTAACTGAGTAAAAAGTACAGAAATTGCGGTTTTGCAATATAATTGTGTTTAAAATATCCTAATAAATTATTTGAACTCCTAATATTTGATTAAAACTTGTTTTGCGGTCCTTTTTGTAGAGGTTTCGGACGAGCAGGTCTAAATGGGCCTTTCAATGGACCCGTTGGAATTTTAAAAGAGTAAAAAGTTCAAAAATTGAGGTTTTGCAATATAATTGTGTTGAAAAGCTCCTAATCAATTACATGAACTCCTAAAATTTGATTAAAACATGTTTTGCAGTCCTTTTTGTATAGGTTTCGGACGAGCAGGTCTAAATGGGCCTTTCAATGGACCCGTTGGAATTTTAACAGAGTAAAAAGTACAGAAATTGAGGTTTTGCAATATAATTGATTTGAAAAGCTCCTAATCAATTATTTGAACTCCTAATATTTGACTAAAACTTGTTTTGCGGTCCTTTTTGTAGAGGTTTCGGACAAGCAGGTCTAAATGGGCCTTTCAATGGACTCGTTGGAATTTTAACTGAGTAAAAAGTACAGAAATTGAGGTTTTGCAATATAATTGATTTTAAAAGCTCCTAATCAATTATTTGAACTCCTAATATTTGACTAAAACTTGTTTTGCGGTCCTTTTTGTAGAGGTTTCGAACGAGCAGGTCTAAATGGGCCTTTCAATGGACCCGTTAGAATTTTAAATGAGTAAAAAGTACAGAAATTGAGGTTTCGCAATATAATTGTGTTTAAAAGCTCCTATTCAATTACATGAACTCCTAAAATTTGATTAAAACTTGTTTTGTAGTCATTTTTGTAGAGGTTTCGGACGAGCGGGTTGAAATGGGCCATTCAATGGACCCGTTGGAATTTTAAATGATTAAAAAGTACAGAAATTGAGGTTTTGCAATATAATTGTTTTGAAAAGCTCCTAATCAATTATTTAAACTCCTAATATTTGAATAAAACATTTTTGCGGTTGTTTTTGTAGAGGTTTCGGACGAGCAGGTCCAAATGTGCCTTTCAATGGACCCGTTGGAATTTTAACTGAGTAAAAAGTACAGAAATTGAGGTTTTGCAATATAATTGTGTTTAAAAGCTCCTAATCAATTACTTGAACTCCTAATATTTGAATAAAACATTTTTGCGGCCCTTTTTGTAGAGGTTTCGGACGAGCAGGTCTAAATGGGCCTTTCAATGGACCGGTTGGAATTTTAACTGAGTAAAAAGTAAAGAAATTGAGCTTTTGCAATATAATTGGGTTGAATAGCTCCTAATCAATTACATGAACTCCTAATATTTGACTAAAACTTATTTTGCGGTCCTTTTTGTAGAGGTTTCGGACGAGCAGGTCCAAATGGGCCTTTCAATGGACCCGTTGGAATTTTAAATGAGTAAAAAGTACAGAAATTGAGGTTTTGCAATATAATTGTTTTGAAAAGCTCCTAATCAATTATTTGAACTCCTAATATTTGAATAAAAACATTTTGCGGTCCTTTTTGTAGAGGTTTCGGAGGTGTAGGTCTAAATGGGCCTTTCAATGGACCCGTTGGAATTTTAACTGAGTAAAAAGTACAGAAATTGAGGTTTTGCAATATAATTGTGTTGAAAAGCTCCTAATCAATTATTTGAACTCATAATATTTGAATAAAACATTTTTGCGGTCCTTTTTGTAGATGTTTCGGACGAGCAGGTCCAAATGGGCCTTTCAATGGACCCGTTGGAATTTTAACTGAGTAAAAAGTACATAAATTGAGGTATTGCAATATAATTGTGTTGAAAAGCTCCTAATCAATTACATGAACTCCTAAAATTTGATTAAACCTTGTTTTGCAGTCCTTTTTGTAGAGGTTTCGGACGAGCGGGTCGAAATGGGCCTTTCAATGGACCCGTTGGAATTTTAACTGAGTAAAAAGTAGAGAAATTGCGGTTTTGCAATATAATTGTGTTGAAAAGCTCCTAATCAAATACATGACCTCCTAAAATTTGATTAAAACTTGTTTTGCGGTCCTTTTTGTAGAGGTTTCGGACGAGCGGGTCGAAAGGGGCCTTTCAATGGAACCGTTGGAATTTTAACTAAGTAAAAAGTACAGAAATTGAGGTTTTGCAATATAATTGTGTTCAAAAGCTCCTAATCAATTATTTGAACTCCTAATATTTGAATAAAACATTTTTGTGGTCCTTTTTGTAGAGGTTTCGAACGAGCAGGTCCAAATGGGCCTTTCAATGGACCCGTGGAATTTTAACTGAGTAAAAAGTACATAAATTGAGGTTTTGCAATATAATTGTGTTGAAAAGCTCCTAATCAATTACATGAACTCCTAAAATTTGATTAAAACTTGTTTTGTAGTCCTTTTTGTAGAGGTTTCGGACGAGCAGGTCTAAATGAGCCTTTCAATGGACCCGTTGGAATTTTAACTGAGTAAAAAGTACAGAAATTGAGGTTTTGCAATATAATTGTGTTGAAAAGCTCCTAATCAATTATTTGAACTCCTAAAATTGAAATAAAACTTGTTTTGCAGTCCTTTTTGTAGAGGTTTCGGACGAGCGGGTCGAAATGGGCCATTCAATGGACCCGTTGGAATTTTAACTGAGTAAAAAGTACAGAAATTGAGGTTTTGCAATATAATTGTGTTCAAAATCTCCTAATCAATTATTTGAACTCCTAATATTTGAATAAAACATTTTTCCGGTCCTTTTTGTAGAGGTTTCGGACGAGGGGGTCGAAATGGGCCTTTCAATGGACCCATTGGAATTTTAAATGAGTAAAAAGTATAGAAATTGAGGTTTTGCAATATAATTGTGTTGAAAAGCTCCTAATCAATTATTTGAACTCCTAATATTTGAATAAAACAGTTTTGCGTTCCTTTTTGTAGAGGTTTCGGACGAGCAGGTCTAAATGGGCCTTTCAATGGACCCGTTGGAATTTTAACTGAGTAAAAAGTACAGAAATTGAGGTTTTGCAATATAATTGTGTTGAAAAGCTCCTAATCAATTACATGAACTCCTAAAATTTGATTAAAACTTGTTTTGCAGTCCTTTTTGTAGAGGTTTCGGACGAGCAGGTCTAAATGGGCCTTTCAATGCACCCGTTGGAATTTGAAATGAGTAAATAGTACAGAAATTGAGGTTTTGCAATATAATTGTGTTGAAAAGCTCCTAATCAATTATTTGAACTCCTAATATTTGATTAAAACTTGTTTTGCAGTCCTTTTTGTAGAGGTTTCGGACGAGCGGGTCGAAATGGGCCTTTCAATGGACCCGTTGGAATTTTAACTGAGTAAAACGTACAGAAATTGAGGTTTTGCAATTTAATTGTGTTGAAAAGCTCCTAATCAATTATTTGTACTCCTAATATTTGAATAAAACATTTTTCCGGTCCTTTTTGTAGAGGTTTCGGACGAGGGGGTCGAAATGGGACTTTCAATGGACCCGTTGGAATTTGAAATGAGTAAAAAGTACAGAAATTGAGGTTTTGCAATATAATTGTGTTGAAAAGCTCCTAATCTATTACATGAACTCCTAAAATTTGATTAAAACTTGTTTTGTGGTCCTTTTTGTAGAGGTTTCGGACGAGCGGGTCGAAATGGGCCATTCAATGGACCCGTTGGAATTTTAACTGAATAAAAAGTACAGAAATTGAGGTTTTGCAATATAATTGTATTGAAAAGCTCCTAATCAATTATTTGAACTCCTAATATGTGATTAAAACTTGTTTTGCGGTCCTTTTTGTAGAGGTTTCGGACGAGCAGGTCTAAATGGGCCTTTCAATGGACTCGTTGGAATTTTAACTGAGTAAAAAGTACAGAAATTGAGGTTTTGCAATATAATTGTGTTGAAAAGCTCCTAATCAATTACATGAACTCCTAAAATTTGATTAAAACTTGTTTTGCAGTCTTTTTTGTAGAGGTTTCGGACGAGGGGGTCGAAATAGGCCTTTCAATGGACCCGTTGGAATTTGAAATGAATAAAAAGTATAGAAATTGCGGTTTTGCAATATAATTGTGTTGAAAAGCTCCTAATAAATTATTTGAACTCCTAATATGTGATTAAAACTTGTTTTGCGGTCCTTTTTGTAGAGGTTTCAGACGAGCAGGTCGAAATGGGCCTTTCAATGGACCCGTTGGAATTTTAAATGAGTAAAAAGTACAAAAATTGAGGTTTTGCAAAATAATTGTGTTGAAAAGCTCCTAATCAATTATTTGAACTCCTAATATTTGAATAAAACAGTTTTGCGTTCCTTTTTGTAGAGGTTTCGGACGAGCAGGTCTAAATGGGCCTTTCAATGGACCCGTTGGAATTTTAACTGAGTAAAAAGTACAGAAATTGAGGTTTTGCAATATAATTGTGTTGAAAAGCTCCTAATCAATTACATGAACTCCTAAAATTTGATTAAAACTTGTTTTGCAGTCTTTTTTGTAGAGGTTTCGGACGAGGGGGTCGAAATAGGCCTTTCAATGGACCCGTTGGAATTTGAAATGAATAAAAAGTATAGAAATTGCGGTTTTGCAATATAATTGTGTTGAAAAGCTCCTAATAAATTATTTGAACTCCTAATATGTGATTAAAACTTGTTTTGCGGTCCTTTTTGTAGAGGTTTCGGACGAGCAGGTCGAAATGGGCCTTTCAATGGACCCGTTGGAATTTTAAATGAGTAAAAAGTACAAAAATTGAGGTTTTGCAAAATAATTGTGTTTAAAAGCTCCTAATCAATTATTTGAACTCCTAATATTTGAATAAAACAGTTTTGCGTTCCTTTTTGTAGAGGTTTCGGACGAGTAGGTCTAAATGGGCCTTTCAATGGACCCGTTGGAATTTTAACTGAGTAAAAAGTACAGAAATTGAGGTTTTGCAATATAATTGTGTTGAAAAGCTCCTAATCAATTACATGAACTCCTAAAATTTGATTAAAACTTGTTTTGCAGTCCTTTTTGTAGAGGTTTCGGACGAGCAGGTCTAAATGGGCCTTTCAATGCACCCGTTGGAATTTAAAATGAGTAAATAGTACAGAAATTGAGGTTTTGCAATATAATTGTGTTGAAAAGCTCCTAATCAATTATTTGAACTCCTAATATTTGATTAAAACTTGTTTTGCAGTCCTTTTTGTAGAGGTTTCGGACGAGCGGGTCGAAATGGGCCTTTCAATGGACCCGTTGGAATTTTAACTGAGTAAAACGTACAGAAATTGAGGTTTTGCAATTTAATTGTGTTGAAAAGCTCCTAATCAATTATTTGTACTCCTAATATTTGAATAAAACATTTTTCTGGTCCTTTTTGTAGAGGTTTCGGACGAGGGGGTCGAAATGGGACTTTCAATGGACCCGTTGGAATTTGAAATGAGTAAAAACTACAGAAATTGAGGTTTTGCAATATAATTGTGTTGAAAAGCTCCTAATCTATTACATGAACTCCTAAAATTTGATTAAAACTTGTTTTGTGGTCCTTTTTGTAGAGGTTTCGGACGAGCGGGTCGAAATGGGCCATTCAATGGACCCGTTGGAATTTTAACTGAATAAAAAGTACAGAAATTGAGGTTTTGCAATATAATTGTATTGAAAAGCTCCTAATCAATTATTTGAACTCCTAATATGTGATTAAAACTTGTTTTGCGGTCCTTTTTGTAGAGGTTTCGGACGAGCAGGTCTAAATGGGCCTTTCAATGGACCCGTTGGAATTTTAACTGAGTAAAAAGTACAGAAATTGAGGTTTTGCAATATAATTGTGTTGAAAAGCTCCTAATCAATTACATGAACTCCTAAAATTTGATTAAAACTTGTTTTGCAGTCTTTTTTGTAGAGGTTTCGGACGAGGGGGTCGAAATAGGCCTTTCAATGGACCCGTTGGAATTTTAACTGAATAAAAAGTATAGAAATTGCGGTTTTGCAATATAATTGTGTTGAAAAGCTCCTAATCAATTATTTGAACTCCTAATATGTGATTAAAACTTGTTTTGCGGTCCTTTTTGTAGAGGTTTCGGACGAGCAGGTCGAAATGGGCCTTTCAATGGACCCGTTGGAATTTTAAATGAGTAAAAAGTACAAAAATTGAGGTTTTGCAAAATAATTGTGTTGAAAAGCTCCTAATCAATTATTTGAACTCCTAATATTTGAATAAAACAGTTTTGCGTTCCTTTTTGTAGAGGTTTCGGACGAGCAGGTCTAAATGGGCCTTTCAATGGACCCGTTGGAATTTTAACTGAGTAAAAAGTACAGAAATTGAGGTTTTGCAATATAATTGTGTTGAAAAGCTCCTAATCAATTACATGAACTCCTAAAATTTGATTAAAACTTGTTTTGCAGTCCTTTTTGTAGAAGTTTCGGACGAGCGGGTCGAAATGGGCCTTTCAATGGACCCGTTGGAATTTTAAATGAGTAAAAAGTACATAAATTGAGGTTTTACAATATATTGTGTTGAAAAGCTCCTAATCAATTATTTGATCTCCTAATATTTGAATAAAACATTTTTGCAGTCCTTTTTGTAGAGGTTTCGGACGAGCAGGTCTAAATGGGCCTTTCAATGGACCCGTTGGAATTTTAATTGAGTAAAAAGTACAGAAATTGAGGTTTTGCAATATAATTGTGTTGAAAAGCTCCTAATCAATTACATGAACTCCTAAAATTTGATTAAAACTTGTTTTGCAGTCCTTTTTGTAGAGGTTTCGGACGAGCAGGTCTAAATGGGCCTTTCAATGGACCCGTTGGAATTTTAACTGAGTAAAAAGTACAGAAATTGAGGTTTTGCAATATAATTGTGTTGAAAAGCTCCTAATCAATTACATGAACTCCTAAAATTTGATTAAAACTTGTTTTGCAGTCCTTTTTATAGAGGTTTGGTACGAGCGGGTCGAAATGGGCCTTTCAATGGACCCGTTGGAATTTTAATTGAGTAAAAAGTACAGAAATTACGGTTTTGCAATATAATAGTGTTGAAAAGCTCCTAATCAATTATTTGAACTCCTAATATTTGAATAAAACATTTTTGCGGTCCTTTTTGTAGAGGTTTCAGACGAGAAGGTCTAAATGGGCATTTCAATGGACCCGTTGGAATTTTAACTGAGTAAAAAGTACAGAAATTGAGGTTTTGCAATATAATTGTGTTGAAAAGCTCCTAATCAATTATTTGAACTCCTAATATTTGAATAAAACATTTTTGCGGCCCTTTTTGAAGAGGTTTCGGACGAGCAGGTCTAAATGGGCCTTTCAATGGACCCGTTGGAATTTTAACTGAGTAAAATGTACAGAAATTGAGGTTTTGCAATATAATTGTGTTGAAAAGCTCCTAATCAATTATTTGAACTCTTAAAATTTGATTAAAACTTGTATTACGGTCTTTTTTGTCGAGGTTTCGGACGAGCATGTCTAAATGGGCCATTCAATGGACCCGTTGGAATTTTAACTTAGTAAAAAGTACAAAAATTGAGGTATTGAAATATAATTGTATTGAAATGCTCCTAATCAATAATTTGAACACTTAAAATTTGATTTAAACTTGTTTTGCGGTCCTTTTTGTAGAGGTTTCGGACGAGCATGTCGAAATGGTCCCTTCAATGGACCCGTTGAACTTTTAACTAGGTAAAAAGTATAGAAATTGAATTTATGCAACATAATTGTGTTGAAAAGCTCCTAATCAATTATTTCAACTCCTAATATTTGAATAAAACATTTTTGCGGTCCTTTTTGTATAGGTTTCGGACGAGCAGGTCTAAATGGGCCTTTCAATGGACCCGTTGCAATTTTAACTGAGTAAAAAGTATAGAAATTGAGGTTTTGTAATATAATTGTGTTGAAAATCTCCTAATCAATTACATGAACTCCTAAAATTTGATTAAAACTTGTTCTACGGTCCTTTTTGTAGAAGTTTCGGAAGAGCGGGTTGAAATGGGCCTTTCAATGGACCCGTTGGAATTTTAACTGAATAAAAAGTACAGAAATTGAGGTTTTGCAATATAATTGTGTTGAAAATCACCTAATCAATTATTTGAACTCCTAATATTTGAATAAAACCTTTTTGTGGACCTTTTTGTAGAGGTTTTGGACGAGCAGGTCAAAATGGGCCTTTCAATGGACCCGTTGGAATTTTATCTGAGTAAAAAGTATAAAATAGAGGTTTTTCAATATAATTGTGTTTAAAATCTCCTAATCAATTATTTGAACTCCTAATATTTGATTAAAACTTGTTTTGCAGTCCTTTTTGTAGAGGTTTCGGACGAGCAGGTCTGAATGGGCCTTTCAATGGACCCGTTGGAATTTTGATTGAGTAAAAAGTACAGAAATTGCGGTTTTGCAATATAATTGTGTTGAAAATCTCCAAATCAATTATTTGAACTCATAATGTTTGAATAAAACATTTTTGTGGTCCTTTTTGTAGAGATTTCGGACGAGCATGTCTAAATGGGCCTTTCAATGGACCTGTTGGAATTTTAACTGAGTAAAAAGCACAGAAATTGAGGTTTTGCAATATAATTGTATTGAAAAGCTTATAATCAATTATTTGAACTCCTAATATTTGAATAAAACCTTTTGCGGTCCTTTTTGTAGAGGTTTCGGACGAGCAAGGTCTAAAAATGGGCCTTTCAATGAACCTGTTGGAATTTTATCTGAGTAAAAAGTATTAAATTGAGGTTTTTCAATATAATTGTGTTTAAAAGCTCCTAATCAATTATTTGAACTCCTAATATTTGAATAAAACATTTTTGTGGTCCTTTTTGTAGAGGTTTCGAACGAGCAGGTCCAAATGGGCCTTTTCAATGGACCCGTGGAATTTTAACTGAGTAAAAAGTACATAAATTGAGGTTTTGCAATATAATTGTGTTGAAAAGCTCCTAATCAATTACATGAACTCCTAAAATTTGATTAAAACTTGTTTTGTAGTCCTTTTTGTAGAGGTTTCGGACGAGCAGGTCTAAATGAGCCTTTCAATGGACCCGTTGGAATTTTAACTGAGTAAAAAGTACAGAAATTGAGGTTTTGCAATATAATTGTGTTGAAAAGCTCCTAATCAATTATTTGAACTCCTAAAATTGAAATAAAACTTGTTTTGCAGTCCTTTTTGTAGAGGTTTCGGACGAACGGGTCGAAATGGGCCTTTCAATGGACCCGTTGGAATTTTAACTGAGTAAAAAGTACAGAAATTGCGGTTTTGCAATATAATTGTGTTGAAAAGCTCCTAATCAAATACATGAACTCCTAAAATTTGATTAAAACTTGTGTTGCGGTCCTTTTTGTAGAGGTTTCGGACGAGCGGGTCGAAATGGGCCTTTCAATGGACCCGTTGGAATTTTAACTGAGTAAAAAGCACAGAAATTGAGGTTTTGCAATATAATTGTATTGAAAAGCTCATAATCAATTATTTGAACTCCTAATATTTGAATAAAACCTTTTGCGGTCCTTTTTGTAGAGGTTTCGGACGAGCAAGTCTAAATGGGCCTTTCAATGAACCTGTTGGAATTTTATCTGAGTAAAAAGTATAAAATTGAGGTTTTTCAATATAATTGTGTTTAAAAGCTCCTAATCAATTATTTGAACTCCTAATATTTGAATAAAACATTTTTGCAGTCCTTTTTGTAGAGGTTTCGGACGAGCAGGTCCAAATGGGCCTTTCAAGGGACCCGTTGGTATTTTAACTGAATAAAAAGTACAGAAATTGAGGTTTTGCAATATAATTGTGTTGAAAAGCTCCTAATCAATTACATGAACTCCTAAAATTTGATTAAAACTTGTTTTGCAGTCTTTTTTGTAGAGGTTTCGGACGAGCGGGTCGAAATGGGCCTTTTAATGGACCCGTTGGAATTTTAACTGAGTAAAAAGTACATATATTGCGGTTTTGCAATATAATTGCGTTGAAAAGCTCCTAATCAATTATTTGAACTCCTAATATTTGATTAAAACTTGTTTTGCAGTCCTTTTTGTCGAGGTTTCAGACAAGCGGGTCGAAATGGGCCTTTCAATGGACCCGTTGGAATTTTAACTGAGTAAAAGTACAGAAATTGAGGTTTTGCAATATAATTGAGTTGAAAAGCTCCTAATCAATTACATGAACTCCTAAAATTTGATTAAAACTTGTTTTGCAGTCCTTTTTGTAGAGGTTTCGGACGAGCGGGTCGAAATGGGCCTTTCAATGGACCCGTTGGAATTTTAAATGAGTAAAAAGTACAGAAATTGAGGTTTTGCAATATAATTGTGTTGAAAAGCTCCTAATCAATTACATGAACTCTTAAAATTTGATTAAAACTTGTTTTGCAGTCCTTTTTGCAGAGGTTTCGGACGAGCGGGTCGAAATGGGCCTTTCAATGGACCCGTTGGAATTTTAAATGAGTAAAAAGTACATAAATTGAGGTTTTACAATATATTGTGTTGAAAAGCTCCTAATCAATTATTTGATCTCCTAATATTTGAATAAAACATTTTTGCAGTCCTTTTTGTAGAGGTTTCGGACGAGCAGGTCTAAATGGGCCTTTCAATGGACCCGTTGGAATTTTAACTGAGTAAAAAGTACAGAAATTGAGGTTTTGCAATATAATTGTGTTGCAAAGCTACTAATCAATTATTTGAACTCCTAATATTTGAATAAAACATTTTTGCGGTCCTTTTTTTAGAGTTTTCGGACGAGCAAGTCTAAATGGGCCTTTCAATGGACCCGATGAAATTTTAAATTAGTAAAAAGTACAGAAATTGAGGTTTTGAAATATAATTGTGTAGAAAAGCTCCTAATCAATTATTTGAACTCCTATTATTTGAATAAAACATTTTTGCGGTCCTTTTTGTAGAGGTTTCAGACGAGAAGGTCTAAATGGGCCTTTCAATGGACCCGTTGGAATTTTAACTGAGTAAAAAGTACAGAAATTAAGGTTTTGCAATATAATTGTGTTGAAAAGCTCCTAATCAATTATTTGAACTCCTAATATTTGAATAAAACATTTTTGCGGCCCTTTTTGAAGAGGTTTCGGACGAACAGGTCTAAATGGGCCTTTCAATGGACCCGTTGGAATTTTAACTGAGTAAAAAGTACAGAAATTGAGGTTTTGCAATATAATTGTGTTGAAAAGCTCCTAATCTATTATTTGAACTCCTAATATTTGAATAAAACATTTTTGTCGTCCTTTTTGTGGAGGTTTCAGACGAGCAGGTCTAAATGGGCCTTTCAATGGACCCGTTGGAATTTTAACTGAGTAAAAAGTACAGAAATTGAGGTTTTGCAATATAATTGTGTTGAAAAGCTCCTAAGAAATTACATGAACTCCTACAATTTGATTAAAACTTGTTTTGCACTCATTTTTGTAGAGGTTTCGGACGAGCGGGTCGAAATGGGCCTTTCAACGGAACCGTTGGAATTTTAACTGAGTAAAAAGTACAGAAATAGCGGTTTTGCAATATAATAGTGTTGAAAAGATCCTAATCAATTATTTGAGCTCCTAATATTTGCTTAAAACTTGTTTTTCGGTCCTTTTTGTAGAGGTTTCGGACGAGCGGGTCGAAATGGGCCTTTCAATTGACCCGTTGGATTTTAACTGAGTAAAAAGTACAGAAATTGAGGTTTTGCAATATAATTGTGTTGAAAAGCTCATAATCAATTATTTGAACTCCTAAAATTTGAATAAAACATTTTTGCGGTCCTTTTTGTAGAGGTTTCAGACGAGCAGGTCTAAATGGGCCTTTCAATGGACCCGTTGGAATTTTAACTGAGTAAAAAGTACATAAATTGAGGTTTTGCAATATAATTGTGTTGAAAAGCTCCTAATCATTTACATGAACTCCTAAAATTTGATTAAAACTTGTTTTGCAGTCCTTTTTGTAGAGGTTTCGGACGAGCGGGTAGAAATGAGCCTTTTAGTGGACCCGTTGGAATTTTAACTGAGTAAAAAGTACAAAAATTGAGGTTTTGCAATATAATTGTGTTGAAAAGCTCCTAATCAATTTTTTGAACTCATAATATTTGATTAAAACTTGTTTTGCAGTCCTTTTTGTAGAGCTTTCGGATGAGCTGGTCGAAATGGGCCTTTCAATGGACCCGTTGGAACTTTAACTGAGTAAAAAGTACAGAAATTGAGGTTTTGCAATATAATTGTGTTGAAAAGCTCCTAACCAATTACATGAACTCCTAAAATTTGATTAAAACTTTTTTTGCGGTCCTTTTTGTAGAGGTTTCGGACGAGCGGGTTGAAATAGGCCTTTCAATGGACCCGTTGGAATTTTAACTGAGTAAAAAGTACAGAAATTGAGGTTTTGCAATATAATTGTGTTGAAAAGCTCCTAATCAATTATTTGAACTCCTAATATTTGAATAAAACTTGTTTTGCGGTCATTTTTGTAGAGGTTTCGGACGAGCAGGTCTAAATGGGCCTTTCAATGGACCCGTTGGAATTTTAACTGAGTAAAAAGTACAGAAATTGAGGTTTTGCAATATAATTGTGTTGAAAAGCTCCTAAGAAATTACATGAACTCCTAAAATTTGATTAAAACTTGTTTTGCAGTCCTTTTTGTAGAGGTTTCGGACGAGCGGGTCGAAATGGGCCTTTCAACGGAACCGTTGGAATTTTAACTGTGTAAAAAGTACAGAAATAGCGGTTTTGCAATAAAATAGTGTTGAAAAGATCCTAATCAATTATTTGAACTCCTAATATTTGATTAAAAATTGTTTTTCGGTCCTTTTTGTAGAGGTTTCGGACGAGCGGGTCGAAATGGGCCTTTCAATGGACCCGTTGGATTTTAACTGAGTAAAAAGTACAGAAATAGAGGTTTTGCAATATAATTGTGTTGAAAAGCTCCTAATCAATTATTTGAACTCCTAAAATTTGAATAAAACATTTTTGCGGTCCTTTTTGTAGAGGTTTTGGACGAGCAGGTCTAAATGGGCCTTTCAATGGACCCCTTGGAATTTTAACTTAGTAAAAAGTACATAATGTAACCCCCTTTAACCCGGCCTAGACGGTTGACCCGAATTAAGAAAGTCACACGGGGAAAATCAAAGTCAACCCGAAAGTCAACCTTGATTAACGACCCTTTTTTTTTCTTTTTAAACTTGTCTAGATGCATATTAATCCTAGATATGATTATTCAAACATCATGCTCAAAGTTCATACACATCAGAGATCATTCAGGGACCCAATTGAACAATTTACAACTTTAGGGACCAAATTGTAAATTCTATAAATTATAAGGTCTTAACCCAAATTAAAGTTACCAACTTGTAATTAGTCAGGTTTCATGCTTCTTAGTCAAATTTCAGCTCAAACGGACATCCCAACCTCATACAATTACATAAACAAGATTTAGGACCAAAACGCATACATTACAAAACATATAACTGCCAATGTCAGCCCCCAACGGTCAGGTGTTCCGAAACAGGGAGAACCTGTTTCGAAACGCGGGGCCGTTCCGCAACGTGTTCCGAAACGAGGGCTGGCAGAGGGCTTTCCGTTTCGGAACGGTACCTTCCGTTTCAGACGCCTGGGCTATTACAGGGCACCCGTTCCGAAACGGTAGCTGCCGTTCTGATACGGCCTGCACAGAATTCAGTAAAATGGCTGCTAAAACACACAATTGATCAACCATACATGCTACAAATGCAACCAAACTTTACCAGCAAGACATACAACATATAAGAGACATATTTGCATCAACTATTCAACATTATAGCATCAAATATGAAAAGCCCCAAATCTAAGGCATGCTTCCTACTTAGCCAACCATTCAAGCATTGAATCTCCAAACCAACACATAATGGCCAATTACATGTTCCAGCATTATTGACAACATTAAACAAACTTAGGGAGTTCAAAACCTCTCCCAAAACATCCACATAGGTCCCCCATTGCCAAATGCCAAAAGCTAAAAGTGTTTAAGAAAACCTTCCCATACTTGAGCTTAACTTCCACTTGATTGCTTGCCTTCCTTGCTGCCCTCAATGCACCTTAATACTCTGCATTATTGGTTTAAGAAAAGAGAGAGAGCGTAAGCAAAAGCTTAGTGAGGAATGCTCATTTAAAACCATACAATAATGCATTTATAAAAACTCATTTATAAATCATTCTTCAAGCAACATTACACATGCTCTTTAACCTTTAAACAAGCAATACATGCTTCCATACCTTTACATGACATATTGGCAACAAGTGATACATTTCACATAAGATTCACACATGGACTTTTAAACACCATTGTGATCTTATAATAACCAAGGACCACACATGGACTTTTAAACACCATTGTGTCCTTAACCTCATGGACTTTTAAACACCATGGACCCATGGACTTTTAAACATCATGGCAAGGACCACACAAGGACTTTTAAACACCTTTGTGTCCTTAACAAGGGTCTCCCAAGGACTTTTAAACACCTTGGAGTCCTTAAGTAACCAAGGCTTACACAAGGAATTTTAACCACCTTGAGCCTCAACCAAGAACCAACCATGGACTTTTAAACACCATGTTGTTCTTAAAATAAACAAGACTCATCCAAGGAATTTTAACCACCTTGATGATCTTAACCAAGAACCATCCAAGGACTTTTAACCACCTTGATGTTCTTTAAATAACAAGGCTCACACAAGGACTTTTAAACACCTTTGTGACCTTAACATCACTTGCCAATATGCATCATTAAACAACAATAATCCACTGTTTTAAAGCATTTTACAAAGCCATAAACATCATGCATCTTTAAGCATCAAACCACATTTAGACAATGTTCAAAAACAAGGAACTCTTACCTTGAGCTTCCTTCAACACATGGCTTTAAATCACAGCAAATAAACATGCTAGATATGCTCTCAAAACAGATTTAAACACATGCAAACAACCACATTGCATTCAACCAAAACCATGGCCATCACCAAGAGAGTTAAACCGAAAACTTACTCTTGAGCTTAGCTAAGTTGCTTAGACTTAGCCTAAGCTCCCAAACCTCCAAAACACTGGTTTCAAAGCCAAAAACCAAAAGTCCACTCACCGATTCCGTTTCGCTTCTCGCCGAAACACCAAATCAAGCTTCCGGATCACCACCACTTGGATCCAAAGATGACTCCCCTGTTTTAAACACATCAAAGCAGAGGATTAATGCATCATCATGCAATAATAGCTTCAATGAAAGCACCTAAACTCGCTGCTCTCATCCACACTCCATTTTCGGCCACCAAACACAACCGAAAATGCATCCAAACAACTCCTCAACATAGCCCAGCCAAGATCCATCAAAACTAAACATCCTTTAACATCATATAACATCTAAAAAGGACCTAACAACATCCTTATACCTCCAGCAACATCAGATCCACAAGATCACTCCAAAAACAACCAAGAATCACAAGCTAAACTTAGGAAATTCAACCTATCCGGGATTGCATTAATTAAAACTCAATTCCATATCATTTTATCATTCATTTAACACCAAATTAACACCTTAAAACACAGCCCAATCAGATCATACGAAAATCCATCAAAAATCACCAAATCTTGCATTTTAAGCCAAGATCCATTACACAACTTTAAAACCATTTATAAATCATCAATTA
This sequence comes from Hibiscus tridactylites, assembly GCA_958450335.1. NCBI lineage: Eukaryota > Viridiplantae > Streptophyta > Magnoliopsida > Malvales > Malvaceae > Hibiscus > Hibiscus tridactylites. The sequence continues at coordinate 48,790,378 of OY288265.1, read as the reverse complement.
AGGATTGAGAACTTAGGAATTTCAGTAAAGAACTGAGAGTTTAGAGGAGAAGGACGTTCTTACCTCCAAACTTGAGTTTCTCCCTTTTTAGAACCAAAAAACTTGAAGAATCAACTAGCAAATGATGAGGTTTTGTTGATGAGATGATTTGCAATCAAAAGGGAAATGAAATGAGTGATTTAGATGACAAAACCAGAGGGAAAAGATCTGGAGAAAGATGTTTGGCTTGAGAGAAAGATGAGAGAAAATAGAAAATGGAAAAGTTAGTTAGAAATGGAAAATATCATCCCTCCACTTTTCTTTTGTTTAAAAATCAGAAATAAATCATTTAATATCTTAGAAAAATCTGGAGAAACTCCCTTTGGGTAAATAGCTCCTTAAAGATTCAAAGTTTCAACCCTTTCTAAAACAGTCACGCAGTTTTCAAAAATTACATTTTGGTCACTAGCCAAAATGTCACCCTTCCAAACCTCATTTTGTAAAATTGATTTCACAGTTCACTTATATATATTAAAAGAGGATTTTAGAACATTTTTCCATATTTTTAATGCAACCCGAACTAGGCTTTCCTAATTTCACTCTTTTATATTCGAACAGCACTTTGACCGAACCGGTCAACTCCCAAAGCTTCTAAACCCAAAACCGGGGCGTTACACATAAATTGAGGTTTTGCAATATAATTGTGTTGAAAAGCTCCTAATCAATTACATGAACTCCTAAAATTTGATTAAAACTTGTTTTGCAGTCCTTTTTGTAGAGGTTTCGGACGAGCGGGTAGAAATGAGCCTTTTAGTGGACCCGTTGGAATTTAACTGAGTAAAAAGTACAAAAATTGAGGTTTTGCAGTATAATTGTGTTGAAAAGCTCCTAATCAATTATTTGAACTCATAATATTTGATTAAAACTTGTTTTGCAGTCCTTTTTGTAGAGGTTTCAGACGAGCTGGTCGAAATGGGCCTTTCAATGGACCCGTTGGAATTTTAACTGAGTAAAAAGTACAGAAATTGAGGTTTTGCAATATAATTGTGTTGAAAAGCTCCTAATCAATTACATGAACTCCTAAAATTTGATTAAAACTTGTTTTGTGGTCCTTTTTGAAGAGGTTTCGGACGAGCGGGTCGAAATGGGCCTTTCAATGGACCCGTTGGAATTTTAACTGAGTAAATAGTACATAAATTACGGTTTTGCAATATAATAGTGTTGAAAAGCTCCTAATCAATTATTTGAACTCCTAATATTTGATTAAAACTTGTTTTGCGGTCCTTTTTGTAGAGGTTTCGGATGAGCAGGTCTAAATGGGCCTTTCAATGGACCCATTGGAATTTTAACTGAGTAAAAAGTACAAAAATTGCGGTTTTGCAATATAATTGTGTTGAAAAGCTCCTAATCAATTTTTTGAACTCCTAATATTTGAATAAAACGTTTTCGCAGTCCTTTTTGTAGAGGTTTCGGACGAGCAGGTCTAAATGGGCCTTTCAATGGACCCGTTGGAATTTTAACTGAGTAAAAAGTACAGAAATTGAGGTTTTGCAATATAATTGTGTTCAAAAGCTCCTAATCAATTACATGAACTCCTAAAATTTGATTGAAACTTGTTTTGCAGTCCTTTTTGTAGAGGTTTCGGACGAGCGGGTCGAAATTGGCCTTTCAATGGACCCGTAGGAATTTTAACTGAGTAAAAAGTACAGAAATTACGGTTTTGCAATATAATAGTGTTGAAAAGCTCCTAATCAATTATTTGAACTCCTAATATTTGATTAAAACTTGTTTTGCGGTCCTTTTTGTAGAGGTTTCGGACGAGCAGGTCTAAATGGGCCTTTCAATGGACCCGTTGGAATTTTAACTGAGTAACAAGAACAGAAATTGCGGTTTTGCAATATAATTGTGTTGAAAAGCTCCTAATAAATTACATGAATTCCTAAAATTTGATTAAACTTGTTTTGCAGTCCTTTTTGTAGAGGTTTCGGACGAGCGGGTCGAAATGGGCCTTTCAATGGACCCGTTGGAATTTTAATTGAGTAAAAAGTACAGAAATTGAGGTTTTGCAATATAATTGTGTTGAAAAGCTCCTAATCAATTATTTGAACTCCTAATATTTGAATAAAACATTTTTGCGGTACTTTTTGTAGAGGTTTCGGACGAGCAGGTCTAAATGGGCCTTTCAATGGACCAGTTGGAATTTTAACTGAGTAAAAAGTACATAAATTGAGATTTTTCAATATAATTGTGTTGAAAAGCTCCTAATCAATTACATGAACTCCTAAAATTTGATTAAAACTTGTTTTACAGTCCTTTTTGTAGAGGTTTCGGACGAGCGGGTCGAAATGTGCCTTTCAATGGACCCGTTGGAATTTTAAAGGAGTAAAAAGTACAGAAATTGAGGTTTTGTAATATAAATGTGTTGAAAAGCTCCTAATCAATTACATGAACTCCTAAAATTTGATTAAAACTTGTTTTGCAGTCCTTTTTGTAGAGGTCTCGGACGAGCGGGTCGAAATGGGCCTTTTAATGGACCCGTTGGAATTTTAAATGAGTAAAAAGTACAGAAATTGAGGTTTTGCAATATAATTATGTTGAAAAGCTCCTAATCAATTTTTTGAACTCCTAATATTTGAACAAAACATTTTTGTGGTCCTTTTTGTAGAGGTTTCGGACGAGCGGGTCTAAATGGGCCTTTCAATGGACCAGTTGGAATTTTAACTGAGTAAAAAGTACAGAAATTGAGGTTTTGCAATATAATTGTGTTGAAAAACTCCTAATCAATTACATGAACTCCTAAAATTTGATTAAAACTTGTTTTGCAGTCCTTTTTGTAGAGGTTTCGGACGAGCGGGTCGAAATGGGCCTTTCAATGGACCCGTTGGAATTTTAACTGAGTAAAAAGTACATAAATTACGGTTTTGCAATATAATTGTGTTGAAAAGCTCCTAATAAATTATTTGAACTCCTAATATTTGATTAAAACTTGTTTTGCGGTCCTTTTTTTAGAGGTTTCGGACGAGCAGGTCTAAATGGGCCTTTCATTGGACCCGTTGGAATTTTCACTGAGTAAAAAGTACAAAAATTGCGGTTTTGCAATAAAATTGTGTTGAAAAGCTCCTAATCAATTACATGAATTCCTAAAATTTGATTAAAACTTGTTTTGCAGTCCTTTTTGTAGAGGCTTCGGACGATCGGGTCGAAATGGGCCTTTCAATGGACCCGTTGGAATTTTAACTGAGTAAAAAGTACAGAAATTGAGGTTTTGCAATGTAATTGTGTTGAAAAGCTCCTTATCAATTACATGAACTCCTAATATTTAATTAAAACTTGTTTTGCGGTCCTTTTTGTAGAGGTTTCGGACAAGCAGGTCTAAATGGGCCTTTCAATGGACCCGTTGGAATTTTAACTGAGTAAAAAGTACATAAATTATGGTTTTGCAATATAATTGTGTTGAAAAGCTCCTAATAAATTATTTGAACTCCTAATATTTGATTAAAACTTGTTTTGCGGTCCTTTTTGTAGAGGTTTCGGACGAGCAGGTCTAAATGGGCCTTTCATTGGACCCGTTGGAATTTTCACTGAGTAAAAAGTACAAAAATTGCGGTTTTGCAATAAAATTGTGTTGAAAAGCTCCTAATCAATTACATGAATTCCTAAAATTTGATTAAAACTTGTTTTGCAGTCCTTTTTGTAGAGGCTTCGGACGATCGGGTCGAAATGGGGCTTTCAATGGACCCGTTGGAATTTTAACTGAGTAAAAAGTACAGAAATTGAGGTTTTGCAATGTAATTGTGTTGAAAAGCTCCTAATAAATTACATGAACTCCTAATATTTAATTAAAACTTGTTTTGCGGTCCTTTTTGTAGAGGTTTCGGACAAGCAGGTCTAAATGGGCCTTTCAATGGACCCGTTGGAATTTTAACTGAGTAAAAAGTACATAAATTACGGTTTTGCAATATAATTGTGTTGAAAAGCTCCTAATCAATTATTTGAACTCCTAATATTTGATTAAAATTTGTTTTGCAGTCCTTTTTGTAGAGGTTTCGGACGAGCGGGTCGAAATGTGCCTTTCAATGGACCCGTTGGAATTTTAAATGAGTAAAAAGTACAGAAATTGAGGTTTTGCAATATAAATGTGTTGAAAAGCTCCTAATCAATTACACGAACTCCTAAAATTTGATTAAAGCTTATTTTGCAGTCCTTTTAGTAGAGGTCTCGGACGAGCGGGTCGAAATGGGCCTTTTAATGGACCCGTTGGAATTTTAAATGAGTAAAAAGTACAGAAATTGAGGTTTTGCAATATAATAGTGTTGAAAAGCTCCTAATCAATTATTTGAACTCCTAATATCTGAATAAAACATTTTTGTGGTCCTTTTTGTAGAGGTTTCGGACGAGTAGGTCTAAATGGGCCTTTCAATGGACCCGTTGGAATTTTAAAGGAGTAAAAAGTACAGAAATTTAGGTTTTGCAATATAAATGTGTTGAAAAGCTCCTAATCAATTACATGAACTCCTAAAATTTGATTAAAACTTGTTTTGCAGTCCTTTTTGTAGAGGTCTCGGACGAGCGGGTCGAAATGGGCCTTTTAATGGGCCCGTTGGAATTTTAAATGAGTAAAAAGTACAGAAATTGAGGTTTTGCAATATAATTGTGTTGAAAAGCTCCTAATCAATTATTTGAACTCCTAATATTGGAACAAAACATTTTTGTGGTCCTTTTTCTAGAGGTTTCGGACGAGCAGATCTAAATGGGCCTTTCAAAGGACTAGTTGGAATTTTAACTGAGTAAAAAGTACAGAAATTGAGGTTTTGCAATATAATTGTGTTGAAAAGCTCCTAATAAATTACATGAACTCCTAAAATTTGATTAAAACTTGTTTTGCAGTCCTTTTTGTAGAGGTTTCGGACGAGCGGGTCGAAATGGGCCTTTCAATGGACCTGTTGGAATTTTAACTGAGTAAAAAGTACAGAAATTACGGTTTTGCAATATAATTGTGTTGAAAAGTTCCTAATTAATTATTTGAACTCCTAATATTTGATTAAAACTTGTTTTGCGGTCCTTTTTGTAGAGGTTTCGGACGAGCAGGTTTAAATGGGCCTTTCAAAGGACTCGTTGGAATTTTCACTGAGTAAAAAGTACAAAAATTGCGGTTTTGCAATATAATTGTGTTGAAAAGCTCCTAATCAATTACATGAATTTCTAAAATTTGATTAAAACTTGTTTTGTAGTTCTTTTTGTAGAGGTTTCGGACGATCGAGTCGAAATGGCCCTTTTAATGGACCCGTTGGAATTTTAACTGAGTAAAAATTATAGAAATTGAGGTTTTGCAATGTAATTGTGTTGAAAAGCTCCTAATCAATTACATGAACTCCTAATATTTAATTAAAACTTGTTTTGCGGTCCTTTTTGTAGAGGTTTCGGACAAGCAGGTCTAAATGGGCCTTTCAATGGACCCGTTGGAATTTTAACTGAGTAAAAAGTACAGAAATTGAGGTTTTGCAATATAATTGTGTTGAAAAGCTCCTAATCAATTACATGAACTCCTAAAATTTGATTAAAACTTGTTTTGCAGTCCTTTTTGTAGAGGTTTCGGACGAGCGGGTCGAAATGTGCCTTTCAATGGACCCGTTGGAATTTTAAATGAGTAAAAAGTACAGAAATTGAGGTTTTGCAATATAAATGTGTTGAAAAGCTCCTAATCAATTACACGAACTCCTAAAATTTGATTAAAGCTTGTTTTGCAGTCCTTTTAGTAGAGGTCTCGGACGAGCGGGTCGAAATGGGCCTTTTAATGGACCCGTTGGAATTTTAAATGAGTAAAAAGTACAGAAATTGAGGTTTTGCAATATAATAGTGTTGAAAAGCTCCTAATCAATTATTTGAACTGTAACGCCCCGGTTTTGGGCTTAGAAGTTTTGGGCGTTGACCGGTTCGGTCAAAGTGCTGTTCGAATCTAAAAAGGTGAAATTAGGAAAGCCTAGTTCGGGTTGCATTAAAAATATGGAAAAATGTTCTAAAATCCTCTTTTAATATATATAAGTGAATTGTGAAATCAATTTTACAAAATGAGTTTTGGAAGGGTGACATTTTGGCTAGTGACCAAAATGTAATCTTTGAAAACTGCGTGACTGTTTTAGAAAGGATTGAAACTTTGAATCTTTAAGGAGCTATTTACCCAAAGGGAGTTTCTCCAGATTTTTCTAAGATATTTAGTGATTTAATTCTGATTTTAAACAAAAGTAAAAATGGAGGGAAGTTATTTCTAACTAATTTTCCTAAAATCTCATTTTCCTTTCTCTCATTTTCTCTCAACCCAAACACCTTCTCTCCAGAGTTTTTCTTCTGATTTTGTCACCTAAATCTCTCTTTTTAACTCTCTTTTGATTGTTAATCCTCTCATCAACAAAACCTCACCATTTGCTAGTTGATTCTTCAAGCTTTATTGGTTCTAAAAAGGGAGAAACTCAAGTTTGGAGGTAAGAACATCCTTCTCCTCTAAACTCTCAGTTCTTTACTGAAATTCCTAAGTTCTCAATCCTAAATTGATGATTTATAAGTGGTTTTAAGGTTGTGTGGTGGATCTTGGCTTTAAATGCAAGATTTGGTGATTTTTGATGAATTTTCGTTTGATCTGTTAAAGCAGTGATTTGAGGTGTGTTTTTGATGTTAAATGAATGTTGATTTGATAAGGAATTGAGTTTTAATTAATGCAATCCCGGATAGGTTGAATTTCCTAAGTTTAGCTTGTGATTCTTGGTTGTTTTGGAGTGATCTTGTGGATCTGTTGTTGCTGGAGGTATAAGGATGTTAATAGGTTCTTTTTAGATGTTAAATGATGTTAAAGGATGTTTAGTTTTGATGGTTTATGGCTGGGCTTTGTTGAGGAGTTGTTTGGATGCATTTTCGGTTGTGTTTGGTGGCCGAAAATGGAGTGTGGATGAGAGCAGTGAGTTTTGGTGCTTTCATTGAAGCTATTAATGCATGATGATGCATTAATCCTCTGCTTTGATGTGTTTAAAACAGGGGAGTCATCTTTGGATCCAAGTGGTGGTGATCCGGAAGCTTGATTTGTGCTTCGGCAAGAGGCGAAGTGGAATCGGTGAGTGAAATTGGGTTTTCGGCTTTGAAACCAATGTCTTGGGAGCTTAGTCTAAGTCTTAACAACTTTACTAAGCTCAAGTGTAAGTTTTCGGAAAAACTCTCTAGTGGTGGCCATGGTTTGGTTGTTGTGCAATGTGGTTTATTGCATGTTTTAAATTCTGTTTTGAAAGCATGATTTAGCATGGTTATTGCTGATTTTGTAAGCCATGTGTTGAAGGAAGCTCAAGGTAAGAGTTCCTTGTTTTTGAACAATGTTTAAATGTGGTTTGATGCTTAAAAATGCATGATGTTTATGGCTTGGTTAAATGCTTTAAAACAGTGGATTATTTATTGATAATAATGTATATTGGCAAGTGATGTTTTGAAAAAGGTTAAGGTCACTAAGGTGGTTAAAAGTCCTTGAGTGAGCCTTGTGGATTCTAAGAACTTAATGGTGGTTAAAAGTCCATGAGTGATTCTTGTTAAGGTCACTAAGGTGGTTAAAAGTCCTTGAGTGAGCCTTGTTACTTAAGAACATCAAGGTGGTTAAAAGTCCTTGGATGGTTCTTGTTAAGGACACAAAGGTGGTTAAAAGTCCTTGTGTGGTCCTTGCCATGGTGTTTAAAAGTCCATGGGCCAAGGTGTTTAACAGTCCTTGGGGCCAAGGTGTTTAAAAGTCCTTGGGGTGAAACTTGTAAAGGACACAAAGGTGTTTAAAAGTCCTTGTGTGGTCCTTGTGAATTATAAGATCACAATGGTATTTAAAAGTCCATGTGTGAGTCTTATGTTGATCTTGTTTTAAAAAAAAGATGGAATTTATCACTTGTGGCCAATATGACATGTATTGATATGGAAGCATGTATTGCTTGTTTAAGAATGCTTGTAAGCATGTATAAATGATGTTTTGAAGTATGATTTATAAATGAGTTTTATAAATGCATTATTGAATGGTTTTTAATGAGCATTCCTCACTAAGCTTTTGCTTACGCTCTCTTCTTCTTCCTAAACCAATAATGCAGAACATTAAGGTGCATTGAGGGCAGCAAGGAAGGCAAGCAATCAAGTGGAAATTAAGCTCAAGTATGGGAAGGTTTTCTTATACATTTTTAGCTTTTGGCATTTGGCAATGGGGGACCTTTGAGGGTGTTTTCGGGAGATGTTTTGAACTCCCTAAGTTGTTAAAAGTTGTTAATAATGTTGGAACATGTAATTGGTCATTATGTGTTTGATTTGGAGATTCTATGCTTGAATGGTTTGCTTGAGTAGGAAGCATGACATTAGAATTGGCGCTTTTCATATTTGATGCTTAAATGTTGATTGGTTGATGCAAATAGGTCTCTTGTATGTTGTATGAGTTGCTAGTAAAGTTTGGTAGCATTTGGAGCATGATTGGTTGGTCAATTGTGTGTTTAAGAAAGCATTTTGCTGCATTCTATGCAGGTCGTTTCGGAACAGTAGCTACCGTTTCGGAACGGGTGCCTTGTAGCAGCCCAGGCGTCCGAAACGGAAGACACCGTTCCGAAACGGAAAGCCCTCTCCCAGCCCTCGTTTCGGTACGCGTTGCGGAACGGCCCCGCGTTTCGAAACAAGTTCTCCCTATTTCGGAACACCTGGCCGTTGGGGGCTGACATTGGCAGTTATATGTTCTGGAATGTTTGCGTTTTGGTCCTGAATCTTGTTTGTGCAATTGTATGAGTTTGGGAAGTCCTTTTGAGCTGAGAATTTGCAGAGAAGCATGAAACCTGACTAATTTCAAGTTGGTAACTCTAATTCGGGTTAAGACCTTATAATTTGCAGAATTTACAATTTGGTCCCTAAAGTTGTAGATTGTTCAATTGGGTCCCTGTTTGATCTCTGATGTTTATGATCTTTGAGTATGTTGCTTGAATAGACATAACTAGGGTTAATGTGCATCTAGACAAGAGTAAAAAGAAAAAAAAAAGGGTCGTTAATCAAGGTTGACTTTCGGGTTGACTTTGGTTTTCCCCGTGTGACTTTCCTAATTCGGGTCAACCGTCTAGGCCGGGTTAAGGGGGTTACATGAACTCCTAATATTTGAATAAAACATTTTTGTGGTCCTTTTTGTAGAGGTTTCGGACGAGTAGGTCTAAATGGGACTTTCAATGGACCCGTTGGAATTTTAAAGGAGTAAAAAGTACATAAATTGAGGTTTTGCAATATAAATGTGTTGAAAAGCTCCTAATCAATTACATGAACTCCTAAAATTTGATTAAAACTTGTTTTGCAGTCCTTTTGTAGAGGTCTCGGACGAGCGTGTCGAAATGGGCCATTTAAGGACCCATTGGAATTTTAAATGAGTAAAAAGTACAGAAATTGAGGTTTTGCAATATAATTGTGTTGAAAAGCTCTTAATCAATTATTTGAACTCCTAATATTGGAACAAAACATTTTTGTGGTCCTTTTTGTAGAGGTTTCGGACGAGCAGGTCTAAATGGGCATTTCAATGGACCAGTTGGAATTTTAACTAAGTAAAAAGTACAGAAATTGAGGTTTTGCAATTTAATTGTGTTGAAAAGCTCCTAATAAATTACATGAACTCCTAAAATTTGATTAAAACTTGTTTTGCAGTCCTTTTTGTAGAGGTTTCGGCCGAGCGGGTCGAAATGGGCCTTTCAAAGGACCTGTTGGAATTTTAACAGAGTAAAAAGTACATAAATTACGGTTTTGCAATATAATTGTGTTGAAAAGCTCCTAATCAATTATTTGAACTCCTAATATTTGATTAAAACTTGTTTTGCGGTCCTTTTTGTAGAGGTTTCGGACGAGCAGGTCTAAAAGGGCCTTTCAATGGACTCGTTGGAATTTTCACTGAGTAAAAAGTACAAAAATTGCGGTTTTGCAATATAATTGTGTTGAAAAGCTCCTAATCAATTACATGAATTCCTAAAATTTGATTAAAACTTGTTTTGTAGTCCTTTTTGTAGAGGTTTCGGACGATCGAGTCGAAATGGGCCTTTTAATAGACCCGTTGGAATTTTAACTGAGTAAAAATTACAGAAATTGAGGTTTTGCAATGTAATTGTGATGAAAAGCTCCTAATCAATTACATGAACTCCTAATATTTAATTAAAACTTGTTTTGCGGTCCTTTTTGTAGAGGTTTCGGACAAGCAGGTCTAAATGGGCCTTCCAATGGACCCGTTGGAATTTTAACTGAGTAAAAAGTACAGAAATTGAGGTTTTTCAATATAATTGTGTTGAAAAGCTCCTTATCAATTACATGAACTCCTAAAATTTGATTAAAACTTGTTTTGCAGTCCTTTTTGTAGAGGTTTCGGACGAGCGGGTCGAAATGTGCCTTTCAATGGACCCGTTGGAATTTTAAATGAGTAAAAAGTACAAAAATTGAGGTTTTGCAATATAAATGTGTTGAAAAGCTCCTAACCAATTACATGAACTCCTAAAATTTGATTAAAGCTTGTTTTGCAGTCCTTTTTGTAGAGGTCTCGGACGAGCGGGTCAAATAGGCCATTTAATGGACCCGTTGGATTTTTAAATGAGTAAAAAGTACATAAATTGAGGTTTTGCAATATAATAGTGTTGGAAAGCTCCTAATCAATTATTTGAACTCCTAATATTTGAATAAAACATTTTTGCGGTCCTTTTTGTAGAGGTTTCGGACGAGCAGGTCTAAATGGGCCTTTCAATGGACCCGTTGGAATTTTAACTGAGTAAAAAGCACAGAAATTGAGGTTTTGCAATAAAATTGTATTGAAAAGCTCATAATCAATTATTTGAACTCCTAATATTTGAATAAAACCTTTTGCGGTCCTTTTTGTAAAGGTTTCGGACGAGCAGGTCTAAAGGGGCCTTTCAATGAACCTGTTGGAATTTTATCTGAGTAAAAAGTATAAAATTGAGGTTTTTCAATATAATTGTGTTTAAAAGCTCCTAATCAATTATTTGAACTCCTAATATTTGAATAAAACATTTTTGCAGTCCTTTTTGTAGAGGTTTCGGACGAGCAGGTCCAAATGGGCCTTTCAAGGGACCCGTTGGAATTTTAACTGAGTGAAAAGTACAGAAATTGAGGTTTTGCAATATAATTGTGTTGAAAAGCTCCTAATCAATTACATGAACTCCTAAAATTTGATTAAAACTTGTTTTGCAGTCTTTTTTGTAGAGGTTTCGGACGAGCGGGTCGAAATGGGCCTTTCAATGGACCCGTTGGAATTTTAACTGAGTAAAAAGTACATATATTGCGGTTTTGCAATATAATTGCGTTGAAAAGCTCCTAATCAATTATTTGAACTCCTAATATTTGATTAAAACTTGTTTTGCAGTCCTTTTTGTAGAGGTTTCGGACGAGCAGGTCTAAATGGGCCTTTCAATGGACCCGTTGGAATTTTGACTGAGTAAAAAGTAAAGAAATAGCGGTTTTGCAATATAATTGTGTTGAAAAGCTCCTAATCAATTACATGAATTCCTAAAATTCGATTAAAACTTGTTTTGTAGTCCTTTTTGTAAGGGTTTCGGACGAGCGGGTCGAAATGGGCCTTTCAATGGACCCGTTGGAATTTTAACTGAGTAAAAAGTACAGAAATTGAGGTTTTGCAATATAATTGTGTTGAAAAGCTCCTAATCAATTACATGAACCCCTAAAATTTGATTAAAACTTGTTTTGTAGTCCTTTTTGTAGAGGTTTCAGACGAGCGGGTCGAAATGGGCCTTTCAATGGACCCGTTGGAATTTTAATTGAGTAAAAAGTACATAAATTGAGGTTTTGCAATATAACTGTGTTGAAAAGCTCCTAATCAATTATTTGAACTCCTAATATTTGAATAAAACATTTTTGTGGTCCTCTTTGTAGAGGTTTCGGACTAGCAGGTCTAAATGGGCCTTTCAATGGACCCGTTGGAATTTTAACATAGTAAAAAGTACAGAAATTGAGGTTTTGCAATATAATTGTGTTGAAAAGCTCCAAATCAATTATTTGAACTCCTAATAGGTGAATAAAATATTTTTGCGGTCCTTATGTAGAGGTTTCGGACGACCATGTCTAAATGGGCCTTTCAATGGACCCGTTGGAATTTTAACTGAGTAAAAAGAACAGAAATTGAGGTTTTGCAATGTGAATGTGTTGAAAAGCTTCTAAACAATTACATGAACTCCTAAAATTTGATTAAAACTTGTTTTGCGGTCCTTTTTGTATAGGTTTCGGACGAGCGGGTCGAAATGGGCCTTTCAATGGACCCGTTGGAATTTTAACTGAGTAAAAAGTACAAAAATTGAGGTTTTGCAATATAATTGTGTTGAAAAGCTCCTAATAAATTACATGAACTCCTAAAATTTGATTAAAACTTGTTTTGCAGTCCTTTTTGTAGAGGTTTCGGACGAGCGGGTTGAAATGGGCCTTTCAATGGACCCGTTGGAATTTTAACTAAGTAAAAGTATAAAAATTGAGGTTTTGCAATATAATTGTGTTGAAAAGCTCCTAATCAATTATTTGAACTCCTAATATTTGAATAAAACATTTTTGCGGTCCTTTTTGTAGAGGTTTCGGACGAGCGAGTCTAAATGGGCCTTTCAATGGACCCGTTGGAATTTTAACTGAGTAAAAAGTACAGAAATTGAGGTTTTGCAATATAATTGTGTTGAAAAGCTCCTAATCAATTATTTGAACTCCTAATATTTGAATAAAACCTTTTTGCGGACCTTTTTGTAGAGGTTTCGGACGAGCAGGTCTAAATGAGCCTTTCAATGGACCCGTTGGAATTTTATCTGAGTAAAAAGTATTAAATTGAGGTTTTTCAATATAATTGTGTTTAAAAGTCCTAATCAATTATTTGAACTCCTAATATTTCAATAAAACATTTTTGCGGTCCTTTTTGTAGAGGTTTCGGACGAGCGGGTCGAAATGGGCCTTTCAATGAACCCGTTGGAATTTTAACTGAGTAAAAGGTACAGAAATTGAGGTTTTGCAATATAATTGTGTTGAAAAGATCCTAATCAATTACATGAGCTCCTAAAATTTTATTAAAACTTGTTTTGCAGTCCTTTTTGTAGAGGTTTCGGACGAGCGGATCGAAATGGGCCTTTCAATGGACCCGTTGGAATTTAACTTAGTAAGAAGTACAAAAATTGCGGTTTTGCAATATAATTGTGTTGAAAAGCTCCTAATCAATTATTTGAACTCCTAATATTTGATTAAAACTTGTTTTGCAGTCCTTTTTGTAGAGGTTTCGGACGAGCGGGTCGAAATGGGCCTTTCAATGGACCCGTTGGAATTTTAACTGAGTAAAAAGTACAGAAATTGAGGTTTTGCAATATAATTGTGTTGAAAATATCCTAATCAATTATTTGAACTCCTAATATTTGAATAAAACAATTTTGCGATCCTTTTTGTAGAAGTTTCGGACGAGCAAGTCTAAATGGGCCTTTCAATGGACCCGTTGGATTTTAACTTAGTAAAAAGTACAGAAATTGAGGTTTTGCAATATAATTGTGTTGAAAAGCTCCTAATCAATTATTTGAACTCCTAATATTTGAATAAAACCTTTTTGCGGACCTTTTTGTAGAGGTTTCGGACGAGCAGGTCTGAATGGGCCTTTCAATGGACTCGTTGGAATTTTATCTGAGTAAAAAGTATTAAATTGAGGTTTTTCAATATAATTGTGTTTAAAAGCTCCTAATCAATTATTTGAACTTCTAATATTTGAATAAAACATTTTTGCGGTCCTTTTTGTAGAGGTTTCGGGCGAGCGGGTTGAAATGGGCCTTTCAATGGACCCGTTGGAATTTTAACTGAGTAAAAAGTACAGAAATTGAGATTTTGCAATATAATTGGGTTGAAAAGCTCCTAATCAATTATTTGAACTCCTAATATTTGAATAAAACATTTTTGCGGTCCTTTTTGTAGAGGTTTCGGACGAGCGAGTCTAAATGGGCCTTTCAATGGACCCGTTGGAATTTTAACTGAGTAAAAAGTACAGAAATTGAGGTTTTGCAATATAATTGTGTTGAAAAGCTCCTAATCAATTATTTGAACTCCTAATATTTGAATAAAACCTTTTTGCGGATCTTTTTGTAGAGGTTTCGGACGAGCAGGTCTAAATGGGCCTTTCAAAGGACCCGTTGGAATTTTATCTGAGTAAAAAGTATTAAATTGAGGTTTTTCAATATAATTGTGTTTAAAAGACCTAATCAATTATTTGAACTCCTAATATTTCAATAAAACATTTTTGCGGTCCTTTTTGTAGAGGTTTCGGACGAGCGGGTCGAAATGGGCCTTTCAATGAACCCGTTGGAATTTTAACTGAGTAAAAGGTACAGAAATTGAGGTTTTGCAATATAATTGTGTTGAAAAGCTCCTAATCAATTACATGAGCTCCTAAAATTTTATTAAAACTTGTTTTGCAGTCCTTTTTGTAGAGGTTTCGGACGAGCGGATCGAAATGGGCCTTTCAATGGACCTGTTGGAATTTTAACTTAGTAAGAAGTACAAAAATTGCGGTTTTGCAATATAATTGTGTTGAAAAGCTCCTAATCAATTATTTGAACTCCTAATATTTGATTAAAACTTGTTTTGCAGTCCTTTTTATAGAGGTTTCGGACGAGCGGGTCGAAATGGGCCTTTCAATGGACCCGTTGGAATTTTAACTGAGTAAAAAGTACAGAAATTGAGGTTTTGCAATATAATTGTGTTGAAAATATCCTAATCAATTATTTGAACTCCTAATATTTGAATAAAACAATTTTGCGATCCTTTTTGTAGAAGTTTCGGACGAGCAAGTCTAAATGGGCCTTTCAATGGACCCGTTGGATTTTAACTTAGTAAAAAGTACAGAAATTCAGGTTTTGCAATATAATTGTGTTGAAAAGCTCCTAATCAATTATTTGAACTCCTAATATTTGAATAAAACCTTTTTGCGGACCTTTTTGTAGAGGTTTCGGACGAGCAGGTCTGAATGGGCCTTTCAATGGACTCGTTGGAATTTTATCTGAGTAAAAAGTATTAAATTGAGGTTTTTCAATATAATTGTGTTTAAAAGCTCCTAATCAATTATTTGAACTCCTAATATTTGAATAAAACATTTTTGCGGTCCTTTTTGTAGAGGTTTCGGACGAGCGGGTTGAAATGGGCCTTTCAATGGACCCGTTGGAATTTTAACTGAGTAAAAAGTACAGAAATTGAGATTTTGCAATATAATTGGGTTGAAAAGCTCCTAATCAATTATTTGAACTCCAAATATTTGATTAAAACTTCTTTTGCAGTCCTTTTTGTAGAGGTTTCGGACGAGCGGGTCGAAATGGGCAATTCAATGGACCTGTTGGAATTTTAACTGAGTAAAAAGTACAGAAATTACGGTTTTGCAATATAATTGTGTTGAAAAGCTCCTAATCAATTATTTGAACTCCTAATATTTGATTAAAACTTGTTTTGCGGTCCTTTTTGTAGAGGTTTCGGACGAGCAGGTCTAAATGGGCCTTTCAATGGACTCGTTGGAATTTTCACTGAGTAAAAGGTACAAAAATTGCGGTTTTGCAATATAATTGTGTTGAAAAGATCCTAATCAATTACATGAATTCCTAAAATTTGATTAAAACTTGTTTTGTAGTCCTTTTTGTAGAGGTTTCGGACGATCGAGTCGAAATGGGCCTTTTAATGGACCCGTTGGAATTTTAACTGAGTAAAAATTACAGAAATTGAGGTTTTGCAATGTAATTGTGTTGAAAAGCTCCTAATCAATTACATGAACTCCTAAAATTTGATTAAACCTTGTTTTGCAGTCCTTTTTGTAGAGGTTTCGGACGAGCGGGTCGAAATGGGCATTTCAATGGACCCGTTGGAAGTTTAAATGAGTAAAAAGTACAGAAATTGAGGTTTTGCAATATAATTGTGTTGAAAAGCTCCTAATCAATTATTTGAACTCCTAATATTGGAACAAAACATTTTTGTGGTCCTTTTTGTAGAGGTTTCGGACGAGCAGGTCTAAATGGGCCTTTCAACGGACCAGTTGGAATTTTAACTGACTAAAAAGTACAGAAATTGAGGTTTTGCAATATAATTGTGTTGAAAAGCTCCTAATAAATTACATGAACTCCTAAAATTTGATTAAAACTTGTTTTGCAGTCCTTTTGTAGAGGTTTCGGACGAGCGGGTCGAAATGGGCATTTCAATGGACCTGTTGGAATTTTAACTGAGTAAAAAGTACAAAAATTACGGTTTTACAATATAATTGTGTTGAAAAGCTCCTAATCAATTATTTGAACTCCTAATATTTGATTAAAACTTGTTTTGCAGTCCTTTTTTAGAGGTTTCGGACGAGCATGTCTAAATGGGCCTTTCAATGGACCCGTTGGAATTTTGACTGAGTAAAAAGTGCAGAAATAGCGGTTTTGCAATATAATTGTGTTGAAAAGCTCATAATCAATTATTTTAACTCCTAATATTTGAATAAAACCTTTTGCGGTCCTTTTTGTAGAGGTTTCGGACGAGCAGGTCTAAATGGGCCTTTCAATGAACCTGTTGGAATTTTATCTGAGTAAAAATTATAAAATTGAGGTTTTTCATTATAATTGTGTTTAAAAGCTCCTAATCAATTATTTGAACTCCTAATATTTGAATAAAACATTTTTGCAGTCCTTTTTGTAGAGGTTTCGGACGAGCAGGTCCAAATGGGCCTTTCAAGGGACCCGTTGGAATTTTAACTGAGTAAAAAGTACATAAATTGAGGTTTTACAATATAATTGTGTTGAAAAGCTCCTAATCAATTACATGAACCCCTAATATTTGATTAAAACTTGTTTTGCAGTCCTTTTTGTAGAGGTTTCGGACGAGCAGGTCTAAAAGGGCCTTTCAATGGACTCGTTGGAATTTTCACTGAGTAAAAAGTACAAAAATTGCGGTTTTGCAATATAATTGTGTTGAAAAGCTCCTAATCAATTACATGAATTCCTAAAATTTGATTAAAACTTGTTTTGTAGTCCTTTTTGTAGAGGTTTCGGACGAGCGAGTCTAAATGGGCCTTTCAATGGACCCGTTGGAATTTTAACTGAGTAAAAAGTACAGAAATTGAGGTTTTGCAATATAATTGTGTTGAAAAGCTCCAAATCAATTATTTGAACTCCTAATAGGTGAATAAAATATTTTTGCGGTCCTTTATGTAGAGGTTTCGGACGACCATGTCTAAATGGGCCTTTCAATGGACCCGTTGGAATTTTAACTGAGTAAAAAGTACAGAAATTGAGGTTTTGCAATGTGAATGTGTTGAAAAGCTTCTAAACAATTACATGAACTCCTAAAATTTGATTAAAACTTGTTTTGCGGTCCTTTTTGTATAGGTTTCGGACGAGCGGGTCGAAATGGGCCTTTCAATGGACCCGTTGGAATTTTAACTGAGTAAAAAGTACAAAAATTGAGGTTTTGCAATATAATTGTGTTGAAAAGCTCCTAATAAATTACATGAACTCCTAAAATTTGATTAAAACTTGTTTTGCAGTCCTTTTTGTAGAGGTTTCGGACGAGCGGGTTGAAATGGGCCTTTCAACGGACCCGTTGGAATTTTAACTGAGTAAAAGTACAAAAATTGAGGTTTTGCAATATAATTGTGTTGAAAAGCTCCTAATCAATTATTTGAACTCCTAATATTTGAATAAAACATTTTTGCGGTCCTTTTTGTAGAGGTTTCGGACGAGCGAGTCTAAATGGGCCTTTCAATGGACCCGTTGGAATTTTAACTGAGTAAAAAGTACAGAAATTGAGGTTTTGAAATATAATTGTGTTGAAAAGCTCCTAATCAATTATTTGAACTCCTAATATTTGAATAAAACCTTTTTGCGGACCTTTTTGTAGAGGTTTCGGACGAGCAGGTCTAAATGGGCCTTTCAATGGACCCGTTGGAATTTTATCTGAGTAAAAAGTATTAAATTGAGGTTTTTCAATATAATTGTGTTTAAAAGTCCTAATCAATTATTTGAACTCCTAATATTTCAAAAAAACATTTTTGCGGTCCTTTTTGTAGAGGTTTCGGACGAGCGGGTCGAAATGGGCCTTTCAATGAACCCGGTTGAATTTTAACTGAGTAAGAGGTACAGAAATTGAGGTTTTGCAATATAATTGTGTTGAAAATCTCCTAATCAATTACATGAGCTCCTAAAATTTTATTAAAACTTGTTTTGCAGTCCTTTTTGTAGAGGTTTCGGACGAGCGTATCGAAATGGGCCTTTCAATGGACCCGTTGGAATTTTAACTTAGTAAGAAGTACAAAAATTGCGGTTTTGCAATATAATTGTGTTGAAAAGCTCCTAATCAATTATTTGAACTCCTAATATTTGATTAAAACTTCTTTTGCAGTCCTTTTTGTAGAGGTTTCGGACGAGCGGGTCGAAATGGACCCATTGGAATTTTAACTGAGTAAAAAGAACAGAAATTGAGGTTTTGCAATATAATTGTGTTGAAAATATCCTAATCAATTATTTTATCTTCTAATATTTGAATAAAACAATTTTGCGATCCTTTTTGTAGAGGTTTCGGACGAGCAAGTCTAAATGGGCCTTTCAATGGACCCGTTGGATTTTAACTTAGTAAAAAGTACAGAAATTGAGGTTTTGCAATATAATTGTGTTGAAAAGCTCCTAATCAATTATTTGAACTCCTAATATTTGAATAAAACCTTTTTGCGGACCTTTTTGTAGAGGTTTCGGACGAGCAGGTCTGAATGGGCCTTTCAATGGACTCGTTGGAATTTTATCTGAGTAAAAAGTATTAAATTGAGGTTTTTCAATATAATTGTGTTTAAAAGCTCCTAATCAATTATTTGAACTCCTAATATTTGAATAAAACATTTTTGCGGTCCTTTTTGTAGAGGTTTCGGACGAGCGGGTTGAAATGGGCCTTTCAATGGACCCGTTGGAATTTTAACTGAGTAAAAAGTACATAAATTGAGATTTTGCAATATAATTGGGTTGAAAAGCTCCTAATCAATTATTTGAACTCCAAATATTTGATTAAAACTTGTTTTGCAGTCCTTTTTGTAGAGGTTTCGGACGAGCGGGTCGAAATGGGCATTTCAATGGACCTGTTGGAATTTTAACTGAGTAAAAAGTACAGAAATTACGGTTTTGCAATATAATTGTGTTGAAAAGCTCCTAATCAATTATTTGAACTCCTAATATTTGATTAAAACTTGTTTTGCGGTCCTTTTTGTAGAGGTTTCGGACGAGCAGGTCTAAATGGGCCTTTCAATGGACTCGTTGGAATTTTAACTGAGTAAAAAGTACAGAAATTGAGGTTTTTCAATATAATTGTGTTGAAAATCTCCTTATCAATTACATGAACTCCTAAAATTTGATTAAAACTTGTTTTGCAGTCCTTTTTGTAGAGGTTTCGGACGAGCGGGTCGAAATGGGCATTTCAATGGACCCGTTGGAAGTTTAAATGAGTAAAAAGTACAGAAATTGAGGTTTTGCAATATAATTGTGTTAAAAAGCTCCTAATCAATTATTTGAACTCCTAATCTTGGAACAAAACATTTTTGTGGTCCTTTTTGTAGAGGTTTCGGACGAGCAGGTCTAAATGGGCCTTTCAATGGACCAGTTGGAATTTTAACTGACTAAAAAGTACAGAAATTGAGGTTTTGCAATATAATTGTGTTGAAAATATCCTAATCAATTATTTTATCTTCTAATATTTGAATAAAACAATTTTGCGATCCTTTTTGTAGAGGTTTCGGACGAGCAAGTCTAAATGGGCCTTTCAATGGACCCGTTGGATTTTAACTTAGTAAAAAGTACAGAAATTGAGGTTTTGCAATATAATTGTGTTGAAAAGCTCCTAATCAATTATTTGAACTCCTAATATTTGAATAAAACCTTTTTGCGGACCTTTTTGTAGAGGTTTCGGACGAGCAGGTCTGAATGGGCCTTCCAATGGACTCGTTGGAATTTTATCTGAGTAAAAAGTATTAAATTGAGGTTTTTCAATATAATTGTGTTTAAAAGCTCCTAATCAATTATTTGAACTCCTAATATTTGAATAAAACATTTTTGCGGTCCTTTTTGTAGAGGTTTCGGACGAGCGGGTTGAAATGGGCCTTTCAATGGACCCGTTGGAATTTTAACTGAGTAAAAAGTACATAAATTGAGATTTTGCAATATAATTGGGTTGAAAAGCTCCTAATTAATTATTTGAACTCCAAATATTTGATTAAAACTTGTTTTGCAGTCCTTTTTGTAGAGGTTTCGGACGAGCGGGTCGAAATGGGCATTTCAATGGACCTGTTGGAATTTTAACTGAGTAAAAAGTACAGAAATTACGGTTTTGCAATATAATTGTGTTGAAAAGCTCCTAATCAATTATTTGAACTCCTAATATTTGATTAAAACTTGTTTTGCGGTCCTTTTTGTAGAGGTTTCGGACGAGCAGGTCTAAATGGGCCTTTCAATGGACTCGTTGGAATTTTCACTAAGTAAAAAT
This sequence comes from Hibiscus tridactylites, assembly GCA_958450335.1. Classification (NCBI taxonomy): domain Eukaryota; kingdom Viridiplantae; phylum Streptophyta; class Magnoliopsida; order Malvales; family Malvaceae; genus Hibiscus; species Hibiscus tridactylites. The sequence goes on along the minus strand of OY288265.1, from coordinate 48,769,879 downwards.
TACAGAAATTGAGGTTTTGCAATGTAATTGTGTTGAAAAGCTCCTAATCAATTACATGAACTCATAATATTTAATTAAAACTTGTTTTGCGGTCCTTTTTGTAGAGGTTTCGGACAAGCATGTCTAAATGGGCCTTTCAATGGACCCGTTGGAATTTTAACTGAGTAAAAAGTACAGAAATTGAGGTTTTTCAATATAATTCTGTTGAAAATCTCCTTATCAATTACATGAACTCCTAAAATTTGATTAAAACTTGTTTTGCAGTCCTTTTTGTAGAGGTTTCGGACGAGCGGGTCGAAATGGGCATTTCAATGGACCCGTTGGAAGTTTAAATGAGTAAAAAGTACAGAAATTGAGGTTTTGCAATATAATTGTGTTGAAAAGCTCCTAATCAATTATTTGAACTCCTAATATTGGAACAAAACATTTTTGTGGTCCTTTTTGTAGAGGTTTCGGACGAGCAGGTCTAAATGGGCCTTTCAATGGACCAGTTGGAATTTTAACTGACTAAAAAGTACAGAAATTGAGGTTTTGCAATATAATTGTGTTGAAAATATCCTAATCAATTATTTTATCTTCTAATATTTGAATAAAACAATTTTGCGATCCTTTTTGTAGAGGTTTCGGACGAGCAAGTCTAAATGGGCCTTTCAATGGACCCGTTGGATTTTAACTTAGTAAAAAGTACAGAAATTGAGGTTTTGCAATATAATTGTGTTGAAAAGCTCCTAATCAATTATTTGAACTCCTAATATTTGAATAAAACCTTTTTGCGGACCTTTTTGTAGAGGTTTCGGACGAGCAGGTCTGAATGGGCCTTCCAATGGACTCGTTGGAATTTTATCTGAGTAAAAAGTATTAAATTGAGGTTTTTCAATATAATTGTGTTTAAAAGCTCCTAATCAATTATTTGAACTCCTAATATTTGAATAAAACATTTTTGCGGTCCTTTTTGTAGAGGTTTCGGACGAGCGGGTTGAAATGGGCCTTTCAATGGACCCGTTGGAATTTTAACTGAGTAAAAAGTACATAAATTGAGATTTTGCAATATAATTGGGTTGAAAAGCTCCTAATTAATTATTTGAACTCCAAATATTTGATTAAAACTTGTTTTGCAGTCCTTTTTGTAGAGGTTTCGGACGAGCGGGTCGAAATGGGCATTTCAATGGACCTGTTGGAATTTTAACTGAGTAAAAAGTACAGAAATTACGGTTTTGCAATATAATTGTGTTGAAAAGCTCCTAATCAATTATTTGAACTCCTAATATTTGATTAAAACTTGTTTTGCGGTCCTTTTTGTAGAGGTTTCGGACGAGCAGGTCTAAATGGGCCTTTCAATGGACTCGTTGGAATTTTCACTAAGTAAAAATTACAGAAATTGAGGTTTTGCAATGTAATTGTGTTGAAAAGCTCCTAATCAATTACATGAACTCATAATATTTAATTAAAACTTGTTTTGCGGTCCTTTTTGTAGAGGTTTCGGACAAGCATGTCTAAATGGGCCTTTCAATGGACCCGTTGGAATTTTAACTGAGTAAAAAGTACAGAAATTGAGGTTTTTCAATATAATTGTGTTGAAAATCTCCTTATCAATTACATGAACTCCTAAAATTTGATTAAAACTTGTTTTGCAGTCCTTTTTGTAGAGGTTTCGGACGAGCGGGTCGAAATGGGCATTTCAATGGACCCGTTGGAAGTTTAAATGAGTAAAAAGTACAGAAATTGAGGTTTTGCAATATAATTGTGTTGAAAAGCTCCTAATCAATTATTTGAACTCCTAATATTGGAACAAAACATTTTTGTGGTCCTTTTTGTAGAGGTTTCGGACGAGCAGGTCTAAATGGGCCTTTCAATGGACCAGTTGGAATTTTAACTGACTAAAAAGTACAGAAATTGAGGTTTTGCAATATAATTGTGTTGAAAAGCTCCTAATAAATTACATGAACTCCTAAAATTTGACTAAAACTTGTTTTGCAGTCCTTTTTGTAGAGGTTTCGGACGAGCGGGTTGAAATGGGCATTTCAATGGACCCGTTGGAATTTTAACTGAGTAAAAAGTACATAAATTACGGTTTTACAATATAATTGTGTTGAAAAGCTCCTAATCAATTATTTGAACTCCTAATATTTGATTAAAACTTGTTTTGCAGTCCTTTTTGTAGAGGTTTCGGACGAGCATGTCTAAATGGGCCTTTCAATGGACCCGTTGGAATTTTGACTGAGTAAAAAGTGCAGAAATAGCGGTTTTGCAATATAATTGTGTTGAAAAGCTCATAATCAATTATTTGAACTCCTAATATTTGAATAAAACCTTTTGCGGTCCTTTTTGTAGAAGTTTCGGACGAGCAGGTCTGAATGGGCCTTTCAATGAACCTGTTGGAATTTTATCTGAGTAAAAAGTATAAAATTGAGGTTTTTCAATATAATTGTGTTTAAAAGCTCCTAATCAATTATTTGAACTCCTAATATTTGAATAAAACATTTTTGCAGTCCTTTTTGTAGAGGTTTCGGACGAGCAGGTCCAAATGGGCCTTTCAAGGGACCCGTTGGAATTTTAACTGAGTAAAAAGTACAGAAATTACGGTTTTGCAATATAATTGCGTTGAAAAGCTCCTAATCAATTATTTGAACTCCTAATATTTGATTAAAACTTGTTTTGTAGTCGTTTTTGTAGAGGTTTCAGACGAGCGGGTCGAAATGGGCCTTTCAATGGACCCGTTGGAATTTTAACTGAGTAAATAGTACAGAAATTACGGTTTTGCAATATAATAGTGTTGAAAATCTCCTAATCATTTATTTGAACTCCTAATATTTGATTAAAACTTGTTTTGCGGTCCTTTTTGTAGAGGTTTCGGATGAGCAGGTCAAAATGGGCCTTTCAATGGACCCGTTGGAATTTTAACTGAGTAAAAAGTACAGAAATTGAGGTTTTGCAATATAATTGTGTTGAAAAGCTCCTAATCAATTACATGAACTCCTAAAATTTGATTAAAACTTGTTTTGCAGTCTCTTTTGTAGAGGTTTCGGACGAGCGGGTCGAAATGGGCCTTTCAATGGACCCGTTGGAATTTTAACTGAGTAAAAAAGTACATATATTGCGGTTTTGCAATATAATTGCGTTGAAAACCTCCTAATCAATTATTTGAACTCCTAATATTTGATTAAAACTTGTTTTGCAGTCCTTTTTGTAGAGGTTTCGGACGAGCAGGTCTAAATGGGCCTTTCAATGGACCCGTTGGAATTTTGACTGAGTAAAAAGTACAGAAATAGCGGTTTTGCAATATAATTGTGTTGAAAAGCTCCTAATCAATTACATGAATTCCTCAGATTCGATTAAAACTTGTTTTGTAGTCCTTTTTGTAGGGGTTTCGGACAAGCGGGTCGAAATGGGCCTTTCAATGGACCCATTGGAATTTTAACTGAGTAAAAAGTACAGAAATTGAGGTTTTGCAATATATTTGTGTTGAAAAGCTCCTAATCAATTACATGAACCCCTAAAATTTGATTAAAACTTGTTTTGCAGTCCTTTTTGTAGAGGTTTCAGACGAGCAGGTCGAAATGGGCCTTTCAATGGACCCGTTGGAATTTTAATTGAGTAAAAAAGTACAGAAATTGAGGTTTTGCAATATAACTGTGTTGAAGAGCTCCTAATCAATTATTTGAACTCCTAGTATTTGAATAAAACAATTTTTCGGTCCTTTTTGTAGAGGTTTCGGACTAGCAGGTCTAAATGGGCCTTTCAATGGACCCGTTGGAATTTTAACATAGTAAAAAGTACAGAAATTGAGGTTTTGCAATATAATTGTGTTGAAAAGCTCCAAATCAATTATTTGAACTCCTAATAGGTGAATAAAATAATTTTGCGGTCCTTTATGTAGAGGTTTCGGACGAGCATGTCTAAATGGGCCTTTTAATGGACCCGTTGGAATTTTAACTGAGTAAAAAGTACAGAAATTGAGGTTTTGCAATGTGAATGTGTTGAAAAGCTTCTAAACAATTACATGAACTCCTAAAATTTGATTAAAACTTGTTTTACGGTCCTTTTTGTATAGGTTTCGGACGAGCGGGTCGAAATGGGCCTTTCAAAGGACCCGTTGGAATTTTAACTGAGTAAAAAGTACAAAAATTGAGGTTTTGCAATATAATTGTGTTGAAAAGCTGTTTATAAATTACATGAACTCCTAAAATTTGATTAAAACTTGTTTTGCAGTCCTTTTTGTAGAGGTTTCGGACGAGCGGGTTGAAATGGGCCTTTCAATGGACCTGTTGGAATTTTAACTGAGTAAAAAGTACAAAAATTGAGGTTTTGCAATATAATTTTGTTGAAAAGCTCCTAATCAATTATTTGAACTCCTAATATTTGAATAAAACATTTTTGCGGTCCTTTTTGTAGAGGTTTCGGACGAGCGAGTCTAAATGGGCCTTTCAATGGACCCGTTGGAATTTTAACTGAGTAAAAAGTACAGAAATTGAGGTTTTGCAATATAATTGTGTTGAAAAGCTCCTAATCAATTATTTGAACTCCTAATGTTTGAATAAAACCTTTTTGCGGACCTTTTTGTAGAGGTTTCGGACGAGCAGGTCTAAATGGGCCTTTCAATGGACCCGTTGGAATTTTATCTGAGTAAAAAGTATTAAATTGAGGTTTTTCAATACAATTGTGTTTAAAAGTCCTAATCAATTATTTGAACTCCTAATATTTCAATAAAACATTTTTGCGGTCCTTTTTGTAGAGGTTTCAAACGAGCGGGTCAAAATGGGCCTTTCAATGGACCCGTTGGAATTTTAACTTAGTAAGAAGTACAAAAATTGTGGTTTTGCAATATAATTGTGTTGAAAAGCTCCTAATCAATTATTTGAACTCCTAATATTTGATTAAAACTTGTTTTGCAGTCCTTTTTGTAGAGGTTTCGGACGAGCGGGTCGAAATGGGCCTTTCAATGGACCCGTTGGAATTTTAACTGAGTAAAAAGTACAGAAATTGAGGTTTTTTAATATAATTGTGTTGAAAATATCCTAATCAATTATTTGAACTCCTAATATTTGAATAAAACAATTTTGCGGTCCTTTTTGTAGAGGTTTCGGACGAGCAAGTCTAAATGGGCCTTTCAATGGACCCGTTGGATTTTAACTTAGTAAAAAGTACAGAAATTGAGGTTTTGCAATATAATTGTGTTGAAAAGCTCCTAATCAATTATTTGAACTCCTAATATTTGAATAAAACCTTTTTGCGGACCTTTTTGTAGAGGTTTCGGACGAGCAGGTCTGAATGGGCCTTTCAATGGACTCGTTGGAATTTTATCTTAGTAAAAAGTATTAAATTTAGGTTTTTCAATATAATTGTGTTTAAAAGCTCCTAATCAATTATTTGAACTCCTAATATTTGAATAAAACATTTTTGTGGTCCTTTTTGTAGAGGTTTCGGACGAGCGGGTTGAAATGGGCCTTTCAATGGACCCGTTGGAATTTTAACTCAGTAAAAAGTACAGAAATTGAGATTTTGCAATATAATTGGGTTGAAAAGCTCCTAATCAATTATTTGAACTCCTAATATTTGATTAAAACTTGTTTTGCAGTCCTTTTTGTAGAGGTTTCGGACGAGCGGGTCGAAATGGGCCTTTCAATGGACCCGTTGGAATTTTAACTGAGTAAAAAGTACAAAAATTGAGGTTTTGCAATATAATTGTGTTGAAAAGCTCCTAATCAATTATTTGAACTCCTAAGATTTGAATAAAACCATTTTGCGGTCCTTTTTGTAGAGGTTTCGGACGAGCAGGTCTAAATGGGCCTTTTAATGGACCCGTTGGAATTTTATCTGAATAAAAAGTATTAAATTGAGGTTTTTCAATATAATTGTGTTTAAAAGATACTAATAAATTATTTGAACTCCTAATATTTGAATAAAACCTTTTTGCGGTCCTTTTTGTAGAGGTTTCGGACGAGCGGGTCGAAATGGGCCTTTCAATACACCCGTTGGAATTTTAACTGCGTAAAAAGTACATAAATTGAGGTTTTGCAATATAATTGTGTTGAAAAGCTCCTAATAAATTATTTGAACTCCTAATATTTGAATAAAATATTATTGCGGTCCTTTTTGTAGAGGTTTAGGACGAGCGGGTCGAAATGGGCCTTTCAATGGACCCGTTGGAATTTTAACTGAGTAAAAAGTACAGAAATTGAGGTTTTGCAATATAATTTTGTTGAAAAGCTCCTAATCAATTACATGAACTCCTAAAGTTTGATTAAAACTTGTTTTGCAGTCCTTTTTGTAGAGGTTTCGTACGAGCGGGTCGAAATGGGCCTTTCAATGGACCCGTTGGAATTTTAACTGAGTGAAAAGTACAGAAATTGAGTTTTTGCAATATAATTGTGTTGAAATCTCCTAATCAATTACATGAACTCCTAAAGTTTGATTAAAACTTGTTTTGCAGTCCTTTTTGTAGAGGTTTCAAACGAGCGGGTTGAAATGGGCCTTTCAATGGACCCGTTGGAATTTTAACTGAGTAAAAAGTACAGAAATTGAGGTTTTGCAATATAATTGTGTTGAAAAGCTCCTAATCAATTATTTGAACTCCTAATATTTGATTAAAACTTGTTTTGCAGTCCTTTTTGTAGAGGTTTCGGACAAGCGGGTCAAAATGGGCTTTCAATGGACCTGTTGGAATTTTAACTGAGTAAAAAGTACAGAAATTGAGGTTTTGCTATATAATTGTGTTGAAAAGCTCCTAATCAATTATTTGAACTCCTAATATTTGAATAAAACATTTTTGCGGTCCTTTTTGTAGAGGTTTCGGACGAGCAAGTCTAAATGGGACTTTCAATGGACCCGTTGGAATTTTAACTGAGGAAAAAGTACCGAAATTGAGGTTTTGCAATATAATTGTGTTGAAAAGCTCCTAATCAATTATTTGAACTCCTAATATTTGAATAAAACCTTTTTGCGGTCCTTTTTGTAGAGGATTCGGACGAGCAGTTCTAAATGGGCTTTTCAATGGACCCGTTGGAATTTTAACTGAGTAAAAAGTTCAAAAATTGAGGTTTTGCAATATAATTGTGTTGAAAACCTCCTAATCAATTACATGAATTCATAAAATTCGATTAAAACCTGTTTTATAGTCCTTTTTGTTGGGGTTTCGGACCAGCGGGTCGAAATGGGCCTTTCAATGGACCCATTGGAATTTTAACTGAGTAAAAAGTACAAAAATTGAGGATTTGAAATATAATTGTGTTGAAAAGCTCCTAATCAATTACATGAACCCTAAAATTTGATTAAAACTTGTTTTGCAGTCCTTTTTGTAGAGGTTTCAGACGAGCGGGTCGAAATGGGCCTTTCAATGGACCCGTTGGAATTTTAATTGAGTAAAAAGTACAGAAATTGAGGTTTTGCAATATAACTGTGTTGAAATGCTCCTAATCAATTATTTGAACTCCTAATATTTGAATAAAACATTTTTGCAGTCATTTTTGTAGAGGTTTTGGACGAACAGGTCTAAATGGGCCTTTCAATGGACCCGTTGGAATTTTAACTGAGTAAAAAGTACAGAAATTGAGGTTTGCAATATAATTGTGTAGAAAAGCTCCTAATCAATTATTTGAACTCCTAATAGTTGAATAAAACATTTTTGCGGTCCTTTTTGTAAAGGTTTCGGACGAGCAGGTCTAAATAGGCCTTTCAATGGACCCGTTGGAATTTTAACTGAGTAAAAAGTACAGAAATTGAGGTTTTGCAATATAATTGTGTTGAAAAGCTCCTAATCAATTATTTGAACTCCTAATATTTGAATAAAACATTTTTGCGGGCCTTTTTGTAGAGGTTTCGGACGAGCAAGTCTAAATGGGCCTTTCAATGGACCCGTTGGAATTTTAACTGAGGAAAAAGTACAGAAATTGAGGTTTTGCAATATAATTGTGTTGAAAAGGTCCTAATCAATTATTTTAACTCCTAATATTTGAATAAAACCTTTTTGCGGACCTTTTTGTAGAGGTTTCGGACGAGCAGGTCTAAATGGGCCTTTCAAGGGACCCGTTAGAATTTTATCTGAGTAAAAAGTATAAAATAGAGGTTTCAATATAATTGTGTTTAAAAGCTCCTAATCAATTATTTGAACTCCTAATATTTGAATAAAACATTTTTGTGGTCCTTTTTGTAGAGGTTTCGGACGAGCGGGTCGAAATGGGCCTTTCAATGGACCCGTTGGAATTTTAACTGAGTGAAAAGTACAGAAATTGAGGTTTTGCAATATAATTGTGTTGAAAAGCTCCTAATCAATTACATGAACTCCAAAAGTTTGATTAAAACTTGTTTTGCAGTCCTTTTTGTAGAGGTTTCAGACAAGCGGGTTGAAATGGGCCTTTCAATGGACCCGTTGGAATTTTAACTGAGTAAAAAGTACAGAATTTGAGGTTTTGCAATATAATTGTGTTGAAAAGCTCCTAATCAATTATTTGAACTCCTAATATTTGATTAAAACTTGTTTTGCAGTCCTTTTTGTAGAGGTTTCGGACGAGCGGGTCGAAATGGGCTTTCAATGGACCCGTTGGAATTTTAACTGAGTAAAAAGTACAGAAATTGAGGTTTTGCAATATAATTGTGTTGAAAAGCTCCTAATCAATTATTTGAACTCCTAATATTTGAATAAAACATTTTTGCGGTCCTTTTTGTAGAGGTTTCGGACGAGCAAGTCTAAATGGGCCTTTCAATGGACCCGTTGGAATTTTAACTGAGGAAAAAGTACAGAAATTGAGGTTTTGCAATATAATTGTGTTGAAAAGATCCTAATCAATTATTGGAACTCCTAATATTTGAATAAAACCTTTTTGCGGTCCTTTTTGTAGAGGATTCGGACGAGCAGGTCTAAATGGGCCTTTCAATGGACCCGTTGGAATTTTAACTGAGTAAAAAGTACAGAAATTGATGTTTTGTAATGTGATTGTGTTGAAAAGCTTCTAAACAAATACATGAACTCCTAAAATTTGATTAAAACTTGTTTTGCTGTCCTTTTTGTATAGGTTTCGGACGGGCGGGTCGAAATGGGCCTTTCAATGGACCCGTTGGAATTTTAACTGAGTAAAAAGTACAAAAATTGAGGTTTTGCAATATAATTGTGTTGAAAAGCTCCTAATCAATTATTTGAACTCCTAATATTTAATTAAAACTTGTTTTGCAGTCCTTTTTGTAGAGGTTTCGGACGAGCGGGTCGAAATGGGCTTTCAATGGACCTGTTGGAATTTTAACTGAGTAAAAAGTACAGAAATTGAGGTTTTGCAATATAATTGTGTTGAAAAGCTCCTAATCAATTATTTGAACTCCTAATATTTGAATAAAACATTTTTGCGGTCCTTTTTGTAGAGGTTTCGGACGAGCAAGTCTAAATGGGCCTTTCAATGGACCCGTTGGAATTTTAACTGAGGAAAAAGTACAGAAATTGAGGTTTTGCAATATAATTGTGTTGAAAAGCTCCTAATCAATTATTGGAACTCCTAATATTTGAATAAAACCTTTTTGCAGTCCTTTTTGTAGAGGATTCGGACGAGCAGGTCTAAATGGGCCTTTCAATGGACCCGTTGGAATTTTAACTGAGTAAAAAGTACAGAAATTGATGTTTTGTAATGTGATTGTGTTGAAAAGCTTCTAAACAAATACATGAACTCCTAAAATTTGATTAAAACTTGTTTTGCTGTCCTTTTTGTATAGGTTTTGGACGGGCGGGTCGAAATGGGCCTTTCAATGGACCCGTTGGAATTTTAACTGAGTAAAAAGTACAAAAAATGAGGTTTTGCAATATAATTGTGTCGAAAAGCACCTAAACAATTATTTGAACTCCTAATATTTGATTAAAACTTGTTTTGCAGTCCTTTTTGTAGAGGTTTCGGACGAGCGGGTCGAAATGGGCTTTCAATGGACCCGTTGGAATTTTAACTGAGTAAAAAGTACAGAAATTGAGGTTTTGCAATATAATTGTGTTGAAAAGCTCGTAATCAATTATTTGAACTCCTAATATTTGAATAAAACCTTTTTGTGGACCTTTTTGTAGAGGTTTTGGACGAGCAGGTCAAAATGGGCCTTTCAATGGACCCGTTGGAATTTTATCTGAGTAAAAAGTATAAAATAGAGGTTTTTCAATATAATTGTGTTTAAAATCTCCTAATCAATTATTTGAACTCCTAATATTTGATTAAAACTTGTTTTGCAGTCCTTTTTGTAGAGGTTTCGGACGAGCAGGTCTGAATGGGCCTTTCAATGGACCCGTTGGAATTTTGATTGAGTAAAAAGTACAGAAATTGCGGTTTTGCAATATAATTGTGTTGAAAAGCTCCTAATCAATTACATGAATTCCTAAAATTCGATTAAAACTTGTTTTGCAGTCCTTATTGTAGGGGTTTCGGACGAGCAGGTCCAAATGGGCCTTTCAAGGGACCCGTTGGAATTTTAACTGAGTGAAAAGTACAGAAATTGAGGTTTTTGTAACCCCCGTAGCCCGGTCTAGACGGTTGACCCGAACTACGAAGATTACACGGGGAAAACCAAAGTCAACCCGAAAGTCAACCTTGATTAACGACCCTTTTTTTTTTCTTTTTAATCTTGTCTAGATGCTCATTAACCTTAATTGTGATCATACAAACAACATATCAAAAGATCACAAACATCAGAGATCAAACAGGGACCCAATTGAACAAATTACAACTTTTGGGACCAAATTGTAAATTCTGATAAATTAAGGGACTTAACCCAAATTAAAGTTACCATCTTGAAATTAGTCGGGTTTCACGCTTCTCTGTGAAATTTCAGCTCAAAAGGACATCCACAGCTCATGCAATTGATCAAACAAGATTCAGGACCAAAACGTAAACAAAACGAAACATCCAAAGATACTTTTAACTGACTTTAACGGTCGGGTATCGATACACCACGTGTCGTATCGATACTCGGGGTAGGCAGAAACCAAACTCTAGCAAGGGTATCGATACCTTCCCCCTGGTATCGATACTCCATTCATATGGTATCGATACTTGTTCAGAGGTATCGGTACCCTTGGGCAGAAACATGCATATTGGCTCAGGTGTATCGATACCCAAGCCCGAGTATCGATACCCCTGCCTGGAAACAACTTGAAAACAGCATCAAACATGCATTAAGCACCAAATTAACATCACCAAACCATATCACTTAATCATACAACATGCAAGGACCTCAATTGCATCAACAATTCAACATTTAAACGACACATATGAAAAGCCCCAATTCATATAGCATGCTTCCTACTTAAGCTATCATTCAAGCAATAAACCTTCATAAGCAAGCAATATAAATTCAATTCAAAAACCAGCAATTCAAACAATCAATTAACATCCATAGGGAGTCTCAAACACCTCCCAAAACATACACATTGGTCCCCCATTGCCAAATCATACAAAAGCTAAAACACTTATAAAACCTTCATACATTGAGCTTTACTTGTACTTGTTTGCTTGCCTCCTCTTGCTGCCCTCAATGCACTCTAATGCTCTGCATTATTGAATTAAGAAAACGAGAGAGCGTAAGCCAAAGCTTAGTGAGGAGTGCTCTTTAAAAACCATTCAATAATGCAATATAAACCATTTGTAAATCATGCTTGTAAACAACCTTTATACATGCTCAAAGCATACTTTAAATCAAGCAATATCATGCTTCCACATTTCATTTAAACAAGCATCTCATGCTTCAACATAAACATTAAATCATGCATCTCATGCATCTCAATGTACTATACATGTCATATTGGCTCAAGTGATACATTTCATTTATGAAATCAAGTTCAACAACTTTCCCCAAGGACTTTTAAACACCTTGGACCCCAAGGACTTTTAAACACCTTGGCCATGGACTTTTAAACACCATGAAAGGACCACACAAGGACTTTTAACCACCTTTGTGTCCGTAGCTTGAATTACCCCAAGGACTTTTAAACACCTTGGCCCCAAGGACTTTTAAACACCTTGGCCCCATGGACTTTTAACCACCATGGAAAGGAGCACCTAAGGACTTTTAACCACCTTAGAGTCCGCATCAAGATTCATCCAAGGACTTTTAACCACCTTGATGATCTTAGATAACAAGGCTCACTCAAGGACTTTTAACCACCTTAGTGACCTTCACTTTTACAAACCATCACTTGCCAATACACACTTTATACATCATATAATCCACTGTTTTAAAGCATTTAAATCAAGCCATTTCATCATGCATTTCAAAGCATTAAATCATTATTTAACAATGCATAAAAACAAGGCACTCTTACCTAGAGACACCTTCAACACATGGCTTAAATCATCAGCATAGATCATGCTAAAACATCAGCAAATAACATGCTAAAACATGCTTTCCAAAACAGTAGCAAATCATGCAAAATCATCATTTCACATTTCATCAAAGCATGGCCACCACTTAAAGAGAGTAATCCGAAAACTTACACTTGAGCTTAGCAAAGTTGTTTAGACTTAAACTAAGCTCCCAAAACCTTCAACCCTTGGTTTAAAAGCTGAAATCCATTTTTCACTCACCGATTTCCACTTTGCTTCAAGCCAAAGCACCAAAACAAGCCTCCGGATCAACAATTCTTGGATCCAAGGATGCCTCCCCTGTTTCAACACATTAAAGCAGAGGATTAATGCATCATCATGCATTAATTGCTTCAATGAAAGCATCTAAACTCGCTGCTCTCACAAAACCTCCATTTTCGGCCACCAAACACAACCGAAAATGCATCCGAAACACTTCTAAACAAAGCCCAGCCACAAACCAGCAAAACCTTACTTCCATTAACATCATTTAACATCTAAAAACAACCTACAACCATCCTTATACCTCCAGCAACACCAGATCCACAAGATCACCACAAAAACTACCTTAAAACACAAGCTAAAATTAGGAAACCCAACCTATCCGGGATTGCATCAATCAAGACTCATTTCCACATCAATTTAATGATCATTTAACATCAAAAACACTCCTCAAAACACAGATTTAACAGATCAAACGAAAATCAAGTGAAATCATCAAAATCTTGCATAATTAGCCAAGATCCACAAATCAACTTAAAAACCTTTAATCAATTATCAAATTAGGATTGAAAACTTTAGGAATTTCATTAAAGAACTTGAAGTTCAGAGGAGAAGGACGTTCTTACCTCCAAACTTGAGTTTCTCCTCTTTTTGGAATAGAAAAGCTTGATGAAACTTGAAGCAATTGATGAGGTTTTGAAGACACAATGATTTGCAATCAAATGAGAGTTGAAAGAAGGTTTTTAGGTGATGAAAATCAGACTTAGATCTCTGGAATTGAGTGTTTGGGTTGAGAGAAAAGATAGAGAGAAAATAGGTAGTTAAAAGAGAAAATGGCCAAAATAGATTTTTCCCTCCTTTTGATTCTTTTAAAATCAGAATTATGAGTTAAAAGATCTTAGAAAAATCTGGAGAAACTCCCTTTGGGTAAATAGCTCCTTAAAGATTCAAAGTTTCAACCCTTTATAAAATAGCCACCAAACTTTCAAAAATTACATTTTGGTCACTAGCCAAAATGTCACACTTCCGAAACTCATTTTCCAAAATTGATTTCACAGTTCACTTAATTATATTAAAAGATGATTTTAGAACATTTTTCCATATTTTTAATGCAACCCGAACTAGGCTTTCCTAATTTAACCTCTTACGATTCGAACAGCACTTTGACCAAACCGGTCAACGCCCAAGACTTCCAAGCCCAAAACCGGGGCGTTACAACTCTCCCCCCCTTAAGAAATTTCGTCCTCGAAATTTACCTGAAGGAAAGAGATAAGGAAACTGCTTCAGCATATCATCCTTCCGCTCCCACGTGGCTTCCTCAACACCGCGATGCTTCCACGGCACCTTCACCAACTCAATGGTCTTGCCACAAAGAACTTTGCTATCTGAATCCAGAACCTTCACCGGTTCCTCATCATAGGTCAAATCCGGATTCAATTCCACTTCCTCCACAGGCAACACATGCGAAGGATCAGATCTATACTTCCGGAGCATAGAAACATGGAACACATCATGAATCTTCTCTAGCTCCTGAGGTAACCTCAACCGATACGCAACAGGACCCACACGCTCAACAACCTCATACGGTCCAATGTATCTAGGGCTCAGCTTACCCTTCCGACCAAACCTCATCACCTTCTTCCAAGGCGAAACCTTCAAGAACACGCGATCACCCACCGCAAACTCTATCTCCTTACGCTTCAAATCCGCGTAAGACTTCTGCCGATCAGAAGCAGCCTTCAACCGCTCACATATGAGCTTCACCTTCTCGGTGGTACCTTTCAACAAAGCAGGCATCGAAACCAACTTTTGACCAGTTTCAGCCCAACACAGAGGAGTCCTACACTTCCTCCCATACAGAGCCTCATAAGGTGCCATCTGTATACTCGCCTGATAACTGTTGTTATAAGCGAACTCAACCAAAGGCAGATGCTTCTCCCACGAACCTTGGAACTCTATCACACAGCATCTCAACATATCCTCCAAAATCTGAATAACTCGCTCAGACTGGCCATCCGACTGAGGATGATAGGATGTACTGAAATGCAACCTTGAACCCAGAGCTTGATGCAAACACTGCCAAAAACGCAATGTGAACCTCGGATCCCTATCCGACACGATCGACTTAGGCACACCATGCAACCTCACAACCTCAGCAATGTACAGCTCTGCCAGCTTATCCAAAGAGAACGTAGTATGCACAGGCAAGAAATGCGCACACTTCGTCAGGCGATCCACAATCACCCAAACAGAATTCTTCTTCGACGGAGACAAAGGCAAACCAGATACAAAATCCATGGTAACCCTCTCCCACTTCCATTCAGGGATTTTCAACGGTTGCAACAAACCAGAAGGAACCTGATGTTCAGCCTTGACTCGCTGACACACCAAACACTTGCTCACGAACTCTGCCACATCCTTCTTCAGACCTACCCAATAGTACTCATCACGAAGATCGCGATACATCTTCGTACTACCAGGATGCATAGCAAAAGGACTGCTATGACCTTCAGCCAGAATAGCATGCCTCAACTCAGCATCAGCAGGCACAACTATCCGACTTCCAAAACACAACACTCCATCCTCATTAAAACAGAAATACGAAGGTCTACCCTCCGCGATATCCTGAACATGAGACACCAAGGAATCATCCAACAACTGCTTATCCTTGATCAACTGAACCAACGATGGTTTCACTTGCAACTCAGCAACAAGACCACCATCCTGCGATATGCTCAAGCTAGCAAACATAGCTCTCAACTCAACAGCTACCTTTCTACTCAAGGCATCCGCAACAACATTGGCCTTTCCAGGATGATACTCTATCGTCAGATCATAATCCTTGAGCAACTCCAACCAACGTCGCTGCCTGAGATTCAACTCCTTCTGAGACATTAGATACCTCAAACTCTTGTGATCCGTGTACACAGTACACTTCTCACCATACAGATAATGCCTCCAGATCTTCAGAGCAAAAACCACTGCAGCCAGCTCAATATCATGCGTAGGATAATTGCGCTCATGCACCTTCAACTGCCGCGACGCATAAGCCACAACCTTACCCTCTTGCATCAGCACACACCCCAAACCAACATAGGATGCATCACTGTAGACTACAAACTCTTTCCCTGATTCAGGCTGAATCAAGATAGGAGCCTGCGTCAAAGCCATCTTCAGCTTCTCAAAAGCTTGCTGCCGCGCTTCTGTCCACTCATACTTAACATCTTTCTGCAGCAACTTCGTCAAAGGAGCAGCAATCTTAGAAAAACCATCCACAAACCTTCGGTAGTATCCTGCCAAACCAAGGAAACTACGAACCTCCTGAACAGACTTAGGAACTTTCCAATTCATCACTGCTTCAATCTTCTGAGGATCAACACGAATCCCCTCAGCTGAGACCACATGACCAAGAAAAACCACCTCTCTAAGCCAGAACTCACACTTGCTCAACTTAGCATAAAGCTGATTCTCCAACAAAGCTTGCAACACAATCCTCAAATGCTCTTCGTGCTCTTCCTCAGTACGCGAGTACACAAGGATATCATGAATGAACACCACAACGAACTTGTCCAGGTATTCATGAAAAACACGATTCATCATGTCCATGAAAGCAGCAGGAGCATTTGTCAGACCAAACGGCATCACAAGGAACTCATAATGCCCATACCTTGTCCTGAAAGCTGTCTTAGGCATATCCACATCCTTCACCTTCAATTGATAATACCCTGACCTCAAGTCAATCTTAGAGAACACAGCAGCTCCCCGAAATTGATCAAAGAGATCATCAATCCTCGGCAAAGGATACCGATTCTTGATAGTCAACTTGTTCAGCTGACGGTAATCAATGCACATCCTCATCGTGCCATCTTTCTTCTTCACAAACAAGACAGGAGCACCCCAAGGCGAAACACTCGGCCGGATGAAACCACGATCAAGCAGCTCTTGCAACTGCGTCTTCAGCTCCTTCAGCTCCTTAGGTGCCATTCTATAGGGAGTAATGGACACAAGAGTGGTATTCTCATACAGCTCAATACCAAACTCCACCTCGCGATTAGGAGGTAAACCAGGCAACTCCTCAGGAAAAACATCAGGAAACTCCTTCACAACCCTGATATCTTGCACCCTCAGCTCCTTCGAACTGGGATTCATCACGAAGGCTAGAAAAGCTTCACAACCTTGCCTCAGCATCCTGCTCGCCTCCAAGGTAGAAACAACATTGGCAAGAAACTTCACATTCTCACCAACCACCACCACTTCATAGTCATCCCCAAGCTTAAGCGAAACCCTCTTATTCTCACAATCCACAACAGCACGATGCTCAGCAAGCCAATCCATACCAAGGATCACATCAAAACCATAAAAGGGCAACTCCATAAGGTCAACATGAAAGACATGCTCTTGAACAACCAAAGGACACCTTCTATAAAGCTTACGAGTCACAACAGTTTCACCAAAAGAACTAGTGACTCTAACACCAACATCCAAAGACTCAACAGGCAAACCAAGCAACTCAGCATGCTCACGAAGAATGTATGAATGCGTAGATCCAGAATCTATCAAAGAAAGCAATGACAAGGATTGCAAAGTAAAGGTACCTGCAATCACATCAGCATCATTCCTTCCTTCGCGCTGAGCATACACCCTCGCTTGGCCTCCACCCTCAGGTTGAATAGCCACAACATGAGCTACTCCGCGACCACCTTCCTCTCGCCTCTGGAAATTACCACGGCCGCGCCCACGACCTCTCTGCGGTGCTGCAACAACAGGAGCACGCTCTTGACCACCAGCCATCCTCGGACAATCACGTCTCAAATGATCAGCTGAACCACAGTTCCAGCACTCATAACCAGCTGCCATCACAGGAGCTTGCACCTCCCTCCCAGCACGAGGACAGTCACGCTTCAAGTGACCACGGGAACCACAAATCCAACAAGCACTAGGGTCAGCTCTAGCATTGCCACCCCTAGCAGGTGCACCTCCACCTCTCTTAGACGAGGACTGAAACCTCTGATCACGCCCTCTCTTGTTCCGTCCACCGGAACTATACTCAGCAGTTCTCTTCCCAGAACTAGCTCCAGCACCCTTAGCAGACAAACTCAGATTCATCTCAATATCCTTGGATCGGCTAACCAACACATCAAAATCATTGTACTCAGCTGCCAACATATAGGTCTTAACCTCCGTCACCAAACCATAACGGAACCTTTCGCACCTCTCGCGTTCATCAGGTATCAGCTCCGGTGCATACTGGCTAAGACGTACGAACTGTACCTCATACTCTGCCACACTCATGCTCCCTTGGGTCAGAGACATGAATTCACGCTTTTTCTCATCCAGATATCTAACTCCCAGATATCTCCTCTTGAACGCATGCTGAAAGAACGTCCAAGTAACATCAGCATCAGCCATACCAGAGATTGTGGTCGTCCACCAGGTATAAGCATCACCTTGCAGCAGTGACACCACACATCCCAGCTTTTGCACATCAGTGCAACTCATCTGTCCCAAGACACGCTTGGTACTCTCCAGCCATGCTTCAGACCTCTCAGCTGACATACCCCTAAACTCAGTCCCACCAAGACTGCGCAAACGTTCTAAGGGTAGTCTAGCTCCAGCATCTCCCTGATGCCCAGCTCCTTGAGCTCCAGCTACTGCTGCTCGAAACGCACCCGCAATAGCTTGTACCAGCACAGACATGTCAGGCATCGCTTGCCCCTGACCAGCTTCAGGTCCTGCAGCTCCAGCACCAGCTGCCTCAGCTCCAGCTCTTTCCCTCTCCGCACCACCACCACCAGGTGGAGGAGGAGGTATCACAGCACTACCCGTGTGCTCATCATTCACATTCCCCTCCGGGGTCGTAGCTCTCACGCTACTCCTTAACTCTCTACGTGGTGCCATACTATTACCATGCATAACAATACAAAATAAAACAAGTCAGGACCAGCAAGGTAAGCAAATTCCAAGTATTCAAGCTCAATTTCTTTCAAAAACAACATCATCTCTTTAGCTTTTGTTTGGCAATGGGTACCCTCATCATGCATCATCACAACATGCATCATATACACATCATCATATCATTTCACTGAACATGCTTTCACTCAACAAGCATACAAACCAAACCATGCTTCAATCATGCATTCACACATTCCCAATTACTCGAGAACTCAGCTCTGATACCACCAAATGTAACCCCCGTAGCCCGGTCTAGACGGTTGACCCGAACTACGAAGATTACACGGGGAAAACCAAAGTCAACCTTGATTAACGACCCTTTTTTTTTCTTTTTAATCTTGTCTAGATGCTCATTAACCTTAATTGTGATCATACAAACAACATATCAAAAGATCACAAACATTAGAGATCAAACAGGGACCCAATTGAACAAATTACAACTTTAGGGACCAAATTGTAAATTCTGATAAATTAAGGGACTTAACCCAAATTAAAGTTACCATCTTGAAATTAGTCGGGTTTCACGCTTCTCTGTGAAATTTCAGCTCAAAAGGACATCCACAGCTCATGCAATTGATCAAACAAGATTCAGGACCAAAACGTAAACAAAACGAAACATCCAAAGATACTTTTAACTGACTTTAACGGTCGGGTATCGATACGCCACGTGTCGTATCGATACTCGGGGTAGGCAGAAACCAAACTCTAGCAAGGGTATCGATACCTTCCCCCTGGTATCGATACTCCATTCATATGGTATCGATACTTGTTCAGAGGTATCGGTACCCCTGGGCAGAAACATGCATATTGGCTCAGGTGTATCGATACCCAAGCCCGAGTATCGATACCCCTGCCTGGAAACAACTTGAAAACAGCATCAAACATGCATTAAGCACCAAATTAACATCACCAAACCATATCACTTAATCATACAACATGCAAGGACCTCAATTGCATCAACAATTCAACATTTAAACGACACATATGAAAAGCCCCAATTCATATAGCATGCTTCCTACTTAAGCTATCATTCAAGCAATAAACCTTCATAAGCAAGCAATATAAATTCAATTCAAAAACCAGCAATTCAAACAATCAATTAACATCCATAGGGAGTCTCAAACACCTCCCAAAACATACACATTGGTCCCCCATTGCCAAATCATACAAAAGCTAAAACACTTATAAAACCTTCATACATTGAGCTTTACTTGTACTTGTTTGCTTGCCTCCTCTTGCTGCCCTCAATGCACTCTAATGCTCTGCATTATTGAATTAAGAAAACGAGAGAGCGTAAGCCAAAGCTTAGTGAGGAGTGCTCTTTAAAAACCATTCAATAATGCAATAAAAACCATTTGTAAATCATGCTTGTAAACAACCTTTATACATGCTCAAAGCATACTTTAAATCAAGCAATATCATGCTTCCACATTTCATTTAAACAAGCATCTCATGCTTCAACATAAACATTAAATCATGCATCTCATGCATCTCAATGTACTATACATGTCATATTGGCTCAAGTGATACATTTCATTTATGAAATCAAGTTCAACAACTTTCCCCAAGGACTTTTAAACACCTTGGACCCCAAGGACTTTTAAACACCTTGGCCATGGACTTTTAAACACCATGAAAGGACCACACAAGGACTTTTAACCACCTTTGTGTCCGTAGCTTGAATTACCCCAAGGACTTTTAAACACCTTGGCCCCAAGGACTTTTAAACACCTTGGCCCCATGGACTTTTAACCACCATGGAAAGGAGCACCTAAGGACTTTTAACCACCTTAGAGTCCGCATCAAGATTCATCCAAGGACTTTTAACCACCTTGATGATCTTAGATAACAAGGCTCACTCAAGGACTTTTAACCACCTTAGTGACCTTCACTTTTACAAACCATCACTTGCCAATACACACTTTATACATCATATAATCCACTGTTTTAAAGCATTTAAATCAAGCCATTTCATCATGCATTTCAAAGCATTAAATCATTATTTAACAATGCATAAAAACAAGGCACTCTTACCTAGAGACACCTTCAACACATGGCTTAAATCATCAGCATAGATCATGCTAAAACATCAGCAAATAACATGCTAAAACATGCTTTCCAAAACAGTAGCAAATCATGCAAAATCATCATTTCACATTTCATCAAAGCATGGCCACCACTTAAAGAGAGTAATCCGAAAACTTACACTTGAGCTTAGCAAAGTTGTTTAGACTTAAACTAAGCTCCCAAAACCTTCAACCCTTGGTTTAAAAGCTGAAATCCATTTTTCACTCACCGATTTCCACTTTGCTTCAAGCCAAAGCACCAAAACAAGCCTCCGGATCAACAATTCTTGGATCCAAGGATGCCTCCCCTGTTTCAACACATTAAAGCAGAGGATTAATGCATCATCATGCATTAATTGCTTCAATGAAAGCATCTAAACTCGCTGCTCTCACAAAACCTCCATTTTCGGCCACCAAACACAACCGAAAATGCATCCGAAACACTTCTAAACAAAGCCCAACCACAAACCAGCAAAACCTTACTTCCATTAACATCATTTAACATCTAAAAACAACCTACAACCATCCTTATACCTCCAGCAACACCAGATCCACAAGATCACCACAAAAGCTACCTTAAAACACAAGCTAAAATTAGGAAACCCAACCTATCCGGGATTGCATCAATCAAGACTCATTTCCACATCAATTTAATGATCATTTAACATCAAAAACACTCCTCAAAACACAGATTTAACAGATCAAACGAAAATCAAGTGAAATCATCAAAATCTTGCATAATTAGCCAAGATCCACAAATCAACTTAAAAACCTTTAATCAATTATCAAATTAGGATTGAAAACTTTAGGAATTTCATTAAAGAACTTGAAGTTCAGAGGAGAAGGACGTTCTTACCTCCAAACTTGAGTTTCTCCTCTTTTTGGAATAGAAAAGCTTGATGAAACTTGAAGCAATTGATGAGGTTTTGAAGACACAATGATTTGCAATCAAATGAGAGTTGAAAGAAGGTTTTTAGGTGATGAAAATCAGACTTAGATCTCTGGAATTGAGTGTTTGGGTTGAGAGAAAAGATAGAGAGAAAATAGGTAGTTAAAAGAGAAAATGGCCAAAATAGATTTTTCCCTCCTTTTGATTCTTTTAAAATCAGAATTATGAGTTAAAAGATCTTAGAAAAATCTGGAGAAACTCCCTTTGGGTAAATAGCTCCTTAAAGATTCAAAGTTTCAACCCTTTATAAAATAGCCACCAAACTTTCAAAAATTACATTTTGGTCACTAGCCAAAATGTCACACTTCCGAAACTCATTTTCCAAAATTGATTTCACAGTTCACTTAATTATATTAAAAGATGATTTTAGAACATTTTTCCATATTTTTAATGCAACCCGAACTAGGCTTTCCTAATTTAACCTCTTACGATTCGAACAACACTTTGACCAAACCGGTCAACGCCCAAGACTTCCAAGCCCAAAACCGGGGCGTTACAGTTTTGCAATATAATTGTGTTGAAAAGCTCCTAATCAATTACATGAACTCCAAAAGTTTGATTAAAACTTGTTTTGCAGTCCTTTTTGTAGAGGTTTCAGACGAGCGGGTTGAAATGGGCCTTTCAATGGACCCGTTAGAATTTTAACTGAGTAAAAAGTACAGAAATTGAGGTTTTGCAATATAATTGTGTTGAAAAGCTCCTAATCAATTATTTGAACTCCTAATATTTGATTAAAACTCGTTTTGCAGTCCTTTTGGTAGAGGTATCGGACGAGCGGGTCGAAATGGGCTTTCAATGGACCCGTTGGAATTTTAACTGAGTAAAAAGTACAGAAATTGAGGTTTTGCAATATAATTGTGTTGAAAAGATACTAATAAATTATTTGAACTCCTAATATTTGAATAAAACATTTTTGCGGTCCTTTTTGTAGAGGTTTCAGACGAGCAAGTCTAAATGGGCCTTTCAATGGACCCGTTGGAATTTTAACTAAGGAAAAAGTACAGAAATTGAGGTTTTGCAATATAATTGTGTTGAAAAGCTCCTAATCAATTATTTTAACTCCTAATATTTGAATAAAACCTTTTTGCTGTCCTTTTTGTAGAGGTTTCGGACGAGCATGTCTAAATGGGCCTTTCAATGGACCCGTTGGAATTTTGACTGAGTAAAAAGTACAGAAATTGCGGTTTTGCAATATAATTGTGTTGAAAAGCTCCTAATCAATTATATGAAATCCTAAAATTCGATTAAAACTTGTTTTGCAGTCCTTATTGTAGGGGTTTCGGACGAGCGAGTCGAAATGGGCCTTTCAATGGACCCGTTGGAATTTTAACTGAGTAAAAAGTACAATAATTGAGGTTTTGCAAAATAATTGTGTTGAAAGGCTCCTAATCAATTACATTAACCCCTAAAATTTGATTAAAACTTGTTTTGCAGTCCTTTTTGTAGAGGTTTCGGACGAGCGGGTCGAAATGGGCATTTCAATGGACCCGTTGGAATTTTAACTGAGTAAAAAGTACAGAAATTGAGGTTTTGCAAGATAATTTTGTTGAAAAGCTCCTAATCATTTACATGAACTCCTAATATTTGATTAAAACTTGTTTTGCGGTCCTTTTTGTAGAGGTTTCGGATGAGCAGGTCTAAATGGGCCTTTCAATGGACCCGTTGGAATTTTAACTAAGTAAAAAGTACATAAATTACGGTTTTGCAATATAATTGTGTTGAAAAGCTCCTAATAAATTATTTGAACTCCTAATATTTGATTAAAACTTGTTTTGAGGTCCTTTTTTAGAGGTTTCGGACGAGCAGGTCTAAATGGGCCTTTCAATGGACCCGTTGGTATTTTAACTGAGTAAAAAGTACATAAATTACGGTTTTGCAATATAATTGTGTTGAAAAGCTCCTAATCAATTATTTGAACTCCTAATATTTGATTAAAACTTGTTTTGCGGTCCTTTTTTTAGATGTTTCAGACGAGCAGGTCTAAATGGGCCTTTCAATGGACCCGTTGGTATTTTAACTGAGTAAAAAGTACATAAATGACGGTTTTGCAATATAATTGTGTTGAAAAGCTACTAATCAATTATTTGAACTCTTAATATTTGATTAAAACTTGTTTTGCGGTCCTTTTTTTAGAGGTTTCGGACGAGCAGGTCTAAATGGGCTTTTCAATGGACCCGTTGGAATTTTAACTGAGTAAAAAGTACAAAAATTGCGGTTTTGCAATATAATTGTGTTGAAAAGCTCCTAATCAGTTACATGAATTCCTAAAATTTGTTTAAAACTTGTTTTGTGGTCCTTTTTGTAGAGGTTTGGGACGAGCAGGTCTAAATGGGCCTTTCAATGGATCCGTTGGAATTTTAACTGAGTAAAAAGTACATAAATTACGGTTTTGCAATATAATTGTGTTGAAAAGCTCCTAATCAATTATTTGAACTCCTAATATTTGATTAAAATTTGTTTTGCAGTCCTTTTTGTAGAGGTTTCGGACGAGCGGGTTGAAATGGGCTTTCAATGGACCTGTTGGAATTTTAATTGAGTAAAAAGTATAGAAATTGAGGTTTTGTAATATAATTGTGTTGAAAAGGTCCTAATCAATTATTTGAACTCCTAATATTTGAATAAAACATTTTTGCGGTCCTTTTTGTAGAGGTTTCGGACGAGCAAGTCTAAATGGGCCTTTCAATGGACCCGTTGGAATTTTAACTGAGGAAAAAGTACAGAAATTGAGGTTTTGCAATATAATTGTGTTGAAAAGCTCCTAATCAATTATTGGAACTCCTAATATTTGAATAAAACCTTTTTGCGGTCCTTTTTGTAGAGGATTCGGACGAGCAGGTCTAAATGGGCCTTTCAATGGACCCGTTGGAATTTTAACTAAGTAAAAAGTATAGAAATTGATGTTTTGTAATGTGATTGTGTTGAAAAGCTTCTAAACAAATACATGAACTCCTAAAATTTGATTAAAACTTGTTTTGCTGTCCTTTTTGTATAGGTTTCTGACGGGCGGGTCGAAATGGGCCTTTCAATGGACCCGTTGGAATTTTAACTGAGTAAAAAGTACAAAAATTGAGTTTTTGCAATATAATTGTGTCGAAAAGCTCCTAATCAATTATTTGAACTCCTAATATTTGATTAAAACTTGTTTTGCAGTCCTTTTTGTAGAGGTTTCGGACGAGCGGGTCGAAATGGGATTTCAATGGACCCGTTGGAATTTTAACTGAGTAAAAAGTACAGAAATTGAGGTTTTGCAATATAATTGTGTTGAAAAGCTCCTAATCAATTATTTTAACTCCTAATATTTGAATAAAACCTTTTTGTGGACCTTTTTGTAGAGGTTTTGGACGAGCAGGTCTAAATGGGCCTTTCAATGGACCCGTTTGAATTTTATCTGAGTAAAAAGTATAAAATAGAGGTTTTTCAATATAATTGTGTTTAAAATCTCCTAATCAATTATTTGAACTCCTAATATTTGATTAAAACTTGTTTTGCAGTCCTTTTTGTAGAGGTTTCGGACGAGCAGGTCTAAATGGGCCTTTCAATGGACCCATTGGAATTTTGACTGAGTAAAAAGTACAGAAATTGCGGTTTTGCAATATAATTGTGTTGAAAAGCTCCTAATCAATTACATGAATTCCTAAAATTCGATTAAAACTTGTTTTGCAGTCCTTATTGTAGGGGTTTCGGACGAGCAGGTCCAAATGGGCCTTTCAAGGGACCCGTTGGAATTTTAACTGAGTGAAAAGTACAGAAATTGAGGTTTTGCAATATAATTGTCTTGAAAAGCTCCTAATCAATTACATGAACTCCTAATATTTGATTAAAACTTGTTTTGCAGTCCTTTTTGTAGAGGTTTCGGACGAGCGGGTCGAAATGGGCTTTCAATGGACCCGTTGGAATTTTAACTGAGTAAAAAGTACAGAAATTGAGGTTTTGCAATATAATTGTGTTGAAAAGCTCCTAATCAATTATTTGAACTCCTAATATTTGAATAAAACATTTTTGCGGTCCTTTTTGTAGAGGTTTCGGACGAGCAAGTCTAAATGGGCCTTTCAATGGACCCGTTGGAATTTTAACTGAGGAAAAAGTACAGAAATTGAGGTTTTGCAATATAATTGTGTTGAAAAGCTCCTAATCAATTATTGGAACTCCTAATATTTGAATAAAACCTTTTGCGGTCCTTTTTGTAGAGGATTCGGACGAGCAGGTCTAAATGGGCCTTTCAATGGACCCGTTGGAATTTTAACTGAGTAAAAAGTACAAAAATTGATGTTTTGTAATGTGATTGTGTTGAAAAGCTTCTAAACAAATACATGAACTCCTAAAATTTGATTAAAACTTGTTTTGTTGTCCTTTTTGGATAGGTTTCGGACGGGCGGGTCGAAATGGGCCTTTCAATGGACCCGTTGGAATTTTAACTGAGTAAAAAGTACAAAAATTGAGGTTTTGCAATATAATTGTGTTGAAAAGCTCCTAATCAATTATTTGAACTCCTAATATTTAATTAAAACTTGTTTTGCAGTCCTTTTTGTAGAGGTTTCGGACGAGCGGGTCGAAATGAGCTTTCAATGGACCCGTTGGAATTTTAACTGAGTAAAAAGTACAGAAATTGAGGTTTTGCAATATAATTGTGTTGAAAAGCTCCTAATCAATTATTTGAACTCCTAATATTTGAATAAAACATTTTTGCGGTCCTTTTTGTAGAGGTTTCGGACGAGCAGGTCTAAATGGGCCTTTCAATGGACCCGTTGGAATTTTGACTGAGGAAAAAGTACAAAAATTGCGGTTTTGCAATATAATTGTGTTGAAAAGCTCCTAATCAATTATATGAATTCCTAAAATTCGATTAAAACTTGTTTTGCAGTCCTTATTGTAGGGGTTTCGGACGAGAGAGTCGAAATGGGCCTTTCAATGGACCCGTTGGAATTTTAACTGAGTAAAAAGTACAATAATTTAGGTTTTGCAAAATAATTGTGTTGAAAGGCTCCTAATCAATTACATTAACCCCTAAAATTTGATTAAAACTTGTTTTGAAGTCCTTTTTGTAGAGGTTTCAGACGAGCGGGTCGAAATGGGCATTTCAATAGACCCGTTGGAATTTTAACTGTGTAAAAAGTACAGAAATTGAGGTTTTGCAAGATAATTTTGTTGAAAATCTCCTAATCATTTACATGAACTCCTAATATTTGATTAAAACTTGTTTTGCGGTCCTTTTTGTAGAGGTTTCGGACGAGCAGGTCTAAATGGGCCTTTCAATGGACCCGTTGGAATTTTAACTAAGTAAAAAGTACATAAATTACGGTTTTGCACTATAATTGTGTTGAAAAGCTCCTAATAAATTATTTGAACTCCTAATATTTGATTAAAACTTGTTTTGAGGTCCTTTTTAGAGGTTTCGGACGAGCAGGTCTAAATGGGCCTTTCAATTGACCCGTTGGTATTTTAACTGAGTAAAAAGTACATAAATTACGGTTTTGCAATATAATTGTGTTGAAAAGCTCCTAATCAATTATTTGAACTCCTAATATTTGATTAAAACTTTTTTTGCGGTCCTTTTTTTAGAGGTTTCGGACGAGCAGTCTAAATGGGCCTTTCAATGGACCCGTTGGTATTTTAACTGAGTAAAAAGTACATAAATTACGGTTTTGCAATATAATTGTGTTGAAAAGCTCCTAATCAATTATTTGAACTCCTAATATTTGATTAAAACTTGTTTTGCGGTCCTTTTTTTAGAGGTTTCGGACGAGCAAGTCTAAATGGGCCTTTCAATGGACCCGTTGGAATTTTAACTGAGTAAAAAGTACAAAAATTGCGATTTTGCAATATAATTGTGTTGAAAAGCTCCTAATCAGTTACATGAATTCCTAAAATTTGATTAAAACTTGTTTTGCGGTCCTTTTTGTAGAGGTTTGGGACGAGCAGGTCTAAATGGGCCTTTCAATGGACCCGTTGGAATTTTAACTGAGTAAAAAGTACATAAATTACGGTTTTGCAATATAATTGTGTTGAAAAGCTCCTAATCAATTATTTGAACTCCTAATATTTGATTAAAATTTGTTTTGCAGTCCTTTTTGTAGAGGTTTCGGACGAGCGGGTTGAAATGGGCTTTCAATGGACCTGTTGGAATTTTAATTGAGTAAAAAGTACAGAAATTGAGGTTTTGTAATATAATTGTGTTGAAAAGCTCCTAATCAATTATTGAACTCCTAATATTTGAATAAAACATTTTTGCGGTCCTTTTTGTAGAGGTTTCGGACGAGCAAGTCTAAATGGGCCTTTCAATGGACCCGTTGGAATTTTAACTGAGGAAAAAGTACAGAAATTGAGGTTTTGCAATATAATTGTGTTGAAAAGCTCCTAATCAATTATTGGAACTCCTAATATTTGAATAAAACCTTTTTGCGGTCCTTTTTGTAGAGGATTCGGACGAGCAGGTCTAAATGGGCCTTTCAATGGACCCGTTGGAATTTTAACTGAGTAAAAAGTACAAAAATTGATGTTTTGTAATGTGATTGTGTTGAAAATCTTCTAAACAAATACATGAACTCCTAAAATTTGATTAAAACTTGTTTTGTTGTCCTTTTTGGATAGGTTTCGGACGGGCGGGTCGAAATGGGCCTTTCAATGGACCCGTTGGAATTTTAACTGAGTAAAAAGTACAGAAATTGAGGTTTTGCAATATAATTGTGTTGAAAAGCTCCTAATCAATTATTTGAACTCCTAATATTTAATTAAAACTTGTTTTGCAGTCCTTTTTGTAGAGGTTTCGGACGAGCGGGTCGAAATGAGCTTTCAATGGACCCGTTGGAATTTTAACTGAGTAAAAAGTACAGAAATTGAGGTTTTGCAATATAATTGTGTTGAAAAGCTCCTAATCAATTATTTGAACTCCTAATATTTGAATAAAACATTTTTGCGGTCCTTTTTGTAGAGGTTTCGGACGAGCAGGTCTAAATGGGCCTTTCAATGGACCCGTTGGAATTTTGACTGAGGAAAAAGTACAAAAATTGCGGTTTTGCAATATAATTGTGTTGAAAAGCTCCTAATCAATTATATGAATTCCTAAAATTCGATTAAAACTTGTTTTGCAGTCCTTATTGTAGGGGTTTCGGACGAGAGAGTCGAAATGGGCCTTTCAATGGACCCGTTGGAATTTTAACTGAGTAAAAAGTACAATAATTTAGGTTTTGCAAAATAATTGTGTTGAAAGGCTCCTAATCAATTACATTAACCCCTAAAATTTGATTAAAACTTGTTTTGAAGTCCTTTTTGTAGAGGTTTCAGACGAGCGGGTCGAAATGGGCATTTCAATAGACCCGTTGGAATTTTAACTGTGTAAAAAGTACAGAAATTGAGGTTTTGCAAGATAATTTTGTTGAAAATCTCCTAATCATTTACATGAACTCCTAATATTTGATTAAAACTTGTTTTGCGGTCCTTTTTGTAGAGGTTTCGGACGAGCAGGTCTAAATGGGCCTTTCAATGGACCCGTTGGAATTTTAACTAAGTAAAAAGTACATAAATTACGGTTTTGCACTATAATTGTGTTGAAAAGCTCCTAATAAATTATTTGAACTCCTAATATTTGATTAAAACTTGTTTTGAGGTCCTTTTTTAGAGGTTTCGGACGAGCAGGTCTAAATGGGCCTTTCAATTGACCCGTTGGTATTTTAACTGAGTAAAAAGTACATAAATTACGGTTTTGCAATATAATTGTGTTGAAAAGCTCCTAATCAATTATTTGAACTCCTAATATTTGATTAAAACTTTTTTTGCGGTCCTTTTTTTAGAGGTTTCGGACGAGCAGGTCTAAATGGGCCTTTCAATGGACCCGTTGGTATTTTAACTGAGTAAAAAGTACATAAATTACGGTTTTGCAATATAATTGTGTTGAAAAGCTCCTAATCAATTATTTGAACTCCTAATATTTGATTAAAACTTGTTTTGCGGTCCTTTTTTTAGAGGTTTCGGACGAGCAAGTCTAAATGGGCCTTTCAATGGACCCGTTGGAATTTTAACTGAGTAAAAAGTACAAAAATTGTGATTTTGCAATATAATTGTGTTGAAAAGCTCCTAATCAGTTACATGAATTCCTAAAATTTGATTAAAACTTGTTTTGCGGTCCTTTTTGTAGAGGTTTGGGACGAGCAGGTCTAAATGGGCCTTTCAATGGACCCGTTGGAATTTTAACTGAGTAAAAAGTACATAAATTACGGTTTTGCAATATAATTGTGTTGAAAAGCTCCTAATCAATTATTTGAACTCCTAATATTTGATTAAAATTTGTTTTGCAGTCCTTTTTGTAGAGGTTTCGGACGAGCGGGTTGAAATGGGCTTTCAATGGACCTGTTGGAATTTTAATTGAGTAAAAAGTACAGAAATTGAGGTTTTGTAATATAATTGTGTTGAAAAGCTCCTAATCAATTATTTGAACTCCTAATATTTGAATAAAACATTTTTGCGGTCCTTTTTGTAGAGGTTTCGGACGAGCAAGTCTAAATGGGCCTTTCAATGGACCCGTTGGAATTTTAACTGAGGAAAAAGTACAGAAATTGAGGTTTTGCAATATAATTGTGTTGAAAAGCTCCTAATCAATTATTGGAACTCCTAATATTTGAATAAAACCTTTTTGCGGTCCTTTTTGTAGAGGATTCGGACGAGCAGGTCTAAATGGGCCTTTCAATGGACCCGTTGGAATTTTAACTGAGTAAAAAGTACAAAAATTGATGTTTTGTAATGTGATTGTGTTGAAAAGCTTCTAAACAAATACATGAACTCCTAAAATTTGATTAAAACTTGTTTTGCTGTCCTTTTTGTATAGGTTTCGGACGGGCGGGTCGAAATGGGCCTTTCAATGGACCCGTTGGAATTTTAACTGAGTAAAAAGTACAAAAATTGAGGTTTTGCAATATAATTGTGTCGAAAAGCTCCTAATCAATTATTTGAACTCCTAATATTTGATTAAAACTTGTTTTGCAGTCCTTTTTGTAGAGGTTTCGGACGAGCGGGTCGAAATGGGCTTTCAATGGACCCGTTGGAATTTTAACTGAGTAAAAAGTACAGAAATTGAGGTTTTGCAATATAATTGTGTTGAAAAGCTCCTAATCAATTATTTGAACTCCTAATATTTGAATAAAACCTTTTTGTGGACCTTTTTGTAGAGGTTTTGGACGAGCAAGTCTAAATGGGCCTTTCAATGGACCCGTTGGAATTTTATCTGAGTAAAAAGTATAAAATAGAGGTTTTTCAATATAATTGTGTTTAAAATCTCCTAATCAATTATTTGAACTCCTAATATTTGATTAAAACTTGTTTTGCAGTCCTTTTTGTAGAGGTTTCGGACGAGCAGGTCTAAATGGGCCTTTCAATGGACCCGTTGGAATTTTGACTGAGTAAAAAGTACAGAAATTGCGGTTTTGCAATATTATGTGTTGAAAAGCTCCTAATCAATTACATGAATTCCTAAAATTCGATTAAAACTTGTTTTGCAATCCTTATTGTAGGGGTTTCGGACGAGCAGGTCCAAATGGGCCTTTCAAGGGACCCGTTGGAATTTTAACTGAGTGAAAAGTACAAAAATTGAGGTTTTGCAATATAATTGTGTTGAAAAGCTCCTAATCAATTACATGAACTCCTAATATTTGATTAAAACTTGTTTTGCAGTCCTTTTTGTAGAGGTTTCGGACGAGCGGGTCGAAATGGGCTTTCAATGGACCCGTTGGAATTTTAACTGAGTAAAAAGTACAGAAATTGATGTTTTGCAGTATAATTGTGTTGAAAAGCTCCTAATCAATTATTTGAACTCCTAATATTTGAATAAAACATTTTTGCGGTCCTTTTTGTAGGGGTTTCGGACGAGCAAGTCTAAATGGGCCTTTCAATGGACCCGTTGGAATTTTAACTGAGGAAAAAGTACAGAAATTGAGGTTTTGCAATATAATTGTGTTGAAAAGCTCCTAATCAATTATTGGAACTCCTAATATTTGAATAAAACCTTTTTGCGGTCCTTTTTGTAGAGGATTCGGACGAGCAGGTCTAAATGGGCCTTTCAATGGACCCTTTGGAATTTTAACTGAGTAAAAAGTACAGAAATGTATGTTTTGTAATGTGATTGTGTTGAAAATCTTCTAAACAAATACATGAACTCCTAAAATTTGATTAAAACTTGTTTCGCTGTCCTTTTTGTATAAGTTTCGGACGGGCGGGTCGAAATGGGCCTTTCAATGGACCCGTTGGAATTTTAACTGAGTAAAAAGTACAAAAATTGAGGTTTTGCAATATAATTGTGTTGAAAAGCTCCTAATCAATTATTTGAACTCCTAATATTTAATTAAAACTTGTTTTGCAGTCCTTTTTGTAGAGGTTTCGGACGAGCGGGTCGAAATGAGCTTTCAATGGACCCGTTGGAATTTTAACTGAGTAAAAAGTACAGAAATTGAGGTTTTGCAATATAATTGTGTTGAAAAGCTCCTAATCAATTATTTGAACTCCTAATATTTGAATAAAACATTTTTGCGGTCCTTTTTGTAGAGGTTTCGGACGAGCAAGTCTAAATGGGCCTTTCAATGGACCCGTTGGAATTTTAACTGAGGAAAAAGTACAGAAATTGAGGTTTTGCAATATAATTGTGTTGAAAAGCTCCTAATCAATTATTGGAACTCCTAATATTTGAATAAAACCTTTTTGCGGTCCTTTTTGTAGAGGATTCGGACGAGCAGGTCTAAATGGGCCTTTCCATAGATCCGTTGGAATTTTAACTGAGTAAAAAGTACAGAAATTGATGTTTTGTAATGTGATAGTGTTGAAAAGCTTCTAAACAAATACATGAACTCCTAAAATTTGATTAAAACTTGTTTTGATGTCCTTTTTGTATAGGTTTCGGACGGGCGGGTCGAAATGGGCCAATCAATGGACCCGTTAGAATTTTAACTGAGTAAAAAGTACAAAAATTGAGGTTTTGCAATATAATAGTGTTTAAAAGATACTAATCAATTATTTGAACTCCTAATATTTGAATAAAACATTTTTGCGGTCCTTTTTGTAGAGGTTTCGGACGAGCAAGTCTAAATGGGCCTTTCAATGGACCCGTTGGAATTTTAACTAAGGAAAAAGTACAGAAATTGAGGTTTTGCAATATAATTGTGTTGAAAAGCTCCTAATCAATTATTTGAACTCCTAATATTTGAATAAAACCTTTTTGTGGACCTTTTTGTAGAGGTTTTAGACGAGCAGGTCTAAATGGGCCTTTCAATGGACCCGTTGGAATTTTATCTGGGTAAAAAGTATAAAATAGAGTTTTTTCAATATAATTGTGTTTAAAATCTCCTAATCAATTATTTGAACTCCTAATATTTGATTAAAACTTGTTTTGCAGTCCTTTTTGTAGAGATTTCGGACGAGCATGTCTAAATGGGCCTTTCAATGGACCCGTTGGAATTTTGACTGAGTAAAAAGTACAGAAATTGCGGTTTTGCAATATAATTGTGTTGAAAAGCTCCTAATCAATTACATGAATTTCTAAAATTCGATTAAAACTTGTTTTGCAGTCCTTATTGTAGGGGTTTCGGACGAGCAGGTCCAAATGGGCCTTTCAAGGGACCCGTTGGAATTTTAACTGAGTGAAAAGTACAGAAATTGAGGTTTTGCAATATAATTGTGTTGAAAAGCTCCTAATCAATTACATGAACTCCAAAAGTTTGATTAAAACTTGTTTTGCAGTCCTTTTTGTAGAGGTTTCAGACGAGCGGGTTGAAATGGGCCTTTCAATGGACCCGTTGGAATTTTAACAGAGTAAAAAGTACAGAAATTGAGGTTTTGCAATATAATTGTGTTGAAAAGCTCCTAATCAATTATTTGAACTCCTAATATTTGATTAAAACTTGTTTTGCAGTCCTTTTTGTAGAGGTATCGGACGAGCGGGTCGAAATGGGCTTTCAATGGACCCGTTGGAATTTTAACTGAGTAAAAATTACAGAAATTGAGGTTTTGCAATATAATAGTGTTTAAAAGATACTAATCAATTATTTGAACTCCTAATATTTGAATAAAACATTTTTGCGGTCCTTTTTGTAGAGGTTTCGGACGAGCAAGTCTAAATGGGCCTTTCAATGGACCCGTTGGAATTTTAACTAAGGAAAAAGTACAGAAATTGAGGTTTTGCAATATAATTGTGTTGAAAAGCTCCTAATCAATTATTTTAACTCCTAATATTTGAATAAAACCTTTTTGCTGTCCTTTTTTTAGAGGTTTCGGACGAGCAGGTCTAAATGGGCCTTTCAATGGACCCGTTGGAATTTTAACTGAGTAAAAAGTACAAAAATTGCGGTTTTGCAATATAATTGTGTTGAAAAGCTCCTAATCAATTACATGAATTCCTAATATTTGATTAAAACTTGTTTTGCAGTCCTTTTTGTAGAGGTTTTAGACGAGCGGGTCGAAATTGGCCTTTCAATTGACCCGTTGGAATTTTAACTGAGTAAAAAGTACAGAAATTGATGTTTTGAAATATAATTGTGTTTAAAAGCTCCTAATCAATTACATGAACTCCTAATATTTGATTAAAACTTGTTTTGCGGTCCTTTTTGTAGAGGTTTGGGACGAGCAGGTCTAAATGGGCCTTTCAATGGACCCGTTGGAATTTTAACTCAGTAAAAAGTACATAAATTACGGTTTTTCAATATAATTGTGTTGAAAAGCTCCTAATCAATTATTTGAACTCCTAATATTTGATTAAAATTTGTTTTGCAGTCCTTTTTGTAGAGGTTTCAGACGAGCGGGTTGAAATGGGCTTTCAATGGACCCGTTGGAATTTTAATTGAGTAAAAAGTACAAAAATTGAGGTTTTATAATATAATTGTGTTGAAAACCTCCTAATCAATTATTTGAACTCCTAACATTTGAATAAAACATTTTTGCGGTCCTTTTTGTAGAGGTTTCGGACGAGCAAGTCTAAATGGGCCTTTCAATGGACCCGGTGGAATTTGAACTGATAAAAAAGTACAGAAATTGATGTTTTGCAATATAATTATGTTGAAAAGCTCCTAATCAATTATTTGAACTCCTAATATTTGAATAAAACCTTTTTGCGGTCCTTTTTGTAGAGGTTTCGGACGAGCGGGTCGAAATGGGCCTTTCAATGGACCCGTTGGAATTTTAAATGAGTAAAAAGTACATAAATTGAGGTTTTGAAATATAATTGTGTTGAAAAGCTCCTAATCAATTATTTGAACTCCTAATATTTGAATAAAACATTTTTGCGGCCCTTTTTGTAGAAGTTTCGGACGAGTAGGTCTAAATGGGCCTTTCAATGGACCCGTTGGAATTTTAACTGAGTAAAAAGTACAGAAATTGAGGTTTTGCAAAATAATTGTGTTGAAAAGCTCCTAATCAATTATTTGAACTCCTAAAATTTGAATAAAACATTTTTACGGTCCTTTTTGTAGAGGTTTCGGACGAGCAGGTCTAAATGGTCCTTTCAATGGACCCGTTGGAATTTTAACTGAGTAAAAAGTACAAAAATTCAGGTTTTGCAATATAATTGTGTTGAAAAGCTCCTAATCAATTATTTGAACTCCTAATAGTTGAATAAAACATTTTTATGGTCCTTTTTGTAGAGGTTTCGGACGAGCAGGTCTAAACCCGTTGGAATTTTAACTGAGTAAAAAGTACAGAAATTGAGGTTTTGCAATGTGATTGTGTTGAAAAGCTTCTAATCAATTACATGAACTCCTAAAATTTGATTAAAACTTGTTTTGCGGTCCTTTTTGTAGAGGTTTCAGACGAGCGGGTCGAAATGGGCGTTTCAATGGACCCGTTGGAATTTTAACTGAGTAAAAAGTACAAAAATTGAGGTTTTGCAATATAATTGTGTTGAAAAGCTCCTAATAAATTACATGAACTCCTAAAATTTGATTAAAACTTGTTTTGCAGTCCTTTTTGTAGAGGTTTCGTACGAGCGGGTTGAAATGGGCCTTTCAATGGACCCGTTGGAAATTTAACCGAGTAAAAAGTACCGAAATTGAGGTTTTGCAATATAATTGTGTTGAAAAACTCCTAATCAATTATTTGAACTCCTAATATTTGATTAAAACTTGTTTTGCAGACCTTTTTGTAGAGGTTTCGGACGAGTGGGTCGAAATGGGCTTTCAATGGACCCGTTGGAATTTTAACTGAGTAAAAAGTACAGTAATTGAGGTTTTGCAATATAATTGTGTTGAAAAGCTCCTAATCAATTATTTGAACTCCTAATATTTGAATAAAACATTTTTGCGGTCCTTTTTGTAGAGGTTTCAGACGAGCAAGTCTAAATGGGCCTTTCAATGGACCCGTTGGAATTTTAACTGAGTAAAAAGTACATAAATTGAGGTTTTGCAATATAATTATGTTGAAAAGCTCCTAATCAATTATTTGAACTCCTAATATTTGAATAAAACCTTTTTGCGGTCCTTTTTGTAGAGGTTTCGGACGAGCAGGTCTAAATGGGCCTTTCAATGGACCCGTTGGAATTTTCTCTGAGTAAAAAGTATAAAATTGAGGTTTTTCGATATAATTGTGTTTAAAAGCTCATAATCAATTATTTGAACTCCTAATATTTGAATAAAACATTTTTGCGGTCCTTTTTGTAGAAGTTTCGGACGAGCGGGTCCAAATGGGCCTTTCAATGGACCCGTTGGAATTTTAACTGAGTAAAAAGTACAGAAATTGAGGTTTTGCAATATAATTGTGTTGAAAAGCTCCTAATCAATTACATGAACTCCTAGAGTTTGATTAAAACCTGTTTTGCAGTCCTTTTTGTAGAGGTTTCGGACGAGCGGGTTGAAATGGGCCTTTCAATGGACCCGTTGGAATTTTAAATGAGTAAAAAGTACATAAATTGAGGTTTTGCAATATAATTGTGTTGAAAAGCTCCTAATCAATTATTTCAGCTCCTAATATTAGATTTAAACTTGTTTTGCAGTCCTTTTTGTAGAGTTTCCGGACGAGCGGGTCGAAATGGGCCTTTCAATGGACCCGTTGGAATTTTAACTGAGTAAAAAGTACAGAAATTGAGGTTTTGCAATAAAATTGTGTTGAAAAGCTCCTAATAAAATACATTAACCCCTAAAATTTGATTAAAACTTGTTTTGCAGTCCTTTTTGTAGAGGTTTCGAACGAGCGGGTCGAAATGGACCTTTCAATGGACCCGTTGGAATTTTAACTGAGTAAAAAGTACAAAAATTGAGTTTTTGCAATATAATTGTGTCGAAAAGCTCCTAATCAATTATTTGAACTCCTAATATTTGATTAAAACTTGTTTTGCAGTCCTTTTTGTAGAGGTTTCGGACGAGCGGGTCGAAATGGGATTTCAATGGACCCGTTGGAATTTTAACTGAGTAAAAAGTACAGAAATTGAGGTTTTGCAATGTGATTGTGTTGAAAAGCTTCTAATGAATTACATGAACTCCTAAAATTTGATTAAAACTTGTTTTGCGGTCCTTTTTGTAGAGGTTTCGGACGAGCGGGTCGAAATGGGCCTTTCAATGGACCCGTTGGAATTTTAACTGAGTAAAAAGTACAGAAATTGAGGTTTTTTTAATATAATTGTGTTGAAAAGCTCCTAATAAATTACATGAACTCCTAAAATTTGATTAAAACTTGTTTTGCAGTCCTTTTTGTAGAGGTTTCGGACGAGCAGGTTGAAATGGGGCTTTTAATGGACCCGTTGGAATTTTAACTGAGTAAAACGTACAGAAATTGAGGTTTTGCAATATAATTGTCTTGAAAAGCTCCTAATCAATTATTTGAACTCCTAATATTTGAATAAAACATTTTTGCGGTCCTTTTTGTAGAGGTTTCGGACGAGCAAGTCTAAATGAGCCTTTCAATGGACCCATTGGAATTTTAACTGAGGAAAAAGTACAGAAATTGAGGTTTTGCAATATAATTGTGTTGAAAAGCTCCTAATCAATTATTTGAACTCCTAATATTCGAATAAAACCTTTCTGCGGACCTTTTTGTAGAGGTTTCGGACGAGCAGGTCTAAATGGGCCTTTCAATGGACCCGTTGAAATTTTATATGAGTAAAAAGTATAAAATTGAGGTTTTCAATGTAATTGTGTTTAAAAGCTCCTAATCAAATATTTGAACTCCTAATATTTGAATAAAACATTTTTACGGTCCTTTTTGTAGAGGTTTCGGACGAGCGGGTCGAAATGGGCCTTTCAAAGGACACGTTGGAATTTTAACTGAGTAAAAAGTACAGAAATTGAGGTTTTGCAATATAATTGTGTTGAAAAGCTCCTAATCAATTATTTGAACTCCTAATATTTGAATAAAACATTTTTGCGGTCCTTTTTGTAGAGGTTTCGGACGAGCAAGTCTAAATGGGCCTTTCAATGGACCCGTTGGAATTTTAACTGAGTAAAAAGTACAGAAATTGAGGTTTTGCAATATAATTGTGTTGAAAAGCTCCTAGTCAATTATTTGAACTCCTAATATTTGAATAAAACCTTTTTGCGGACCTTTTTGTAGAGGTTTCGGACGAGCAGGTCTAAATGGGCCTTTCAATGGACCCGTTGGAATTTTATATGAGTAAAAAGTATAAAATTGAGGTTTTTCAATATAATTGTGTTTAAAAGCTCCTAATCAAATATTTGAACTCCTAATATTTGAATAAAACATTTTTGCGGTCCTTTTTGTAGAGGTTTCGGACGAGCAGGTCTAAATGGGCCTTTCAATGGACCCGTTGGAATTTTAACTGAGTAAAAAGTACAGAAATTGAGGTTTTGCAATGTGAATCCCAGGACGCCAAAAGAAACCCGGTTGCAAGCGTTGCGTGGCCTGCCATATACCACGCTAAGCAAACGACGTGCGTCGATCAAGCTTACCTTCCAATATATTACCAGAAGGAAAGTAACGAGAGCGCAAGACACGCGCAAGGAGGGAGTCAGGAGAATGGATCAGTCGCCATAGTTGT
Source organism: Hibiscus tridactylites (assembly GCA_958450335.1). Lineage (NCBI taxonomy): Eukaryota > Viridiplantae > Streptophyta > Magnoliopsida > Malvales > Malvaceae > Hibiscus > Hibiscus tridactylites. Next base: position 48,731,422 of record OY288265.1, on the reverse strand, counting down.
TTCCCTAAAAGTGCAACTTTGAAATCACGGAGGTTACGAACCCCCCCCCCCACTGCTTTGGGATCACAGGCGGAATCCCAAGACAGCATTGGCCAGCCTCTTTTATTGTTGCGACCCGACCACCAATATCTGCGGATCGAGCTACTCATATCGTCCACAATGTTCTGTGGGAGTAGATAACAAGACATTACATACTGAGGTATGGCCTGTGCCACTAACTTTATCATTGTTTCGCGGCCACTGAAGGAAAGCAGGTTGGTGTCCCATTTAGTCATACGAGGATGAACTTTGTCACGGATAAACCCCAGACAAGTTGTTCGATTCTTCCCTATAAGGAAAGGAACCCCAAGGTAGACACATGGGTCCTCAACAATGCGCACGCCGAGAGTCAATTGCACTGCTTGAGTGAAAGTTGCGGAGCAATGTGGACTGCATTAAGCAGTTGACTTGTCAAAATTAACGGTTTGTCCCGAGAAGGATGCATATAAATGTCGAATCTCTTTCAGTCTATCAGCCTCGTCCGAACAATTCCGAAGGAAAACTATGCTGTCATCGGCAAATAGAAAATGTGTGATTCGAGGTCCATGTCGGTTAGCCTGTAAACCAAGGAGACGCCCCTCTCGCTGTTCTGATTCAAGGGCAGCCGATAGCCCCTGGGAACAAATGAGGAAAAGAAACGGTGAAAGGGGGTCGCCTTTTCGGATGCCTCTAGCAAGTATGAATTCATAAGAGAGAGCCCCGTTAACTCTAACAGAAAAAGAGACAGAGGAGACACATCGATGTATCAGATGCACCCATTCAGGTGCAAACCCCATTCGTGACATCACTTCCCGGAGGAATGACCACACGAACTTGTCAAAAGCCTTCTGCATATCCAATTTCAAAGCTTCCCCTTAGTAGGCGGCAGCGCCATTCGAATGGAGGGTGTGAACAAGCTCATGGGCGATTAAGATGTTGTCGGATATGTTCCTACCTCGAACAAAGGCCGCCTTGCTTTTCTGTATTAGATAAAATATCATTTAGGTCACCGCCTATTAACCAAGGTATTGGTGAAACATTACGCAAAGAGTCGATCAGTTCCCACGTTTTAAATTTCAGGTTTGTATCAGCGTAACCATAGATGCTAGTGAAACGAAAACATTCATCGTCTGCACTTAAAATAACATCGATAAAGCGATCAGAGTATGAAAGTAAATCGAGTTCAATTTTATTATCCCATAAAATAAGAAGTCCAGAACAAGTGGGGCTACTATCAACATGAATACAACCATTCACGCCTAAGCTAAACTTTAAACGATCATAATAGTAACGAGACAAACGAGTTTCAGATAAAAAGATGACATTTGGTTGCAACCTACGAGCAATGAGGCTCAAACCCTGAACTGCTGCCGGGGAACCAAGACCGCGGCAGTTCCAGCAAAATATCCTAATTTCTCTCAGCGGGGTTGAACGTCAACTGCCGCCGAAGAGATTTTGCTGCTCATCCCAGCTTTAGAGAGTTTGGAGGTTTTGTCAGTGGTCATTCTAGGTTTCACCGGTCTAACTTGAGTGGAAGGAGAAGTTCGTGGCCATTTGGCAGGCCCCGACGTTGCTGCCAGCTAATCCTCAAAATCTGGGTTGGCTGGGGTGTACACATTACAGCCAACACTGACAGTAGTGGATTTGGGAGGATCAGCTGCAGGCAACGGTACTCCATCATCATCAATCAACACAAATCGCTTCTCCGAAGGAATGGAGGATGCAGCAACAACATCAGCAGCGGGAATGGTCTTGGGGGAGCCGTTAGTGACAGATTCTACGTCTGCCGGAATGATATCCAAAGGTGCCACATTAAGCGGTCCAATGGAGTGGTCAGCTGTAGGAGTGTCATGCTTTCCGCTAGCAACATCATCCTCATCTACTGTGATAGCTATATCACCAGCATCGGCTGGCATAGTGTTCGTGTTGTCCAGCTTTGGATTGGCTTCAGCCGGTGCAAAATCGATTACATTATCCGCTGCAGGGTCCTCATGTGCCATTGTTTCTGATGCAGCATCAGCCAGCGGCTCAGTGTTAGGTTGTAGGGGTGTTTCAGCAACCTTTTTTCCTTTGGTATCCACATCTGGAAGAGTGCAGGTAAATGAAAAAATTATTAAACAACAGACAAATATAATGTGTTCAAAATCCCACAATAATTCATTGTAAAAATAAATGAAAATACCCATGGCGGTAGCTTGTTTTGTCGAAGGGCCAGCAGGCTCGAAATATCAAACCCTCCCTTTGGTCATGACCTTGGATTTGCCTTTCAGAACAGGGGCTCGCAGCCAATCACCATATTGTAAGGACTCCAGTTTAACTTCCTTAAACTCAGTGCAAGAAACACGTAAGTGACAGAGGATTCCACACCATGGCAGAAGGTGGGTAGTTTTTCATACTGAATGGGGAGCATTTGGGGCTCCTCGTCGACCATGCCCATTGCCACAAATCGACGCAATGGGCGGGCAACATCAATAAGGACCCATACTCAGAGGAACTTAACCACGTTCCTATCTTCATTCTTGCGAGAGTCAGTTCCAATGACAGCACCGAGGCCACTGTCAAGTGCCCGTCTAGTGACGTTTGCCACAGTGTCACCGGTCATCATAGTAAGGGGTACCTGATGTATCCGAACTCAAATACACATTTGGTTAAAAACATATCCATCTATGGTGAGCTTTGGCTGGATTGGTAATAGTGCAAGACAATCCTTTTTGAATGTCCATGGACCACGATTCAGGACGTCATCTCTACGAAATGATGTCTCGAACTTAAAAAGAAAGAAACCTGAGCCTAGAGTTGTTATCGAGGATAGCTTGTCATTTCTCCAAACTGAGGAGAAAATACGTATTAAAGCAGCTTCATCAAAAGCCTTTGTATCAAATAGTTTCCCGATCAGTGATGGTTTAAAATCATCAAGGGGAATGGATTTGGTTGAGGCTAGTGCTAAAACAAGATTTTGTTCCTCCGTAGTGAATTGGAGGTTGTCAAAACGGGATAGGAATGAATCGGTTGAAGCCATAGCAAATGAGCAGTGACGTATGGTGTAAAGCAAAAGGGAATGATGCAGCCAGTGTTTGGGAGTCAAAACTGTCTGCCAAGTCAAAATATAGATACTGGAGGAAAGAGATAGAGTTTTAGACTTAGGCCAAGACCTAACTAGGAGGAGAGTCTCCGATTTTGTAGGAGGAGATTGTGATAGATCGATTGACTTGAGATCAAGAGGTTTGAAAAGTAATATAATAGTCAATGAGGAATCAAAGGAAAGATAGGATAAAGTAAAATTAAATTTAATTGTTATCCTAAAAACCAGGAGCATGCCCAGTTTGAAAAACCAACGTTGGAAGAAAGTTGGTAGAGTCTCTGAAGAAATTGGAGTAAACAGTGGGAAATCGATAGCCTGCTCAGAAAATTCAAAATCCGATTTAAACTTAGATAAGGTAAGTTTAGAAAGGAGTTTGAAAGTGAATGGCATCCTAAAAATAGGGATTCATACACTACGATAATCCTGAGTTTGAAAAGGTGAGGGTTTCGGATTATCCTCATTTTTAGGAGGCAGAAATCCCGTTGAGTGTGGGATAGAGGTTCCTCACAGTCGTGCCCTACCTCCATCGTTGGTTGCATTCAAGACCGCCAGCCATGGAGGCGGTGGAAGTAGGATGCTAAGGTCGTAATGCAATCTTTTGCATGGAGGAGGTTATCGAAACCCTAGATGTACAAGGATCATTCTTGGCAGTGCAGTAGGAGGGTAGACGCTTCGAACCCCATGGGTTTGGTCTGTTAACAACCGATAATGGAACATAAATGAGGTTTAACGATTTGCCACCATTCATTAAACCATGCCTGGATAATAATAATAAGAAAGGAACAATAATAAATCTTAAACACTATACATGAAGCTGCATGCATGCCATTTCCATGCAGTTTGCCATGACAGTAGGTTTACGAGAATATCATAAATCCTATGCCATTCTCCCTGCCATTTTACGTTGTAAATAATGAGAATAATACAAGGCCTTGACGGCCAGGAAGAACCCTTCACCCTAGTTATGTAACGCCCCGGTTTTGGGCTTAGAAGTCTTGGGCGTTGACCGGTTCAGTCAAAGTGCTGTTCGAATCATAAGAGGTTAAATTAGGAAAGCCTAGTTCGGGTTGCATTAAAAATATGGAAAAATGTTCTAAAATCATCTTTTAATATAATTAAGTGAACTGTGAAATCAATTTTGGAAAAATGAGTTTTGGAAGGGTGACATTTTGGCTAGTGACCAAAATGTAATTTTCGCAAGTTTGGTGGCTGTTTTTTAAAGGGTTGAAACTTTGAATCTTTAAGGAGCTATTTACCCAAAGGGAGTTTCTCCAGATTTTTCTAAGATATTTTGAGTTATAATTCTGATTTTAAAGTATATCAAAAGGAGGGAAAAGCCATTTGGCTAATTTCATAACTAACTTCTCTATTTTCTTTCTCTCTTTTTCTCTCAACCCAAACACTTCATTTTCAGAGATTTGTTTCTGATTTTCTCACCTAAATTCCTCCTTTCAACTCTCATTTGATTCCTAATCATTGTATCTTCAAAACCTCTTCAATTGCTACTTGTTTCAACAAGGATTTTGATTCCAAAAAGAGGAGAAACTCAAGTTTGGAGGTAAGAACGTCCTTCTCCTCTAAACTATCAGTTCTTTACTGAAATTCCTAAGTTTTCAATCCTAAATTTATGTTTAATTAAAGGTTTTAAAGTGTTGAAATGGATCTTGGCTTATTATGCAAGATTTTGATTATTTTTGATGATTTTCGTTAGATCTGAGTAATCTGTGATTTGAGAGGTGTTTTTGATGTTAAATGATCTCTAAATTGATAAGGAATTGAGTTTTGATTGATGCAATCCCGGATAGGTTGAGTTTCCTAAGTTTAGCTTGTGTTTCAAGGTAGTTTTTGTGGTGATCTTGTAGATCTGATGTTGCTGGAGGTATAAGGATGTTAATAGGTTGTTTTTAGATGTTTTATGATGTTAATGGAAGTGTGGTTTTGCTGGTTTATGGCTGGGCTTTGTTTAGAAGTGGTTTGGATGCATTTTCGGTTGTGTTAGATGGCTGAAAATGAAGGTTGAATGAGAGCAGCGAGTTTAGGTGCTTTCATTGAAGCAATTAATGCATGATGATGCATTAATCCTCTGCTTTGATGTGTTGAAACAGGGGAGGCATCCTTGGATCCAAGAGTTGTTGATCCGGAAGCTTGATTTGGTGCTTTGGCTTGAAGCAAAGTGGAAATCGGTGAGTGAAGTTGGGTTTTCAGATTTTAAAACCAAGGTTTGAAGGTTTTGGGAGCTTAGTCTAAGTCTAAACAACTTTGCTAAGCTCAAGTGTAAGTTTTCGGATTTTCTCTCTAGTGGTGGCCATGATTTTGTTGTGATGCAAAATGGTGAATTGCATGTTTTAATTACTGTTTTGAAAGCATGTTTTAGCATGGTATTTGCTGATGTTTTAAGCCATATGTTGAAGGTAACTCTAGGTAGGAGTTCCTTGATTTTATACATTGAAATAATGTAGTTTGATGCTTTGAAATGCATGTTGAACATGGCTTGGTTTAATGCTTTAAAACAATGGATTATATGATGTAAAAGATGTATATTGGCAAGTGATGTTTTGAAAATGTTAAGGTCACTAAGGTGGTTAAAAGTCCTTGAGTGAGCCTTGTTACTTAAGAACATCAAGGTGGTTAAAAGTCCTTGGATGATTCTTGTTGCGGACACTAAGGTGGTTAAAAGTCCTTAGGTGCTCCTTTCCATGGTGTTTAAAAGTCCATGGGGCCAAGGTGTTTAAAAGTCCTTGGGGCCAAGGTGGTTAAAAGTCCTTGGGGTGATTCAAGCATTGGACACAAAGGTGGTTAAAAGTCCTTGTGTGGTCCTCATTCATGGTGTTTAAAAGTCCATGGCCAAGGTGTTTAAAAGTCCTTGGGGCCAAGGTGTTTAAAAGTCCTTGGGAAAGTTGTTGAACTTGTTTTAATAAATGAAATGTATCACTTGAGCCAATATGACATGTTAAGAATATTGTGAAGCATGAGATGCTTGTTTTAATGTTATGTGGAAGCATGAGATTGCTTGTTTTAAGTATGCTTTTGAGCATGTGCAAAGGTTGATTATAAGCATGATTTGAAAATGTTTTTAATTGCATTATTGAATGGTTTTTTAAGAGCATTCCTCACTAAGCTTTTGCTTACGCTCTCTCGTTTTCTTAATTCAATAATGCAGAGCATTAAAGAACCTTGAAGGGCAGCAAGGAGGGCAAGCATTCTAGTTCAAGTAAAGCTCAATGTATGGAAGGTTTTATAAGCACCTCTTAGCTTTTGGGTAATTTGGCAATGGGGGACCAATGTGTATGTTTTGGGAGGTGTTTGGGAACTCCCTAAGTATGTTGAATGTTGTTCTGAATGCTGGATTTTGGATTGGATCATTATATGCTTGCTTTAAAAGTTAATGCTTGAATAGCTAGCTTGTGTAGGAAGCATGCCTATAGAATTGGGGCTTTTTGCATATGATGTTGTTTTGTTGAATTGATGATGCAAGTATGTTCTATATATGTTGAATTGCATGCTGGTAAAGTTTGGTAGCATTTGGAGCATGTTTGAGGGATCAATTGCATGTTTTGGTATGCTGGTTTGCTGAAATTTGTGCAGGCGTTTCGGAACAGTGTGCACCGTTTCGGAACGGGTGCCTGGAATGAACCCAGGGGTCCGAAACGGTATGCACCGTTTCGAAACGGTTTGGTCTCTGCTAGACCCCCGTTGCGGAACTGGTTGCGGAACGGCCCGTGTTTCGGAACAGGGTCAACCTGTTTCGGAACGGTCGACCGTTGGGGGCTGACATGGGCAGTTATATGTTTTGAATTGTTTGCATTTTGGTCCTGAATCTTGTTTGTTCAATTGTATGAGTTTGAGATGTCCTTTTGAGCTGAAATTTCACAGAGAAGCATGAAACCTGACTAATTTCAAGTTGGTAAGATTAATTTGGGTTAAGTCCTTATAATTATCAAAAATTACAATTTGGTCCCTAAAGTTGTAATTTGTTCAATTGGGTCCCTGTTTGATCTCTGATGTTTGTGATCTTTGAGTATGTTGTTTGTGTGATCACAATTAGGGTTAATGTGCATCTAGATAAGATTAAAAAGAAAAAAAAAGGGTCGTTAATCAAGGTTGACTTTCGGGTTGACTTTGGTGTTCCCCGTGTGACTTTCTTAATTCGGGTCAACCGTCTAGGCCGGGTTAAGGGGGTTACATTTGGTGGTATCAGAGCTGAGTTCTCGAGTAATTGGGAATGAATGTATGCATGATTGAAGTATGTTTGGCTTGTATGCTTGTTGTATGAAAGCATGTTCAGTGGCTTGAGATGTTGATGCTTTTGAGATGTATGCTGTGATGATGCATGTTGAGGGTACCCATTGCCAAACAAAAGCTAAAGAAATGATGTTGATTTTGAAAGAAATTGAGCTTGAATACTTGGAATTGCTTACCTTGTTGGGCCTGACTTTGTTTTATTTGTATTGTTATGCATGGTAAAAGTATGGCACCACGTAGAGAGTTAAGGAGTAGCGTGAGAGCTACGACCCCGGATGGGAATGAGAATGATGAGAATGCGGGTAGTGCTGTGTTACCTCCTCCTCCACCTGGTGGTGGCGGTGCCGAGGGAGGGAGAGCTGGAGCTGAAGCAACTGGTGCTAGAGCTGCAGGACCTGAGGTTGGTCAGGGGCAAGCTATGCCTGATATGACGATGCTGGTACAAGCTATTGCGGGTGCTTTTCGAGCGGCAGTAGCTGGAGCTCAAGGAGCTGGGCATCAGGGAGATGCTGGTGTTAGACTACCCTTAGAGCGTCTGCGCAGTCTTGGTGGGACTGAGTTTAGGGGTATGTCTGCTGAGAGGTCGGAAGCTTGGCTAGAGAGTACCAAGCGTATCTTGGGACAGATGAGCTGCACTGATGTGCAAAAGTTGGGATGTGTTGTGTCCTTGCTGCATGACGATGCTTATACGTGGTGGACGACCACAACCTCTGGGATGGCTGAAGCTGACATCACTTGGACATTCTTTCAGAATGCGTTCAAGAGGAGATATCTGGGAGTGAGATATCTGGATGAGAAAAAGCGTGAATTCATGACTCTTACCCAAGGGAGCATGAGTGTGGCTGAGTATGAGGTGCAGTTTGTGCGACTCAGTCAGTATGCACCGGAGCTGATTCCTGATGAGCGGGAGAGGTGCGAGAGGTTTCGTTATGGTCTCATAACGGAGGTAAAGATGTATGTGCTGGCCACTGAGTATGATGATTTTGATGTGTTAGTGGGCCAAACAAAGGACATTGAGATGAATTTGAGTTTGTCTGCGAAGAGTGCTGGAGCAAGTTCTGGGAAGAGAGCTGCTGAGTATAGTTCCGGAGGTGGACGGAACAAGAGGGGACGCGATCAGAGGTATCAGTCCTCAGCTAAGAGAGGTGGAGGTGCACCTGCTAGGGGTGGCAATGCTAGAGCTGACCCTAGTGCTTGTTGGATCTGCGGTTCACGTGGTCACTTGAAGCGTGACTGTCCTCGTGCTGTGAGGGAGGTGCAAGCTCCTGTTGCGGCAGCTGGTTTTGAATGCTGGAATTGTGGTTCTGCTGACCACTTGAGGCGAGATTGTGCGAGGTTGGCTGGTGGCCAAGAGCGTGCTCCTGTTGTTGCTGCACCGCAGAGAGGTCGTGGGCGCGGCTGTGGTAATTTTCAGAGGCGAGAGGAAGGTGGTCGTGGAGTAGCCCATGTTGTGGCTATTCAGCCTGAGGGTGGAGGCCAAGCGAGGGTGTATGCTCAGCGCGAGGGAAGGAATGATGCAGATGTGATTGCATGTACCTTTACTTTGCAATCCTTGTCATTGCTTTCTTTGATTGATTCTGGATCTACGCATTCATAAATTTTGCGTGAGCATGCTGAATTGCTTGGTTTGCCTGTTGAGTCTTTGGATGTTGGTGTTCGTGTCACTAGTTCTTTTGGTGAAACTGTTGTGACTCGAAAGCTTTATAGAAGGTGTCCTTTGGTTGTTCAAGAACATGTCTTTCATGTTGATCTTATGGAGCTGCCCTTTTATGGTTTTGATGTGATCCTTGGTATGGATTGGCTTGCTGAGCATCGTGCTGTCGTGGATTGTGAGAATAAGCGGGTTTCGCTTAAGCTTGCGGATGATTATGAAGTGGTGGTGGTTGGTGAGAATGTGAAGTTTCTTGCCAATGTTGTTTCTACCTTGGAGGCGAGCAGGATGCTGAGGCAAGGTTGCGAAGCTTATCTAGATTTTGTGATGAATCCTAGTTCTAAGGAGTTGAGGGTGCAAGATATCAGGGTTGTGAAGGAGTTTCCTGATGTTTTTCCTGAGGAGTTACCTGGTTTACCTCCTAATCGCGAGGTGGAGTTTGGAATTGAGCTGTATGAGAATACAACTCCTGTGTCCATTACTCCCTATAGAATGGCACCTAAGGAGCTGAAGGAGCTGAAGACGCAGTTGCAAGAGCTGTTTGATCGTGGTTTCATCCGGCCGAGTGTGTCGCTTTGGGGTGCTCCTGTCTTGTTTGTGAAGAAGAAAGATGGCACTATGAGGATGTGCATTGATTACCGTCAGCTGAACAAGTTGACTATCAAGAATCGGTATCCTTTGCCGAGGATTGATGATCTCTTTGATCAATTTCGGGGAGCTGCTGTGTTCTCTAAGATTGCCTTGAGGTCAGGGTATTATCAGTTGAAGGTGAAGGATGTGGATGTGCCTAAGACAGCTTTCAGGACAAGGTATGGGCATTATGAGTTCCTTGTGATGCCGTTTGGTTTGACAAATGCTCCTGCTGCTTTCATGGACATGATGAATCGTGTGTTTCATGAATACCTGGAAAAGTTCGTTGTGGTGTTCATTGATGATATCCTCGTGTACTCGCGTACTGAGGAGGAGCACGAAGAGCATTTGAGGATTGTGCTGCAAGCTTTGTTGGAGAATCAGCTTTATGCTAAGCTGAGCAAGTGTGAGTTCTGGCTTAGGGAGGTAGTGTTTCTTGGGCATGTGGTCTCAGCTGAGGGGATTCGTGTTGATCCTCAGAAGATTGAAGCGGTGATGAACTGGAAAGTTCCTAAGTCTGTTCATGAGGTCCGTAGTTTCCTTGGTTTGGCAGGATACTACCGGAGGTTTGTGGATGGATTTTCCAAGATTGCTGCTCCTTTGACGAAGTTGTTGCAGAAAGATGTTAAGTATGAGTGGACGGAAGCGAGACAACAGGCTTTTGAGAAGCTGAAGGTGGCTTTGACGCAAGCTCCTATCTTGATTCAGCCTGAATCAGGGAAAGAGTTTGTGGTCTACAGTGATGCATCCTATGTTGGTTTGGGGTGTGTGCTGATGCAAGAGGGTAAGGTTGTGGCTTATGCATCGTGGCAGTTGAAGGTGCATGAGCGCAATTATCCTACGCATGATATTGAGCTGGCAGCAGTGGTTTTTACTCTGAAGATCTGGAGGCATTATCTGTATGGTGAGAAGTGTACTGTGTACACGGATCACAAGAGTTTGAGGTATCTTATGTCTCAGAAGGAGTTGAATCTTAGGCAGCAACGTTGGTTGGAGTTGCTCAAGGATTATGATCTGACGATAGAGTATCATCCTGGAAAGGCTAATGTTGTTGCGGATGCCTTGAGTAGGAAGGTAGCTGTTGAGCTGAGAGCTATGTTTGCTAGCTTGAGTTTATCGCGGGATGGTGGTCTTGTTGCTGAGTTGCAGGTGAAGCCATCTTTGGTACAGTTGATCAAGGATAAGCAGTTGTTGGATGATTCCTTGGTGTCTCATGTTCAAGATATCGCGGAGGGTAGACCTTCGGATTTCTGCTTTAATGAGGATGGAGTGTTGTGTTTTGGAAGTCGAATAGTAGTGCCTGCTGATGTTGAGTTGAGGCGTGCTATTCTGACTGAAGGTCATAGTAGTCCTTTTGCTATGCACCCTGGTAGTACTAAGATGTATCGTGATCTTCGTGATGAGTATTATTGGGTGGGTTTGAAGAAGGATGTTGCAGAGTTCGTGAGCAAGTGTTTGGTGTGTCAGCGAGTTAAGGCTGAACATCAGGTTCCTTCTGGTTTGTTGCAACCGTTGAAAATCCCTGAATGGAAGTGGGAGAGGGTTACCATGGATTTTGTATCTGGTTTACCTTTGTCTCCATCAAAGAAGAATTCTGTTTGGGTGATTGTGGATCGCCTGACGAAGTGTGCGCATTTCTTGCCTGTGCATACTACGTGGGAGCGGAAGGAAGACATGCTGAAGCAGTTTCCTTATCTCTTTCCTTCAGGTAAATTTCGAGGACGAAATTTCTTAAGGGGGGAGAGTTGTAACGCCCCGGTTTTGGGCTTAGAAGTCTTGGGCGTTGACCGGTTCGGTCAAAGTGCTGTTCGAATCATAAGAGGTTAAATTAGGAAAGCCTAGTTCGGGTTGCATTAAAAATATGGAAAAATGTTCTAAAATCATCTTTTAATATAATTAAGTGAACTGTGAAATCAATTTTGGAAAAATGAGTTTCGGAAGGGTGACATTTTGGCTAGTGACCAAAATGTAATTTTCGCAAGTTTGGTGGTTGTTTTATAAAGGGTTGAAACTTTGAATCTTTAAGGAGCTATTTACCCAAAGGGAGTTTCTCCAGATTTTTCTAAGATATTTTGAGTTATAATTCTGATTTTAAAGTATATCAAAAGAAGGGAAAAGCCATTTGGCTAATTTCATAACTAACTTCTCTATTTTCTTTCTCTCTTTTTCTCTCAACCCAAACACTTCATTTTCAGAGATTTGTTTCTGATTTTCTCACCTAAATTCCTCCTTTCAACTCTCATTTGATTCCTAATCATTGTATCTTCAAAACCACTTCAATTGCTACTTGTTTCAACAAGAATTTTGTTTCCAAAAAGAGGAGAAACTCAAGTTTGGAGGTAAGAACGTCCTTCTCCTCTAAACTATCAGTTCTTTACTGAAATTCCTAAGTTTTCAATCCTAAATTGATGTTTAATTAAAGGTTTTAAAGTGTTGAAATGGATCTTGGCTTATTATGCAAGATTTTGATGATTTTTGATGATTTTCGTTAGATCTGAGTAATCTGTGATTTGAGAGGTGTTTTTGATGTTAAATGATCTCTAAATTGATAAGGAATTGAGTTTTGATTGATGCAATCCCGGATAGGTTGAGTTTCCTAAGTTTAGCTTGTGTTTCAAGGTAGTTTTTGTGGTGATCTTGTGGATCTGATGTTGCTGGAGGTATAAGGATGTTAATAGATTGTTTTTAGATGTTTTATGATGTTAATGGAAGTGTGGTTTTGCTGGTTTATGGCTGGGCTTTGTTTAGAAGTGGTTTGGATGCATTTTCGGTTGTGTTAGATGGCCAAAAATGGAGGTTGAATGAGAGCAGCGATTTTAGGTGCTTTCATTGAAGCAATTAATGCATGATGATGCATTAATCCTCTGCTTTGATGTGTTGAAACAGGGGAGGCATCCTTGGATCCAAGAGTTGTTGATCCGGAAGCTTGATTTGGTGCTTTGGCTTGAAGCAAAGTGGAAATCGGTGAGTGAAGTTGGGTTTTCAGATTTTAAAACCAAGGTTTGAAGGTTTTGGGAGCTTAGTCTAAGTCTAAACAACTTTGCTAAGCTCAAGTGTAAGTTTTCGGATTTTCTCTCTAGTGGTGGCCATGATTTTGTTGTGATGCATAATGGTGAATTGCATGTTTTAATTACTGTTTTGAAAGCATGTTTTAGCATGGTATTTGCTGATGTTTTAAGCCATATGTTGAAGGTAACTCTAGGTAGGAGTTCCTTGATTTTATACATTGAAATAATGTAGTTTGATGCTTTGAAATGCATGTTGAACATGGCTTGGTTTAATGCTTTAAAACAGTGGATTATATGATGTAAAAGATGTATATTGGCAAGTGATGTTTTGAAAATGTTAAGGTCACTAAGGTGGTTAAAAGTCCTTGAGTGAGCCTTGTTACTTAAGAACATCAAGGTGGTTAAAAGTCCTTGGATGATTCTTGTTGCGGACACTAAGGTGGTTAAAAGTCCTTAGGTGCTCCTTTCCATGGTGTTTAAAAGTCCATGGGGCCAAGGTGTTTAAAAGTCCTTGGGGCCAAGGTGGTTAAAAGTCCTTGGGGTGATTCAAGCATTGGACACAAAGGTGGTTAAAAGTCCTTGTGTGGTCCTCATTCATGGTGTTTAAAAGTCCATGGCCAAGGTGTTTAAAAGTCCTTGGGGCCAAGGTGTTTAAAAGTCCTTGGGAAAGTTGTTGAACTTGTTTTAATAAATGAAATGTATCACTTGAGCCAATATGACATGTTAAGAATATTGTGAAGCATGAGATGCTTGTTTTAATGTTATGTGGAAGCATGAGATTGCTTGTTTTAAGTATGCTTTTGAGCATGTGCAAAGGTTGATTATAAGCATGATTTGAAAATGTTTTTAATTGCATTATTGAATGGTTTTTTAAGAGCATTCCTCACTAAGCTTTTGCTTACGCTCTCTCGTTTTCTTAATTCAATAATGCAGAGCATTAAAGAACCTTGAAGGGCAGCAAGGAGGGCAAGCATTCTAGTTCAAGTAAAGCTCAATGTATGGAAGGTTTTATAAGCACCTCTTAGCTTTTGGGTAATTTGGCAATGGGGGACCAATGTGTATGTTTTGGGAGGTGTTTGGGAACTCCCTAAGTATGTTGAATGTTGTTCTGAATGCTGGATTTTGGATAGGATCATTATATGCTTGCTTTAAAAGTTAATGCTTGAATAGCTAGCTTGTGTAGGAAGCATGCCTATAGAATTGGGGCTTTTTGCATATGATGTTGTTTTGTTGAATTGATGATGCAAGTATGTTCTATATATGTTGAATTGCATGCTGGTAAAGTTTGGTAGCATTTGGAGCATGTTTGAGGGATCAATTGCATGTTTTGGTATGCTGGTTTGCTGAAATTTGTGCAGGCGTTTCGGAACAGTGTGCACCGTTTCGGAACGGGTGCCAGGAATGAACCCAGGGGTCCGAAACGGTATGCACCGTTTCGAAACGGTTTGGTCTCTGCCAGACCCCCGTTGCGGAACTGGTTGCGGAACGGCCCGTGTTTCGGAACAGGGTCAACCTGTTTCGGAACGGTCGACCGTTGGGGGCTGACATGGGCAGTTATATGTTTTGAATTGTTTGCGTTTTGGTCCTGAATCTTGTTTGTTCAATTGTATGAGTTTGAGATGTCCTTTTGAGCTGAAATTTCACAGAGAAGCATGAAACCTGACTAATTTCAAGTTGGTAAGATTAATTTGGGTTAAGTCCTTATAATTATCAGAAATTACAATTTGGTCCCTAAAGTTGTAATTTGTTCAATTGGGTCCCTGTTTGATCTCTGATGTTTGTGATCTTTGAGTATGTTGTTTGTGTGATCACAATTAGGGTTAATGTGCATCTAGATAATATTAAAAAGAAAAAAAGGGTCGTTAATCAAGGTTGACTTTCGGGTTGACTTTGGTTTTCCCCGTGTGACTTTCTTAATTCGGGTCAACCGTCTAGGCCGGGTTAAGGGGGTTACAAGTTAAAGGGGTTGGGATAATGAAGGGCACCCATGAGGGTGACCCAGCAGATTTGAGATGCTCCTCTGAAAAATTAATTTCAATAAGGATGGTCATAGATGGATATAACAGGGGGAAACGTTGTCGTTGGGTGAGGAGGTACCGGAAAAATGCAGTATTGCAATTGTGAATGGCACCATCGAATCTAGTCACAATCCTTGGAGGTTTTGTGGCAGAGTGTTACCTTTGCAAGAAAGACTTCACAGTCATTAGAAAAAGAGAGAGCCATTGAGGAGATTTTACCAATAGTCATACCAATAAATTCCGATACGGTCGGTTAAGGATGGCCACCGGTGGCATTTCTTTGTCCATGAAAAGTGGATATTCTTTGAATGGGCAGTGTGTCACCATCCAGTTTTGATAGCTTGATGGCGGCTATGATAAAGGCCATGGAAAAGGCGTGTAAAATTCCAAGGGGTGATGGATCGGGGCTCTACTGCAACCATTATGGTGCTAAGCAAGCACCACCGTGGTGGTGTCGGAGGCTGGGAAAATAGGTGGTGGACGGGGTGGTGGCCGGGAGGTAGGTGGAGGGCGGAATAGAAGAGAGTAGGGGAAAGAAAATTAGAGAGAAAAAAGTTGAGAGAATTTTCATCACCCGTTAGTACCCCCCCCCCCCCCCCCCGTTGGAATTTTAATTGAGTAAAAAGTACAGAAATTGAGGTTTTGCAATATAATTGTGTTGAAAAGCTCCAAATCAATTATTTGAACTACTAAAATTTGATTAAAACATGTTTTACAGTCTTTTTTGTAGAGGTTTCGGACGAGCATGTCGAAATGGGCATTTCAATGGACCCGTTGGAATTTTAACAGAGTAAAAAGAACAAAAATTGAGGTTTTGCAATATAATTGTGTTGAAAAAGCTTCTAGTCAATTATTTGAACACTTAAAATTTGATAAAACTCGTTATGCGGTCCTTTTTGTAGAGGTTTTTGACGAGCGGGTCAAAATGAGCCTTTCAATGGACCCGTTGGAATTTTAACTGTGTAAAAAGTACATAAATTGAGGTTTTGCGGTATAATTGTGTTGAAAAGCTACTAATAAATTACACGAACTCCTAAAATTTGATTAAAACTTGTTTTGTAGTCTTTTTTGTAGATGTTTCGGACGAGCAAGTCGAAATGGGCCTTTCAATGGACCCGTTGGAATTTTAACTGAGTAAAAAGTACAGAAATTTAGGTTTTACAATATAATTGTGTTGAAAAGCTCCTAATCAATTATTTGTACTCCTAAAATTTGATTAAAACTTGTTTTGTGGTCCTTTTTGTAGAGGCTTTGGACGAGCAGGTCGAAATGGGCCTTTCAATGGACCCGTTGGAATTTTAAACGAGTAAAAAGTACAAAAATTGAGGTTTTACAATATAATTGTGTTGAAAAGCTCCTAATCAATTATTTGAACTCCTAAATTTTTATTAAAACTTGTTTTGCGGTCCTTTATGTAGAGGTTTCAGACGAGCAGGTCGATATGGGCCTTTCAATGGACCCGTTGGAATTTTAACTGAGTAAAAGTACAAAAATTGAGGTTTTGCAATATAATTGTGTTGAAAAGCTCCTAATCAATTATTTGAACTCCTAAAATTTGATAAAACTCGTTATTTGATCCTTTTTGTAAAGGTTTCTGACAAGCGGGTCGAAATGGGCCTTTCAATGGACTCGTTGGAATTTTAACTGAGTAAAAAGTACAGAAATTGAGGTTTTGCAATATAATTGTCTTGAAAAGCTCCTAATTAATTACACGAACCCTTAAAATTTGATTAAAACTTGTTTTGTGGTCTTTTTTTAGAGGCTTCGGACGAGCAGGTCAAAATGGGCCTTTCAATGGACCCGTTGGAAATTTTTTTTGAAGAAAGCGGGCCTCGTTAAAAACCCCTACTAATATCCCCGGGAATAAGACCTGGATAAACCCTAAAAGGGGAAAAGAGTACCCAGAATTTATTTATAAAGAACGAGGAGAAACCTCGCAAAGTACAGCGTTGTGAATACAAACAGGATACATGGACCCAAAAGACATAGAAGTCATGGTCCTAAGGGCATGGGTAGCCAAAGTATGTGCAACAATATTAGCCTCACGGAAAACAAACTGAACATGAGCAAAAGAAAAACAATCCAAAGCCGCATGAGCTTGCAGAATCGTCGAACCCATAGAAGAAAGATCTGGGCCCAGAGAGTTGATCCTATTCGCGAGAGAAGCACAGTCTGTCTCGAAAATCAAGTGGTTCCATCCTTGGGATTGAGCAAAAGTAATACCAGCAAGAAGACCTTTCCCTTCGGACATAATAGCATCTGAGCAACTGCCTAAAGGGTAAGCCAGACCGCCGACAACCATCCCTGTATCATCACGGGCTACAACACCAACCGCCGCTGCACGTGTGGAAGGGTCAAAAGCCCCACCCACATTAACTTTAATGTGACCCCGAGGGGGATGTCTCCAACGAGGAGGAGAGACCGTCCCAGGGGTAGGAGAGGTAGATGAAGATATAGCTTCAGAGAAGTAACGATGAAGACTGATGGAATTGACAACAATTAACCACGGGGGTTGAAGATGTTGGTTATGGATCCAATCGTTGCGCCTGTTCCAAATGTTCCACAGAGTAGTCAAGAAAAGCCCGAAGAGGTCAGAGGAAAGGAGGCCAACACCTTCCTCAAGCCATTGAAGGCCGGTGGAAGCAGTGTTGTTGATTAGAGAGATAGGAAGGCCAATCAAACGAAGGGCCTCCGAGGCACCAGAACAATCCCGGAGAGAATGGAGAATCGACTCTGTATCGGAATGACAAACGGGGCAGGGACCTGAGTCTGGTGCAAAAGCCTGTAGGCGAACCCCGACAGGTAGAGCCTCAGATCCCAAGCGCCAACCAAAAGTTTTGACTTTAGGTAAGACCTTGAGTTTGGAGAGAAACTTTCAAATCCGAGGAGGGCAAATTCTAGGTTCTGGGGGGCGTTGCAAAAAGAGATAGCCTGATCTAACAGAATAAATACCAGAATCATTAGGCCTCCATAGGATGGAGTCACGAGTATCATTGATAATTGGAATTGATAAAACTGAGTCGGCATCGGCCGTTGTAAAGTACGCATGGACTTTAATAGGGTCCCAAGCTGCTTGGTTCCGAATCATAAAGTCGCGACAACGAATGTGGATTTCATCCGATATCTCATAATCCCCATAAAGGTGTATAGGCGAGGAGCCTCCCCAGTTGTCTTGATGGATTCGTATGTTACTATTAATACCAGGTCGATAGAGAAAACCTCCAAAAAGGTGTTGCATAGCTTGATAAAGACCTTGCCAGGCAAAAGATCCACGAGAAGGCCGAGATGCATTAAGAATGTTGCCTGAAGGAAAGTATTTGGATTAATAAATTTGTCCCAAAAGGGAATCTGGTTCGCGGATAAGGCGCCATAATTGTTTACCAAGAAGCGCAATGTTAAAGTTATTGAGATCCCTAAATCTCATACCTCCTACTGATTTAGGCAAGCACACATGTTCCCAAGGGAGCATGTGCCAACCTTTCTTATTGGTTTTGCCAGACCACAAATATCGCCGAATGGCAGATGTCATATCATCAATAATATTTTGGGGTGATAAATAACATGACATAACATATTGAGGTAGAGATTGTAACACATCTTTAATAAAGATTTCCCTACCACTGAAGGAAAGGAGTTGTTTGTCCCATTTGGACAATCTTTCATGGACTTTATCTCGTATAAACCCTAAGGATAAGGTCTTATTTTTACCAATAAGAAGAGGTACCCCCAGATAAACACCAGGGTTGGAGACCTCACGAACTTGAAGGTAGGAATTAATAGCATGGCGAGTCGAACTGGGAGTGCGTGGATTGTAAAAAATAGTGGACTTATCAAAATTAACTATTTGTCCAGAGGCAGAAGCGTATGTTTGGAGAGCTAATTTATGATGAGCGGCTTCCTCTGGTTTCGAGTTGAGAAAAACTATACAATCATCTGCAAATATAAGGTGGTTAACCTTGGGTCCATGCTTGCTGGCACCAAGACCAGGAAGCAGACCATGTTGTTTAGCATTGGACAAAAAAGCTGAAAGCCCTTGAGTGTAAAAAAGGAAGAGAAAAGGGGATAAAGGGTCACCTTGGTGGAGACCCCGTTGAGGTCGAAAAAAGGGGGAAAAGGAGTTGTTGACCTTAACCGTAAAAGAAACTGAGGAGATACATCGCATTATAAGAGATACCCATGATGGTGCAAAGTCCATACGGTTCATGACATTTTCAAGGAAAGACCATTCAACCCTATCAAAGGCCTTCTCCAAATCAAGCTTAAGAGCAGCACCTTGAGTAGACTTAGAAGTACCAGTGTTTATAGAGTGAATTATTTCATGAGCAATAAGAATATTATCTGTGATATTACGTCCCTGAACGAAGGCAGCTTGGTTGGATCTAATGCAAAAGGAGATAGTATGTTTCATCCTATTAACTAAAACCTTGGCAATAATTTTGTATATTACTGTGCAGAGACTAATGGGCCTGAGATGCCTCATAGAGGTTGGATCCTTAATCTTAGGTATGAGTACCAAAATTGTTTGGTTTACCGAAGCCATATCTGCTGACCCATTGAGAAGATTAAGGCAGAGCGTGGTAACATCTGACCCTATTGTATCCCAATGTTGTCGATAGAAACCGCTAGGCAAGCCATCAATGCCAGGGGCTTTTCTTGGATCAATATCTCGGAAAGCGGTTGTAACCCCCTTAACCCGGCCTAGACGGTTGACCCGAATTAAGAAAGTCACACGGGGAAAACCAAAGTCAACCCGAAAGTCAACCTTGATTAACGACCCTTTTTTTTAATCTTATCTAGATGCACATTAACCCTAATTGTGATCACACAAACAACATACTCAAAGATCACAAACATCAGAGATCAAACAGGGACCCAATTGAACAAATTACAACTTTAGGGACCAAATTGTAATTTCTGATAAATTAAAGGACTTAACCCAAATTAATCTTACCAACTTGAAATTAGTCAGGTTTCATGCTTCTCTGTGAAATTTCAGCTCAAAAGGACTTCTCAAGCTCATACAATTGCACAAACAAGATTCAGGACCAAAACGCAAACATTTCAAAACATATAACTGCCCATGTCAGCCCCCAACGGTCGACCGTTCCGAAACAGGTTGACCCTGTTCCGAAACACGGGCCGTTCCGATACCAGTTTCGCAACGGGGGTCTGGCAGAGACCAAACCGTTTCGAAACGGTGCACCCCGTTTCGAACCCCTGGGTTCATTCCAGGCACCCGTTCCGAAACGGTACACACTGTTCCGAAACGCCTGCTCAGATTTCAGCAAACTAGCATACCAAAACATGCAATTGATCACTCAAACATGCTCCAAATGCTACCAAACTTTACCAGCATGCAATTCAACATATATAGGACATATTTGCATCATCAATTCATCAAAACAACATCACATGCAAAAAGCCCCAATTCTATAGGCATGCTTCCTACACAAGCTAGCTATTCAAGCATTAACTTCAAAAACAAGCATATAAGGATCCAATCCAAAAACCAGCATTCAAGTCAACATTCAACATACTTAGGGAGTTCCAAACACCTCCCAAAACATACACATTGGTCCCCCATTGCCAAATCATCCAAAAGCTAAAATGTTTAACAAAAACCTTCCATACATTGAGCTCTACTTGTACTTGAACTCTTGCCCTTCTTGCTGCCCTTCAAGATACTCTATTGCTCTGCATTATTGAATTAAGAAAACGAGAGAGCGTAAGCAAAAGCTTAGTGAGGAGTGCTCTTTAAAACCATTCAATAATGCAATTAAAAACATTTACAAAATCATGCTTATAATCAACCTTTGCACATGCTCAAAAGCATACTTTAAAACAAGCAATCTCATGCTTCAACATAATCATTAAAACAAGCATCTCATGCTTCACAATATTCTCAACATGTCATATTGGCACAAGTGATACATTTCATTTATTAAAACAAGTTCAACAACTTTCCCAAGGACTTTTAAACACCTTGGCCCCAAGGACTTTTAAACACCTTGGCCATGGACTTTTAAACACCATGAATAAGGACCACACAAGGACTTTTAACCACCTTTGTGTCCAATGCTTGAATCACCCCAAGGACTTTTAAACACCTTGGCCCCAAGGACTTTTAAACACCTTGGCCCCATGGACTTTTAAACACCATGGAAAGGAGCACCTAAGGACTTTTAACCACCTTAGTGTCCGCAACAAGAACCATCCAAGGACTTTTAACCACCTTGATGTTCTTAAGTAACAAGGCTCACTCAAGGACTTTTAACCACCTTAGTGACCTTAACATTTTCAAAACATCACTTGCCAATATACATCTTTTTCATCATATAATCCACTGTTTTAAAGCATTAAACCAAGCCATTTTCATCATGCATTTCAAAGCATCAAACCACATTATTTCAATGTATAAAATCAAGGAACTCCTACCTAGAGTTACCTTCAACATATGGCTTTAAACATCAGCAAATACCATGCTAAAACATGCTTTCAAAACAGTAATTAAAACATGCAAATCATCATTTTGCATCACATCAAAATCATGGCCACCACTAGAGAGAAAATCCGAAAACTTACACTTGAGCTTAGCAAAGTTGTTTAGACTTAGACTAAGCCCCCAAAACCTTGGTTTCAAAGCCGAAAACCATTTTCACTCACAAATGCACTCACCGATTTCCACTTCGCTTCAGGCCAAAGCACCAAATCAAGCCTCCGGATCAACAACTCTTGGATCCAAGGATGCCTCCCCTGTTTCAACACATCAAAGCAGAGGATTAATGCATCATCATGCATTAATTGCTTCAATGAAAGCACCTAAACTCGCTGCTCTCATACAACCTCCATTTTCGGCCACCAAACACAACCGAAAATGCATCCAAAACACTTCTAAGCAAAGCCCAGCCATAAACCAGCAAAACTACACTTCCATTAACATCATAAAACATCTAAAAACAACCTAACAACATCCTTATACCTCCAGCAACATCAGATCCACAAGATCACCACAAAAACTACCTTGAAACACAAGCTAAACTTAGGAAACTCAACCTATCCGGGATTGCATCAATCAAAACTCATTTCCTTATCAATTTAGAGATCATTTAACATCAAAAACACCTCTCAAAACACAGATTACTCAGATCTAACGAAAATCATCAAAAATCATCAAAATCTTGCATAATAAGCCAAGATCCATTTCAACACTTTAAAACCTTTAATTAAACATCAATTTAGGATTGAAAACTTAGGAATTTCAGTAAAGAACTTGAAGTTCAGAGGAGAGGGACGTTCTTACCTCCAAACTTGAGTTTCTCCTCTTTTTGGAATCAAAAACCTTGTTGAAACTAATAGCAATTGAAGAGGTTTTGAAGAAACAATGATTAGGAATCAAATGAGAGTTGAAAGGAGGAATTTAGGTGAGAAAATCAGAATCAAATCTCTGGAAATGGAGTGTTTGGGTTGAGAGAAAAAGAGAGAAGAAAAATAGAGAAGTTAGTTGAGAAAATAGCAAAATGAGTTTTCCCTCCTTTTGATATACTTTAAAATCAGAATTATAACTCAAAATATCTTAGAAAAATCTGGAGAAACTCCCTTTGGGTAAATAGCTCCTTAAAGATTCAAAGTTTCAACCCTTTATAAAACAGCCACCAAACTTGCGAAAATTACATTTTGGTCACTAGCCAAAATGTCACCCTTCCAAAACTCATTTTCCAAAATTGATTTCACAGTTCACTTAATTATATTAAAAGATGATTTTAGAACATTTTTCCATATTTTTAATGCAACCCGAACTAGGCTTTCCTAATTTAACCTCTTACGATTCGAACAGCACTTTGACCGACCGGTCAACGCCCAAGACTTCTAAGCCCAAAACCGGGGCGTTACAACTCTCCCCCCCTTAAGAAATTTCGTCCTCGAAATTTACCTGAAGGAAAGAGATAAGGAAACTGCTTCAGCATGTCTTCCTTCCGCTCCCACGTGGCTTCCTCAACACCGCGATGCTTCCACAGCACCTTCACCAACTCAATGGTCTTGCCACGAAGAACCTTGCTATCTGAATCCAGAACCTTCACCGGTTCCTCATCATAGGTCAAATCCGGATTCAATTCCACTTCCTCCACAGGCATCACATGCGAAGGATCAGATCTATACTTCCGGAGCATAGAAACATGGAACACATCATGAATCTTCTCCAGCTCCTGAGGTAACCTCAACCGATACGCAATAGGACCCACACGCTCAACAACCTCATACGGTCCAATGTATCTAGGGCTCAACTTACCCTTCCGACCAAACCTCATCACCTTCTTCCAAGGCGAAACCTTCAAGAACACACGATCACCCACTGCATACTCTATCTCCTTACGCTTCAAATCCGCGTAAGATTTCTGCCGGTCAGAAGCAGCCTTCAACCGCTCACAAATGAGCTTCACCTTCTCGGTGGTTCCCTTCAACAAAGCCGGCATCGAAACCAACTTTTGACCAGTTTTAGCCCAACAAAGAGGAGTCCTACACTTCCTCCCATACAGAGCCTCATAAGGTGCCATCTGTATACTCGCCTGATAACTATTGTTATAAGCGAACTCAACCAAAGGCAGATGCTTCTCCCAAGAACCTTGGAACTCTATCACGCAGCATCTCAACATATCCTCCAAAATCTGAATAACACGCTCAGACTGACCATCCGACTGAGGATGATAGGATGTACTGAAATGCAACCTTGTACCCAAAGCTTGATGCAAACACTGCCAGAAACGCGATGTGAACCTCGGATCCCTATCCGACACAATCGACTTAGGCACACCATGCAGCCTCACAACCTCAGCAATGTACAGCTCTGCCAACTTATCCAAAGAAAACGTAGTATGCACAGGCAAGAAATGCGCACACTTCGTCAGGCGATCCACAATCACCCAAACAGAATTCTTCTTTGATGGAGACAAAGGTAAACCAGATACAAAATCCATGGTAACCCTCTCCCACTTCCACTCAGGGATTTTCAACGGTTGCAACAAACCAGAAGGAACCTGATGTTCAGCCTTAACCCGCTGACACACCAAACACTTGCTCACAAACTCTGCAACATCCTTCTTCAAACCTACCCAATAGTACTCATCACGAAGATCACGATACATCTTAGTACTACCAGGGTGCATAGCAAAAAGACTACTATGACCTTCAGTCAGAATAGCACGCCTCAACTCAGCATCAGCAGGCACTACTATTCGACTCCCAAAACACAACACTCCATCCTCATTAAAGCAGAAATCCGAAGGTCTACCCTCCGCAATATCCTGAACATGAGACACCAAGGAATCATCCAACAACTGCTTATCCTTGATCAACTGAACCAACGATGGTTTCACCTGCAACTCGGCAACAAGACCACCATCCCGCGATATACTCAAGCTAGCAAACATAGCTCTCAGCTCAACAGCTACCTTCCTACTCAAGGCATCCGCAACAACATTAGCCTTTCCAGGATGATACTCTATCGTCAGATCATAATCCTTGAGAAACTCCAACCAACGCCGCTGCCTAAGATTCAACTCCTTCTGAGACATCAGATACCTCAAACTCTTGTGATCCGTGTACACCGTACACTTCTCACCATACAGATAATGCCTCCAGATCTTCAGAGCAAAAACCACTGCTGCCAGCTCAATATCATGCGTAGGATAATTGTGCTCATGCACCTTCAACTGCCGCGACGCATAAGCCACAACCTTACCCTCTTGCATCAGCACACACCCCAAACCAACATAGGATGCATCACTGTAAACCACAAACTCTTTCCCTGATTCAGGCTGAATCAAGATAGGAGCTTGCGTCAAAGCCATCTTCAGCTTCTCAAAAGCCTGCTGTCTCGCTTCTGTCCACTCATACTTAACATCTTTCTGCAACAACTTCGTCAAAGGAGCAGCAATCTTGGAAAAACCATCCACAAACCTTCGGTAGTATCCTGCCAAACCAAGGAAACTACGGATCTCATGAACAGACTTAGGAACTTTCCAGTTCATCACCGCTTCAATCTTCTGAGGATCAACACGAATCCCCTCAGCTGAGACCACATGCCCAAGAAACACCACCTCTCTAAGCCAGAACTCACACTTGCTCAGCTTAGCATAAAGCTGATTTTCCAACAAAGCTTGCAGCACAATCCTCAAATGCTCTTCGTGCTCCTCCTCAGTACGCGAGTACACAAGGATATCATCAATGAACACCACCACGAACTTGTCCAGGTATTCATGAAACACACGATTCATCATGTCCATGAAAGCAGCAGGAGCATTTGTCAAACCAAACGGCATCACAAGGAACTCATAATGCCCATACCTTGTCCTGAAAGCTGTCTTAGGCACATCCACATCCTTCACCTTCAACTGATAATACCCCGACCTCAAGTCAATCTTAGAGAATACAGCAGCTCCCTGAAATTGATCAAAGAGATCATCAATCCTCGGCAAAGGATACCGATTCTTGATAGTCAACTTGTTCAGCTGACGGTAATCAATGCACATCCTCATCGTGCCATCTTTCTTCTTCACAAACAAGACAGGAGCACCCCAAGGCGACACACTCGGCCGGATGAAACCACGATCAAGCAGCTCTTGCAACTGCGTCTTCAGCTCCTTCAGCTCCTTAGGTGCCATTCTATAGGGAGTAATGGACACAGGAGTTGTATTCTCATACAACTCAATTCCAAACTCCACCTCGCGATTAGGAGGTAAACCAGGCAACTCCTCAGGAAAAACACCAGGAAACTCCTTCACAACCCTGATATCTTGCACCCTCAACTCCTTAGAACAAGGATTCATCACAAAAGCTAGATAAGCTTCACAACCTTGCCTCAGCATCCTGCTCGCCTCCAAGGTAGAAACAACATTGGCAAGAAACTTCACATTCTCACCAACCACCACCACTTCATAATCATCCGCAAGCTTAAGCGAAACCCGCTTATTCTCACAATCCACAACAGCACGATGCTCAGCAAGCCAATCCATACCAAGGATCACATCAAAACCATAAAAGGGCAACTCCATAAGATCAACATGAAAGACATGCTCTTGAACAACCAAAGGACACCTTCTATAAAGCTTACGAGTCACAACAGTTTCACCAAAAGAACTAGTGACACGAACACCAACATCCAAAGACTCAACAGGCAAACCAAGCAATTCAGCATGCTCACGCAAAATGTATGAATGCGTAGATCCAGAATCAATCAAAGAAAGCAATGACAAGGATTGCAAAGTAAAGGTACCTGCAATCACATCTGCATCATTCCTTCCCTCGCGCTGAGCATACACTCTCGCCTGGCCTCCACCCTCAGGCTGAATAGCCACAACATGAGCTACTCCACGACCACCTTCCTCACGTCTCTGAAAATTACCACGGCCGCGCCCACGACCTCTCTGCGGTGCAGCAACAACAGGAGCACGCTCTTGACCACCAGCCATCCTCAGACAATCTCGCCTCAAGTGGCCAGCAGAACCACAATTCCAGCATTCATAACCAGCTGCCGCAACAGGAGCTTGCACCTCCCTCCCAGCACGAGGACAGTCACGCTTCAAGTGACCACGCGAACCACAGATCCAACAAGCACTAGGGTCAGCTCTAGCATTGCCACCCCTAGCAGGTGCACCTCCACCTCTCTTAGCTGAGGACTGAAACCTCTGATCGCGTCCCCTCTTGTTCCGTCCACCTCCGGAACTATACTCAGCAGCTTTCTTCCCAAAACTTGCTCCAGCACCTTTCGCAGACAAACTCAGATTCATCTCAATATCCTTTGCTCGGCCCACTAACACATCAAAATCATCATACTCAGTGGCCAGCACATACATCTTTACCTCCGTTATGAGACCATAACGAAACCTCTCGCACCTCTCCCGCTCATCAGGAATCAGCTCCGGTGCATACTGACTGAGTTGCACAAACTGCACCTCATACTCAGCCACACTCATGCTCCCTTGGGTCAGAGTCATGAATTCACGCTTTTTCTCATCCAGATATCTCACTCCCAGATATCTCCTCTTGAACGCATTCTGAAAGAATGTCCAAGTGATGTCAGCTTCAGCCATTCCAGAGATTGTGGTCGTCCACCACGTATAAGCATCGCCTTGCAGCAAAGACACAACACATCCCAACTTTTGCACATCAGTGCAGCTCATCTGTCCCAAGATACGCTTGGTACTCTCTAGCCAAGCTTCCGACCTCTCAGCTGACATACCCCTAAACTCAGTCCCACCAAGACTGCGCAGACGCTCTAAGGGTAGTCTAACACCAGCATCTCCCTGATGCCCAGCTCCTTGAGCTCCAGCTACTGCTGCTTGAAAAGCACCCGCAATAGCTTGTACCAGCAACGACATATCAGGCATAGCTTGCCCCGGACCAACCTCAGGTCCTGCAGCTCTAGCACCAGCTGCTTCAGCTCCAGCTCTCCCTCCCTCAGCACCACCACCACCAGGCGGAGGAGGAGGTAACACAGCACTACCCGCATTCTCATCATTCCCATCCGGGGTCGTAGCTCTCACGCTACTCCTTAACTCTCTACGTGGTGCCATACTTTTACCATGCATAACAATACAAATAAAACATAGTCAGGACCAGCAAGGTAAGAAATTTCAAGTATTCAAGCTCAATTTCTTTCAAAATCAACATCATTTCTTTAGCTTTTGTTTGGCAATGGGTACCCTTATCATGCATCATCACAGCATACCTCTCAAAAGCATCAACATCTCAAACCACTGAACATGCTTTCATACAACAAGCATACAAGCCAAACATACTCCAATCATGCATACAAACATTCCCAATTACTCGAGAACTCAGCTCTGATACCACCAAATGTAACCCCCTTAACCCAGCCTAGACGGTTGACCCGAATTAAGAAAGTCACACGGGGAAAACCAAAGTCAACCCGAAAGTCAACCTTGATTAACGACCCTTTTTTTTAATCTTATCTAGATGCACATTAACCCTAATTGTGATCACACAAACAACATACTCAAAGATCACAAACATCAGAGATCAAACAGGGACCCAATTGAACAAATTACAACTTTAGGGACCAAATTGTAATTTCTGATAAATTAAAGGACTTAACCCAAATTAATCTTACCAACTTGAAATTAGTCAGGTTTCATGCTTCTCTGTGAAATTTCAGCTCAAAAGGACTTCTCAAGCTCATACAATTGCACAAACAAGATTCAGGACCAAAACGCAAACATTTCAAAACATATAACTGCCCATGTCAGCCCCCAACGGTCGACCGTTCCGAAACAGGTTGACCCTGTTTTGAAACACGGGCCGTTCCGATACCAGTTCCGCAACGGGGGTCTGGCAGAGACCAAACCGTTTCGAAACGGTGCACCCCGTTTCGGACCCCTGGGTTCATTCCAGGCACCCGTTCCGAAACGGTACACACTGTTCCGAAACGCCTGCTCAGATTTCAGCAAACTAGCATACCAAAACATGCAATTGATCACTCAAACATGCTCCAAATGCTACCAAACTTTACCAGCATGCAATTCAACATATATAGGACATATTTGCATCATCAATTCATCAAAACAACATCACATGCAAAAAGCCCCAATTCTATAGGCATGCTTCCTACACAAGCTAGCTATTCAAGCATTAACTTCAAAAACAAGCATATAAGGATCCAATCCAAAAACCAGCATTCAAGTCAACATTCAACATACTTAGGGAGTTCCAAACACCTCCCAAAACATACACATTGGTCCCCCATTGCCAAATCATCCAAAAGCTAAAATGTTTAACAAAAACCTTCCATACATTGAGCTCTACTTGTACTTGAACTCTTGCCCTTCTTGCTGCCCTTCAAGATACTCTATTGCTCTGCATTATTGAATTAAGAAAACGAGAGAGCGTAAGCAAAAGCTTAGTGAGGAGTGCTCTTTAAAACCATTCAATAATGCAATTAAAAACATTTACAAAATCATGCTTATAATCAACCTTTGCACATGCTCAAAAGCATACTTTAAAACAAGCAATCTCATGCTTCAACATAATCATTAAAACAAGCATCTCATGCTTCACAATATTCTCAACATGTCATATTGGCACAAGTGATACATTTCATTTATTAAAACAAGTTCAACAACTTTCCCAAGGACTTTTAAACACCTTGGCCCCAAGGACTTTTAAACACCTTGGCCATGGACTTTTAAACACCATGAATAAGGACCACACAAGGACTTTTAACCACCTTTGTGTCCAATGCTTGAATCACCCCAAGGACTTTTAAACACCTTGGCCCCAAGGACTTTTAAACACCTTGGCCCCATGGACTTTTAAACACCATGGAAAGGAGCACCTAAGGACTTTTAACCACCTTAGTGTCCGCAGCAAGAACCATCCAAGGACTTTTAACCACCTTGATGTTCTTAAGTAACAAGGCTCACTCAAGGACTTTTAACCACCTTAGTGACCTTAACATTTTCAAAACATCACTTGCCAATATACATCTTTTTCATCATATAATCCACTGTTTTAAAGCATTAAACCAAGCCATTTTCATCATGCATTTCAAAGCATCAAACCACATTATTTCAATGTATAAAATCAAGGAACTCCTACCTAGAGTTACCTTCAACATATGGCTTTAAACATCAGCAAATACCATGCTAAAACATGCTTTCAAAACAGTAATTAAAACATGCAAATCATCATTTTGCATCACATCAAAATCATGGCCACCACTAGAGAGAAAATCCGAAAACTTACACTTGAGCTTAGCAAAGTTGTTTAGACTTAGACTAAGCCCCCAAAACCTTGGTTTCAAAGCCGAAAACCATTTTCACTCACAAATGCACTCACCGATTTCCACTTCGCTTCAGGCCAAAGCACCAAATCAAGCCTCCGGATCAACAACTCTTGGATCCAAGGATGCCTCCCCTGTTTCAACACATCAAAGCAGAGGATTAATGCATCATCATGCATTAATTGCTTCAATGAAAGCACCTAAACTCGCTGCTCTCATACAACCTCCATTTTCGGCCACCAAACACAACCGAAAATGCATCCAAAACACTTCTAAGCAAAGCCCAGCCATAAACCAGCAAAACCACACTTCCATTAACATCATAAAACATCTAAAAACAACCTAACAACATCCTTATACCTCCAGCAACATCAGATCCACAAGATCACCACAAAAACTACCTTGAAACACAAGCTAAACTTAGGAAACTCAACCTATCCGGGATTGCATCAATCAAAACTCATTTCCTTATCAATTTAGAGATCATTTAACATCAAAAACACCTCTCAAAACACAGATTACTCAGATCTAACGAAAATCATCAAAAATCATCAAAATCTTGCATAATAAGCCAAGATCCATTTCAACACTTTAAAACCTTTAATTAAACATCAATTTAGGATTGAAAACTTAGGAATTTCAGTAAAGAACTTGAAGTTCAGAGGAGAGGGACGTTCTTACCTCCAAACTTGAGTTTCTCCTCTTTTTGGAATCAAAAACCTTGTTGAAACTAATAGCAATTGAAGAGGTTTTGAAGAAACAATGATTAGGAATCAAATGAGAGTTGAAAGGAGGAATTTAGGTGAGAAAATCAGAATCAAATCTCTGGAAATGGAGTGTTTGGGTTGAGAGAAAAAGAGAGAAGAAAAATAGAGAAGTTAGTTGAGAAAATAGCAAAATGAGTTTTCCCTCCTTTTGATATACTTTAAAATCAGAATTATAACTCAAAATATCTTAGAAAAATCTGGAGAAACTCCCTTTGGGTAAATAGCTCCTTAAAGATTCAAAGTTTCAACCCTTTATAAAACAGCCACCAAACTTGCGAAAATTACATTTTGGTCACTAGCCAAAATGTCACCCTTCCAAAACTCATATTCCAAAATTGATTTCACAGTTCACTTAATTATATTAAAAGATGATTTTAGAACATTTTTCCATATTTTTAATGCAACCCGAACTAGGCTTTCCTAATTTAACCTCTTACGATTCGAACAGCACTTTGACCGACCGGTCAACGCCCAAGACTTCTAAGCCCAAAACCGGGGCGTTACAGCGGTGATGATCTCCTCCGTTGTGAATTCCCTAGAGAGGGACTCATTCATAGCAGGCGTAATGGAGGGAGGGATTTTTGATAGAATTTGATCTAACAAGGAAGGGTTAGAGGAAGTAAAAAGAGTGTGGAAGTATGAGGATGCAATTGCCATAAGATCGGAGTCGGCAGAACACCAATTATTGTTTGCATCAAAAAGACCAGTGATGGTGTTCTTTTTTTCCTGCTAGTAGCGCGGGCATGAAAAAAAAGGTATTTTTGTCTCCTTGAGATAACCATAGGTTGCGAGAGCGCTGCGCCCAGTACACTTCCTGCTCATTTAGTAATTTGTGGAGCTCCATTTTAGCAGCAATGTATTTACCTTCAGTAGTAGCCGAGAGAGGTCGCTGTAAAAATTTGTTGATTCTCTTGGTGAGAATATTGATACGACCAGTGGACTTAAATCTTTGTTGGGATTGCCAATCTCCTAAGTAGGAACCAATAGCTTTAATTTTATCAAGGGTATTGCCCTTAGTAGTAGTCCAAGTTTGTTTGACAACAGAGATGCCTTCGTCATTGGTTGCCCAGCAATTTTCAAAACGGAACTTAGATGGCGGGGGTCGGTGGTTTGTTAGAGGTGGCGGTTCCGCATTCAAGAGTAGAAATCAGTGATCAGATTTAGCATCAAAATCGGAAGTAATGTTATAATTGGGGTTATTAGCTTTCCATGCCATATTTCCTACAAAACGGTATAATCTCTCAAATAAAGTAGGAGTTTTAGGCCCAAGTTTAGACCAAGTGAACCAACCCTTGGAAGGTTTGCAATCAAAAAGGTTATTACGGGAGAGGCATTGTCGGAAATTATTGATTTGAGATCTTGCACGACGATAGCCGCCTTGTTTCTCATTATCATATAGGATTTCGTTGAAATCACCACCGAGAAGCCAAGGTAGACCATTGTTGTTGTTTAGTGAATCAATTAAATCCCAAGTTTTAGTTTTATTACTTGTTTCAGAGTAACCATGTATTCCAGTGAAATAAAACGAATAAGAATTGCAACTAATATAAGTATGAATGAAGCGATCCGAGTAAGCAAGCATAGAAATATCATAATTATTCAAGGAAAATAAAGCAATACCAGAGCAGTTATCAGAGTAATCAACCGAAAAAACTAAATCCATACCTAGCAAAGAGCTAAGACGGCTACAAGCCGTATTTTTAAGTTTAGTTTCACATAAAAAAAGTAAATCAGGAGAATGAAGATGAACATATTGCTGGAGGTGTTGAACTGCCTGGACCTTCCCAAGACCCTGACAATTCCAGCATAAGATGATCATTTCCCTCGGCGGGGCTGTGAGTCAGCCGCCGCCGGAGAGTTTTTTCCGCTGCTCATCCCAACTTTCGGGGTTGGAGAAGGAGAGGGCCTAGACTTCTTTGGCGGGAGGATCACATGGATGGGGGAGCGTCTCTTAGTGCAACGGTTGGGAGGAATAAGGATAGTAGCAGGAGCCAATGCTGCATCATTGGGATAGTTCTTAAGAAGCCAAGAGTCAAATGCATCAAAAAGGGAAATACCGGTTTGAAGGAGAGGCTTACTTAATTGAGCATCCAGTTTCCGCACTTGTTGAGCAGTAGGACTTGGTACACCATCATCTTGGCCTTCCAAGTCCCCTTGTTCGGAGTCCTCAAGGATAGGGTATATAGTATTGAGGGGTTGTGGTGATATAACCCGAGGAGGGAGTGGAGCTCGTGAATTGTGCTGGGATTCCAATCTAGTAGTGGGCGGCTCAGAGGTTTCCTCCCTAACATCTCATCATTATTATTGATATCCTCAGTAGGGAGATCTGCAAAAGAGGCAGCATCCCCTTCGTTGAGTTTCCCTAAAAATACAGAGAAAGAGGAAGTGAGTTTCAAATGTGGGAAGCGTTGGATAAAAAGTAAGTGATGGTATTTAATAATAGTCAGACTCGAATCTTGCGCAGAGGCCACGGGTTCAACAACGGATTTGCCCTTGTCCTTTGGGTCTGTAGAGAAGAGGGAATCAATAAAAAACATAAAAGAAAGTAGAGAATTTGTAGGTGCCAGAATAAAGGTGGCAAAATACCTATCGGTGGGTGCTGGTTAGCATTAGAAGGGGCCTCAACAAATTTACCCTTGTCCGTTGGATCTGTATAAAAAAGAGAATCCGTGTATGAGCAAGGTGAAAAATAGAAAAGTTGTTGGATCCAAAAGACAATTGATAAAATACCTATCAGTGGTTGGCGACTAGCAATAGTAGAGGGCTCGACAGATCGAATACGACCATGTGGTCCCTGATCCCGGCGACGCGGGGGAAGCCAACGGAGCCAATCGCCATACTGAAGTTTAGTCGGATCAATCGTGGCTTTGTTGGGACAGTGTTCGAAGATATGACTAATGAGGCCACACCCGTGGCAAAGTAGAGGAAAACGCTCAAATTGGAGACGATAAGAAGTAGTACGTGCACCTTTCCCAATAAGTAGGAATCAACAGACATGCTTAGAATTGTCCATGAGAATTTCAACTCGTAAAAATTCGGTCATATTTCCTCTTTCTCTTTGTGTGTCAGTTCTGAGGACAGTGCCAACCATAGCACCAAGAGATTGGCCCAGTAGGTGAGTTCTATCGGGATCTTCCAAAAAAGGTTTGGGTAGAGCAAGCATACGGAACCAAATCCGCATAGGATTGAAGAATAATCATCCATGTTTTTTCCAGGGTTATATTCAGCAAGAGCCATCCATTCATCTTTATAAAGCCAGGGGCCTCTTTCAAAAGCATCATCTCGATCACTAATTGTGGCAAACTCAATTCTGAAAAACGAGTCTCTAATAATGGAAATTGACTTGAGATTATTCCTTTTCCAAATACCTTCAAAAACTGAGAGAACAACCCAGTCATCAATCGGCTTTGTGGAGATGAATTTACCAATTAGGATTGTTTTCGGATCCTCCTCAAAGAAGTCAAAGTCTGGAGTATAGATAGCATTTGCTTCCTCATTTGTGAGGTCGAGGTTGGTGTAGTGGGGAAGAGAGGATGAAGAAGCCATTTGGTCAACGAGAGGAGAGTGAGAAGTAATGGTTGACGAATAGTGGAAGACTGGGAAAAGGAGGATGAGAAAGAAATGTACCTTATAAAAAAGAATTGCATAAAGAAAGAAGGTAACTATGGAATTAAGGGAAGGGAAAGAAATGTAATTGGAATGAGAGGAGAAAGAGTTTCCATAAATTAGAAATGAAGTTCGTAGATTAAGATTGATTGGAGAGGGTATCGTGGGGAATTGACATGTGAAATTAATGAGCTGGATTGTGGAATAAGATGAGGGAAAGATTCCAAAATTTGGATATGAAGATCGTATGCTAATAAGGAAAGAAGGGGAAATCGTGGGAATGGGTCGGATGGAATTAAGAATTTGGGGTATATGATATATTGATAAGGATTGAAAGAGTAGTAGGAGGGTGAAAATGGTAAAGAAAGAAAAGCCAAATAGGAAATCATATAAAGTGTGGTATGGAAAGAAGCCCCTTAAATAATGGGGGAACGTATAAAAGGATAGTGTGAAGAAAAATAATAGGGGATAATTTGAGGAAGGAAATTCATAAATGGGGGAAGTGTAAGAAATAATTAAGGTAAGTGTATTATACAATCTATAATTATAATAGAATCTAGGAGAAAAGATATCCAAGTAATTGTGTAACAAATAAGTTAAAAGGCAAAATATTCCAAAAGGCAAGTAGATTCACAGCTTTGACAGATAAGATATTTGTATTTATGGTAATAGTGAGGATCGCTAGAGGACTGAAGTAAAGTAGGGAATAGATTATGAAGATAATTAAGGGATGGGGGGAAGTGTAGGCATTGGTGGAAAGATCGAAAAATAGTAATTGTTGTAAGAGGGTGTTAGGGAGACACAAATTGGCACCATAAGGTGAAAGAGGGAAAGATGTGTTACGTAAGGAGAGCTGACTTTAATATTGATGGCATTCAAAAGCCTAAATATTAGGGATTGAATTTGAAGGATTGGGTAGCGTTTGATCTTTTGTCTAATAAATAAAGAGGGCTGAGTCTGAAAGAGAGCATATAATTTTGATGAAACTTGGGCCCATATTAATGAAATGTTTGAGTACGGCCTTGCAATTTGAACAAATTTTGATAAAATTTTGTAAATTTTGCAGGGAGAAGATTGGTGAGAAAGAAAGATAAAAGGAGTGGGGATAATATTGTGTAACAGTTTTGTGTAATAGATTGTTTTCACCTGGGACGTGATTGTAGTAAGCCCCCTTAGAAGGGTTCGATTAATGGCACCAAAATAGGTGTAGTGGGTAACAGGAGAACACAACAAGAGCAGATTAAAGTTAAAAACGATATGAATAACGTAATTGAAGATCTTAAGTGTACGAGGAAAAATAAAATCATAAAAAAAAACCAACGAACCAACCATAGAATAAATGCATGATGAGGGTAAAAGACATACTGTACGTAGATAACAAATAAGGCCAAAAATAAATAGAGGATATTGTATTGGTAAAGGATAATCTAAACAGGAAGAAAATAATACCAGGAAGCATATCATCAAATAAAAAAACTAAGCATGAAAAAAGAGTAAAAAAGAATGCAGGAAGCAAGAGTAAAGTAAGAAGCAAGCAGAGAAAAGACACACACAAAAAATAAGGATTACAAACCATGGGATAGAGAGAAGAGGGGAGAAGAAACTTAGTACATACCAAATGAGCAAAGGAAAGGGGGATAAAAGAATATTACATGCCCATAAGCAATAAAAGAGGAACATATAAAAATTAAAGGTAGCTAGACATGGGTAGATGCAGCAGACGCAGCTATGCGACCATCTTTGTAGAACGGCAGCCACACGGGTGGGGTATGTAACATGCAAGACAAGAAGAAAGGCGTAAGATGACGAAAAAAGATTGTAGTATAGAAAAGGCCATACATTGGTACAAAATATAAAAGGAACCAGAGGGTTCCAAGGTCTCATAGCAAAGAGGGTGGATAAGCATTGTATGATAGAGTGATAAAAGTAATGAAACAATCCAACCGTTATAGCAAAAATAAAAGAAGGCATAGAAATATGGTGTGGTAAATATGAAGAGGTAAGAATAACATTATAAAGTGGAGCATGTAACAAAAGGGAACCGTTCTTATAAAAAGTAGAGAAAACTCGGTAAAAAAAGAGAAGCAGAATGAAGGTAAGGGAGCCAAAAAAGCAAAGCAATATGATGCAGCACCACAAAGAGCCAAAAGGCCTGATGAGGATGATATGTTCAGAATAGGAGGGATCAACAGTGAACATATTGTACATAAAAGTAGGATAGAGATCAATAGTTATGAAGGTTCCCACGTGGTGGGTCGTAGCAAAATTCCTTTTGAAGGATCGAAAGAGACCAATGATCATGGTGAAATTAACAAAATAGGAAGATAAGTTGCATACTGAAAGCAATAAGAAATTAAACACACAAATCGTAATCCAAGAACCAGTGTGAGAAAGACCATAAGTATTGATGAAAAGAATAAGACAAAATAACAATAGTGATAGTAAAAATTGTAAAGAGAAAAGATCAAATTGACATGGAGGTGTAATATTGAGACCAAACTTGTGGTGCAATAGTAGTATATGCCTAGATTTAAAATAGATGCAGAGAAAAGG
The DNA here is from genome assembly GCA_958450335.1 of Hibiscus tridactylites. Taxonomy (NCBI): domain Eukaryota; kingdom Viridiplantae; phylum Streptophyta; class Magnoliopsida; order Malvales; family Malvaceae; genus Hibiscus; species Hibiscus tridactylites. Next base: position 48,695,053 of record OY288265.1, on the reverse strand, counting down.
TGTATTCCCAAGAGGATTGAAAAATATTCCCACATGGTGGGTCGATAGAAGTTTCCCAAGATGGGATCGGTAGGCAGCAGGGAAGAAACATACAAAAGTAGAAAAAAATGGAGGCAGATCCCAGTAAAAATCAAAAGTAACCAAATCATTAAAAATAATAGGGAGGAAAAAATGTAGTTGGATATAATGTAATTGAGGGCATACATGTAAACAAAATATAGAGACAGTGTAAAAAATACTAATAGAGAAAAATTGATACAGAGTAGATGGATATATTGGTAGGATGAAATAGTGGCAGCAAGCGAAAATTGAATGATTGTAATTGTAACAAGAGGTCGGGAGTAAAAATAAGGAGAAACAAAAATTGAGATGTGGAAGAGAAAGGATATTACCAGATGTAGTTGGGGTTGCAATCCTTCTTACGGCTGTTAGGGAAGGGGGAAAAACCCAAGGGAATATCTGAAGATATACAAAGAGTGAGAAGCACAACAGGGAATATTGAATAAAATAAAACCCTAAAAAAATTTGTATAATAAAATTGGAAGGAGGGGATTTGTCCCAATTTTCCGCTGAGCAGCGGTGGCTAGGAAGCCCTAGAAGACGGTATACGGCATATGTAATCGACATCGGATTGGGGATCCTACAAACATGAAAGAAATCATAAGACAACGTTAAAAGTAATGGAAGAGAGAAGGGGGATTGAAAAAGGGGTGTGCGGCTTGTGGCCTGGTTTTCGACGGCGGATGGAGATCTGGCGGCTGGAAAATCCGGTGGCTCATGATAGATGGCAGATCTGTGAAGCCCATATTTGTACCTCGCAGAAAACCAACAAATATTTGGGGTTAGCAAAAACAAAAAACGATCGGAGCAAAAAGACCCAAAAAATTCAGAATAAAAAATATGAAAAAGAAAATGAAAGAAAAGATAAGATAAGGAAAGGGTGGGAGATCTTGCAGCTGGAGAGACCAGTGGCATAGGGTAGATGGCAGATCTGAGGGAACCATATATGTATCTCGCAACAAACCACAAAAAGTTTGTGATAAGTAAGAATATAAACCGATCGGAGCAAATATATATAAAAACAGAATAAATGATATAAAGAAGAAAATAAAGGAGAAAATCAAAGAAAAGATAAAACATGGGAAGGGTGGGATTTTCTTTTTTGAGGAAAGTGGGGCTCAATGAAACCCCTACTAACATCCCCAGGCACTAGTCCTGGAGAAACCTAAAAGGGGAAAAGAGTACCCAGGGTTCATTTATATAGAACGAGGTGAAACCTCGCAGAGTACAACATTGCGAATACAATTAGGGTAAAGGGACCCAAAAGACATAGAAGTCATGGTCCTAAGAGCATGGGTAGCAAGGATATGGGCAACTAAGTTAGCCTCCCAGCAAACATAATGAACATGTTCAAAAGGAAAACATGACAGAGCTGCATGGCCTTGCAAAATCGTCGGACCCATGGTAGAGAGATCAGGTCCCAAAAGGTTGAGCATGTTCACAAGAGAAGCACAGTCTGTCTCAAAAATTAAGCGGCTCCATCCTTGAGACTGAGAAAATGTGATACCAGCGAGAAGGCCCACCCCTTCAGAAGTCATGGCATCCAAGCAACTGCCCAAAGGGTAAGCCAAACCCCCAACGACCGCACCCGCTTCATCATGGGTCACTACTCCAACCGCCGCTGTATGAGTGGAAGGGTCAAATGCCCCATCCACGTTAACTTTAATGTGCCCCCGAGGGGGATGCCTCCAGCGAGGAGGAGAAACTAGCGAAGAAGTAGAGGAAGAAATAGCATCGAAGTAGTCACGATGAAGATTGATAGAATTGATGACAATTAGTCAGGGGGGTTGAAGATGGCGGTTATGGACCCAGTCATTACGTCGGTTCCAGATGTTCCATAGAGTGGTCAGGAAAAGCCCAAAGAGTTCAGGAGATAGTTGGCGAGCAACTTCCTCCAGCCATTAGAGGCTAGTGGGAGTCGTGCTGCTAATCAAAGATCTAGGGAAGCCAACCAAACGGAGTGCCTCCGAGGCACTAGGGCAGTCACGAAGAGCATGGAGGATAGATTTCGTGCTGGAATGACAAACGGGGCAGGGGCCTGAGTACCCGTTGGAATTTTAACTGAGTAAAAAGTACAGAAATTGAGGTTTTGCAATATAATTGTGTTGAAAATCTCCTAATGAATTATATGAACACCGAAAATTTGATTAAAACTTGTTTTGCAATCCTTTTTGCAGAGGTTTCGGACCAGCAGGTTGAAATGAGCCTTACAATGGAACCGTTGGAATTTTAACTGAGAAAAAAGTACAAAAATTGAGGCTTTGCAATATAATTGTGTTGAAATGCTCCTAATCAATTCTTTCAACTCCTAAAATTTGATTAAAACTTGTTTTGCAGTCCTTTTTGTAGAGGTTTCGGACGAGCTCGTCGAAATGGGCCTTTCAATGGACCCGTTGGAATTTTAACTGAGTAAAAAGTATAGAAATTGAGGTTTTGCAATATAATTGTGTTGAAAAGCTCCTAATCAATTATTTGAACTCCTAATATTTGAATAAAACATTTTTGCGGTCCTTTTTGTAGAGGTTTCGGACGAGCAGGTTTAAATGGGCCTTTCAATGGACCCGTTGGAATTTTAACTGAGTAAAAAGTACAGAAATTGAGGTTTTTCAATATAATTGTGTTGAAAAGCTCCTAATCAATTGCATGAACTCCTAAAATTTTATTAAAACCTGTTTTGCGGTCCTTCTTGTAGAGGTTTCGGACGAGCGGGTCGAAATGGGCCTTTCAATGGACCTGTTGGAATTTTAACTGAGTAAAAAGTATATAAATTGAGGGTTTGGAATATAATTGTGTTGAAAAGCTCCTAATCAATTACTTGAACTCCTAATATTTGAATAAAACCTTTTTGCGGTCCTTTTTGTAGAGGTTTCGGACGAGCTGGTCTAAATGGGCCTTTCAATGGACCCGTTGGAATTTTAACTGAGTAAAAAGTACATAAATTGAGGTTTTTCAATATAATTGTGTTGAAAAGCTCCTAATCAATTACACGAACTCCTAAAATTTGATTAAAACAAGTTTTGCGGTCTTTTTCGTAGAGGTTTCGAACGAGCAGGTCGAAATGGGCCTTTCAACGGACCCGTTGAAATTTTATTTGAGTAAAAATTACAGAAATTGAGGTTTTACAATTTAATTGTGTTGAAAAGGTCCTAATCAATTATTTGAACTCTAAAATTTTATTAAAACTTGTTTTGTGGTCCTTTTTGTAGAGGTTTACGACGAGCGGGTCTAAATGGGCCTTTCAATGGACCCGTTGGAATTTTAACTAAGTAAAAAGTACAGAAATTGAGGTTTTGCAATATAATTGTGTTGAAAAGCTCTCAATTACACGAACTTCTAAAATTTGATTAAAACTTGTTTTGCGGTCTTTTTTGTAGAGGTTTCGGACGAGCATGTCGAAATGGGCCTTTCAATGGACCCGTTGAAATTGTAACTGAGTAAAAAGTACAAAAATTGAGGTTTTACAAAATAATTATGTTGAAAAGCTCCTAATCAATTATTTGAACTCCTAAATTTTGATTAAAACTTGTTTTACGGTCCTTTTTGTAGAGGTTTTGGACGAGCGGGTCGAAATGGGCCTTTCAATGGACCCGTTGGAATTTTAACTGAGTAAAAAGTACAGAAATTGAGGTTTTGCAAAATAATTGTGTTGAAAAGCTCCTAATCAATTATTTGAACTCGTCAAAATTGATTAAAACATGTTTTGCGGTCATTTTTGTAGAGGTTTCTGACGAGCGGGTCGAAATGGGCATTTCAATGGACCCGTTGGAATTTTAACTGAGTAAAAAGTACAAAAATTGAGGTTTTGCAATATATTTGTGTTGAAAAGCTCCTAATCATTTATTTGAACTCCTAAATTTTGATAAAATTTGTTTTGCGGTCCTTTTTGTAGAGGTTTCGGACGAGCGGGTCAAAATGGGCTTTCAATGGACCTGTTGGAATTTTAATAGAGTAAAAAGTATAGAAATTTAAGTTTTGCAATATAATTGTTTTGAAAAAGGTCCTAAACAATTATTTTAACTCCTAAAATTTGATTAAAACTTGTTTTGCGGTCCTTTTTGTCGAGATTTCAGACGAGCAGGTCTAAATGGGCCTTTCAATGGAGCCGTTGGAATTTTAACTGAGTTAATGGTACAGAAATTGAGGTTTGACAATATAATTGTGTTGAAAAGCTCCTAATCAATTACATGAACTCCTAAAATTTGATTAAAGCATGTTTTGCGGTCATTTTTGTCGATTTTTCGGACGAGCGAGTGTAAATGAGCCTTTCAATGGACCCGTTGGAATTTTAACTGCTAAAAAGTACAAAAATTGAGGTTTTACAATATAATTGTGTTGAAAAGATCCTAATCAATTAATTGAACTCCTAAATTTTGATTAAAACTTGTTTTGTGGTCCTTTTTGTAGAGGTTTCTGACGGGCGGGTCGAAATGGGCCTTTCAATGGACCTGTTGGAATTTTAACTAAGTAAAAAGTATAGAAATTGAGCTTTTGCAATATAATTCTGTTGAAAAGCTTCTAATCAATTACACAAACTCCTAAAATTTGATTAAAACTTGTTTTCCGGTCTTTTTTGTTGAGGTTTCGGACGAGCAGGTCGAAATGGGCCTTTCAATGGACCCGTTGGAATTTTATCTGAGTAAAAAGTACAGAAAATGAGGTTTTACAATATAATTGTGTTGAAAAGGTCCTAGTCAATTATTTGAACTCCTAAAATTTGATTAATACTTGTTTTGTGGTCATTTTTGTAGAAGTTTTGGACGAGCGAGTCGAAATGGGCCTTTAAATGGTCCCGTTGGAATTTTAACTAAGTAAAAAGTACAGAAATTGAGGTTTTGCAATATAATTGTGCTGAAAATCTCCTAATCAATTATTTGAACTCCTAAAATTTGTTTTGCGGTCCTTTTTGTAGAGATTTCGGATGAGCGGGTCAAAATGGGACTTTCAATGGACCCGTTGGAATTTTAACAGAGTAAAAAGTATAGAAATTTAGGTTTTGCAATATAATTTTGTTGAAAAGGTCCTAATCGATTATTTGAACACCTAAAATTTGATTAAAAATTGTTTTGTGATCCTTTTTGTAGAGGTTTCGGACGAGCAGGTCGAAATGGGCCTTTCAATGGACCCGTTGGAATTTTAACTGAGTAAAAAGTAAAGAAATTGAAGTTTTACAATATAATTGTGTTGAAAAGCTCCTAATCAATTCTTTGAACTCCCAACATTTGATAAAACTTGTTTTGTGGTCCTTTTTGTAGAGGTTTCGGACGAGCGGGTTGAAATGGGCCTTTCAATCGATACATTGGAATTTAACAGAGTAAAAAGTACAGAAATTGAGGTTTTTCAATATAATTGTGTGCAAAATCTCCTAATCAATTATTTGAACTCCTAAAATTTGATTAAAACTTGTTTTACGGTCCTTTTTGTCTATTTTTCGGACGAGCAGGTGTAAATGGGCCTTTCAATAGACCCATTGGAATTTTAACTAAGTAAAAAGTACAGAAATTGAGGTTTTACAATATAATTGTGTTGAAAAGCTCCTAATCAATTAATTGAACTCCTAAAATTTGATTAAAACTTGTTGTGTGGTCCTTTTTGTAAAGGTTTCTGACGAGCGGGTCGAAATGGGCCTTTCAATGGACCTATTGGAATTTTAACTAAGTAAAAAGTACAGAAATTGAGGTTTTGCAATATAATTCTGTTGTAAAGCTCCTAATCAATTACACGAACTCCTAAAATTTGATTAAAACCTGTTTTGTGGTCCTTTTTGTCGATTTTTCGGACGAGCAGGTGTAAATGGGCCTTTAAATGGACCCGTTGGAATTTTAACTGAGTAAAAAGTACAAAAATTGAGGTTTTACAATATAATTGTGTATAAAAGCTCCTAATCAATTAATTGAACTCCAAAAATTTGATTAAAACTTGTTTTGCGATCCTTTTTGTAGAGGTTTCGGTCGAGCGGGTCGAAATGGGCCTTTTAATGGACCCGTTGGAATTTTATGTGAGTAAAAAGTACAAAAATTGAGGTTTTACAATATAATTGTGTTGAAAGGGTACTAATCAATTATTTGAACTCCTAAAATTTGATTAAAACTTGTTTTGTGGTCGTTTTTGTAGAGGTTTCTGACGAGCGAGTCGAAATGGGCCTTTCAATGGACCCGCTGTAATTTTAACTAAGAAAAAAGTACATAAATTGAGGTTTTGCAATATAATTGTTTAAAAAAGCTCCCAATCAATTACACGAACTCCAAAAATATGATTATAACTTGTTTTGCATTCTTTTTTGTAGAGGTTTCGGACGAGCAGGTCAGAATGGGCCTTCCAATGGACCCGTTGGAATTACAACTGAGTTAATGGTACAGAAATTGAGGTTTGACAATATAATTGTGTTGGAAAGCTCCTAACCAATTATTTGAACTCCTAAAATTTGATTAAAACTTGTTCTGCGGTCCTTTTTGTAGAGGTTTCGGACGAGCATGTCGAAACGGGCCTTTCAATGGACCTGTTGGAATTTTAACTAAGTAAAAAGTAGAGAAACGGAGGTTTTGCAATATAATTGTGTTGAAAATCTCCTAATAAATTATTTGAACTCGTCAAAATTGATTAAAACATGTTTTGCGGTCAATTTTGTAGAGGTTTCTGACGAGCGGGTCGAAATGGGCATTTCAATGGACCCGTTGGAATTTTAACTGAGTAAAAAGTACAAAAATTGAGGTTTTGCAATATATTTGTGTTGAAAAGCTCCTAATCAATTATTTGAACTCCTAAAATTTGATAAAACATGTCTTGCGGTCCTTTTTGTAGAGGTTTCGGACGAGCGGGTCGAAATGGGCCTTTCAATGGACTTGGTGGAATTGTAACAGAGTAAAAAGTACAGAAATTGAGGTTTTGCAATATATTTATTTTGAAAATCTCCTAATCAATTATATGAACTCGTCAAATTTGATTAAAACATGTGTTGTGGTCATTTTTGTAGAGGTTTCTAACGAGCGGATCGAAATGGGCGTTTCAATGGACCCTTTCGAATTTTAACTGAGTAAAAAGTAAAGAAATTGAGGTTTTGCAATATAATTGTCTTGAAAAGCTCCTAAATAATTACTCGAACTCCTAAAATTTGATTAAAACTTGTTTTGCAGTCTTTTTTGTAGAGGTTTCGGACGAGCATGTCGAAATGGGCCTTTCAATGGACCCGTTGAAATTGTAACTGAGTAAAAAGTACAGAAATTGAGGTTTTACAATATAATTGTGTTGAAAAGATCCTAATCAATTATTTGAACTCCTAAAATTTGATTAAAACTTGTTTTGCGGTCCTTTTTGTAGAGGTTTCAAACGAGTAGGTCGAAATGGGCCATTCAATGGACCCGTTGGAATTTTAACTGAGTAAAAAGTACAGAAATTGAGGTTTTGCAAAATAATTGTGTTGAAAATCTCCTAATCATTTATTTGAACTCCTAAAATTAGATAAAATTTGTTTTGCGGTCCTTTTTGTAGAGGTTTCGGACGAGCAGGTGAAAATGGGACTTTCAATGGACCTGTTGGAATTTTAACAGAGTAAAAAGTATAGAAATTTAGGTTTTGCAATATAATTGTGTTGAAAAGGTCCAAATCAATTATTTTAACTCCTAAAATTTGATTAAAACTTGTTTTGCGGTCCTCTTTGTCGAGATTTCAGACGAGCAGGTCTAAATGGGCCTTTCAATGGACCCGTTGGAATTTTAACTGAGTAAAAAGTACATAAATTGAGGCTTTGCAATATAATTGTGTTGAAAAGCTCCTAATCTATTACACGAACTCCTAAAATTTGATTAAAACATGTTTTGTGGTCCTTTTTGTCGATTTTTCGGACGAGCAGGTGTAAATGGCCCCTTCAATGGACCCGTTGGAATTTTAACTGCTAAAAAGTACAGAAAGTGAGGTTTTACAATATAATTGTGTTGAAAAGCTCCTAATCAATTAATTGAACTCCTAAATTTTGATTAAAACTTGTTTTGTGGTCCTTTTTGTAGAGGTTTCTGACGGGCGGGTCGAAAAGGGCCTTTCAATGGACCCGTTGGAATTTTAACTAAGTAAAAAGTATAGAAATTGAGGTTTTGCAATATAATTCTGTTGAAAAGCTCCTAATCAATTACACAAATTCCTAAAATTTGATTAAAACTTGTTTTGCGGTCTTTTTTGTAGAGGTTTCGGACGAGCAGGTCGAAATGGGCCTTTCAATGGACCCGTTGGAATTTTATCTGAGTAAAAAGTACAGAAAATGAGATTTTACAATATAATTGTGTTGAAAAGGTCCTAATCAATTATTTGAACTCCTAAAATTTGATCAAAACTTGTTTTGTGGTCCTTTTTCTAGAGGTTTTGGACGAGCGAGTCGAAATAGGCCTTTCAATGGACCCGTTGGAATTTTAACTAAGTAAAAAGTACAGAAATTGAGGTTTTGCAATATAATTATGTTGAAAATCTCTTAATCAATTATTTGAACTCCTAAAATTTGTTTTGCGGTCCTTTTTGTAGAGGTTTCGGATGAGCGGGTCAAAATGGGACTTTCAATGGACCCGTTGGAATTTTAACAGAGTAAAAAGTTTAAAATTTAGGTTTTGCAATATAATTGTGTTGAAAAGGTCCTAATCAATTTTTTGAACTCCTAAAATTTGATTAAAACATGTTTTGTGATCCTTTTTGTAGAGGTTTCGGACGAGCAGGTCGAAATGGGCCTTTCAATGGACCCGTTGGAATTTTAACTAAGTAAAAAGCAAAGAAATTGAGTTTTTACAATATAATTGTGTTGAAAAGGTCCTAATCAATTATTTGAACTCCTAAAATTTGATTGAAACATGTTTTGTGGTCCTTTTTGTAGAGGTTTCGGACGAGCGGGTCGAAATGGGCCTTTCAATGGATACGTTGGAATTTAACAGAGTAAAAAGTACAGAAATTGAGGTTTTGCAGTATAATTGTGTGCAGAAGCACCTAATCAATTATTTGAACTCCTAAAATTTAATAAAAACTTGTTTTGAGGTCCTTTTTGTCTATTTTTCGAACGAGCAGGTGTAAATGGGCCTTTCAATGGACCCGTTGGAATTTTAACTGAGTAAAAAGTACAGAAATTGAGGTTTTACAATATAATTGTGTTGAAAAGCTCCTAATCAATTAATTGAACTCCTAAATTTTGATTAAAGCTTGTTTTGTGGTCCTTTTTGTAAAGGTTTCTGACGAGTGGGTCGAAATGGGCCTTTCAATGGACCTGTTGGAATTTTAACTAAGTAAAAAGTACAGAAATTGAGGTTTTGCAATATAATTCTGTTGTAAAGCTACTAATCAATTACATGAACTCCTAAAATTTGATTAAAACTTGTTTTGCGGTCCTTTTTGTCTATTTTTCGGACGAGCAGGTGGAAATGGGCCTTTCAATGGACCCGTTGGAATTTTAACTAAGTAAAAAGTACATAAATTGAGGTTTTGTAATATAATTCTGTTTTAAAGCTCCTATTCAATTACACGAACTCCTAAAATTTGATTAAAACCTGTTTTGCGGTCCTTTTTGTCAATTTTTCGGAGGAGCAGGTGTAAATGGGACTTTAAATGGACCCGTTGGAATTTTAACTGAGTAAAAAGTACAAAAAATGGGATTTTACATTACAATTGTGTTGAAAAGCTCCTAATCAATTATTTGAACTCCTAAAATTTGATTAAAACTTATTTTGCGGTCCTTTTTGTAGAGGTTTCGGACGAGCAGGTCGAAATGGGGCTTTCAATGGTCCCGTTGGAATTTTAACTGAGTAAAAAGTACATAAATTCAGATTTTGCAATATATTTGTGTTGAAAATCTCCTAGTCAGTTATTTGAAGTCGTCAAATTTGATTAAAACATGTTTTGCGATCATTTTTGTAGAGGTTTCTAACGAGCGGATCGAAATGGGCCTTTTAATGGACACTTTCGAATTTTAACTGAGTAAAAAGTAAAGAAATTGAGGTTTTGCAATATAATTGTCTTGAAAAGCTCCTAAATAATTACTCGATCTCCTAAAATTTGATCAAAACTTGTTTTGCGGTCTTTTTTAGAGGTTTCGGACGAGCTGGTCGAAATGGGCCTTTCAATGGACTCGTTGGAATTTTAACTGAGTAAAAAAGTACATAAATTGAGGTTTTAGAATATAATTGTGTTGAAAAGCTCCTAATCAATTAATTGAACTCCTAAAATTTGATTAAAACTTGTTTTGTGGTCCTTTTTGTAGAGTTTTCTAACGAGCGGGCCGAAATGGGTCTTTCAATGGACCTGTTGGAATTTTAACTAAGTAAAAAGTACATAATTTGAGGTTTTGCAATATAATTCTGTTGAAAAGCTCCTAATCAATTACAAGAACTCCTAAAATTTGATCAAAACTTGTTTTGCGGTCCTTTTGTCGATTTTTCGGACGAGCAGGTGTAAATGGGTCTTTCAATGGACCCGATGGAATTTTAACTGAGTAAAAAGTACAAAAATTGAGGTTTTACAATATAATTGTGTTGAAAAGCTTCTAATCAATTAATTGAACTCCTAAAATTTGATTAAAACTTGTTTTACGGTCCTTTTTGTGGAGGTTTCGGACGAGCGGGTCGAAATGGGCCTTTCAATGGGCTCGTTGGAATTTTATCTGAGTAAAAAGTACAGAAAATGAGGTTTTACAATATAATTGTGTTGAAAAGGTCCTAATCAATTATTTGAACTCATGAAATTTGATTAAAACTTGTTTTGTGGTCCTTTTTGTAGAGGTTTCTGACGAGCGGGTCGAAATGGGCATTTCAATGGACCCGTTGGAATTTTAACTAAGTAAAAAGTATAGAAATTAAGGTTTTGCAATATAATTGTGTTGAAAAGCTCCTAATCAATTACACGAACTCCTAAAATTTGATTAAAACTTGTTTTGTGGTCTTTTTTTGTAGAGGTTTCGAATGAGCAGGTCGAAATGGGACTTTCAATGGACCCGTCGGAATTGCAACTGAGTAAAAAGTACAGAAATTGAGGATTTACAATATAATTGTGTTGAAAAGCTTCTAATTAATTATTTGAACTCATAAAATTTGATTAAAACTTGTTTTGCGGTCCTTTTTGTAGAGGTTTCGGACGAGCATGTCGAAATGGGCCTTTCAATGGACCCGTTGGAATTTTAACTGAGTAAAAAGTACAGAAATTGAGGTTTTGCAATATAATTGTGTTGAAAATCTCCTAATCAATTATTTGAACTCCTAAAATTTGATAAAACTTGTTTTGTGGTCCTTTTTGTAGAGGTTTCGGACGAGCGGGTCGAAATGGGCCTTTCAATGGATACGTTGGAATTTTAACAGAGTAAAAAGTACAGAAATTGAGGTTTTGCAATGTAAATGTGTTCAAATCTCCTAACCAATTATTTGAACTCCTAAAATTTGATTAAAACTTGTTTTGCGGTCCTTTTTGTCTATTTTTGGGACGAGCAGGTGTAAATGGGCCTTTCAATGGACCCATTGGAATTTTAACTGAGTAAAAAGTACAGAAATTGAGGTTTTACAATATAATTGTGTTGAAAAGCTCCTAATCAATTAATTGAACTCCTAAAATTTAATTTAAACTTGTTTTGTGGTCCTTTTTGTAAAGGTTTCTGACCAGCGGGCCGAAATGGGCCTTTCAATGGACTTGTTGGAATATTTTTTAAAAGAAAAGGCCTCGTTAAAAACCCCTACTATTGTCCTCTAACGTGAAGTCATGGGACCCCTAAAAGGGGAAAAGAGTACCTTATGTTTTATTAATAGAGAAATTGCTTTATACAAGGTGAGTGATACACAATGGAACTTCAAAACCAAAAGACATGGAAGTCATGGTGATGAGAGCATGAGAGGCCAGCTTATGGGCCGCAGTATTTGCCTCACGGCTTACATAGGAAACAAGAGCAAAAGGCAAAGAAAAAAGAGCGTCTCGTAGTTGAGTAAGCAAAGGCCCCAAGGTGGAGAGATCCAGACTTGAGGTGCTGACTCTGTTCGCTAAAGAGGCACAATCTGTTTCGAACAATAACCGATTCCAGCCTTGGCTTTGAGCGAATGTAATACCCGCAAGAAGACTCAGACCTTCGCAAGTGACAACGTCCAAACAACTGCCTAAAGGGTAAGCAAGGCCCCCAATGACCGCATCCGTAGCATCATGCGCCACCACTCCAACAGCAGCTGCACGAGTGATTGGATTAAAAGAATAGGAATTTTCGACTGGGGGGTTTGTAGATAAAGCATTGCAGAAATCAGTATGTAAGCTAATCGAGTTAATAGCAATAAGCCACGGGGGTTGCAGATGGTGATTATGAACCCAATCATTACGTCGGTTCCAAATGTTCCAAATGGTAGTAAGGATGAGACCAAATTGGTCATTAGTTAATAAGGTAGCTGCCTCCTCAAGCCAATGTATAGTGGAAATAGCCGTACTCTTAGAGAGAACAGTAGGGACACCAGTGAGTTGTAGAGTTTCAGAGGCTCCAGAACAATCACAGAGAACATGGAGGGTAGATTCGGAGGAAAACCTGCAAAGTGGGCATGGTTCAGAATTGGGGGAAAATTCCCGTAGCCTTAGCCCCACCGGTAATGCTTTAGAGGCCATACACCATCCGAAAGTTTTAACTTTAGGGAGTGCTTTTACTTTAGCATGTACCTTCCAAATTCGCGATGTAAGCCTTCGGGGTTCCGGAGGACGTTGAAGAAATAAGTAGCTAGAGTGGACTGAGTAAATACCAGACTCATTAGGGGACCATAGGATAGAGTCTCGAGTGTCGTTAATGATGGGGACATGGAGAATAGCATCCACATCACTAGGATTGAAATAGCTGCGAACCTTAGACTGGTCCCAGGCAATTTGATTACGAATCATAAAATCACGACATCGAACATATACCTCCTCTGAGGTCTCATAGTCACCAAAAATATTGATAGGGGAGGAACCACCCCAATTGTCCTTATGGACACAAATATTGCTATTAATACCTGGTCGGTATAGAAACCCATTAAATAGACGTTGTAGAGCAGAATAGATGCCTTGCCAAGCAAAAGAACCTCTAGATGGACGTGTGGCGTCGAGGATGTTACCCGAGGGAAAGTATTTATAACAGTAAATTTGGCCCAAAAGGGAGTCAGGTTCACAAATAAGTTTCCAAATTTGCTTTCCAAGAAGAGCAATGTTAAAATCGTTTAAATCTTTGAAACCCATGCCCCCTGCCGCTTTAGGTAGACATACACGGTTCCAAGGGAGCATGTGCCAACCTTTTTTATTAGATTTGTCGGACCACCAATATTGACAGATTGCTGAAGTCATATCATCAATAATGTTTTGCGGTAGTAGATAGCAGGACATGACATATTGAGGTAAAGATTGTAGATCGGCTTTAATGAAAACTTCACGACCACTAAATGAGAGGAGTTGTTTGTCCCAGATGGATAGATGATCTTTAACTTTATCACGAACAAAACCTAAGGCTTCAGTTATGTTTTTCCCAATGAGCAGAGGAACTCCAAGATATACACCAGGGTTGGTAACCTCACGCACTTGTAAGGAGGTATTAATCGCGTCCCGAATTGAGCGATGGGTGCGTGGGTTATAAAAGATGGTCGACTTCTCAAAATTCACTGCTTGTCCTGAGGCAGAAGCATAAGTTTGTAGCGCTTGTTTTAGTTCGAAAGCTTCCTTAGGTTTAGTATTAAGGAAAACCATGCAGTCGTCAGCAAAAAGAATATGGTTGACTTTTGGACCAAAACGGCCTGCTCCTAAGCCGGGTAGGGAATTAGTCTGTTGAGCATCAGATAGATAAGCGGATAGACCTTGTGTACAGAAAAGGATAAGAAAGGGCGATAGGGGATCACCTTGTCGGAGACCACGTTTGGGTTGGAAAAAAGGCGAGAAAGAGTTGTTAATTTGAACCGTGAAAGAAACTGTGGAAATACAGCGCATAATGACGGATACCCATGCAGGGGCAAAGCCCATACGGTGCATTACATTTGCCAGAAAAGACCATTCTACTCTGTCGAATGCTTTTTCCATATCTAACTTTAGTGCAGCACCTTGCGATGATTTTGTTGACCCGAAGTTAATATTGTGTATTATTTCATGGGCTATAAGAATATTATCCGAAATATTTCGGCCTTGAACAAAAGCAGCTTGGTTGGAGCTGATACAAAATGGAATTGTGTGCTTCATTCTATTGACAATGACTTTTGCAACAATTTTATAGATAACAGTACATAGGTTGATTGGGCAAAGGTGCCTCATAGTAGTCGGGTCTTTAATTTTAGGAATGAGAACTAAGATTGTTTTATTAACCAAAGCCATATCCGTATTGCCATTAAGAAGGCTAAGACAAAGGTCTACGACATCACCACCCACGGTGTCCCAATGTTGTCTAAAGAAACCATTGGGCAACCCATCGATGCCCGATGCTTTCCTCGGATCAATATCACGGAAAGCAAGTATTATTTCCTCCTTAGAGAAGGCCATGGAAAGAGAATTATTCATAGTTGGTGTTATAGTGGAGGGGATCTTTGATAAAATTTGTTCCGAAAATTGTGGATTTGAGGACATAAAAAGGTTTTGAAAATAATTTGAAGCAATTGACATAATATCATTTTCAGCGGTGCACCAAGGGGAATTGGAGTCAAAAAGGCCAGTGATTGTATTTTTTTCCTTCTATTACACGCGCGGGCATGAAAGAATCTTGTATTTTTGTCCCCTTGAGAGAGCCATAAATTGCGTGATCGCTGCGCCCAATACGTTTCTTGTTCGAGAAGGAGCCTATTAAGCTCAATTCGGCACTTTAGGTAAGAGATTTCTTTTGAAGGCAATAAAGGACGTTGTAGAAATTTATTAATTTTTTTAGCGAGGAAGGTGATGCGACCTGAGGTTTTTGTTTTTTTGTTGAGTTTGCCAACTGTCAAGACATGAACCAACTACTTGAATTTTTTCAAGTGTTGTCCCCTCAGTATTAGCCCATGTGTTTTGGACTAGTGTAATGTTGTCATTACGGCCAACCCATCAGTTTTCGAACCGAAAGTTGTGTGGATGATGTGGAGATGGTGTCCGAGGGATAGGGGAAGGATCAAGGAGTAAGAAACAATGATCGGATTTTGCAACAAAATCTGAAGAGATCCGATAGGAAGGGTATAATGATTTCTATGCCTGGTTACCAATAAAACGGTCAAGACGCTCATGGATAGTTGGAGTGAGTGTCCCAATTTTTGTCCAAGTAAACCAACCAGATGTAGGTTTGCAATCGTATAGATTATTTCGTGATAAACAATGGCGGAAGTTATTTATTTGTGATCGAGCACGGTGAGATCCACCCTGTTTTTCGCAGTCAGATAGTATTTCATTAAAGTCCTCGCCAAGGAGCCAGAGAGTATTATTATCATTATTTAAGGAGTCTATAATGTCCCAAGTTTTATATTTTTGACTAGTTTTAGAATATCCATGCATACCGGTGAATTTAATAGAGAAAGAGTCAAACTGAATTAAACTATCAATGAATCGGCTCGAGTACGAAAGCAAATTAATATTAATATTATTTGATTTAAATAGGGCTAACCCGGAACAACTATTGTCTGGGGGGATGGAAATAACTTCTAACATACCAAGAGAAAGACAAAGGCGGCTACATGCCGCATTATTTAGCTTAGTTTCACAGAGGAATAATATATCCGGAGAGGATTGCTGGACATAATGCTGAAGGTGTTGAACTGCCTGGACTTGTCCTAAACCCTGGCAGTTCCAGTAGAGGATTCTCATTTTGCTCGGCGAGGCTGAGAGTCAGCCGCCGCCGGAAAGTTTTTTGAGCTGCTCATCCCAGCCTTAGGAGTCGAATCGGAGGCCTTTGCCTTCTTTGTATGAAGATCCACTTGGATTGGGGAACGACGTTTGGTACCGCGGCTTGCGGAGGGAGTAGGAGCTTTAGCTGTATCATTCGGATAATTCTTTAGCAGCCAAGTATTAAATTCATGAAAATTGGAGGAATCAGGATGAACATTAGGCTTACGTAAATCAACATCAAACTTCTTGATTTGTTCAGCTGTAGGGTTGGGAATGATGTCATCCTGGGCAGCCCAGTCATCATCAGAGGTGTCCTCAGGAATTGGGAAGATAATGTTAAGTGGTTGAGGTTCTAGAACCCGAGGTGGGAGAGTGACTTTCGGATTAGGGCGGGATTGGGTGCTTTTCAGTTTAGAACCTGAGGCAGAGGTATCCTTCGAAGGTGGTAAATCATCCATATTAGCATCAACATTAGGGTTCTCCTCAACAGGTTGTTCTGAAAAGGATGCAGCATCACCTTCATTAAGAGAGCCTGTAAATATGAAGGAAAGTTGCATCAAAGGGTATTTCGGAAAAGTGAATTAAAAAATAGGAGAGATGGGAGGAGGATTCAGAAAATGACCTATGTTGTTGGGATCATTAGGTTCTGGCCCACTGACAGTTGGAATTGAGAAAAATGAAGTGAAAATTAGTGAAATGTTTAGTAGTAGAGATAGGTAAGTCCCAAATTTATGGTAATAATGTTTTTAGTAAGATGTAAAGAAAGAAAAGGCCTTACCCAAGGGATTCAGATTAGCTTGGTTAAGGTCAGTCTCAATAGTGCGGATTCGGCCTCGGGTACCGATTGGGCGGCGTCGAGGGGGGAGATACCTAAGCCACTCCCCATATTGTAACTTGTTCAGGTCAAGAGACGAACGAATCAGGCAGTTTTCGAGTGAATGACAGACAATGCCACAGCCATGGCAAATAGTAGGGAGTCGTTCGTATTGAAGGCGACACATGGTCTTATCAGTGCCAGTTCCGATGAAAAAGAATCGGGCGATAGGTCGGGTGACATCGAGCAATATCTCTACTCGTAGAAAGTCAGACATATTTCCTTCTTGTTCATGGGTATCAGTGCGTAGAGAATTTCCAACCATAGATCCCATGGCATGGCCCACAAGATGAGAGAGATCAACATCTTCAAAAAGTGAAGTAGGTAAGCTGAAAGAATAGTCCTCAACGTTCTTTGAGGAATTGTATTCGGTCAGGGCCATCCACTCATCTTTGTATAACCAGGGTCCTCGGTTGAGAACTTCATAGCAGGCTTTGACGTCCTTGAATTTGATTTTAAGAAAGTTTTCTTTAAGGATAGAGATAGAGGCCAGGTTACTAGGTTTCCAAATGCCCTCAAAGGCGCTTAGAACATCATAGATGTCGATCGGTTTAGACGATATGAAAAAGCCTATGAGGAAGAGTTTGGGATCTTCTTTAACAAAGTCCCAGCCAAAATCTGGTGTATAGAGGAGTTCAGCTTCTTCGGTAGTAAGGGCTAGGGAGTTGGGGTTAGGGAAAGAGGAAAAATCCATGTCAGAAGAGGGAGATAGAATAGTGTAGGTAAGAGGAAAAGAGTAACTGTCGATGTTGGGGAAGTGATGAATACGTCTGGTATACATAGAAGAGTGGAGATTGAGAAGTAAAAGAGGAAAAAATAGGAAGTTTTTGCTGCAAAAGGGGGTAATTAATGTCAAATCCCTACAAAATAGGGGATGTTTCTTGAAAGCGTGGAAACCCCAATTATTTATGGTATTTATGGAAATTAGAAAAGTTAAAGTGGAAAGGACAAATTTCAGGCATTCACACCAAGTTGATGGGGAATACGGAGGTTGCGGGAGATCAGATGAATTATGGAAGTAAAGGAGCAAAAGAGGAAAGAAAGAGATACATAAATTGAGGTTTTGCAGTATAATTCTGTTGTAAAGCTCCTAATCAATTACACGAACTCCTAAAATTTGATTAAAACCTGTTTTGCGGTCCTTTTTGTCGATTTTTCGGACGAGCAGGTGTAAATGGGCCTTTCAATGGACCCGTTGGAATTTTAACTGAGTAAAAAGTACAAAAATTAAGGTTTTACAATATAATTGTGTTGATAAGCTCCTAATCAATTAATTGAACTCCAAAAATTTGATTAAAACTTGTTTTGCGATCCTTTTTGTAGAGGTTTCGGACGAGCGAGTCGAAATAGGCCTTTCAATAGACCCGTTGGAATTATATCTGAATAAAAAGTACAGAAATTGAGGTTTTACAATATAATTGTGTTGAAAAGGTCCTAATCAATTATTTGAACTCCTAAAATTTGATTAAACTTGTTTTGCGGTCGTTTTTGTAGAGGTTTCTGACGAGCGGGTCGAAATGGGCCTTTCAATGGGCTCGCTGGAATTTTAACTAAGTAAAAAGTACAGAAATTAAGGTTTTGCAATATAATTGTGTAAAAAATCTCCTAATCAATTACACGAACTCCAAAAAATTGTTTAAAACTTGTTTTGCATTCTTTTTTGTAGATGTTTCAGACGAGCAAGTCGAAATGGGCCTTTCAATGGACCCGTTGGAATTACGACTGAGTAAATGGTAAAGAAATTGAGGTTTTACATTATAATTGTGTTGAAAAGCTCCTAATCAATTATTTGATCTCCTAAAATTTAATTAAAACTTGTTTTGCGGTCCTTTTTGTAGAGGTTTCAGACGAGTAGGTCGAAATGGGCCTTTCAATGGACCCGTTGGAATTTAACTAAGTAAAAAGTACATAAATTGAGGTTTTGCAATATACTTGTTTTGAAAATCTACTAATCAACTATTTGAACTCATCAAAAATGATTAAAACATGTTTGGCGGTCATTTTTGTAGAGGTTTCTGACGAGCGGGTCGAAATGGGCATTTCAATGGACCCGTTGGAATTTTAACTGAGTAAAAAGTACAAAAATTGAGGTTTTGCAATATATTTGTGTTGAAAATCTCCTAATCAATTATTTGAACTCCTAAAATTTGATTAAAACTTGTTTTGCGGTCATTTTTGTAGAGGTTTCGGACGAGCAGGTTGAAATGGGCCTTTTAGTGGACCCGTTGAAATTTTAACTGAGTAAAAAGTACAGAAATTGTGGTTTTGCAATATAATTGTGTTGAAAAGCTCCTAATCAATTATACGAACTCCTAAAATTTGATCAAAACTTGTTTTGCGGTCTTTTTCGTAGAGGTTTTGGACGAGCAGGTCGAAATGGGCTTTTCAATGGACCCGTTGGAATTTGAATTGAGTAAAAAGTACAGAAATTGAGGTTTTGCAATATAATTGTGTTGAAAGCTCCTAATCAATTATACGAACTCGTAAACTTTGATTAAAATTTTTTTGCGGTCTTTTTTGAAGAGGTTTCGGACGAGCAGGTGGAAATGGGCCTTTCGATGGACCCGTTGGAATTGCAACTGAGTAAAAGGTACATAAATTGAGGTTTTACAATATAATTATGTTGAAAAGCTCCTAATCAATTATTTGAACTCCTAAAATTTGATTAAAACTTGTTTTGCGGTCCTTTTTGTAGAGGTTTCGGACGAGCAGGTTGAAATGGGCCTTCAATGGACCTGTTGGAATTGCAACTGCGTAAAAGGTACAGAAATTGAGGTTTTACAATTTAATTTTGTTGAAAAGCTCCTAATTAATTATTTGAACTCCTAAAATTTGATTAAAACTTGTTTTGCGGTCCTTTTTGTAGAGGTTTCTGACAAGCAGGTCGAAATGGGCCATTCAATGGACCCGTTGGAATTTTAACTGAGTAAAAAGTACAGAAATTGAGGTTTTGCAAAATAATTTTGTTGAAAATCTCCTAATCATTTATTTGAACTCGTAAAATTTGATAAAACTTGTTTTGCGGTCCTTTTTGTAGAGGTTTCGGACGAGCGGGTCAAAATGGGACTTTCAATGAACCTGTTGGAATTTTAACAAAGTAAAAAGTATAGAAATTTAGGTTTTGCAATATAATTGTGTTGAAAACGTCCTAACCAATTATTTTAACTCCTAAAATTTGATTAAAACTTGTTTTGCGATCCTTTTTGTCGACATTTCAGACGAGCAGTTCTAAATGGGCCTTTCAAAGGACCCGTTGGAATTTTAACTGAGTAAAAAGTACATAAATTGAGGCTTTGCAATATAATTGTGTTGAAAATCTCCTAATCTATGACACGAACTCCTAAAATTTGATTAAAAAATGTTTTGCGGTCCTTTTTGTCGATTTTTGGACGAGCGGGTGTAAATGGGTCTTTCAATGGACCCGTTGGAATTTTAACTGCTAAAAAGTATAGAAATTGAGGTTTTATAATCTAATTGTGTTGAAAAGCTCCTAATCAATTAATTGAATTCCTAATATTTGATTAAAACTTGTTTTGCAGTCATTTTTGTAGAGGTTTTCGACGAGCAGGTCGAAATGGGCTTTTCAATGGACCCGTTGGAATTTTAACTGAGTAAAAAGTATAGAAATTGAGGTTTTGCAATATAATTCTGTTGAAAACCTCCTAATCAATTACCCGAACTCCTAAACTTTGATTAAAACTTGTTTTGTGGCCTTTTTGTAGAGGTTTCAGACGAGCAGGTCGAAATGGGCCTTTCAATGGACCCGTTGGAATTGCAACTGAGTAAAAGGTACATAAATTGAGGTTTTACAATATAATTGTGTTGAAAAGGTCCTAGTCAATTATTTGAACTCCTAAAATTTGATTAAAACTTGTTTTGTGGTCCTTTTGTTAGAGGTTTCTGAAGAGCTAGTCGAAATGGGCCTTTCAATGGACTCGTTGGAATTTTAACTAAGTAAAAAGTACAGAAATTGAGGTTTTGCAATATAATTGTGTTGAAAATCTCCTAATCAATTATTTGAACTCCTAAAATTTGTTTTGCGGTCCTTTTTGTAGAGGTTTCAGATGAGCGGGTCAAAATGGGACTTTCAATGGACCCGTTGGAATTTTAACAGAGTAAAAAATAGAGAAATTTAGGTTTTGAAATATAATTGTGTTGATAAGGTCCTAACCAATTATTTGAACTCCTAAAATTTGATTAAAACTTGTTTTGCGGTCCTTTTTGTAGAGGTTTCGGACGAGCAGGTCGAAATGGGCCTTTCAATGGACCCGTTGGAATTTTAACTAAATAAAAAGTAAAGAAATTGAGGATTTACAATATAATTATGTTGAAAATCTTCTAATCAATTATTTGAACTCCTAAAATTTGATAAAACTTGTTTTGTGGTCCTTTTTGTAGAGGTTTCAGACGAGTGGGTCGAAATGGGCCTTTCAATGGATCCGTTGGAATTTTAACAGAGTAAGAAGTACAGAAATTGAGGTTTTGCAATATAATTGTGTTCAAAAGCTCCTAATAAATTATTTGAACTCCTAAAATTTGATTAAAACTTGTTTTGCGGTCCTTTTTGTCTATTTTTCGGACGAGCAGGTGTAAATGGGCCTTTCAATGGACCCATTGGCATTTTAACTGAGTAAAAAGTACAGAAATTGAGGTTTTACAATATAATTGTGTTGAAAAGCTCCTAATGAATTAATTGAACTCCTAAAATTTCATTAAAACTTTTTTTGTGGTCCTTTTTATAGAGGTTTCTAACGAGCGGGTCGAAATGGGCCTTTCAATGTACCTGTTGGAATTTTAACTAAGTAAAAAGTACAGAATTGAGGTTTAGCAATATAATTCTTTTGAAAAGCTCCTAATCAATTACACGAACTCCTAGAATTTTATTAAAACATGTTTTGGTCCTTTTTGTCGATTTTTCATACGAGCAAGAGTAAAAGGGCCTTTCAATGGGCCCGTTGGAATTTTAACTGAGTAAAAAGTAAAAAAATTGAGGTTTTACAATATAATTATGTTGAAAAGCTCCTAATCAATTAATTGAACTCCAAAAATTTGATTAAAACTTGTTTTGCGATCTTTTTTGTAAAGGTTTCGGACGAGCGGGTCGAAATGGACATTTCAATGGACGCGTTAGAATTTTATATGAGTAAAAAGTACAGAAATTGATGTTTTACAATATAATTGATTTGAAAATGTCCGAATTAATTTTTTGAACTCCTAAAATTTAATTAAACTAGTTTTGTGGTCGTTTTGTAGAGATTTCTGACGAGTAGGTCGAAATGGGCCTTTCAATGGGCCCGCTGGAATTTTAACTAAGTAAAAAGTACAGAAATTGAGGTTTTGGAATATAATTGTGTTGAAAAGCTCCTAATCAATTACAGGAACTC
Organism: Hibiscus tridactylites; assembly: GCA_958450335.1. NCBI lineage: Eukaryota > Viridiplantae > Streptophyta > Magnoliopsida > Malvales > Malvaceae > Hibiscus > Hibiscus tridactylites. The sequence goes on along the minus strand of OY288265.1, from coordinate 48,672,961 downwards.
CAAAAATTTGTTTAAAACTTGTTTTGTATTCTTTTTTGTAGAGGTTTCGGACGAGCAGGTCGAAATGGGCCTTTCAATGGACCCGTTCGTATTACAAATGAGTAAATGGTACAGAAATTGAGGTTTTACAATATAATTGTGTTGAAAAGCTCCTAATCAATTATTTGAACTCCTAAAATTTGATTAAAACTTGTTTTACGGTCCTTTTTGTAGAGGTTTCGGACGAGCAGGTCGAAATGGGCCTTTCAATGGACCCGTTGGATTTTAAACTAAGTAAAAAGTACATAAATTGAGGTTTTGTAATATAATTGTGTTGAAAGTCTCCTAATCTTTCATTTGAACTCGTCAAAATTGACTAAAACATGTTTCGCAGTCATTTTTGTAGAGGTTTCTGACGAGCGGGTCCAAATGGGCATTTCAATGGACCTATTGGAATTTTAACCGAGTAAATAGTACAAAAAATGAGGTTTTGAAATATAATTGTTTTGAAAAGATCCTAATCAATTATTTGAACTCCTAAATTTGATTAAACTTGTTTTGTGGTCCTTTTTGTAGAGGTTTCAGACGAGAAGGTCGAAATGGGCCTTTTAATGGACCCGTTGGAATTTTAATAGAGTAAAAAGTACAAAAATATAGGTTTTGCAATATAATTGTGTTTAAAATCTCCTAATCAATTATTTGAACCCGTCAAATTTGATTAAAACATGTTTTGTGGTCATTTTTGTAGAGGTTTCTGACGAGCGGGTCAAAATGGGCCTTTCAATGGACCCGTTGGAATTTTAACTGAGTAAAAAGTAAAGAAATTGAGGTTTTGCAATATAATTGTCTTGAAAAGCTCCTAGATAATTACTCGAACTCCTAAAATTTGATTAAAACTTGTTTTGCGGTCTTTTTTAGAGGTTTCAGACGAGCTGGTCGAAATGGGTCTTTCAATGGACTCGTTGGAATTTTAACTGAGTAAAAAAGTACAGAAATTGAGGTTTTACAATATAATTGTGTTGAGAAGCTCCTAGTCAATTAATTGAACTCCTAAAGTTTGATTAAAACTTGTTTTGTGGTCCTTTTTGTAGAGATTTCTGACGAGCGGGTCGAAATGGGCCTTTCAATAGACCTGCTGGAATTTTAACTAAGTAAAAAGTACATAATTTGAGGTTTTGCAATATAATTCTGTTGAAAAGCTCCTAATCAATTTCAAGAACTCCTAAAATTTGATCAAAACTTGTTTTGCTGTCCTTTTGTCGATTTTTCGGACGAGCAGGTGTAAATGGGCCTTTCAATGGACCCGATGGATTTTTTTTTTTGAAGAAAAAGGCCTCGCTAAAACCCCTACTAATGTCCTTCGGGCATAAGCCAGAGGACCCTAAAAAGGGGAAAAGAGTGCCTTAAGTATTATTAATTCGAAGAGTTGCTCTTTACAAGATGATTAATACAAGGGGGAATGTAAGAGCTAAAAGACATAGAAGACATAGTCCCTAGAGCATAAGCGGCCAAAGAATGGGCCACAGAATTTGCCTACGGCGTACATATGTGACAAGAACAAAAGGTAAAGAGTGAAGTGCGTCACGAACTTGGAGGAGAAGAGGTTCCAAAGTGGAGAGATCTTGACCCGGATTGTTGCGCCTATTCGCAAGTGAGGCACAGTCCGTTTCGAACAAAAGTCGTTGCCAGCCCTGGGCTTGAGCAAAGGTAACACCCGCAAGAAGGCCCAAACCTTCACAAGTGATAGCATCCAAACAACTGCCTAAAGGGTAAGCAAGGCCCCCAATGACCGCACCTGTAACATCACGTGCCACAACACCAACAATCGCTGCACGAGTGGCTGGGTCAAAAGCTCCATCCACATTTATCTTAATATGATCATGTGGGGGAGGCCTCCAACATGGAGATGAAGGTATAAATGTATTCGGGTGGGAGTGGGCCGAAGATGTAGCATTGCAAAAATCATTATGTAAGCTGATCGAGTTAATAGCAGTAAGCCACGGGGGTTGCAGATGGCGGTTATGAACCCAGTGATTACGTGTATTCCAAATATTCCAAGTGGTTGTAAGGAATAGACCAAATTGATCGGCAGATAAGAGGTGAGCAGCCTCCTCTAACCATTGAATAATGGTAACAGCCGAACTCCTGGAGAGAACGGCATGAACCCCAGATAGATTTAGGGCTTCAGAGGCCCCAGAACAGTCGCAAAGTGCATGGAGGGTGGGTTCCGAGGTGAACCCACAAATTGGACAAGGTTCAGAATTAGGGGAGAAAGCCCGCAATCTAGAACCAACAGGTAGGGCATCAGATGCCATGCGCCATCCAAAAGTTTTGACCTTCGAGAGAGCATTGATTTTGGAAAGGAACTTCCAAATCCGCGACGGATGGTTTCGGGGTTCCGGTGATCGTTGTAGAAATAAGTAGCTAGAGCGAACTGAGTAAATTCCGGAATCATTAGGAGCCCATAGGATAGAATCCCGGTTGTCATTAATTATAGGAATATGAAGGATAGTGTCTGCATCAACATGGTTAAAATAGCTTCGGACCTTTGTAGGGTCCCAAGCAGTCTGATTTCGAAGCATGAAGTCACGACATCGAACATGTACTTCTTCTGATACTTCATAGTCCCAGAGAGGTTGACAGGAGAGGTGCCTCCCCAGTTTTCTTTATGGACACGTATGTTGCTATTAATACCCGGTCGGTATAAGAAGCCATGGAAAAGGCGTTGTAAAGCAGTATAGAGACCCTACCAGGCAAAAGAGCCTCTGGTTGGTTTGGTAGCGTCTAAAATATTACCAGAAGGGAAATACTTGGATCGGTAGATTTGACCCAATAAGGAGTCTGGTTCACAAATGAGTCGCCATAGTTGCTTACCAAGGAGAGCAATGTTGAAATCATTCAGATCTCTGAAACCCATGCCCCATGCTGTTTTAGGTAGACAAACACGATTCCAAGGAAGCTTGTGCCAACCCTTTTTGTTAGACTTGCCAGACCACCAGTATTGACGAATGGCATAAGTCATGTCATCAATAATATTTTGCGGTAGTGGATAACAGGACATGACATATTGAGGTAGTGATTGTAGAACATCTTTAATGAAAATTTCACGACCACTAAAGGAGAGGAGTTGTTTATCCCAGGTAGATAAACGATCATGGACTTTATCACGAACGAATCCTAAGGATTCAGTTTTGTTTTTTCCAATGAGCAGCGGAACACCTAGATAGACACCGGGATTGGAAACCTCATGGGCTTGCAGAAGACTATTAATCGCAGCTCTTGTTGAGTGTGGGGTGCGCAGGTTATAGAAAATAGTCAATTTCTAAAAGTTCACGGCTTGACCGGAAGCATAGGCATAGGTTTGTAAGGCCCTTTTGAGTTGGATTGCTTCCTCAGGATTAGTATTAATGAAAACCATACAGTCATATGTAAAGAGGATATGGTTGACTTTTGGTCTGTATCTGCACGCCCCCAGCCCAGGTAGGACATTAGTTTGTTGGGCATCAGCTAGATAGACAGAGAGACCTTGTGTACAAAAGAAGAATAGAAAAGGTGATAGGGGATCTCCTTGACGAAGGTCGCGTTGTGGTTGAAAAAATGGCGAAAAGGAGTTATTAATTTTAATAGAGAAGGAAACTGAGGAAATGCACCGCATAATAAGGGAAACCCATGCAGGTGCAAAGCCCATTCGGTTCACTACATTAGCCAGAAAAGACCATTCGACTCTTTCAAAAGCTTTTTCCATGTCTAGTTTTAAAGCAGCCCCTTGAGCAGATTTTGTAAGCCCTGAGTTGATATTATGTATAATTTCATGGGCGACAAGAATGTTATCCGATATATTACGACCCTGAACAAAGGTTGCCTGATTGTAACCCCCTTAACCCGGCCTACACGGTTGACCCGAATTAAGAAGATTATACGGGGAAAACCAAAGTCAACCCGAAAGTCAACCTTGATTAACGACCCATTTTTTTTTCTTTTAAACTCTTTTCCAGATGCACATTAACCCTAGATATGTTCACAAGATCAGCATACTCAAAGATCATAACAATCAGAGAACATTCAGGGACCCAATTGCACAAATTAAGGAATTAAGGACCAAATTGTAATTTCTGAAAATTATGAGGAAAACCCCCTTAACCCGGCCTAGACGGTTGACCCGAATTAAGAAGATTACACGGGGAAAACCAAAGTCAAACCGAAAGTCAACCTTGATTAACGACCCATTTTTTTCTTTTAAACTCTTTTCTAGATGCACATTAACCCTAGATATGTTCACAAGATCAGCATACTCAAAGATCATAACAATCAGAGAACATTCAGGGACCCAATTGCACAAATTAAGGAATTAAGGACCAAATTGTAATTTCTGAAAATTATGAGGACTTAACCCAATTAAAAGTTACCATTATGAAATTAATCATCTTTCATGCTTCTCTGCCAAATTTCAGCTCAAACGGACATCTCAAACTCATTCAACTGCAATAACAAGGTTCAGGACCAAAACGCAAACATTTCAAAACATATAACCATCAAATTCAGAGCCCAACGGTCGAGTGTTCCGAAACATGGAGGACCTGTTCCGAAACGCGGGACCGTTTCGAAACGGGTTCCGAAACAAGGCTTGGCAGTAGCATTTCTGTTCCGAAACGGTTCCTCCCGTTTCGGAACGCCCAGGCCATTTCAGGCCCCTGTTCCGAAACGATAGCACCCGTTCCGATACGGCCTGCCCAGATTTGCAGATTTTTGCTGATTTATCACTTAATTGACCTATCAAACATGCTCCAAAAGCAACCAAATTATACCAGCAAGTCATTTCATGCATAAGGAACACAATTGCATCAACCATACTCAAACATGGCATCAATTAAGAAAATCTCCAATTCTATAGGCATGCTTCCTACTTAGAAAACCATTCAAGCATCAACATACCAAAACCACCTCACAAAAGCCAATTACATGTTCCAACATAAATAACAACATAATACCAACTTAGGGAGTCCAAAACATCTCCCAAAACAACAACATAGGTCCCCCATTGCCAAATGCCCAAAAGCTAATAGTTTTAGGAAAAATGTTCACCATACATGAGCTTAAACCTTCACTTGGATGTTTGGCTTCCTTGCTGCCCCAAATGCACTTCAATGCCCTGCATTATTGGTTTAAGAAAAGAGAGAGCGTAAGCAAATAGCTTAGTGAGGAATGCTCATTTAAAACCACACAATATTGCATTTACAAACACCTTTATAAACCTTTACTCAAATCATCATTTGTACATGCACATAAGCATTCAAAACAAGCATTTCATGCTTCAAGTTTATAACATGTCATATTGGCCACAAGTGATACAATCAACATAAGATCCGCACATGGACTTTTAAACACCATTGTCATCTTACAATTCACAAGGACCACACATGGACTTTTAAACACCATTGTGTCCTTAGCACAAGAATCATCCATGGACTTTTAAACACCATGATGTTCTTACAATTCACAAGGACCACACAAGGACTTTTAACCACCTTTGTGTCCTTAACAAGAATCACCCAAGGACTTTTAAACACCTTGGTGTTCTTAAATAAACAAGGCTCACACAAGGACTTTTAACCACCTTTGTGACCTTAACCAAGAACCAACCATGGACTTTTAACCACCATGTTGTTCTTAAAATACACAAGATTCACACAAGGACTTTTAACCACCTTTGTGATCTTAACCAAGAACCAACCATGGACTTTTAACCACCATGTTGTTCTTAAACAAGAACCACCTATGGACTTTTAACCACCATAGTGTTCTTAACCATCACTTGCCAATATACATCATTTTACAACATTAATCCACGGTTTTAAAGCATTTATCAAAGCCATAATCATCATGCATCATTATGCATCAAAACCACATTTAACAATGTTCAAAAACAAGAATCTCTTACCTTGAGTATTCTTCAACACATGGCTTATAAAATCAGCAACTAAACATGCTAAATATGCTTTCAAAACAGGATTTAAAACATGCAACCAAATCACATTGCATACAACCAACCATGGTTCCTCATCAAGAGAGTTTTTCCGAAAACTTACTCTTGAGCTTAGCTAAGTTGCTTAGACTTAAACTAAGCTCCCAAACCTTCAAAACATTGGTTTCAAAGCTGAAAACCAAAATCCACTCACCGATTCCGTTTCGCTACTTGCCGAAACACCAATCAAGCTTCTGAATCACCACCACAAGGATCCAAAGATGACTCCCCTGTTTTAAACACATCAAAGCAGAGGATTAATGCATCATCATGCATTAATATCTTCAATGAAAGCACCTAAACTCGCTGCTCTCATCAAAACTCACATTTCGGCTACCAAACACAACCGAAAACACATCCAAACAACTCCACAACACTACCCAGCCAAGATCCATCAATTCTAATCATTCATAAACCTCAATTAACATCCAATAAGGATCTAACCACGCCCTTATACCTCCAGCTATAACAGATCATCAAGATCACTCCAAAAACAATCAAGAACTCAAGCTAAACTTAGGAAAATCAACCTATTCGGGATTGCATTGATTAAACCTCAATTTCTCATCAATTAAACATTCATTTAACATCAAATAGACACCTCAAAACACTGCCCAAACGGATCTTACGAATTTTATCAAAAATCAACCAAATCTTGTATTTTAAAGCCAAGATCAAGAACACATCTACAAAACCTTTTATAAAACACAAATCAAGGATTGAGAACTTGGGAATTTCAGTAAAGAACTGAGAATTTAGAGGAGAAGGACGTTCATACCTCTAAACTTGAGTTTCTCCCTTTTTGGAACCAAGATTCTTGAAAATCCACTTAGCAAATGATAAGGTTTTGATGAAGAGATGATTAGAGATCAAAAGAGAATTGAAATCTCATATTTGGATGTCAAAATCAGAGGGAAAATGTGCTGGAGAATGTGTTTGATTTGAGAGAAAAGATGAGAGAAAAGGAAAATGGAATTTAGGAAAAGTTAGTTGGAAAATGCCAAAATATCTTCCCTCCCTTTTACTTTTATTTAAAAACCATTAATTAAACCTTTAATATTTAAGAAAAATCTGGAGAAACTCCTATTGGGTAAATAGCTCCTTAAAGATTCAAAGTTTCAATCCTTTTTAAAACAGTCACACAGTTTTCAAAAATTACATTTTGGTCACTAACCAAAATGTCACACTTCCAAACCTCATTTTGTAAAATTGATTTCACCATTCTCTTATATATAATAAAAGAGGATTTTAAGACATTTTCCATATTTTTAATGCAACCCGAACTAGGCTTTCCTAAATCCACCCTTTTATATTCGAACCGCAACCCGACCGGTCCGGTCCAAACCCAAAACTTCTAAGCCCAAAATTGGGGCGTTACACTGATTAGAGCTAATGCAAAAAGGTATTGATTGTTTCATTCTATTGACTAAAACCTTAGCTACAATCTTATAGATAACGGTGCACATGCTGATTGGTCGCAAGTGTCTCATGGTAGTTAGATCCTTGATTTTAGGAATAAGTACTAAAATAGTTTTGTTAACTGAGGCCATATCCGTAGTACCATTGAGGAGGCTAAGGCAGAGGGCAGTGACATCATCGCCCATAGTGTCCCAATGTTGCCGAAAAAAACTGCTTGGCAAACCATCAATCCCAGGTGCCTTCCGTGGGCCAATATCACGGAAAGCAAGAATAATTTCCTCCTTAGTGAAAGCCTTCGTGAGAGAATCATTCATTGATTGTGTTATAGAAGGGGAAATTTTAGCTAGTATTTGGTCGGAGAGTTGTGGGTTTGAAGATTTAAAAAGGTTTTGAAAATAATCAGAAGCAATTGACATAATATCTTTTTCGTCAGTACACCATGTTGAGTTAGAGTCGAAAAGACCAATGATTGTGTTTTTTATCTTTCTATTATTCGCACGGGCATGAAAAAATCTTGTGTTTTTATCTCCTTGAGAGAGCCATAAGTTTCTTGGTCTTTGCGCCCAGTATACTTCTTGTTCCAAAAGGAGCTTATTAAGTTCGGCTCTGTATTTGAGGTAGGAAACTTCATTTGTTGGCGTTAATGGTCGACGCAGAAATTTATTAATTTTATTGGTTAGAAAAGTGATGCGTCAAGAGGTTTTAATTCTTTGTTGGGATTGCCAGTCTTCCAGACGCACACCAATTGCTTGTATTTTTTCTAGGGTTGTCCCATTAGTATTAGCCCATGCGCTTTGGATAAGAGAGATGTTGTCATCGCGGGCTGCCCAACAGCTTTCAAAGCGGTAATTATTGGGACATCGTCGAATGGGAGTTGGAGAAATAGGGGACGTATCAAGTAGTAGAAAGCTGTAACCCCCTTAACCCGACCTAGACGGTTGACCCGAATTAAGAAGATTACACGGGGAAAACCAAAATCAACCCAAAAGTCAACCTTGATTAACAACCCTTTTTTTTCTTTTTAATCTTGTCTAGATGCACATTATCCCTAGGTATGTTCACAAGATCAACATACTTAAAGATCATAACAAACAAAGATCATTCGGGGACTCAATTGCACAAATTACAACTTTAGGGACCAAAATGCAAATTCTGAAAATTATAAGGCCTTAATCCAAATTAGGGTTACCAATATGAAATTAATCATCTTTCATGCTTCTCTGCCAAAATTCAGCTCAAACGGACATCTCAAACCCATCCAATTGCAATAACAAGATTCAGGACCAAAACGCAAACATTTCAAAACATATAACCATCAAATTCAGAGCCCAACGGTCGGGTGTTCCGAAACAGGGAGGACCTGTTCCGAAATGCGGGACCGTTCCGAAACTGGTTCCGAAACGATGCCTGGCAGTGGCATTTCCGTTCCGGAACGGTTCCTCCCGTTTCAGAACGCCTAGGCCATTTCAGGCCCCTGTTCCGAAACGGTAGCACCCGTTCCGATACGGCCTGCCCAGATTGCAGAAAATTTGCTGGTTTATCACATAATTAACCTATCAAACATGCTCCAAATGCCACCAAATTGTACCAGCAAGTCATTCAACATTCAAGGAACATAATTGCATCAACCAAATATCAACATGGCATCAATTATGAAAATCCCCAAATCTATAGGCATGCTTCCTACTTAGAAACCATTCAAGCATCAATATACCAAAAACCACATCACAAAGGCCAATTACAAGTACCAACATTAACAACAACATTAAACCAACCTAGGGAGTCCAAATCATCTCCCAAAACAACAACATAGGTCCCCCATTGCCAAATACCCAAAAGCTAATAGTTTTAGGAAAATGTTCACCATACATGAGCTTAAAACCTTCACTTGGATGCTTGGCTTCCTTGCTGCCCCAAAAAGCACTTCAATGCTCTGCATTATTGGTTTAAGAAAAGAGAGAGCGTAAGCAAAAGCTTAGTGAGGAAAGCTCATTTAAAACCACACAATAATGCATTTATAAAACACCTTTATAAACCTTAAATCAATCATCATTTGCACATGCACTTAAGCATTTAAAACAAGCAATTCATGCTTCAAGTTCATAACATGTCATATTGGCCACAAGTGATACATTCAACATAAGATTCACATATGGACTTTTAAACACCATTGTGATCTTACAATTTCCAAGGACCACACATGGACTTTTAAACACCATTGTGTCCTTAACAAGAATCATCCATGGACTTTTAAACACCATGACAAGGACCACACAAGGACTTTTAAACACCTTTGTGTCCTTAACAAGAATCGCCCAAGGACTTTTAAACACCTTGGAGTTCTTAAATAAACAAGGCTTACACAAGGAATTTTAACCACCTTTGTAACCTCAACCAAGAACCAACCATGGACTTTTAACCACCATGTTATTCTTAAATACACAAGACTCACCCAAGGAATTTTAACCACCTTGGTGATCTTAACCAAGAACCAACCATGGACTTTTAACCACCATGTTGTTCTTAAATAAACAAGGCTCACACAAGGACTTTTAACCACCTTTGTGACCTTAACCATCACTTGCCCATATGCATCATTAACAACAATATTCCACTGTTTTAAAGCATTTAACAAAGCCATAAACATCATGCATCTTTAAGCATCAAACCACATTAAAACAATGTTCAAAAACAAGGATCTCTTACCTTGAGCATCCTTCAACACATGACTTATAATCTCAGCAAATAAACATGCTAAATATGCTTTCAAAACAGGATTTAAAACATGCAAACAAACCACATTGCATTCAACCAATCCATGGTTCATCATCAAGAGAGTTTTTCTGAAAACTTACTCTTGAGCTTAGCTATGTTGCTTAGACTTAAACTAAGCTCCCAAACCTTCAAAACATTGGTTTCAAAGCTGAAAACCAAAATCCACTCACCGATTCTGTTTCGCCACTTGCCGAAACACCAATCAAGCTTCCGAATCACCACCACTTGGATCCAAAGATGAATCCCTTATTTTAAACACATCAAAGCAGAGGATTAATGCATCATCATGCATTAATATCTTCAATGAAAGCACCTAAACTCGCTGCTCTCATTCACACTCCATTTTCGGCTAGCAAACACAACCGAAAATGCATCCAAACAACTCCACAACACTACCCAGCCAAGATCCATCAAATCTAAACATCCTTAAACATCAATTAACATCCAAAAAGGATCTAACCACGCCCTTATACCTCCAGCTATAACAGATCATCAAGATCACTCCAAAAACAACCAAGAACTTAAGCAAAACTTAGGAAAATCAACCTATTCGGGATTGCATTGATTAAACCTCAATTTCACATCAATTTAACATTCATTTAACATCAAAAAGACACCTCAAAACACTGCCCAAACAGATCATACGAATTTTACCAAAAATCAACCAAATCTTGCATTTTAAAGCCAAGATCAAGAACACATCTATAAAACCTTTTATAAAACACAAATTAAGGATTGAGAACTTGGGAATTTCAGTAAAGAACTGAGAGTTTAGAGGAGAAGGACGTTCATACCTCCAAACTTGAGTTTCTCCCTTTTAGAACCAAGATTTCTTGAAAATCCACTTAGCAAATGACAAGGTTTTGATGAAGAGATGATTAGAAATCAAAAGGGAATTGAAATGTGATATTTAGATGACAAAATCAGAAGAAAAAGCTCTGGAGAAATGTGTTTGGTTTGAGAGAAAAGATGAGAGAAAATGAAAATGGAAAATGTGGAAAGTTAGTTGGAAATGTCAAAATATCTTCCCTCCTTTTTAGTTTTATTTAAAAACCATTAATTAAATCTTTAATATTTAGGAAAAATCTGGAGAAACTCCCATTGGGTAAATAGCTCCTTAAAGATTCAAATTTTCAATCCTTTTTAAAACAGTCTCACAGTTTTCGAAAATTACATTTTGGTCACTAGCCAAAATGTCACCCTTCCAAACCTCATTTTGTAAAATTGATTTCACCATTCTCTTATATATAATAAAAGAGGATTTTAAGACATTTTTCCATATTTTTAATGCAACCCGAACTAGGCTTTCCTAAATTCACCCTTTTATATTCGAACCGCACTTTGACCGAACCGGTCCAAACCCAAAACTTCAAAACCCAATACCGGGGCGTTACAAAAGCAATGGTCTGATTTGGCAACGTAATCCGAGGAAATTCGATGAGAGGGGTGTAAGGCTTTCCAGGCCGGGTTGGCAATAAAACGGTCTAAACGCTCATGGATAGTTGGGGTTAAAGGCCCAACTTTCGTTTAAGTAAACCAACCGGATGTGGGTTTGCAATCATAGAGATTGTTGCGTGAGAGGCATTGACGAAAGTTGTTAATTTGAGATCAGGCACGACGGCTACCTCCCTGTTTTTCACAGCCGGATAATATTTCATTAAAATCCCCGCCAAGGAGCCAAGGAATATTATTATTTGTGTTTAAAGAATCAATAATCTCCCAAGTTTTATATTTGTGACTAGTTTCAGAATAACCATGCATGCCAGTAAAATACATAGTGAACGAATCAAATTGAATTTGAGTGTGTATAAAACGATTTGAATACGAAAGCAAACTAAGATTAATATTATTAGATATAAAAAGGGCCATTCCATAACATCTATCGTTTGGGGAAATAGATATAATTTCTAACATGCCAAGAGAGAGACAAAGGCGGCTACATGCCACATTATTTAACTTTGTTTCGCAGAGAAATATAATATATGGGGAGGATTGTTGGACATAGTTCTGGAGGTGTTGAACTACCTGGACTTGTCCTAAACCCTGGCAGTTCCAACAAAGGATCCTCATTTGGCTCGGCGGGTGATACATGCATGGGAGGGCTAAAGCAATGCATATTGGACAAGAAGTTGAATCTGTTTGTGAAGTATGGAAAGTCAGCCAACTTGCGACGACTTTTCGGATGGGATCCGGGCATTTCTGAGCATAGTTGTCTTCTAACAAATTGACCGGAATTCAGTTATCTTTTCAACGCATCTTGAAACGCATCAATCGGACATCGGGAACTCAAGATACGCTCATTTTATTGAAGACTGCGCATACAGAAAACTGGATACGGGATTATTACGGGATTTTGTAAAATTCAGCCCAAAAGCTATTATATAAGGCTTTTAGACGAATTAGACTTAGCCCAACTTAATTATTAACATTTAAATTATGTTTTTAGGGTTTTATATACTTTAGGAACCAGCCACCTTTCTCCCAAGCAACTCTTATCAACTTATCACCTGCACTTATCAGCTTATCACTTGCAGCCCAAGCACAAGGAGTTTAAAGGCTGTTTTTCTTTTATTTTTTAATTAAATTAGGGTTTCCTTGTTTTAGTAGAAGTTAGATTACTTTGGCTATCCTTCACCTATAAAAGGATGAAGCCTCCACCATTGTAATTTAGATTATTGAGATTTTCTTTGATTAATGAAATATTTAGTGAGTTTGTTTTTGCAAGTGCTGATTACTTGTGCCTTAGAAGTCTTCTTCAACATAAGTTCGACGAGTTCTTGTGAGGGAGATCAACTTCACACTCTTGCTTGCCTAGGTAATCGCGTCTAGGAGGGTGGGTTAGAGCCGCTTGAGGTTGCTTGCTTAGGTAATTGCGTCTAAGAGGGTGCCGAGGACAAAACCATCACAAATCCATCAAGCCGTCTCCATCTTCAACTTCATGCCATCTCCATAGCCATAAACAAAGCTGAATTTTCAGATTTGTTTTATCTATTTCTCTATCAATCTTTTTCAATCTTTTTATTTTAATTCTTATTATTTATTCCTTAATCTTCTTTCTTATCTTTGTTTCTTTAATTTTCCAGCCTTGAATCTGAAATTTTCAAGAAAAGCCCTTCTCTTTTCTCTTGAATTTTCAGATTTGCTCTTAATCTTCTTGATTGAGTGTAGAGCCCATAGTTCTTGCAACAACTTGATTGAAGGCTTCCAAATCCACAATTGTGCTACTCTATCAGCGGGGCTGAGAGTCAGCCGCCGCCGGAGAGTTTTTTGAGCTGCTCATCCCAGCCTTAGGAGTGGAACCGGAGGGTTTGGCCTTCTTGGGTTTGAGAACCACTTGGATGGGTGAACGACGTTTAGTACCACGATTTGGGGGGGCAGGAGCAGGGGCATTAGCTGCATCATTCGGGTAAGTTTTTAATAGCCAAAGGTTAAAATCATGGAAAGTGGATTCGGTATTAACGAGAGGCTTACGTAAATCAGTTTCAATCTTCTTGATTTGTTGAGCAGTTGGGCTAGGAATATTGTTATCATTGGCATCCCAATCATCGTCCGAAGCATCCTTCAGGATTAAGTAGATTGTATTCAACGGTTGAGGCTCAAGTGTCCTTGGAGGATTTTGGGGGGGTTTTTTGCTTTGATCCCGAAGCATTAGGTTCCTTTGGAAGAGAGGCATCACTCATATTGGTGTCGGTGTTAGGGGATTCCTCAACAGGTTGTTCAGAAAAAGATGCATCATCACCCTCATTCAGGGAGCTTGTGAGAGGTTGAGAGTATGTACGCAATACTAAGATTTAATATCTAAAAAAGTCGAAAAATAAATTGAGAGGAGAGTTCGGGAAATAACCTAAATTGTTCAGATCAGTGGCCCTAGGGGCATTAGCGTTAGGGACTGTGAAAAATAGAGGAAGAATTAGTAATAGAGTCAAATAAAAGAAGAAGGAAACCGAAGGAAGGTTAAAATAAAGATTATATAAATCAGATGTGAGAGATAGAAGTAATCTACCCGAGGGTATAGGATTAGCTTGGTTGCATTCAGGTTCAACATTGCGGATTCGACCACGAGTGCCGATTGGACGACGTCTTGGGGGGAGGTAACGGAGCCACTCCCCATATTGCAGCTTGCTGAAGTCAAGAGATGATCGAATTGGGCAGTTTTCAATGGTATGGCAAACTATACCACAGCCAAGACAAAGGGTAGGGAGACGTTCATACTGTAATCGACACATGGTCCTATCAGAGCCGTTCCCAATAAAAAGAAAATGGGTGACCGGTCGGGTGACATCGAGCATGATTTCCACACACATAAATTCTGACATATTACCTTCGAGTTCTCGAGTATCGGTGCGTAGGACATTGCCTACCATAGAGCCTAGAGCATGGCTCACAAGGTGGGAGCGATCGACATCCTCAAAAAGTGAGGTAGGCAGGCCAAAAATACGGATCCAGATGCGCATGATGTTGAAAGAGTATTCACCAATGGTTTTTGAGGGGTTGTATTCGTTAAGAGCTAACCATTCGTCCTTGTACAACCAGGGATCACGGTTGAGAACTTCATAGCAATTTTTGACCTCCTTGAACTTGATCTTGAGGAAATTATCCTGAAGGACTGAAATAGATACCAAATTACTAGGCTTCCATATTCCTTCGAAAGCACAAAGAACGACATATATGTCGATTGGTTTGGATGATATGAAGCAGCCTATAAGGAATAATTTGGGGTCTTCCTTTGCAAAATCCCAGCCAAAGTCTGGGGTATAGAGGAGTTCAGCTACTTCGTTAGTGAGAGCAGTAGAGTTAAGCTGAGGAACGGAAGAGGATGTCATGAGGAGAGAAATATGGTCAATGAAGCAATGGGACATAAGGAAGAGTTGTAGGGCAATGCTGGTTGTTTGCCAGTAATGGTTGAAATAAATAGCTGGAAAATAGGTATTAATGGTAATTAGATGTAGGTTGTGGGAGGTAGTGAAAAAGGGAAGAAAATTTGAATTAGGAAGAAAGTAATTGAAGGCATATCCCTAATAAGTAGGGAGAATTGACTATTAGAATAGATTGCCCAAAGTAAGAAAAAATATTCCAGGAACAAGAAAATTAGAAAAAAGGAAAGAGTAATAAAGACATAAAATAATAAAGGGAAGAATAAATGTGCAAAGACATAGTTTTGAAATGATACAAGGAGGTACATGGAAAGAAAGTTGAATATGGAAAGTAAAGTTCGATAAGAGATAATAAGAGTGGAGATTTCCGAATTATGCGTAAATAATAAATTTGTTGAGAAGGACAAGAATAGAATAGATATGGTAATAATGGAGCATAATTGGAGGTAATTAGGGAGTTAGAAAATTAAATACGTAATTAAGGTATTAAATAGAAATAATGATATGTGTCTGCCTGAATGTAAGGGAAGAGTAAGAGTGGAGAGATTAATATAGGAAGAGAAAGTCGTATTATAAAAGCTGCTTTCCATTAGCATAATGGTTGTATTGAAATCCCTGAAAAGGGCTAGAGTGGGAACACCTGAGAAGGCATAGTGTAGAGGAAATCCCTTTGAAATTAGGGTAGAAATACTTTGAGGATATTCGTACGAGATGTAAAAATATTTAAAATTAGTAAAATAAGAATGGAAGGAAAGAGGTAAGCATACAAACAGATAAAAGAGAAAAAAACATACAGAAAATAAAAGCGGAAAAGAAAAGCATACAGGGAATAAAAGCAGAAAAGAAAAGTAGAGAATAAAAAATATTACAAACCAAGGGATAGAAAGGAGCGGGGCCAAGAAAATAAATACAAGCCAAAAGAGCAAAAAAAGGGGGTAGTAAAAAAGAAAAAAAATCACAAAAGAATAAATACATGTCAAATAGTAGATATACCAGGGACAACCACTACCAAACAAAGAAGTAGAGCTCCAGTCTTCTATGTATGTGGAATCAGATTGTTGGAGAGGATGCTCCCATAAGATTGCAGAACCCATGTTAAGAGACAGAAGATGAGGGTTAGAGATGTAAAGAAACCATTTGATATTAAGCATAAATATAGGAAGATCAAGAGAAAGCATAAGCAAGATCAAGATATTACAAAAAGAAATGGAAGGTGAAATATACAGATACATTGCCTTCATAGAAAGCATGAACGCATTAGAGGATGTAGACAAAAACTCACAAAGCCAGAGTATAATGTTTAAAATTATAAAGAAGCATTCCCACTTCTCATTGATGGCAGGTTCAACAAAGTAATCCAGGAAATTATAGGTTATAATCGACCATAAAAAACCAAACGGGTTTTGATAGTGGTGGCTCAAAGGCCAAAGGTAGAGAGTAGGAAAGATCAAAACTACAGAGTACAATAAAAACATGTATGTAAATAAATTCATAGAATGGAAGAACAATAGGATAAATATACATATAAAAATCGTAAACAGTGAAACAATTTGGAAGAAAACCAGAAGGCAAATGGGAGAAAAAATATATAGAGAGAGGAAGATAGTAGTGGAAGAAAAGATTGGGAGTTGCAAAAAATTAATAAGGTGAGCATTAGGAAAATATCCCACAAGGTGGGCTGGAAGTAATTTCCCTAAAATGGATCGAGTGTTGATGTGATAAATATTAATAGTAAATTTAGATACATTGATAGTAGAGACAGAAAAGGCAACAAAGCAGTAAAAAAAGGCCATTACAGGATATAAAGGTGAAAGAGTTCCAACAGAGAACATAGAGAAGAGTAAGAACGACAAAGTAAGTAGAATTTTCTCATAAAAAGAAGGGGATAACCAAAAGACATTGCATAGGTCTAAACAGGATAAGGGAACAAGTATGGGAATGGAATAAAAGACTAAGCATGGAGATGAGCAAAGGTTGGATAACAAGGGAACAAATAAAACTATAAGCAAAATTAATATCAAACGCATGAGGGAATTATGTAAACCAACCTCCGTGCTAAACACACAATGAAAAGAAACAGAGAGATCAAGAAAAGGAGAGGTATAGAATAGGTTGGAGGAGAAATTGTACCGTCTCTCCAAGAACTGAGAAGAGATAGTTGTAGGAATCCATAAATGCCTTTCAGCCCACAAAAGCATCCATGAAAGAAATTCACTTCTTAAATTATGGGATATAGAAAAGAGGAAAGAGGGAGATGGAGACGGGCTTTTCAGATGGTAACAGTGGTGTAGGACATAGTGTAATCCCACCAGGTGGGTCGATAAAGTTTCCCTTAGAAGGGATCGATTAAGGAAATAAACTGAATAGAAATATAAGTGCCAGAGAGTAGTCACATAGCAGGTTGAGTAACCAAAATGAAAGTAAAAAATAATGAGATTAAGGAAGATAAGAACATAATAAGCATGTTGGAAAAGCAAAATGTGAAAAAAATGGTGAGTGAGAACATTAAAATGCAAAACTAGGAGGAAAGAAAAGCGAAAAGGGCAACCATTACAAGTATGAATTGAGAATAGATAAATAAACAGAGAAAAAAGACCATGCAAGCATAACAAACATGAATTGAATGGTGTACTAAATACTCAAACATGATAGGCAGAACAACGAGAGACTTAATAGCATACATATAGGAAAAGGAAGAGAAAAAGGTTAAGCAAATACCATTCTAGTGTCTCAAAGAGACAGAGTGGATACTGGGATTTCGATCAAGGTGGGTAGCCCAGAAACGAATCCGAAAAAAGCATAAAAGAAAAGTTAGTAAATAACAATAAACAAGAAGGGATAAAAAAGAAAAACCCCAATTTGAAAAAGACAGGTTGGTGAAAGGGGGAGATCGATCGTATGGAGGAACTATGGCCATCAGCAATAAATCCCTTATCATAAAAAGGTTAATCGTATTTAAACCAAAAATCCGCAACAGATCAAACGCCATGTCAATGGAATGAAAAGCCCCTTGCATTCAAAGAAAGGAAGTTGTGTTAGAAAATAATGTGGTAAAAAGACGAGAAGGAAAGGGCAGAAAAAAAATTAGATCTAAGCAGAGAAAAATTAGAATAAGGAAAGGCGAAAAGAAAAGGACCAGATAGGGTTGTAATAACTGAGTAAAAAGTATAAAAATTGAGGCTTTACAATATAATTGTGTTGAAAAGCTCCTAATCAAATAATCGAACTCCTAAAATTTGATTAAAACTTGTTTTACGGTCCTTTTTGTAGAGGTTTTGGACGAGCGGGTCGAAATGGGCCTTTCAATAGACCCGTTGGAATTTTAACTAAGTAAAAAGTACAAAAATTGAGGTTTTGCAATATAATTGTGTTGAAAAGCCCCTAATCAATTACATGAACTCCTAAAATTTGATTAAAACTTGTTTTGTGGTCTTTTTTGTAGAGGTTTCGAACGAGCAGGTCGAAATGGGCCTTTCAATGGACTCGTTGGAATTGCAACTGAGTAAAAAGTACAAAAATTGAGGTTTTACAATATAATTGTGTTGAAAAGCTTCTAATTAATTATTTGAACTCCTAAAATTTGATTAAAACTTGTTTTGCGGTCCTTTTTGTAGAGGTTTTGGACGAGCAGGTCGAAATGGGCCTTTCAATGGACCCGTTGGAATTTTAACTGAGTAAAGAGTACATAAATTGAGGTTTTGCAATATAATTGTGTTGAAAATCTCCTAATCAATTATTTGAACTCCTAAAATTTGATAAAATTTGTTTTGCGGTCCTTTTTGTAGAGGTTTCGGATGAGCGGGTCAAAATGGGACTTTCAATGGACACGTAGGAATTTTAACAGAGTGAAAAGTATAGAAATTTATGTTTTGCACTATAATTGTGTTGAAAAGGTCCTAATCAATTATTTGAACTCCTAAAATTTGAATAAAACTTTTTTTGCGGTCCTTTTTGTCGAGATTTCAGACTAGCAGGTCTAAATGGGCCTTTCAATGGACCCGTTAGATTTTTAACTTAGTAAAAAGTACAGAAATTGAGGTTTTTCAAGATAATTGTGTTGAAAAGCTCATAATAAATTACATGAACTCCTAAAATTTGATTAAAACTTGTTTTGCGGTCTTTTTTGTAGAGGTTTCGGACGAGCAGGTCGAAAATGGGCCTTTCAATGGACCCGTTGGAATTGCAATTGAGTAAAAGGTATAGAAATTGAGGTTTTACAATATAATT
Organism: Hibiscus tridactylites; assembly: GCA_958450335.1. NCBI lineage: Eukaryota > Viridiplantae > Streptophyta > Magnoliopsida > Malvales > Malvaceae > Hibiscus > Hibiscus tridactylites. Next base: position 48,653,665 of record OY288265.1, on the reverse strand, counting down.
GTGTTGAAAACATCCTAATCAATTATTTGAACTCCTAAATTTTGATTAAAACTTGTTTTGCGGTCCTTTTTGTAGAGGTTTCAGACGAGCAGGTCGAAATGGGCCTTTCAATGGACCCATTGGAATTTTAACTGAGTAAAAAGTACAGAAATTGAGGTTTTGCAATATAATTGTGTTGAAAATATCCTAATCAATTATTTGAACTCCTAAAATTTGATAAAATTTGTTTTGCGGTCCTTTTTGTAGAGGTTTCGGATGAGCGGGTCAAAATGGGACTTTCAATGGACACGTAGGAATTTTAACAGAGTGAAAAGTATAGAAATTTATGTTTTGCACTATAATTGTGTTGAAAAGGTCCTAATCAATTATTTGAACTCCTAAAATTTGAATAAAACTTTTTTTGCGGTCCTTTTTGTCGAGATTTCAGACTAGCAGGTCTAAATGGGCCTTTCAATGGACCCGTTAGATTTTTAACTTAGTAAAAAGTACAGAAATTGAGGTTTTTCAAGATAATTGTGTTGAAAATCTCATAATAAATTACATGAACTCCTAAAATTTGATTAAAACTTGTTTTGCGGTCTTTTTTGTAGAGGTTTCGGACGAGCAGGTCGAAAATGGGCCTTTCAATGGACCCGTTGGAATTGCAATTGAGTAAAAGGTATAGAAATTGAGGTTTTACAATATAATTGTGTTGAAAACATCCTAATCAATTATTTGAACTCCTAAATTTTGATTAAAACTTGTTTTGCGGTCCTTTTTGTAGAGGTTTCAGACGAGCAGGTCGAAATGGGCCTTTCAATGGACCCATTGGAATTTTAACTGAGTAAAAAGTACAGAAATTGAGGTTTTGCAATATAATTGTGTTGAAAATATCCTAATCAATTATTTGAACTCCTAAAATTTGATAAAATTTGTTTTGCGGTCCTTTTTGTAGAGGTTTCGGATGAGCGGGTCAAAATTGGACTTTCAATGGACCCGTAGGAATTTTAACAGAGTGAAAAGTATAGAAATTTAGGTTTTGCATTATAATTGTGTTGAAAATATCCTAATCAATTGTTTGAACTCCTAAAATTTGATTAAAACTTGTTTTGCGGTCCTTTTATCGAGATTTCAGACGAGCAGGTCTAAATGGGCCTTTCAATGGACCCGTTAGAATTTTAACATAGTAAAAAGTACAGAAATTGAGGTTTTGTAAGATAATTGTGTTGAAAAGCTCCTAATCAATTACATGAACTCCTAAAATTTGATTAAAACTTGTTTTGCGGTCTTTTTTGTAGAGGTTTCGGACGAGCAGGTCGAAAATGGGCCTTTCAATGGACCTGTTGGAATTGCAATTGAGTAAAAGGTACAGAAATTGAGGTTTTACAATATAATTGTGTTGAAAAGCTCCTAATCAATTATTTGAACTCCTAAAATTTAATTAAAACTTGTTTTGCGGTCCTTTTTGTAGAGGTTTCGGACGAGCAGGTCGAAATGGGCCTTTCAATGGACCCGTTAGTATTTTAACTGAGTAAAAAGTATAGAATTTGAGGTTTTGCAATATAATTGTGTTGAAAAGCTCCTAATCAATTACACAAACTCCTAAAATTTGATTAAAACTTGTTTTGCGGTCTTTTTTGTAGAGGTTTTGGACGAGCAGGTCAAAATGGGCTTTTCAATGGACTCGTTGTAATTTTAACTGAGTAAAAAGTACAAAAATTGAGGTTTTGAAATATAATTTTGTTGAAAAGTTCCTAATTAATTACATGAACTCCTAAACTTTGATTAAAACTTGTTTTGTAGTCTTTTTTGTAGAGGTTTCGGACGAGCTGGTCGAAATGGGCCTTTCAATGGACCCGTTGAAATTGCAACTGAGTAAAAGGTATAGAAATTGAGGTTTTACAATATAATTGTGTTGAAAAGCTCCTAATCAATTATTTGAACTCCTAAATTTTTATTTAAACTTGTTTTGCGGTCCTTTTTATAGAGGTTTCGGACGAGCAGGTCGAAATGGCCCTTTCAATGGACCCGTTGGAATTGCAACTGAGTAAAAGGTACATAAATTGAGGTTTTACAATATAATTGTGTTGAAAAGCTCCGAATCAATTATTTGAACTCCTAAAATTTGATTAAAACTTGTTTTGCAGTCCTTTTTGTAGAGGTTTCGGACGAGCAGGTCGAAATGGGCCTTTCAATAGACCCGTTGGAATTTTAACAGAGTAAAAAGTACAGAAATTGAGGTTTTGCAATATAATTGTGTTGAAAATCTCCTAATCAATTATTTGAACACATCAAATTTGATTAAAACATGTTTTGCGGTCCTTTTTGTCTATTTTTCGGACGAGCGGGTGTAAATGGGTATTTCAATGGACCCATTGGAATTTTAACTGAGTAAAAAGTACAGAAATTGAGGTTTTACAGTATAATTGTGTTGAAAAGCTCCTAATCAATTAATTGAACTCCTAAAATTTGATTAAAACTTGTTTTGTGGTCCTTTTTGTAGAGGTTTCTGACGAGCGGGTCGAAATGGGCCTTTCAATGGACCTGATGGAATTTTTTTTGAAAGAAAAGGCCTCGTTAACAACCCCTACTAACGTCCTTTGACATGGAGTCAGGGGAACCCTAAAAAGGGGAAAAGAGTACCTTATGTTTTATTGATAGAGATAGCGTTATACAAAGTGGTTGATACATAAAGGAACATCAGAACCAAATGACATGGAAGTCATGGTGCTGAGAACATGAGAGGCCATAGAATGGGCCACAGTGTTTGCCTCACGGCTTACATATGAAACAAGAGCAAAAGGAAAAGACAAAAGAGCATCTCGGAGTTGAGGAAGCAAAGGCCCCATGGTTGATAAGTCCGGACTTGGGGAGTTAATTCTGTTGGCTAAAGATGCGCAATCTGTTTCGAACAGTAACCGATCCCAACCTTGGCTCTGAGCGAAAGTAAACCCCGCAAGAAGACCCAGACCTTCGCAAGTGGCAGCGTCCAAGCAACTGCCTAAAGGGTAAGCAAGCACCCATAGCATCACGCCCCACCACTCCTACAGTAGCTGCACGAGTGATTGGATTAAAAGCCCCATCAACATTAACCTTAATATGATCACGTGGGTGGGGGGGGGGCTTCCAGCAAGGAGATGAAAGAATAGGAGTAGTATATTTGAGGGGGTTTGTAGATATTTCATTGCAAAATTCAGTATGTAAACTAATCGAATTAATTGAAATAAGCCATGGGGGTTGCAGATGGTGGTTGTGAACCCAGTCATTACGTTGGTTCCAAATGTTCTAGACGGTAGTGAGGAAGAGACCAAATTGGTCTTCAGCTAACAAGGTAGCTGCCTCCTCAAGCCAATGTACAGTAGAATCGGATGTACTCTTGTAGAGAATAGTAGGGACTCCAGAAAGCTGTAGGGCTTCAGAGGCTCCAGAACAATCACGAAGAGCATGGAGAGTGGATTCGGAGGAAAATCTGCAAAGTGGGCAGGCTTCAGAGGCCATACGCCATCCGAAAGTTTTGACTTTGGGAAGTGCCTTTACTTTTGCAAGTACCTTCCAAATTCGCGTTGGAAGCCTTCGGGGTTCCGGAGGGCGTTGGAGAAATAAGTAGCCAGAACGGACTGAGTAGATACCGGAGTCATTAGGGGACCATAATATAGAATCCCGAGTGTCATTAATGATGGGAACATGAAGAATAGCATCCGCGACCCTAGGGGTGAAATAGCTGCGAACCTTAGACTAGTCCCAGGCAGTTTGTTCTCGAATCATAAAATCGCGACATCGAATATATACTTCCTCTGATGTCTCATAGTCCCCAGTTAGATTGATAGGGGAGGAACCACCCCAAATGTCTTTATGGACACGAATGTTGCTATTAATTCCTGGCCGATATAGAAACCCGTTAAAAAGACGATGTAAAGCAGAGTGGATGCCTTGCCAAGAAAAAGAGCATCTAGTTGGACGTGTGGCATCAAGGATGTTTCCTGATGGAAAGTATTTATAACGATAAATTTGGCCCAAAAGGGAGTCAGGTTCGCAAATAAGTTTCCAAATTTGCTTTCCAATAAGAGCAATGTTAAAATCGTTTATATCTTTAAAACCCATGCCTCCTACCGCTTTAGGAAGACATACACGGTTCCAAGGTAGCATGTGCCACCCTTTTTTGTTAGATTTGCCAGACCACCAATATTGACGGATCGCTGAGGTCATATCATCAATAACATTTTGCGGGAGTAGATAGCAGGACATGACATATTGAGGTAGAGATTGAAGAACAACTTTAATGAAAACTTCACGTCCACTAAATGAGAGAAGTTGTTTGTCCCAGGTAGAAAGACGATCATGAACTTTATCGCGAACAAAACCTAAAGCTTAAGTTCGGTTTTTTGCAATAAGAAGAGGGACACCAAGATAAACACCAGGGTTGGTGACCTCACGTACTTGTAAAGAAGTGTTAATCGCATCCCGAGTTGAGCGAGGGGTGCGTGGGTTATAAAAGATAGTCGATTTCTCAAAATTCACTGCTTGTCCGGAGGCGGAAGCATAAATTAGTAGCGCTTGTTTCAGTTCAGAAGCTTCCTCAGGTTTAGCGTTAAGGAAAACCATACAGTCATCGGCAAAGAGAAGATGGTTAACTTTTGGACCGAAACGGCCTGCACCTAGGCCAGATAGGGAGTTTGTCTGTTGGGCATCCGATAAGTAGGCAGATAGGCCTTGTGTACAGAAACGGAAAAGGAAGGGCGATAGGGGATCTCCCTGTCGAAGACCACGTTGAGGTTGAAAGAAGGGCGAGAAGGAGTTGTTAATTCGGACAGTGAAAGATACTGTGGAGACACAGCGCATAATGGGGGAAACCCATGAGGGAGCAAAGCCCATACGGTGCATTACATTTTCCAGAAAAGACCATTCTACTCTGTCGAATGCTTTCTCCATATCCAACTTTAGTGCAGCACCTTGCGCTGACTTAGATGTTCCAGAATTAATATTGTGTATTATTTCATGGGCAATTAGAATATTATCTGAAATATTTCGGCCTTGTACAAAAGCAGCTTGATTGGAGCTAATACAAAAAGGAATGGTGTGCTTCATTCTGTTGACAAGGACTTTTGCAACAATTTTATAGATAACAATGCATAGGCTGATTGGACGAAGGTGCCCCATAGTAGTTGGATCTTTAATTTTAGGAATGAGCACTAAGATTGTTTTATTGACCGAAGCCATATCCGTAGTGCCATTAAGAAGGCTAAGACAGAGGTTGACGACATCATCACCCAAAGTGTCCCAATGTTGTCTAAAGAAACCACTAGGCAACCCATCGATGCCTGGTGCTTTCCTCGGATCTATATCTCGGAAAGCATGTATTATTTCCTCCTTAGAGAAGGCCATGGATAGAGAATTGTTCATAGGTGGTGTAATGGTGGTGGGAATTTTTGATAAAATTTGTTCCGAGAATTGTGGATTTGAGGACGTAAAGAGGTTTTGAAAATAACTTGAAGCGACTGACATAATATCGGTATCAGTAGTGCACCAAGTGGAGTTGGAATCAAAGAGGCCAGTGATTGTATTACTTTTCCTTCTGTTACACGCACGGGCATGAAAAAATCTTGTGTTTTTGTCCCCTTGAGAAAGTCATAAATTACGTGATCGCTGCGCCCAGTACGTTTCTTGTTCGAGGAGAAGTTTATTAGGCTCAGTTCGGCACTCTAGATAAGATATTTCTTTAGAAGGCGATAAGGGTCGTTGTAGAAATTTATTAATTTTTTTAGTTAGGAGGGTGATGCGACCTGAGGTTTTAGTCTTTTGTTGAGCTTGCCAATTGTCAAGACAGGATCCAATGGCTTGAATTTTATCAAGTGTTGTCCCCTCAGTGCTAGCCCATGTGTTTTGGACCAATGTAATATTATCATTACGACCCGCCCAACAGTTTTCAATCTGAAAGCTGTGTGAAGGATATGGAGGTGGTGTGCGAGCGATAGGGGAAGTATTGAGGAGTAAGAAACAATGATCAGATTTTGCAACAAAATTTGAGGAGATCCGATAGGATGGGAATAAAGATTTCCATGCCTGATTACCGATAAAACGGTCAAGGCACTCATGTATAGTTGGAGTGAGGGGTCCAATTTTTGTCCAGGTAAACCAACCAGAGGTAGGTTTGCAATCATATAGATTATTTCGTGATAAACAATTGCGAAAGTTGTTTATTTGTGAACGAGCAAGGCGGGATCCACCCTGTTTTTCACAATCGGATAGAATCTCGTTAAAATCCCCACCAAGTAACCACGACGTGTTGTTGTCATTATTTAAATAGTCGATTAGATCCCAAGTTTTATATTTTTGACTAGTTTCAAAGAATCCATGCATACCAGTGAACTTAATAAAAAATGAATCCAACTGAATTACACTGTGTATGAAACGACTCGAGTACGAAAGCAAATCAACATTAATATTATTTGATTTAAATAGTGCTAAACCGGAACAATTGTTGTCTGGGGGATGGAAATAACTTCTAACATATTAGGAGAAAGACAAAGGTGGCTACATGCCGCGTTATTAAGCTTAGTTTCACATAGGAAAACTATATCTCGAGAGGATTGCTGGATATACTGTTGAAGGTGTTGAACTGCCTGGACTTGTCCTAAACCCTGGCAGTTCCAGTAGAGGATTTTCATTTCGCTCCCTGCCGGAGAGTTTTTTGAACTGCTCCTCCCAGCCTTAGGAGTCGAACCGGAGGCCTTTGCCTTCTTTGGATGGAGGTCCACTTGGATTAGGAACGATGTTTAGTTCCGCGGCTTGTGGAGGGAGCAGGAGAAGTAGCTGTATCATTCAGATAATTCTTTAGCAGCCAAGTATTAAATTCATGAAAAATGGATGAATCTGAAGAAACATTAGGCTTACGTAAATCAACATCAAACTTTTTTATTTGTTCAGCAGTAGGACTAGGAATGCTATCATCCTGGGCGGTCCAGTCATCATCCGAGGTGTCCTCAGGAATTGGGAAGATAGTATTCAATGGCTGAGGTTCTAGTGCCCGAGGACGAGTACTTTTCAGTTTAGATCCCGAAGCAGAGGTGTCCTTTGGAGGTGGTAAGTCATCCATATTAGCATCAATATTGGGGTTTTCCTCAATAGGTTGCTCCGTGAAGGATGATGCACCCCCTTCATTAAAAGAACCTGGAAGTGTGAAAGTGATTTGTATCAAGGGATATTTCGGTGAAATAAAGTAATAAGTAGAAGAGATGGGAAGAGGATTCAGTAAAGTACCTATGTTGTGTTGAACATTAGGTGTGGGCTCATTCACGATTGGAGCTGAGAAGAATGAAATGAGTATTAATGAAAAGTTAAGGATTAAAAGTAGATAAGCCCTAATTTTATGGTAAGAAAAAATATTTGAACAAAATGTAAATAAATGATAGGCCTTACCCGAGGGATTCGGAATGGCTTGGTTGAGCTCAGGCTCAATAGTGCGAATTCGCCCTCGGGTACCAATAGGACGTCGTCTAGGGGGAGATACTGGAGCCACTCCCCATACTGTAGCTTGTTCAGATCTAGAGACGAACGAATCGGCCAATTTTCGATTGAATGACAGACAATGCCACAGCCATGGCAAAGAGTAGGGAGTCGTTCATACTGAAGACGACACATGGTCTTGTCGGAACCAGTTCCGATGAAAAGAAATCTGGTAATAGGGCGGGTGACATCAAGCAAAATCTCTACTCGTAGAAAGTCAGACATATTTCCTTCTTGTTCACGGGTATCAGTGCGTAAAGCGTTTCCAACCATAGATCCCATGGCGTGGCCCACGAGATGAGAGCGATCAACATCTTCAAAAAGTGAAGTGGGTAGACTGAAGATACGGATCCAGATGCGCATGGTATTGAAAGAATAGTCCTCAATGTTCTTTGATGGATTGTATTCGGTCAAGGCCATCCATTCGTCTTCGTATAACCAGGGTCCTCGGTTGAGAACTTCGTAGCAGGATTTGACATCTTTGAATTTGATTTTGAGAAAATTTTCTTTGAGGATAGAGACAAGATTACTAGGTTTCCGAATGCCTTCAAAGGCACTAAGAGCAGCATAAATGTCAATCGGTTTGGATGATATAAAGCAACCTCTGAGGAAAAGTTTGGGATCTTCCTTGATAAAGTCCCAGCCAAAGTCTGGTGTATAGAGGAGTTCGGCTTCTTCATTTGTGAGGTCAATGGAGTTGAGTTGGGGAATAGAGGAGGATGCCATAGTGAAGTAGAAGGAAGCAAGAAAAGAAATTTCTAAAAAAGAAGGTAGAATGGTGCTAAAAGGAGTGAGAGAATGCTTGGTATAAATAGAGGAGATAAAGTTAGTAAGGTTTAAAAGAAAATAGTAAGAGTAAAGAGCCGGTGGGAAAGTCGAGTTGGGAAGGAAAGAAATAAAAGAACTTTCCTTGCGGATTAAAATTGGGTAAGTAAAAGGAGAATGTACATTAAATAAATTTATTAGTTTTAAAATTAAATCAAGATTTAAGGAATGTGTCCTTAAAAATAGAGGAAATTTTAAAGGAAGTTGTGAAGGAAAGGAAAGTATGTATTTTGGGGCATAATTATAAAAAGAATTCAAATGTTTATAAATACTGATATTTCGGGTTGGATAAGGAAAGAAAAAATTAACCTTGATGATGATAAATGGAATATGGAAAGATGTAAAATCAGAAAGGTAATTAATGTAAAATTTAAAGCTGGTATAACGATAAAAAGAGAAAGGTTTGAAAAATTCAAAATTAAAGTAAATAGGGAAATGGAAATATACAAGAGAAGAGGATGGTATGTGAAAATTTTAATTACTAATTTCATTAAAAGACATGAATTGAGGAAATAGAAAAACGAAAAAGATAGATTTGAAATTAAATTAGGGCAAACGTCTGAAATAATGATTGTTGATAAAAGAGGGAAATTTGAAAAGGCATAAGGATGAATAGAATTCATCTGAAAAAGGTCCTTATTTGACAGGGTTCTGATAAAATCCCATATGAGGGCTTGTAGATATGCACCTGAGAAGGCGTAGTAGGAAATAAATTCCTTAGTGACTAGTGAATAAGTGATATGTAGACTCGTACCGACTAGAAAGGTAGGTAATAGAAATGACAAGAAATGCAAATTTTAGACATGCTAGCATACATCCAATACAACAGCATGAATAAGGAAAAAGCACAGAAAGAAAGCAAAAGTAAGAAATTACATACCCAGGGAGAGAAAGAAGCGGGGCTAAGAAAATAATTACAGTCCAAATGAGCAAAAAAATAGGGGAATAAACGCAAATAAAAAAGACAGCCATCAATTAAATACAGATCCATAAAGGCAAGGGGAAGTAAAAGATACTCTGTGCCCAACATTGTTGTTTGAAAGTGATAGCCATATATCTCTTGAGCTTCCAAATGTATGCAAAGAGCACATAGAAGAATAAGAATAATATATTAGAGAAATCATGTAAACTAGAACATACAAGCAGGAATAAATGCATATAAAAATTCATAACAGCATAGTAGATCGAGAAAAATATTAAAGCAGGAAATTAGTCATAGTTGATATAAACAATGATCAAAGAGAGAGTAAATGTAACAGGAGAATCATAAAAAATTAATTTAGGTCTATTGAAATAGAGCAATGGGTAAAAGGTTAGGTTAAGACAATTTTTTATGATATTGGTCAAATCTTGGTATAATAGTAACCGTTCATATATGTAGAAGTTCCCACAAGGTGGGTTGTAGATAATTTCCCAAAGAGGGATCGAAAAATGCAATAGTAGTGATGGCAGGTGAAGAAATTGTACATTGGCATATTATTAGTAATGTTAAGAATGATGGTATACAGAAGTAAAAACGTAGGGACAGAGGGAATATCATAGGTTAAAGAAGAATGGGTAAGGAAGGCAACATAAAAAGTGTAGGCATGCATCCATTTTGAAGTAATGTATAATCTATATCTTAAAATAAGTAAAATTGAGATAGCAGCCCTAAAGTACATACGGATGAAGAGGGAAGATTGGAGGGAAAATTGGGGAAAAAAGTTTGTTAGAAAAAGAACAATATATATAATGAGAAGGTAAGCAAAAGGAATACCTTTTCGAGGAGAGTCCAGACGAAAAATTTGCATTGGAGAGGAAAGATTGACATTAATACGAACTATTAGGGTGGTAAAACTCAGAGTCCTATTAGTTTGAGAGTGATTGCATCTTGCTTGCATAAAATAGACAAAATGTAGAAAAAAGTTAGCATTGGCATTATTAAGATAGAAGCCTAGTAGATCTGTAGATATGAAGAGCATTAGTATAAGAAAAGAGGGAAGTAACATATATAATGAGACAATGTAGACACACAAAAAGGTTATAAGGTAAATAATAGGAAAAGATCCCACAAGGTGGGCTGGTAGTTGGTTCCCTACAAGGGATCAATAAATGTTGTAGTAAATAATAATAGTACACTTAGCATAAGAGATGTTAGCTAGGAAAGAGAAACTAAGGCAAATAGGGAGAAGCATTAAAGTACATAAGGAAAAGTCTATTCAGTAGATTTCAATTAAAGACCAAGAAGGGAGGATTAGATATAAAGGATTGAGAAAATGCCCAGAAAAGGAAGTAAATAAACATTCGAAACAAAGGTGAAAACATAAACAAGAGGCAATGTAATTGAAAAGAGGGTATAAAAAACACAAATGATAGATAAACCATAATCAGAGCAGTTAGGTGATCGGACATTAATCATCATGGATACATATAATACTCTAAATATAGATGAGGACATAAAAAGAAAATATTGTAAATAGCAGAATATAACAAGGATTGTTGATTTATAGATTAGATGGGAAAGAGAATTGTACCGTCGCAGCAGAAACAACCCAAAGCTTCTAATCCAAGAGGGGGACCAAAAAGAGATGTCAATATCCCATATTTGGAAAATGGAAGGCATTAGAATGAATTTGCAACCAAAGGTAGAAATGTTTGAGATAAAAACCGGATTAAAAGAAATATAAAATAACCAGAGTAAACCCAAGAAAAGAACTGTCGAAAGGGGATAGAGAAAGTTAAGAAAAAGAACCACAGATGCAAGACGAATATTCGAAAGGGTGCCAGAAAACCCTAGCCGGTTCACGAATCTTGAGGGGTGCCGGGAATGACCCACTAGTTGAATCGTCAACCGGAAGTAAAAAATTGTAACATCCGCCGCGGGGAAAATCCAGATCAAAAGGATCTCGGGAACCCTTTGTCGCAAAAATTGACATCTGCAAAGGGAAGAAGGAAAAAAAAAGATGAGTGAAAAAAGGGGAAACGGAGATAAACCTTAATGCAAAATAAAAGGGAAATCGTAGAATGAACAAAAATTAAAAGTAACAGAGGGACGATGGTCCGGTTCATATTCCATAGACAAGTCGGATCGGAGCGTGGTGGGTTTGCGTGAAACCCTAAAAATGGAGCGCCTAGTGGACGAGAAACCCCGCTTAACAGAGAAAAGAGAAACGATCGGTGGTAGATCCATTCACCTGGTAGGATAGATCTGATCCAAATTAAGAAAAGACCTTGGGTAGATTGATGATAGAATGCCCGGTTCTCGCAAGACATAAGGGAAAAAATATGTCAGACCAGAAAGGCAAATAAAATGGGAAAAAGAAAAATAAAATTTTTTTATGGTGGGATAACCCTCAATAATCTCTTACCTTGATCCATGGAAACCAATTTGCTGGAATTGTCTCGAACAAGCATCAAACGCGGCAGAGAAAGACAAAGAGCCGTGAGGGGGAAGGGGAAAGGAAAAAATGGAGGGATGAGTGCGGCTGAAATGGGGGGGAGTTGAAAGGACAAATCCAAAAGCAAAAAACGGAACCCAGGAAAATTGAGAGAGAATTGAGAGCCATCCCACCCGTTACCCGTTAGAATTTTAACTACCTGTTGAACTTTTAACTAAGTAAAAAGCACAGAAATTAAGGTTTTGCAATATAATTCTGTTGAAAAGCTCCTAATCAATTACATGAACTCCTAAAATTTGATTAAAACTTGTTTTGCGGTCTCTCTTGTAGAGGTTTCGGACGAGCAGGTCGAAATGGGCCTTTCAATGGACCCGTTGGAATTTTATCTAAGTAAAAATTACAGAAATTGAGGTTTTACAATATAATTGTGTTGAAAAGGTCCTAATCAATTATTTGAACTCCTAAAATTTGATTAAAACTTGTTTTGTGGTCCTTTTTGTAGTGGTTTCTAACGAGCGGGTCGAAATGGGCCTTTCAATGGACCCGTTGGAATTTTAACTAAGTAAAAAGTACAGGAATTGAGGTTTTGCAATATAATTGTGTTGAAAAGCTCCAAATAAATTACACGAAATCCTAAATTTTGATTAAAACTTGTTTTGCGGTCCTTTTGTAGAGGTTCCGGACAAGCAGGTCGAAATGGGCCTTTCAATTGACCCGTTGGAATTTTAACAGAGTGAAAAGTATAGAAATTTAGGTTTTACAATATAATTGTGTTGAAAAGCTCCTAATCAATTATTTGAACTCATAAATTTGATTAAAACTTGCTCTGCGGTCCTTTTTGTAGAGGTTTCGGACGAGCAGGTCGAAATGGGCCATTCAATGGACCCGTTGTAATTCTAACAGAGTAAAAAGTACAGAAATTAAGGTTTTACAATATAATTGTGTTGAAAAGCTCCTAATCAATTTTTTGAACTCCTAAAATTTGATTAAAACTTGTTTTGTAGTCTTTTTTGTAGAGGTTTCGGACGAGCAGGTCGAAAATGGGCCTTTCAATGGACCCGTTGTAATTGTAATTGAGTAAAAAGTACAGAAATTGAGGTTTTGCAATATAATTGTGTTGAAAAGCTCCTAATCAATTATTTGAACTCCTAAAATTTGATTAAAACTTGTTTTGCGGTCCTTTTTGTAGAGGTTTCAGAAGAGAATGTCGAAATGGGTTCAGTGGACCCGTTTGAATTTTAACAGAGTAAAAAGTACAGAAATTGAGGTGTTGCAAAATAATTGTGTTGAAAAAGCTCCTAGTCAATTATTTGAACTCCTAAAATTTGATTAAAACTTGTTATGCGGTCTTTTTTGTAGAGGTTTTAGACGAGCAGGTCGAAATGGGCTTTTCAATGGACCCTTTGGAATTTTAACTGAGTAAAAAGTACATAAATTGAGGTTTTACAATATAATTGTGTTGAAAAGCTCCTAATCAACTATTTGAACTCCTAAATTTTGATTTAAACTTGTTTTGCGGTCCTTTTTGTAGAAGTTTCTGACGAGCGGGTTGAAATGGGCCTTTCAATGGACCTGTTGGAATTTTAACTAAGTAAAAATTACAGAAATTTAGGTTTTGCAATATAATTCTGTTGAAAAGCTCCTAATCAATTACACGAACTTCTAAAATTTGATTAAAACTTGTTTTTCGGTCTTTTTTGTAGAGGTTTCGGACGTGTAGATCGAAATGGGCCTTTCAATGGACCCGTTGGAATTTTATCTGAGTAAAAAGTACAGAATTTGATGTTTTACAATATAATTGTGTTGACAAGGTCCTAATCAATTATTTGAACTCCTAAAATTTGATTAAAACTTGTTTTGTGGTCCTTTTTGTAGAGGTTTCTTACGAGCGGGTTGAAATGGGCCTTTCAATGGACCCGTTTGAATTTTAACTAACTAAAAAGTAAAAAAAAAAATAAGGTTTTACAATATAATTGTGTTGAAAAGCTCCTAATCAATTACACGAACTCCTAAAATTTGATTAAAACTTGTTTTGCGGTCGTTTTTGTAGAGGTTTCGAACGAGTAGGTCGAAATGGGGCTTTCAATGGACCCGTTGGAATTGCAACTGAGTAAAAAGTACATAAATTGAGGTTTTACAATATAATGTTGTTGAAAAGCTTCTAATTAATTATTTGAACTCCTAAAATTTGATTAAAACCTGTTTTGCGGTCCTTTTTGTAGAGGTTTCGGACGAGCAGGTCGAAATGGGCCTTTCAATGGACCCGTTGGAATTTTAACTGAGTAAAATGTACAGAAATTGAGGTTTTGCAATATAATTGTGTTGAAAATCTCCTAATCATTTATTTGAACTCCTAAAATTTGATTAAATTTGTTTTGCGGTCCTTTTTGTAGAGGTTTCGGATGAGCGGGTCAAAATGGGACTTTCAATGGACCGGTTGGAATTTTAACAGAGTAAAAAGTATAGAAATTTAGGTTTTGCAATATAATTTTGTTAAAAAGGTCTTAATCAATTATTTGAACTCCTAAAATTTGATTAAAACTTGTTTTGCAGTCCTTTTAGTCGAGATTTCAGACGAGCAGGTCTAAATGGGCCTTTCAATGGACCCGTTTGAATTTTAACTTACTAAAAAGTACAGAAATTGAGTTTTTATAACATAATTGTGTTGAAAAGCTCCTAATAAATTACACAAACTCCTAAAATTTGATTAAAACTTGTTTTGCGGTCTTTTTTTAGAGGTTTCGGACGAGCAGGTCGAAAATGGGCCTTTCAATGGTCCCGTTGGAATTGCAATTGAGTAAAAGGTAAAGAAATTGAGGTTTTACAATATAATTGTGTTGAAAAGCTCCTAATCATTTATTTGAACTCCTAAAATTTGATTAAAACATGTTTTGCGGTCCTTTTTGTAGAGGTTTCGGACGAGCAGGTCGAAATAGGCCTTTCAATGGACCCGGTGGAATTTTAACTGAGTAAAAAGTACAGAAATTGATGTTTTGCAATATAATTGAGTTGAAAAGCTCCTAATCAATTACACGAACTCCTAAAATTTGATTAAAACTTGTTTTGCGGTTTTTTGTAGAGGTTTTGGACGAGCAGGTCGAAATGGGCTTTTCAATGGACCCGTTGTAATTTAAACTGAGTAAAAAGTACAAAAATTGAGGTTTTGCAATATAATTGTGTTGAAAAGCTCCTAATCAATTACACGAACTCCTAAACTTTGATTAAAACTTATATTGCAGTCTTTTTGTAGAGGTTTCGTACGAGCTGGACGAAATGGGCCTTTCAATGGACCCGTTGGAATTACAACTGAGTAAAAGGTACATAAATTGAGGTTTTACAATATAATTGTGTTGAAAAGCTCCTAATCAATTATTTAAACTCCTAAATTTTGATTTAAACTTGTTTTGTGGTCCTTTTTGTAGAGGTTTCGGACGAGCAGGTTGAAATGGCATTTTCAATGGACCCGTTGGAATTGTAACTAAGTAAAAGGTACAGAAATTGAGATTTTACAATATAATTGTATTGAAAAGCTCCGAATCAATTATTTGAACTCCTAAAATTTGATTAAAACTTGTTTTGCGGTCCTTTTTTGTAGAGGTTTCGGACGAGCAGGTCGAAATGGGCCTTTCAATAGACCCGTTGGAATTTTAACTGAGTAAAAAGTACAGAAAATTATGGTTTTGCAATATAATTGTGTTGAAAATCTCCTACTCAATTATTTGAACACGTCAAATTTGATTAAAACATGTTTTGCGGTCGTTTTTGTCTATTTTTCGAACAAGTTGATGTAAATGGGCATTTCAATGGACCCGTTGGAATTTTAATTGAGTAAAAAGTACAGAAATTGAGGTTTTACAGTATAATCATGTTGAAAAGCTCAAAATCAATTAATTGTACTCCTAAAATTTGATTAAAACTTGTTTTGCGGTCCTTTTTGTAGAGGTTTCAGACAAGCAGGTCGAAATGGGCCTTTCAATGGACCTGTTGGAATTTTAACAGAGTGAAAAGTATAGAAATTTAGGTTTTACAATATATTTGTGTTGAAAAGCTCCTAATCAATTACTTGAACTCTTATAATTTGATTAAAACTTGTTTTGCGGTCCTTTTTGTAGAGGTTTCGGACGAGCAGGTCGAAATGGGCCTTTTTATGGACCCGTTGTAATTGTAATAGAGTAAAAAGTACAGAAATTGAGGCTTTACAATATAATTGTGTTGAAAAGCTCCTAATCAATTTTTTGAACTCCTAAAATTTGATTAAAACTTGTTTTGCGGTCTTTTTTGTAGAGGTTTCGGACGAGCAGGTCGAAAATGGGCCTTTCAATGGACCCGTTGTAATTGTAATTGAGTAAAAAGTACATAAATTGAGGTTTTGCAATATAATTGTGTTGAAAAGCTCCTAATCAATTATTTGAACTCCTAATATTTGATTAAAACTTGTTTTGCGGTCCTTTTTGTAGAGGTTTCGAACGAGAATGTCGAAATGGGCATTTCAATGGACCCTTTGGAATTTTAACAGAGTAAAACGTACAGAAATTGAGGTGTTGCAATATAATTATGTTGAAAAAGCTTCTAGTAAATTATTTGAACTCCTAAAATTTGGTTAAAACTTGTTATGCGGTCTTTTTTGTAGAGATTTTGGACGAGCAGGTCGAAATGGGCTTTTCAATGGACCCTTTGGAATTTTAACTGAGTAAAAAGTACAAAAATTGAGGTTTTGCAATATAATTGTGTTGGAAAGCTCCTAATAAATTACACGAACTCCTAAAATTTGATTAAAACTTGTTTTGCAGTCTTTTTTATAGATGTTTCGGACGAGAAGGTCGAAATGGGCCTTTCAATGGACCCGTTGGAATTGCAACTGAGTAAAAAGTACAGAAATTGAGGTTTTACAATATAATTGTGTTTAAAAGCTCCTAATCAACTATTTGAACTCCTAAATTTTGATTTAAACTTGTTTTGCGGTCCTTTTTGCAGAGGTTTTGAACGAGCAGGTCGAAATGGCCCTTTCAATGGACCCGTTGGAATTGCATCTGAGTAAAAGGTACAGAAATTGAGATTTTACAATATAATTGTGTTGAAAAGCTCCGAATCAATAATTTGAAATCCTAAAATTTGATTAAAACTTGTTTTGCGGTCCTTTTTGTAGAGGTTTCAGACGAGCAGGTCGAAATGGGCCTTTCAATATACCCGTTGGAATTTTAACTGAGTGAAAAGTGCAGAAATTTAGGTTTTGCAATATAATTGTGTTGAAAATCTCCTAATCAATTATTTGAACACGTCAAATTTGATTAAAACATGTTTTGCGGTCCTTTTTGTCTATTTTTCGGACAAGCAGATGTAAATGGGCATTTCAATGGACCTGTTGGAATTTTAACTGAGTAAAAAGTACATATATTGAGGTTTTACAGTATAATTGTGTTGAAAAGCTCCTAATCAATTAATTGTACTCCTAAAATTTGATTAAAACTTGTTTTGTGGTCCTTTTTGTAGAGGTTTCTGACGACGGGGTCGAAATGGGCATTTCAATGGACCCGTTGGAATTTTAATAGAGTAAAAAGTACAGAAATTGAGGTGTTGCAATATAATTGTGTTGAAAAAGCTCCTAGTCAATTATTTGAACTCCTAAATTTTGATTAAAACTTGTTATGCGGCCTTTTTTGTAGAGGTTTTGGACGAGCAGGTCGAAATGGGCTTTTCAATGGACCCTTTGGAATTTTAACTGAGTAAAAAGTACAAAAATTGAGGTTTTGCAATATAATTGTGTTGGAAAGCTCCTAATAAATTACACGAACTCCTAAAATTTGATTAAAACTTGTATTGCAGTATTTTTTATAGATGTTTCGGACGAGCAGGTCGAAATGGGCCTTTCAATGGACCCGTTGGAATTGCAACTGAGTTAAAAGTACATAAATTGAGGTTTTACAATATAATTGTGTTTAAAAGCTCCTAATCAACTATTTGAACTCCTAAATTTTGATTTAAACTTGTTTTGCGGTCCTTTTTGTAGAGGTTTCGAACGAGCAGGTCAAAATGGCCCTTTCAATGGACTCGTTGGAATTGCAACTGAGTAAAAGGTATAGAAATTGAGATTTTACAATATAATTGTGTTGAAAAGCTCCGAATCAATAATTTGAACTCCTAAAATTTGATTAAAACTTGTTTTGCGGTCCCTTTTGTATAGGTTTCGGACGAGCAGGTCGAAATGGGCCTTTCAATATACCCGTTGGAATTTTAACTGAGTGAAAAGTGCAGAAATTGAGGTTTTGCAATATAATTGTGTTGAAAATCTCCTAATCAATTATTTGAACACGTCAAATTTGATTAAAACATGTTTTGCGGTCCTTTTTGTCTATTTTTCGGACAAGCGGATGTAAATGGGCATTTTAATGGACCTGTTGGAATTTTAACTGAGTAAAAAGTACATATATTGAGGTTTTACAGTATAGTTGTGTTGAAAAGCTCCTAATCAATTAATTGTACTCCTAAAATTTGATTAAAACTTGTTTTGTGGTCCTTTTTGTAGAGGTTTCTGACGAGGGGGTCGAAATGGGCATTTCAATGGACCCGTTGGAATTTTAACAGAGTAAAAAGTACAGAAATTGAGGTGTTGCAATATAATTGTGTTGAAAAAGCTCCTAGTCAATTATTTGAACTCCTAAATTTTGATTAAAACTTGTTATGCGGCCTTTTTTGTAGAGGTTTTGGACGAGCAGGTCGAAATGGGCTTTTCAATGGACCCTTTGGAATTTTAACTGAGTAAAAAGTACAAAAATTGAGGTTTTGCAATATAATTGTGTTGGAAAGCTCCTAATAAATCACACCAACTCCTAAAATTTGATTAAAACTTGTATTACAGTATTTTTTATAGATGTTTCGGACGAGCAGGTCGAAATGGGCCTTTCAATGGACCCGTTGGAATTGCAACTGAGTTAAAAGTACATAAATTGAGGTTTTACAATATAATTGTGTTTAAAAGCTCCTAATCAACTATTTGAACTCCTAAATTTTGATTTAAACTTGTTTTGCGGTCCTTTTTGTAGAGGTTTCGAACGAGCAGGTCGAAATGGCCCTTTCAATGGACTCGTTGGAATTGCAACTGAGTAAAAGGTATAGAAATTGAGATTTTACAATATAATTGTGTTGAAAAGCTCCGAATCAATAATTTGAACTCCTAAAATTTGATTAAAACTTGTTTTGCGGTCCTTTTTGTATAGGTTTCGGACGAGAAGGTCGAAATGGGCCTTTCAATATACCCGTTGGAATTTTAACTGAGTGAAAAGTGCAGAAATTGAGGTTTTGTAATATAATTGTGTTGAAAATCTCCTAATCAATTATTTGAACACGTCAAATTTGATTAAAACATGTTTTGCGATCCTTTTTGTCTATTTTTCGGACAAGCGATTGTAAATGGGCATTTCAATGGACCCGTTGGAATTTTAACTGAGTATAAAGTACAAAAATTGAGGTTTTACAGTATAATTGTGTTGAAAAGCTCCTAATCCATTAATTGTGCTCCTAAAATTTGATTAAAACTTGTTTTGTGGTCCTTTTTGTAGAGGTTTCTGACGAACGGGTCGAAATGGGCCTTTCAATGGACCTGTTGGAATTTTAACTAAGTAAAAAGTACAAAAATTAAGGTTTTGCAATATAATTCTGTTGAAAAGCTCCTAATCAATTACACGGACTCCTAAAATTTGATTAAAACTTGTTTTGCGGTCTTTTTTGTAGAGGTTTCGGACGAGAAGTCAAAATGGGCCTTTCAATGGACCCGTTGGAATTTTATCTGAGTAAAAAGTACAGAAATTAAGGTTTTACAATATAATAGTGTTGAAAAGGTCCTAATCAATTATTTGAACTCCTAAAATTTGATTAAAACTTGTTTTGTGGTCATTTTTTGTGGTTTCTGACGAGCGGGTCGAAATGGGCCTTTGAATGGACCCGTTTGAATTTTAACTAAGTAAAAAGTACAGAAATTGAGGTTTTGCAAGATAATTGTGTTGAAAAGCTCCAAATAAATTACAGGAACTCCTAAAATTTGATTAAAACTTGTTTTGCGGTCCTTTTTGTAGAGGTTTCGGACGAGGAGGTCGAAATGGGCCTTTCAATGGACCCATTGGAATTTTAACAGAGTGAAAAGTATAGAAATTTAGGTTTTACAATATAATTGTGTTGAAAAGCTCCTAATCAATTATTTGAACTCTTAAAATTTGATTAAAACTTGTTTTGCGGTCTTTTTTGTAGAGATTTCGGACGAGCAGGTCGAAATGGGCCTTTCAATGGACCCGTTGTAATTGTAATGGAGTAAAAAGTTCAGAAATTGAGGTTTTACAATATAATTGTGTTGAAAAGCTCATAATCAATTTTTTGAACTCCTGAAATATGATTAAAACTGTTTTTACGGTCTTTTTTGTAGAGGTTTCGGACGAGCAAGTCGAAAATGGGCCTTTCAATGGACCCGTTGTAATTGTAATTGAGTAAAAAGTTCAGAAATTGAGGTTTGCAATATAATTGTGTTGAAAAGCTCCTAATCAATTATTTGAACTCCTAAAGTTTGATTAAAACTTGTTTTGCGGTCCTTTTGTAGAGGTTTCGGACGAGCATGTCGAAATGGGCATTTCAATGGACCCGTTGGAATTTTCACTGAGTAAAAAGTACAGAAATTGAGGTGTTGCAATATAATTTTTTTGAAAAAGCTCCTAGTCAATTATTTGAACTCCTAAAATTTGATTAAAACTTGTTATGCGGTCTTTTATGTAGAGGTTTTGGACGAGCAGGTCGAAATGGGATTTTCAATGGACCCGTTGGAATTTTAACTGAGTAAAAAGTACAAAAATTGAGGTTTTGCAATATAATTGTGTTGGAAAGCTCCTAATAAATTACACGAACTCCTAAAATTTGATTAAACTTGTTTTGCAGTCTTTTTTGTAGATGTTTCGGACGAGCATGTCGAAATGGGCCTTTCAATGGACCCGTTGGAATTGCAACTGAGTAAAAAGTACATAAATTGAGGTTTTACAATGTAACACCCCCTACCCGGCCTGATCGAGAACCGGGTCGGAGAGCGTTACTGGAAACCGATGTGGAAAATCTTTTAATCCTTAATCCTCAAAATCTTCTTAATATCTTGACTTAGTGAAACTTATTGAATCCTTTTTTTAAACTATATGACTTAGTAATTGAATCCTTTAATCCCCAATCTTGTAATCTTTACCGGGTTTACGAATTAATATATTTAAACTCATAAAAGCCAAAAAGAGGATGCCCGTATCGAAACGCCCTAAGCCGTTTCGGTACGGGTTGATCACTGTCAAAATTTTGACTCTTTCTTCCTGACCGTTTCGATATGGCTTGACCCGTATCGGTTCGGGTTGACCGACCTTGACTTGACTTGGACCCGTTTCGAAACCAGTTTCGAAACAAGGGTCGACAGTGGCAAAAGTGTTCCGAAACGGCATCACTTCGTTTCGGTACAGGGGTCGACAGTAGCAAAACTGTTCCGAAACGGCATCTCCTTGTTTCGGAACGCTCTGTCTCACAGGCTTATTTTTGGTTAGCCGTACCGAAACGCCATCACTCGTTCCGATACGGTGACCTGTAATAACAGAATTTTATCTGGTTTTTGAGGCTTTTACCATACCAAACCACGTCCGATTAAGCCGAAACTTTGTAGACAACTTATTTCTACCAGTGTTTACCAGCATGCAAATTTTTATAGTCATTCCAATAAGTTTACCCCATTTTTACCATAATACCAAAAGCATGTTTTAAACTAGTTTAGCCAAAAGTCTAGAAAGTCATATTTAAGCCTTTAAGCTTATTACAAAATAGACAAGCCTTTACCACAACAAAAAGAGCATAGTGACTATGATAGCTACCTTGCCATTTCACTAGGAGTTATATTGTAAGTACATTACTTGATATGGAGTAGTGACTTGTCTTGCAACCGATCCGATTCTTCAAGAAACGACTTCCTAACCTGAGAATGCATGAAGATAGACACATTAGGCTCTCAAGCCTAGTGAGGTAATCATATAACAACAAATAAAGAATGACATGAGTACATTTATTATAAATCCATATAATCATCTTAATGCTTAATATAAATACATGGTTGATTTGTATGAAGCTTAAACAATCATCAATTTTCCTTGGATGGAATTAAGTTCATGGATACTCGAATTCCCCCGCCTCGCCAAAACATAAATGGTCTTATTTCCTCCGCCTCACCAATTGACCAATAACAACACATCCCTCCGCCTCGCCAATCATCATAGGCCGTAGCCTTAGGACCGTAGTCCACCCGAAACACTGAGCTCATGAATTCTATGGCATGCCAATTGTATCCCGAGTTATTCCAATCCAAGGCATAACATATCTATAATTTCCAATGAATCTTAATAGAACAATGACATGATAAATTTCATATTTTCAACATAGCCAATAACTCTTGCACATATAACTTGACATAGAGTTCCATAACAATGCTTACCTCAATGACAATGTACACTGGCTATAGTCAATGCTTAAATGATGACTTACCGACACTTACCCAAGTGTCCAACTTATTATCCGATGCTTTCGCCTTGATTGTAATATTTAGCGAATAGATAATAAACACCAAATGACAATCCGGGAAGGCGTTTCGCCTAACCCGAAACTCCGATTACACTCACCTTTACAATCCGAAGCTTCAAGGCTCTCGGATGGAAATTCCTTTGTTTTTAACTTGAGATGAAGATGGTGTATCTTCTATTCCTCCTTCTTGAGCTAGGAAAATTAATGGAAGATCATTAGAATCGAGATTTCGATATCGAGATCTATATAACAATACCACAATCGGTATCCGATTCAATATGAGCAACTTATCAAAATATCTATGATCCAATCAAACCCTAACTTAAGATTGAAGCTAATTTAATCATGGAATCTAACAATTAACCAAAGAATATAGCTTACCCGGTTACTAGCAAGGGTTCGATATTGACAAGGTCGAGAGATTATGAAACTTGAAACTCCTCCAATGGAGGTGTGTGCTTAGGTGAGGAAGAAGAAGATGGTGAATTGCTCCCTTAGACAATTTTCGGTGGTTCTCATAAAGCTTAACAAACCAATTTTAATTTGTGAGCTTTCCTTCATTTGAAGGAAAGCAATCTGAAGACTCCACGTATGGAGTGCTTTAAAGTAAAATTGGTCCATTTACATAATTGGTCCCTCCTCTTCCTTACTTTCCTGAATTGTCCCTTTATTTCATAATTCCTACAATATGGTCACTAGATGCTTGATATTACATAATAAACTTAAATTTGAATGCTTTTAAGCCTGATTAATATTCGATAGCAATAATTAGCTTGTCAGAGGAACCTCTAAAGCTTTATCGGACTAAGAATTTCCTATCGCCGAAATGAATTCCGACTAGGCCGACTTTCGGGGTGTTACAACTCTCCCCCCTTAAGAAAAATTCATCCTCGAATTTTAACCTGAACCGAAGAGATGCGGATATTGTTGTCTCATAACTTCTTCAGGCTCCCAGGTGGCTTCTTCAATTTTGTGACTCCTCCAAAGTACCTTAACCAAAGGTACAATCTTGTTACGAAGCCGCTTTGTCTTCTTAGCAAGAATTCGCACCGGTTCTTCTTCATAGGATAAGTCTGACCTAAGTTCCACAGATTCAGGTTCCACAACGTACGAGGGATCAGATCGGTACTTCCGAAGCATTGATACATGGAAGACATCATGGATTTTATTCAACTCTGAAGGCAAAAGGAGCCGATATGCCACCGGACCGACCTTTTCAACTATTTCAAAGGGTCCAATGAAACGAGGGCTCAGTTTTCCCTTTTTGCCAAACCTCAGAATTTTCTTCCATGGTGATACTTTAAGAAAGGCTTTTTCACCTACTTCGTATTGAATGTCTCTTCGTTTAAGATCAGCATAAGCTTTTTGCCGATCAAAGGCAGCTTTGAGGCGATCGTGAATAATAGCGACTCGTTCCTCAGTCTCACGAAGCAACTCGGGGCCTAACACCTTTCCCTCACCCAGCTCAGACCAACACAAGGGTGTTCTACAACGTCTACCATATAATGCTTCATACGGTGCCATTTGAATGGACGCCTGGTAGCTGTTATTATAAGCAAATTCAACATTAGGTAAGGACTTCTCCCACGTCCCACCGAAGTCAATAATGCAAGCACGTAGCATATCCTCCAAAATATGAATAACTCGTTCTGACTGACCATCAGCCTGAGGGTGAAAGGCTGTACTAAGATTGACTCTTGTGCCCAGGGCTCCTTGTAAGGTTCTCCAAAATTGAGATGCAAACCGCGGATCTCGATCCGAAATGATAGATTCAGGCACACCATGAAGTCGGATCACTTCCTTAATGTACAAGCCAGCTAGCTTAGGGAGACCGTAGTCCATTCTGATACGTATGAAATGAGCTGACTTTGTAAATCGATCTACAATAACCCAAATAGCATCATGCTTAGCAGGGGTTAATGGTAGACCACTAACAAAGTCCATGGTGATCTTTTCCCATTTCCACTTCGGTGGATCAATGGGCTGTAAAAGCCCGGTAGGAGCACAATGTTCTGCCTCAACCCGTTGACAAGTGAGGCATTTCGAGATATGATCAACAATAGCTTGCTTCATGCCTGGCCACCAGAAAAGCTCACGTAAATCCTTGTACATTTTCACAGACCCCGGGTGAACAAAGAAAGAACTTGAGTGTGCTTCAACAAGAATATCTTTACGGAGAGTTTCATTATTTGGTACACAAACCCGATCATGAAAACATAAGAGTCCTTCAGCATTAATTCTGAAATCCGGGTTATCAGGTAATTTAGAAACGATGGTTTGAAGCTCGGAATCTTGTTCTTGCAAATCTTTGATTCGAGAAATAACAGTAGACTGAACTTGAAGTTCAGCTACAAGACATTGATGTTTTCGAAGCCTGAAATGAGCATTAACTGCCCGAGGAGCTACAAGAAGGAAAAAGGTAACAATGAATCATTACCCCTTGATACACTTATAACCTTAACTTCATGAACAAACTTACCAGGCAAAGGTTTGCGGCTGAGTGCATCAGCTACAACATTGGCCTTCCCCGGATGATAATCAATGACTAAATCATAGTCCTTAAGAAGTTCCATCCACCTTCGCTGTCGCAAATTTAGCTCCTTCTGCGTTAACAAATACTTGAGGCTTTTGTGATTAGTGAAAAGATAGCATTTCTCTCCGTAGAGGTAATGCCTCCAAATTTTCAACGCAAAAACAACCGCAGCCAATTCTAAATCATGTGTGGGATAATTCATTTCATGGGGCTTAAGTTGTCTTGAAGCGTAAGCAATAACCTTACCTTCTTGCATCAATACACACCCTAACCCAAGATGTGAAGCATCACTATAAACAGTGTAGTCTTTTCCAGACTCAGGCTGAGTCAGGACAGGTGCATGGGTTAGGACTTGTTTCAGTTGATCAAAACTTCGCTGCTGATCTTCAGTCCATATAAAAGGTGTCTCCTTCCGCAACAATTTTATCAAAGGAGCAGCTAACATAGAGAATCCCTTCACGAACCTGCGGCAATATCCCGCAAGTCCAAGAAAACTCCTAACTTCACCTACATTCTTAGGTGGGTGCCAATCTACCACAGCTTGTATTTTCTTCGGGTCCACTTGAATGCCCGAAGCCGATACAACATGCCCCAAAAAGGATACTTCGGTGAGCCAGAACTCACACTTAGAAAATTTTGCGTACAACTGCTTCTCTCTTAGAGTTTGGATTACAATTCGAAGATGATCTCGATGTTCCGCTTCATTCTTTGAATAGATCAAGATGTCATCTATAAAAACCACAACAAACTTATCAAGATAGGGCCTAAACACACGATTCATTAGATCCATGAAAGCTGCAGGAGCATTCGTCAGTCCCAAAGGCATCACTAAGAATTTGTAATGTCCATATCTTGTACGAAACGCTGTTTTGGTCACGTCACACTCCTTGACTTTAATCTGATAATACCCCAACCTTAAATCGATCTTAGAGAACACGGAAGCATCCTTTAACTGATCAAACAAATCATCGATCCTCGGTAGAGGATACTTATTCTTGATGGTAACTTTATTTAGTTGCCTGTAGTCGATGCATAAACGCATCGAACCATCCTTCTTCTTAACAAAGAGGACCGGAGCTCCCCTGGGTGAAGAGCTGGGTCTTACAAAGCCCTTATTCATAAGGTCTTGGATTTGTGTTTTTAACTCCTTTAATTCCACAGATGCCATTCTATAAGGTGCGATAGAGACTGGTGCAGTCCCAGGTTGCACTTCAATACCAAATTCAACTTCACGGGTTGGGGGCAATCCCGGAAGCTCATCCGGAAAAACATCCAGAAATTCATTCACCGTAACAATATCATTAATCTGAGATTCATTCTTGGGCTCAATGGTCAATGTGAACAGCATAGAATTCCGAGATTCCACTAAGGTTATTCTTTCCTTACCCAGTCCTCGAAGATACAACTTCCGCTTGCCACAATCTACCCATGCCTGATGTTTACCAAGCCAATCCATACCTAGAATTGCATAAATGGATTAGCAAGACCAAGAAATTCGCAGGGAACGGAATCCCTTGAATCATGATTGGGCAATTCTTACATACTAAGTTTAAAACAACACAGTCGCCCAAGGGGTTTGTTACAGACATCTTTGTTACTAAAGGTTCACTAGACATCTTATGCTTCCTTACAAACTCCAAACTTATGAAGGAGTGTGTAGATCCAGGATCAATTAATACATACAAAGAACATGAATATAACATAACGATACCTGCTATGACATCAGGCTCATCATCCTCCTCACGACTCCTTACATGATACATTTGTGCAGAAGCTTTTGACTCTTGTTTGTTGTTCTGCTTCCTAGATCCACCTGGCCTTCCTGAAGTTCCTGACTGTACTTGTCTCGCTCCTTTTCCCCGAAAGGACTGAGCAGGCGATGAAGTATCCCCTAGCACAGCAACTATCTTTGACGGGTTCTGGGGACAGTCTCTAATAAAATGTCCCTGCTCTCCACAGAAGAAGCACGCCCCTGTCTGCCTGCGAAATTGCCCTGCTACGTGTCGCTTTTGACAAAAGTTACAAACTGGATGCTGAACACCTCGGTTAGAACCTCCTGTACTCTCCAAAGAAGCCGCCTTGGACCAAGACTGAGTAATAGACTGCGGTCTCTCAATATTCTCTACACGGGAAGGCTGAGAGTATGAAGTCTGCTTCGAGACTTGGTATTTACCTTTCTTGTTCCATTTGGGAGGTCGGGAATCACTCCACGCCCTCTTCTCAAATCTATTAGACATGTTCCCCCTCTGGATTTTCTGTGCAGCTTCAATTGCCTTCACACGATTCACCAGATCCTGGAAATTTGTGATTCCCAGAGCAGTAAACATAGGCCGAAACTCATCACTCAACCCAGCAATGATCATTCGACACTTATCCTCTTCTTTCCTTATAAATTCGGCTCCATATCGGCAGTACTTACAGAAGTCATGGATGTACTGCTCGATTGGTTTCCCTCCTTGCTTCAAATGGAGGAAGATGCTTCGTCTCTCCGCAAGATAGTACTCGCTGATGTACTTGTTTCTGAATTCTTTAAGGAAAAATTCCCAGGTGACTGATTCTTCTGGAACTGTAAGAATAGTGGTCTCCCACCACATTAAAGCTTCATCTGTCAATAAAGCTATGGCATATTCCAGCTTGTGTTCATCAGAACACTGCAATTGTTTATTCAAGATGCGGAGAGTGTTATCCAACCAATATTCAGCTATCTCCGGGTTATCGTCATCTTGTCCCGTGAATGAATAAGCCCACAACGAAGCCAATTTGTCTACAGGGGCTCTGACATACTGAGCAACAGGGGGATTAGGCTGGACTGGTGGGGTTGCTTGCATTGCAGTCATAAACTGCTTAAACATGTTGGCCATGTTTTGATAACATTCGGCCTGAGCGGTAGGTGCTACAGGCTCAGCAACCTGTTTAGGAAGATCCTGCGGTTGCGGTGGATTTGGAGGATTCCCTCCTCCTACCTCCTCGCCATGAGTCAAGGAGCCAGCAGTTTGCTCGTCTACGTGAGCTTCAATCGTTGCAGACGTATTTATATGAAAAATCGGATTAGTCGACAAGTCACAATTTACACAAATAAAACTCCTAGTGGCAAGGTAACACAATAAACAATACAAGCACGCATATGTTTAGTCCAGAACCGACTTGTAACCCCCGTAGCCCGGCCTGGACGGTTGACCCGAACCACGAAGATTACACGGGGAAAACCAAAGTCAACCCGAAAGTCAACCTTGATTAACGACCCTTTTTTTTTCTTTTTAGTCTTGTCTAGATGCACATTAACCTTAAGTGTGATCATACAAGCAACATATCAAAAGATCACAAACATCAGAGATCAAACAGGGACCCAATTGAACAAATTACAACTTTAGGGACCAAATTGTAAATTCTGATAAATTAAGGGACTTAGCCCAAATTAAAGTTACCATCTTGAAATTAGTCAGGTTTCATGCACCTCTGTGAAATTTCAGCTTAAAAGGACATCCACAGCTCATGCAATTGATCACACAAGATTTAGGACCAAAACGCAAACATTTCAAAACATGTAACTACCATGTCAGCCCCCTAACGGTCGACCGTTCCGAAACAGGCTAGCCCTGTTCCGAAACACGGGCCGTTCCGAAACGGGTTCCGGAACATGGCCTCGGCAGAGGCTAAACCGTTCCGAAACGGTGCATACCGTTTCGGACGCCTGGGTTCATGCAAGGCACCCGTTCCGAAACGGTACACCCCTGTTCCGAAACGCCTGCACATAAACCAGCAAACAAGCATACTAGATCATGCAATTGGACACTCAAACATGCTCCAAACATCACCAAACTTTACCAGCATGCAATTAAACATATTTAACACATATAAGCATCATCAATTCAGCAAGATAACATCTCATGCAAAAAGCCCCAAATTTAAGGTCATGCTTCCTACACAAGCTATCCACTCAAGCATCAACTTGCAAAACAAGCTTATAAGGTTCAATCCAAAAATCAGCAACATCAACCACATTCAACATACTTAGGGAGTTATAAACACCTCCCAAAACAAATACATTGGTCCCCCATTGCCAAAAACATACAAAAGCTAAAACACTTATAAAACCTTCATACATTGAGCTTTACTTGTACTTGTTTGCTTGCCTCCTCTTGCTGCCCTCAATGCACTCTAATGCTCTGCATTATTGAATCAAGAAAACGAGAGAGCGTAAGCCAAAGCTTAGTGAGGAGTGCTCTTTAAAAACCATTCAATAATGCATTTAAAACCATTTGTAAATCATGCTTGTAAACAACCTTTACACATGCTCAAAGCATACTTAAAATCAAGCAATAACATGCTTCCACATTTCCTTTAAACTAGCATCTCATGCTTCAACATAAACATTAAATCATGCATCTCATGCATCTCATGTACAATACATGTCATATTGGCTCAAGTGATACATTTCATTTAGAAATCAAGTTCAACAACTTCCCCCAAGGACTTTTAAACACCTTGGACCCCAAGGACTTTTAAACACCTTGGCCATGGACTTTTAAACACCATGAATGGACCACACAAGGACTTTTAACCACCTTTGTGTCCGTAGCTTGAAATACCCCAAGGACTTTTAAACACCTTGGCCCCAAGGACTTTTAAACACCTTGGCCCCATGGACTTTTAACCACCATGGAAAGGAGCACCTAAGGACTTTTAACCACCTTAGTGTCCGCAACAAGATTCATCCAAGGACTTTTAACCACCTTGATGATCTTAGATAACAAGGCTCACTCAAGGACTTTTAACCACCTTAGTGACCTTCACTTTTACAAACCATCACTTGCCAATACACACTTTATACATCATGTAATCCACTGTTTTAAAGCATTTAAACCAAGCCATTTCATCATGCATTTCAAAGCATTAAATCATCATTTAACAATGCATAAAACAAGGTACTCTTACCTAGAGACACCTTCAACACATGGCTTAAAACATCAGCATAAATCATGCTAAAACATCAGCAATTAACATGCTAAAACATGCTTTCCAAAACAGTAGCAAATCATGCAAAATCATCATTTCACAATTCATCAAAACATGGCCACCACTTTAAGAGAGTAATTCGAAAACTTACACTTGAGCTTAGCAAAGTTGTTTAGACTTATACTAAGCTCCCAAAACCTTCAACCTTTGGTTTAAAAGCTGAAAATCCATTTTCACTCACCGATTACCAAACAAGCCTAGCCAACAAGCTTTCCAAGCTTCCGAAACCTTCCGAAAACACCTCCAAAACTCAAGGATCAACCTCCCCTGTTTCAAGCACATAAAAACAGAACATTAATGCATCCTTATGCATTAAAACACCAGCAACATCAACACAACTCGCTGCTCATCACAAATCTAACAATTTGGCTACCAAACACAACCGAAATCATCTCCAAACACTTCCAAAACTTAACCCAGCCAAGATCCATCACTTCTA
Organism: Hibiscus tridactylites; assembly: GCA_958450335.1. Lineage (NCBI taxonomy): Eukaryota > Viridiplantae > Streptophyta > Magnoliopsida > Malvales > Malvaceae > Hibiscus > Hibiscus tridactylites. The sequence continues at coordinate 48,623,418 of OY288265.1, read as the reverse complement.
ACCATTTTTATACATCAAAAACATGCAAAATGATCACAACCACGTCCTTATACCTCCAGGTATAACAGATCACCAAAAACACTCCAAAAACAACCAAAAACTCAAGCCAAACTTAGGAAATTCAACCTATCCGGGATTGCATTGATTAAACCTCAACTTCTAATCATTTTAGCATTCATTTAACATCATTTTAACACCTCAAAACCCTGCTTAAACAGATCACACGAAATTTTCACCAAAATCACCAAATCTTGCATTTTAGCCAAAAATCAAGATCTCAATTGAAAAGCATTTAATAAAACATGAATCAAGGATTGAGAACTTAGGAATTTCAGTAAAGAACTGATAGTTTAGAGGAGAAGGACGTTCTTACCTCCAAACTTGAATTTCTCCATTTTAGAGCCAAAATGCTTGATGAAACAATTTGCAAATTGAGAGGTTTTGATGATGAGATGATTAGGAATCAAATGAGAGTTGAAATGAGAGATGTAGATGTCAAAATCAGAGAAAGAAATCTGAGGAAATCTTGTTTGGGTAGAGAGAAAATGAGAGAAAAGAGAATTTGAGAGAAAATAGAAAAAAAAAAATTAGTTAAGAATTGGTTAAAATGATTTCCCTCTCTTTTCTTAATCTTTAAAATCAGATTTTAGACTTAAAATATCTTAGAAAAATCTGGAGAAATCCTTTTTGGAATAATAGCTCCTTAAAGATTCAAAGTTTCAATCCTTTATAAAACTGTCCCGCAACTTTCAAAAATTACATTTTGGTCACTAGCCAAAATGTCAACCTTCCGAACCTCATTTTCCAAAATTGATTTCACAGTTCACTTTTATATATTAAAAGATGATTTTAGAATATTTTTCCATATTTTTAATGCAACCCGAACTAGGTTTTCCTAAATTCCCTCTTATATATTCGATCAGCACTTTGACCGAACCGGTCAACGCCAAAACTTCTGAGCCCAAAACCGGGGCGTTACAACTCTCCCCCCCTTAAGAAATTTCGTCCTCGAAATTTACCTGAAGGAAAGAGATAAGGAAACTGCTTCAGCATATCCTCCTTCCGCTCCCACGTGGCTTCCTCAACACCGCGATGCTTCCACAGCACCTTCACCAACTCAATGGTCTTGCCACGAAGAACCTTGCTATCTGAATCCAGAATCTTCACCGGTTCCTCATCATAGGTCAAATCCGGATTCAATTCCACCTCTTCCACAGGCAACACATGCGAAGGATCAGATCGATACCTCCGGAGCATAGAAACATGGAACACATCATGAATCTTCTCCAGCTCCTGGGGTAACCTCAACCGATACGCAACAGGACCAACACGCTCCACAACCTCATACGGTCCAATGTATCTAGGGCTCAACTTACCCTTCCGCCCAAACCTCATCACCTTCTTCCAAGGCGAAACCTTCAAGAACACGCGATCACCCACCGCAAACTCTATCTCCCTACGCTTCAAATCCGCGTAAGACTTCTGCCGATCAGAAGCAGCCTTCAACCGCTCACAAATGAGCTTCACTTTCTCGGTGGTACCTTTCAACAAAGCAGGCATCGAAACCAACTTTTGACCAGTTTCAGCCCAACACAGAGGAGTCCTACACTTCCTCCCATACAGAGCCTCATAAGGTGCCATCTGTATACTTGCCTGAAAACTGTTGTTGTAAGCGAACTCAACCAAAGGCAGATGCTTCTCCCAAGAACCTTGGAACTCTATCACGCAACATCTCAACATATCCTCCAAGATCTGAATAACTCGCTCAGACTGGCCATCCGACTGGGGATGATAGGATGTACTGAAATGCAACCTTGTACCCAGAGCTTGATGTAAACACTGCCAAAAACGCGACGTGAACCTCAGATCCCTATCCGACACGATCGACTTAGGCACACCATGCAACCTCACAACCTCAGCAACGTACAGCTCTGCCAGCTTATCCAAAGAAAACGTAGTATGCACAGGCAAGAAATGTGCACACTTCGTCAGGCGATCCACAATCACCCAAACAGAATTCTTCTTCGACGGAGACAAAGGCAAACCAGATACAAAATCCATGGTAACCCTCTCCCACTTCCATTCAGGGATTTTCAACGGTTGCAACAAACCAGAAGGAACCTGATGTTCAGCCTTAACGCGCTGACACACCAAACACTTGCTCACGAACTCTGCCACATCCTTCTTCAAGCCCACCCAATAGTACTCATCACGAAGATTGCGATACATCTTTGTACTACCAGGATGCATAGCAAAAGGACTACTATGACCTTCAGCTAGAATGGCATGCCTCAACTCAGCATCTGCAGGCACTACTATCCGATTACCAAAACACAACACCCCATCCTCATTAAAACAGAAATCCGAAGGTCTACCCTCCGCGATATCCTGAACATGAGACACCAAGGAATCATCCAACAACTGCTTATCCTTGATCAACTGAACCAACGAAGGTTTCACTTGCAACTCAGCAACAAGACCACCATCCTGCGATATACTCAAGCTAGCAAACATAGCTCTCAGCTCAACAGCTACCTTTCTACTCAAGGCATCCGCAACAACATTGGCCTTTCCAGGATGATACTCTATCGTCAGATCATAATCCTTGAGCAACTCCAACCAACGTCGCTGCCTGAGATTCAACTCCTTCTGAGACATCAGATACCTCAAACTCTTGTGATCCGTGTACACCGTACACTTCTCACCATACAGATAATGCCTCCAGATCTTCAGAGCAAAAACCACTGCAGCCAGCTCAATATCATGCGTAGGATAATTGCGCTCATGCACCTTCAACTGCCGCGACGCATAAGCCACAACCTTACCCTCTTGCATCAGCACACACCCCAAACCAACATAGGATGCATCACTGTAGACTACAAACTCTTTCCCTGATTCAGGCTGAATCAAGATAGGAGCTTGCGTCAAAGCCAACTTCAGCTTCTCAAAAGCTTGCTGTCTCGCTTCTGTCCACTCATACTTAACATCTTTCTGCAGCAACTTCGTCAAAGGAGCAGCAATCTTGGAAAAACCATCCACAAACCTTCGGTAGTATCCTGCCAAACCAAGGAAACTACGAACCTTCTGAACAGACTTAGGAACTTTCCAGTTCATCACCGCTTCAATCTTCTGAGGATCAACACGAATCCCCTCAGCTGAGACCACATGCCCAAGAAAAACAACCTCTCTAAGCCAAAACTCACACTTGCTCAATTTAGCATAAAGCTGATTCTCCAACAAAGCTTGCAACACAACCCTCAAATGCTCTTCGTGCTCTTCCTCAGTACGCGAGTACACAAGGATATCATCAATGAACACCACAACAAACTTGTCCAGGTATTCATGAAAAACACGATTCATCATGTCCATGAAAGCAGCAGGAGCATTTGTCAAACCAAACGGCATCACAAGGAACTCATAATGCCCATACCTTGTCCTGAAAGCTGTCTTAGGCACATCCACATCCTTCACCTTCAATTGATAATACCCTGACCTCAAGTCAATCTTAGAGAACACAGCAGCTCCCCGAAATTGATCAAAGAGATCATCAATCCTCGGCAAAGGATACCGATTCTTGATAGTCAACTTGTTCAGCTGACGGTAATCAATGCACATCCTCATCGTGCCATCTTTCTTCTTCACAAACAAGACAGGAGCACCCCAAGGCGAAACACTCGGCCGGATGAAACACGATCAAGCAACTCTTGCAACTGCGTCTTCAGCTCCTTCAGCTCCTTAGGTGCCATTCTATAGGGAGTAATGGACACAGGAGTGGTATTCTCATACAGCTCAATACCAAACTCCACCTCGCGATTAGGAGGTAAACCAGGCAACTCCTCAGGAAAAACATCAGGAAACTCCTTCACAACCCTGATATCCTGCACCCTCAACTCCTTCGAACTAGGATTCATCACAAAAGCCAGAAAAGCTTCACAACCTTGCCTCAGCATCCTGCTCGCCTCCAAGGTAGAAACAACATTGGCAAGAAACTTCACATTCTCACCAACCACCACCACTTCATAATCATCCGCAAGCCTAAGCGAAACCCGCTTATTCTCACAATCCACAACAGCACGATGCTCAGCAAGCCAATCCATACCAAGGATCACATCAAAACCATAAAAGGGCAACTCCATAAGATCAACAAGAAAGACATGCTCTTGAACAACCAAAGGACACCTTTTATAAAGCTTACGAGTCACAACAGTTTCACCAAAAGAACTAGTGACTCTAACACCAACATCCAAAGACTCAACAGGCAAACCAAGCAACTCAGCATGCTCACGAAGAATGTATGAATGCGTAGATCCAGAATCAATCAAAGAAAGCAATGACAAGGATTGCAAAGTAAAGGTACCTGCAATCACATCTGCATCATTCCTTCCTTCGCGCTGAGCATACACCCTCGCTTGGCCTCCACTCTCAGGTTGAATAGCCACAACATGAGCTACACCGCGCCAACCTTCCTCTCGCCTCTGAAAATTACCACGGCCGCGCCCACGACCTCTCTGCGGTGCTGCAACAACTGGAGCACGCTCTTGACCACCAGCCATCCTCGGACAATCACGTCTCAGATGATCAGCTGAACCACAATTCCAGCACTCATAACCAGCTGCTATCACAGGAGCTTGCACCTCCCTCCCAGCACGAGGACAGTCACGCCTCAAGTGACCACGGGAACCACAAATCCAACAAGCACTAGGGTCAGCTCTAGCATTGCCGCCCCTAGCAGGTGCACCTCCACCTCTCTTAGACGAGGACTGAAACCTCTGATCACGCCCTCTCTTGTTCCGTCCTCCGGAACTATATTCAGCAGCTCTCTTTCCAGAACTAGCTCCAGCACCCTTAGCAGACAAACTCAGGTTCATCTCAATGTCCTTCGATCGACTAACCAACACATCGAAATCATTGTACTCAGCAGCTAACATATAGGTCTTAACCTCCGTCACCAAACCATAACGGAACCTTTCGCGCTCATCAGGTACCAACTCAGGTGCATACTGGCTAAGACGTACAAACTGTACCTCATACTCAGCCACACTCATGTTCCCTTGGGTCAGAGACATGAATTCACGCTTCTTCTCATCCAGATATCTAACTCCCAGATATCTCCTCTTGAACGCATGCTGAAAGAACGTCCATGTAACATCAGCATCAGCCATCCCAGAGATTGTGGTCGTCCACCACGTATAAGCATCACCTTGCAGCAGTGACACCACACATCCCAGCTTCTGCACATCAGTGCAACTCATCTGTCCCAAGACACGCTTGGTACTCTCCAACCATGCTTCAGACCTCTCAGCTGACATACCCCTAAACTCAGTCCCACCAAGACTGCGCAAACGTTCCAAGGGTAGTCTAGCACCAGCATCTCCCTGATGCCCAGCTCCTTGAGCTCCAGCTACTGCTGCTCGAAACGCACCCGCAATAGCTTGTACAAGCACAGACATGTCAGGTATCGCTTGCCCCTGACCAGCTTCAGGTCCTGCAGCTCCAGCACCAGCTGCCTCAGCTCCAGCTCTTTCCCTCTCCGCACCACCACCACCAGGTGGAGGAGGAGGTAACACAGCACTACCAGTGTGCTCATCATTCACATTCCCTTAAGGAGTCGTAGCTCTCGCGCTACTCCTTAACTCTCTACGTGGTGCCATACTTTACCATGCATAACAATACAAAATAAAACAAGTCAGGACCAGCAAGGTAAGCAAATTCCAAGTATTCAAGCTCAATTTCTTTCAAAAAAACAACATCATCCCTTTAGCTTTTGTTTGGCAATGGGTACCCTCATCATGCATCATCACAACATGCATCACATACACATCATCATATCATATCACTGAACATGCTTTCACTCAACAAGCATACCAACCAAACCATGCTTCAATCATGCATTCACACATTCCCAATTACTCGAGAACTCAGCTCTGATACCACCAAATGTAACCCCCGTAGCCCGGCCTGGACGGTTGACCCGAACCACGAAGATTACACGGGGAAAACCAAAGTCAACCCGAAAGTCAACCTTGATTAACGACCCTTTTTTTTTCTTTTTAGTCTTGTCTAGATGCACATTAACCTTAAGTGTGATCATACAAGCAACATATCAAAAGATCACAAACATCAGAGATCAAACAGGGACCCAATTGAACAAATTACAACTTTAGGGACCAAATTGTAAATTCTGATAAATTAAGGGACTTAGCCCAAATTAAAGTTACCATCTTGAAATTAGTCAGGTTTCATGCACCTCTGTGAAATTTCAGCTTAAAAGGACATCCACAGCTCATGCAATTGATCACACAAGATTTAGGACCAAAACGCAAACATTTCAAAACATGTAACTACCATGTCAGCCCCCTAACGGTCGACCGTTCCGAAACAGGCTAGCCCTGTTCCGAAACACGGGCCGTTCCGAAACGGGTTCCGGAACATGGCCTCGGCAGAGGCTAAACCGTTCCGAAACGGTGCATACCGTTTCGGACGCCTGGGTTCATGCAAGGCACCCGTTCCGAAACGGTACACCCCTGTTCCGAAACGCCTGCACATAAACCAGCAAACAAGCATACTAGATCATGCAATTGGACACTCAAACATGCTCCAAACATCACCAAACTTTACCAGCATGCAATTAAACATATTTAACACATATAAGCATCATCAATTCAGCAAGATAACATCTCATGCAAAAAGCCCCAAATTTAAGGTCATGCTTCCTACACAAGCTATCCACTCAAGCATCAACTTGCAAAACAAGCTTATAAGGTTCAATCCAAAAATCAGCAACATCAACCACATTCAACATACTTAGGGAGTCATAAACACCTCCCAAAACAAATACATTGGTCCCCCATTGCCAAAAACATACAAAAGCTAAAACACTTATAAAACCTTCATACATTGAGCTTTACTTGTACTTGTTTGCTTGCCTCCTCTTGCTGCCCTCAATGCACTCTAATGCTCTGCATTATTGAATCAAGAAAACGAGAGAGCGTAAGCCAAAGCTTAGTGAGGAGTGCTCTTTAAAAACCATTCAATAATGCATTTAAAACCATTTGTAAATCATGCTTGTAAACAACCTTTACACATGCTCAAAGCATACTTAAAATCAAGCAATAACATGCTTCCACATTTCCTTTAAACTAGCATCTCATGCTTCAACATAAACATTAAATCATGCATCTCATGCATCTCATGTACAATACATGTCATATTGGCTCAAGTGATACATTTCATTTAGAAATCAAGTTCAACAACTTCCCCCAAGGACTTTTAAACACCTTGGACCCCAAGGACTTTTAAACACCTTGGCCATGGACTTTTAAACACCATGAATGGACCACACAAGGACTTTTAACCACCTTTGTGTCCGTAGCTTGAAATACCCCAAGGACTTTTAAACACCTTGGCCCCAAGGACTTTTAAACACCTTGGCCCCATGGACTTTTAACCACCATGGAAAGGAACACCTAAGGACTTTTAACCACCTTAGTGTCCGCAACAAGATTCATCCAAGGACTTTTAACCACCTTGATGATCTTAGATAACAAGGCTCACTCAAGGACTTTTAACCACCTTAGTGACCTTCACTTTTACAAACCATCACTTGCCAATACACACTTTATACATCATGTAATCCACTGTTTTAAAGCATTTAAACCAAGCCATTTCATCATGCATTTCAAAGCATTAAATCATCATTTAACAATGCATAAAACAAGGTACTCTTACCTAGAGACACCTTCAACACATGGCTTAAAACATCAGCATAAATCATGCTAAAACATCATCAATTAACATGCTAAAACATGCTTTCCAAAACAGTAGCAAATCATGCAAAATCATCATTTCACAATTCATCAAAACATGGCCACCACTTTAAGAGAGTAATTCGAAAACTTACACTTGAGCTTAGCAAAGTTGTTTAGACTTATACTAAGCTCCCAAAACCTTCAACCTTTGGTTTAAAAGCTGAAAATCCATTTTCACTCACCGATTACCAAACAAGCCTAGCCAACAAGCTTTCCAAGCTTCCGAAACCTTCCGAAAACACCTCCAAAACTCAAGGATCAACCTCCCCTGTTTCAAGCACATAAAAACAGAACATTAATGCATCCTTATGCATTAAAACACCAGCAACATCAACACAACTCGCTGCTCATCACAAATCTAACAATTTGGCTACCAAACACAACCGAAATCATCTCCAAACACTTCCAAAACTTAACCCAGCCAAGATCCATCACTTCTAACCATTTTTATACATCAAAAACATGCAAAATGATCACAACCACGTCCTTATACCTCCAGGTATAACAGATCACCAAAAACACTCCAAAAACAACCAAAAACTCAAGCCAAACTTAGGAAATTCAACCTATCCGGGATTGCATTGATTAAACCTCAACTTCTAATCATTTTAGCATTCATTTAACATCATTTTAACACCTCAAAACCCTGCTTAAACAGATCACACGAAATTTTCACCAAAATCACCAAATCTTGCATTTTAGCCAAAAATCAAGATCTCAATTGAAAAGCATTTAATAAAACATGAATCAAGGATTGAGAACTTAGGAATTTCAGTAAAGAACTGATAGTTTAGAGGAGAAGGACGTTCTTACCTCCAAACTTGAATTTCTCCATTTTAGAGCCAAAATGCTTGATGAAACAATTTGCAAATTGAGAGGTTTTGATGATGAGATGATTAGGAATCAAATGAGAGTTGAAATGAGAGATGTAGATGTCAAAATCAGAGAAAGAAATCTGAGGAAATCTTGTTTGGGTAGAGAGAAAATGAGAGAAAAGAGAATTTGAGAGAAAATAGAAAAAAAAAATTAGTTAAGAATTGGTTAAAATGATTTCCCTCTCTTTTCTTAATCTTTAAAATCAGATTTTAGACTTAAAATATCTTAGAAAAATCTGGAGAAATCCTTTTTGGAATAATAGCTCCTTAAAGATTCAAAGTTTCAATCCTTTATAAAACTGTCCCGCAACTTTCAAAAATTACATTTTGGTCACTAGCCAAAATGTCAACCTTCCGAACCTCATTTTCCAAAATTGATTTCATAGTTCACTTTTATATATTAAAAGATGATTTTAGAATATTTTTCCATATTTTTAATGCAACCCGAACTAGGTTTTCCTAAATTCCCTCTTATATATTCGATCAGCACTTTGACCGAACCGGTCAACGCCAAAACTTCTGAGCCCAAAACCGGGGCGTTACACGACTAAACTCTAGCTCTGATACCACAACTGTAACACCCCCTACCCGGCCTGATCGAGAACCGGGTCGAAGAGCGTTACTGGAAACCGATGTGGAAAATCTTTTAATCCTTAATCCTCAAAATCTTCTTAATATCTTGACTTAGTGAAACTTATTGAATCTTTTTTTTTAAAACTATCTGACTTAGTAATTGAATCCTTTAATCCCCAATCTTGTAATCTTTACCGGGTTTACGAATTAATATATTTAAACTCATAAAAGCCAAAAAGAGGCTGCCCGTATCGAAACGCCCTAAGCCGTTTCGGTACGGCTTGATCACTGTCAAAATTTTGACTCTTTCTTCCTGACCGTTTCGATACGGCTTGACCCGTATCAGTTCGGGTTTACCGACCTTGACTTGACTTGGTCCCGTTTCGAAACCAGTTTCGAAACAAGGGTCGACAGTGGAAAAAGTGTTCCGAAACGGCATCACTTCGTTTCGGTACAGGGGTCGACAGTAGCAAAACTGTTCCGAAACGACATCACCTCGTTTCGGAACGCTCTGTCTCACAGGCTTATTTTTGGTTAGCCGTACCGAAACGCCATCACCCGTTCTGATACGGTGACCTGTAATAACAGAATTTTATCTGGTTTTTGAGGCTTTTACCATACCAAACCACGTCCGATTAAGCCGAAACTTTGTAGACAACTTATTTCTACCAGTGTTTACCATAATACCAAAAGTATGTTTTAAACTAGTTTAGCCAAAAGTCTAGAAAGTCATATTTAAGCCTTTAAGCTTATTACAAAATAGACAAGCCTTTACCACAACAAAAAGAGCATAGTGACTACGATAGCTACCTTGCCAATTCACTAGGAGTTATATTGTAAGTACATTACTTGATATGGAGTAGTGACTTGTCTTGCAACCGAACCGATTCTTCAAGAAACGACTTCCTAACCTGAGAATGCATGAAGATAGACACATTAGGCTCTCAATCCTAGTGAGGTAATCATATAACAACAAATAAAGAATGACATGAGTACATTTATTATAAATCCATATAATCATCTTAATGCTTAATATAAATACATGGTTGATTTGTATGAAGCTTAAACAATCATCAATTTTCCTTGGATGGAATTAAGTTCATGGATACTCGAATTCCCCCGCCTCGCCAAAACATAAATGGTCTTATTTCCTCCGCCTCACCAATTGACCAATAACAACACATCCCTCCGCCTCGCCAATCATCATAGGCCGTAGCCTTAGGACCGTAGTCCACCCGAAACACTGAGCTCATGAATTCTATGGCATGCCAATTGTATCCCAAGTTATTCCAATCCAAGGCATAACATATTTATAATTTCCAATGAATCTTAATAGAACAATGACATGATAAATTTCATATTTTCAACATAGCCAATAACTCTTGCACATATAACTTGACATAGAGTTCCATAACAATGCTTACCTCAATGACAATGTACACTGGCTATAGTCAATGCTTAAATGATGACTTACCGACACTTACCCAAGTGTCCAACTTATTATACGATGCTTTCGCCTTGATTGTAATATTTAGCGAATAGATAATAAACACCAAATGACAATCCGGGAAGGCGTTTCGCCTAACCCGAAACTCCGATTACACTCACCTTTACAATCCGAAGCTTCAAGGCTCTCGGATGGAAATTCCTTTGTTTTTAACTAGAGATGAAGATGTTGTATCTTCTATTCCTCCTTGAGCTAGGAAAATTAATGGAAGATCATTAGAATCGATATTCCGATATCGAGATCTATATAACAATACCACAACCGGTATCTGATTCAATATGAGCAACTTATCGAAATATCTATGATCCAATCAAACCCTAACTTAAGATTGAAGCTAATTTAATCATGGAATCTAACAATTAACCAAAGAATATAGCTTACCCGGTTACTAGCAAGGGTTCGATATTGACAAGGTCAAGAGATTATGAAACTTGAAACTCCTCCAATGGAGGTGTGTGCTTAGGTGAGGAAGAAGAAGATGGTGAATTGCTCCCTTAGATAATTTTGGGTGGTTCTCATAAAGCTTAACAAACCTATTTTAATTTGTGAGCTTTCCTTCATTTGAAGGAAAGCAATCTGAAGACTCCACGTATGGAGTGTTTTAAAGTAAAATTGGTCCATTTACATAATTGGTCCCTCCTCTTCCTTACTTTCCTGAATTGTCCCTTTATTTCATAATTCCTACAATATGGTCACTAGATGCTTGATATTACATAATAAACTTAAATTTGAATGCTTTTAAGCCTGATTAATATTCGATAGCAATAATTAGCTTGTCAGAGGAACCTCTAAAGCTTTATCGGACTAAGAATTTCCTATCGCCGAAATGAATTCCGACTAGGCCGACTTTCGGGGTGTCACATACAATATAATTGTGTCTAAAAGCTCCTAATTAACTATTTGAACTCCTAAATTTTGATTTAAACTTGTTTTGTGGTCCTTTTTGCAGAGGTTTCGGACGAGCAGGTCGAAATGGCCCTTTCAGTGGACCCGTTGGAATTGCAACTGAGTAAAAAGTACAGAAATTGAGGTTTTACAATATTATTGTGATGAAAGGTCCTAATCAATTATTTGAACTCCTAAAATTTGATTAAAACTTGATTTTTGGTCCTTTTTGTAGTGGTTTCTGACGAGCGGGTCGAAATGGGCCTTTCAATGGACCCGTTTGAATTTTAACTAAGTAAAAAGTACAAAAATTGAGGTTTTGCAATATAATTGTGTTGAAAAGCTCCAAATAAATTACACGAACTCCTAAAATTTGATTAAAACTTGTTTTGCGGTCCTTTTTGTAGAGGTTTCAGACAAGTAGTTCGAAATGGGCCTTTCAATGGACCCGTTGGAATTTTAACAGAGTGAAAAGTATAGAAATTTAGGTTATACAATATAATTGTGTTGAAAAGCTCCTAATCAATTATTTGAACTCTTAAAATTTGATTAAAACTTGTTTTGCGGTCCTTTTTGTAGAGGTTTCGGACGAGCATCTCGAAATGGGCCTTTCAATGGACCCGTTGTAATTGTAATGGAGTAAAAAGTACAGAAATTGAGGTTTTACAATATAATTGTGTTGAAAAGCTCCTAATCAATTTTTTGAACTCCTAAAATTTGAGTAAAACTTGTTTTGCGGTCCTTTTTGTAGAGGTTTCGGACGAGAAGGTCGAAATGGGCCTTTCAATGGACCCGTTGTAATTGTAATTGAGTAAAAAAGTACATAAATTGAGGTTTTGCAATATAATTGTGTTGAAAAACTCCTAATCAATTATTTGAACTCCTAAAATTTGATTAAACTTGTTTTGCGGTCCTTTTGTAAAGGTTTCAGACGAGCATGTCGAAATGGGCATTTCAATGGACCCGTTGGAATTTTAACTGAGTAAAAAGTACAAAAATTGAGGTGTTGCAATATAATTGTGTTGAAAAAGCTCCTAGTCAATTATTTGAACTCCTAAAATTTGATTAAAACTTGTTATGCGGTCTTTTTTGTAGAGGTTTTGGACGAGCAGGTCAAAATGGGCTTTTCAATGGACCCGTTGGAATTTTAACTGAGTAAAAAGTACAAAAATTGAGGTTTTGCAATATAATTGTGTTGGAAAGCTCCTAATAAATTACACGAACTCCTAAAATTTGATTAAACTTGTTTTGCAATCTTTTTTGTAGATGTTTCGGACGAGCAGGTCGAAATGGGCCTTTCAATGGACCCGTTGGAATTGCAACTGAGTAAAAAGTACAGAAATTGAGGTTTTACAATATAATTGTGTTGAAAAGCTCCTAATCAACTATTTGAACTCCTAAATTTTGATTTAAACTTGTTTTGCGGTCATTTTTGTAGAGGTTTCGGACGAGCAGGTCGAAATGGCCCTTTCAATGGACCCATTGGAATTGCAACTGAGTAAAAGGTACAAAAATTGAGGTTTTACAATATAATTGTGTTGAAAAGCTCCGAATCAATTATTTGATCTCCTAAAATTTGATTAAAACTTGTTTTGCGGTCCTTTTGTAGAGCTTTCGGACGAGCAGGTCGAAATGGGCCTTTCAATAGACCCGTTGGAATTTTAACTGAGTAAAAAGTACAGAAATTGAGGTTTTGCAATATAATTGTGTTGAAAATCTCCTAATCAATTATTTGAACATGTCAAATTTGATAAAAACATGTTTTGTGGTCCTTTTTGTCTATTTTTCGGACGAGCGGGTGTAAATGGGCCTTTCAATGGACCCGTTTGAATTTTAACTGAGTAAAAAGTATAGAAATTGAGGTTTTACAATATAATTGTGTTGAAAAGCTCCTAATCAATTAATTGAATTCCTACAATTTGATTAAAACTTGTTTTGCGGTCCTTTTTGTAGAGGTTTCTGACGAGCGGGTTGAAATGGGCCTTTCAATGGACATGTTGGAATTCTTTTAGGAAGAAAAGGCTTCATTAAAAACCCCTACTAATGTCCTTCAAGCAGGGCTAGAGGACCCTAAAAAGGGGAAAAGAGCGCCTTAAATTTTATTAATTCGAAGAGTAACTTTTTACAAGGTGATTGATACATAGTGGAACAACAGAATTAAAAGACAAGGAAGACATAGAACCCAGAGAATAAGCAGCCAAAGCATGGGCCATAGAATTTGCCTTTCGGCGTACAAAAGAAACAAGAGCAAAAGGTAAAAAGTGAAGGGATTCTTGAACCCTGAGGAGAAGAGGTCCCATTGTAGAAAGATCATGTCCAGGATTGTTGATCCTATTCGCAAGTGAAGCACAATATGTTTCGAACAAAATCCGATTCCAACCTTGAGATCGGGCGAAGGTGATCCCCGCAAGAAGGCCTTCACCTTCACAAGTAATTGCATCCAAACAGCTTCCTAGCGGGAACGCAAGGCCGCCGACAACCGTACCTGTAGAATCATGTGCCACGACTTCAACAGCTACAGCACGGGTGGAGGGGTCAAAAGCCCTATCCACATTTATTTTGATGTGATCGGGTGGGGGGTCTCCAGCATGGAGGAGAGATGATAGAGGATGTCAGATTGGAGGAAGAAATGGCTTTACAAAAGTCATCAAGTAGACTAATGTAATTAATGGCAGTAAGCCATGGTGGTTGTAGATGGCGATTATGAGCCCAGTCGTTACGTCTATTCCAAATATTCCATATAGTTGTGAGGAATAGACCAAAATGGTCAGTAGTTAAGAGGTGGGGGAGCCTCCTCTAACCATTGTATAGGAGTAACGGCCGAGCTCCTTGAAAGAGCAGTGGGAACTCCAGAGAGGTGAAGGGCTTCTGAAGCCCCTGCACAGTCGCGAAGAGCATGAAGAATGGATTTCGAAGGATCCCTGCAGATAGGACAAGGCCCTGAGTTTGGGGAAAAGACTTGCAATTTGGAGCCAACATGTAGGGCTGCAGGCGCTACACGCCATCCAAAAGTTTTAACCTTAGGGAGGGCTTTGACTTTGGACAGGAATTTCCAAAAACGTGTAGGGGAGGTATATGGTTCCGCAGAGCGTTGTAGAAATAGGTAACCAGAGCGGACCGAGTAAATACCAGAAACATTAGGAGCCCATAGAATAGAATCACGGTGGTCATTAATAATGGGGATGTGGAGAATGGCATCGACATCAACTGGGTTAAAATAGTTTCGAACCTTTTCAGGGTCCCAAGCAGTCTGATTACGAAGCATGAAGTCGCGACATCGAATATGGACTTCATTTGAGATTTCATAGTCCCCAGTAAGGTTAATAGGAGAGGAGCCTCCCCAAATGTCTTTATGTACACGTATGTTACTGTTAATACCTGGACGATATAAGAAGCCCAGGAAAAGATGTTGTAGAGCATTATAAAGACCTTGCCAAGCAAAAGAGCCTCGGTTAGGACGAGAGGCATCAAGGATATTCCCAGAAGGGAAATATTTGGATCGGTATATTTGGCCCAATAAGGAATCTAGTTCGCAAATGAGTCTTCATAGTTGCTTACCCAGGAGGGCAACATTTAAATCATGCAAGTCTTTGAACCCCATACCTCTCGCAGTCTTAGGTAGACAAACATGATTCCAGAGGAGCATGTGCCACCCCTTCTTATTAGATTTGCCAGTCCACCAGTATTGCCGAATCGCTGAAGTCATATCATCAATAATATTTTGTGGAAGTAAATAACAAGACATGACATATTGAGGTAGAGATTGTAGGACTGCTTTAATGAAAATTTCCTGTCCACTGAAAGAGAGGAGTTGTTTATCCTAATTAGATAGACGATCATGAACTTTTTCAAGAACAAATCCTAATGACTCAGTTTTATTTTTCCCAATGAGAAGTGGGACACCTAGATATACACCAGGGTTGGATACCTCACGCACTTGCAAGAGATTATTAATCGCAATTCTTGTTGAAGATGGTGTACGCGGGTTATAAAAGATTGTCGATTTCTCAAAATTAACTGCTTGACCAGAAGCTGTAGCATAGGTTTGCAAAGCCCTTTTTAGTTGGGTTGCTTCATCTGGATTAGTATTAATGAACACCATGCAGTCATCAGCAAAGAGAAGGTGGTTGACTTTAGAACTGTATCTGCATGCCCCAAGCCCCGGTAGAACGTTTGTTTGTTGGGCAGCAGACATGTATGCAGAAAGGCCTTGCGTACAAAAGAGGAAGAGAAAAGGTGATAAGGGATCTCCTTGACGAAGGCCACGTTGTGGTTGAAAGAAAGGAGAGAAGGAGTTATTAATTTTAACAGAAAAGAAAACTGTGGAAATGCATGGCATGATAAGAGAGACCCATGCAGGTGCAAAGCCCATGCGATCCATTACGTTAGCCAAAAAAGACCATTCGACTCTATCAAAAGCTTTTTCCATGTCTAGCTTTAGAGCAGCACCTTGGGAAGATTTTGTAGCCCCATAATTGATATTGTGAATAATTTCATGGGCGACGAGGATGTTGTCAGAAATATTACGTCCCTGAACAAAAGCTGCCTGGTTAGGGCTAATACAAAGGGGTATTGTTTGTTTCATTCTATTAACAATGGTTTTAGCTACTATTTTATAAAGAACAGTGCACAGACTGATGGGTCGTAGTTGTCTCATAGTAGTGGGGTCTTTGATTTTAGGAATCAGGACAAGGATAGTTTTGTTAACCGAGGCCATATCTGCGGTACCATTTAGCAGGTTAAGGCATAGAGTAATAACATCTTCGCCAACAGTGTCCCAGTGTTTTCTAAAAAAGATGCTTGGTAATCCGTCAAAACCAGGCGCTTTCCGTGGATCAATGTCCCAGAAGGCATGAACTATTTCTTCTTTAGTGAATGTCTTCAAGAGAGTATCGTTCATAGATTGTGTAATAGAAGGCGAAATTTTATTGAGTATGTGATCGGAAAATTGAGGGTTGGATGACGTACAAAAGGTTTTGGAAGTAGCCAGAAGCAATTGTCATTAAATCGTTTTCGGTAGTACACCAATTCGAATTAGAGTCAAATAGGCCTATGATTGAATTTTTTTCCTTTTATTATTTGCACGGGCATGAAAGAATCTTGTATTTTTATCCCCTTGAGAGAGCCATAAATTTCTGGATCTTTGTGCCCAATATATTTCTTGTTCCATTAGAAGTTTATTAAGTTCAGCTCTGTATTTGATATAGAGTTCTTCATTCGTAGATGTTAATGGGCAACACAAAAACTTGTTGATTTTTTTGGTAAGAAAATTTATACGACCAGAGGTCTTAAATCTTCCAGAAGTATTAACCCAAGTGCGTTTGACAGCTGAGATGTTGTCCTCATGATTCGCCCAACAATTTTCGAACCGAAAAGAATTGGGGGGCGATGAAAGGGAGTTGAGGCCGTAGAGGATGTATCAAGAAGTAGGAAGCAATGATCGGATTTGGCAACATAATCCGTAGTAATTCGATACGAGGGGAATAGATTCTGCCATGCCGAGTTCGCGATGAAACGGTCTAATCTTTCATGGATAGTTGGGGTTAGGGGCCCAATTTTCGTCCAAGTAAACCATCCTGATGTAGGTTTACAATCATAGAGATTGTTGCGTGAGAGGTAGTGACGAAAATTATTAATTTGTGATCTAGCCCGTCGGCTTCCACCTTGTTTTTTAGTATCGTACAATATTTCGTTAAAATCCCCGCCCAGAAGCCAGGGAATATTATTGTTATTTATATTTAATGAATCAATAATCTCTCATGTTTTATATTTTTGACTAGTTTCGGAATAGCCGTGCATGCCAGTAAAATACATAGTGCAATCATTCGAGTAAATTTGAGTATGTATATAACGAGACGAGTACGAGATCAAATTAAGATTTATATTGTTCGAAATAAAAAGTGCCATACCAGAACATCCATCATTCAGGGGAATAGTAATAATTTCTACCATGCCTAAAGAGAGACAAAGACGGCTACATGACGCATTATTAATCTTAGTTTCGCAAATAAAAATAATATCCGGGGTGGATTGTTGGACATAGTTCTTAAAATGTTGAACTGCCTGGACTTGTCCTAAACCCTGACAGTTCCAACAAAGGATCCTCATTTTGCTCGGCGGGGCTGAGAGTCAGCCGCCGCCGGAGAGTTTTTTGAGCTGCTCATCCCAGCCTTAGGAGTGGATCCAGAGGGTTTGGACTTCTTGGTGGGAAGTGCCACTTGGATGGGTGATCGGCGTTTTGTGCCTCGGTTAGGCGGGGCTGGAACAGGGGTGGGAGCTGCATCATTCGGGTAAGTTTTTAAGAGCCAAATGTTAAAATCATGGAAGGTGGATTCAGTAGTAACAGGAGGCTTACGTAGTTCAGCTTCAATTTTCTTGATTTGTTGAGCAGTAGGGCTAGGTATGCTATCATCATTGGCATCCCAATCATCATCCGATGTATCCTCTGGAATAGGATAGATTGTGTTCAGAGGTTGTGGCTCTATAGGCATTGAGGGATTTGTTTGCTTTGGGTCCGAAGCAGTAGGCTCTTTTGGATGAGGAGCATCACCCATAGTGGTGTCAGTGTTGGGTACTTCATCATTGGGCTGTTCAGAAAAGGATGCAACATCACCCTCGTTCAGGGAGCCGGAAAATGGTTGGGAATTAACAATTGCGTCAAAGGCTGTGTATTGGTAAAATTTGAACAAAAGATTGATATAGAAATATGGGGCGTAACCTATAGGATTTGGGTCATTGGTCACCGGGACATTAGCAGTAGGCGCTGAGAAAAACAAAAGAAAGTTTAAGGGTAAAAGCAGATTAAATATATAATGTAAATTAGGAAAAACTATTATGGAAATAATAAATAAATTACAAGAGGCTAATGGATTATTCTGATTGAGTTCGGGTTCAACATTGTGGATTCTCCCACGAGTACCAATTGGACGACGTCTTGGGGGAAGGTAGCGAAGCCACTCCCCATATTGCAATTTACTTAAATCAAGAGATGAACGGATTGGACAGTTTTCGATGGTATGGCTAATTATACCACAAACAGGACACATGGTTGGAAGACGTTCATACTGTAAACGACACATAGTCTTATCAGCTCCTTTCCCAATAAACAGAAATCGAGTTACCGGACGAGTGATATCAAGCATAATTTCCACACGCAGAAATTCTTTCATGTTGCCTTCAAGCTCACGGGTATCAGTGCGCAATACATTGCCTACCATGGAGCCTAGAGCGTGTCCCACAAGGTGTGATCGATCAACATCCTCAAAGAGTGAGGTAGGCAGGCCAAAAATACGGATCCAGATGCGCATAATATTGAAGGAATAATCATCAATAGCTTTTGAGGGATTGTATTCTGTGATGGCTAGCCATTCATCCTTGTATAACCAGGGGCCGCGATTGAGCACTTCGTAGCAGGATTTAACCTCCTTAAACTTAATCTTGAGGAAATTATCCTGAATGATAGATATAGAGGCCAGGTTGCTTGGCTTCCATATGCCCTCAAAGGCACTAAGGACAACATAAATGTCAATAGGTTTTGAAGAGATAAAGCATCCTACAAGGAGAAGTTTGGGGTCTTCCTTAACGAAGTCCCAGCCAAAATCTGGGGTATAGAGCAATTCGGCTTCTTCATTAGTGAGAGCAATTGAACTTAGCTGGGGGATGGAGGAGGAAGCCATAAGGACAAAAAAAAGAATGATTGGGCAGAGGAGTAAGGAAAAGGTTTGTGAGATAATGAAAGTTTCTGGCCGGTCTAAATAGTAGTTATTAGTGAGTATCCCTAGTAATTAGGGCGCTTTGACTAATAAAGTAAGATACCCAGAATAAAGAATAAGATTTTGGAGACAAGATTGTTGGAGAAGGGGGAAAATTACTAAAAGCTTGAGTTAATATGGTAAGTTTCGGGAGCAAAAAAATCGGGGTAACAATTAAGAATAAAATAAATATGTAAGTAAAAGAGTAAAAGTAGAAGTAATTATGGATGAATAATTGCAAAGGATGAAAAGGGTAATAATTGACTGGCAAAATTTGAAAAGAGAGGTGTAAGGGAATAAATTCCGTTATATTCGTGATACAAAAATTTTTAGAAAGAATTATGAATATAATAAATATGGTTGGTATGGAATATAAGAGGAAATAATAATAGAGCATTAATAGAGAAAACGTTAGTAATATAATCTTTCGGCCGGAGATTCTGCACTCATAAGAGTAGTGGTGGATTATGATTGAAGTAAATAATGTGTTATAAAAATCCCTTAGTAGGGCTGGATTGAAATCACCTATAAAGGCGTAGTAGAGAGGTAGTTCCCTTATACAAAGGGTAGATAAATTAATAAGAAATCAATGCAGAATTGAGGATAAGAGGCAAGATCTAAATCTAAGGACATAAACATACCAAACATACACACCATAAAAGCCTAATGGAAAGAAAAGCAAAAAGGAAAAGCAGGAAATTAAAATTACAAACCGAGGGGGAGAAAGAAGCGGGGCAAAGAAATTAATTACATACCAAAAGAGCAAAAATTTAAGGGGGAATAAATAATAAAGAAAAATAATAATAACTACAACATAGTGAAAAATATAAATCCCTTGGAGAGAATGAAGAAGGTATGTACTGTGAATGATCAGAGTTGGAATCCAAACCTTATGAGATAAAGGGTGTTGGTGGAGGAGCTCCCATATATGCGATTGTAAGAAACAAAGAAACAAAGAGTGAGTATGAATTAAAATAAGAGCCGATATACATTTAACATAAAATAAGGAACCAGAGAAATAAGATAAAAGTAAAGGCCATAGAAGAAAGGTTGTAAGGAGAAGAACATATAAGAAGATCATAAGCAAGGACCAAGGCCATAAGACAAAAGCAAAACCAAATTGGGTGAAAATAAGAGATAACAGTCCACAAACAATATAGAAAAACTGTAAAGAATTGGTAGGGAGAGGCGATGCTAAAAACATCATAGGAATATTATGAACAAAAAATATAGAGCACAGAGAATGAATAAAAGGATGGAACAATATATAAAGTATCAAAACGACAGCATGAGAGAGATAAATTACATGCTTGAGGGATTTTAATAAGAGCTTAAATATAAGAGAGGACTCATATATCATGAAAAGACAGAATATCAATGATATAATACACCCATTGAGATAAACAACGTAAATCAAACAGAGAACATTGGGAGGGTTAGAAATGATATAGGAACTCACAGTGATACCTGAAATTGTTCCACTTACAGGGAAAGCATATATTAAAGGAGGTAAATGAACTAGAACACAATGAAAGAAGAAGTTGGACAAGAGACCATTCAGCATGAAGAAATTGGACAGCATTGATCCTACTAGACTAGAAAAAATAGAGATTAATCAGAGTGTAGGTTCCCAACAGGTGGGTTGAGATTAAATCCCCTAGAAGGGGTCGTGAAGGATAATTTTTAAATATAGATGGTAGGACATCAGCAAGCAAATAGTTTGAATGGAAGTATATTGAGGCACACAGACATACAAAATGTATTTCATGAAAATTAAGCAAAAGGTATGGATAAAAAAACCAGGGGAAGAAAGAAATTAGGATAATGTTTTTAAATAAACGCAAGTTAGTAAAGCTAGTTAAAGCAAAGAAAATCAAAGAGCCTAGTAAACAGATCAAAGAGGAAATTAAGTGGGATAGTCCAAAGTCGAAGAGATATCCATAAGGTCCTATATAAGAAAGCCTAATTCGACCAAATATTAGTGGGTTTCCAGTAGTTAGAAAGAAATCCCAGTACCTTTGTAGCAACCTGACAAAGGAAGCAATCCTTAGTTTGTGAAGAATCCATGGTTCACCTGTAAGGAAGGGCACACGAAAGTTAGTATCAGTTTTAAAAAAAGAATAAATCTTAAAAAAATGAGAAAGATAGGGTAGTTTTAAATTTAGTGAACCCCAGACAATAGGTTGCGGATTGCAAAACTGATGTAGTTGGTGAAGAAATTCTTTTGATGGAATGAAACTTGCTAAACTCGTTCCTTTGAAACCTTGACTCGTAAATTGTTGATTGCCTATTGAAAATAATTGAAGGGTCGGCAGAGAAGAGAGAGCCGTTCGGGGGGGGAATGAATAGGCATGAGTTAACAAAACCGAGATCCTTGAAAAGAAAAGCAACCATGTTAAAGAATCAAGGTTGAGATAAACCCAAAAATCCAGGCACAAATTGGAACCCGTAATAATCACAGTTTTTGATCCCACAGAGTGGGTTGAGATTGTTTTCCCTAGAAGGGATCGAGTAATATTTCCTAAATAAATTGATATAAATAAAAAGGCAAAACAATTACATAATAACAACATAATGGAAACTGGAAAATAATCCCAGAAAATGGAAGACGACAGTGACGAAGGAAGGGTCAAGAAAAAGAGAGAATCATCAGATTTATGAATTAAACAATATGAACAAGAAGATAAAGCAAAGAAATGCGAAGAGAAATAATTGAAATCAAAATAAAAAATACCGAACATTAGCGAGGAGATCCGGATCCTTGACATCAGGCGATCGGAAAACCAAACTGTTAAAAAAAGAAAAGAAATAATTAGAGACTTAGAGCCCAATGATAAAATTAAAAGAAAACCCAGATTTAGGGTTGAGAAAATCAGATCGATGAAGGGGAAAGAGATATTAAGAAATGCGAAACCCAGGTTTCATGCATAAACCAAAAGGGGTAAAATCCAGATCTGGCGTGAACAAGCAACGAAGGCATGTAAACAGGGAGATCTGTCACCAGAGAGAGATCCAAGGTTATCAGAAAATAATAAAAAATGAAAATGAAAAGGGAGATGGCGAATAAGGAATAGAGGAGGAAAAGGGTAATTATCAGGGGTATGCGACGGTCAGTGCTCCACTCGGTGGCCAAAAAGACGCCATAGTCGATATGTTCAGGGATGAAAAAAGAACAAAAAATAGTGAAAAAAAAAGAGCAAAAAGTAGATGAAACATAAAAATAGAATATAGAGAAAAAAAAAGAAATCGAATACGGGGGGAAATGACACCCTGAAAAATCTTACCCATATCTCCACGTTTCAACAGATAATGTTTGCCTTGGGAAAATGCGGATGATCGGCAGAGGAAGAGCCCGTGCGGGGGGAGGGGGGGAAGAGGAGAGAAGGAAAAACAAGGAAAAACACCGAGAAAAAGGGGAAAACAAAAAGGCAAAACCCAAAACCAGAGAAACAAGGAGAGAGGGAGAGAATTTCGAGAGCCATCCCACCCACTCGTTGGAATTTTTACCCGTTGGAATTTTAACTAAGTAAAAAGTACAGAAATTAAGGTTTTGCAATATAATTCTGTTGAAAAGCTCCTAATCAATTATTTGAACTCCTAAAATTTGATTAAAACTTGTTTTGCGGTCTTTTTTGTAGAGGTTTCGGACGAGCAGGTCGAAATGGGCCTTTCAATGGACCCGTTATAATTGTAATGGAGTAAAAAGTACAGAAATTGAGGTTTTACAATATAATTGTGTTGAAAAGCTCCTAATCAATTTTTTGAACTCCTAAAATTTGATTAAAACTTGTTTTGTGGTCCTTTTTGTAGTGGTTTCTGACGAGCGAGTTGAAATGGGCCTTTCAATGGACCCGTTGGAATTTTATCTGAGTAAAAAGTACAAGAATTGAGGTTTTACAATATAATTGTGTTGAAAAGCTCCTAATCAATTATTTGAACTCCTAAAATTTGATTAAAACTTGTGTTGTGGTCCTTTTTGTAGTGGTTTCTGATGAGTGAGTTGAAATGGGCCTTTCAATGGACCCGTTGGAATTTTAACTAAGTAAAAAGTACAGAAATTGATGTTTTGCAATATAATTGTGTTGGAAAGCTCCAAATAAATTACACGAACTCCTAAAATTTGATTAAAACTTGTTTTGCGATCCTTTTTGTAGAGGTTTCGGACAAGCAGGTCGAAATGGGCCTTTCAATGGACCCATTGGAATTTTAACAGAGTGAAAAGTATAGAAATTTAGGTTTTACAATATGATTGTGTTGAAAAGCTCCTAATCAATTATTTGAACTCTTAAAATTTGATTAAAACTTGTTTTGCGGTCCTTTTTGTAGAGGTTTCGGACGAGCAGGTCGAAATGGGCCTTTCAATGGACCCGTTATAATTGTAACGGAGTAAAAAGTACAGAAATTGAGGTTTTACAATATAATTGTGTTGAAAAGCTCCTAATCAATTTTTTGAACTCCTAAATTTTGATTAAAACTTGTTTTGCGGTCCTTTTTGTAGAAGTTTCGGACGAGCAGGTCGAAAATGGGTCTTTCAATGGACTCGTTGTAATTGTAATTGAGTAAAAAGTACAGAATTTGAGGTGTTTCAATATAATTGTGTTGAAAAGCTCCTAATCAAATATTTGAACTCCTAAAATTTGATTAAAACTTGTTTTGCGGTCCTTTTTGTAGAGGTTTCGGACGAGCATGTCGAAATGGGCATTTCAATGGACCCGTTGGAATTTTAACAGAGTAAAAAGTACAGAAATTGAGGTTTTGCGATATAATTGTGTTGAAAAAGCTCCTAGTCAATTATTTGAACTCCTAAAATTCGATTAAAACTTGTTATGCGGTCCTTTTTGTAGAGGTTTCTGACGAGCGGGTCAAAATGGGCTTTTCAATAGAGCCGTTGGAATTTTAACTGAGTAAAAAGTACCAAAATTGAGGTTTTGCAATATAATTGTGTCGAAATGCTCCTAATAAATTACACGAACTCCTAAAATTTGATTAAAACTTGTTTTGCAGTCTTTTTTGTAGATGTTTCGGACGAGCAGTTCGAAATGTGCCTTTCAATGGACCCGTTGGAATTGCAACTGAGTAAAAAGGACAGAAATTTAGGTTTTACAATATAATTGTGTTGAAAAGCTCCTAATCAATTATTTGAACTCCTAAATTTTGATTTAAACTTGTTTTGCGGTCCTTTTTGTAGAGGTTTCGGACGAGCAGGTCGAAATGGCCCTTTCAATGGACCCGTTGGAATTTTAACCGAGTAAAAAGTATAGAAATTAAGGTTTTACAATATAATTGTGTTGAAAATATCCGAATCAATTATTTGAACTCCTAAAATTTGATTAAAACTTGTTTTGCGGTCCTTTTTGTAGAGGTTTCAGACGAGCAGCTCGAAATGGGCCTTTCAATAGACCCGTTGCAATTTTAACTGAGTAAAAAGTACAGAAATTGAGGTTTTGCAATATAATTGTGTTGAAAATCTCCTAATCAATTATTTGAACACGTCAAATTTATTAAAACATGTTTTGCGGTCCTTTTTGTCTATTTCTCGGACGAGCGAGTGTAAATGGGCCTTTCAATAGAGCCGTTGGAATTTTAACTGAGTAAAAAGTACAGAAATTGAGGTTTTACAATATAATTGTGTTGAAAAGCTCCTAATCAATTAATTGAACTCCTAAAATTTGATTAAAACTTGTTTTGTGGTCCTTATTGTAGAGGTTTCTGACGAGCGGGTCGAAATGGGCCTTTCAATGGACCTGTTGGAATTTTAACTAAGTAAAAAGTACAGAAATTAAGGTTTTGCAATATAATTCTGTTGAAAAGCTCCTAATCAATTACACGAACTCCTAAAATTTGATTTAACTTGTTTTGCGGTCTTTTTTGTAGAGGTTTCGGACAAGCATGTGGAAATGGGGCTTTCAATGGACCCATTGTAATTGTAACGGAGTAAAAAGTACAGAAATTGAGGTTTTACAATATAATTGTGTTGAAAAGCTCCTAATCAATTTTTTGAACTCCTAAAATTTGAGTAAAACTTGTTTTGCGGTCCTTTTTGTAGAGGTTTCGGACGAGAAGGTCGAAATGGGCCTTTCAATGGACCCGTTGTAATTGTAATTGAGTAAAAAAGTACATAAATTGAGGTTTTGCAATATAATTGTGTTGAAAAGCTCCAAATCAATTATTTGAACTCCTAAAATTTGATTAAAACTTGTTTTACAGTCCTTTTTGTAGAGGTTTCAGATGAGCATGTCGAAATGGGCATTTCAATGGACCCGTTAGAATTTTAATAGAGTAAAAAGTACAGAAATTGAGGTTTTGCAATATAATTGTGTTGAAAAAGCTCCTAGTCAATTATTTGAACTCCTAAAATTTGATAAAACTCGTTATACTGTCCTTTTTGTAGAGGTTTTTGACGAGCGGGTCAAAATAGGCCTTTCAATTGACCCGTTGGAATTTTAACTGAGTAAAAAGTACATAAATTGAGGTTTTGAAATATAATTGTGTTGGAAAGCTCCTAATAAATTACACGAACTCCTAAAATTTGATTAAAACTTGTTTTGCAGTCTTTTTTGTAGATGTTTCGGACGAGCTGGTCGAAATGGGCCTTTTAATGGACCCGTTGGAATTTTAACGATGTAAAAAGTACAGAAATTTAGGTTTTACAATATAATTGTGTTGAAAAACTCATAATCAATTATTTGAACTCCTAAAATTTGATTAAAACTTGTTTTGCGGTCCTTTTTGTAGAGGTTTCGAACGAGGAGGTCGAAATGGGCCTTTCAATGGACCCGTTGGAATTTTAACCGAGTAAAAAGTACAGAAATTGAGGTTTTACAATATAATTGTGTTGAAAAGCTCCTAATCAATTATTTGAACTCCTAAATTTTGATTAAAACTTGTTTTGCGGTCCTTTTTGTAGAGGTTTCAGACGAGCAGGTCGAAATGGGCCTTTCAATGGACCCGTTGGAATTTTAACTGAGTAAAAGTATAAAAATTGAGGTTTTACAATATAATTGTGTTGAAAAGGTCCTAATCAATTATTTGAACACCCAAAATTTGATTAAAACTTGTTTTGTGGTCCTTTTTGTAGAGGTTTCTGACGAGCGGGTCGAAATGGGCCTTTCAATGGACCTGTTGGAATTTTATCTAAGTAATAAGTACAGAAATTGAGGTTTTATAATATAATTGTGTTGAAAAGCTCATAATCAATTATTTGAACTCCTAAAATTTGATAAAACTTGTTTTGCGGTCCTTTTTGTAGAAGTTTCGGACGATCGGGTCAAAATGGGTCTTTTAATTGACCCATTGGAATGTTAATAGAGTAAAAAGTATAGAAATTTAGGTTTTGCAATATAATTGTGTTGAAAAGGTCCTAATCAATTATTTGCACTCCTACAATTTGATTCAAACTTGTTTTGCGGTCCTTTTTGTCGAGATTTCAGATGAGCAGGTCTAAATGGCCCTTTCAATAGACCCGTTGGAATTTTAACTAATTAAAAAGTACATAAATTGAGGTTTTGAAATATAATTGTGTTGAAAAGCTCCTAATCAATTACACGAACTCCTAAAATTTGATTAAAACATGTTTTGCGGTTCTTTTTGTAGAGGTTTCGGTCGAGCGGGTCGAAATGGACTTTCAATGGACCCGTTGGAATTTTAACTGAGTAAAAAGTAAAGAAATTGAGGTTTTGCAATATAATTGTGTTGAAAAGCTCCTAATCAATTATTTGAACTCCTAATATGTGATAAAAACTTGTTTTGTAGTCCTTTTTGTAGAGGTTTCGGACGAGCGGGTCGAAATGGGCCTTTCAATGGATCCGTTGGAATTGTAACATGGTAAAAAGTACAGGAATTGAGGTTTTGCAATATAATTGTGTTGAAAAGCTTCTAATCAATTATTTGAACTCCTAAAATTTGATTAAAACTTGTTTTGCGGTCCTTTTTGTAGAGGTTTCAGACGAGCCGGTCAAAATGGGACTTTCAATGGATCCTTTGGAATTTTAACATAGTAAAAAGTATAGAAATTTAAGTTTTGCAATATAATTGTGTTAAAAAGGTCCTAATCAATTATTTGAACTTCTAAAATTTGATTAAAACTTGTTTTGCGGTTCTTTTTGTCGAGATTTCGGACGAATAGGTCTAATTGGGCCTTTCAATGGACCTGTTGGAATTTTAACTAAGTAAAAAGTACATAAATTGAGGTTTTGCAATATAATTGTGTTGAAAATCTCCTAATCAATTCCACGAACTCCTAAAATTTGATTAAAACTTGTTTTGCGGTCCTTTTTTGTAGAGGTTTCGGACGAGCAGGTCGAATTGAAAAGCTCCTAATCAATTTTTTGAACTCCTAAAATTTGATTAAAACTTGTTTTGCGGTCCTTTTGTTGAGGTTTCACACGAGCAGGTCGAAATGGGCCTTTCAATGGACCCGTTGGTATTTTAACTGAGTAAAAAGTACATAAATTGAGGATTTACAATACAATTGTGTTGAAAAGCTCCTAATCAATTTTTTGAACTCCTAAATTTTGATTAAAACCTTTTTTGCGGTCCTTTTTGTGAGGTTTCAGATGAGCAGGTCGAAATGGGCTTTTCAATGGACCCGTTGGATTTTTAATGGAGTAAAAAGTACATAAATTGAGGATTTACAATACAATTGTGTTGAAAAGCTCCTAATCAATTTTTTGAACTCCTAAATTTTGATTAAAACCTTTTTTGCGGTCCTTTTTGTGAGGTTTCAGATGAGCAGATCGAAATGGGCTTTTCAATTGACCCGTTGGAATTTTAACTGAGTAAAGAGTACAAAATTTAAGGTTTTGCAATATAATTGTGTTGAAAAGCTCCTAGTCAATAATTTGAACTCCTAAAATTTGATAAAACTCGTTTTGCGGTCCTTTTTGTAAAGGTTTCTGACGAGCGGATCGAAATGGGCCTTTCAATGGACCCGTTGGAATTTTAACTGAGTACAAAGTTCAGAATTTAAGGTTTTGCAATATAATTGTGTTGAAATGCGCCTAATCAATTACACGAACTACTAAAATTTGATTAAAACTTGTTTTGCGGTCTTTTTTTACAGGTTTCGGACTAGCGGGTCGAAATGGGCCTTTCAATGGACCCGTTGGAATTTTAACTGAGTAAAAAGTACAAAAATTGAGGTTTTACAATATAATTTTGTTGAAAAGCTCCTAATCAATTAATTGAACTCCTAAAATTCGAATAAAACTTGTTTTGTGGTCCTTTTTTTAGAGGTTTCTGACGAGCGGGTCGAAATGGGCCTTTCAATGGACCCATTGGAGTTTTAACTAAGTAAAAAGTACAGAAATTGAGGTTTATCAATATAATTGTGTTGAAAAGCTCCAAATCAATTACAAAAACTCCTAAAGTTTGATTAAAACTTGTTTTTCGGTCTTTTTTGTAGAGGTTTCGGATGAGGAGGTCGAAATGGGCCTTTCAATGGACCCGTTGTAATTTTAACGGAGTAAAAAGTACAAAAATTGAGGTTTTACAATATAATTGTGTTGAAAAGCTCCAAATCAAATTTTTGAACTCCTAAAATTTGATTAAAACTTGTTCTGCGATCGTTTTTGTAGAGGTTTCGGACGATCCGGTCGAAATGGGCCTTTCAATGGACCCGTTGTAATTGTAATTGAGTAAAAAGTACAGAAATTGTGGTTTTGCAATATAATTGTGTTGAAAAGCTCCAAATCAATTATTTGAACTCCTAAGATTTGATTAAAACTTGTTTTGTGGTCTTTTTTGTAGAGGTTTCGGACGAGCATGTCGAAATGGGCATTTCAATGGACCAGTTCGAATTTTAACAGAGTAAAAAGTACAGAAAATTGAGGTTTTGCAATATAATTGTGTTGAAAAAGCTCCTAGTCAATTATTTGAACTCCTAAAATTCGATTAAAACTTGTTATGCGGTCTTTTTTGTAGAGGTTTCTGACGAGCGGGTCAAAATGGGCTTTTCAATAGACCCGTTGGAATTTTAACTGAGTAAAAAGTACAAAAATTGAGGTTTTGCAATATAATTGTGTCGGAATGCTCCTAATAAATTACACGAACTCCTAAAATTTGATTAAAACTTGTTTTGCAGTCTTTTTTGTAGATGTTTCGGACGAGCAGTTCGAAATGTGCCTTTCAATGGACCCGTTGGAATTGCAACTGGGTAAAAAGGACAGAAATTTAGGTTTTACAATATAATTGTGTTAAAAAGCTCCTAATCAATTATTTCAACTCCTAAATTTTGATTTAAACTTGTTTTGCGGTCCTTTTTGTAGAGGTTTCAGACGAGCAGGTCAAAATGGCCTTTTCAATGGACCCGTTGGAATTTTAACCGAGTTAAAAGTATAGAAATTAAGGTTTTACAATGTAATTGTGTTGAAAATATCCGAATCAATTATTTGAACTACTAAAATTTGATTAAAACTTGTTTTACGGTCCTTTTTGTAGAGGTTTCGGACGAGCAGGTCGAAATGGGCCTTTCAATAGACCCGTTGCAATTTTAACTGAGTAAAAAGTACAGAAATTGAGGTTTTGCAATATAATTGTGTTGAAAATCTCCTAATCAATTATTTGAACACGTCAAATTTATTAAAACATGTTTTGCGGTCCTTTTTGTCTATTTTTCGGACGAGCGGGTGTAAATGGGCCTTTCAATAGAGCCGTTGGAATTTTAACTGAGTAAAAAGTACAGAAATTGAGGTTTTACAATATAATTGTGTTGAAAAGCTCCTAATCAATTAATTGAACTCCTAAAATTTGATTAAAACTTGTTTTGTGGTCCTTTTTGTAGAGGTTTCTGACGAGCGGGTCGAAATGGGCCTTTCAATGGACCTGTTGGAATTTTTTTTTTTGAAAGGTACCTGTTGGAATTTTAACTAAGTAAAAAGTACAGAAATTAAGGTTTTGCAATGTAATTGTGTTGGAAAGCTCCTAATAAATTACACGATCTCCTAATATTTTGTTAAAACTTTTTTTGCGGTCCTTTTTCTAGAGGTTTCGGACGAGCAAGTCTTAATGGGCCTTTCAATAGACTCGTTGCAATTTTAACTCAGTAAAAAGTGCAGAAATTGAGGTTATGCAATATAATTGTGTTGAAAAGCTCCTAATCAATTACATGATCTCCTAATATTTGATTAAAACTTTTATTGCGGTCCTTTTTCTAGAGGTTTAAGACGAACATGTCTAAATGGGCCTTTCAATGGACCCGTTGGAATTTTAACTGAGTAAAAAGTAAAAAAAATTGAGGTTTTGCAATGTAATTGGGTTTAAAAGCTCGTAATAAATTACATGATCTTCTAATATTTGATTAAAACTTTTTTGTAGTCCTTTTTCGAGAGGTTTTGGACGAGCAAGTCTAAATGGGCCTTTATATGGACCCGTTGGTATTTTAACTTCGTAAAAAGTACATAAATTGAGATTTTGCAATATAATTGTGTTGAAAAGCTCGTAATCAATTACGTGATCTCCTAATATTTGATTAAAACTTTTTTGCGGTCCCTTTTCTAGAGTTTTCGTACGAGCAGTTCTAAATGGGCCTTACAATGGACCCGTTGGAATTTTAACTGAGTAAAAAGTACAGAAATTGAGGTTTTGCAATATAATTTTGTTGAAAAGCTCCTAAAAAATTACATGATCTCCTAATATTTTATAAAAAAAATTTGCGGTCCATTTTCTTGAGGTTTCGGACGAGCAAGTCTAAATGGGCCCTTCAATGGACCCGTTAGAATTTTAACTGAGTAAAAAGTACAGAAACTGAGGTTTTGCAATATAATTGTGTTGAAAAGCTCCTAATCAATCACATGATATCCTAATATTTGATTAAAATTTTTTTTGGTCCTTTTTCTAGAGGTTTTGGACGAGCGGGTCTAAATGGGCCTTGAAAAGGACCCGTTGGATTTTTTTGAGGAAAGTGGGCCTCATTAAAAACCCCTACTAACATCCCCAGGCACTAGTCCTGGAGAAACCTAAAAGGGGAAAAGAGTACCCAACGTTCATTTATATAGAACGAGGTGAAACCTCTCAGAGCTGCATAATGAACATGGGTAGCCAGGGTATGGGCAACTAAATTAGCCTCCCGGCAAACAAAATGAACATGTTCAAAAGGAAAACATGACAGAGCTGCATGGGCTTGCAAAATCGTCAGACCCATGGTAGAGAGATCAGGTCCCAAATGGTTGAGCCTGTTCGAAAGAGAAGCACAGTCCGTCTAAAAAATTAAGCGGCTCCATCCTTGAGACTGAGCAAAGGTGATACTAGCGAGAAGGCCCATCCTTTCAAAAGTCATGGCATCCAAGCAACTGCCCAAAGGGTAAGCCAAACCCCCAACGACCGCACCCGCTTCATAACGAGCCACAACTCAACCTGTCGCTGCACGAGTGGAAGTGTCAAATGCCCCATCCACATTAACTTTAATGTGCCCCCGAAGGGGATGCCTCCAGCGAGGAGGAGAAACCGGCGAAGATGTAGAGGAAGAAATAGCATCGGAGTAGTCACGATGAAGACTGATAGAATTGACGGCAATTAACAAGGGGGTTGAAGATGGCGGTTATGGACCCAGTCATTACGCCGGTTCCATATGTTCCACAGAGTGGTCAAGAAAAGCCCAAAGAGTTCAGGAGATAGTTGGCGAGCACCTTCCTCCAGCCATTGGAGGCCAGTGGGTGTCGTGCTGTTAATCAAAGATCTAGGGAAGCCAACCAAACGGAGTGCCTCCGAGGCAACATGGCAGTCACGAAGAGCATGGACGATAGATTCCGTGCTGAAATGACAAACGGGGCAGGGGCCTGAGTACCCGTTGGAATTTTAACTGAGTAAAAAGTACAGAAATTGAGGTTTTGCAATATAATTGTTGAAAATCTCCTAATGAATTATATGAACACCGAAAATTTGATTAAAACTTGTTTTGCAATCCTTTTTGTAGAGGTTTTGGACGTGCAGGTCGAAATGGGCCTTACAATGGAACCGTTGGAATTTTAACTGAGTAAAAAGTACAAAATTTGAGGTTTTGCAATATAATTGTGTTGAAATGCTCCTAATCAATTATTTGAACTCCTAAATTTTGATTAAATCTTGTTTTGCATTTCTATTTGTAGAGGTTTCGGACGAGCGGGTCTAGACGAGCCTTACAATGGACCCGTTGGAATTTTAACCGAGTAAAAAGTACAAAAATTGATGTTTTGAAATATAATTGTGTTGAAAAGCTCCTAATCAAATACATGATCTCTTAAAATTCTATTAAAACTAGTTTTGCGGTCCTTTTTGTAGAGGTTTTGGACGAGCAGGTCTAAATGGGCCTTTCAATGGGCCCGTTGGAATTTTATTTGATAAAAAGTACAGAAATTGAGGTTTTTCAATATAGTTGTGTTTAAAAGCTCCTAATGAATTATAGGAACTCCTAAAATAAGATTAAAACTTGTTTTGCGGTCCTATTTGTAGAGGTTTCGGATGAGCGAGTCTAAATGGGTCTTACAATGGACCCGTTGGAACTTTAACTGAGTAAAAAGTACAGAAATTGAGGTATTACAATATATTTGTGTTGAAAATCTCCTAATCAATTATTTGAACTCCTAAAATTTGATAAAATTTGTTTTGCGGTCCTTTTTGCAGAGGTTTATGACGAGTGGGTCAAAATGGGACTATCAATGGACCCCTTGGAATTTTAACAGGGTAAAAAGTATAGAAATTTAGGTTTTGCAATATAATTGTGTTGAAAAGGTCCTAATCAATTATTTGAACTCCTAAAATTTGATTAAAACTTGTTTTGCGGTCCTTTTTGTCGAGATTTAAGACGAGTATGTCTAAATGGGCCTTTCAATGGACCCGTTGGAATTTTAACTGAGTAAAAAGTACATAAATTGAGGTTTTCCAATATAATTGTGTTGAAAAGCTCCTATTCAATTACACGAACTCCTAAAATTTGATTAAAAGTTGTTTTGCAGTCTTTTTTAGAGGTTTCAGACAAGCAGGTCGAAATTGGCCTTTCAATGGACCCGTTGTAATTGTAACTAAGTAAAAAGTACAGAAATTGAGGTTTTACAATATAATTGTGTTGAATAGCTCCTAATCAATTAATTAAACACCTAAAATTTGATTAGAATTTGTTTTGTGGTCCTTTTTGTAGAGGTTTCTGACGAGCGGGTCGAAATGAGACTTTCAATGGACCTGTTAGAATTTTAACTAAGTAAAAAGTACAGTAATTGAGATTTTGCAATATAATTCTGATGAAAAGCTCCTAATCACTTACACAAACTCCTAAAATTTGTTTAAAACATGTTTTGTTCTCTTTTTTGTAGAGGTGTCGGACGAGCAGGTCGAAATGGGCCTTTTAATGGACCCGTTGTAATTGTAACTGAGTAAAAAGTTCAGAAATTGAGGTTTTACAATATAATTGTGTTGAAAAGCTCCTAATCAATTATTTAAACTCCTAAAATTTGATTAAAACTTGTTTTGCGGTCCTTTTTGTAGAGGTTTTGGACGAGCAGGTCGAAATGGGCCTTTCAATGGACCCGTTGGAATTGTAACTTAGTAAAACGTACATAAATTGAGATTTTACAATATAATTGTGTTGAAAAGCTCCTAATAAATTATTTGAACTCCTAAAATTTGATTAAACTTGTTTTGCGGTCCTTTTTGTAGAGGTTTCGGACGAGCAGGTCGAAATGGGGCTTTCAATGGACCCGTTGGAATTTTAACTAAGTAAATAGTACAGAAATTGAGGTTTTGCAATATAATTGTGTTGAAAAGCTCCTAATCAATTATTTGAACTCCTAAAATTTGATAAAACTTATTTTCTATTCCTTTTTGTAGAGGTTTCGGACGAGCAGGTCGAAATGGGCCTTTCAATGGATCCGTTGGAATTTTAACAGAGTAAAAAGTACATAAATTGAGGTTTTGCAATTTAATTGTGTTGAAAAGGGCCTAATCAATTATTTGAACTACAAAAATTTTATTAAAACTTGTTTTGTGGTCCTTTTTGAAGAGGTTTCTGACGAGCGGGTCGAAATGGGCTTTTCAATAGACCAGCTGGAATTTTAACTAAGTAAAAAGTACAGAAATTGAGGTTTTGCAATATAATTGTTTTGAAAAACTCCTAATCAATTATTTGAACTCCAAAGATTTGATTAAAACTTGTTTTGCGGTCTTTTCTATAGAGGTTTCGGACGAGTAGGTCGAAATGGGCCCTTCAAAGGACCCGTAGGAATTGCAACTGTGTAAAAAGTACAGAAATTGAGGTTTTACAATATAATTATGTTGAAATGCTCCTAATCAATTATTTGAACTCTTAAAATTTGATTAAAACTTGTTTTGCGGTCCTTTTTGTAGAGGTTTTGGACGAGCAGGTCGAAATGGGCCTTTCAATGGACCCGTAGTTATTTTAACAGAGTAAAAAGTATAGAAATTTAGGTTTTGCAATATAATTGTGTTGAAAAGGTCCTAATAAATTATTTGAACTCCTAAAATTTGATTAAAACTTGTTTTGCGATCCTTTTTGTAGTGGTTTCGGACGAGCAGGTCGAAATGGGCCTTTCAAAGACCCGTTGGAAATTTAACTGAGTAAAAAGTAAAGAAATTGAGGTTTTACAATATAATTGTGTTGAAAAGCTCCTAATCAATTATTTGAACTCCTAAAATTTGATAAAATTTGTTTTGCGGCTCTTTTTGTAGAGGTTTCGGACGAGCGGGTCAAAATGGGACTTTCAATGGATTCGTTGGAATTTTAACAGAGTAAAAAGCATAGAAATTTAGGTTTTGCAATATAATTGTGTTGAAAAGGTCCTAATCAATTATTTTTACTCCTAAATTTTGGTTAAAACTTGTTTTGCGGTCCTTTTTGTGGAGATTTCAGACGAGTAGGTCTAAATGGGCCTTTCAATGGACCCGTTGGAATTTTAACTGAGTAAAAAGTACATAAATGGAGGCTTTGCAAAATAAATGTGTTGAAAAGCTCCTAAAAATACACGAACTCCTAAAATTTGATTGAAACATGTTTTGCGGTGCTTTTTGTCGATTTTCGGACGAGCGTGTGTAAATGGGCCTTTTAATGGACCCGTTGGAATTTTAACCAAGTTAAAAGTACAGAAATTGAGGTTTTACAATATAATTGTGTTGAAAAGCTCCTAATCAATTAATTGAACTCTTAAAATTTGATTAGAACTTGTTTTGTGGTCCATTTTGTAGAGGTTTCTGACGAGCGGGTCGAAATGGGCCTTTCAATGGACCTGTTGGAATTTTAAATGAGTAAAAAGTACATAAACTGAGGTTTTGCAATATAATTCTGTTGAAAAGCTCCTAATCAATTACACGAACTCCTAAAATTTGATTAAAACTTGTTTTGCGATCTTTTTTGTAGAGGTTTTGGATAAGCAGCTCGAAATGGGCCTTTCAATGGATCCGTTGGAATTCTATATGAGTAAAAAGTACAAAAATTGAGGTTTTACAATATAATTGTGTTGAAAAGGTCCTAATCAATTATTAGAACTCCTAAAATTTGATTAAAACATGTTTTGTGGTCCTTTTTGTAGAGGTTTCTGACGAGCGGGTCAAAATGGGCCTTTCAATGGACCCGTTAGAATTTTAACTAAGTAAAAAGTACATAAATTGAGGTATTGCAATATAATTGTGTTAAAAATCTCCTAATCAATTATTTGAACTCCTAAAATTTGATAAAATTTGTTTTGCGGTCCTTTTTGAAGAGGTTTTGGATGAGCGGGTCAAAATGGGACTTTCAATGGACCCGTTGGAATTTTAACATAGTAAAAAGTATAGAAATTTAGGTTTTAGAATATAATTGTGTTGAAAAGGTCCTAATCAATTAGTTTAACTCCTAAAATTTGATTAAAACTTGTTTTGCGATCCTTTTTGTAGAGGTTTCGGACGAGCAGGTCGAAATGGGCCTTTCAATGGACTCGTTGGAATTTTAACTAAGTAAAAAGTAAGGAAATTGAGGTTTTACAATATAATTGTGTTGAAAAGCTCCTAATCAATTATTTGAACTCCTAGAATTTTATAAAACTTGTTTTGTAGTCCTTTTTGTAGAGGTTTCGGATGAGCGGGTCGAAATGGGCCTTTCAATGGATCCGTTGGAATTTTAACAGAGTAAAAAGTACAGAAATTGAGGTTTTGCTTTATAATTGTGTTCAAAAGTTCCTAATCAGTTATTTGAACTCCTAAAATTTGATCAAAACTTGTTTTGCGGTCCTTTTTGTCTATTTTTCGAACGACCAGGTGTAAATGGGCCTTTCAATAGACCCATTGGAATTTTAACTGGGTAAAAAGTAAAGAAATTGAGGTTCTACAATATAATTGTGTTGAAAAGCTCCTAATCAATTATTTGAACTCCTAAAATTTGATAAAATTTGTTTTGCGGCTCTTTTTGTAGAGGTTTCGAACGAGCGGGTCAAAATGGGACTTTCAATGGAATCATTGGAATTTTAACAGAGAAAAAAGTATAGAAATTTAGGTTTTGCAATATAATTGTGTTGAAAAGGTCCTAATCAATTATTTTAACTCCTAAAATTTGATTAAAACTTGTTTTGCGGTCCTTTTTGTCGAGATTTCAGACGAGCAGGTCTAAATGGGCCTTTCAATGGACCCGTTGGAATTTTAACTGAGTAAAAAGTACATAAATTGAGGATTTCCAATATAATTGTGTTGAAAAGCTCCTAATAAATACACGAACTCCTAAAATTTGATTAAAACTTGTTTTGCAGTCTTTTTTAGAGGTTTCGGACGAGCACGTCGAAATGGGCCTTTCAATGGACCTGTTGTAATTGTAACTAAGTAAAAAGTACAGAAATTGAGGTTTTACAATATAATTGTGTTTAATAGCTCCTAATCAATTAATTGAACTCCTAAAATTTGATTAGAACTTGTTTTGTGGTCCTTTTTGTAGAGGTTTTTGACGAGCGGGTCGAAATGGGCCTTTCAATGGACCTGTTAGAATTTTAACTAAGTAAAAAGTACAGTAATTGAGATTTTGCAATATAATTCTGTTGAAAAGCTCCTAATCACTTACACGAACTCCTAAAATTTGTTTAAAACTTGTTTTGTTGTCTTTTTTGTAGAGGTGTCGGACGAGCATGTCAAAATGGGCCTTTTAATGGACCCGTTGTAATTGTAACTGAGTAAAAAGTTCAGAAATTGAGGTTTTACAATATAATTGTCTTGAAAAGCTCCTAATCAATTATTTGAACTCTTAAAATTTGAATAAAACTTGTTTTGCGGTCCTTTTTGTAGAGGTTTTGGACGAGCAGGTTGAAATGGGCCTTTCAATGGACCCGTTGGAATTGTAACTTAGTAAAACGTACAGAAATTGAGATTTTACAATATAATTGTGTTGAAAAGCTTCTAATCAATTATTTGAACTCCTAAAATTTGATTAAACTTGTTTTGCGGTCCTTTTTGTAGAGGTTTCGGAGGAGCAGGTCGAAATGGGCCTTTCAATGGACCCGTTGGAATTTTAACTGAGTAAATAGTACAGAAATTGAGGTTTTGCAATATAATTGTGTTGAAAAGCTCCTAATCAATTATTTGAACTCCTAAAATTTGATAAAACTTATTTTCTAGTCCTTTTTGTAGAGGTTTTGGACGAGCGGGTCGAAATGGGCCTTTCAATGGATCTGTTGGAATTTTAACAGAGTAAAAAGTACATAAATTGAGGTTTTGCAATTTAATTGTGTTGAAAAGGTCCTAATCAAATATTTGAACTACAAAGTTTTTATTAAAATTTGTTTTGTGGTCCTTTTTGTAGAGGTTTCTGACGAGCGGGTCGAAATGGGCTTTTTAATAGACCAGCTGGAATTTTAACTAAGTAAAAAGTACAGAAATTGAGGTTTTGCAATATAATTGTTTTGAAAAACTCCTAATCAATTATTTGAACTACTAAGATTTGATTAAAACTTGTTTTGCGGTCTTTTCTGTAGAGGTTTCGGACGAGTAGGTCGAAATGGGCCCTTCAAAGGACCCGTAGGAATTGCAGCTGTGTAAAAAGTACAGAAATTGAGGTTTTACAATATAAATATGTTGAAATGCTCCTAATCAATTATTTGAACTCTTAAAATTTGATTAAAACTTGTTTTGCGGTCCTTTTTGTAGAGGTTTCGGACGAGCAGGTCGAAATGGGCCTTTCAATGGACCCGTTGGAATTTTAACAGAGTAAAAAGTATAGAAATTTAGGTTTTGCAATATAATTGTGTTGAAAAGGTCCTAATCAATTATTTGAACTCCTAAAATTTGATTAAAACTTGTTTTGCGATCCTTTTTGTAGTGGTTTCGGACGAGCAGGTCGAAATGGGCCTTTCAATGGACCCGTTGGAATTTTAACTGAGTAAAAAGTAAAGAAATTGAGGTTTTACAATATAATTGTGTTGAAAAGATCCTAATCAATTATTTGAACTCCTAAAATTTGATAAAATTTGTTTTGCGGTCCTTTTTGTAGAGGTTTCGGACGAGCGGGTCAAAATGGGACTTTCAATGGACTCGTTGGAATTTTAACAGAGTAAAAAGTATAGAAATTTTTGTTTTGCAATATAATTGTGTTGAAAATGTCCTAATCAATTATTTTAACTCCTAACATTTGATTAAAACTTGTTTTGCGGTCCTTTTTGTGGAGATTTCAGACGAGTAGGTCTAAATGGGCCTGTCAATGGACCCGTTGGAATTTTAACTGAGTAAAAAGTACATAAATTGAGGCTTTGCAAAATAATTGTGTTGAAAAGCTCCTAATCAATTACACAAACTCCTAAAATTTGTTTAAAACTTGTTTTGCGGTCCTTTTTGTCGATTTTTCGGACGAGCGGGTGTAAATGGGCCTTTCAATGGACCCGTTGGAATTTTAACCGAGTTAAAAGTAAAAATTATTGAGGTTTTACAATATAATTATGTTGAAAATCTCCTAATCAATTAATTGAACTCTTAAAATTTGATTAAAACTTGTTTTGTGGTCCTTTTTATAGACGTTTCTGACGAGCGGGTCGAAATGGGCATTTCAATGGACCTGTTGGAATTTTAACTAAGTAAAAAGTACAGAAATTGAGGTTTTGCAATATAATTCTATTTAAAAGCTCCTAATCAATTACAGGAACTCCTAAAATTTGATTAAAACTTGTTTTGCGGTTATTTTTGTAGAGGTTTCGGATGAGCCGGTCGAAATGGGCCTTTCAAAGGACCCATTGGAATTTTATCTGAGTAAAAAGTACAGAAATTGAGGTTTTACAATATAATTATGTTGAAAAGGTCCTAATCAATTATTTGAACTCCTAAAATTTGATAATATTTGTTTTGCTGTACTTTTTGAAGAGGTTTCAGATGAGCGGGTCAAAATGGGACTTTCAACGGACCCGTTGGAATTTTAACAGAGTAAAAAGTATAGAAATTTAGGTTTTAGAATATAATTGTGTTGAAAAGGTCCTAGCCAATTATTTTAACTCCTAAAATTTGATTAAAACTTGTTTTGCGATCCTTTTTGTAGAGGTTTCGGACGAGCAGGTCGAAATGGTCCTTTCAATGGACACGTTGGAATTTTATCTGAGTAAAAAGTAAAGAAATTGAGGTTTTACAATATAATTGTGTTGAAAAGCTCCTAATTAAATATTTGAACTCCTAAAATTTGATAAAATTTGTTTTGCGGTCCTTTTTGTAGGGGTTTCAGACGAGCGGGTCAAAATGGGACTTTCAATGGACTCGTTGGAATTTTAACAGAGTAAAAAGTTTAGAAATTCAAGTTTTGCAATATAATTGTGTTGAAAAGGTCCTAATCAATTATTTTAACTCCTAAAATTTGATTAAAACATGTTTTGCGGTCCTTTTTGTCGAGATTTTAGACGAGCAGGTCTAAATGGGCCTTTCAGTGGACCCGTTGGAATTTTAACTGAGTAAAAAGTACAGAAATTGAGGTTTTACAATATAATTGTGTTGAAAAGCTCCTAATCAATTAATTGAACTCCTAGAATTTGATAAAACTTGTTTTGTGGTCCTTTTTGTAGAGGTTTCTGACGAGCGGGTCGAAATGGGCCTTTAAATGGACCTGTTAGGATTTTAACTATGTAAAAAGTACAGAAATTGAGGTTTTGCAATATAATTCTGTTGAAAAGCTCCTAATCTATTACACGAACTCCTAAAATTTGAGTAAAACTTGTTTTGCGGTCCTTTTTGTCAATTTTTCGGAAGACCATGTGTAAATGGGTCTTTCAAAGGACCCGTTGGAATTTTAACTGAGTAAAAAGTACAAAAATTGAGGTTTTACAATATAATTTTGTTGAAAAGCTCCAAATCAATTAATTGAACTACAAAAATTTGATTGAAACTTGTTTTGCGATCCATTTTGTAGAGGTTTCGGACGAGCGGGTCGAAATGGACCTGTTGGAATTTTACCTATGTAAAAAGTACAGAAATTGAGGTTTTGGAATATAATTCTATTGAAAAGCTCCTAATCAATTACAGGAACTCCTAAAATTTTATTAAAACTTGTTTTGCGGTCTTTTTTGTAGAGGTTTCGGACGAGCAGATCGAAATGTGTCTTTCAATGGACCTGTTAGAATTTTAACTAAGTAAAAAGTTCAAGAATTGAGGTTTTGCAATATAATTCTGTTGAAAAGCTCCTAATCACTTACACGAACCCCTAAAATTTGTTTAAAACTTGTTCAGAGATAGGTCAGGAAAAGCCCAAATAGTTCAGGAGATAGTTGGCGAGCACCTTCCTCCAGCCATTGGAGGCCAGTGGGTGTCGTGCTGTTAATCAAAGATCTAGGGAAGCCAACAAAACGGAGTGCCTCCGAGACAACATGGCAGTCATGAAGAGCATGGACAATAGATTCCGTGCTGAAATGACAAACGGGGTAGGGGCCTGAGTACCCGTTGAAATTTTAACTAAGTAAAAAGTACAAAAATTGAGGTTTTGCAATATAATTGTTTAAAATCTCATAATGAATTATACGAACACCGAAAATTTGATTAAAACTTGTTTTGCAATCCTTTTTGTAGAGGTTTTGGACCTGCAGGTCGAAATGGGCCTTACAATGGAACCGTTGGAATTTTAACTGAGTAGAAATTACAAAATTGAGGTTTTACAATATAATTGTGTTGAAAAGGTCCTAATCAATTATTTGAACTCCTGAAACTTGATTAAAACTTATTTTGTGGTCCTTTTTGTACAGGTTTCTGACGAGCGGGTCAAAATGGGCCTTTCAATGGACCCGCTGGAATTTTAACTAAGTAAAAAGTAAATAAATTGTGGTTTTGTAATATAATTGTGTTGAAAAGCTCCTAATAAATTACACGAGCTCCAAAAATTTGTTTAAAACTTGTTTTGCATTCTTTTTTGTAGTGGTTTCGGACGAGCATGTCGAAATGGGTCTTTTAATGGACCCATTGGAATTACATCTGAGTAAAAGGTACATAAATTGAGGTTTTTCAATATAATTGTGTTGAAAACCTCATAATCAATTATTTGAACTCCTAAAATTTGATTAAAACTTGTTTTGCGGTCCTTTTTGTAGAGGTTTCGGATGAGCGGGTCGAAATGGGCCTTTTAATGGACCTGTTGAAATTTTATTTGAGTAAAAAGTACATAAATTGAGGTTTTACAATATAATTGTGTTGAAAAGGTCCTAATCAATTATTTGAACTCCTAAAATTTGATTAATACTTGTTTTGTGGTCCTTTTTTTAGAGGTTTCTAACGAGCGGGTCGAAATGGGCCTTTTAATGGACACGCTGGAATTTTAACTAAGTAAAAGTACAGAAATTGAGGTTTTGCAATAAAATTGTGTTGAAAAGCTCCTAATCAATTACACGAACTCCAAAAAATTGTTTAAAACTTGTTTTGCATTCTTTTTTGTAGAGGTTTCGGACGAGCAGGTCGAAATGGGCCTTTCAATGGACCCGTTGGAATTTTAACTGAGTAAAAAATACAAAAATTGAGGTTTTGCAATATAATTGTGTTGAAAATCTCCTAATCAATTATTTGAATTCCTAAAATTTGATTAAAACTTGTTTTGCGGTCCTTTTTGTAGAGGTTACGGACCAGCAGGTCGAAAAGAGCCTTTTTATGGACCCGTTGGAATTTTAACTGAGTAAAAAGTACAGAAATTGAGGTTTTGCAATATAATTGTGTTGAAAATATCCTAATCAATTCTTTGAACTCGTCAAATTTGATTAAAACATGTTTTGCGGTCCTTTTTGTCTATTTTCGGACGAGCGGGTGTAAATGCGCATTTCAATGGACCCGTTGGAATTTTAACT
This sequence comes from Hibiscus tridactylites, assembly GCA_958450335.1. NCBI lineage: Eukaryota > Viridiplantae > Streptophyta > Magnoliopsida > Malvales > Malvaceae > Hibiscus > Hibiscus tridactylites. Next base: position 48,580,791 of record OY288265.1, on the reverse strand, counting down.
GAGTAAAAAGTAAAGAAATTGATGTTTTGCAATATAATTGTCTTGTAAAGCTCCTAAATAATTACACGAACTCCTAAAATTTGATTAAATCTTGTTTTGCGGTCTTTTTAGAGGTTTCGGACGAGCTGGTCGAAATGGGCCTTTCAATGGACTTTTTGGAATTTTAACTGAGTAAAAAAGTACAGAAATTGAGGTTTTACAATATAATTGTGTTGAAAAGCTCCTAATCAATTAATTGAACTCCTAAAATTTGATTAAAACTTGTTTTGTGGTCCTTTTTTAGAGGTTTCTAACGAGCGGGTCGAAATGGGCCTTTCAATATATTATAAATAAATCAAGGCAGTTGATGGGCAACCGGTACAAGAGAGTGCAAATCGTCGGGCAATCCCGGTCCAAAAACAAAGAAGATCTAGAATGTAGAGCCCAAGTGGCTAAACAATGAGATAAGACATTAGCAGTACGTGGTACATAATGAGAACATAAATCAGGAACAGAAGCCAAAAAAGATCAAGCTACCTCTATCTGCGGTCGAAGGGGAGAAGCATCTTGGTCGGCATGTCGTAACTTGTTAACGATCAGGGCTGCATCCGACTCAAGGTGAAATCCACTCCAACCAGCCTCCGCGCCAAGAGTAAATCCGGCGATGATAGCACAGAGCTCAGTGGTAGAAGAGTCAGGGGTATCGTCCGAGAAGAAGGCCCTCCCAAGCAATATAGCACCAGTGGTGTCACGAGCCACAATACCAAAGTCGGCATTGCCTGTAATTGGGTTGAAGGCGCCGTCGACATTGATTTTGATCGTTCCTGCAGGTGGTGGCCTCCAAGCGGGCCGGGAAAGGGATGGCTCTGTCTGCGGCTGCGTCGTAGTCTTGAAGAAGCTCTTGGGAATTCATCAGAGTGAGCCATGGAGGCTGCAGGCGCTGAGCATGGACCCAGTCATTCCTCCGATTCCAAACACTCCACAAGGTAGTAAGGAACAAGCTGAACTCAGCGCGAGAAAGTAGCGAGGCTCCCTGTTCTAGCCAGATGGACATCGAAGAGGTCGTGCTATCGTATAGAGCTCGGGGAAAGCCGGCAAGATTGAGCACCTCGGTGGCACCTGGACAATCTCGAAGTGCGTGAATCGCAGTTTTGACAACAGTGGGACAGAAAGGGCATATACCATATCCCAGCCCCAGAGCGGCGAGACGGTCGCCAATAGGTAAAGCATTCCGCCCAGCCCGCCATCCAAAGGTGCGAATATTTGGAAGCGTATGGGATTTAGCTATAACCTTCCACAGTGGGCAAGGGCGATCAAGGGGCCTCGAAGGTCTACGCAGGAAGAGATATCCAGAGCGGACCGTATAGACATTGGTATCATGAAAGCCCCACAATAAAATATCACGACGCTCAGCGGAGATTGGAACATGCAGAATGTTAGCAGCGTCATCCCAATCAAAATATTAGCGAATCTTATGGTTGTCCCAAGAATGCTGATTGCGGATCATGAAATCACCACAGCGCAGAAGCAGCTCCTCATCATCCTAATAGTTCCCAAAAAAGGAGAGCCTGGTGGATCCACCATATTGCTCACGGTGGATACAAATTTTACTATCAATGCCAGGGCGCTAGATGAAACCTGGTTGCAGTCGTTGTATGGCCTGCCAGATACCTCGCTAGGCAAATGAGGCGCGTCGGTCGAATTTACCTTCCAGAATGTTGCCGAAAGGAAAGTAGCGGGAACGCAGGACCCGTGCAAGTAGGGATTCTGGCGACTGAATCAGCCGCCAAATTTGTTTCCCTAATAGTGTGACATTAAAATCATGTAGGTCACGGAAATCCATCCCCCCAATAGCTTTGGGCGTGCATATTGAATCCCAAGATAGTAAAGGCCAACCTTTCTTATTACTTATGCCCGACCACCAGTACCTACGTATCGAGCGTGTTGCATCATCCACAATATTTTGCGGAAGGAGATAACAGGACATGACATATTGAGGTATTGGATGTGCCATAGATTTGATTAAAATTTCACGTCCACTAAAAAAGAGCAAATTAGTGTCCCACTTAGCCATGCGCGAGTGGACCTTGTCACGGACAAACCCTAAACTGGTCGTTCGGTTCATCCCAATAAGAAGGGGGACCCCAAGATAAGTACCAGGGTCATCGACCATACGGATACCAAGGGAGTGCTGAAGGGCCTGTGTGAAAGCCGCCGAGCATGAAGAACTACAGTAGGCAGTAGATTTAGCAAAGTTAACAGATTGGCTCGAGGAGGATTCATATAAATGTAGTATCTCTTTCAACCTCTAAACCTCCTCTGGGCAATTCCGCAAAAATACAATGTTGTCATCCGCAAAGAGCAGATGGTTAATCCTGGGCCCTCGACGGTTGGCTTGTAAGCCTAGCAGACGTCCCTCCCTCTGCTCTGTCTCAAGTGTTGCTGAAAGCCCTTGGGAGCAAATGAGGAAGAGGAAAGGCGAAAGAGGGTCACCTTGTCGGATGCCCCGTGCCGGAGTAAACTCCTAGGAGAGAGCCCCGTTAAGACGGACCGAAAACGAAATAGAGGAGACACAGCGGAGGAGCATATGCACCCACTCCGATTCAAATCCCATGCGTGTCATCACATTCTGTAGGAAAGACCACTCAACCTTGTCAAAAGCCTTCTCCATGTCTAATTTTAAAGACGCCCCTTGATAGATGGAAGCACTATTGGAATGAAGGGTATGAACAAGTTCGTGAGCAATCAGAATGTTATCAGTGATGTTTCTACCACTAAAAAAAGCGGCTTGTGCATCACTGATACAATTAGGTAAGATAGGCTTGAGACAATTTACGAGGACCTTGGCAACCGTTTTGTAGATGACCGTGCACAAACTGATTGGCCGGAACTGACGCATGCTAGTAGCGTCATCCGCTTTTGGGATAAGGACTATAACTGTTTTGTTAACAGTCGACATGTCCGCCTCCCCTCGTAGGAGTCGCAGACAAAGTTGGACGAACTCAGGCCCAATGACATCCCAGTATTGCCTATAGAAGCTACTAGCGAAGCCATCGATTCCAGGGGCTTTCTTGGGGCCAATGTCCCAGAATGCTGCAATCACCTCACATTCAGTGAATGGTCGTAGTAAAGAGTCATTCATTTATGGAGTAACGACCGGGTGGATTTGTTCCAGAAGGTGGGGAGAAGAGACAGAACTGGATGTCGTAAATAGCGCTTGGAAGTATTTCGAAGCAATCCGAAGGAGATCGGGCTTGGCCGTGTGCCAAATTTGATTATCATCAAACAACCCATGTATAGAGTTCTTTTTCTGACGTTTAGAAGCCCTAGCATGGAAAAAGGATGTGTGAAACAAATATTTTAATTTTGATATAACTAAAAACCTAAGGACTAAATCGAAAAAGTCAAAACGAATTTTAAGTCCTCAAAATATCCCCATATAATTTTAGTATTATGCCCAAGTTAACAACATACTATTTCAAATATTTTTCTAAGTGTTTCAAGCCAAAACAGTGTTTTTCAAGTACCCGTTTCGAAACGGCCCTAAGGCGTTTCGAAACATTTTCACCACTGTCGACCACCATTCCGAAACGTGTATCGAAACACTTAAAACCGTTTCGAAACGGCACAACTCGTTTCGAAACTGTTCTTCATATAGGATTTAAAATGGGGTTAATTTATTTCAAATATTTCAGATTTTTAAATATAAAAGGGGTGTTTCGAAACGGATCAAGCCCGTTCCGAAACGACCCTTTGACAGTAGCCATTCCGTTTCGAAACGGATCAATCCCGTTCCGAAACAAGGGCTAGATTTTATTTTGAATAATATGACCGTTGTATGTTTTAACTGATTTTCTTAAAACCGTTAAGGCGTTTCGGAACGGGCTAGGACCGTTCCGAAACGACCCTTGACAGTGGCAAAACCGTTCCTAAACGGCCCTAAGGCGTTTCAAAACGGGCTCTTAAATGCACTCCAACGGCTCTTTCTATTTTAGTCCGTTCCGAAATAGGTTCCCCGTGTTCCGAAACGGGTTGGTGCAGACTGCATTTATGGTGGCAAGAGAGGGTTCCAACGGCTCCATTTATGTTCCCAACCACCCAAACGGCTAGAAATCAATGAGAAGGTATAAAAGAGACATCCAAAAGCATCAGCAACAACTATTGATCCTAAAGCAAACATCCAAACATCAAATTCAAGCAATTGAGCAAAAATCCCACTTTGTGTAAAAATCCCAATTTGTGTTATTCATTCATATTTTGTAAAATTGGGTTGAGTGCTTGTATTGGGGCTATCATTTGTATTGAGAGATACTTAATTAGCCTACAAATTTCTTTGTTCTCTTGTGTGAGGGTTGGGTTGATTTTTGGGTAGAAAAATCAACCGATATTGTAAAGGGTTGCCTCCTTGTCCTAGAAAAGGGGAAGATCAATTTAGTGAAATTGTTGCAAATCCTTAGTGAGACTAAGGTAGTGGATGTAGAGTTCATTTGGAACTTGAACCACTCTAAATCCCTTGTTCATCATTTTTAATTTGCCAATTTCCACTACAATCCTTTAAATTTCCAATTCACCCCCCTCTTGGTAAATATCGATCTTTCGATCCACTCAACAGGATGTATTTTTGTCACCTTTTGACAGCCAGGTAACATGAGAACGTTGTGCCCAGTAGGCTTCGCGCGCATCCAAAAGACGTCGAAGTTCCAATTTCGCATCTCGTAAGTTATGCAGCATCTCAGGTGATAGCTGTCGACGGAACATGTAAGAATTTATTTGACGTTGTAATTCAGCGATGCGATGATTGGACTGGGATCGCCGAGCAGTTTGCCAGTCACGTAGATGGTTCCCAACAAAAGCCAACTTGTCGAGCAGGGTGCCCGACGCAGTTGACCAAGCTTGGTAGAATATCGAAATACATGAAAGGTCATTTGCCCAAAAAGACTCGAAACGGAAGTGATCGCTATCACCACGGGGATGACGATCACGGTGTGGAGCGTGTACTGTATCCATGATAATGACATAATGGCAAGAATCTGGCGAAAAAACATTCCGACATTGGAAGGTCAGATGCATAATGGTCAAAACTTGTTTTGCTGTCCTTATTGTCGATTTTTCATACGAGCAGGTGTAAATGGACCTTTCAATGGACCCGTTGGAATTTTAACTGAGTAAAAAGTACAAAAATTGAGGTTTTGCAATATAATTGTGTTGAAAAGCTCCTAATCAATTACACGAACTCCTAAAATTTGATTAAAACTTGTTTTGCGGTCTTTTTTGTAGAGGTTTCGAATGAGCAGGTCGAAATGGGCCTTTCAATGGACCCGTTGGAATTGCAACTGAGTAAAAAGTACAGAAATATAGGTTTTACAATATAATAGTGTTGAAAAGCTCCCAATCAATTAATTGAACTCCTAAAATTTGAATAAAACTTGTTTTGTGGTCCTTTTTGATAAAACTTGTTTTGCGGTCCTTTTTGTAGAGGTTTCGGACGAGCGGGTCGAAATGGGCCTTTCAATGGATTCGTTGGAATTTTAACAGAGTAAAAAGTACAGAAATTGAGGTTTTGCAATATAATTGTGTTGAAAAGCTCCTAATCAATTAATTGAACTCCTAAAATTTTAATAAAACTTGTTTTGGGGTCCTTTATGTAGAGGTTTTTTCTGACGAGCGGGTCGAAATGGGCCTTTCAATGGACATGTTGGAATTTTAACTAAGTAAAAAGTACATAAATTGAGGTTTTGCAATATAATTGTGTTGAAAAGCTCCTAATCAATTATTTGAACTCCTAAAATTTGATTAAAACTTGTTTTGCAGTCTTTTTTGTAAAGGTTTCGGACGAGCAGGTCAAAATGGGCCTTTCAATGGAACCGTTGGAATTTTAACTGAGTAAAAAGTACAGAAATTGAGGTTTTGCAATGTAATTGTGTTGAAAATCTCCTAATCAATTATTTGAACTCCTAAAATTTGATTAAAACTTGTTTTGCGGTCCTTTTTGTAGAGGTTTCGGACGAGCGGGTCGAAATAGGCCTTTCAATGGATTCGTTGGAATTTTAACAGAGTAAAAAGTACAGAAATTGAGGTTTTGCAATATAATTGTGTTGAAAAGCTCCTAATCAATTAATTGAACTCCTAAAATTTTAATAAAACTTGTTTTTGGGTCCTTTATGTAGAGGTTTTTCTGACGAGCGGGTCGAAATGGGCCTTTCAATGGACACGTTGGAATTTTAACTAAGTAAAAAGTACATAAATTGAGGTTTTGCAATATAATTGTGTTGAAAAGCTCCTAATCAATTATTTGAACTCCTAAAATTTGATTAAAACTTGTTTTGCGGTCTTTTTTGTAGAGGTTTCGGACGAGCAGGTTAAAATGGGCCTTTCAATGGAACCGTTGGAATTTTAACTGAGTAAAAAGTACAGAAATTGAGGTTTTGCAATGTAATTGTGTTGAAAATCTCCTAATCAATTATTTGAACTCCTAAAATTTGATTAAAACTTGTTTTGCGGTCCTTTTTGTAGAGGTTTCGAACGAGCATGTCGAAATGGGCCTTGAAAAGCTCCAAAATTATTGCACGAACTCCTAAAATTTGATCAAAATTTGTTTTGCGGTCTTTTTTAGAGGTTTCGGACGAGCTGGTCAAAATGGGCCTTTCAATGGACTTGTCGGAATTTTAACTGAGTAAAAAAGTACATAAATTGAGGTTTTACAATATAATTGTGTTGAAAAGCTCCTAATCAATTAATTGAACTCCTAAAATTTGATTAAAACTTGTTTTGTGGTCCTTTTTGTAGAGGTTTCTGACGAGCGGGTCGAAATGGGGCTTTCAATGGACCTGATGGAATTTTAACTGAGTAAAAATAATAAAAATTGAATTTTTACAATATAATTGTGTTGAAAAGCTCAAAAATCAATTAATTGAACTCCTAAAATTTGATTAAAACATGTTTTGCGGTCCTTTTTGTAGAGGTTTCGGACGAGCGAGTCGAAATGGGCCTTTCAATGGACCCGTTGGAATTTTATCAGAGTAAAAAGTACAGATATTGAGGTTCTACAATATAATTGTGTTGAAAAGGTCCTAATCAATTATTTGAACTCCTAAAATTTGATTAAGTTGTTTTGTGGTCTTTTTTGTAGAGGTTTCTGACGAGCGGGTCGAAATGGGCCTTTAAATGGACCCGCTGGAATTTTAACTAAGTAAAAAGTACAGAAATTGAGGTTTTGCAATATAATTGTTTTGAAAAGATCCTAATCAATTACATGAACTCCTAAAATTTGATTAAAACTAGTTTTGCGGTCTTTTTTGTAGAGGTTTCGAACGAGCATGTCGAAATAGGCCTTTCAATGGACCCGTTGGAATTGCAATTGAGTAAAAAGTACAGAAATTGAGGTTTTACAATATAATTGTGTTGAAAAGCTCCTAATTAATTAATTGAACTCCTAAAATTTGAATAAAACTTGTTTTGTGGTCCTTTTTGATAAAACTTGTTTTGCGCTCCTTTTTGTAGAGGTTTCGGACGAGCGGGTCGAAATGGGCCTTTCAATGGATCTGTTGGAATTTTAACAGAGTAAAAAGTACAGAAATTGAGGTTTTGCAATATAATTGTGTTGAAATGGGAATTTCAATGGACCCGTTAGAATTTTAACTGAGTAAAAAGTACAGAAATTAAGGTTTTACAATATAATTGTGTTGAAAACCTCCTAATCAATTAATTGAACTCCTAAATTTTGAATAAAACTCGTTTTGTGGTCCTTTATGTAGAGGTTTTTCTGACGAGCGGGTCGAAATGGGCCTTTTAATTGACACGTTGGAATTTTAACTTGTAACACCCGGGTTTGGGGGTCGGGAGAAATAAATAAATAAAATAATATCCCGGTTTTGTTTTGCCAAAATTAAATTTATGGTGTTGGACCAATTTTTGATGTTTAAGCCCAATAGCCATTTTAATGGCATTTTTGTAAATTGTGGGACTTCTAAATTTAAAACCCCCATTTTTAATTAAAACACAAAATTTTCATCTTCCTCCCTCCTCATCTCTCCATTCTCACGACAAAGGGAGAGTTCTTCTCCAAGTTACTATCCCATATTCTTTCTCCTTCATTTTGGCTCGAATTTGAAAGGTAAATGCATCCCCATCTTGCTCTCATCTTCATCTCTTTAGAAGTACAACTAGATTTCATTTTGGTTCAAGTTTTAGAATTTGGGTTTTTGGAAGATTTGAATAAAAAATATATCTTTATTGTTTTTAACTAAAGGTTTTGATGTTATAAGGTTAGATATGATGTTTGTGAACCAAATGGTCCAACATATATAATTTTTAGAGTGTTTTATAAGAATTCCCGAATTTGGGTTTTGGTGGGGTTTTAGGAGGGTTTTTAGATGAGTTTTGGGTGTGTTATATGTTGGAATTTGAGAGTTAATGTTAGGGTAATAGTTGGGGGATGTTTTGGAAGCATTTGGAAGTGTTAAATGTGTTGAAATCACAAGTTTTGGGCTGGGTATAAGGGCTACTCGGGTTTGGTGATTTTGGGGGTTATTCATGACTTGAATTGTTGTGTTTGGTGTTTGATTAGTATTACAGATTAGCTACTTTGATGTTTGAGTTGATTTGAAGTTGTTTTTGCTTGTGTTGAGGTGATTAGAAGTGAGATTTTGTGTTGGTGAAGCCTCGGGAACAAATCCAGAAATTTGAAGGTGTTGGTTGCTTGGTGTTGAGCTTGGAAATGAAGGTGAGTCGTTAAAATGTTTTAAATGGTTTTGAGCAATTGGTTCAAGCATGTGGACTAGGTTCGGATTGGTAGACCCACCTAGAGTTGGGATTAGAGTGGTAGCCTAATCCTAAATTTTAGTTAGAGACTTTGGTTATACTCTATTTGATGTTGGTGACTCATGTTTAATTGAGATTATGGTGGTTATGTATATGTTGTTATACATGTTTGTTGAGGCATGGTTTGATGCATTGATACATGTGTGTTGAGTCATGGCTTAATGCATTGTCATATGCATGTTGATGATAAACATGATGGAGATATACATATGTATGAAATATGATGTGATATTGTGTTAATGATATACATGTAGTGTTGACATGTGAAATGATATTATGAGGTGATTGTATGATCCAAGGATCATGGTGAGTACATGCTAGGCATGGAAATCTGGTTTGTGCATGACGGTAAGTCATTGTGAGTACGTGCTAAGCTCGGAAGTTGTTATGAAATGATATTGTGAAAGATTAATGAAATGTGTAGTATTGGCACTAGTATGTTTGGGTACAAATGATCGAAAATTAGGATGTTTAGTGTGTACACGTGAGTCAAAATGCGCGTGTGGTCTTGATGATGGTAGTCATCAAGATGGAGTACATGTTCGCCCGGAAATCTTCTTATATATATTAGTCGGTGATGAGTGGAATCCCATCGGCGGGCGTGAGGATGAGTGGAATCCCCTCCGCGTGAAACGAGGCATGAGGATGAGTGGAATCGCCTCCGAGTGAACGGTGATGAGTGTAATTCCACCGTCAGGTAATGGTTGTGTTGTTGGATGTGAGTTCCAACGGTTATCCGCGTATTCGAGTCATAGCTAGGTGCCAATACGGATTGTGGTTTATGTTACTCATATGTTGAATATATGTGTTTTCCATATGTGTGGTTATGGACTCGTTGAGCATGACATGACATTGATACTATGATCATGCATCATTTATATTTTTGGCTCTTGCGGTTCGAAGGTAAGGACTCATGCATTCTACCTTGGTTGTATGCTCGTGCTTGGACCCTGCATTGTCGAAGGTTTGTTTTATGAGCTTACCCTCACTAAGCTTTTATGCTTACGCTCCTTTTGTTCGACAATACAGATCAGTAGCTTGTGGGTGGCAAGGGCAAGGAAAGGTCTCCAAGTGTTGCTTTTGGTTAGCTCAAGTATGATCTTTAAGTTGTAGATTGTAATAGTCAAGCAATGGGATAGGTGTTATTGTTGTGAATGCTTTGTTGTATGTTGATGTCGGTTTGGCTTTTGGATGCTTTGTTTGAATTGTAAACCTTGTTCGTGTTGCATGTCTTAAATGCTTATATATTTTGTTGGCTAAGGCTTGTAACCTTAAAGGCTATGTATGCTCCCTTGTGGTGAATGTATGACCTTGTGTTGGATGCCTATCTTTAATGCTCAAGTGTTTGTCTTGTGAAGCATGAACCTTCAATGCTATGTATGATTCACATGTTGATGATGTTGGTTCCTTTAATGTTTGGTTCTTATATCCTTGAAGTGTGTTAAGCATGTTTGTTATGTTTGGTCTGCCATAGTGTTGTTGTTTGTGTGTTGTGAGAGGCTTTAGTGGGGTTTTGGGGCATCCTTGTGCCTTAAAACCAGCTAAAACCAATCTACAGACAGAGGGCGTTTCGAAACGGTCGAACCCGTTCCGATATGTCCCCTTTTTTTTGGCCAGGCGTTTTGATACGCCTAAAGAACGTTTCGATACGATTTTGCTACTGGAAATCTGAGAATTTGACGATAAATCGATGTATCAAAATGGGCCTTAGCGTTTCGGAACGGCCTTCATCTCGTTTACCACGAGAAGTTGATTGTTGTGATCGTTTCGATACGGGTCACCCCTGTTTCAAAACGGACTCATCATGTTGACTTTGGCCTGTTGACCAAGTCAAGGCGTATCGAAACACCCTAAGGGTGTTCCGATACGGCCTGCAGTAAAGGATTAAAATGAACTGTTTGGTTGTTTTGTCTCGTATGTTCTTCCGATGTTGCCTTCCTCACATAGGATTCAATAATGCCTCTAGAAAGGATAATAATAATGTAAAGTTATTCTAGGGTTGCTAACTGAGGTGGGACCATAACGGGTTTCACATCGGTTTTCCCCGTATAGCCTACTCGGACCGGTCAGTCGACCAGACCGGGACGAGGGGGTTACATTTGTTGGTATCAGAGCCTAAGGTTTCTGAGACCTTGGGCAGGTAAGTGAGGTAAGTTTAATTTTCGTATTGTAATTGCACGGTGTTTGCTTGCCATGTAAGCATGTTTACTTGTTTATCAAGTATGGTTGATGTATGTTGTTTGATCGTGCGCGTGTGTTGCTTGAAGCATGTTGAGTAGAGTCCCATTGCTTCTATTACATCGGAAAAAGGGATTTTTAGTGAGGGAATCATACTTGAGCCACTTGGACACTTTCCTTTGCTAACCCAGATTGTATGTTAATTTGTTGTTGTTGTTGATTTATTGTTTTTGGTAAGTTTGAGGCCAAGGTGTGGGCCGTGAATTGGTAAGTGGAAGCTGTGGTCTTTGAAAATGTGGGTGATGTTGAGGGAGTTCATCGCTTTAGTCGGGAAGGTATGGTTGTACCGGTGTTGAGGTACAATTTGTTTGTTTGAGTCAGTGTGTATGTGGGTTGATTCTTGTTGGTGAGGGACGATGTGATCGATTCTGGTATTAGTTGGTAAAAAGAAGTGAAGACCTACGAGTGAGGTTCGAAGTAGTATCGATGTTATAGTAGATAAGCCCTTGGTACAGTTTTGAGTATGACCCCTTCTGGTTGAAACTGAGTCTGTACTTCCGTATGTTATTAGCAAGCATGCAAAGTTTGAATATGCCTGGTGAAATGTTAGAGGTAGGTATGAGTATCTTAGTTTTTTTTGGCGAGATCAGGGTAAGGGTCTTGTGGGTGTAATTTGAAATTTAGAAATGTTAGTTAGTGATTGTTGGGGGTTCGGCCTATGGTTTTAATGCAAAACAGTCGGTCAGTATCCGCGAGTGGGAATCAATTTGTGCGATTGGGTCAGTGTGCGTCTGAGCTATCTTCCAGCAAGAAGGAGAGATGAAGTCGCCTCCGATATAGTTGAGCTGAGAAAGAAGTCTTGAGCTTTAGCTTCAGATTGTTTGGTAGTGGGATGTTTTGAGTCGTCAGGACCGATGTTATAGAACAAGTTCTAGCATGATTGTTTGTGTGTGTTCAGAACTGAATTTTGAAGATTCGAGATGCTTTAAGAATGGTTTTGAAGAGTTAGGTTATGTCGAAGGGCCGGCCTGAAAACAAGAGGACCGAAGACTATCAGTTGTGTACAAGTGAAGTTGCAATTTCTGCAGATACATCCTTTTGTGTGAGCATGTAAGGAAGCTAGATATCTCTGTTGAGATTTTAGACATAGGGACACATGTGACTAGACCTTTTGGTGAGATAGTGGTGGTCAGAAAGATGTGCGGAAGATGTTTGTGATAGATTTGATTTTTGAATGAAGATTAGACCACAGAATGTTAGAATAGTTTGTGTTTTTCCTAAAAGTGTTTGGAAGAATTTCCCGGTTGGTCTCTTGACAGAGAAGAAGAGTTTGTTATTGATACCGTCTTTGAGCTTGCTCCTATTTTGATTGCTCTGTATCCTATGGTTCCTGAAAGAATTGAGAGTGTTGAAGAATCAACTTCGAGATTTGTTAGATCGTAGATTCATTAGGCCTAGTACATCATCTTAGAGTATGACAGTGCAATTTGTGAAGAAGAGAGAAGACAATGCGAGAATGTGTTTAGACTACATACAGTTGAAACAATTGACAGTGAATAATTAACATTCGTTTCTGAGTGTCAGTGATTTGTTGATCAGTTAGTGTGTGCTTCAGTCTTTTTGAAGATTAATTTGGGATTCGATTACTACCAGTTGAAAGTGAGAGAAGTTGATGTACCGAAGACAACTTTAGGGGCAAGATATGATCACTTTGAGTTTTGAGTTATGCCACTTTGTTTGACTAGTGTGTTAGTTACTTTAATAGAGATGTTGAGCAGAATATTTCTTGAGTTCCTCGATCAGTTGTAGTAGTCCTCATAGATAATACATGGGTATATTCACGTACCGAAGAAGACCATGATAAGTTTTAGGGTTAGTGCTGTAGATCCTATTAGAAAATCAGTTGTATACCGAGTTGAGCAAACGTGAACTCCGAGTCAAGGAAGATGTTCTCCTAGGACATGTAGATTAGCCGAGTGTATTAGAGTAAATCCTAAGTAGGCAGAAGAAGATGTGAGTTGGAAGAAATCGAAGACACTGACATGTATCTATAGTTCGTAGGGCTAGCATTGTTACTATCGGAGGTTTGTAAATGATCCGTTGGAAGATAGCTGCTCCTTTGACAGATTGCTACAGAAGAATGTTCAGTTTGTGTGGTTAGATGTGAGACATTGAGCCCTTGAGAAACCGAAAGAAACTTTGATGAGAGCTTCGACCTTGATCCAGCCAATATCAGAGAAAGAAATTGTGAACCATAGTGATTCGTTACATGTAGGGTTAGGTTGTGTGCTTATGCAAGACAGAAGATTTGTGGCTTATTCATCGAGATAGTTGAAAGACCTTGAAAAGAATAATCCGACACAAGACATAGAGTTAATTACAGTTGTATTTGCTTCGAAGACTTAGAGACAAAGCATGTATAGTAAGAAATGCACAATAAATGTGTACATATCATCAGAACTTGAAATATTTGAAGACTTAGGAAGGGTTGAAACTTTAACATCATGAGTTGTTATAATTGTTTGAAGACCTTAATCTCAAGATTGAGTATCATCTGAAGAGAGTCTACGTAGTAACCGATGTTCCGAGTTGTATTTGTTGTTAGATTAGTAGTTGGGTTGCGAGTTGTATTTGCCGGATTCAGTTTACCCAATGATAGTAGTTTTGTGGCCGAGTTTCATGTTAAACCTACATTGAGTCAGATACGTGAAGAGGAACAGTTGCAAGACAGGTTCTTGGCACATCACGTGTAAGACATGGAAGAAAGAATACCTTCAAAATACAGTTTCAGAAATGATAGAGTTCGTATTCTTAGAGACAGAATAGTTGTGCCGATTGACATAGTGTTTTGAGACGTATTGTTTTGGCTGAAGCACACGGCATTTCATTTGTATTGCATCTGAGTGGTATGAAGACGTATTGTGGGGTGAAGACGAGTACTTCCGGATTGAGTTGATGAATGATGTGGTTCAGTATGAGAGTAAGTGTATAATTCGCCAGCGTGTCAGGACCGAGTATAAGTTTTCTTCTAGTTTGTTACATCCGTGGAAGGTTCTTAATGAAAGTGGGTAATAGAGATTCGAGATCCCAACTAGATTTTTGAAGACGTCTGCATAATGTTTGGTTACATGTTGAAGTCAGATGGTTAGTCAGAAAAAGTGATAGGTCAAGTATTCAAATAGTGCTGTATGAGATTGTGAATCGGGCTAGTTCTGTTGTTTATTTGTTGCAGTTACCACCAGAGTTAGAAAGAGGTTTGTAATGTGTTCCGTGTATCTATGATTCGAAAATGTGAAGCTAATCTGTCTCGTACTATGTTTGCGAAGAGATTGAGTTGAGTTTAAAATTGACATGCAGTAGAGAACCAGTTGAGATCCTAGAATCAGATATCTATGGTTGCGTGGTAAGTCTTTCGAGTTGGTTAGTATGTTGTGGTGAGAAGGTAAGTGTGGAGGAGTAGATTTCGTGGTATTCCTGTCCAATAAATTTCGGGGATGAAATTTTCTTAAGTGGGGGAGAGTTGTAACACCCGGGTTTGGGGGTCGGGAGAAATAAATAAATAAAATAATATCCCGGTTTTGTATTGCAAAAATTAAATTTAAGGTGTTGGACCAATTTTTGATGTTTAAGCCCAATAGCCATTTTAATGGCATTTTTGTAAATTGTGGGACTTCTAAATTTAAAACCCCCATTTTTAATTAAAACACAAAATTTTCATCTTCCTCCCTCCTCATCTCTCCATTCTCACGACAAAGGGAGAGTTCTTCTCCAAGTTACTATCCCACCTTTTTTCTCCTTCATTTTGGCTCGAATTTGAAAGGTAAATGCATCCCCATCTTGCTCTCATATTCCTTTCTTTAGAAGTACAACTAGATTTCATTTTGGTTCAAGTTTTAGAATTTGGGTTTTTGGAAGATTTGAATAAAAATGATATCTTTATTGTTTTTAACTAAAGGTTTTGATGTTATAAGGTTAGATATGATGTTTGTGAACCAAATGGTCCAACATATATAATTTTTAGAGTGTTTTATAAGAATTCCCGAATTTGGGTTTTGGTGGGGTTTTAGGAGGGTTTTTAGATGAGTTTTGGGTGTGTTACATGTTGGAATTTGAGGGTTAATGTTAGGGTAATAGTTGGGGGCTGTTTTGGAAGCATTTGGAAGTGTTAAATGTGTTGAAATCACAAGTTTTGGGCTGGGTATAAGGGCTGCTCGGGTTTGGTGATTTTGGGGGTTGTTCATGACTTGAATTGTTGTGTTTGGTGTTTGATTAGTATTCCAGATTAGCTACTTTGATGTTTTAGTTGATTTGAAGTTGGTTTTGCTTGTGTTGAGGTGATTAGAAGCGAGATTTTGTGTTGGTGAAGCCTCAGGAACAAATCCAGAAATTTGAAGTTGTTGGTTCTTGGTGTTGAGCTTGGAAATGAAGGTGAGTGGTTAAAATGTTTTAAATGGTTTTGAGCAATTGGTTCAAGCATGTGGACTAGGTTGGGATTGGTAGACCCACCTAGAGTTGGGATTAGAGTGGTAGCCTAATCCTAAACTTTAGTTAGAGACTTTGGTTGTACTCTATTTGATATTGTGACTCATGTTTAATTGAGATTATGGTGGTTATGTATATGTTGTTATACATGTATGTTGAGGCATGGTTTGATGCATTGATACATGTGTGTTGAGGCACAGCTTAATGCATTGTTATACGCATGCCGATGATAAACATGATGGAGATATACATATGTATGAAATATGATGTGATATTGTGTTAATGATATACATGTAGTGTTGACATGTGAAATGATATTATGAGGTGATTGTATGATCCGAGGATCATGGTGAGTACATTCTAGGCATGGAAATGTGGTTTGTGCATGACGGTAAGTCATGGTGAGTACGTGCTAAGCACGGAAGTTGTTATGAAATGATATTGTGAAAGATTAATGAAATGTGTAGTATTGGCACTAGTATGCTTGGGTACAAATGATCGATCATTAGGATGTTTAGTGTGCACACGTGAGTCGAAATGCAGGCGTGGTCTTGATGATGGTAGTCATCAAGATGGAGTACGGGTTCGCCCGGAAATCTTCTTATATATATTAGTCGGTGATAAGTGGAATCCCATCGACGGGCTTGAGGATGAGTGGAATCCCCTCCGCGTGAAACGAGGCGTGAGGATGAGTGGAATCCCCTCCGCGTGAACGGTGATGAGTGTAATCCCACTGTCAGGTAATGGTTGTGTTGTTGGATGTGAGTTCCAACGGTTATCTGAGTATTCGAGTCATAGCTAGGTGCCAATACGGATTGTGGTTTATGTTACTCATATGTTGAATATATATGTTTTCCATATGTGTGGTTATGGACTCGTTGAGCATGACATGACATTGATACTATGATCATGCATCATTTATATTTTTGGCTCTTGCGGTTCGAAGGTAAGGACTCATGCATTCTACCTTGGTTGTATGCTCGTGCTTGGACCCTGCATTGTCGAAGGTTTGTTTTATGAGCTTACCCTCACTAAGCTTTTATGCTTACGGTCTTTTTGTTCGACAATGCAGATTAGTAGCTTGTGGGTGGCAAGGGCAAGGAAAGCTCTACAAGTGTTGCTTTTGGTTAGCTCAAGTATGATCTTTAAGTTGTAGATTGTAATAGTCAAGCAATGGGATAGGTGTTGTTGTTGTGAATGCTTTGTTGTATGTTGATGTTGGTTTGCCTTTTGGATGCTTTGTTTGAATTGTAAACCTTGTTCATGTTGCATGTCTTAAATGCTTATATGTTTTGTTGGCTAAGACTTGTAATCTTAAAGGCTATGTATGCTCCCCTGTGGTGAATGTATGACCTTGTGTTGGATGCCTATCTTTAATGCTCAAGTGTTTGTGTTGTGAAGCATGAACCTTCAATGCTATGTATGATTCACATGTTGATGATGGTTGTTCCTTTAATGTTTGGTTCTTATATAATTGAAGTGTGTTAAGCATGCTTGTTATGTTTGGTCTGCCTTAGTGTTGTTGTTTGTGTGTTGTGAGAGGCTATAGTGGGGTTTTGGTGCATCCTTGTGCCTTAAAACCAGCTAAAACCAATCTGCAGACAGAGGGCGTTTTGAAACGGTCGACCCCGTTCCGATACGACCCCTTTGTTTTTGGCCAGGCGTTTCGATACGCCTAAGGAACGTTTCGATACGATTTTGCCACTGGAAATCTGAGAATTTGACAATAAATCGATGTATCGAAACGGGCCTTAGCGTTTCGGAACGGCCTTCATCTCGTTAACCACGAGAAGTTGACTATTGTGATCGTTTCGATACAGGTCACCCCTGTTTCGAAACGAACTCATCATGTTAACTTTGGCCAGTTACCAAGTCAAGGCGTATCGAAACACCCTAAGGGCGTTCCGATACAGCCTGCTGTAAAGGATTAAAATGAACTGTTTCGTTGTTTTGTCTCGTATGTTCTTTCGTTGTTGCCTTCCTCACATAGGATTCATTAATGCCTCTAGAAGGGATTATAATAATGAAAAGTTTTTCTAGGGTTGCTAACCGAGGTGGGACCTTAACGGGTTTTACATCGGTTTTCCCTGTGTAGCCTACTCGAACCGGTCAGTCGACCAGACCGGGACGAGGGGGTTACATAACTAAGTAAAAAGTACATAAATTGAGGTTTTGCAATATAATTGTGTTGAAAAGCTCCTAATCAATTACACGAACTCCTAAAATTTGATTAAAACTTGTTTTGCGGTATTTTTGTAGATGTTTCGGACGAGCAGGTCAAAATGGGCCTTTCAATGGACCCGTTGTAATTGTAACTGAGTAAAAAGTACAAAAATTGAGGTTTTACAATATAATTGTGTTGAAAGGCTTCTAATCAATTATTTGAACTCCTAAAATTTGATTAAAACTTGTTCTGCGGTCCTTTTTGTAGAGGTTTTGGATGAGTAGGTCGAAATGGGCCTTTCAATGGACCCATTGGAATTTTAACTGAGTAAAAAGAACAGAAATTTAGGTTTTGCAATATAATTGTCTTGAAAACCTCCTAATCAATTATTTGAACTCCTAAAATTTGATAAAATTTGTTTTGCGGTCCTTTTTGTAGAGGTTTCGGACGAGCGGGTCAAAATGAGACTTTCAATGGACCCGTTGGAATTTTAAACGAGTAAAAAGTATAGAAATTTAGGTTTTTCAATATAATTGTGTTTAAAATCTCTTAAACAATTACACGAACTCCTAAAATTTGATTAAAACTTATTCTGTGGTCCTTTTTGTAGATGTTTCGGACGAGCAGGTCGAAATTGTCTTTTCAATGGACACGTTGGAATTTTAATTGAGTAAAAAGTACAGAAATTGAGGTTTTGCAATATAATTGTGTTGAAAAGCTCCAAATCAAATATTTTAACTCGTAAAATTTGATTAAAACATGGTTTGCGCTCCTTTTTGTAGAGGTTTCGTACGAGCATCTCGAAATGGGTATTTCAATGGACCCGTTGGAATTTTAACAGAGTAAAAAGTACATAAATTGAGGTTTTGTAATATAATTATGTTTAAATTCTCCTAGTCAATTATTTGAACTCTTAAAATTTGATAAAACTCGTTATGTAGTCCTTTTGTGGAGGTTTCTGACGAGCGGGTCAAAATGGGCCTTTCAATGGACTCGTTGGAATTTTAACTGAGTAAAAAGTATATAAATTGAGGTTTTGCAATATAATTGTGTTGAAGAGCTCCTAATCAATTAATTGAACTCCTAAAATTTGAATAAAACTTGCTTTGTGGTCCTTTTTGTAGAGGTTTCTGACGAGCGGGTCGTAAAGTGCTTTTCAATGGACCCGTTGGAATTTTAACTAAGTAAAAAGTACAGAAATTGAGGTTTTGCAATATAATTATGTTGAAAAGCTTCTAATCAATTACACGAACTCCTAAAATTTGATTAAAACTTGTTTTGCAGTCCTTTTTGTAGAGGTTTCGGACGAGCGGGTCGAAATGGCCTTTCAATGGTCCCGTTGGAATTTTAACTGAGTAAAAAGTACAGAAATTGAGGTTTTGCAATATAATTGTGTTGAAAAGCACCTAATCAATTATTTGATCTCCTAAATTTTGATAAAACTTGTTTTGCGGTCCTTTTTGTAGAGGTTTCGGACGAGCGGGTCGAAATGGGCCTTTCAATGGATCCGTTGGAAATTTAACAGAGTAAAAAGTACAGAAATTGAGGTTTTGCAATGTAATTGTTTTGAAATGGGAATTTCAATCAACCCGTTGGAATTTCAACTGAGTAAAAAGTACATAAATTAAGGTTTTACAATATAATTGTTTGAAAAGCTCCTAATCAATTAATTGAACTCCTAAAATTTGAATAAAACTTGTTTTGTGGTCCTTTATGAAGAGGTTTTCCTGACGAGCGGGTCGAAATGGGCCTTTCAATGGACACGTATGAATTTTAACTAAGTAAAAAGTACAGAAATTGAGGTTTTGCAATATAATTGTGTTGAAAAGCTTCTAATCAATTACACGAACTCCTAAAATTGTATGAAAACTTGTTTTGCGGTATTTTTTGTAGATGTTTCGGACGAGCAGGTCAAAATGGGCCTTTCAATGGACCCGTTGTAGTTGTAACTGAGTAAAAAGTACAAAAATTGAGGTTTTACAATATAATTGTGTTGAAAAGCTCCTAATCAATTATTTGAACTCCTAAAATTTGATTAGAACTTATTTTGTGGTCCTTTTTGTAGAGGTTTTTGACGAGCAGGTCGAAATGGGCCTTTCAATGGACCCGTTGGAATTTTAACTGAGTAAAAAGTACAGAAATTGAGGTTTTGCAATATAATTGTGTTGAAAAGCTCCTAATCAATTATTTGAACTCCTAAAATTTGATAAAATCTATTTTGTGGTCCTTTTGTAGAGGTTTCGGACGAGCGGGTCAAAATGGGACTTTCAATGGACCCATTGGAATTTTAAACGAGTAAAAAGTATAGAAATTTAGGTTTTGCATTGTAATTGTGTTTAAAATCTCCTAAAAAATTACCCAAACTCCTAAAATTTGATTAAAACTTATTTTATGGTCCTTTTTGTAGATGTTTCGGACGAGCAGGTCGAAATGGTCTTTTCAATGGACCCGTTGGAATTTTAATTGAGTAAAAAGTACAGAAATTGTGGTTTTGCAATATAATTGTGTTGAAAAGCTCCAAATCAAATATTTTAACTCGTCAAATTTGATTAAAACATGGTTTGCGGTCCTTTTTGTAGAGGTTTCATACGAGCATCTAGAAATGGGCATTTCAATGGACCCGTTGGAATTTTAACAGAGTAAAAAGTACAGAAATTGAGGTTTTGTAATATAATTATGTTGAAATTCTCCTAGTCAATTATTTGAACTACTAAAATTTGATAAAACTCGTTATGCAGTCCTTTTTGTAGAGGTTTCTGACGAGCGGGTCAAAATGGGCCTTTCAATGGACTCGTTAGAATTTTAACAGAGTAAAAAGTACATAAATTTAGGTTTTGCAATATAATTGTGTTGAAAAGCTCCTAATCAATTAATCAAACTCCTAAAATTTGAATAAAACTTGTTTTGTGGTCCTTTTGTAGAGGTTTCTGACGAGTGGGTCATTGTAACCCCCTTAACCCGGCCTAGATGGTTGACCCGAATTAAGAAAGTCACACGGGGAAAACCAAAGTCAACCCGAAAGTCAACCTTGATTAACGACCCTTTTTTTCTTTTTAATCTTGTCTAGATGCACATTAGCCCTATGGTGATCACTCAAACCTCATACTCAAAGATCACAAACATCAGAGATCGAACAGGGACCCAATTGAACAAATTACAACTTTAGGGACCAAATTGTAAATTCTGATAAATATGAGGACTTAACCCAAATTAAAGTTACCAACTTGTAATTAGTCAGGTTTCATGCTTCACTGTGAAATTTCAGCTCAAACAGACTTCCAAAACCCATACAATTGCACAAACAAGATTCAGGACCAAAATGCAAACAATGCAAAACATTTAACTACCAATGTCAGCCTCCAACGGTCGCCCGTTCCGGAACAAGCAGAACCCGTTTCGAAACACGGGGCCGTTCCGCAACGCGTACCGCAACACGGGCTGGCAGTAGCCAAACCGTTTCGGAACGGTCCCTCCCGTTTCGGACGCCTGGGTTTGTTTAAGGCACCTGTTCCGAAACGGGTGGCACTGTTCCGAAACACCCTGCACAGATTGCCCCAAAATGCATTCTTAAACATGCAATTAAACATCCAATCATGCTCCAAATGCTACCAAACTTTGCCAACATGCAATTCAACATATATAAGACATACTTGCATCAACAATTCATCAAAACAACATCATATGCAAAAAGCCCCAAATCTATAGGCATGCTTCCTACACAAGCAAACCATACAAGCATAAACTTTCAACTCAAGCATATAAAGGCCAAACACAAAATCCAGCATTCTCAACATCATTCAACATACTTAGGGAGTTCCAAACATCTCCCAAAACATACACATTGGTCCCCCATTGCCAAATTACAAAAAGCTAGAAATGCACTTATAAAACCTTCCATACTTTGAGCTTTACTTTCACTTGAATGCTTGCCCTCCTTGCTGTCCTCAAAGAGCTCTAATGTTCTGCATTATTGAATTAAGAAAACGAAAGAGAGCGTAAGCAAAAGCTTAGTGAGGAATGCTCATAAAACCATTCAATAATGCATTTATAAAACATTTATAAATCATGCTTCAAATCATCAATTGCACATGCTCAAAAGCATACTTTAAACAAGCATCTCATGCTTCATATCATACATGTCATATTGGCCACAAGTGATAAGTTCCATTTCTTTTAAAACAAGTTCATCAACTTTCTCCACAAGGACTTTTAAACACCTTGGCCCCAAGGACTTTTAAACACCTTGGCCATGGACTTTTAAACACCATGAAAGAGGACCACACAAGGACTTTTAACCACCTTTGTGTCCACATCAAGTTTCACCCCAAGGACTTTTAAACACCTTGGCCCCAAGGACTTTTAAACACCTTGGCCCCATGGACTTTTAAACACCATGGAAAGGATCACACAAGGACTTTTAACCACCTTTGTGTCCGTAGCAAGAATCATCCAAGGACTTTTAACCACCTTGATGTTCTTAAGTAAACAAGGCTCACTCAAGGACTTTTAACCACCTTAGTGACCTTAACCTTTTCAAAACATCACTTGCCAATATACATCATTCTCATCATTTAATCCACTGTTTTAAAGCATTAATCCAAGCCATATTTATCATGCATTTTTAAGCATCAAACCACATTTAATCAATGTTCAAAACAAGGAACTCTTACCTTGAGTTTCCTTCAACATATGGCTTACATAATCAGCAAATACCATGCTAAAACATGCTTTCAAAACAGAATTTAAAACATGCAATAAACCACATTGCATCACAACAAAATCATGGCCACCACTAGAGAGTACTTTCCGAAAACTTACACTTGAGCTTAGCAAAGTTGTTTAGACTTAAACTAAGCTCCCAAGACATTGGTTTCAAAGCCGAAAACCCAATTTCACTCACCGATTCCACTTCGCCTCTTGCCGAAGCACCAATTCAAGCTTCCGGATCAACAACTCTTGGATCCAAAGATGCCTCCATGTTTTAACACATCAAAGCAGAGAATTAATGCATCATCATGAATTAATAGCTTCAATGAAAGCACCTAAGCTCGCTGCTCTCATCCACACTCCATTTTCGGCCACCAAACACAACCGAAAATGCATCCAAACCACTTCTCAACAAAGCCCAGCCATAAACCATCAAAACCTAACATCCTTTAACATCATATAACATCTAAAAAGAACCTATTAACATCCTTATACCTCCAGCAACATCAGATCCACAAGATCACCTCAAAAACAATCAAGAATCACAAGCTAAACTTAGGAAACTCAACCTATCCGGGATTGCATTGATCAAAACTCAATTCCTTATCAATTTAGTGTTCATTTAACATCAAAAACACATCTCAAAACACAGATTTATCAGATCAAACGAAAATCATCAAAAATCACCAAATCTTGCATTATAAGCCAAGATCCAATTCACAACTCAAAAGCCTTTAATAAAACATCAATTAAGGATTGAAAACTTAGGAATTTCAGTAAAGAACTGATAGTTTAGAGGAGAAGGACGTTCTTACCTCCAAACTTGAGTTTCTCCTCTTTTTGGAATCAAAAACCTTGATGAATCAAGTAGCAAATGATGAGGTTTTGAAGATCTGATGATTAGGAATCAAAAGAGAGTTGAAAGGAGGAAATTAGGTGACAAAATCAGATGAAATTCTCTAGAAAGAAAGTGTTTGGGTTGAGAGAAAATGAGAGAAAAGAAAATTGGAAAGTTAGTTATCAAAATAGCCAAAATGGCTTTCCCTCCTCTTTTGATATGTTTTAAAATCAGAATATAGCTTAAAATATCTTAGAAAAATCTGGAGAAACTACTTTTGGAATAATAGCTCCTTAAAGATTCAAAGTTTCAACCCTTTCTAAAACAGTCACCAAACTTTCGAAAATTACATTTTGGTCACTAGCCAAAATGTCACCCTTCCAAAACTCATTTTCCAAAATTGATTTCACAGTTCACTTAATTATATTAAAAGATGATTTTAGAACATTTTTCCATATTTTTAATGCAACTCGAACTAGGCTTTCCTAAATTCACCCTTTTAGATTCGAACAGCACTTTGACCGAACCGGTCAACGCCCAAGACTTCTAAGCCCAAAACCGGGGCGTTACAACTCTCCCCCCCTTAAGAAATTTCATCCTCGAAATTTACCTGAAGGAAAGAGATAAGGAAACTGCTTCAGCATGTCTTCCTTCCGCTCCCACGTGGCTTCCTCAACACCTCGATGCTTCCACAGCACTTTCACCAACTCAATGGTCTTGCCACGTAGAACCTTGCTATCCGAATCCAGAACCTTCACCGGTTCCTCATCATAGGTCAAATCCAGATTCAATACCACTTCCTCCACAGGCATCACATGCGAAGGATCAGACCTATACTTCCGGAGCATAGAAACATGGAACACATCATGAATCTTCTCCAACTCCTGAGGTAACCTCAACCGATACGCAACAGGACCCACACGCTCAACAACCTCATATGGTCCAATGTACCTAGGGCTCAACTTACCCTTCCGGCCAAACCTCATCACCTTCTTCCAAGGCGAAACCTTCAAGAACACACGGTCACCCACCGCATACTCTATCTCCTTACGCTTCAAATCCGCGTAAGACTTCTGCCGATCAGAAGCAGCCTTCAACCGCTCACAAATGAGCTTCACCTTCTCGGTGGTTCCTTTCAACAAAGCTGGCATCGAAACCAACTTTTGACCAGTTTCAGCCCAACAAAGAGGAGTCCTACACTTCCTCCCGTACAAAGCCTCATAAGGTGCCATCTGTATACTCGCCTGATAACTATTGTTATAAGCGAACTCAACCAAAGGCAGATGCTTCTCCCAAGAACCTTGGAACTCAATCACGCAACATCTCAACATATCCTCCAAAATCTGGATAACTCGCTCAGACTGACCATCCGACTGAGGATGATAGGATGTACTGAAATTCAATCTTGTACCCAGAGCTTGATGCAAACACTGCCAGAAACGCGATGTGAACCTCGGATCCCTATCCGACACAATCGACTTAGGCACACCATGCAGCCTCACAATCTCAGCAATGTACAGCTCTGCCAGCTTATCCAAAGAGAACGTAGTATGCACAGGCAAGAAATGCGCACACTTCGTTAGGCGATCCACAATCACCCAAACAGAATTCTTCTTTGATGGAGACAAAGGTAAACCAGATACAAAATCCATGGTAACCCTCTCCCACTTCCATTCAGGGATTCTCAACGGTTGCAACAACCCTGAAGGAACCTGATGCTCAGCCTTAACTCGCTGACACACCATACACTTGCTCACAAACTCTGCAACATCTTTCTTCAAACCCACCCAATAGTACTCATCACGAAGATCACGATACATCTTAGTACTACCAGGGTGCATAGCAAAAGGACTACTATGACCTTCAGTCAGAATAGTACGCCTCAACTCAGCATCAGCAGGCACTACTATCCGACTCCCAAAACACAACACCCCATCATCATTAAAGCAGAAATCCGAAGGCCTACCCTCCGCGATATCCTGAACATGAGACACCAAGGAATCATCCAGCAACTGCTTATCCTTGATCAACTGAACCATGGATGGTTTCACTTGCAACTCAGCAACAAGACCACCATCTCGCGATATGCTCAAGCTAGCAAACATAGCCCTGAGCTCAACAGCTACCTTCCTACTCAAGGCATCCGCAACAACATTAGCCTTTCCAGGATGGTACTCAATCGTCAGATCATAATCCTTGAGCAACTCCAACCAACGTCGCTGCCTAAGATTCAACTCCTTCTGAGACATCAGATACCTCAAACTCTTGTGATCTGTGTACACCGTACACTTCTCACCATACAGATAATGCCTCTAGATCTTCAGAGCAAAAACCACTGCAGCCAGCTCAATATCATGCGTAGGGTAATTGCGCTCATGCACTTTCAACTGCCGCGATGCATAAGCCACCACCTTACCCTCTTGCATCAGCACACATCCCAAACCAACATAGGATGCATCACTATAGACCACAAACTCTTTCCCTGATTCAGGCTGAACCAAGATAGGAGCTTGCGTCAAAGCCGCCTTCAGCTTCTCAAAAGCCTGCTGTCTCGCTTCTGTCCACTCATACTTAACATCCTTTTGCAACAGCTTTGTCAAAGGAGCAGCAATCTTGGAAAAACCATCCACAAACCTTCGGTAGTATCCCGCCAAACCAAGGAAACTACGGACCTCATGAACAGACTTAGGAACTTTCCAATTCATCACCGCCTCAATCTTCTGAGGATCAACACGAATCCCCTCAGCTGAGACCACATGCCCAAGAAACACCACCTCCTTAAGCCAGAACTCACACTTGCTCAGCTTAGCATAAAGCTGATTTTCCAACAAAGCTTGCAGCACAATCCTCAAATGCTCTTCATGCTCCCCCTCAGTGCGCGAGTACACGAGGATATCATCAATGAACACCACAACGAACTTATCCAGGTATTCATAAAACACACGATTCATCATGTCCAAGAAAGCAGCAGGAGCATTTGTCAAACCAAACGGCATCACAAGGAACTCATAATGCCCATACCTTATCTTGAAAGCTGTCTTAGGAACATCCACATCCTTCACCTTCAACTGATAATACCCTGACCTCAAGTCAATCTTAGAGAACACAGCAGCTCCCCGAAATTGATCAAAGAGATCGTCAATCCTCGGCAAAGGATACCGATTCTTGACAGTCAACTTGTTCAGCTGACGGTAATCAATGCACATCCTCATAGTGCCATCTTTCTTCTTCACAAACAAGACCGGTGCACCCCAAGGTGACACACTCGGCCGGATGAAACCACGATCAAGCAGCTCTTGCAACTGCGTCTTCAGCTCCTTCAGCTCCTTAGGTGCCATTCTATAGGGAGTAATGGACACAGGAGTTGTATTCTCATACAACTCAATTCCAAACTCCACCTCGCGATTAGGAGGTAAACCAGGCAACTCCTCAGGAAAAACACCAGGAAACTCCTTCACAACCCTGATATCTTGCACCCTCAACTCCTTAGAGCTAGGATACATCACAAAAGCTAGATAAGCTTCACAGCCTTGCCTCAGCATCCTGCTCGCCTCCAAGGTAGAAACCACATTGGCAAGAAACTTCACATTCTCACCAACTACAACTACTTCATAATCATCCGCAAGCTTAAGCGAAACTCGCTTATTTTCACAATCCACAACAGCACGATGCTCAACAAGCCAATCCATACCAAGGATCACATCAAAACCATAAAAGGGCAACTCCATAAGGTCAACATGAAAAACATGCTCTTGAACAACCAAAGGACATCTTCTATAAAGCTTTCGAGTCACAACAGTTTCACCAAAAGAACTAGTGACACGAACACCAACATCCAAAGACTCAACAGGCAAACCAAGCAATTCAACATGCTCACGCAAAATATATGAATGCGTAGATCCAGAATCAATCAAAGAAAGCAATGACAAGGATTGCAAAGTAAAGGTACCTGCAATCACATCCGCATCATTCCTTCCCTCACGCTGAGCATACACCCTAGCTTGGCCTCCACCTTCAGGCTGAATAGCCACAACATGGGCTACTCCACGACCACCTTCCTCTCTCCTCTGAAAATTACCACGGCCGCGCCCACGACCTCTCTGTGGTGCAGCAACAGCAGGAGCACGCACTTGGCCACCAGCCAACATAGGACAATCTCGCCTCAAATGGTCTGCGGATCCACAATTCCAGCATCCATTACCAGCAGCCGCAACAGGAGCTTGCACCTCCCTCACAGCACGAGGACAGTCACGCTTCATGTGACCACGTGAACCACAGATCCAACAAGCACTCGGATCAGCTCTAGCATTGCCCCCTCTAGCAGGTGCACCACCACCTCTCTTAGCTGAGGACTGATACTTCTGATCACGTCCCCTCTTGTTCCGTCCACCACCGGAACTATATTCAGCAGCTCTCTTACCAGAACTTGCTCCAGCACCTTTCGCAGACAAACCCAAGTTCATCTCTATATCCTTGGCTCGGCCCACTAACACATCAAAATCATCATACTCAGTGGCCAGCACATACATCTTCACCTCCGTTACCAGACCATAACGAAACCTTTCGCACCTCTCCCGTTCATCAGGAATGAGCTCAGGTGCATACTGACTGAGTCGCACAAACTGCACCTCATACTCAGCCACTATCATACTCCCCTGGGTAAGAGTCATGAATTCACGTTTCTTTTCATCAAGATATCTCACTCCAAGATATCTCCGCTTGAACACATTCTGGAAGAATGTCCAAGTCACATCAACTTCAGCCATTCCAGCTATAGTGGTCGTCCACCACGTATAAGCATCGTCCTGCAGCAAGGACACAACACAACCCAGCTTTTGCACATCCGTGCAACTCATCTGTCCCAAAATCCTCTTGGTACTCTCTAACCAAGCCTCAGAACTCTC
The DNA here is from genome assembly GCA_958450335.1 of Hibiscus tridactylites. Taxonomy (NCBI): domain Eukaryota; kingdom Viridiplantae; phylum Streptophyta; class Magnoliopsida; order Malvales; family Malvaceae; genus Hibiscus; species Hibiscus tridactylites. The sequence goes on along the minus strand of OY288265.1, from coordinate 48,552,719 downwards.
GGCTGACATACCTCTGAACTCAGTCCCACCAAGACTGCGCAGACGCTCCAAAGGTAGTCTAACTCCAGCATCTCCCTGATGCCCAGCTCCTTGAACTCCAGCTACTGCTGCTTGAAAAGCACCCGCAATAGCTTGTACCAACATAGACATATCAGGCATAGCTTGCCCCTGACCAACCTCTGGTCCTGCAGCTCCAGCACCAGCTGCTGCAGCTCCAGCTCTTTCCCTCTCCGCACCACCACCACCAGGTGGAGGAGGAGGTAACACAGCACTACCCGCATTCTCTTCGTTCTCATTCCCATCCGGGGTCGTAGCTCTCACGCTACTTCTTAACTCTCTACGTGGTGCCATACTTTTACCATGCAATAACAATACAAATAAAACAAAGTCAGGCCCAGCAAGGTAAGCAATCCAAGTATTCAAGCTCAATTTCTTTCAAAATCAACATCATTTCTTTAGCTTCGATTTGGCAATGGGTACCCACATCATGCTACATCACAGCACACAACTCAATTGCATCCAAATCACAAGCCACTAAACATGCTTTTAATCAACAAGCATACAAGGCAAACATACTTCAATCATGCATACAAACATTCCCAATTACTCGAGAACTCAGCTCTGATACCACCAAATGTAACCCCCTTAACCCGGCCTAGACGGTTGACCCGAATTAAGAAAGTCACACGGGGAAAACCAAAGTCAACCCGAAAGTCAACCTTGATTAACGACCCTTTTTTTCTTTTTAATCTTGTCTAGATGCACATTAGCCCTATGGTGATCACTCAAACCTCATACTCAAAGATCACAAACATCAGAGATCGAACAGGGACCCAATTGAACAAATTACAACTTTAGGGACCAAATTGTAAATTCTGATAAATATGAGGACTTAACCCAATTTAAAGTTACCAACTTGTAATTAGTCAGGTTTCATGCTTCACTGTGAAATTTCAGCTCAAACGGACTTCCCAAACCCATACAATTGCACAAACAAGATTCAGGACCAAAATGCAAACAATGCAAAACTTTTAACTACCAATGTCAGCCTCCAACGGTCGCCCGTTCCGGAACAAGCAGAACCCGTTTCGAAACACGGGGCCGTTCCGCAACGCGTACCGCAACACGGGCTGGCAGTAGCCAAACCGTTTCGGAACGGTCCCTCCCGTTTCGGACGCCTGGGTTTGTTTAAGGCACCTGTTCCGAAACGGGTGGCACTGTTCCGAAACACCCTGCACAGATTGCCCCAAAATGCATTCTTAAACATGCAATTAAACATCCAATCATGCTCCAAATGCTACCAAACTTTGCCAACATGCAATTCAACATATATAAGACATACTTGCATCAACAATTCATCAAAACAACATCATATGCAAAAAGCCCCAAATCTATAGGCATGCTTCCTACACAAGCAAACCATACAAGCATAAACTTTCAACTCAAGCATATAAAGGCCAAACACATAATCCAGCATTCTCAACATCATTCAACATACTTAGGGAGTTCCAAACATCTCCCAAAACATACACATTGGTCCCCCATTGCCAAATTACCAAAAGCTAGAAATGCACTTATAAAACCTTCCATACTTTGAGCTTTACTTTCACTTGAATGCTTGCCCTCCTTGCTGTCCTCAAAGAGCTCTAATGTTCTGCATTATTGAATTAAGAAAACGAAAGAGAGCGTAAGCAAAAGCTTAGTGAGGAATGCTCATAAAACCATTCAATAATGCATTTATAAAACATTTATAAATCATGCTTCAAATCATCAATTGCACATGCTCAAAAGCATACTTTAAACAAGCATCTCATGCTTCATATCATACATGTCATATTGGCCACAAGTGATAAGTTCCATTTCTTTTAAAACAAGTTCATCAACTTTCTCCCCAAGGACTTTTAAACACCTTGGCCCCAAGGACTTTTAAACACCTTGGCCATGGACTTTTAAACACCATGAAAGAGGACCACACAAGGACTTTTAACCACCTTTGTGTCCACATCAAGTTTCACCCCAAGGACTTTTAAACACCTTGGCCCCAAGGACTTTTAAACACCTTGGCCCCATGGACTTTTAAACACCATGGAAAGGATCACACAAGGACTTTTAACCACCTTTGTGTCCGTAGCAAGAATCATCCAAGGACTTTTAACCACCTTGATGTTCTTAAGTAAACAAGGCTCACTCAAGGACTTTTAACCACCTTAGTGACCTTAACCTTTTCAAAACATCACTTGCCAATATACATCATTCTCATCATTTAATCCACTGTTTTAAAGCATTAATCCAAGCCATATTTATCATGCATTTTTAAGCATCAAACCACATTTAATCAATGTTCAAAACAAGGAACTCTTACCTTGAGTTTCCTTCAACATATGGCTTACATAATCAGCAAATACCATGCTAAAACATGCTTTCAAAACAGAATTTAAAACATGCAATAAACCACATTGCATCACAACAAAATCATGGCCACCACTAGAGAGTACTTTCCGAAAACTTACACTTGAGCTTAGCAAAGTTGTTTAGACTTAAACTAAGGTCCCAAGACATTGGTTTCAAAGCCGAAAACCCAATTTCACTCACCGATTCCACTTCGCCTCTTGCCGAAGCACCAATTCAAGCTTCCGGATCAACAACTCTTGGATCCAAAGATGCCTCCCCTGTTTTAACACATCAAAGCAGAGAATTAATGCATCATCATGCATTAATAGCTTCAATGAAAGCACCTAAACTCGCTGCTCTCATCCACACTCCATTTTCGGCCACCAAACACAACCGAAAATGCATCCAAACCACTTCTCAACAAAGCCCAGCCATAAACCATCAAAACCTAACATCCTTTAACATCATATAACATCTAAAAAGAACCTATTAATATCCTTATACCTCCAGCAACATCAGATCCACAAGATCACCTCAAAAACAATCAAGAATCACAAGCTAAACTTAGGAAACTCAACCTATCCGGGATTGCATTGATCAAAACTCAATTCCTTATCAATTTAGTGTTCATTTAACATCAAAAACACATTTCAAAACACAGATTTATCAGATCAAACGAAAATCATCAAAAATCACCAAATCTTGCATTATAAGCCAAGATCCAATTCACAACTCAAAAGCCTTTAATAAAACATCAATTAAGGATTGAAAACTTAGGAATTTCAGTAAAGAACTGATAGTTTAGAGGAGAAGGACGTTCTTACCTCCAAACTTTAGTTTCTCCTCTTTTTGGAATCAAAAACCTTGATGAATCAAGTAGCAAATGATGAGGTTTTGAAGATCTGATGATTAGGAATCAAAAGAGAGTTGAAAGGAGGAAATTAGGTGACAAAATCAGATGAAATTCTCTAGAAAGAAAGTGTTTGGGTTGAGAGAAAATGAGAGAAAAGAAAATTGGAAAGTTAGTTATCAAAATAGCCAAAATGGCTTTCCCTCCTCTTTTGATATGTTTTAAAATCAGAATATAGCTTAAAATATCTTAGAAAAATCTGGAGAAACTACTTTTGGAATAATAGCTCCTTAAAGATTCAAAGTTTCAACCCTTTCTAAAACAGTCACCAAACTTTCGAAAATTACATTTTGGTCACTAGCCAAAATGTCACCCTTCCAAAACTCATTTTCCAAAATTGATTTCACAGTTCACTTAATTATATTAAAAGATGATTTTAGAACATTTTTCCATATTTTTAATGCAACTCGAACTAGGCTTTCCTAAATTCACCCTTTTAGATTCGAACAGCACTTTGACCGAACCGGTCAACGCCCAAGACTTCTAAGCCCAAAACCGGGGCGTTACAACTCTCCCCCCCTTAAGAAATTTCATCCTCGAAATTTACCTGAAGGAAAGAGATAAGGAAACTGCTTCAGCATGTCTTCCTTCCGCTCCCACGTGGCTTCCTCAACACCTCGATGCTTCCACAGCACTTTCACCAACTCAATGGTCTTGCCACGTAGAACCTTGCTATCCGAATCCAGAACCTTCACCGGTTCCTCATCATAGGTCAAATCCAGATTCAATACCACTTCCTCCACAGGCATCACATGCGAAGGATCAGACCTATACTTCCGGAGCATAGAAACATGGAACACATCATGAATCTTCTCCAACTCCTGAGGTAACCTCAACCGATACGCAACAGGACCCACACGCTCAACAACCTCATATGGTCCAATGTACCTAGGGCTCAACTTACCCTTCCGGCCAAACCTCATCACCTTCTTCCAAGGCGAAACCTTCAAGAACACACGGTCACCCACCGCATACTCTATCTCCTTACGCTTCAAATCCGCGTAAGACTTCTGCCGATCAGAAGCAGCCTTCAACCGCTCACAAATGAGCTTCACCTTCTCGGTGGTTCCTTTCAACAAAGCTGGCATCGAAACCAACTTTTGACCAGTTTCAGCCCAACAAAGAGGAGTCCTACACTTCCTCCCGTACAAAGCCTCATAAGGTGCCATCTGTATACTCGCCTGATAACTATTGTTATAAGCGAACTCAACCAAAGGCAGATGCTTCTCCCAAGAACCTTGGAACTCAATCACGCAACATCTCAACATATCCTCCAAAATCTGGATAACTCGCTCAGACTGACCATCCGACTGAGGATGATAGGATGTACTGAAATTCAATCTTGTACCCAGAGCTTGATGCAAACACTGCCAGAAACGCGATGTGAACCTCGGATCCCTATCCGACACAATCGACTTAGGCACACCATGCAGCCTCACAATCTCAGCAATGTACAGCTCTGCCAGCTTATCCAAAGAGAACGTAGTATGCACAGGCAAGAAATGCGCACACTTCGTTAGGCGATCCACAATCACCCAAACAGAATTCTTCTTTGATGGAGACAAAGGTAAACCAGATACAAAATCCATGGTAACCCTCTCCCACTTCCATTCAGGGATTCTCAACGGTTGCAACAACCCTGAAGGAACCTGATGCTCAGCCTTAACTCGCTGACACACCATACACTTGCTCACAAACTCTGCAACATCTTTCTTCAAACCCACCCAATAGTACTCATCACGAAGATCACGATACATCTTAGTACTACCAGGGTGCATAGCAAAAGGACTACTATGACCTTCAGTCAGAATAGTACGCCTCAACTCAGCATCAGCAGGCACTACTATCCGACTCCCAAAACACAACACCCCATCATCATTAAAGCAGAAATCCGAAGGCCTACCCTCCGCGATATCCTGAACATGAGACACCAAGGAATCATCCAGCAACTGCTTATCCTTGATCAACTGAACCATGGATGGTTTCACTTGCAACTCAGCAACAAGACCACCATCTCGCGATATGCTCAAGCTAGCAAACATAGCCCTGAGCTCAACAGCTACCTTCCTACTCAAGGCATCCGCAACAACATTAGCCTTTCCAGGATGGTACTCAATCGTCAGATCATAATCCTTGAGCAACTCCAACCAACGTCGCTGCCTAAGATTCAACTCCTTCTGAGACATCAGATACCTCAAACTCTTGTGATCCGTGTACACCGTACACTTCTCACCATACAGATAATGCCTCTAGATCTTCAGAGCAAAAACCACTGCAGCCAGCTCAATATCATGCGTAGGGTAATTGCGCTCATGCACTTTCAACTGCCGCGATGCATAAGCCACCACCTTACCCTCTTGCATCAGCACACATCCCAAACCAACATAGGATGCATCACTATAGACCACAAACTCTTTCCCTGATTCAGGCTGAACCAAGATAGGAGCTTGCGTCAAAGCCGCCTTCAGCTTCTCAAAAGCCTGCTGTCTCGCTTCTGTCCACTCATACTTAACATCCTTTTGCAACAGCTTTGTCAAAGGAGCAGCAATCTTGGAAAAACCATCCACAAACCTTCGGTAGTATCCCGCCAAACCAAGGAAACTACGGACCTCATGAACAGACTTAGGAACTTTCCAATTCATCACCGCCTCAATCTTCTGAGGATCAACACGAATCCCCTCAGCTGAGACCACATGCCCAAGAAACACCACCTCCTTAAGCCAGAACTCACACTTGCTCAGCTTAGCATAAAGCTGATTTTCCAACAAAGCTTGCAGCACAATCCTCAAATGCTCTTCATGCTCCCCCTCAGTGCGCGAGTACACGAGGATATCATCAATGAACACCACAACGAACTTATCCAGGTATTCATAAAACACACGATTCATCATGTCCAAGAAAGCAGCAGGAGCATTTGTCAAACCAAACGGCATCACAAGGAACTCATAATGCCCATACCTTGTCCTGAAAGCTGTCTTAGGCACATCCACATCCTTCACCTTCAACTGATAATACCCTGACCTCAAGTCAATCTTAGAGAACACAGCAGCTCCCCGAAATTGATCAAAGAGATCGTCAATCCTCGGCAAAGGATACCGATTCTTGACAGTCAACTTGTTCAGCTGACGGTAATCAATGCACATCCTCATAGTGCCATCTTTCTTCTTCACAAACAAGACCGGTGCACCCCAAGGTGACACACTCGGCCGGATGAAACCACGATCAAGCAGCTCTTGCAACTGCGTCTTCAGCTCCTTCAGCTCCTTAGGTGCCATTCTATAGGGAGTAATGGACACAGGAGTTGTATTCTCATACAGCTCAATTCCAAACTCCACCTCGCGATTAGGAGGTAAACCAGGCAACTCCTCAGGAAAAACACCAGGAAACTCCTTCACAACCCTGATATCTTGCACCCTCAACTCCTTAGAGCTAGGATACATCACAAAAGCTAGATAAGCTTCACAGCCTTGCCTCAGCATCCTGCTCGCCTCCAAGGTAGAAACCACATTGGCAAGAAACTTCACATTCTCACCAACTACAACTACTTCATAATCATCCGCAAGCTTAAGCGAAACTCGCTTATTTTCACAATCCACAACAGCACGATGCTCAACAAGCCAATCCATACCAAGGATCACATCAAAACCATAAAAGGGCAACTCCATAAGGTCAACATGAAAAACATGCTCTTGAACAACCAAAGGACATCTTCTATAAAGCTTTCGAGTCACAACAGTTTCACCAAAAGAACTAGTGACACGAACACCAACATCCAAAGACTCAACAGGCAAACCAAGCAATTCAACATGCTCACGCAAAATATATGAATGCGTAGATCCAGAATCAATCAAAGAAAGCAATGACAAGGATTGCAAAGTAAAGGTACCTGCAATCACATCCGCATCATTCCTTCCCTCACGCTGAGCATACACCCTAGCTTGGCCTCCACCTTCAGGCTGAATAGCCACAACATGGGCTACTCCACGACCACCTTCCTCTCTCCTCTGAAAATTACCACGGCCGCGCCCACGACCTCTCTGTGGTGCAGCAACAGCAGGAGCACGCACTTGGCCACCAGCCAACATAGGACAATCTCGCCTCAAATGGTCTGCGGATCCACAATTCCAGCATCCATTACCAGCAGCCGCAACAGGAGCTTGCACCTCCCTCACAGCACGAGGACAGTCACGCTTCATGTGACCACGTGAACCACAGATCCAACAAGCACTCGGATCAGCTCTAGCATTGCCCCCTCTAGCAGGTGCACCACCACCTCTCTTAGCTGAGGACTGATACTTCTGATCACGTCCCCTCTTGTTCCGTCCACCACCGGAACTATATTCAGCAGCTCTCTTACCAGAACTTGCTCCAGCACCTTTCGCAGACAAACCCAAGTTCATCTCTATATCCTTGGCTCGGCCCACTAACACATCAAAATCATCATACTCAGTGGCCAGCACATACATCTTCACCTCCGTTACCAGACCATAACGAAACATTTCGCACCTCTCCCGTTCATCAGGAATGAGCTCAGGTGCATACTGACTGAGTCGCACAAACTGCACCTCATACTCAGCCACTGTCATACTCCCCTGGGTAAGAGTCATGAATTCACGTTTCTTTTCATCAAGATATCTCACTCCAAGATATCTCCGCTTGAACACATTCTGGAAGAATGTCCAAGTCACATCAACTTCAGCCATTCCAACTATAGTGGTCGTCCACCACGTATAAGCATCGTCCTGCAGCAAGGACACAACACAACCCAGCTTTTGCACATCCGTGCAACTCATCTATCCCAAAATCCTCTTGGTACTCTCTAACCAAGCCTCAGAACTCTCGGCTGACATACCTCTGAACTCAGTCCCACCAAGACTGCGCAGACGCTCCAAAGGTAGTCTAACTCCAGCATCTCCCTGATGCCCAGCTCCTTGAGCTCCAGCTACTGCTGCTCGAAAAGCACCCGCAATAGCTTGTACCAACATAGACGTATCAGGCATAGCTTGCCCCTGACCAACCTCTGGTCCTGCAGCTCCAGCACCAGCTGCTGCAGCTCCAGCTCTTTCCCTCTCCGCATCACCACCACCAGGTGGAGGAGGAGGTAACACAGCACTACCCGCATTCTCTTCGTTCTCATTCCCATCCGGGGTCGTAGCTCTCACGCTACTTCTTAACTCTCTACGTGGTGCCATACTTTTACCATGCAATAACAATACAAATAAAACAAAGTCAGGCCCAGCAAGGTAAGCAATCCAAGTATTCAAGCTCAATTTCTTTCAAAATCAACATCATTTCTTTAGCTTCGATTTGGCAATGGGTACCCACATCATGCTACATCACAGCACACAACTCAATTGCATCCAAATCACAAGCCACTAAACATGCTTTTAATCAACAAGCATACAAGGCAAACATACTTCAATCATGCATACAAACATTCCCAATTACTCGAGAACTCAGCTCTGATACCACCAAATGTAACCCCCTTAACCCGGCCTAGACGGTTGACCCGAATTAAGAAAGTCACACGGGGAAAACCAAAGTCAACCCGAAAGTCAACCTTGATTAACGACCCTTTTTTTTTTCTTTTTAATCTTGTCTAGATGCACATTAGCCCTATGGTGATCACTCAAACCTCATACTCAAAGATCACAAACATCAGAGATCGAACAGGGACCCAATTGAACAAATTACAACTTTAGGGACCAAATTGTAAATTCTGATAAATATGAGGACTTAACCCAAATTAAAGTTACCAACTTGTAATTTGTCAGGTTTCATGCTTCACTGTGAAATTTCAGCTCAAACGGACTTCCCAAACCCATACAATTGCACAAACAAGATTCAGGACCAAAATGCAAACAATGCAAAACTTTTAACTACCAATGTCAGCCTCCAACGGTCGCCCGTTCCGGAACAAGCAGAACCCGTTTCGAAACACGGGGCCGTTCCGCAACGCGTACCGCAACACGGGCTGGCAGTAGCCAAACCGTTTCGGAACGGTCCCTCCCGTTTCGGACGCCTGGGTTTGTTTAAGGCACCTGTTCCGAAACGGGTGGCACTGTTCCGAAACACCCTGCACAGATTGCCCCAAAATGCATTCTTAAACATGCAATTAAACATCCAATCATGCTCCAAATGCTACCAAACTTTGCCAACATGCAATTCAACATATATAAGACATACTTGCATCAACAATTCATCAAAACAACATCATATGCAAAAAGCCCCAAATCTATAGGCATGCTTCCTACACAAGCAAACCATACAAGCATAAACTTTCAACTCAAGCATATAAAGGCCAAACACATAATCCAGCATTCTCAACATCATTCAACATACTTAGGGAGTTCCAAACATCTCCCAAAACATACACATTGGTCCCCCATTGCCAAATTACCAAAAGCTAGAAATGCACTTATAAAACCTTCCATACTTTGAGCTTTACTTTCACTTGAATGCTTGCCCTCCTTGCTGTCCTCAAAGAGCTCTAATGTTCTGCATTATTGAATTAAGAAAACGAAAGAGAGCGTAAGCAAAAGCTTAGTGAGGAATGCTCATAAAACCATTCAATAATGCATTTATAAAACATTTATAAATCATGCTTCAAATCATCAATTGCACATGCTCAAAAGCATACTTTAAACAAGCATCTCATGCTTCATATCATACATGTCATATTGGCCACAAGTGATAAGTTCCATTTCTTTTAAAACAAGTTCATCAACTTTCTCCCCAAGGACTTTTAAACACCTTGGCCCCAAGGACTTTTAAACACCTTGGCCATGGACTTTTAAACACCATGAAAGAGGACCACACAAGGACTTTTAACCACCTTTGTGTCCACATCAAGTTTCACCCCAAGGACTTTTAAACACCTTGGCCCCAAGGACTTTTAAACACCTTGGCCCCATGGACTTTTAAACACCGTGGAAAGGATCACACAAGGACTTTTAACCACCTTTGTGTCCGTAGCAAGAATCATCCAAGGACTTTTAACCACCTTGATGTTCTTAAGTAAACAAGGCTCACTCAAGGACTTTTAACCACCTTAGTGACCTTAACCTTTTCAAAACATCACTTGCCAATATACATCATTCTCATCATTTAATCCACTGTTTTAAAGCATTAATCCAAGCCATATTTATCATGCATTTTTAAGCATCAAACCACATTTAATCAATGTTCAAAACAAGGAACTCTTACCTTGAGTTTCCTTCAACATATGGCTTACATAATCAGCAAATACCATGCTAAAACATGCTTTCAAAACAGAATTTAAAACATGCAATAAACCACATTGCATCACAACAAAATCATGGCCACCACTAGAGAGTACTTTCCGAAAACTTACACTTGAGCTTAGCAAAGTTGTTTAGACTTAAACTAAGCTCCCAAGACATTGGTTTCAAAGCCGAAAACCCAATTTCACTCACCGATTCCACTTCGCCTCTTGCCGAAGCACCAATTCAAGCTTCCGGATCAACAACTCTTGGATCCAAAGATGCCTCCCCTGTTTTAACACATCAAAGCAGAGGATTAATGCATCATCATGAATTAATAGCTTCAATGAAAGCACCTAAACTCGCTGCTCTCATCCATACTCCATTTTCGGCCACCAAACACAACCGAAAATGCATCCAAACCACTTCTCAACAAAGCCCAGCCATAAACCATCAAAACCTAACATCCTTTAACATCATATAACATCTAAAAAGAACCTATTAACATCCTTATACCTCCAGCAACATCAGATCCACAAGATCACCTCAAAAACAATCAAGAATCACAAGCTAAACTTAGGAAACTCAACCTATCCGGGATTGCATTGATCAAAACTCAATTCCTTATCAATTTAGTGTTCATTTAACATCAAAAACACATCTCAAAACACAGATTTATCAGATCAAACGAAAATCATCAAAAATCACCAAATCTTGCATTATAAGCCAAGATCCAATTCACAACTCAAAAGCCTTTAATAAAACATCAATTAAGGATTGAAAACTTAGGAATTTCAGTAAAGAACTGATAGTTTAGAGGAGAAGGACGTTCTTACCTCCAAACTTGAGTTTCTCCTCTTTTTGGAATCAAAAACCTTGATGAATCAAGTAGCAAATGATGAGGTTTTGAAGATATGATGATTAGGAATCAAAAGAGAGTTGAAAGGAGGAAATTAGGTGACAAAATCAGATGAAATTCTCTAGAAAGAAAGTGTTTGGGTTGAGAGAAAATGAGAGAAAAGAAAATTGGAAAGTTAGTTATCAAAATAGCCAAAATGGCTTTCCCTCCTCTTTTGATATGTTTTAAAATCAGAATATAGCTTAAAATATCTTAGAAAAATCTGGAGAAACTACTTTTGGAATAATAGCTCCTTAAAGATTCAAAGTTTCAACCCTTTCTAAAACAGTCACCAAACTTTCGAAAATTACATTTTGGTCACTAGCCAAAATGTCACCCTTCCAAAACTCATTTTCCAAAATTGATTTCACAGTTCACTTAATTATATTAAAAGATGATTTTAGAACATTTTTCCATATTTTTAATGCAACCCGAACTAGGCTTTCCTAAATTCACCCTTTTAGATTCGAACAGCACTTTGACCGAACCGGTCAACGCCCAAGACTTCTAAGCCCAAAACTGGGGCGTTACAGCCATAATGGGCTTTTCAATGGACCCGTTGGAATTTTAACTAAGTAAAAAGTACAGAAATTGAGGTTTTGCAATATAATTGTGTTGAAAAGCTCCTAATCAATTACACGAACTCCTAAAATTTGATTAAAACTTGTTTTGTGGTCCTTTTTGTAGAGGTTTCGGACGAGCGAGTCGAAATGGCCTTTCAATGGTCCCGTTGGAATTTTAATTGAGTAAAAAGTACAGAAATTGAGGTTTTGCAATATAATTGTGTATAAAAGCTCAAAATAAATTATTTGATCTCCTAAATTTTGAGAAAACTTGTTTTGCGGTCCTTTTTGTAAAGGATTCAGACGAGCGGGTCGAAATGGGCCTTTCAATGGATCCGTTGGAAATTTAACAGAGTAAAAAGTACAGAAATTGAGGTTTTGCAATATAATTGTGTTGAAATGGGAATTTCAACCCGTTGGAATTTCAACTGAGTAAAAAGTACAAAAATTAAGGTTTTACAATATAATTGTTTGAAAAGCTCCTAATCAATTAATTGAACTCCTAAAATTTGAATAAAACTTATTTTGTGGTCCTTTATGTAGAGGTTTTTCTGACGAGCGGGTCGAAATGGGCCTTTCAATGTACACGTTGGAATTTTAACTAAGTAAAAAGTACATAAATTGAGGTTTTGCAATATAATTGTGTTGAAAAGCTCCTAATCAATTACACGAACTCCTAAAATTTGATTAAAACTTGTTTTGCGGTCTTTTTTGTAGATGTTTCAGACGAGCAGGTCAAAATGGGCCTTTCAATGGACCCGTTGTAATTGTAACTGAGTAAAAAGTACAAAAATTGAGGTTTTGCAATATAATTGTGTTGAAAAGCTCCAAATCAATTTTTTGAACTCGTCATATTTGATAAAAACATGTTTTGCGGTCCTTTTTGTAGAGGTTTCGTACGAGCATCTCGAAATGGGCATTTCAATGGACCCGTTGGAATTTTAACAGAGTAAAAAGTACAGAAATTGAGGTTTTGTAATATAATTGTGTTGAAAAGCTCCTAGTAAATTATTTGAACTCCTAAAATTTGATAAAACTCGTTATGCAGTCCTTTTTGTAGAGGTTTCTGATGAGCGGGTCAAAATGGGCCTTTCAATGGACCCGTTGGAATTTTAACTGAGTAAAAAGTACATAAATTGAGGTTTTGCAATATAATTGTGTTGAAATGGGAATTTCAATGGACCCATTGGAATTTTAACTAAGTAAAAAGTACAACAATTGAGGTTTTGCAATATAATTATGTTGAAAATCTCCTAATCATATACACGAACTCCTAAAATTTGAACTGAGTAAAAAGTACATAAATAGAGGTTTTTGCAATATAACTGTGTTGAAAGGCTCCTATTCAATTATTTGAAATCCTTAAATTTGATAAAACTCGTTGTGCGGTCCTTTTTGTAGAGATTTCTGACGAGCGGGTCAAAATGGGCTTTTCAATGGACCCGTTGGAATTTTAACTGAGTAAAAGGTACATAAATTGATGTTTTGCAATATAATTGTGCTGAAATGGGAATTTGAGTGGAGCAGTTGGAATGTTAACTAAGTAAAAATTACAGAAATTTAGGTTTTACAATATAATTGTGTTGAAAAGCTCCTAATCAATTAATTGCACTCCTAAAATTTGAATAAAGCTTGTTTTGTGGTCCTTTATGTAGAGGTTTTTCTGACGAGCGGGTCGAAATGGGCCTTTCAATGGACCCGTTGGAATTTTAACTAAGTAAAAAGTACATAAATTGAGGGTTTGCAATATTATTGTGTTGAAAAGCTCCTAATCAATTACACGAGCTCCAAAAATTTGATTAAACTTGTTTTGCGGTCTTTTTTGTAGAGGTTTCGGACGAGCAGGTCGAAAAGGGCCTTTCAATGGACCCGTTGTAATTGTAACTGAGTAAATATTACATAAATTGAGGTTTTACAATATAATTGTGTTGAAAAGCTCCTAATCAATTATTTGAACTCCTAAAATTTGATTAAAACTTGTTGTGTGGTCCTTTTTGTAGAGGTTTCGGACGAGCAGGTCGAAATGGGCCTTTCAATGGACCCGTTGGAATTTTAACTGAGTAAAAAGTATAGAAATTAAGGTTTTGCAATATAATTGTGTTGAAAAGCTCCAAATCAATTATTTGAACTCGTCAAATTTGATTAAAACATGTTTTGCGGTCCTTTTTGTAGAGGTTTCGGACGAGCATGTCGAAATGGGCATTTCAATGAACCCGTTGGAATTTTAACAGAGTAAAAAGTACAAAAATTGAGGTTTTGTAATATAATTGTGTTGAAAAGCTCCAAGTCAATTATTTGAATTCCTAAAATTTGATAAATCTAGTTATGCGGTTCTTTTTGTAGAGGTTTCTCACGAGCGGGTCAAAATGGGCCTTTCAATGGATCATGACTAATTTCATATTGGTAACTCAAATGTTGGCTAAGCCCTTATAATTTCCAGAATTTGCATTTTGGTCCCTAAATTCTTAATTTGTGCAATCGAGTCCCTAAATGTTTTTTGATTGTTATGATCTTTGAGTATGCTGTTCTTGTGAACATATCTAGGGTTAATGTGCATTTAGATAAGATTAAAAGGAAGAAAAAAAGGGTCGTTAATCAAGGTTGACTTTCGGGTTGACTTTGGTTTTCCCCGTGTAAACTTCTTAATTCGGTTCAACCGTCTGGGCCGGGTTAAGGGGGTTACATTTGGTGGTATCAGAGCTGAGTTCTCGAGTAATTGGGAATTGATGAATGGGTGTTAAGTGCTTGAATGCTTTGTATGCTTGTTGAGTGAAAGCATGATGTGTGAATTGTAAGCATGTTACAATTGTGGTGTATGATGTGGTGAAGGCATGTTAGGGGGACCCATTGCCAAATCAAAGCTAATGTAATGATTTGTTTTTAAGTGGAAATGAGCTTGAGTACTTGGATTGCTTACCTTGTTGAGCCTGACTTTGTTTGTTGCATTGTGATTGCATTGTTAGTGAATGGCACCTCGTAGAGAATTGAGGGTTAACACGCGAGCTATGGCTCAAAATGAGAATGAGGAGAATGCTGAAAATGCTGTGGATTTACCTCCTCCGCCTGGTGGTGGTGGTCCTGGGGGTGAAGGAGATGATGTTGCAGCTGGTGCTGGGGTCGCAAGACCTGAAGCTGGTCAGGGGCAAGCTGTTCCTGACATGTCAATGTTGGTTCAAGCTATTGCTGGTGCTTTTCGAGCAGCGGTAGCTGGAGCTCAAGGAGCTGGGCATCAGGGAGATGCTGGTGTTAGACTACCCTTGGAACGCTTACGCAGTCTGGGAGGGACTGAGTTCAGGGGTTTGTCTGCTGAAGGTTCTGAGTCTTGGCTGGAGAGTACCAAGAGAATCTTGGGGCAAATGAATTGCACTGATGTGCAGAAGCTGGGCTGTGTGGTGTCATTGTTGCAAGACGATGCATACACTTGGTGGACAACCACTACCTCTGGGATGGCAGATGCTGATGTAACATGGACGTTCTTTCAGAATGTGTTCAAGAGAAGGTATCTGGGTGTGAGGTACCTAGATGAAAAGAAAAGGGAATTCATGTCTCTTACCCAAGGGAGCATGTCTGTAGCTGAGTACGAAGTTCAGTTTGTCCGACTCAGTCAGTACGCACCTGAACTTGTCCCGGATGAGCGGAAGAGGTGTGAAAGGTTCCGTTATGGTTTGGTGACGGAAGTGAAGACTTATATGCTGGCTGCTGAGTATAATGATTTTGATGTGCTGGTTGGCCGAGCAAAGGACATTGAGATGAACTTGGGTTTATCTTCTAGAAGTGCTGGTTCTAGTGCTGGTAAGCGAGTTGCTGAGTACAGTTCCGGTGGTGGACGGAACAAGAGGGGACGTGATCAGAAGTATCAGTCTTCAGCTAAGCGAGGTGGTGGTGCGCCTGCTCAGGGAGGCAAGGCAAGAGCTGATCCGAACGCATGTTGGACATGTGGATCGCGTGGCCATATGAAGCGTGATTGTCCTCGAGCTGCGAGGGAGGTGCAAGCTCCTGTTGTGGCGGCTGGTAATTCGTGCTGGAACTGTGGATCTACGGATCACATGAGGAGAGAGTGTCCTATGTTGGCTGGTGGCCAAGGGCGTGCTCCTGTAGTTGTTGCACCACAGAGAGGTCGTGGGCGCGGCCGTGGTAACTTCCAGCGTAGGGAGGATGGTGGACGTAATGTGGCTCATGTTGTAGCTGTTCAGCCTGAGGGTGGCGGCCAGGCTAGAGTGTATGCCCAGAGGGAGGGGAGGAATGACACGGATGTGATCGCAAGTACTTTTACTTTGCAATCCTTATCATTACTTTCCTTGATTGATTCTGGATCTACACACTCATACATATTGCGTGAGCATGCTGAATTGCTTGGTTTGCCTGTTGAGTCTTTAGATGTTGGTATGCGTGTCACTAGTTCTTTTGGTGAGACTATTGTGACTCGAAAGCTTTACAGAAGATGTCCTTTGGTTGTGCAAGATCATGTTTTCATGTTGATCTTATAGAGTTGCCTTTCTATGGTTTTGATGTAATCCTTGGTATGGATTGGCTTGTTGAGCATCGAGCTGTAGTGGATTGTGAGAATAAGCGAGTTTCGTTCAAGCTTGCGGATGATTATGAGGTTGTTGTGGTTGGTGAGAATGTGAAGTTTCTTGCCAATGTGGTGTCTACATTGGAGGCGAGCCGGATGCTGAGGCAAGGTTGTGAAGCTTACCTAGCTTTTGTGATGAATCCTAGTTCTAAAAAGTTGCGTGTGCAAGATATCAGGACTGTGCGAGAGTTCCCTGGTGTGTTTCCTGAGGTGTTGCCTGGATTGCCTCCTAATCGCGAAGTGGAGTTTGGGATTGAGTTGTATGAGAACACAACTCCAGTGTCCATTACCCCTTATAGAATGGCACCTAAAGAGTTGAAGGAGCTGAAGACGCAACTGCAAGAGTTGCTTGATCGTGGTTTCATTCGGCCGAGTGTGTCACCTTGGGGTGCACCGATCTTGTTTGTGAAGAAGAAGGATGGCACTATGAGAATGTGCATTGATTACCGTCAGCTTAACAAGTTGACTATCAAGAATTGATATCCATTGCCGAGAATTGATGATCTCTTTGATCAATTTCGGGGAGCAGCTGTGTTCTCTAAGATTGACTTGAGGTCAGGGTATTACCAGTTGAAGGTGAAGGATGTGGATGTTCCAAAGACAGCTTTCAGGACGAGGTATGGGCATTATGAGTTCCTTGTGATGCCGTTTGGTTTGACAAATGCTCCTACAGCTTTCATGGACATGATGAATCGAGTATTTCATGAATACTTGGATAAATTTGTTGTGGTGTTCATTGATGATATCCTCGTGTACTCGCGTACTGAGGAGGAGCATGAAGAGCATTTGAGAATTGTGTTGCAAGCTTTGTTGGAGAATCAGCTTTATGCCAAGCTGAGCAAGTGTGAGTTCTGGCTTAGGGAAGTGGTGTTTCTTGGTCATGTGGTTTCTGCTGAGGGGATTCGTGTTGATCCTCAGAAGATTGAGGCAGTGATGAATTGGAAGGTTCCTAAGTCTGTTCATAAGGTCCGTAGTTTCCTTGGTTTGGCGGGATACTACCGGAGTTTGTGGATGGGTTTTCTAAGATTGCTGCACCTTTGACAAGGTTGTTGCAGAAGGATGTTAAGTATGAGTGGACGGAAGCGAGACAGCAGGCTTTTGAGAAGCTTAAGGCAGCTTTGACGCAAGCTCCTATCTTGGTTCAACCTGAATCAGGGAAAGAGTTTGTCGTGTATAGCGATGCGTCCTATGTTGGTTTGGGATGTGTGTTGATGCAAGAGGGTAAGGTGGTGGCTTATAATATTTGCTACAAATTGTTGTATACAATGTGGAATGTCCGATTCAAATGACATAGAAGTCATAGAATTCAGCGAAAAGGTAGCCAAAGTATGGGCTATAATATTTGCCTCACGGCGTACAAAGGAAATAGAAATAAAATCAAAGTCGCAGAAAGCAGCTTGTATTTGAAGAATAGTTGGCCCCATAGTAGAGAGGTCCTGAGCAGGATTGTTGATCCTATTCGCGAGAGAGGCGCAGTCAGTTTCGATCAAGATACGATTCCATCCTTGAGATCGAGCAAAGGTGAGACCAGCTAGGATGCTTTCCCCTTCACTGGTGATAGCGTCTTGACAGCTGCCAAGAGGGAAAGCAAGACCACCCACGACTGTTCCTGCAGAATCACGAGCAACAACGCCGACGGCTGCTGCACGAGTTGAAGGGTTAAAGGCTCCATCCACATTGATTTTGATATGATTAGGTGGAGGAAATGTTCGGGAAGGAGTAGAAAAAGTAGATGAAGCTAGGTCAACCGAAATTAAAGATTTACAAAATTCGTCATGTAGGCTGATTGAATTAACAGCAATTAGCCATGGAGGTTGTAGATGGTGGTTGTGAACCCAGTCATTTCGTCTGTTCCATATATTCCATAAAACAGTAAGAAAGAGACCAAATTTATCATATGAAATTGTAGAGGCCGCTTCCTCTAACCATTGCATGGGCGTAGGAGCTAAACTCTTATAGAGAGAGATAGGGATACCGCTAATTTGGAGGGCTTCAGATGCCCCAGGGCAGTCACGAAGCGCATGGAGAATTGATTCCGAGTGGCTACCACAGATAGAGCAAGGCCCCGAGCTAGGGGAAAAGGCTTGCATTTTAGTTCCAACTGGAAGAGCATCAGAAGCCATACGCCAGCCAAAAGTTTTAACTTTGGGTAAAGCTTTGATTTTGGATAAGAACTTCCAGAAGCGATTTGATGGCGAAGGTTGTGCTATTGAGCGTTGTAGGAAAATATATCCAGAACGGACTGAGTAGATACCCGAGTCGTTGGGAGACCATAATATTGAGTCACGTTGATCATTTATGATGAGAACATGGAGAATGGCATCGGCATCAATTGGATTGAAATAATTGTTTATCTTATCCGTATCCCAAGCAGTTTGGTTACGTATCATAAAATCACGACATCGAATGTGAAATTCTTCGGAGATTTCGTAATCCCCAGTAAGCTCAACCGGGGAAGACCCTCCCCATATATCTTTGTGTATTCTAATATTACTGTTTATACCAGGACGGTGAAGAAAGTCGGGGAAAAGACGCTGAAGAGCGTTATATATGCCTTGCCAAGCAAAGGAGCCCCTGTTGGGTTTTGGTGCGTCCAGGATGTTGCCTGAAGGAAAGTATTTAGACCGATAAATTTGTCCTAATAAGGAATATGGTTCACATATGAGTTTCCAAATTTGCTTGCCCAAGAGAGCAATGTTAAAGTCGTGTAAATCCTTAAACCCATGCCGCCAGCGGATTTAGGTAAGCATATACGATTCCAAGGTAACATATGCCAACCGTTTTTGTTGGATTTACCAGTCCACCAGTATTGACGGATTGATGTAGTCATGTCATCGATGATATTTTGTGGTAGAAGATAGCAAGACATAACATATTGTGGGAGAGATTGTAAGACAGCTTTGATGAATATCTCACGTCCACTAAAGGATAGTAGATGTTTGTCCCAAATAGAGAGACGATCGTGTACTTTATCACGTACAAAACCTAGTGATTCAGTTTTATTTTTCCCAATTAGAAGCGGGATGCCTAGGTATACTCCAGGGTTAGTAACCTCGCGTACTTGTAAAAGGCTATTAATTGCATTTCTTGTTGCAGATGGTGTACGCGGGTTATAGAAAATTGTTGACTTCTCAAAATTGACTGCTTGACCGGATGCATTAGCATATGTTTGAAGAGCATTTTTCAGAAGGGACGCTTCAGATCGATTAGTATTTATAAATACCATACAATCATCAGCAAAAAGAAGGTGGTTGACTTTGGGTCCAAGTTTACTTGCGCCTAGTCCTGGAAGTATTTTGGTTTCTTGAGCAGCAGCTAAGTAAGCCGAGAGGCCTTGAGTACAGAAAAGAAAGAGGAAAGGGGATAGAGGATCCCCCTGGCGAAGACCACGTTGAGGTTGGAAGGTGGGTGAAAACGAATTATTAATTTTAACTGAAAAGGAGGCTGTCGTAATACAACGCATTATAAGTTCGATCCATTCGGATGCAAAGCCCATACGTTCCATTATGTTTGCGAGAAAAGACCATTCTACTCTATCGAACGTTTTTTCCATGTCTAGCTTGAGAGCAGCTCCTTGAGAGGATTTAGTAGCTCCTGAGTTAATATTGTGAATGATTTCATGAGCAACAAGGATGTTGTCAGATATGTTGCGTCCCTGGACAAAGGCTGCTTGATTAGGGCTAATGCATAGAGGTATAGCCTGTTTCATTCTATTGACTATTGTTTTGGCAACTATTTTATAGAGTACAGTGCAAAGGCTAATTGGTCTGAGTTGTTTCATGGATGTTGGATCCTGAACTTTGGGTATTAGTACCAATATAGTTTTGTTAACTGAGGCCATATCCGCGTTGCCGTTTAATAGGTCAATACAAAGGCTAATAACATCGTCTCCAACTGTATCCCATTGTTGTCTAAAGAAGCTACTGGGTAGACCATCGGAACCAGGAGCCTTCCTAGGGTCAATATCTTTAAAAGCATGAAGAATTTCCTCTCTAGTGAACGTCTTTAGTAGGTTATCATTCATTGAAGAGTTGATGGAAGGGTGAATTTTGTCAAGAATGACATTCAAGAATTGGGGATTAGAGGATGTGAACAAGTTTTGGAAATAATCCGAAGCGATATTCATGATATCCGATTCAGAAGTGCGCCAATTGGAATTGGCATCGTAAAGGCCTATGATTGAATTTTTCTTATTCCTATTAGACGCTCTGGCATGGAAGAACTTGGTGTTTTTGTCCCCTTGGGAAAGCCAAAGAGTTCGGGATCTTTGAGCCCAATAAATTTCTTGCTCTGTTAGAAGTTTATTTAGTTCAGTTCTATAGTTTAAATAAATTTGTTCATTTGTGGCTGTTAAGGGTCGGTATAGTAATTTATTTATTTATTTAGTGAGAAACTTAATACGTCCGGTTGATTTAAAGCGTTGTTGGTTTTGCCAATCTTTTAGGTAAGTACCTACCGCTTCAATTTTGTTGATGGCTGTTCCGGGGGTATCGGCCCATGCCCTTTTGATTGTTTGGATATTGTCTATATTATTAGCCCAGCAGCTTTCAAATCTGAAATTCTTGGGAGGTTGTGTTTTGGATGTAGTAGTTGGAGTATCTAAATCGAGAAGAAGGAAACAGTGGTCAGATTTTGCGACATATTCCGTGGTTATACGATAAGAAGGATAGAGATCTTGCCAAGCGGAATTAGCGATAAATCGATCTAGTCTTTCATGAATTACCGGGGTTAAGGGTCCTACTTTTGTCCATGTAAACCAACCCGAAGTTGGCTTACAATCAAAGAGGTTGTTTCGAGTTAAACAATTACGAAAATTTTTAATTTGAGATCTAGCTCTACGGGGGCCCCCTTGTTTTTCCGAATCTGTTAAAATTTCATTGAAATCTCCTCCGAGAAGCCAAGGGCTATTTTTAGTAGAAGGGTGTAAAGAATCGATTAGTTCCCATGTTTTATATTTTTGGCTAGTTTCCGGAAAACCGTGTATACCAGTGAAAAACATTGTGGAATTATTCTTTATAATTTGAATATGAACGTAACGCGACGAATAAGAAATTAAACTTATATTAATGTTGTTTGTGGCAAATAAAGAAATACCGGAACACCCTTCCGTAGGGGAAATAGAAATAATGTCTAACATACCTAATGAAAGACATAGGCGGTTACAATCCGCATTATTTAATTTAGTCTCACATAAGAAAATGATATCGGGGTTGGTGCGTTGGACATAGGACCGGAAATGTTGAACCGTCGGGGCTTGTCCAAGACCCTGACAGTTCCAGCATAGGATCCTCATTTTGCTCGGCGGGGCTGGGAATCAGCCGCCGCCGGAGAGTTTTTAGAGCTGCTCATCCCAGCTTTTGGAGTAGATCCTGACTGTTTGGATTTTTTCGGCGGGAGCGATACTTGTATAGGGGAGCGGCGTTTCATGCCTCGGTTTGTTTGAGTTGGAGCAGGTGCAGGTGCGGGTGCTGGTACCAGAACTGGTGCAGGGGCTGCATCATTCGGGTAATTTTTAAGTAACCACTGGTTAAAGTCATTGAATTTTGTATCATTGGAATTAGAAGGCTTACTCGATTCAGAGTCAAACTTTTTAATCTGCTCGGCAGTCGGGCTAGGGACACCATAATCATCTGTGGTGTCCCAATCATCATCAGTACCATCTTCCGAAATGGGATAGATGGTGTTCAGAGGTTGGGGTTCAAGATGAGCTTTTTGCTTCAAATCAGCTGCAGGGGGGTCTTTGGCAGAATTGGGTTCATCATCCATGGTCATATCGACGTTTTGTGCATCTTCAGTTGCTTGTTCCGTAAATGAGGCTGCATCGCCTTCATTTAGAGAGCCTATGTATCGGAGATTAATTGCGATAAGAAACTTATAATTGTTTATGTAAGGGATGAAGGGGAAGTCAAATAATTTACCAATGTTGTTCAGGTCGTTAGGAGGAGCTGTAGGGTTGGCCGGAGCTGCTGGAATATTCATTGGAGCCACTACGATAAAAACAGTGGATAAGTATGTTGATAGGAAAAGAGGAGTGAGAGAATAATTGAAAATAGAGATTAATATATATATATTAGTGTAGAGATACCATTTATTGGAGGGATGTTTGGATTCAGATTCGGTTCCACATTGCAGATACGTCCCCGAATTCCAACTGGGCGACGTCGAGGTGGAAGATAACGGAGCCAGTCTCCGTATTGTAACTTGTTGAGGTCGAGTGAAGATCGGATAGGACAGTTGTCTAAGGTGTGGCTGATAATACCACAACCCGGGCAGAGAGTCGGGAGTCTTTCATATTGAAGGCGGCACATAATTTTGTTTTCACCAGTGCCAATAAACACAAATCTGGTAACAGGTCTTGTGATGTTGAGCATGATTTCAACTCGAAGGAATTCCGTCATATTCCCATCGACTTCGCGGGTATCCGTTTGGAGTACATTACCAACCATTGATCCTAGTGCATGTCCCACCAGATGGGATCGATCAACATCAGCAAAGATTGAATCAGGAAGGGAGAAAATTCGGATCCATATTCTCATGGTAGTGAAGCTGTAGTCGCTTAGGGGTTTGGCTGGAACATATTCGGTGACAGCTAGCCATTCATCCTTGTACAGCCACGGTCCGCGGTTGATAATCTCATAACAGTTCTTGATTTCCTTGAACTTGATTTTGAGGAAGTTATCTTGTATCACCGAGATGGATACTACTTCATTGGGTTTCCAGATACCTTCGAAAGCATTGATAACAGCATAAATGTCTAAGGGCTTGGACGATATGAAGCGACCAATAACAAAAAGCTTGGGATCTTCCTTGATGAAGTCAAAATCAGGAGTGTAAAGCAGTTATGATTCTTCATGGGTGAGATTGATCGAGTTGAGTTGGGGGATGGAAGAGGATGACGCCATTGAGAGATTTAGAGGATATGAGGAATACGAGTGAGAAAGAAGTTGTGGTGGGTTGGAGTAATTGTAATGTGAGTATATAAAGAAAACGTACATAGTTAAGGGGTAGAAGATATGGAAAGTGGGATGAGAAAGATACATAGGAAAAATTAACGATTGTGAGAGATAGGAGTTACTAATATTAAGAGGTAAATTAACTAAGGTACTTTCCTTAAATGAAAAAGAGGACGTAGAAAAGGAAGAAACTCTAGGTGTTATTAAAGGAAAGTATATAGAATATCTATAAAAGTTTTGGTTAGGATTTGATGGTAATACTAAGAGGATTTGATTGAAATATTGACTGTATAAAAGAGTTGAAAATAGAAAGAACAAAAAAACTTTGTTAATAAAAGCAAATCTTTTAAATATCGAGTATTTAAAGCGGAGAATAAAATTTGGTGGTGCTAATAAAGGGAGATATATTATGTAACTGCTGAAAATAATTTTCAGTAATGGTATTGATGTTACAAAATTAAAGGCATAGTTTAATGAGAATAATTTTAGCAATAAATTTGATTGTAGTAAGCAGAGTAATAGCAGAAAACTAAAGTTATCGTTGACCGTATTTAAATCTTTTATAAAGGGAGATTTATTAGGAATTAGAGAGACATAAAGGCGGAAGGAGGAAGATTTTAATATGTATGATAGAGTTTGAATTTTATAATACTTTATAAAAGGAAATAAAGCTAGTTTTTTGGCTATAAATATATATCTGCGAAAAAAAGTGGAAGGCAATAGTGAAACAAAAATTTAGAGAGCTTTGAATAGTAGAATAAATTAAGAGGTAATTCATAGAGTTTGGAAAAAGCTGAAAAAATCGGTTGTGGATGAGTTTTGGAATTATTTTTTGAAAAATCGAGCTGAAGAGTATTAAAAATTTTGAAGAACAAATATGATATATGAATGAGAGTTTCCTTTTAGATAGGATTTGATCAGGATCCCAGAAGTGGGCTTGTGAAATTTCACCTAATAAGGTGTAGTGGGGAGGGATGTTTAACGAACATAACGGAAAATAAATATCATTGACAGAATAGCATACATTTTGCGAGGAATATAAACCATGCATGGCAGTAATAATATAATCTATAAAGCAAATAAAAGCATAGTAAAAATAAAAGGAGAGCAGAAAAGGAAGAAAACAGGAAAAAATAATTACAGACCCAGGGGAAAGAAGAAGCGGGGATAAGAAGATAAATACAGACCAAAAGAGCAAAAAAAATATAGGGGGGATAAAATGAAATTTAAATAAATTGAAATGAAGTCGTAACCCAGGAGGAGTAAGGGATATCCAACATTCCTTGATTAGCCGCATAGTAGCTTGTGTCATGGCATCCGTTGATGATACATAGTGAGAGACACCAAAGAAGAAAACAAAAAGAAAACACATACAATGAGTTACAGGGAAGCCTTTGATAATACAAATAATACAAAAGGAAAGAGGGGGTAAAGAAGTATAGTTAAATAGCAGTGTAAACAAATGTAAATCATACATGAACATAAAAAAGAGCATTACTGAATTAGAAGGATATTCTTGAAAATTATTGAAGTGATTAGCAAGAATGAAAGTAATAATGAAATTAGAGATATATAAAGCAAAGGAGGAAGAGAGTATGAGTTGTTGCAAGAAAGCAGTTTTG
The DNA here is from genome assembly GCA_958450335.1 of Hibiscus tridactylites. Taxonomy (NCBI): domain Eukaryota; kingdom Viridiplantae; phylum Streptophyta; class Magnoliopsida; order Malvales; family Malvaceae; genus Hibiscus; species Hibiscus tridactylites. The sequence goes on along the minus strand of OY288265.1, from coordinate 48,527,586 downwards.
ATATCAGAATGTTGGGCATAGAGTATACTGATGGACATAGAATGTAAATTCAGCATATGAATATGAGGCATGAGAATTGGAACTGTTAAGGAGGTGACTGTTATTAAGCTGAGCAGGAGAGGTAAATAGCACATGATCAGAATGGAAGGAGCTGTGATTAGTTGTGCATTTCTCAAATCATTCCAAAAATTAATTAATATATGTTTGAACACAGTAAAAGGTTTAGTAAAAGCATACATAATTATGAGTTGTAAAGTGTGTAAAATCAAAATGATAAATCCTATAAATATATTCTTAAATTGAGAAAATTCAGCATGCTTCTTAAAAAGAAGTAAAAACAAGTACATTAGAGTGATGGGTTTAACTGGACAGAATTGAATGGTTAGAATCACAAGGTTACAAACCATAGCGTGTAAGAAATGTAGGAGATGGAACATAGCAGAATGGGAATAGTTTTTATTAGAGACTAAGTGATTATGATACTTGTAACATGAGAAACAGAGTGTATATGAAGATATCTGTTCTAGACCTTGATAAACATAGGAAGGATAGATCAGAGAAATGAACATAGAATATAATAAATTGCAATGATAGTTGAAACTGTATGTTCCCAGAGGATGGGTTTGTTGTAGATTCCCTGGAAGGGCTTGATATAGAGATAAGATAACAAAGAAATTATATAACGGAGTAACTACCAGAGAAAAGGACATTAATACGGTAATAGCAATGTTTGGATTCAACATAGGATGTGCACTGATATTGTTTAAAAGTGTATCAACATTTGAATTCAAGCAGGTTAGGAAAAGAGAAATAATCCCTAATATATGTATGCAGCATAATTTTGAGGTAAGATACAGTAGATGAAATAATACATCAATAAAGAAAGAATAGAAATATAAGCAAAGAAGGAACAGATAGAGAACGTACAATGAGATTTTCCAGATGAAATCGTTAAAATCCTTCCTTTTGAAATGGAAGATTAGGCATATCTGGAAAGATGGAACAAGGAGATGGATTAACAGGGTATTATAAAATGTAAATAATATAAAAATAAAAAAGAGGGGGGGAGAAAACCCTAGCCGTCGATGGAACGCCGATGAGAGCCACCACCAGAACAGATGGAATTGCGACATCAGGGATTGCATGAGTGTAAATCCTGAGAGACCTATAACAGATTGCCAATAGAAAGGATTAGATATGGAAAAAACAAAGAGAAACAAATTTAATGAAGGGGGAGAAAACCCTAAATCACAAAACGATTTGAGGGAACCCTTATGGCGACGGTGGATAGTGGCCTCCATAAAAGACCACTTGGTTGTTTTCAAATAATCCAGAAACGGCAAGAAGAATTTAGACCAGTCGAGTGGGTGGGAAAAGACCACCATAGGCTCAGATCTGCATAAATGTAGAAGGATGGTTATGAGAAAAGATGAAATGAACAAACAGAAAAGGGGGATTATGAAAAAAACCATGGATACAATAAACTTAAAAGGACCAACAGATTTGAGAAAAAATAAGAAAAGGGGGATGGATCTGGGGATATATTGAATCACCTGGATAAAGGGTCTGCATGCAAAGCGATCCTTGTCGTCGGCGTGGAGATGACGGAGATTCGCAACCGGAGGCATCCAAAGGATGAAACCCAAAAATAAAAGAGAGAAGCGGATTAGAATAAAACTGAAAAAAATTGAGAAAAGAAAGAATTGAGGGAAATGGTAGAGCTTACCAAGCAGATCTGTCGATTTCCCTGATGAAATATTTAGATCTACCCCACCCGAAAGGAAGGGGATGGAAAAAATGAGGAAAAAAATCGAACTCAGCCGGCAAACAAAACATAGAAAAAACTAGAAAGTTAGTATAATAAAACAATAATAAAAATTGATAGGAAAGCGATAAAAAATGATGGGGAAGTTATGTTGGTGTGTGGTGACTCTTCGCATACTCAGCCCGAATTCCAAGGAGAACGTTAGCTGAAGATTTGCTTGCAAAAGCGGCTGAAAAGGAATTGCCGTGGGGGGAAGGGGAACCGGTGGAAGAGAGAGAAAAACCACCAAGATGATCGGAGCAAGCAAAACCCAAAAAAGAACCCCTGAAAAATTTGAGAGAGAATTGAGAGAGAGAGCCACCCGTTGGAATTTTAACTGAGCAAAAAGTACAGAAATTTAGGTTTTGCAATATAATTGTGTTGAAAAGCTCCTAATCAATTATTTGAACTACTAAAATTTTATTAAACATGTTTTGCGGTCCATTTTGTAGAGGTTTCGAACGAGCAGGTCGAAATGGGCCTCTCAATAGAACTGTTGGAATTTTAACTGAGTAAAAAGTACAAAAATTGAGGTTTTTCAATATAATTGTGTTGAAAACCTTTGAAATCAATTATGAACTCCTAAAATTTGATTAAAACATTTTTTGCGGTCCTTTTGTCGAGGTTTCGGACGAGCAGGTCGAAATGGGCCTTTTAATGGACCCGTTGGAATTTTAACTGTGTATAAAGTACAAAAATTGAGGTTTTGCTATATAATTGTGTTGAAATTCTCCTAGTCAATTATATGAACACCTAAAATTTGATTAAAACCTATTTTCCAGTCCTTTTTGAATAGGTTTCGGACGAGCGAGTCTAAATGGGCCTTACAATGGACCCATTGGAAATTTAACTGATTAAAAAGTACAAAAAATAAGGTTTTGCAATATAATTGTGTTGCAAAGCTCCTAATCAATTATTTGAACTCCTAAAATTTGATTAAAACTTATTTTGCGCTCCTTTTTGTCAAGGTGTCGGACGAGCATGTCTAAATGGGCCATTTAATGGACCCGTTGGAATTTTAACTTAGTAAAAAGTTTAAAATTGAGGTTTTGCAATGTAATTGTATTGAAAAGCTCCTAATCAATTATTTGAACTCCTAAAATTTGATTTAAACTTGTTTTGCGGTCCTTGTTGTAGAGGTTTCGGACGAGCAGATCGAAATGGTCCCTTCAATGGACCCGTTGGAATTTTAACTAAGTAAAAAGTACATATATTGAGGTTTTGCAATATAATTGTGTTGAAAAGCTCCTAATAAATTATTTGAACTCCTAAAATTTGATTAAAACTTGTTTTACGGTCCAATTTGTAGAGGTTTCGGACGAGCGGGTCTAAATGGGCCTTACAATGGACCCGTTGGAATTTTAACTGATTAAAAAGTACAAAAATTAAGGTTTTGCAATTTAATTGTGTTTTAAAGCTCCTAATCAATTATTTGAACTCTTAAAATTTGATTAAAACTTATTTTACGGTCCTTTTTGTCGAGGTGTCGGACGAGCATGTCTAAATGGGCCATTCAATGGACCCGTTGGAATTTTAACTTAATAAAAGTATAAAAATTGAGGTTTTGCAATATAATTGTATTGAAAAGCTCCTAACCAATTATTTGAACTCCTAAATTTTGATTTAAACTTGTTTTGCGGTCTATTTTGTAGAGGTTTCGGACAAGCAAGTCGAAATGGTCCCTTCAGTGGACCCGTTTAAATTTTGTTTGAGCAAAAAGTACAGAAATTGAGGTTTTGCAATATAATTGTGTTGAAAAGCTCCTAATCAATTATTTGAACTCCTAAAATTTGATTAAAACTTGTTTTACGGTCCTATTTGTAGAGGTTTCGGACGAGCGGGTTTAAATTGACCTTACAATGGACCCGTTGGAATTTTAACTGAGTAAAAAGTACAGAAATTGAAGTTTTGCAATATAATTGTGTTGAAAAGCTCCTAATTAATTATTTGAACTCCTAAAATTTGATTAAAACTTGTTTTGTGGTCCTTTTTGTAGAGGTTTCGGATGAGCAGGTCGAAATGGGCCTTTCAAAGGACCCGTTGAAATTTTAACTAAGTAAAAAGTACAGAACATGAGGTTTTGCAATATAATTGTGTTAAAAAGCTCCTAATTAATTATTTGAACTCCTAAAATTTGATTAAAACTTGTTTTGCGGTCCTTTTTGTAGAGGTTTCGGATGAGCGGTTTGAAATGGGCCTTTCATTGGACCCGTTGGAATTTTAACTGAGCAAAAAGTACAGAAATTTAGGTTTTGCAATATAATTGTGTTGAAAAGCTCCTAATCAATTATTTAAACTACTAAAATTTATTAAACATGTTTTGCGGTCCTTTTTGTAGAGGTTTCGAACGAGCAGGTCGAAATGGGCCTCTCAATAGAACCGTTGGAAATTTTTTTGACAAAAAGGCCTCGTTAAAAACCCCTACTACTGTCCTTCAAGCAGAGTTAAAGGACCCTAAAAAGGGGAAAAGAGTGCCCAAGTTTTATTATATCAAGGAGAATTTGTTACAAGATGATTGATACAATGAGGAATATCAGAATCAAAAGACATGGAAGTCATAGAGCTAAGCGAATAAGTAGCCAAAGTATGTGCTACAAGATTTGCCTCACGGCGTACAAAAGAAACAGAAGCTGATACAAAATCATGAAGAGACTCTCGAATCTGATGAAGAAGAGGCCCCAAGGTAGAAAGGTCCAATCCTGGATTGTTGATCCTATTTGCAATAGAAGCGCAATCAGTTTCAAGCAAAATCCGAGTCCATCCTTGAGAACGAGCGAAGGTGATTCCGGCAAGAAGGCTTTCACCTTCACAAGTAACTGCATCCAGTCGACTACCTAGCAGAAAAGTGAGGCCACCCACAACTGCACCTGTAGAATCACGTGCAACAGCGCCAACAGCCGCAGCACGAGTTGAGGAATTGAAAGCCCCATCCACATTAATTTTTATATGGTTAGATGGAGGAGGATTCCAACGTGGGGGAGAAAGAATTGAAGGCGTTGGGATGGGAGGAGAAGAGGCATTATAGAAGACGCTATGTAAACTAATGGAATTGACGGCAATAAGCCAAGATGGTTGCAAATGGTGATTATGAATCCAGTCATTACGCCTATTCCAAACATTCCATATAGTAGTAAGGAAAAAACCAAACTTATCAGAAGATAGGAAATGGGCGGCTTCCTCCAACCATTGTAATGGTGTAGTAGCCGAACTCCTGTAAATGGCTATGGGAATACCAGATAGTTGAAGGGCTTCAGCAGCCCCTGTGCAATCACGAAGAGCATGGAGAATGGTCTCTGAGTGACCACCACAAATGGGACAAGGCCCCGAGTCTGGTGAAAAAAACTTGCAGTTTGGAACCAACTGGTAGAGCACCAGACGCCATACGCCATCCAAAAGTTTTGACCTTAGGCAAGGCCCTGACTTTGGATAGAAATTTCCAAAAACGTGTAGGTGATGTTTGTGGAAGCACGGAACGTTGTAAGAAAAGATAACCAGAGTGAACCGAATAAATGCCCGAATCGTTAGGAGACCAAAGAATAGAATCACAGTGATCATTTATAATTGGTATACTAAGAATGGTAGTCGCGTCTGTTGGGTTAAAGTAACGATGGACCTTGACAGGATCCCAAGCAGTTTGGTTACGAAGCATGAAGTCACGGCAACGAATATGAACTTCGTCTGAGATTTCATAATCCCCAGTAAGGGTAATAGGGGAAGGACCGCCCCAGATGTCTTTGTGTACTCGTATATTACTGTTAATACCTGGGCGGTATAGGAAGCCTGGAAGGAGACGCTGAAGAGCATTATACATGCCTTGCCATGCAAAAGAACCACTGTTGGGCTTTGGAGCATCAAGGATATTCCCAAAAAGGAAGTATTTAGCACGATATATTTGGCCTAATAAAGAATCTGGTTCGTAGATGAGCCTTCATAATTGTTTGCCCAAAAGACCAACATTGAAGTCATGTAAGTCCTTAAACCCCATACCACCAGCAGACTTGGGTAAACAAACATGATTCCATGGAAGCATATGCCAACCTTTTTTATTAGATTTGCCGGTCCACCAATATTGCCTGATGGCCGAGGACATATCATCAATAATGTTTTGTGGAAGGAGATAACAAGACATAACATATTGAGGTAGGGATTGTAGAACAGCTTTAATGAAGATCTCTCGACCACTGAAGGAAAGGAGATGCTTATCCCAGCTAGAAAGGCGATCATGAACTTTATCACGTACAAAGCCTAGTGATTCAGTTTTTTTCTTGCCAATGAGAAGGGGAACACCGAGGTATACACCAGGGTTAGAAACCTCACGTACTTGCAGTAGACTATTGATTGCAGATCTTGTTGAGGATGGGGTACGAGGATTATAAAAAATTGTCGATTTCTCAAAATTAATTGCTTGACCGAAAGCAGCTGCATATGTTTGCAGGGCTCTTTTGAGATGAGTAACTTCAGTTGTAGAAGTATTAATGAAGACCATACAGTCATCAGCAAAAAGTAGATGATTGACTTTGGGCCCATATTTACAGGCACCGAGCCCTGGAAGAATGTTTGTTTGTTGGGCAGCAGATAGGTAAGCAGAGAGTCGTTGTGTGCAGAAAAGGAAGAGAAAAGGGGAAATAGGGTCCCCTTGGCGTAAACCACGTTGAGGTTGAAAAAGGGGGAGAAAGAGTTATTAATTTTGACTGAAAAAGAGACTGTGGTAATGCAACGCATAATAAGGGAGATCCAAGCAGTTGTGAAACCCATGCGTTCCATAACATTTGCTAAAAAAGACCATTCGACTCTATCAAAAGCTTTTTCCATGTCTAATTTAAGAGCAGCTTCTTGGGAGGATTTGGTAGCCCCTGAGTTGATATTATGGATAATTTCATGGGCAACAAGGATGTTATCAGAGATGTTACGTCTCTGGACGAAGGTTGCTTGGTTAGGGCTAATACAGAGGGGAATAGCTTGTTTCATTCTATTGACAATGGTTTTAGCAACTATTTTATAAAGAACAGTGCAGAGACTAATTGGTCTTAGTTGTTTCATGGTAGTTGGGTCTTGGATTTTGGGGATTAGAACCATTATAGTTTTGTTGACCAATGACATGTCAGCAGTGCCATTTAGTAAATTAAGGCATAAATTAATAACATCATCTCCAACCGTATCCCAGTGTTGACAGAAAAAACTACTTGGTAGTCCATCAAAACCAGGAGCTTTCCTAGGATCAATGTCCCGGAAGGCATGGAGGATTTCTTCCTTTGTGAAGGTCCTTAAGAGGTTGTCATTCATAGATTGAGTGATAGAAGGTGTAATTTTATCGAGTATATTATTAGAAATTTGGGGGTTGGATGACGTGAACAGATTTTGGAAGTAGTTTGATGCAATAGACATTAGGTCTGAGTCGGTCGTACACCAATTCGAATTGGAATCAAATAATCCAGTGATCAAGTTTTTTTTCCTTCTATTGTTTGCCCGGGCATGGAAAAACCTTGTATTTTTATCACCTTGAGAGAGCCAAAGTGTTTGAGATCTTTGAGCCCAATAAATTTCTTGTTCCATAAGGAGTTTATTAAGTTCAGTTCTATGTTTTATATAGATACCTTCGGTTGTGGCGTTTAGGGGGCGATATAAAAATTTGTTTATTTTCTTGGTAAGGAAGTTAATACGGCCGAAAGATTTTTGTCTTTGTTGATTTTGCCATTCTTCAAGGCATGTACCAACAACATTTATTTTATCAATAGCTGTTCCGGAGGTATTGGTCCAAGTTCGTTTGATCATAGAAATATTGTCCGTATTATTTGCCCAACAGTTCTCGAATCGGAATGTTTTGGGTAACCGTTGAGGTGGGGTAATAACCGTGGGGGATGTATCAAGCGATAGGAAGCAGTGGTCAAACTTGGCCACATAGTCCGTTGTGATACGATAGGAAGGAAAAAGATCCTGCCAGGCCGAGTTAGCAATGAACCGGTCTAGTCTTTCATGTATAGTTGGGGTTAGAGGCCCAACTTTTGTCCAGGTAAACCAACCCGAAGTAGGCTTACAATCAAAAAGATTATTGCGTGAAAGGCAATGTCGGAAGTTTGTTATTTGTGATCTAGCCCTACGATTTCCACCTTGCTTTTCAGAATTGGATAAGATTTCATTAAAATCCCCTCCTAGAAGCCATGAGATATTGTTATTATTTATATTTAAGGAATCAATAATTTCCCATGTTTTATATTTTTGGCTAGTTTCGGAGTAGCCATGTATACCCTTGAAAAACATGTTACAATTATTTGATGAGATTTGAGTATGTATATAACGCGGAGAATACGAAAGTAAAGTAATATTAATATCGTTTGAAACAAAAAGAGCAATAACGGAACACCCCTCCGTGGGGGGAATAGCAATAACATTTATAAAACCTAAGGAAAGACAAAGTTGGCTGCAAGCCACATTATTAATTTTTGTTTCGCAAAGGAAAATAACTTCAGGGTTGGATAGACGGACATAGTCGCGAAGATGTTGAACCACCGGGGCTTGTCCTAAACCCTGGCAGTTCCAGCATAATATCCTCATTTCGCTCGGCGGGGCTGGGAGTCAGCCGCCGCCGGAGAGTTTTTTGAGCTGCTCATCCCAGCCTTTGGGGTGGAACCGGGAGGTTTGGATTTCTTTGGTGGGAGCGATACTTGGATAGGAGAACGGCGTTTTGTGCCATGATTCGGTGGGACTGGAGCAGGGGCAGGAGCTGCATCATTTGGATAAGTTTTCAAAAGCCATTGGTTAAAATCATTTAAAATGGTATCGGTAGAAACAGGGGGCTTACGCAGTTCAGCTTCAATTTTCTTAATTTGCTGGGCTGTTGGGCTTGGAACACCATCATCCGTGGTATCCCAATCATCACCAGAAACATCTTCAGGGATAGGATAGATGGTGTTCAGGGGTTGCGGCTCAAGAGGGCCTTTCTGCTTGGAATCTGATGCTGATGGTTCTTTGGTAGGGGGAACATCACCCATTGCCGTATCAGTGTTGGGGGCTTCCTCAGTGGGTTGCTCCGAGAAGGATGCAGCATTGCCCTCATTAAGAGAGCCTGTGGAAGATTTGTAGAAAAAAACCAGTTTAGTAAACGAAGGTTTTTTAGTAAAGGGATTAGTATTAAGAGAAGGATAGTGAGGTATACCCATAGCATTCGGATCATTGTTGGGGATATTGGTATTGGTAGAAGCAGTTGGAAAAGGAGTAGCTGTGCAAAAATAAAGTAGTAAATATAGAGATAGAAATAAAAAGAATAAAAAGGATAAGATAAATATAAATATAAACTGTGAAAGAGATGAAAAATTGGTAATAAAGTGAGAGAGGGTACCAGTCGGTAGGGGATTATTCTGATTAAGATTAGGCTCGACATAACGGAGGCGCCCACGTGTACCAACTGGGCGACGTCTTGGAGGGAGGTAGCGGAGCCACTCCCCGTATTGCAATTTGTTCAGATCAAGAGATGATCGAGTAGGGTAGTTTTCAATCGTATGGCTAATAATTCCACAGCCATGACATAAGGTGGGAAGGCGTTCGTATTGAATACGACACATGGTTTTGTTGGCTCCCGATCCTATGAATACAAAACAGGTGACTGGTTTGGTAATATTCAGGAAAATTTCTACACGCAAGAAATCTTTCATGTTTCCTTCAACTTCTTGAGTATCAGTTCGGATGACATTGCCTACCATAGACCCAAGGGCATGTCCCACAAGGTGCGAACAGTCAAAGTCCTCAAAGAGTGAGGAGGGGAGGGAAAAGATGCGGATCCAGATCCTCATAGAGTTAAAAGAATACTCTCCAACCGGCTTAGCAGGGTCATACTCAGTAATGGCTAACCATTCATCCTTATACAGCCAAGGGCCGCGATTAAGGACTTCATAACATGACTTGACGTCCTTGAATTTGATCTTGAGATAGTTGTCTTGGATAACGGAGATAGACACCACATTGTTTGGCTTCCAGATGCCTTCAAAGGCGTTGATGACAGCGTAAATGTCAATAGTTTTGGAGGAGATAAAACAGACTAAGAGGAAAAGCTTGGGGTCCTCCTCAACAAAATCCCAGCCGAATTCTGGGGTATAAAGGAGTTCTGCTTCCTCATTGGTGAGGTCAAGGGAGCTGAGTTGGGGAATAGAGGAAGACGCCATAGTTGAGGGATATTGAGAAAAGAGAGAAGGGGAATAATAGAAGGCTTGTGGTAACGTGTTTAAGTGTTGGTCGTATAAAAACGAGTGGTTTATGATAGTTAAACTATGGTAAGCACTGAAAAAAGGAAGGAGATAAAGATTTAGAGTCCATGAATTACGGGTTAAATTGATATTAAGAGGGAAAGTTTGAAAACCAACATAATAGTATGGAAATAGAATGTTTAATAAGGAAATCAGTTTTAAAAGTTTTGATTTTAATAAGTAAGAAACCTTAGGGGATTTATGAGTAGAATCAGGGAAAAATATAAAGTCAAAGTAGTGAGGAAAGTAATTATTGAAAGGTTGGATTATTTTAATGATAGAACGGAAATTTTGAGGAAAACATACTCTATTAAAATTAAATAGATAGAAAGAAGAAGGGATTTTATTAAAAAGTTTGAATAATGAGAAAAATAAGGCAAAGTTTAAGGAATTAATTCTTGAAAGCGGAAAGAATTGTAACAGAAGGTTTGAAAGGAAGTAAAGGGTATATTTGACGTTGTAATTACTCATATTAAGGGATAAAAAAGGAAAGACTGAGTAACTATTAGCAATTATTGAAGGCATAATTAAAGGACAGAGGATTAGTCTAGAAATCAATTTATAATTTAATGCTGGAGGGTTGATAGCAAGAGTAAGGATATGACAGGTAAGAGGAAAAGGGAAAGAGTAGTTAATTAGAAAATTTTGAAACATTAATGTTATTAAAAGACCTGAAATAAATGTATTGAGAACCTGAGGAATTAAGTTCGAGCTAAAAATCGATTGGGCGTTTCGAATAATAATTGAATATGAGAGAAAAAAATTTGAGAATTTGTAAGTTTGATTAACATATAGAGAAAAAAGATCCCTGTTTGATAGGGTTTTGATAAAAATCCCTTAATTGGGCTAGTAAGGAGTCACCTAAAGAGGCGTGGTAGGAATAAAATTCCTTAGTGTTAATCGAATAGAGATATATATAAATATAGTAACATACATAGAGTAGATAGCAATTAGCATGCAAAGCAAAATAATGGCATGGAGACATACATCTAGAGGCATAAAGAAAGCAAATAAAAAACAAAGAAAAAAGAAAAGCAAGAAGAAAACAGCCATAAAGAATTACAAACACAGGGAAAGGAGGAAGCGGGGTAAAGAAGATTAATACAGACCAAATGAGCAAAAAGATAAAGGAGGATAAGCAAATAAAATTAACTAATAATAAAAAATTACATAACCAGAGAAGGAGTAAGAAGGGAGTCCTGCAACGCTGCATGATTATATTGACAGAAGGGTTCATTATCTGCAAAAGGATCATAGTAAACATAAGAGAAAAAATGAAAGAAAAGAAGCATAAGTGCTTAATTATAGAATAAAAAATCAAGAAGTAAAAAATTAAAAAAATAAAATTATTTACTGGAGGAATGATAATTATAACTGAGCAGACCGATAAGAGAATTGATATGGAACAAGATATAGAATGATAGGTAGGACTCTCTGGATTAGAGAAGGTAGAAATAGTAGTATAAGCCAGAGCATAATATTTAAACTTAGAGAAATTTATAATATAGCATTCAACTTTTGTATACATGGAGATTCCTCCTAGAATAAGATGTAAGTTACCCCAATTTGTTAACAGAGAAAGTATCAAGAGTAGTAACTGTAGAGGGTTAAGAGACAAGGAAGACCAAATGCATAAAATAAAGAGGAGATAATACAAGCATTTAATAGTATAAGTAGTGTATGAATATCCCATGATGTGGGCTGGTAAGAATTTCCCTAAAAGGGATGGATAATTTTGTAAGTAGAATGTATAGCATTCATTAACAGCAGAGATAGAAGTAAAAAATATGAAAGCAGCATATATAGACAGAGGTAAGTAGAGAAGAGCTAGAGAATGCATAAGAGAGTATGAAAGAAACCGATTGAAGCAGAGATTAAAAAAAGATTCAAAGACAGAATAGAGGATAGAAATTAACATAAATGAATATATAACAGAAAAGTGATACACAAAATTGTTGGGAGGTAGCTCAATAATTAGGGTGGAGTTAGGTAAAAAAGAAATCAATTCTATTTTATTAAAAAAATAAACGACAAACAGGGAAGAAAGTAACCAGCTGTTAAAGAAATGGTACTGAACCTTTAGAAATTCATGAAGTGCATTAAAAGGAGAGGAACATACAGAGTAGCACAAATAGAGAAAGGAAAGAGCTAATAATAATAAAGGAGATAAAAGAGAGCACGGAGGATCGTACCTTCGAGACGAATGTCTACCATGACATTTGGACCACATGGTAAATGAAATACAACCAAACTGGAAAAAAGATAACAAGGAAAGATTCAGATTGAAAAACCAGAAAAGGGAAAGAAGAGGGATTAAGAAACGAGAATGGGAAAGAAGCCTTATTTGGTATGACTGCCTGAGGGAACCCATGAATGAAACCATAGCCTCCACTACAAATCCAGGTAAATGAAAGATTAGAGTCCAAAATCTCTGCGATGGAGATCTGAAATAATAAGAAAGAGAATGAGATTTAAAAAACAAATTAAGTAGCAAAAAGAAATAAATATAAAAAAGGAGAACCAGGGAGAAGGTGAAACGATTCATGTGCAAAAGAAATTGGCCTTACAATGGACCCGTTGGAATTTTAACTGAGTAAAAAGTATAGAAAATAAAGTTTTGCAATATAATTGTGTTGAAAAGCTCCTAATCAATTATTTGAACTCCTAAAATTTGATTAAAACTTGTTTTGCGGTCCTTTTGTAGAGGTTTCAGACGAGCAAGTCGAAATGGGCCTTTCAAAGGACCCGTTGGAATTTTTTTTTTTTTGAGAAAAGATGGCCTCATTAAAAACCCCTACTAATATCCTCGGGTGCAAGTCCCGGAGAACCCTAAAAATGGGAAAAGAGTACCCCAAATATTATTAATTGGAAGAACGAGAAGAATGCTCGTCAAGAACAAAGTGACAGATACAAGCTGGAAGATCAGAACCAAAAGACATGGACGTCATGGTTCGGAGAGCATGGGTAGCTAAAGTATGAGCTACTAAGTTTGCCTCACGGCTTACATAAAGAATATGTGCAAGAGGAAAAGCAGAAAGTAAGTCACGAACGTGTAGAAGCATCCTCACCAAATGTAGAGAGATCAGGCCCCAAATTGTTGAGTCTGTTCGCAAGAGATGCATAGTCTGTCTCGAACTACAGCTGCCTCCAACCCTGGACTGAGCAAGAGTAATACCGGCAAGAAGGCCCGCACCTTCAGAAGTAGCAGCATCCAAACAATTGCCCAAGGGATATTCTAGGCCCCCAACAACCGTACCCGAATCATCGCGCGCCACAACACCAACAGCCGCTGCACGAGTGGTTGGATCAAAAGCCCCATCCACATTAATATTAACGTAACCACGGGGGAGGCCTCCAACGGGGAGGCGAAGAGGAATTCTGTGGGGAGTGGGGTGAAGAGGTTGAATTGTAGTAATCTTTATGTAGGCTAATGGAGTTGATGGTAGTAAGCCAAGGGGGTTGTAAGTGGCGATTGTGGACCCAATCATTACGCCAGTTCCAGATATTCCAAATGGTAGTGAGGAAAAGACCCAAAAGGTCAGGAGATAAAAGCCGGGCACCCTATTCCAACCATTAGATGCCAGAAGCAGCCAAACTATTAGAGAGAAGAACATGAATGCCAACTAAACGGAGGGCCTCAGAAGCCCCCAGACAATCACGAAAAACATGCCGAATGGATTCCGAAGATGACCCGCAAATAAGACAAGGGCCAGAATCTGGTGCAAAAGTTTGCAGTCTCGAACCAACAAGTAAAGCCTCAAAGGCCATACGCCAACCAAAGGTTTTAACCTTAGGAAGAGCCTTAACTTTAGCCATGACTTTCCAAATTCGAGCTGGACGATTACGAGGTTCTGGCGGACGCTGGAGATATTGATAACCAGAACGCACCGAATAGATACCAGAATCATTGGGAATCCAGAGAATGGAATCACGAGTATCATTGATGATTGGAATACGAAGGATAGTATCGGCATCTTCAGGACTGAAATAGCGTTGAACCTTAGAAGGATCCCAGGCAGCCTGGTTCCGGATCATAAAATCTCGACACCGAACAAAGACTTCATCAGAGATCTCATACTCCCCACAGATATTGACAGGGGAGGAGCCTCCCCAATTATCCTTGTGGACACGAATAGTGCTATTAATACTAGGACGGTAAAGGAACCTGCCAAAAAGGTGATGCATGGCATTGTAAAGACCTTGCCATGCAAACGACCCGTGGTGCGGACGAGTAACATCTAAAATGTTGCCAGAGGGGAAGTACTTCGTGCTATAAATTTGACCCAGCAAGGACTCCGGCTCACAAATAAGCCGCCAAAGTTGCTTCCCAAGGAGAGCAATGTTGAAATAATTGAGATCCCGGAAGCCCATGCCCCCAGCAGATTTTGGTAAGCAAACCCGATCCCAAGGGAGCATGTGTCAGCCTTTTTTGTTGTTCTTGCCAGACCACCAGTACTGACGGATAGCATAAGTCATGTCGTCCACTATGTTCTGAGGTAGTAGATAGCACGACATAACATATTGAGGCAGAGATTGCAAAACAGCTTTGATAAATATTTCTCTACCACTAAAGGAGAGAAGTTGTTTATCCCAAGTAGATAAGCGATCATGAACTTTGTCACGAATGAAGCCTAAAGACTCAGTCTTATTTTTACCGATAAGGAGTGGGACACCTAGGTAGACACCAGGGTTGTTGACCTCGCGAACCTGCAAGGAGCCATTTATCGCATCACGAATCGAGCGAGGGGTGTGCGTATTATAGAAAATGGTCGACTTTTCGAAGTTGACAACTTGTCCTGATGTAGAGGCATAAGTTTGGAGAGCCGTTTTAAGATGTGCTGCTTCCTCTAGGTTTGTATTGAGGAAGACCATACAATCATCCGCAAAAAGAAGGTGATTGACCTTGGGGCTCAGTCTACCAGCACCAAGGCCAGGAAGGGAATTAAGTTGTTGAGCGTCAGTGAGGTACGCAGAGAGACCTTGGGTATAGAAGAGGAAGAGAAAAGGTGATAGGGGATCACCTTGCCGAAGACCCCGTTGTGGCTGAAAAAAGGTTGAGAAGGAGTTATTGACCTTAACAGAAAAGGAAACCGAAGAAATGCATCGCATGATAAGAGAGATCCAGGAGGGTGCAAAACCCATTAAGCTCATGACATTCGCAAGAAAGGACCATTCAACTCCACCAAAAGCTTTTTCCATATCTAATTTGAGAGCAGCACCATGGTAGGACTTGGTGTTCCCATAGTTTATGTTGTGTATGATTTCATGGGTGATGAGTATGTTATCCGAGATATTACGTCCTTGAACAAAGGCAGGTTGATTTGTACTAATACAGAAGGGAATTGTTTGTTTCATCCTATTGACCAGGACTTTGGCGACAATTTTATAGATCATTGTGCAAACACTAATGGGACAAAGGTGCCGCATGGTGGTCGGGTCTTTGATTTTGGGAATAAGGACCAATATAGTCCTATTGACCAATTCCATGTCGGCTATACCATTAAGTAGGTTGAGGTAGAGCGAGGTAACATCTGCACCCATAGTGTCCCAATACTGACGAAAGAACCCACTAGGGAGGCCATCTATACCTGGAGCCTTCTGGGGGTCAATGTCTCGGAAAGCATGAAGGATCTCATCAGCCGTGAAGGCCCTTGTAAGGGACTCATTCATAGAGGGAGTAACATTGGATGGAATTTTGGATAAGAGTTGTTCCGAAAATTGAGGGATGGAGGATGTGAATAGGTTTTGGAAATAGTTGGATGCAACATTCATAATGTCATTTTCATCAGTGCACCAATTAAGGTTAGCGTCATATAGGCCGATAATGGTATTCTTTTTCTGTTTGTTGTTTGCACGGGCTTGGAAGAAACATGTGTTTTTGTTAGAGAAGAGGAAGCAAAATAAAGTTAGTGAAAAAGAAGCCATATAACAAAGTATGTAGTAAGAAATCAGTGCAAGATTAATATGATAAAGAAGGGAAGTAAACATAAATACAAGCGTTGTTAGAGAATTTCCCACATAGTGGGTCGATAGAAATTCCCTTAGAAGGGATTGAAAGGCAATAGAAAAAAGCTCAAAGGGAATAAACATATACCAAATGAGACAAGACCAACAAAACAAGAACGAAATGCACAAAGAGAAGGCGTGCAGGAAGTTGTAATTAGGTGGTCCGTAAGGACCAGAAAACCATGTGAGATGATGACAGTGTGATTGAGAAAATTCTAATAACATAAAGGAACTGTGTAAAAACAACCAGAAATTAATATAGAGGAGAGGGATAGATACCTTGTTGCAGTGAAAAGCATTCCACAAATTCAAGGCCATGTACCTAAACAGATAAGCTTGTAGGAGGGGAGAGGCTCGGAACGAGACAATCGTCAAAATGGGGGTAACATAGCAGAAAAAGGAAGACATGGTCAGCATAAGAAATGGTCCAAAAAAGAAAGGAATAAGCATAAATGGGGCATTGAGAACAAGAGAATCCAAATAATATGATAAATCAAACAATTGCAGCCCAGAAAAAGAAAAAGGTGGGAGATAAGGGACAATTAAGCACTGTGTTTGATAATCGAAGGGGGTAAAGACAATAATACACTGAGGTCCCACTTGGTGGGTCGATAGTAACTTCCCTAGAAGGGATGGAAGAACGATATTAAAAGTAAAGGTATAAACCGCAAGGATTGCAATCATAGTAGTGCAGTTTGAAGACAATTTCAATAGGGAAATAATGAAAACGAAAACCAAGCAGAGAATGGAGATTAATATGTCTATATAGAGAAAAACGCAAAGCATATATGTAAGATTAAGAGTAGAGTATCTGGGAACTAGCATTACAGTACAGTTGTCATGGAAACACAAATAACAGACCAAAAAACCATAACCCAGACCATAGAGATGTTCTAAAATATATAAATGATCAGAGAAATTAACATGGTTCGATGAGATTATATTGTCTAAACAGAGAA
Source organism: Hibiscus tridactylites (assembly GCA_958450335.1). Classification (NCBI taxonomy): domain Eukaryota; kingdom Viridiplantae; phylum Streptophyta; class Magnoliopsida; order Malvales; family Malvaceae; genus Hibiscus; species Hibiscus tridactylites. Next base: position 48,510,580 of record OY288265.1, on the reverse strand, counting down.
TATTAAAAAAGGAAGAAAGGGGGCATACATGCAAAGGAGCGGAGAGGGGGTGAGGGATTGAATTACCCATGATACCAAGGAGCCAACGTCGTTGCATCGGTAGAGAAGGTTGGCCCGACCAGAGGGAGAGCTCAAAACGGATCTAGAAAACAAGGGACAAAACCCAAGAGATTAGACAAAACCCTAAAAATAATAACAAAAAGGGTAAGTCGGAAAAAAAAATGAAAAGGAATGGGGGAAGTGGCTCGGAGATAGATCGATTCGATGAAGGAGGTGAGACACTTCGCACATTCGATCTTCCTTGGCCACACTAGCCAGATCTGCAAAGAAGGGGCAAAGATCCATAAGATTAAACAAAAATATAAGAAAAGGGGGATTAAATAAAACAGCCAGAGGATAAGGGGGTAGAAATGATTGAACGGATCAATGACAATCCGATGGTGAGATTGAGGGGGAATTGTCGTCGCGCCGGTTTCGCAAAAGCTTCAACGCAGATTTCATGATTTGGGCAAAGATGGATCGACCCAGATGTTGGGGATTTGAGGCGGCAATAACCAGATCCATGGTTAGGAATGAAAGCCCACACAGCAAAACCAAGGAAAAATAAACAAAAAGCAGAAGAATATTAGAAAAGCATAGAAATGAAACGGAGATAATGAAAAAAATAAGAAAACAATGAAAAGATGATTAGATGAACCGACAGTGGGGTGGGATGGCCGCTCGTAATCTCAATGCCGTCATAATCGTGGGTCTCACTATCGTGATTAATTCTGTTTGTGGTTGTGAGAAAATGCATGGTGGTGGAGGAGGAAAAAACGGCGGTGAGGGAAGAGGAAAGGGCATGAACAAAGGCAAGAAGGGAAAGACCGGTGCGGGAAAGGAGGGGAATGTTAGTAAAACGAAAAGGATGAAAACCGGAATGCTAGAGAGACCCGAGAGAGAAGCGAGAATTTCGAGAGCCATCCCACCCACACCCGTTGGAATTTTAACTAAGTAAAAAGTACAGAACATGAGGTTTTGCAATATAATTGTGTTGAAAAGCACCTAATCAATTATTTGAACTCCTAAAATTTGATTAAAACTTGTTTTGCGGTCCTTTTTGTAGAGGTTTCGGATGAGTGGGTCGAAATGGGCCTTTCATTGGACCCGTTGGAATTTTAACTGACAAAAAGTACAGAAATTTAAGTTTTGCAAGATAATTGTGTTGAAAAGCTCCTAATCAATTATTTGAACTCCTAAATTTTGATTAAAACTTGTTTTGCGGTCCTTTTTGTAGAGGTTTCGGACGGGTAGGTCTAAATGAGCCTTTTAATGGAACCGTTGGAATTTTAACTGAGTAAAAAGTAGAGAACTTGAGGTTTTGCAATATAATTGTGTTGAAAAGCTCCTAATCAATTATTTGAACTCCTAAAATTTGATTAAAACTTGGTTTGCAGTCTTTTTGGTCAAGGTTTTGGACGAGCAGGTCGAAATGGGCTTGTTAATGGACCTGTTGGAATTTTAATTGTGTAAAAAGTACAAAAATTGAGGTTTTGCAATATAATTGTGTTGAAAATCTCCTAATCAATTATATGAACACCTAAAATTGGATTAAAAGTTGTTTTCTAGTCCTTTTTGTAGAGGTTTCGGGCGAGCGGGTCTAAAGAGGCCTTACAATGGACCCGTTGGAATTTTAACTAAGTAAAAAGTAAAAAAATAAGGTTTTGCAATATAATTGTATTGAAAAGCTCCTAATCAATTATTTAAACTCCTTAATTTTGAATAAAACTTGTTTTGCGGTCCTTTTTGTCGTGGTTTCGGACGAGCATGTCTAAATGGGCCATTCAATGGACCCGATGGAACTTTAACTTAGTAAAAAGTATAAAAATTGATGTTTTGCAATATAATTGAATTGAAAAGATCCTAATCAATTATTTGAACTCCTAAAATTTGATTAAAACTTGTTTTTGCGGTCATATTTGTAGAGGTTTCGGACGAGCGGGCCTAAATTGGCCTTACAGTGGACCCGTTGGAATTTTAACTGAGTAAAAAGTACAGAAATTGAAGTTTTGCAATATAATTGCGTTTAAAAGCTCCTAATTTATTATTAGAACTCCTAAATTTTGATTAAAACTTGTTTTGTGGTCCTTTTTGTCGAGGTTTCGGACGAGCATATCTAAATGGGCCATTCAATGGACCAGTTGGAATTTTAACTTAGTAAAAAGTATAAAAATTGAGGTTTTGCAATATAATTGTGTTGAAAGGCTCCTAATCAATTATTTGAACTCTGAAAATTTGATTTAAACTTGTTTTGCGGTCCTTTTTGTAGAGGTTTCGGACGAGCATGTCGAAATGGTCCCTTCAATGGACCCGTTGGAATTTTTTTGAGGAACTCGTTGGAATTTTAACCGAGTAAAAAGTACAGAAATTGAGGTTTTACAATATAATTGTTTTGAAAAGGTCCTAATCAATTATTTGAACTCCTAAAATTTGATTAAAACTTGTTTTGCGGTCCTATTTGTAGAGGTTTCAGACGAGCAGGTCTAAATGGGCCTTTCAATGGAACCGTTGGAATTTTAACTAAGTAAAAAGTACAGAAATTGAGGTTTTGTAATATAATTGTGTTGAAAAGCTCCTAATCAATTATTTGAACTCCTAAAATTTGATTAAAACTTGTTTTGCGGTCCTTTTGGTCGAGGTTTCGGACGAGCAGGTCGAAATGGACTTTTAATGGACCTGTTGGAATTTTAACTGTGTAAAAAGTACAAAAATTGAGGTTTTGCAATATAATTGTGTTGAAATTCTCCTAGTCAATTATATGAACACCTAAATTTTGATTACAACTTGTTTTCCAGTCCTTTTTTTAAAGGTTTCGGACGAGCGGGTCTAAATGGGCCTTACAATGCACTCGTTGGAAGTTAACTGAGTAAAAAGTACAAAAATAAACGTTTTGCAATATAATTGTGTTGAAAAGCTCCTAATCAATTATTTGAACTCCTAAAATTTGATTAAAACTTATTTTGTGGTCCTTTTTGTCGTGGTTTCGGACGAGCGGGTCAAAATAGGACTTTCAATGGACCCGTTGGAATTTTAACTGAGTAAAAACTACTGTAATTTAGTTTTTGAAATATAATTGTGTTGAAAAGCTCCTAATCAATTATTTGAACTCCTAAAATTTGATTTAAACTTGTTTTGTGGTCCTTTTTGTAGATGTTTCGGACGAGCAGGTCGAAATGGTCACTTCAATGGACCCGTTGGAATTTTAACTGAGTAAAAAGTACATAAATTGAATTTATGCAATATAATTATGTTGAAAAGCTCCTAATTAATTATTTTAACTCCTAAAATTAGATTAAAACTTGTTTTGTGGTCCTTTTTGTCGAGGTTTCGGACGAGCATATCTAAATGGGCCATTCAATGGACCCGTTGGAATTTTAACTTAGTAAAAAGTATAAAATAGAGGTTTTGCAATAAAATTGTGTTGAAAAGCTCCTAATCAATTATTTGAACTCCTAAATTTTGATTAAAACTTGTTTTGCGGTCGTTTTTGTCGAGGTTTCAGTCGAGCGGGTCTAAATGGGACTTTCAATGGACCTGTTGGAATTTTAACTCTGTAAAAAGTACAAAAATAGAGGTTTTGCAATATAATTGTGTTGAAAATCTCCTAATCAATTATATTAACACCTAAAATTTGATTACAACTTGTTTTCCAATCCTTTTTGTAAAGGTTTCGGACGAGCGGGTCTAAATGGGCCTACAAATGGACCCTTTAGAAGTTAACTGAGTAAAAAGTACAAAAATAAACAATTTTCAATATAATTGTGTTGAAAAGTTCCTAATCAATTATTTGAACGCCTAGAATTTGATTAAAACTTATTTTGTGGTCCTTTTGTCGTGGTTTTGGACGAGCGGGTCGAAATGGGACTTTCAATGGACCTGTTGGAATTTTAACTGAGTAAAAACTACTGTAATTTAGTTTTTGCAATATAATTGTGTTGAAAAGCTCCTAACAAATTATTTGAACTCCTAAAATTTGATTTAAACTTGTTTTGTGGTCCTTTTTGTAGAGGTTTCGGACGAGCAGGTCGAAATGGTCCCATCAATGGACCCGTTGGAATTTTAACTGAGTAAAAAGTACATAAATTGAATTTATGCAATATAATTGTGTTGAAAACTACTAATTAATTAATTTAACTCCTAAAATTAGACTAAAACTTGTTTTGTGGTCCTTTTTGTCGAGGTTTCGGACGAGCATATCTAAATGGGCCATTCAATGGACCCGTTGTAATTTCAACTTAGTAAAAGGTATTTAATAGAGGTTTTGCAATAAAATTGTGTTCAAAAGCTCCTAATCATTTATTTGAACTCCTAAAATTTGATTAAAACTTGTTTTGCGATCGTTTTTGTCGAGGTTTCGGACGAGCGTGTAACCCCCGTAGCCCGGTCTAGACGGTTGACCCGAACTACGAAGATTACACGGGGAAAACCAAAGTCAACCCGAAAGTCAACCTTGATTAACGACCTTTTTTTTTCTTTTTAATCTTATCTAGATGCACATTAACCTTAAGTGTGACCATACAGACAACGTATCAAAAGATCACAAACATCAGAGATCAAACTGGGACCCAATTGAACAAATTACAACTTTAGGGACCAAATTGTAAATTCTGATAAATTAAGGGACTTAGCCCAAATTAAAGTTACCATCTTGAAATTAGTCAGGTTTCATGCACCTCTGTGAAATTTCAGCTTAAAAGGACATCCACCGCTCATGCAATTGAACACGCAAGATTTAGGACCAAAACGCAAACATTTCAAAACATGTAACTACCATGTCAGCTCCCTAACGGTCGACCGTTCCGAAACAGGCTAGCCCTGTTCCGAAACACGGGCCGTTCCGAAACGGGTTCCGGAACATGGCCTCGGCAGAGGCTAAACCGTTTCGAAACGGTGCATACCGTTTCGGACGCCTGGGTTCATGCAAGGCACCCGTTCTGAAACGGTACACCCCTGTTCCGAAACGCCTGCACAAAAACCAGCAAACAAGCATACTAGATCATGCAATTGGACACTCAAACATGCTCCAAACATCACCAAACTTTACCAGCATGCAATTAAACATATTTAACACATATAAGCATCATCAATTCAGCAAGATAACATCTCATGCAAAAAGACCCAAATTTAAGGTCATGCTTCCTACACAAGCTATCCACTCAAGCTTCAACTTGCAAAACAAGCATATAAGGTTCAATCCAAAAATCAGCAACATCAACCACATTCAACATACTTAGGGAGTCGTAAACACCTCCCAAAACCAATACATTGGTCCCCCATTGCCAAAAACATACAAAAGCTAAAACACTTATAAAACCTTCATACATTGAGCTTTACTTGTACTTGTTTGCTTGCCTCCTCTTGCTGCCCTCAATGCACTCTAATGCTCTGCATTATTGAATCAAGAAAATCGAGAGAGCGTAAGCCAAAGCTTAGTGAGGAGTGCTCTTTAAAAACCATTCAATAATGCATTAAAATTCATTTGTAAATCATGCTTGAAAACAACCTTTACACATGCTCAAAGCATACTTTAAATCAAGCAATAACATGCTTCCACATTTCATTTAAACTAGCATCTCATGCTTCAACATAAACATTAAATCATGCATCTCATGCATCTCATGTACAATACATGTCATATTGGCTCAAGTGATACATTTCATTTAGAAATCAAGTTCAACAACTTTCCCCAAGGACTTTTAAACACCTTGGACCCCAAGGACTTTTAAACACCTTGGCCATGGACTTTTAAACACCATGAATGGACCACACAAGGACTTTTAACCACCTTTGTGTCCGTAGCTTGAAATACCCCAAGGACTTTTAAACACCTTGGCCCCAAGGACTTTTAAACACCTTGGCCCCATGGACTTTTAACCACCATGGAAAGGAGCACCTAAGGACTTTTAACCACCTTAGTGTCCGCAACAAGATTCATCCAAGGACTTTTAACCACCTTGATAATCTTAGATAACAAGGCTCACTCAAGGACTTTTAACCACCTTAGTGACCTTCACTTTTACAAACCATCACTTGCCAATACACACTTTATACATCATGTAATCCACTGTTTTAAAGCATTTAAACCAAGCCATTTCATCATGCATTTCAAAGCATTAAATCATCATTTAACAATGCATAAAAACAAGGCACTCTTACCTAGAGACACCTTCAACACATGGCTTAAATCATCAGCATAAATCATGCTAAAACATCAGCAATTAACATGCTAAAACATGCTTTCCAAAACAGTAGCAAATCATGCAAAATCATCATTTCACATTTCATCAAAACATGGCACCCACTCTAAGAGAGTAATCCGAAAACTTACACTTGAGCTTAGCAAAGTTGTTTAGACTTATACTAAGCTCCCAAAACCTTCAACCTTTGGTTTAAAAGCTGAAAATCCATTTTCACTCACCGATTACCAAACAAGCCTAGCCAACAAGCTTTCCAAGCTTCCGAAACCTTCCGAAAACACCTCCAAAACTCAAGGATCAACCTCCCCTGTTTCAAGCACATAAAAACAGAACATTAATGCATCCTTATGCATTAAAACACCAGCAACATCAACACAACTCGCTGCTCATCACAAATCTCACAATTTGGCTACCAAACACAACCGAAATCATCTCCAAACACTTCCAAAACTTAACCCAGCCAAGATCCATCACTTCTAACCATTTTTATACATCAACAAACATGCAAAAAGATCACAACCACGTCCTTATACCTCCAGGTATAACAGATCACCAAAAACACTCCAAAAACAACCAAAAACTCAAGCCAAACTTAGGAAATTCAACCTATCCGGGATTGCATTGATTAAACCTCAACTTCTAATCATTTTAGCATTCATTTAACATCATTTTAACACCTCAAAACCCTGCTTAAACAGATCACACGAAATTTTCACCAAAATCACCAAATCTTGCATTTTAGCCAAAAATCAAGATCTCAATTGAAAAGCCTTTAATAAAACATGAATCAAGGATTGAGAACTTAGGAATTTCAGTAAAGAACTGATAGTTTAGAGGAGAAGGACGTTCTTACCTCCAAACTTGAATTTCTCCCTTTTAGAGCCAAAATGCTTGATGAATCAACTTGTAAATTGTGAGGTTTTGATGATGAGATGATTAGAAATCAAATGAGAGTTGAAATGAGAGATTAAGAAGTCAAAATCAGAGAAAGAAATCTGAGGAAATCTTGTTTGGGTAGAGAGAAAATGAGAGAAAAGAGAATTTGAGAGAAAATAGAAAAATTAGTTAAGAATTGGTTAAAATGATTTCCCTCTCTTTTCTTAATCTTTAAAATCAGATTTTAGACTTAAAATATCTTAGAAAAATCTGGAGAAATCCTTTTTGGAATAATAGCTCCTTAAAGATTCAAAGTTTCAATCCTTTATAAAACTGTCCCGCAACTTTCAAAAATTACATTTTGGTCACTAGCCAAAATGTCAACCTTCCGAACCTCATTTTCCAAAATTGATTTCACAGTTCACTTTTATATATTAAAAGATGATTTTAGAATATTTTTCCATATTTTTAATGCAACCCGAACTAGGTTTTCCTAAATTCACTCTTATATATATTCGATCAGCACTTTGACCGAATCGGTCAACGCTAAAACTTCTGAGCCCAAAACCGGGGCGTTACAACTCTCCCCCCCTTAAGAAATTTCGTCCTCGAAATTTACCTGAAGGAAAGAGATAAGGAAACTGCTTCAGCATATCCTCCTTCCGCTCCCACGTGGCTTCCTCAACACCGCGATGCTTCCACAGCACCTTCACCAACTCAATGGTCTTGCCACGAAGAACCTTGCTATCTGAATCCAGAATCTTCACCGGTTCCTCATCATAGGTCAAATCCGGATTCAATTCCACCTCCTCCACAGGCAACACATGCGAAGGATCAGATCGATACCTCCGGAGCATAGAAACATGGAACACATCATGAATCTTCTCCAGCTCCTGAGGTAACCTCAACCGATACGCAACAGGACCAACACGCTCAACAACCTCATACGGTCCAATGTATCTAGGGCTCAGCTTACCCTTCCGCCCAAACCTCATCACCTTCTTCCAAGGCGAAACCTTCAAGAACACGCGATCACCCACCGCAAACTCTATCTCCCTACGCTTCAAATCCGCGTAAGACTTCTGCCGATCAGAAGCAGCCTTCAACCGCTCACAAATGAGCTTCACCTTCTCGGTGGTACCTTTCAACAAAGCAGGCATCGAAACCAACTTTTGACCAGTTTCAGCCCAACACAGAGGAGTCCTACACTTCCTCCCATACAGAGCCTCATAAGGTGCCATCTGTATACTTGCCTGAAAACTGTTGTTGTAAGCGAACTCAACCAAAGACAGATGCTTCTCCCAAGAACCTTGGAACTCTATCACGCAACATCTCAACATATCCTCCAAGATCTGAATAACTCGCTCAGACTGGCCATCCGACTGAGGATGATAGGATGTACTGAAATGCAACCTTGTACCCAGAGCTTGATGTAAACACTGCCAAAAACGCGACGTGAACCTCGGATCCCTATCCGACACGATCGACTTAGGCACACCATGCAACCTCACAACCTCAGCAACGTACAGCTCTGCCAGCTTATCCAAAGAAAACGTAGTATGCACAGGCAAGAAATGTGCACACTTCGTCAGGCGATCCACAATCACCCAAACAGAATTCTTCTTCGACGGAGACAAAGGCAAACCAGATACAAAATCCATGGTAACCCTCTCCCACTTCCATTCAGGGATTTTCAACGGCTGCAACAAACTAGAAGGAACCTGATGTTCAGCCTTAACGCGCTGACACACCAAACACTTGCTCACGAACTCTGCCACATCCTTCTTCAAGCCCACCCAATAGTACTCATCACGAAGATCGCGATACATCTTTGTACTACCAGGATGCATAGCAAAAGGACTACTATGACCTTCAGCTAGAATAGCATGCCTCAACTCAGCATCTGCAGGCACTACTATCCGATTACCAAAACACAACACCCCATCCTCATTAAAACAGAAATCCGAAGGTCTACCCTCCGCGATATCCTGAACATGTGACACCAAGGAATCATCCAACAACTGCTTATCCTTGATCAACTGAACCAACGAAGGTTTCACCTGCAACTCAGCAACAAGACCACCATCCTGCGATATACTCAAGCTAGCAAACATAGCTCTCAGCTCAACAGCTACCTTTCTACTCAAGGCATCCGCAACAACATTGGCCTTTCCAGGATGATACTCTATCGTCAGATCATAATCCTTGAGCAACTCCAACCAACGTCGCTGCCTGAGATTCAACTCCTTCTGAGACATCAGATACCTCAAACTCTTGTGATCCGTGTACACAGTACACTTCTCACCATACAGATAATGCCTCCAGATTCTCAGAGCAAAAACCACTGCAGCCAGCTCAATATCATGCGTAGGATAATTGCGCTCATGCACCTTCAACTGCCGCGACGCATAAGCCACAACCTTACCCTCTTGCATCAGCACACACCCCAAACCAACATAGGATGCATCACTGTAGACTACAAACTCTTTCCCTGATTCAGGCTGAATCAAGATAGGAGCTTGCGTCAAAGCCAACTTCAGCTTCTCAAAAGCTTGCTGTCTCGCTTTTGTCCACTCATACTTAACATCTTTCTGCAGCAACTTCGTCAAAGGAGCAGCAATCTTGGAAAAACCATCCACAAACCTTCGGTAGTATCCTGCCAAACTAAGGAAACTACGAACCTCCTGAACAGACTTAGGAACTTTCCAGTTCATCACCGCTTCAATCTTCTGAGGATCAACACGAATCCCCTCAGCTGAGACCACATGACCAAGAAAAACAACCTCCCTAAGCCAGAACTCACACTTGCTCAACTTAGCATAAAGCTGATTCTCCAACAAAGCTTGCAACACAACCCTCAAATGCTCTTCGTGCTCTTCCTCAGTACGCGAGTACACAAGGATATCATCAATGAACACCACAACAAACTTGTCCAGGTATTCATGAAAAACACGATTCATCATGTCCATGAAAGCAGCAGGAGCATTTGTCAAACCAAACGGCATCACAAGGAACTCATAATGCCCATACCTTGTCCTGAAAGCTGTCTTAGGCACATCCACATCCTTCACCTTCAATTGATAATACCCTGACCTCAAGTCAATCTTAGAGAACACAGCAGCTCCCCGAAATTGATCAAAGAGATCATCAATCCTCGGCAAAGGATACCGATTCTTGATAGTCAACTTGTTCAGCTGACGGTAATCAATGCACATCCTTATCGTGCCATCTTTCTTCTTCACAAACAAGACAGGAGCACCCCAAGGCGAAACACTCGGCCGGATGAAACCACGATCAAGCAACTCTTGCAACTGCGTCTTCAGCTCCTTCAGCTCCTTAGGTGCCATTCTATAGGGAGTAATGGACACAGGAGTGGTATTCTCATACAGCTCAATACCAAACTCCACCTCGCGATTAGGAGGTAAACCAGGCAACTCCTCAGGAAAAACATCAGGAAACTCCTTCACAACCCTGATATCCTGCACCCTCAGCTCCTTCGAACTAGGATTCATCACAAAAGCCAGAAAAGCTTCACAACCTTGCCTCAGCATCCTGCTCGCCTCCAAGGTAGAAACAACATTGGCAAGAAACTTCACATTCTCACCAACCACCACCACTTCATAATCATCCGCAAGCCTAAGCGAAACCCGCTTATTCTCACAATCCACAACAGCACGATGCTCAGCAAGCCAATCCATACCAAGGATCACATCAAAACCATAAAAGGGCAACTCCATAAGATCAACAAGAAAGACATGCTCTTGAACAACCAAAGGACACCTTTTATAAAGCTTACGAGTCACAACAGTTTCACCAAAAGAACTAGTGACTCTAACACCAACATCCAAAGACTCAACAGGCAAACCAAGCAACTCAGCATGCTCACGAAGAATGTATGAATGCGTAGATCCAGAATCAATCAAAGAAAGCAATGACAAGGATTGCAAAGTAAAGGTACCTGCAATCACATCTGCATCATTCTTTCCTTCGCGCTGAGCATACACCCTCGCTTGGCCTCCACCCTCAGGTTGAATAGCCACAACATGAGCTACACCGCGCCCACCTTCCTCTCGACTCTGAAAATTACCACGGCCGCGCCCACGACCTCTCTGCGATGCTGCAACAACAGGAGCACGCTCTTGACCACCAGCCATCCTCGGACAATCACGTCTCAGATGATCAGCAGAACCACAGTTCCAGCACTCATAACCAGCTGCTATCACAGGAGCTTGCACCTCCCTCCCAGCACGAGGACAGTCACGCTTCAAGTGACCACGGGAACCACAAATCCAACAAGCACTAGGGTCAGCTCTAGCATTGCCGCCCCTAGCAGGTGCACCTCCACCTCTCTTAGACGAGGACTGAAACCTCTGATCACGCCCTCTCTTGTTCCGTCCACCGGAACTATATTCAGCAGCTCTTTTCCCAGAGCTAGCTCCAGCACCCTTAGCAGACAAACTCGGGTTCATCTCAATGTCCTTCGATCGACTAACCAACACATCGAAATCATTGTACTCAGCAGCTAACATATAGGTCTTAACCTCCGTCACCAAACCATAACGGAACCTTTCGCACCTTTCGCGCTCATCAGGTACCAACTCAGGTGCATACTGGCTAAGACGTACAAACTGTACCTCATACTCAGCCACACTCATGTTCCCTTGGGTCAGAGACATGAATTCACGCTTCTTTTCATCCAGATATCTAACTCCCAGATATCTCCTCTTGAACGCATGCTGAAAGAACGTCCATGTAACATCAGCATCAGCCATCCCAGAGATTGTGGTCGTCCACCACGTATAAGCATCACCTTGCAGCAGTGACACCACACATCCCAGCTTCTGCACATCAGTGCAACTCATCTGTCCCAAGACACGCTTGGTACTCTCCAACCACGCTTCAGACCTCTCAGCTGACATACCCCTAAACTCAGTCCCACCAAGACTGCGCAAACGTTCCAAGGGTAGTCTAGCACCAGCATCTCCCTGATGCCCAGCTCCTTGAGCTCCAGCTACTGCTGCTCGAAACGCACCCGCAATAGCTTGTACAAGCACAGACATGTCAGGTATCGCTTGCCCCTGACCAGCTTCAGGTCCTGCAGCTCCAGCACCAGCTGCCTCAGCTCCAGCTCTTTCCCTCTCCGCACCACCACCACCAGGTGGAGGAGGAGGTATCACAGCACTACCAGTGTGCTCATCATTCACATTCCCCTCCGGGGTCGTAGCTCTCGCGCTACTCCTTAACTCTCTACGTGGTGCCATACTTTTACCATGCATAACAATACAAAATAAAACAAGTCAGGACCAGCAAGGTAAGCAAATTCCAAGTATTCAAGCTCAATTTCTTTCAAAAACAACATCATCTCTTTAGCTTTTGTTTGGCAATGGGTACCCTCATCATGCATCATCACAACATGCATCACATACACATCATCATATCATAACACTGAACATGCTTTCACTCAACAAGCATACCAACCAAACCATGCTTCAATCATGCATTCACACATTCCCAATTACTCGAGAACTCAGCTCTGATACCACCAAATGTAACCCCCGTAGCCCAGTCTAGACGGTTGACCCGAACTACGAAGATTACACGGGGAAAACCAAAGTCAACCCGAAAGTCAACCTTGATTAACGACCCTTTTTTTTTCTTTTTAATCTTATCTAGATGCACATTAACCTTAAGTGTGACCATACTGACAACGTATCAAAAGATCACAAACATCAGAGATCAAACTGGGACCCAATTGAACAAATTACAACTTTAGGGACCAAATTGTAAATTCTAATAAATTAAGGGACTTAGCCCAAATTAAAGTTACCATCTTGAAATTAGTCAGGTTTCATGCACCTCTGTGAAATTTCAGCTTAAAAGGACATCCACCGCTCATGCAATTGAACACGCAAGATTTAGGACCAAAACGCAAACATTTCAAAACATGTAACTACCATGTCAGCTTCCTAACGGTCGACCGTTCCGAAACAGGCTAGCCCTGTTCCGAAACACGGGCCGTTCCGTAACGGGTTCCGGAACATGGCCTCGGCAGAGGCTAAACCGTTTCGAAACGGTGCATACCGTTTCGGACGCCTGGGTTCATGCAAGGCATCCGTTCCGAAACGGTACACCCCTGTTCCGAAACGCCTGCACAAAAACCAGCAAACAAGCATACTAGATCATGCAATTGGACACTCAAACATGCTCCAAACATCACCAAACTTTACCAGCATGCAATTAAACATATTTAACACATATAAGCATCATCAATTCAGCAAGATAACATCTCATGCAAAAAGACCCAAATTTAAGGTCATGCTTCCTACACAAGCTATCCACTCAAGCTTCAACTTGCAAAACAAGCATATAAGGTTCAATCCAAAAATCAGCAACATCAACCACATTCAACATACTTAGGGAGTCGTAAACACCTCCCAAAACCAAGAGAAATAACTTCAACCATACCAAGAGAAAGACTAAGACGGCTACATGCTGCATTATTTAGTTTAGTTTCGCAAAAACATAAAATATCCGAAGAGGAATGTTGGACATAGCGCTGAAGGTGTTGAACTGCCTGAATTTCTCCTAGACCCTGGCAGTTCCAACATAGAGCTCTCATTTTGCTCGGCAGGGCTGAAAGTCAGCCACCGCCGTAAGCTGCTCATCCCAGCCTTAGGAGTTGAACCGAAGGCCTTTGCCTTCTTTGGTTGGAGGACAACCTGGATGGGGGATCGGCGCTTGGTACCACAATTTGTGGGGCCAGGAGCATTAGCTGCATCATTCAGGTCAGTCTTTAAAAGCCAAAGGTTAAATTCATGAAAAGTGGAGGAGTCTGTGTTAACGAGGGGCTTACGTATATCAGCATCGAATTTCATGATTTGTTGGGCAATGGGACTAGGGATACTATCGTCCTGGGCATCCCAATCATCGTCTGAAGCATCCTTCGAAATTGGGAAAATAGTGTTTAGGGGTTGTGGCTCCAAGGCCTTTGGGGGAAGTGAAACTTGCGAATTGGAGAGAGATTGGGGATTTTTCAGCTTAGAGCACGAGGCATTGGTGTCCTTCAGAGGCGGGGCATCATCCATATTCATATCGATATTGGGAGCCTCCTCTACAGGCTGTTCAAAGAAAGATGCAGCATCGCCCTCACTAAGATTGCACGTGAAGGTAAAAGTATGTAGTATTAGGAATATATAAAAGATTCGAAAGGAGTAAGGTAGAAAGCAAGGAAGAGGGCACATGAAGTAACCTATGTTGTTCTGATCAGTAGGTTCAAGTGCATTAGCAGAAGGGACTGTGGGAAAGAAAGCAGATATTAGTAGTGTATTCAGAAATAGGAAGGAAGAAACTAAAATAATGTGAAGACAAGAAACATGTGAATAAGATGCAAATAGCGGAAGTATTCTACCCGAAGGAATAGGGTTTGCTTGGTTGCATTCTACACCAACGGTACGAATTCTGCCACGTGGTCCGAGTGGACAACGTCGAGGGGGGAGGTAGCGAAGCCATTCCCCGTATTGCAGCTTGGTTAGATCAAGAGAAGAGCGAATTGGGCAATTGTCAATGGTATGACTTATGATCCCACAGCCAGGGCACAGAAGGAGGCGTTCATATTGCAATCGGCACATGGTCTTATCGAAACCATTCCCAATGAAAAGGAATCAGGTAACCGGTCGAGTGACATCAAGCATAATTTCAACTTGCAAAAATTCATTCATATTACCATCAATTTAGCGTGTATCAGTGCGAAGGACGTTGCCAACCATTGAACCCAAAGCATGGCCCACTAGGTGGGAGCAATCAATATCCTCAAAGAGAGAAGCACGTAAACCGAAAATTCAAATCTAGATACGCATGACAATGAAGGAGTAGACGTTCGTAATTTTGGAGGGGTCGTATTCAATCAAGGCAAGCCATTCATCCTTGTACAACCAAGGACCACGATTAAGGACTTCATAGCAGTCTTTATTCTCCCTGAACTTGATTTTAAAGAAATTATCTTTAATGACCGAGATAGAAACCAAGTTGCTAGGTTTCCAGATTCCTTCGAAGGCACTAAGGACATCATAATTATCAATTGGCTTGGACGAGATGAAACAGCAAATAAGGAAAAGTTTGGGATCTTCCTTAGCAAAATCCCAGCCAAAATCTGGTGTGTAGAGAAGTTTTGCTTCTTCACTGGTAAGGGCAAGAGATTTGAGGTGAAGGAAGGAAGAAGACGCCATACTAGATGCAAGAAGGAAGATAGGAGGGATAATCAAAGAGAAGGGGTGATCGATGTTGGAGGAGGGATGGGTATGTTTGATATAAATAGATGGATGGGAATATAAGGGGTTGTTAAGGTAAAAATATGGAATAAGGAAAAAGTGAGAATGAAGTTTTGATGATAGATGAAAGTAATTAAATGTAAATCCCTACGAAAAAGGGAAGGTTGATTGAGTGATGGAAGACCCATATTAATATGGTAAGAACAGAAAATAAAAGAGACAATAAAGAAAAAGACCATATTATGTAGGATTCAATTAAAGAAGGAAACTTTGAATAATGAAAGATTGAACGGCCATATTGGAGTAGATTAGGATAGATAACAGTACAGTCAGAAAAGATATGGTTAGAATGATAAAACCAATATGGTAATAGGGAATTAATAAGTATATTGTGGGGAATAAAAAGTATGATATGAAGAGGGAATTTAAGGAAATTAATAAGGTAGGTATAAAAGGTGGATTGATTTGGAAAAGTCAAAGGTGTTATTAACGCGAAGGTTAAATAATATAGGTAAGAGCAAGTAAAATAGTAATTTAAACTTGGATATAAAAAGAGGAATAGGAAAGAAATTTTGTATTGTCAAAGAAAGTCAAGAAACTCAGATAGGGGAAGGAGAAAAAAGGATATAAATACCAAAATAAAGTTGAAATTTCCATAAAAAGAAAAGTTTGTACTGCAAGTAGGAATTATTATTATAATATATATATCGAATATATTGAGAAGAGAAACCTGAAATTTAAATTGGTTATTAAGAGGCTTGGATTTTGAAAGTAGGGATAGGGGTATATGGGGCAGTTCCACAGTAAATGTGGTCGTATAGTAATCCCTAAGAAGGGCTGGAGTAGGATCACCTAAAGAGGTGTAGTGAGGAGAACGAGCTATAAGTAAAGAAACAAATTGATAGTTACCAGTGTAATTCGAGTAAAAACATTGGCGTAAAAGATCATCAGAGTAAAGAAAACCTTGATAGCAAATTGTATGCATGCATGAAGCATATAAACAGAAAAGAATAGCAGGGAAAAAATAAAGCAGGAAATACAAGCAGGAAAAGAAAATAATTACAAACCATGGGGATAGTAGAGGCGGGGGCAAGAAATTAAATACAGACCAAAAGAGCAAATAATGGGGGGTAAATAAAAATAAGCCAAAAAATAAAAAATTAATACAGACCAAATGGAAGAGGAAAAAAGAAACTTTAACTGCTGAGATGGAAATCGGTAAGCCAGGTTGCTTGTGGAAGAACCTCGTGGAGATGGCGATGTGTACATTGTGATGTGAGAAAAAGCAAAAAACGAAAATAATTAGCCAGATATTAATATAGAGATAAAAGAAAACATAGAGCAATAGCAGAAGATGGGTGCAGTAAGAGACAGACAGGAGAGAAACTAAAAAATGGCAAAGAGTTATATAAGGAAAACAATAGAAGGTATATAAAGAAAAGTAAGCAGGAGTAAGATACATGGTACTAAATTTGCAAAGAAAGGTAAACAAATGAGGTAAATAAAGAGAGCAGTAGAAGTTATATATAGAAAAGGCTTGCAATAGCATAATATAGAGGAAATGCAAAGGGAAGATCATGAAAAGCCTGCATACAATCAGATGCCAAATGGAGCAAGTTGTTATGCGTAAAAAGGGTGATATCATATGGGAAAAGAGAAGCATGGACATGGCCCATAAACTTAAGCTTGAAAACTGGTTAGGAACTCTCGCACAATAAGACCAGGAAACCAAAGAGTTGACCAAGAACCAATACATAAAAATAAGAGACACAATACAGAGAAGCTTGGCATTGATCAAGTTAACAAGGATGGGAACAGAAACAGAATAAGTAAACCTGTGCATATTTGTATTTGAAGAATAATGAACATAAAAAATAGGCTCATAAGAAAGACTCACAGAGAACAGTAAGAATTTCCCATGGAAGGATCGATAAGAGAAAACAGATAACATTTCCTTAGATAACAAGAGAGAAGAGAAATTATAAAGTACCAAAGGCATTGACATAGAAAAAGAAGATGGAGAAATGTTAACAAACTTCACCTTGCTGGAATGAGAGGGTCGACGTTTCCTTGGCGTTCCTTTTAAGGGAAAGGAGACTCAGTTCGATGTGGCCAACAGCATGTAAGCAACAGAGGTTAAAGAAAAAAATGTGATTAATATAAGAGAGGATCCAAAAAAGAAAAAGAGGAGAATAGGCAAAGCATTAACAACGAAAGGAATCATACAAATGTAAAAAATAAACAGTTTCAGGGCATGGAATAAAAGATTAAGAAGCCAAAGGACATATAAGACCTGCAATTTATAACCCTTAGGGAGGGTATAATTAGCTTTAAAGTGATGGGAAGTCAAGCATATAAAGGGATAAACATAAGAGGTAAGCTGAAAGCAAGACAAAAACAGAAGCCTTAATAAATAAAAAATGGATATAATAAAAGGGATTGGAGGGAAAGTCCAGTTGAGGTAAGTATCCATGTGGTATAATTTTAAAAAATTAAAGTTGCTGGTCATGTCATAAATAAAGGAAGTTGCAGATGAAGTAGCATATATGTGCAAAAGAGCACCAGGCAATGAATCGGTTAAGGAGAAGATTAGAAAGCAATTATAACGAGCAATGAGGAGCAAGCAACAAGCTAAACACAAAGGAATAATAATAAGAAGAAAGGAGTATAATCCCACTGGGTGGGTCAAGTTTGATTTCCCTAAAAGGGATCGTATGATATTGCATAGATTAATGGGGATAAGAAAATGTACGAACAAGCAGAGTAAATAAGAGTATATAGATGCAAGTATACTATTAATACTGAACACAAAGCAAGGATGCAAATGACGGATTAGGGATGCGCAATAAGAGGGAGCAATCAAAACAAATTTGTGGAACAAGTGATTATCTGATGAATGTATGAAAGTATTAAAAAAGAGAACAATGAAGGATTCAAACAAAAGGAACACAAAGAAATGAATAGGCATCAGCAACCTAAGCATAAGCAAGATAATAATTGAAACACCAGATTTGCAAGATAAGTAGCATATACTGGAAACACCAGATTTGCAAGATAATAATGGAAAAACAATAGATGAAACAGGGGACAATAAAAAGTAAATAAAATAACTGAAAGAGAGAATACCGATAGTCAAGAGGAAAACCCAGATTCCGAACGGCGGACGATCGTAGGAGTGTGCCAAGGGTTGGGCTAAGATCCTTGAAAAAATCCAAAAGCATCCTGCTATCACATAAGATGAAAAGAAGGAGAGAGCAAAACGCATCTGGAGATGAGAAAAATTAATAGACAATGTTAGAACAAAAAAACCCATTAAGAAATAAAAGGAAAAAGTCAGATCTGGTTTTGAAAAATACAGATATGAATAAAAGGATGTTAAAATAAAAAAATTTATTGATTCAAAAGAAAACCCTAAAGGGGAGATTATCGGAAAGGCGAAACCCAAATTGCAGACGGTATCCAAGGGGAGAAGGAACCAAATCGGGAAGATCCGAGCAAAAAAGTCTCTCGGTTGTGAGGATCTACAAAAATAAAGAGAATAACTGGTATTATAAATGGAAGAAAAAATGAAAAAAACTCAGGAAAGCAAGAGGTAAAGAACAGGGAGAGAAAAAAGTTCCCATCAAAGAGTCCGACAAGGCGTTCTGATACGAGTGATGGTCGGTTCTCATCGAGGCGGCCAGATTCGAGCGACGGTCGATTCGAATAATGGGGATTGTGAAAGAGATGAACACCATGTTAAAGTAAAATAAAAAGTAAAAAACAGAGAATAAAAAATTAAAGAGCAAAAAAATGAAAGAGATCGTGGATCGGGGTGGGATGACTCTTAAAATTCTCTTACCCTTGATTCCACGTTTCAATAGTTGTTGGTTGCCTTGTGAATTATTGTTGTTGATCGGCAAAGGAAAGTGAAGAGCCGTGCGGGGGAGGGGAAGTGGAAGAGAGGAAAAAATGGAGCGGGTCGAAATGGGCCTTTTAATAGACACGTTAGAATTTTAACTATGTAAAAAGTACATAAATTGAGGTTTTGCAATATAATTGTGTTCAAAATCTCCTAATCAATTATATGAACACCTAAAATTTGATTACAACTTGTTTTCCAGTCCTTTTTGTAAAGGTTTCGGACGAGCGGGTCTAAATGGGCCTTACAATGGACCCGTTGGAAGTTAACTGAGTAAAAATTACAAAAATTAACGTTTTGCAATATAATTGTGTTGAAAAGCTCCTAATCAATTATTTGAACTCCTAAAATTTGATTAAAACTTGTTTTGTGGTCCTTTTTGTAGTGGTTTCGGACGAGCGGGTCGAAATGGGACTTTCAATGGATCCATTGGAATTTTAACTGAGTAAAAACTTCTATAATTTAGTTTTTGCAATATAATTGTGTTGAAAAGCTCCTAAGCAATTATTAGAACTCCTAAAATTTGATTTAAACTTGTTTTGTGGTCCTTTTTGTAGAGGTTTCGGACGAGCGGGTCGAAATGGTCCCTTCAATGGACCCGTTGGACTTTTAACTGAGTAAAAAGTATAGAAATTGAATTTATGCAATATAATTGTGTTGAAAAGCTCCTAATCAATTATTTGAACTCCTAAAATTAGAATAAAACTTATTTTGTGGTCCTTTTGTCGAGGTTTCGGACGAGCATATCCAAATGGGCCTTTCAATGGACCCGTTGGAATTTTAACTAAGTAAAGAGTACAGAACTTGAGGTTTTGCAATATAATTGTGTTGAAAAGCTCCTAATCAATTATTTGAACTCTTAAAATTTGATTAAAACTTGTTTTACGGTCCTTTTTGTCGAGGTTTCGGACGAGCATGTCTAAATGGGCCATTCAATGGACCCGGTGGAATTTTAACTTAGTAAAAAGTACAAAAATTGAGGTATTGCAATATAATTGTATTAAAAAGCTCCTAATAAATAATTTGAACTCCTAAAATTTGATTTAAACTTGTTTTGCGGTCCTTTTTGTAGAGGTTTCGGACGAGCAGGTCGAAATGGTCCCTTCAATGGACCCGTTGGACTTTTAACTGAGTAAAAAGTATAGAAATTGAATTTATGCAATATAATTGTGTTGAAAAGCTCCTAATCAATTATTTGAACTCCTAAAATTAGATTAAAACTTGTTTTGTGGTCCTTTTGTCGAGGTTTTAGACGAGCATATCCAAATGGGCCTTTCAATGGACCCATTGGAATTTTAACTAAGTAAAAAGTACAGAAATTGAGGTTTTGAAATATAATTGTGTTGAAAAGCTCCTAATCAATTATTTGAACTCTTAAGATTTGATTAAAACTTGTTTTGCCGTCCTTTTTGTCGAGGTTTCGAACGAGCATGTCAAAATGGGCCATTCAATGGACCCGTTGGAATTTTAACTTAGTAAAAAGTACAAAAATTGAGGTATTGGCATATAATTGTATTGAAAAGCTCCTAATCAATAATTTGAACTCCTAAAATTTGATTTAAACTTGTTTGGAGTCCTTTTTGTAGAGGTTTCGGACGAGCAGGTCGAAATGGTACCTTCAATAGACCCGTTGGAATTTTAACTAAGTAAACAGTACCGAAATTGAGGTTTTGCAATATAATTGTGTTGAAAATCTCCTAATCAATTATTTGAACTCTTAAAATTTGATAAAGACTTGTTTTGCGGTCCTTTTTGTACAGGTTTCGGACGAGAAGGTCGAAAAAGGCCTTTCAATGGACCCGTTGGAATTTTAACTTAGTAAAAATTAAAGAAATTGAAGTTTTGCAATATAATTGTGTTGAAAAGCTCGTAATAAATTTTTTGAACTACTAAAATTTGATTAAAACTTGTTTTGTGGTCATTTTTATCGAGGGTTCGGACGAGAGGGACGAAATTGGCCTTACAATGGACCCGTTGGATATTTAACGAAGTAAAGAGTACAAAATTGAGGTTTTGCAATATAATTTTGTTTAAATCTCCTAATCAATTATTTGAACTCCTAAATTTTGATTAAAACTTGGTTTGCAGTCCTTTTTGTCGAGGTTTTGGACGAGCGGGTCTAAATAGGCCATACAATGGACCAGTTAGAATTTTAACTGAGTAAAAAGTACAAAAATTGAGGTTTTGCAATATAATTGTGCTGAAAAGCTCCTAATCAATTATTTGAACTCCTAAAGTTTGATCAAAACTTTTTTTGTGGTCCTATTTGTAGAGGTTTCGAACGAGTGGGTCTAAAGAGGCCTTACAATGGACCCGTTGGAATTTTAACTGAGTAAAAAGTACATAAATTGAAGTTTTGCAATATAATTGTGTTGAAAAGCTCCTAATCAATTATTTTAACTCCTAAAATTTGAGTAAAACTTGTTTTGTGGTCCTTTTTGTCGAGTTTTCGGACGAACATATCTAAATGGGCCATTCAATGGACCCGTTGGAATTTTAACTTATTAAAAAGTTTAAAAATTGAGGTTTTCTAATATAATTGTGTTGAAAAGCTCCTAATCAATTATTTGAACTCCTAAAATTTGATTAAAACTTGTTTTGCAGTCCTTTTTGTCAAGGTTTCAGAAGAGCGGGTCTAAATGGGACTTTCAATGGACCCATTGGAATTTTAACTTAGTAAAAAGTATAAAAATTGAGGCTTTGTAATATAATTGTGTTGAAACACTCCTAATCAATTATTTGAACTCCTAAAATTTGATTAAAACTTGTTTTGTGGTACTTATTGCAGAGGTTTCGGACGAGCAGGTCGAAATGGGCCTTTCAATGGACCCGTTAGAATTTTAACTAAGTAAAAAGTACAGAAATTAAAGTTTTGCAATATAATTGTGTTGAAAAGCTCCTAATTAATTATTTGAACTCTTAAAATTTGATAAAAAAATTGTTTTGCGGTCCTTTTTGTAGAGATTTCGGACGAGCGGGTCTAAATGGGACTTATAATGGACCCGTTGGAATTTTAACCAGGTAAAAAGTACAAAAATTAAGGTTTTGTAACCCCCTCGTCCCGGTCCGGTCGGATGACCGGTCCGAGTGAGCTACACGGGGAAAACCGAGTGAAAACCCCTAAAGGATTCCCCTCGGTTAGCAACCCTATTTTTTTTTTCCATTTTAAATCTTGTCTAGATGAGTATTTAATCCTATGTGGTCATACAGCGGAACAACAATCACGAGACAAACAACCGAACTCAACCTAACATCTCAAAGTCCAATTTTTAACTTGATCTGCTGGCGGTATCGATACACTTGACCAGGTCAACTGGTCAAAGTCAACCCGTGGAGACCGTATCGATACACCCTAGGAGTGTATCGATACCCTCCCCAACTGTTGACTTCCCATGGTCAACGCTAAGGTGACCGTATCAATACGCATGAAGGCCCGTACCGATACCGAACTGGACAGTAACTCCAGTGGCCAAAATAGTATCGGTACGCCCCCTCGCGTATCGAAATGCGGGCCTGAAACATGAAGGCTGTATCGATACGGGACCGACCGTATCGATACCCCTGCTACGAAAACACAGGTTTGAGCTGGTTTAAGGCACAAGGTGGCCCTTAAATCCCTCCCAAACCTCAACCAACACACTAGCATGTATCCTATGTCAAACCAAGAGTATAGGCATGCTTAAACTTGAAACTAAAGGCACATTTCAACACAAGATGATGAATCAATCATACAAGCAACACAAGCTTTCAAGCATGGCATTCCAACAAAAGGCATTTCAACATTCAAGGTCATACAAGGTACTCAAAGCCTTTAAGGCACAAGACAAGCATATAGAGGTTTACACCCACATCTAGGCAACCTAACATTGATAGGCATGCTAACACTCACAATGTTCATCATAACAAATCATGCTTACAAACCATAGTCAAGTTAACATTAACACATATAAACGAGTCATACAAGCTCATACACAACCCTTGCCACATTGCTAGCTATTATAAAATTACCACCATACTTGAGCAACAACTTGGAAAGCCCTTCTTGCCTTGCCTCGAGCTAACACCACGCTAATGATCTGCATTGTTGAACATAGAGAGCGTAAGCTATAAGCTTAGTGAGGGTGCTCTAAAACGAAAAACATCAACAATGCAGGGTTCAAGCATGTTAATCCTAGTTTTACATACATCAAGCATAGGCATTAAAATCAAGTAGACCTAGCTAGTCTTTCAAGTGGCATATATGGTCTCTCAACCCTATCAAGCTCAAACATCAACATCCATATCATGCAACAATACTTTATGCCACAATCACATATCACCATCATATATCACAATACATGAACAAGTTTAATTGGCCACTTTAATTACCCCGATTGTGCGGATATAAACCTTAACAACACTTTACCTCGGTGGGATTTCACTCATCACCGGACCTTGCATGTACGGGATTCCACTCATCGCCACATGCCCTACGGATGGGATTCCACTCATCATCCCGTAGAAATAAATAAAAGCTTCCGGTGGAATGTTACATCACCGTACTCCTCCTTGATGACTTAACGCCATCAAGGCCACGTACGTTTTGACTCAATTTGTGTGCACACTATCCTAATGATCGATCATTTACAACCGGTAATTATTTAGTGCCAATTATCATCACCAATCACATACCATCAACACACTCATGCTCAACACATATATCCACATCATGATATATATACACATGCACCATATAATCACAAGTACAAGAGCATAGTCATTAGGCACATTAGCATTTAAGGAAAACAAGACTAAATTAACTACTTAGATTATAAAGAAGTGGCCTACCAACTACACTTTACACACACACTACTCATGCTCGAACCAAACTTTAAAACAAGTTAAGACCACTCACCGCCCTTCCTTAGCAATTCGAACCAATCCTCCTACGAACCCGGATTCGGTCCCAAAGCCTCCTCAACGTTTCCTCTTGCTTCTAGTAAAAAAAAACACATACATTACTTCCAAAATCAATGCTAAACCAACCATCAACTTGCTTTGCAAACACAACCCAATTTCCACAAATTCCCCAAACCACATAACATCTCAAAAACCCAATTTTCATACTCCAACAATCATTGGCTGAAATACCCATTTCCAAGCATCCAAATGACTTCCTAAACATCCCAAATCACCCTCCTAACATAGGTAAACCATCAGCCCTTCAATTTCAACATTAAACCCACCAAAAACCCAAGTTTTCATACTCTAAGATTTGCCCTAAGGACCCACTACAAAATTTCATCCAAAATCAACCAAATTAATATATGTTGTGTATTTCATTATGCTTAAACAAAACCCCAACACAATTCATCAAAACAAATTGAAAAACCCCCATTAAAACCCAAATTTCAACATAAACCCTAATTTCCAAAACTCTATATTTTTGAAATCCAAGACCATAGATAAGTAGAGAATAAAGAGGAGGTTAAGAAAACATATTTACCTTTTAATTTGGTGTTGAAATCGAGTGGCAAAATCAATGGAATAGTAGCTAGGGTTTTGGGAGAGTTTGAAAATGGGGGAGAGGGGTTTGAAGTTGGGAAAGGGAGGATGAGAAAGAAGATGACAACTTTTTCCTTAAAGTTGTCTTGCTTTATTTAAAATTTGGGTAAATCACAACATAGGTCCCTCCCTTCATTTTAAAGCTCAATTTGGTCATTATTTGTAGTTGAATTGTTTTAATTAAATTTTTATTTGACTCGAACTAAAACCCGGTTAACTCCTAGGCCCAAGACACGGGTGTTACAACTCTCTCCCACTTAAGGAATTTCGTCCCCAAAATTACCTGACTGAAAGAGATACAAAAACTACTTTTCCATATCCTCCTTCCTCTCCCAAGTGGCCTCGTCCACACCTCTACGTTGCCACCGCACCTTCACTAACTCAATCGATCTACCCCTCAACACCTTACTGTCAGAAGCTAAGATCTCTACTGGCTCTTCTTCGTAAGTCAAATCCGGATTCAGTTCAATTTCTTCCACGGGCATAACATGTGATGGATCGGACCTATACTTGCGAAGCATCGAAACATGGAACACATCATGTATCTTCTCAAGCTCGGATGGCAAACGCAACTGATAAGCAACGGGACCAACCCTCTTCACAATCTCGTACGGTCCTATGTACCTCGGACTCAACTTCCCTTTTCGGCCAAATCTCATCACTTTCTTCCACGGAGACACCTTCAAGAATACCTTCTCACCCACTGAGAACTCAACTTCCTTTCTCTTCAAATCGGCATAGGACTTCTGCCTATCCGAAGCAGCCTTCAAGCGATCACAAATCAATTTTACCTTGTCGGTTGTCCCCTTGAGCAAATCCGGCATAGGTAACAATTTCTGCCCTACTTCGGCCCAACATACTGGAGTCCTACACTTCCAGCCATACAAGGCCTCATACGGAGCCATCTGAATGCTCGACTGAAAACTGTTATTGTACGCAAACTCTACCAAAGGCAAATGCTTCTCCCAAGTACCCTGAAAGTCTATGATACAACAACGCAGCATATCCTTTAAGATCTGAATAACCCTCTCTGACTGACCATCTGACTGAGGATGATAAGAAGTGCTGAAGTTCAAACGGGTACCCAAAGCTGTATGCAGGCACTCCCAAAATCTAGAAGTAAACCGCAGATCTCTATCTGACATAATGGACTTCGGCACACCATGTAGCCTCACAATCTCGCCAATGTACAAGTCGGCCAATCTATCTAAGGTGTAAGTGGTGTTGACTGCCAAGAAGTGAGCACACTTCGTAAATCGATCCACTATCACCCAAACTGAGTTCTTCTTCGTAGGAGTCAAAGGCAAACCCGAAACGAAATCCATGGTGATGTTCTCCCACTTCCATTCTGGAATTCTCAACGGCTGTAACAAACCTGAGGGAACCTGATGTTCCGCCTTCACTCTCTGACACACTAAGCACTTACTCACAAAGTCGGCTACGTCTCTCTTCAAGCCAACCCAAAAGTACTCATTCTTCAAGTCACGGTACATCTTCGTACTTCCAGGATGCATAGCAAACGGACTACTGTGGGCTTCAGTCAAAATCGTACGTCTCAAATCACTGTCTTCTGGCACCACTATTCTATCTTTGAAACACAAAACCCCATCAGTGCTGAAACTGTAGTCTGAAGATCTACCCTCGGCTATATCTTGCACGTGAGGTGCCAAAGATCTATCTAAGAGCTGTTTCTCTCGAATCAACTGACCTAGAGTAGGTCTAACCTGAAGCTCGGCTACCAAGCCACCATCTCCGGACAAACTCAATCTAGCAAACATAGCTCTCAAGTCTACGGCCACCTTCCTACTCAATGCATCGGCCACTACATTGGCCTTACCCGGATGGTACTCAATAGTAAGATCATAGTCTTTTAGCAGCTCTAACCACCTACGCTGTCTGAGATTCAGATCCCGCTGAGTCATAATGTACTTCAAACTCTTGTGATCGGTGTACACTGTGCATTTCTCACCATACAAATAATGTCTCCAAATCTTCAAAGCAAATACAACTACAGCTAACTCTATGTCATGGGTCGGATAGTTGCGCTCATGAGTCTTCAATTGTCTTGAGGCATAAGCCACTACTCTTCGGTCTTGCATGAGAACATATCCTAGCCCTACATATGAAGCATCACTAAAAATCACATAGTCCTTCCCGGACTCAGGCTGAATCAAAATCGGAGCTTGGGTCAAAGCTTCTTTCAATTTCTCAAAGGCTCTCTGTCTTGCATCTGTCCACTCAAACTGAACACTCTTCTGAAGTAACTGTGTCAATGGAGCAGCTAATTTAGAGAAGCCCTCTACAAACCTCCTATAATATCCGGCTAAGCCTAGGAAGCTACGTACCTCTATCACAGACTTCGGTTGCTTCCACTCAACAATGGCTTCATTCTTCTTCGGATAAACTCTAATGCCTTCAGCTGACACTACATGTCCTAAGAAGACTACCTCACGAATCCAGAATTCACACTTGCTGAGCTTCGCATATAACTGATGATCTAACAAAGTCTTCAAAACAAGTCTCAAGTGTCGGTCATGATCTTCTTCAGTTCGCGAATACACCAAGATGTCATCAATAAACACAACTACGAACTGATCTAGATACTGATGAAAAATCCTATTCATCATGTCCATGAAGGCTGCCGGTGCATTAGTCAACCCAAATGGCATGACTAAAAACTCATAGTGACCGTATCTAGTCCTAAAGGTTGTCTTCGGTACATCAACCTCTCTTACCTTTAGCTGGTAGTAACCTGACCTCAAGTCAATCTTTGAAAAGACAGATGCTCCTTTCAACTGATCAAACAAGTCATCAATTCTAGGCAACGGATATTTATTCTTCACTGTCAACTGATTTAACTGCCTGTAATCTATACACATTCTCATGCTTCCATCTTTCTTCTTCACAAACAAAACTGGTGCACCCCAAGGTGAAGAACTAGGTCGAATAAAACCTCTATCTGTCAATTCTTGCAACTGAGTCCTCAATTCTTTCAATTCTTTACGATACGGAGCAATCGAAACAGGAGCTGAATCAGAATAAGTCTCAATGCTGAACTCTACCTCTCTGTCCGGTGGTAATCCTGGCAATTCTTCCGGAAACATACTAGGAAAATACATACTGTCCGGATGTCCTGAGGTCTAACCTCACTCATGTTAGGGTTCATCACATACGCTAAGTATGCTTCACACCCCAACTCAACTAGCCTCTTAGCCTTTAACACTGAAACCACATTGGACAAGAACTTCACGTTCTCGCCCACCACTACAATCTCATAGTCATCTGTGAGCTTCAAAGAGATCCACTTAGTCTCAAAATCTATCCTAGCTCTATGCTCCGTGAGCCAATCCATACCCAGAATCACATCAAAACTATAGAAGGGAAGTTCCATCATATCCACTGGAAACACATGCCCCTGAACCATCAACGGACACCTTCGGTACATCTTCCTAACTACTACCGTGTCCCCAAAGGAACTAGTAACACTAACTCCTACCTCTAACATTTCACAAGGCAAATTCAAGGACCGTGCATGCTCACTCAATATGTAGGAATGTGTAGACCCAGAGTCAATCAAAGAAAGCAAACTCAAGGACTGTATCGAGAAGTTACCCGCGATCACATCGGTGTCATGCTGATCCCCGCGCTGAGCATAAACTCTGGCCTGACCTTCGCCCTCTGGCTGAACTGCAACTACATGTGCTATGTTCCTCTGACCATCATTTCTCGGCTGGAAGTTCCCTCTACCGTGCCCGCGGCCTCTCTGAAAGTCATTGGCTCGAGCAGGAGCCTGAGCTGGTGCCTGTCCCACCTGATGTGGACAGTCACGTCTAATGTGGTCTCTAGCACCACAACTCCAACAAGAATGGTAATTCCCCCAACACTCACCGGTGTGGTTCCTCCCGCAAGTAGCACACGTGGGCAACTTCCCACCAGCTCTCTGACCCTGATGGCCCCTACCGTGGTTACCGCCACCACGCCTATGATCATACTGATGCCGGTTGTCCCGATGCCTCTTGGCATCACCTCTATCAAAGTTATTGGACCTCTTACCCGAACTAGATCCACCTGACCGCCTGGTCAAACTCAAACTGTGCTCTAAGTCCTTGGCCCTCGCGACCAAGACATCAAAATCAGTGTAATCTGAAGCTAGAGTATAAGTCTTGATCTCCTCACTCAGCCCATATCGGAAGCGGTTACAACGCTCCACCTCAGTAGGTACAAGCTCAGGTGCATACTGACTCAATCTGACAAACCGAATCTCATAATCAGTTACGGACATACTCCCCTGAAGCAAGGCCATAAACTCCCTCTTCCTCTCATCAAGGTATCGCGGACCCAAATACTTCTTTCGGAAAGCTGTCTCAAAGAACTCCCAAGTAATCTCAGTCTCATCCATCCCCGAAGTAACGGTGACCCACCAAGTGTAGGCATCTCCCTGAAGCAAAGACTCAACGCATCCCAACTTGCGCTCACCAGTACATCCCATCTGAGCAAGAATACGGACGGTCTTCTCAAACCACAACTCTGACCTCTCCGGAGTAGCACCTCTAAACTCTTCGGCCCCAAGGCCCCAAAGTCTCTCTAATGGCAATCCGGTGCCCTCACCCTGATGATGAGCTGCCTGACCCCCGGCTACTGCAGCCTGAAACGCCTCGGCTATTGCCTGAACCAATGGAGCTAAGTCTATCCCGGCCGGTCCTTGGCCACCTTGGCCACCTTGGCCTCTTTGTGGCCCCACTCCTTCGGGCCCAGCCTCGCCTCCCACTCCCGGTGGAGGAGGTGGTGGTGGTGGAGGTGGTGGAGGAGCTCCAACTCCAACCACTGGCTCTCCCACTTGAGCCTCAACTCTCACAACTGGCTCAACTCTGGGTGCCTCTGCCCGTGGTTCCGGTCGAACCATCCTAGGCCTCCCACGTGGTCTCATGCTATAGCTAGCAAGGTAAAACTACAACAAGAAACAGATAAGGATTATGTTAGTCAAAGCAAGGGTCCAATAGTGCTTAAGTACTCCTTTTTTCAAAAATCTTTTCAAATTAAGTAATAGTAGCAATGGGCACACACTCACACCAGACACGATAATTCATACTTCAAAACATCATACGAACAGTCAATTATTCAAGTATTCATGGCAAGATATACATCGAACAACACAATCATTTAATACATCAAGCTTACCTCACTTACCTGCCCGAGGTCTCGGTAACCTCAGGCTCTGATACCAACAAATGTAACCCCCTCGTCCCGGTCTGGTCGGATGACAGGTCCGAGTGAGCTACACGGGGAAAACCGAGTGAAAACCCCTAAAGGATTCCCCCTCGGTTAGCAACCCTATTTTTTTTTCCATTTTAAATCTTGTCTAGATGAGTATTTAATCATATGTGGTCATACAGCGGAACAACAATCACGAGACAAACAACCGAACTCAACCTAACATCTCAAAGTCCAATTTTTAACTTGATCTGCAGGCGGTATCGATACACCTAAGGGGTGTATCGATACCCCTTGACCAGGTCAACTGGTCAAAGTCAACCCGTGGAGACCGTATCAATACACCCTAGGAGTGCATCGATACCCTCCCCAACTGTTGACTTCCCATGGTCAACGCTAAGGTGACCGTATCGATACGCATGAAGGCTCGTACCGATACCGAACTGGACAGTAACTCCAGTGGCCAAAATAGTATCGGTACGCCCCCTCGCGTATCGAAACACGGGCCTGAAACATGAAGGCCATATCGATACGGGACCAACCGTATCGATACCCCTGCTACGAAAACACAGGTTTGAGCTGGTTTAAGGCACAAGGTGGCCCTTAAATCCCTCCCAAACCTCAACCAACACACTAGCATATATCCTATGTCAAACCAAGAGTATAGGCATGCTTAAACTTGAAACTAAAGGCACATTTCAACACAAGGTGATGAATCAATCATACAAGCAACACAAGCTTTCAAGCATGGCATTCCAACAAAAGGCATTTCAACATTCAAGGTCATACAAGGTACTCAAAGCCTTTAAAGCACAAGACAAGCATATAGAGGTTTACACCCACATCTAGGCAACCTAACATTGATAGGCATGCTAACACTCACAATGTTCATCATAACAAATCATGCTTACAAACCATAGTCAAGTTAACATTAACACATATAAACGAGTCATACAAGCTCATACACAACCCTTGCCACATTGCTAGCTATTACAAAATTACCACCATACTTGAGCAACAACTTGGAAAGCCCTTCTTGCCTTGCCTCGAGCTAACACCACGCTAATGATCTGCATTGTTGAACATAGAGAGCGTAAGCTATAAGCTTAGTGAGGGTGCTCTAAAACGAAAAACATCAACAATGCAGGGTTCAAGCATGTTAATCCTAGTCTTACATACACCAAGCATAGGCATTAAAATCAAGTAGACCTAGCTAGTCTTTCAAGTGGCATATATGGTCTCTCAACCCTATCAAGCTCAAACATCAACACCCATATCATGCAACAATACTTTATGCCACAATCACATATCACCATCATATATCACAATACATGAACAAGTTTAATTGGCCACTTTAATTACCCCGATTGTGCGGATATAAACCTTAACAACACTTTACCTCGGTGGGATTTCACTCATCACCGGACCTTGCATGTACGGGATTCCACTCATCGCCACATGCCCTACGGATGGGATTCCACTCATCATCCCGTAGAAATAAATAAAAGCTTTCGGTGGAATGTTACATCACCGTACTCCTCCTTGATGACTTAACGCCATCAAGGCCACGTACGTTTTGACTCAATTTGTGTGCACACTATCCTAATGATCGATCATTTACAACCGGTAATTATTTAGTGCCAATTATCATCACCAATCACATACCATCAACACACTCATGCTCAACACATATATCTACATCATGATATATATACACATGCACCATATAATCACAAGTACAAGAGTATAGTCATTAGGCACATTAGCATTTAAGGAAAACAAGACTAAATTAACTACTTAGATTATAAAGAAGTGGCCTACCAAGCACACTTTACACACACACTACTCATGCTCGAACCAAACTTTAAAACAAGTTAAGACCACTCACCGCCCTTCCTTAGCAATTCGAACCAATCCTCCTACGAACCCGGATTCGGTCCCAAAGCCTCCTCAACGTTTCCTCTTGCTTCTAGTCAAACAAAACACATACATTACTTCCAAAATCAATGCTAAACCAACCATCAACTTGCTTTGCAAACACAACCCAATTTCCACAAATTCCCCAAACCACATAACATCTCAAAAACCCAATTTTCGTACTCCAACAACCATTGGCTGAAATACCCATTTCCAAGCATCCAAATGACTTCCTAAACATCCCAAATCACCCTCCTAACATAGGTAAACCATCAGCCCTTCAATTTCAACATTAAACCCACCAAAAACCCAAGTTTTCATACTTTAAGATTTGCCCTAAGGACCCACTACGAAATTTCATCCAAAATCAACCAAATTAATATATGTTGTGTATTTCATTATGCTTAAACAAAACCCCAACACAATTCATCAAAACAAATTGAAAAACCCCCCATTAAAACCCAAATTTCAACATAAACCCTAATTTCCAAAACTCTATATTTTTGAAATCCAAGACCATAGATAAGTAGAGAATAAAGAGGAGGTTAAGAAAAAATATTTACCTTTTAATTTGGTGTTGAAATCGAGTGGCAAAATCAATGGAATAGTAGCTAGGGTTTTGGGAGAGTTTGAAAATGGGGGAGAGGGGTTTGAAGTTGGGAAAGGGAGGATGAGAAAGAAGATGACAACTTTTTCCTTAAAGTTGTCTTGCTTTATTTAAAATTTGGGTAAATCACAACATAGGTCCCTCCCTTCATTTTAAAGCTCAATTTGGTCATTATTTGTAGTTGAATTGTTTTAATTAAATTTTTATTTGACTCGAACTAAAACTCGGTTAACTCCTAGGCCCAAGACACGGGTGTTACAGGTTTTGCAATATAATTGTATTGAAAAGCTCCTAATCAATTATTTGAACTCTTAAAATTTAATACAAACTTGTTTTGTGGGCCTTTTTGTAGAGGTTTCGGACGAGCGTGTCTAAATGGGACATACAATGGACCCGTTGGAATTTTAACTGTGTAAAAAGTACAAAAATTGAGGTTTTGCTATATAATTGTGTTGAAAAGCTCCTAATCATTTATTTGAACTTCTAAAGATTGATTAAAACTTGTTTTGCGGTCCTATTTGTAGAGGTTTCAAACGAGCGGGTCTAAATAGGCCTTACAATGGACCCGTTGGAATTTTAACTGAGTAAAAAGTACATAAATTGAAGTTTTGCAATATAATTGTGTTGAAAAGCTCCTAATCAATTATTTGAACTCCTAAAATTTGATTAAAACTTGTTTTGCGGTCCTTTTTGTAGATTTTTCGGACGAGCATATCTAAATAGGCCTTACAATGGACATGTTGGAATTTTAACTGAGTAAAAGGTAAAGTAAAAAGTATAGAAATTGAGGTTTTGCAATATAATTGTGTTGAAAAGCTCCTAATAAAACATTTGAACTACTAAAATTTGATTAAAACTTGTTTTGCGGTCTTTTTTCTTGAGGTTTCGGACGAGCGGGTCTAAATGGGCCTTTTAAGGGACCCGTTGGAATTTTAACTGTGCAAAAAGTACAGAAATTGAGGTTTTGCATTATAAATGTGGTTAAAATCTCCTAATCAATTATTTGAACTCCTAAATTTTGATTAAAAGTTGTTTTGTCGTCTAATTTGTCAGGGTTTTGGACGAGCGGGTCTAAATAGGCCTTACAATGGACCCGTTGGAATTTTAACTAAGTAAAAAGTACAAAAATTGAGGTTTTGCAATATAATTGTGTTGAAAAGCTCCTAATCAATTATTTGAACTCTTAAATTTTGATTAAAACTTGTTTTGCGGTCCTATTTGTAGAGGTTTTAGACGAGCGGGTCTAGATGGGCCTTACAATGGACTCGTTGGAATTTTAACCGAGTAAAAAATACAGAAATTGAGGTCTTGCAATATAATTATGTTGAAAAGCTCCTAATAAATTATTTGAACTCTTAAAATTTGATTAATACTTGTTTCACAGTCCTCTACGTAGAGGTTTCGGCTGATCGGGTCTAAATTGGCCTTACAATGCACCCGTTGGAATTTTAACTGAGTAAAAGTACAGAAATTGAATTTTTGAAATATAATTGTGTTGAAAAGCTTCTAATCAATTATTCGAACTTCTAAAGTTTTATTAAAACTTGTTTTGTTGTCCTATTTGTAGAGGTTTCGGACGAGCGAGTCTAAATAGGCCTTACAATGGACCCGTTGGAATTTTAACTAAATAAAAAGTACATAAATTGAAGTTTTGCAATATTATTGTGTTGAAAAGCTCCTAATAAATTATTTTAACTCCTAAATTATGATTAAAAATTGTTTTACGGTCCTCTTTGTCGAGGTTTCGGACGAGCGGGTCGAAATGGGCCTTTCAATGGACCCGTTGGAATTTTAACTGAGTAAAAAGTATAGAAATTGATGTTTTGCAATATAATTGTGTTGAGAAGCTCCTAAAAAATTATTTGAACTCCTAAAATTTGATTAAAACTTGTTTTGTGGTCCTTTTTGTCGAGGTTTCGGACGAGTAGGTCTAAATGGGCATTTTAATGGACCCGTTGCAATTTTAACTGTGTAAAAAGTAGAGAAATTGAGGTTTTGAAATATAATTGTGTTGAAAATCTCCTAATCGATTATTTGAACTCCTAAAATTTGATTAAAACTTGTTTTGCTTTCCTTTTTGTAGAGGTTTCGGACGAGCGGGCCTTAATAGGCCTTTCAATGGACACATTGGAATTTTAAGTGAGTAAAAAGTACCGAAATTGAGGTTTTGCAATATAATTGTGTTGAAAAGCTAGTAATAAATTATTTAAACTCCTAAAATGTAACACCCCAATTTTGAGCTTAAAAGTTTTAGGTTTGAACCGGACCGGTCGGATTTTCGGTTCTAATATAAAAGGTGATTTTTAGGAAAGCCTAGTTCGGGTTGCATTAAAAATACGGAAAAATGTCTTAAAATCCTCTTTTATTATATATAAGAGAAAGGTGAAATCAATTTTACAAAATGAGGTTTGGAAGAGTGACATTTTGGGTTAGTGACCAAAATGTAATTTTTGAAAATTGGGTGACTGTTTTAAAAAGGATTGAAACTTTGAATCTTTAAGGAGCTATTTACCCAAAAGAGTTTCTCCAGATTTTTCTGAATATTAAAGGATTAATTAATGGTTTAAAATAAAAGTAAAAGGGAGGAAAAGATATTTTTGGCATTTTCAACTAACTTTTCCAAA
The DNA here is from genome assembly GCA_958450335.1 of Hibiscus tridactylites. Lineage (NCBI taxonomy): Eukaryota > Viridiplantae > Streptophyta > Magnoliopsida > Malvales > Malvaceae > Hibiscus > Hibiscus tridactylites. Next base: position 48,475,397 of record OY288265.1, on the reverse strand, counting down.
TTTCCATTTTCCTTTTCTCTCATCTTTTCTCTCAAACCAAACACATTCTCCAGCACATTTTTCCCTCTGATTTTGACATCCAAATATGAGATTTCAATCCTCTTTTGATCTCTAATCATCTCTTCAACTAAACCTTAGCATTTGCTTATTGGATTTTTAAGAATCTTGGTTCCAAAAAGGGAGAAACTCAAGTTTAGAGGTATGAACGTCCTTCTCCTCTAAATTCTCAGTTCTTTACTGAAATTCCCAAGTTCTCAATCCTTGATTTGTGTTTTATTAAAGGTTTTACAATTGTGTTCTTGATCTTGGCTTTAAAATGCAAGATTTGGTTAATTTTGATGAATTTTCGTATGATCTGATTGGGCATTGTTTTGAGATGTCTTTTTGATGTTAAATGAATGTATAATTGATGAGAAATTAAGGTTTAATTAATGCAATCCCGGATAGGTTGAATTTCCTAAGTTTAGCTTGTGTTCTTGGTTGTTTTTGGAGTGATCTTGATGGTCTGTTATAGCTGGAGGTATAAGGACGTGTTTGGGATCATTTTGAATGTTAATTGATGTTTGTAAATGGTTAGAAGTGATGGATCTTGGCTGGGTTAAGTTTTGGAAGTGTTTGGAGGTGATTTCGATTGTGTTTGGTAGTCGAAATATTGGATTTGTGTAGAGCAGCGAGTTGAGTTGTGTTGCTTGTGCTTTTAATGCATTATGATGCATTAATCCTCTATTGTTGTGTGCTTTAAACAGGGGAGATTGATCCGTGAGCTTTAGAGGTGGTGTGGAAGGCTTCGGATGCTTGGAAGGCTTGTTGGCTAGCCTTGTTTTGTGTATCGGTGAGTGAAGTTGGGTTTTCAGCTTTAAAATCAAGGTTTGAAGGTTTTGGGGGCTTAGTTTAAGTCTAAACAACTTAGCTAAGCTCAAGAGTAAGTAAATGGAATTTCTCTCATGGTTTGAGTTATGAATTGGTTTTTGAAGCACTTGTGATTGTTGGATGCAATGCATGTGATTTGCATGTTTTAAATTCTGTTTTGAAAGCATATTTTAGCATGGTTTAATGCTGGTTTTGAAAGCCATGTGTGAAGGATGCTCAAGGTAAAAGATCCTTGGTTTTGTACATTGGAATTGTGGAATTGATGCATAGTGTTGCATGTTGTTTAATGGCTTTGTGTAATGCTTCAAGAACAGTGGATTGATGATGGTAAATGTTGGTTTTTGCATTTTGGTTATGCTTGTAAAACATTGGATTAATGAGGTAAGATGGTTATATTGGCAAGTGATGTAAGTGGTTCTTGGTTACTTAAATCGAATATAGTTAGCCGGCTATAGGATTGGGTGCACCGTGAATAAAGTCGCCTTGGATGTGGAGTGGTTAAGTGTGAACCGGTAACTCCATCCAAGTACACTAACGAGATGGTTAAGAACACCATGGTGGTTAAAATTCCATGGGTGGGTTTTGTGTTAAGGTCGTAATGGTGGTTGAAATTCCATTTGAGGACCTTGTGTAAGCAAAGGTTATAATGGTGGTTGAAATTCCATTTGAGGACCTTGTGCTTGTTAAGATCACAATGGTGGTGTAAAGTCCATGTGTGGATCTTGTGAAGTTTGTCCCAGATCTCGTTAGTGATGTTATACAACTACCAATGGATGATGCTAAGGTTATATGGTGGTTAAAATTCCATATAGGGACCTTGTGCATGTTAAGGTCATATGGTGGTTAAAATTCCATATGAGGATCTTGTGAGTGTTAAGGTTATATGGTGGTTAAAATTCCATATGAGAACCTTGTGAATGTTAAGGCCATATGGTGGTTAAAATTCCATATGAGGGCCTTGTGTATGGTAAGGTCAAATGGTGGTTAAAATTCCATTTGGGGACCTTGAGATTGGTAGTGTGTATGAAGCGTAAGGACAACGCTTGTGATCCGCGTATCCGATTGGTTGTTGAGTTGAGAAGTGGATATGGTTTATCACTTGGAAGCCAATATAATGTTCTTGATTATAATGAAGCATGAGATGCTTGAAATGATGCATGGTTGCATGAGAAGTGCGTAATGCTTTTTGAATGCATGTATTACTTGTTAGCTCGTACAAGTGTTTATTATCTATTGATAATGGTGCATGAGTGCATGAAATCTCTTTAGTGCATTGAAGTCTTGTGAAGGCTTGTTAAAAAGGCATGTAATGCAAATGTTGAGTTTATGGTTCATATGTTGCATTTGTTCAATGCATGTGGTTAATCGAATGAACAAGTGATTTTTAAAGGTTTCTTGCTTTGAAATGATTTTCAAGAATGAGAAAAGTATGATGTGAAGTGGAAATGTTTTCCAAAGATCTTGCATTTAACCTTGCATATGATGTTCATGCATGGATTGGTTAAATAGATGGTTTTGCAAGTTTGTGCTTTAAAAAGGATTACTTAGCTTTCTAAGCTAAGGGTTGGTGTTCATGTTTGAGAAATGCATGATGTTAAGCATGTTGTTGAAAAGGGTTTTCAAACATTGCTTTGGCTTATCGAATCGAGTTTGCTTTTAAAAAGTGGTTTTTATGACTCGCTGCATTGATGGTGTTTTGGTTTTGAGCTTTCCTCACTAAGCATTATATGCTTACGCTCCTTTTTGTCCATCAATACAGATATTGAAGTTGGAACAGCGAGAAGCAAGGGATTCAAGGGGAACTCCACTTGAGATGTATGTCTCGGTGAATAGCTATAGATAATAAAGGCAATGGGGGATGAATCTCTTATGTTGATGTTTAATGGTATTGTATATGATTGGACAAGATTGGTTTTATGTTATTGATAATGTTAGAACATGTAATTGGCCTTTATGAGGTGGTGTTTGACATAATGATGCTTGAATGGTTTGCTAAGTAGGAAGCATGCCTATAGAATTGGGGATTTTCATAATTGATGCCATGTTGATGATTGGTTGACGCAATTATGTTCCTTGATTGTTGAATGACTTGCTGGTAAAGTTTGGTTGCATTTGAAGCATGTTTGATGGGTCGATTGTATGATAAACCAGCAATTTTTCTACAATCTGGGCAACCTGTTTCGGAACAGGTGTTACCGTATCGGAACGGGGGCCTGAAATGGCCTGGGCGTTCCGAAACGGAAGGCACTGTTCCGGAACGGATTGGCTACTGCCAGGCCCTGTTTCGGTACCAGTTTCGGAACGGTCCCGCGTTTCGGAACGAGTCTTCCCTGTTCCGAAACACTCGACCGTTGGGCACTGAAATTGATGGTTTAATGTTTTGAAACCTTTGCGTTTTGGTCATGAACCTTGTTGTTGCAATTGGATGAGTTTGAGATGTCCGTTTGAGCTGAAATTTGGCAGTGAAGCATGAAACATGACTAATTTCATATTGTTAACTTTAATTTGGGTTAAGTCTTTATAATTTTCAGAATTTACAATTTGGTCCCTAAAGTTATAATTTGTACAATTGAGTCCCTGAATGATCTGCGATTGTTATGATCTTTGAGTATGCTATTCTTTTGAACATGTCTAGGGTTAATGTGCATCTAGATAAGTTTTAAAAAAAGGGTCGTTAATCAAGGTTGACTTTCGGGTTGACTTTGATTTTCCCCGTGTAATCTTCTTAATTCGGGTCAACCGTCTAGGCCGGGTTAAGGGGGTTACATTTGGTGGTATCAGAGCTAAGTTGTGAATGCTTGGGGAAATGGTAAGTTGTTGTAATATGTGTTTGATGTTTATTCTGATGTGTGGTTAAAAGTCGGTTGGAATGCGTGTTTTTGAGCGAATTGTTGATGTTTTTGTCATGCTTTTTGGTTATGAATCTTCATTGAGCTAATGTGGATTTGTGCTGATGTTATGCTGGTGTTGTGAGCTGATTTTATGAATGATGAAAGTGTGATGGGTATGGTATGTTGATATTATGCTGTTGCGAGTGAATGTTGTTTGTTGAAAGCATGATCGAATATGTTGTTTGATATGCTTGATGTTGTGATATCCGTGTTTTATTGACTGTTATGTCATGAAAAAGGGGAGAATTTGGGATACCCATTGCCTTATTATTATAGCTATTGTGTTATATTGGAATTGGAGTCTTGAATCCTTGCTTACAGCTGGTCTGATCGATTTGTTTGTTTTGTTATGATTGTTTGCTGTTAATAGCATGGTGAAATCGATGGAAGAATGGCAGTTAGTTGAGATGGTTGCTGCTTTAGGGCAGGTTGTTAAGGCGTGGAATTCACCTTTTAGTGGAGGTGTTTTGTCTCAGTCTTCTGTGCCTGGTGTTGAGGTATTGAGACAGGAGGAAGAAGTTGGTTCTGTGATGGAGAGTTCATCACCAATTGTTCAAGAGGTGTTGGGAACATCTCTAGCTGTGGCGAAAGTGAGGCCTATAGATGTGCTGGCTGTGGGATGTGCGGGTTTGTCGAAACAACGTTTACATGATCTGGGAGTTGTGGAGTATCATGGTTCGTCACCTGAGATGTTTGAGGCTTGGTTAGCCAGTGTAGTTCTGATTTTGGATCAGGAAGGTTGTGATTATGCCTGTAAGCTGGGAAGTGTGGTTTCATTGATGCTGGAGGACGCTTGTGCCTGGTGGACATCTGTGGCGGTGGCATCGCACATCCACGACATTGATTGGGACTTCTTTGTGTCTGCCTTTTATGGAAGGTATCTTGGAGAGAAATTCCCAATGGTTAAGCAATGTAAGGGTGTGGTTTCTGTTTATGAAGGTGGGAAAGGTTTAAGCAAGAAAGTTGTGGGTGGAGTGGATGCTCAATTACCGGTGTGTGGCCGTTGTGGAAGACGCCATGTTGGAGGTTATTGGGGGCGCAGGTGCTTGTTGGAACTGTGGTTCTAAAGAGCATGTGAAGCGAGATTGTCCTCAAGTGGTGAAATCTGCTTCGGTGGTGGCAGAAGGGTCTCTGAAGGGTCGTGGGCACGACCGAGACAAAGTTCGAAGGTGGCAAGAAGAGCAGAAGGTGGTGAGGAGCTTGGAAAATGGAATCTGCTGGAATTGTGGGTCTGTTGGACATATGAGACGTAATTGTTTGAAGTCGGCTCGGGGAAGTTAGGGTTCTTTACCGCAGGGAGGTGGTGATGACCTTAGTGTGTTAGCTGATGCCGCAGCGGTGCAGCTGGAGAATGATGGTTCTGCGAGGAAGAGAGCTCGTCTGTTGAAGCTCTGGGGCAGTGAGGTGTTTTCAGGTAACCTTGTTAAGTAACCTTTGCTCTAGTATCTTAATTTGGTTTCAGTTGGTATTTCCTTGCGTAGAGGGTATGGTCTCGTTGCTAGTATGTTGGAGTAGTTGGTGTTGTTTAGAAAACAACTTTAGCGTGAAGAGGGCATTATTGAGTATCTTGTGGATAATGGGTTGCTAGGATGATGGAGTTGGTCAAGTTAGAAGTGAGATAAGAGGTTGTTTTTGGGCGGACTCTGAGGATGTTATTGGAGGGTGTGAACCGACATACATGCACAGTTAAAATCATTCGTTATATGCTATATTATATATGTACTGGTCCATGCATACATGTGGCATGACATTAGGGGTTTTGCATACATGTACATCAGGCATTGATAGGGCATATTGGTGACCATGCATACGAACGTTCACACTCGCTAATAACTAATCGAGTCTGTTAGTGTTGTGATAGAGTTAGGTTGGATGATGGGTTTTTAGAGGTTGTTTTGGTGCTAGGAGAATGTTAGAAGTTGTGGAGGGTGTTAAGCGAGCTGTTAGTAATAGTGAGTGCGGTGTAGCATGTTGGTAGAAAGAAAGTGTTTGGCGCTTAATGAGCTTAGTGGTGTGGTGGTGAGGAGATTACCGGTTGAAGTTAGAATCGGTCAGGTGGCTTTGAATAACAAGTAGAAGTGGTAGTTCCTTGGAGTTAAGTGATGTTGCAGGTTAGTGGATGTGTTCCAGAGTGCTGAGGTAACTTGGCATTGATGTTGTAGTAGAAGGGTTGTTTATGTAGGTGAGGGTTCGTAGCAACCTTTGAGGAGTTGAGAAGAGGTTGTGTTGAGGGTTGTAGAAAAGGGTTAGCCTGGGGGAATAGGAGTTTCGTAACCTAAATATGTATGTATAGGTTGGTCGATGTTCTAGTAAGGCAAGTGTTGTAGTCAAGCTTGAAGTGGAAAGGCAATGTAAGATCAAAGGCCATTGCTGGTTGGACGAGTTCTTGTGAGAAGTGGTTGGCTGGTTGTGATTAAGTAAATTTCGTCTGAAGACAATTGGTGGTGCGTGGAACGGCTGGCGGAGTCAAGGTTGAGGTTTTGTGATGTGATTTTCGGATGTTGGGTGAGTAGTCCTGGTGAGTCGTTATGGTAATGATAGTGGCGGATGTGAAGGAATATCAGCAATACGTTGAGAAGTTTGGGTAAGCAGTTGATGCTTAAGAATTTTTGCTTGTTGTGAAAATCTCTGAAAGAGGTTGAGTAGTTTTGCAAGGAGTTTTGGAAGCAGTGAAGGTTGTGGGTTACATGGTGGCTGAACTGGATTGGTTGGTGTCACTGTGTGAACAAGTTTTGGGAATTATGAGTTAAGGTGGTGTATGCTGTAAAAGTTGGAGGTTCTTCAGGTTGTTGTTGGGGCTATGTGCAGTTCGGAAGTGTGGAAGGTTAAGGTGTGGTTAACATTTGAGTGTTCTGGAATTCGTGAATATTTTGTGGTGGTGTTGAGTTTGGGTGGAGTTTTGTGAGGAGAGTGTTCAGTGGTAGTTAAGTCTCCTGTGTTGCCTTGTATGTTGCTTTGAGAAGTTTGGTTGTTCTCTTTTCGCCAGTTGAAACTTCGAGGACGAAATTTCTTAAGGGGGGGGGGGAGAGTTGTAACACCCTAATTTTGGGCTTAGAAGTTTTGGGTTTGAACCGGACCGGTCGGATTTTCGATTCGAATATAAAAGGTGATTTTTAGAAAAGCCTAGTTCGGGTTGCATTAAAAATACGGAAAAATGTCTTAAAATCCTCTTTTATTATATATAAGAGAAAGGTGAAATCAATTTTACAAAATGAGGTTTGGAAGAGTGACATTTTGGGTTAGTGACCAAAATGTAATTTTTGAAAACTGGGTGACTGTTTTAAAAAGGATTGAAACTTTGAATCTTTAAGGAGCTATTTACCCAAAAGAGTTTCTCCAGATTTTTCTGAATATTAAAGGATTAATTAATGGTTTAAAATAAAAGTAAAAGGGAGGGAAAAATATTTTTGGCATTTTCAACTAACTTTTCCAAATTTCCATTTTCCTTTTCTCTCATCTTTTCTCTCAAACCAAACACATTCTCCAGCACATTTTTTCCTCTGATTTTGACATCCAAATATGAGATTTCAATCCTCTTTTGATCTCTAATCATCTCTTCAACTAAACCTTAGCATTTGCTTATTGGATTTTCAAGAATCTTGGTTCCAAAAAGGGAGAAACTCAAGTTTAGAGGTATGAACGTCCTTCTCCTCTAAATTCTCAGTTCTTTACTGAAATTCCCAAGTTCTCAATCCTTGATTTGTGTTTTATTAAAGGTTTTACAATTGTGTTCTTGATCTTGGCTTTAAAATGCAAGATTTGGTTAATTTTGATGAATTTTCGTATGATCTGATTGGGCATTGTTTTGAGATGTCTTTTTGATGTTAAATGAATGTATAATTGATGAGAAATTGAGGTTTAATTAATGCAATCCCGGATAAGTTGAATTTCCTAAGTTTAGCTTGTGTTCTTGGTTGTTTTTGGAGTGATCTTGATGGTCTGTTATAGCTGGAGGTATAAGGACGAGTTTGGGATCATTTTGAATGTTAATTGATGTTTGTAAATGGTTAGAAGTGATGGATCTTGGCTGGGTTAAGTTTTGGAAGTGTTTGGAGGTGATTTCAGTTGTGTTTGGTAGCCGAAATGTTGGATTTGTGTAGAGCAGCGAGTTGAGTTGTGTTGCTGGTGCTTTTAATGCATTAATCCTCTGTTGTTGTGTGCTTGAAACAGGGGAGATTGATCCGTGAGCTTTAGAGGTGGTGTGGAAGGCTTCGGATGCTTGGAAGGCTTGTTGGCTAGCCTTGTTTTGTGTATCGGTGAGTGAAGTTGGGTTTTCAGCTTTAAAACCAAGGTTTGAAGGTTTTGGGGGCTTAGTTTAAGTCTAAACAACTTAGCTAAGCTCAAGAGTAAGTAAATGGAATTTCTCTCATGGTTTGAGTTATGAATTGGTTTTTGAAGCACTTGTGATTGTTGGACGCAATGCATGTGATTTGCATGTTTTAAATTCTGTTTTGAAAGCATATTTTAGCATGGTTTAATGCTGGTTTTGAAAGCCATGTGTGAAGGATGCTCAAGGTAATAGATCCTTGGTTTTGTACATTGGAATTGTGGAATTGATGCATAGTGTTGCATGTTGTTAAATGGCTTTGTGTAATGCTTCAAGAACAGTGGATTGATGATGGTAAATGTTGGTTTTTGCATTTTGGTTATGCTTGTAAAACATTGGATTAATGAGGTAAGATGGTTATATTGGCAAGTGATGTAAGTGGTTCTTGGTTACTTAAATCGGATATAGTTAGCCGGCTATAGGATTGGGTGCACCGTGAATAAAGTCGCCTTGGATGTGGAGTGGTTAAGTGTGAACCGGTAACTCCATCCAAGTACACTAACGAGATGGTTAAGAACACCATGGTGGTTAAAATTCCATGTGTGGGTTTTGTGTTAAAGTCGTAATGGTGGACGAAATTCCATTTGAGGACCTTGTGTAAGCAAAGGTTATAATGGTGGTTGAAATTCCATTTGAGGACCTTGTGCTTGTTAAGATCACAATGGTGGTGTAAAGTCCATGTGTGGATCTTGTGAAGTTTGTCCCGGATCTCGTTAGTGATGTTATACAACTACCAATGGTTGATGCTAAGGTTATATTGTGGTTAAAATTCCATATAGGGACCTTGTGCATGTTAAGGTCATATGGTGGTTAAAATTCCATATGAGGATCTTGTGAGTGTTAAGGTTATATGGTGGTTAAAATTCCATATGAGAACCTTGTGAATGTTAAGGCCATATGGTGGTTAAAATTCCATATGAGGGCCTTGTGTATGGTAAGGTCAAATGGTGGTTAAAATTCCATTTGGGGACCTTGAGATTGGTAGTGTGTATGAAGCGTAGGGACAACGCTTGTGATCCGCGTATCCGATTGGTTGTTGAGTTGAGAAGTGGATATGGTTTATCACTTGGAAGCCAATATAATGTTCTTGATTATAATGAAGCATGAGATGCTTGAAATGATGCATGGTTGCATGAGAAGTGCGTAATGCTTTTTGAATGCATGTATTACTTGTTAGCTCGTACAAGTGTTTATTATCTATTGATAATGGTGCATGAGTGCATGAAATCTCTTTAGTGCATTGAAGTCTTGTGAAGGCTTGTTAAAAAGGCATGTAATGCAAATGTTGAGTTTATGGTTCATATGTTGCATTTGTTCAATGCATGTGGTTAATCGAATGAACAAGTGATTTTTAAAGGTTTCTTGCTTTGAAATGATTTTCAAGAATGAGAAAAGTATGATGTGAAGTGGAAATGTTTTCCAAAGATCTTATATTTAACCTTGCATATGATGTTCATGCATGGATTGGTTAAATAGATGGTTTTGCAAGTTTGTGCTTTAAAAAGGATTACTTAGCTTTCTAAGCTAAGGGTTGGTGTTCATGTTTGAGAAATGCATGATGTTAAGCATGTTGTTGAAAAGGGTTTTCAAACATTGCTTTGGCTTATCGAATCGAGTTTGCTTTTAAAAAGTGGTTTTTATGACTCGCTGCATTGATGATGTTTTAGTTTTGAGCTTTCCTCACTAAGCATTATGTGCTTACGCTCCTTTTTGTCCATCAATGCAGATATTGAAGTTGGAACAACGAGAAGCAAGGGATTCAAGGGGAACTCCACTTGAGATGTATGTCTCGGTTAATAGTTATAGATAATAAAGGCAATGGGGGATGAATATCTTATGTTGATGTTTAATGGTATTGTATATGATTGGACAATATTGGTTTTATGTTGTTGATAATGTTGGAACATGTAATTGGCCTTTATGAGGTGGTTTTGACATATTGATGCTTGAATGGTTTGCTAAGTAGGAAGCATGCCTATAGAATTGGGGATTTTCATAATTGATGCCATGTTGATGATTGGTTGACGCAATTATGTTCCTTGATTGTTGAATGACTTGCTGGTAAAGTTTGGTTGCATTTGAAGCATGTTTGATGGGTCGATTGTATGATAAACCAGCAATTTTTCTGCAATCTGGGCAACCTGTTTCGGAACAGGTGTTACCGTATCGGAACGGGGGCCTGAAATGGCCTGGGCGTTCCGAAACGGAAGGCACTGTTCCGGAACGGATTGGCTACTGCCAGGCCCTGTTACGGTACCAGTTTCGGAACGGTCCCGCATTTCGGAACGGGTCTTCCCTGTTCCGAAACACTCGACCGTTGGGCACTGAAATTGATGGTTTAATGTTTTGAAACCTTTGCGTTTTGGTCCTGAACCTTGTTGTTGCAATTGGATGAGTTTGAGATGTCCGTTTGAGCTGAAATTTGGCAGTGAAGCATGAAACATGACTAATTTCATATTGGTAACTTTAATTTGGGTTAAGTCTTTATAATTTTCAGAATTTACAATTTGGTCACTAAAGTTATAATTTGTACAATTGAGTCCCTGAATGATCTGCGATTGTTATGATCTTTGAGTATGCTGTTCTTGTGAACATGTCTAGGGTTAATGTGCATCTAGATAAGTTTAAAAAAAAGGGTCGTTAATCAAGGTTGACTTTGATTTTACCTGTGTAATCTTCTTAATTCGGGTCAACCGTCTAGGCCGGGTTAAGGGGGTTACATAAAATTTGATTAAAACTTGTTTTGTGGTCGTTTTTGTAGAGGTTTCGGACGAGCGGGTTGAAATGGGCCTTTCAATGGACCCGTTGGAATTTTAACTGAGTAAAAAGTATAGGAATTGAGGTTTCGCAATATAATTGTGTTGAAAATCTCCTAATAAATGGGACTTTCAATGGATCCGTTGGAATTTTAACTTAGTACAAAGTATAAAGAACGAGGCTTTGCAATATAATTGTGTTGAAAAGCTCCTAATCAATTCTTTTAACTCCTAAAATTTGATTAAAACTTATTTTGCGGTCCTTTTTGTAGAGGATTCGGATGAGCGGGTTGAAATGGGCCTTTCATTGGACCAGTTGGAATTTTAACTTAGCAAAAAAGTACAGAAATTTAGGTTTTTCAATATAATTGTGTTTAAAAGCTCCTAATCAATTATTTGAACTTCTAAATTTTGATTAAAACTTGTTTTGCGGTCCTTTTTATCGAGGTTTCCGACGAGAGGGTCGAAATGGGGCTTTCAATGGACCCGTTGGATATTTAACTGAGTAAAAAGTACAAAAATTGAGGTTTTGCAATTTAATTGTGTTGAAAAGCTCCTAATCAATTATTTGAACTCCTAAAAATTTGATTAAAACATGTTTTGCAGTCCTTTTTGTAGAGGTTTCGGATGAGCGTGTCTAAATGGGCCTTACAATGGACCCGTTGGAATTTTAACTGCGTAAAAAGTACTAAAATTGAGGTTTTGCAATATAATTGTGTTGAAAATATCCTAATCAATTATATGAACACCTAAAATTTGATTAAAACTTGTTTTGCGGTCCTTTTGGTCGAGGTTTCGGACGAGCAAGTCGAAATGGGCCTTTTAATGGACCCATTGGAATTTTAACTGTGTAAAAAGTACAAAAATTGAGGTTTTTCAATATAAATGTGTTGAAAATCTCCTAAAAAATTATATGAACACCTAAATTTTGATTAAAACTTGTTTTCCAGTCCTTTTGGTAGAAGTTTCGGACGAGCGGGTCTAAATGGTCCTTACAATGGACCCGTTAAAATTTTAACTGAATAAAAAGTACAGAAATTTAGGTTTTTCATTATAATTGTGTTTAAAAGCTCCTAATCAATTATTTGAACTCCTAAACTTTGATTAAAACTTGTTTTAGGGTCCTTTTGTAGAGGTTTCGGACGAGCAGGTCTAAATGGGCCTTTCAATGGAACCGTTGGAATTTTAACTAATTAAAAAGAACATAAATCGAGGTTTTGCAATATAATTGTGTTGAAAAGCTCCTAATGAATTATTTGAACTCGTAAATTTTGATTAAAACTTGTTTTGCGGTCCTTTTGGTCGAGGTTTCGGACGAGCAGGTCGAAATGGGCCTTTTAATGGACCCGTTGGAATTTTAAATGTGTAAAAAGTACAAAAATTGAAGTTTTGCAATATAATTGTGTTGAAAATCTCCTAATCAATTATATGAACGCCTAAAATTTGATTAAAACTTGTTTTACAGTCCTTTTTGTTGAACTTTCGGACGAGCGGGTCCAAATGGTCCTTACAATGGACCCGTTGGAATTTTAACTGAGTAAAAAGTACAAAAATTAAAAATTTGCAATATAATTGTGTTGAAAAGCTATTAATAAATTATTTGAACTCCTTCATTTTGATTAAAACTTGTTTTGCGGTCCTTTTTATCGAGGTTTCGGACGAGCATGTCTAAATGGGCCATTCAATGGTCCCGTTGAAATTTTAACTTAGTAAAGAGTATAGAAATTGAGGTTTTGCAATATAATTGTATTGGAAAGCTCCTAATCAATTATTTGAACTCCTAAAATTTAATTTAAACTTGTTTTGCGCTCCTTTTATAGAGGTTTTGGACGAGCAGGTCGAAATGGTCCCTTCAATGGACCCGTTGGAATTTTAATTGAGTAAAAAGTACAGAAATTTAGGTTTTGCAATATAATTGTGTTGAAAAGCTCCTAATCAATTATTTGAACTCTTAAATTTTGATAACACTTGTTTTGCAGTCCTTTTTGTACAGGTTTAAGATGAGAAGGTCGAAATAGGCCTTTCACTGTACCTCTTGGAATTTTAACTGAGTGAAAAGTAAATAAATTGAGGTTTTGAAATATAATTGTGTTGAAAAGCTCCTAATAAATTATTTGAACTCCTAAATTTTGATTAAAACTTTTTTACGATCCTTTTTATCGAGGTTTCGGACGAGGGGTCGAAATGGGGCTTTCAATGGACCTGTTGCATATTTAACTGAGTAAAAAGTACAAAAATTGAGGTTTTGCAATATAATTGTGTTGAAAAGCTCCTAATCAATTATTTGAACTCCTAAAAATTTGATTAAAACATGTTTTGCAGTCCTTTTGGTAGAGGTTTCGGATGAGCGGGTCTAAATGGGCGTTACAATGGACCCGTTGAAATTTTAACTGCGTAAAAAGTACAAAAATTGAGGTTTTGCAACATAATTGTGTTGAAAATATCCTAATCAATTATATGAGCACCTAAATTTTGATTAAAACTTGTTTTGCAATCCTTTTTGTAGAGATTTCGGACGAGCGGGTCTAAATTGGTCTTACAATGGACCCGTTGGAAATTTAACTGACTAAAAAGTACAAAAATTGAGGTTTTGTAATATAATTGTGTTGAAAAGATCCTAATCAACTATTTGAACTCTTAAAGTTTGATTAAAATTTGTTTTGCGGTCCTATTTGTAGAGGTTTCGGACGAGCGAGTCGAAATGGGCCTTACAATGGACCCGTTGGAATTTCAACTGAATAAAAAGTACAAAAATAGAGGTTTTGCAATATTATTGTGTTGAAAAGCTCCTAATCAATTATTTGAACTCTTAAAATTTGATTAGTACTTGTTTTGCGGTCCTCTTTGTCGAGGTTTCGGACGAGCAAGTCGAAATGAGCCTTTCAATGGACCCGTTGGAATTTTAACTGAGTAAAAAGTACAAAAATTGAGGTTTTGCAATATAATTGTGTTGAAAATATCCTAATCAATTATATGAACACCTAAAATTTGATTTAAACTTGTTTTGCGGTCCTTTTGGTCAAGGTTTCAGACGAGTAGGTCGAAATGGGCCTTTTAATGGACCCTTTGGAATTTTAACTATGTAAAAAGTACAAAAATTGAGGTTTTGCAATATAATTGTGTTGAAAAGCTCCTAATCAATTATTTGAACTCCTAAAAATTTGATTAAAACATGTTTTGCAGTCCTTTTTGTAGACGTTTCGGATGAACGGGTCTAAATGGGCCTTATAATGGACCCGTTGGAATTTTAACTGCGTAAAAAGTACAAAAATTGAAGTTTTGCAATATTATTGTGTTGAAAAGCTTCTAATCAATTATTCGAACTCCTAAAGTTTTATTAAAACTTGTTTTGCGGTCCTATTTGTAGAGGTTTCGGACGAGCGAGTCTAAATAGGCCTTACAATGTTCCCGTTGGAATTTTAACTAAATAAAAAGTACATAAATTGAAGTTTTGCAATATTATTGTGTTGGAAAGCTCCTAATCAATTATTTGAACTCCTAAATATTGATTAAAAATTGTTTTACGGTCCTCTTTGTCGAGGTTTCGGACGAGCGGGTCGAAATGGGCCTTTCAATGGACCAGTTGGAATTTTAATTGAGTAAAAAGTACAAAAATTGAGGTTTTGCAATATAATTGTGTTGAAAAGCTCCTTATCAATAATTTGAACTCCTAAAGTTTGATTAAAACTTGTTTTGTGTTCCTTTTTGTCGATGTTTCGGACGAGCAAGTCTAAATGGACCTTTCAATGGACCCGTTGGAATTTTAACTGAGTAAAAAGTACAAAAATTGAGGTTTTGCAATATAATTGTGTTGAAAATATCCTAATCAATTATATGAACACCTAAAATTTGATTAAAACTTGTTTTGCGGTCCTTTTGGTCGAGGTTTCGGACGAGCAGGTCGAAATGGGCCTTTTAATAGACCCTTTGGAATTTTAACCGTGTAAAAAGTAAAAAAATTGAGGTTTTGCAATATAATTGTGTTGAAAAGCTCCTAATCAATTATTTAAACTCCTAAAAATTTGATTAAAACCTGTTTTGCAGTCCTTTTTGTAGAGGTTTCGGATGAGCGGGTCTAAATGGGCCTTACAATGGACTCGTTGGAATTTTAACTGCGTAAAAAGTACAAAAATTGAGGTTTTGCAATATTATTCGGTTGAAAAGCTTCTAATCAATTATTTGAACTCCTAAAGTTTGATTAAAACTTGTTTTGCGGTCCTATTTGTAGAGGTTTCGGACGAGCGATTCTAAATAGGCCTTACAATGGACCCGTTGGAATTTTAACTGAATAAAAGTACAGAAATTGAGGTTTTGAAATATTATTGTGTTGGAAAGCTCCTAATCAATTATTTGAAGTCCTAAATTTTGATTAAAACTTGTTTTACGGTCCTCTTTGTCGAGGTTTCGGACAAGCGGGTCGAAATGGGCCTTTCAATGGACCCGTTAGAATTTTAACTGAGTAAAAAGTACAAAAATTGAGGTTTTGCAATATAATTGTGTTGAAAAGCTCCTAATCAATTATTTGAACTCCTAAAATTTTATTAAAACTTGTTTTGCGGTCCTTTTTGTCGATGTTTCGGACGAGCAAGTCTAAATGGGCTTTTCAATGGACCCGTTGGAATTTTAACTGAGTAAAAAGTACAAAATTGAGGTTTTGCAATATAATTGTGTTGAAAACATCCTAATCAATTATATGAACACCTAAGATTTGATTAAAACTTGTTTTGCGGTCCTTTTGGTCGAGGTTTCGGACGAGCAGGTCGAAATGGGCCTTTTAATGGACCCTTAAGGAATTTTAACTGTGTAAAAAGTACAAAAATTGAGGTTTTGCAATATAATTGTGTTGAAAATCTCCTAATAAATTATATGAACACCTAATATTTGATTAAAACTTGTTTTCTAGTCCTTTTTGTAGAAGTTTCGGACGAGCTGGTCGAAATGGGCCTTTCAATGGACCCGTTGAAATTTTAACTGAGTAAAAAGTACAAAAATTGAGGTTTTGCAATATTATTGTGTTGGAGAGCTCCTAATCAATTATTTGAACTCCTAAATTTTGATTAAAACTTGTTTTTCAGTCCTTTTTGTAGAAGTTTCGGACGAGCGGGTCGAAATGGGCCTTTCAATAGACCCGTTGGAATTTTAACTGTATAAAAAGTACAGAAATTGAGGTTTTGCAATATTATAGTGTTGGAAAGCTCCTAATCAATTACTTGAACTCCTAAATTTTGATTAAAACTTGTTTTACGGTCCTCTTTGTCGAGGTTTCGGACGAGCGGGTCGAAAGTGGCCTTTCAATGGACCCGTTGGAATTTTAACTGAGTAAAAAGTACAAAAATTGAAGTTTTGCAATATAATTGTGTTGAAAAGCTCCTATTCAATTATTTGAACTCCTAAAATTTGATTAAAACTTTTTTTGCGATCCTTTTTATTGAGGTTTAGGATGATAGGGTCGAAATGGGGCTTTCAATGGACCCGTTGGATATTTAACTGAGTAAAAAGTACAAAAATTTAGGTTTTGCAATATAATTGTGTTGAAAAGCACCTAATCAATTATTTGAACTCCTAAAAATTTGATTAAAACATGTTTTGCAGTCCTTTTGGTAGAGGTTTCGGATGAGCGGGTCTAAACATGCCTTACAATGGACCCGTTGGAATTTTAACTGCGTAAAAACTACAAAAATTGAGGTTTTGCAACATAATTGTGTTGTAAATCTCCTAATCAATTATATGAGCACCTAAAATTTGATTAAAAATTGTTTTGCAATCCTTTTTGTAGAGGTTTCGGACGAGCGGGTCTAAAAGGGTCTTACAATGGAGCCGTTGGACTTTTAACTGAGTAAAAAGTACAAAAATTGAGGTTTTGCAATAAAATTGTGTTGAAAAGATCCTAATCAATTATTTTAACTCCTAAAGTTTGATTAAAACTTGTTTTGCGGTCCTATTTGTAGAGGTTTCGGATGAGCGAGTCGAAATGGGCCTTACAATAGACCCGTTGGAATTTTAACTGAATAAAAAGTACAAAAATTGAGGTTTTTCAATATTATTGTGTTGAAAAGCTCCTAATCAATTATTTGATCTCCTAAAATTTGATTAAAACTTGTTTTGCGGTCTTCTTTGTCGAGGTTTCGGACGAACAAGTCGAAATGGGCCTTTCAATGGACCCGTTGGAATTTTAACTGAGTAAAAAGTACAAAAATTGAGGTTTTGCAATATAATTGTGTTGAAAATATCCTAATCAATTATATGAACACTTAAAATTTGATTAAAACTTGTTTTGCGGTCCTTTTGGTCGAGGTTTCGGACGAGCAGGTCGAAATGGGCATTTTAATGGACCCTTTGGAATTTTAACTATGTAAAAAGTACAAAAATTGAGTTTTTTCAATATAATTGTGTTGAAAAGCTCCTAATAAATTATTTGAACTCCTAAAAATTTGATTAAAACATGTTTTGCAGTCCTTCTTGTAGACGTTTCGGATGAACGAGTCTAAATGGGCCTTACAATGGACCCTTTGGAATTTTAACTGCGTAAAAAGTACAAAAATTGAGGTTTTGCAATATTATTGTTTTGAAAAGCTTCTAATCAATTATTTGAACTCCTAAAGTTTTATTAAAACTTGTTTTGCGGTCCTATTTGTAGAGGTTTCGGACGGGCGAGTCTAAATAGGCCTTACAATGGACCCGTTGGAATTTTAACTAAATAAAAAGTACAGAAATTGAAGTTTTGCAATATTATTGTGTTGTAGATATCCTAATCAATAATATGAACACCTAAAATTTGATTAAAACTTGTTTTAAATATCCTAATCAATAATATGAACACCTAAAATTTTAACTAAGTAAAAAGTACAAAAATTAGGTTTTGCAATATAATTGTGTTGTAAATATCCTAATCAATAATATGAACACCTAAAATTTGATTAAAACTTGTTTTGCGGTCCTTTTGGTCGAGGTTTCGGACGAGCAGATCGAGATGGGCCTTTTAATAGACCCTTTGGAATTTTAACTATGTAAAAAGTAAAAAAATTGAGGTTTTGTAATATAATTTTGTTGAAAAGCTCCTAATCAATTATTTAAACTCCTAAAAATTTGATTAAAACATGTTTTGCAGTATTTTTTGTAGAGGTTTCGGATGAGTGGGTCTAAATGGGCCTTACAATGGACCCGTTGGAATTTTAACTGCGTAAAAAGTACAAAAATTGAGATTTTGCAATATTATTGTGTTGAAAAGCTTCTAATCAATTATTTGAACTCCTAAAGTTTGATTAAAACTTGTTTTGCGGTCCTATTTGTAGAGGTTTCGGACGAGCGAGTCTAAATAGGCCTTACAATGGACCCGTTGGAATTTTAACAGAATAAAAAGTACAGAAATTGAGGTTTTGCAATATTATTGTGTTGGAAAGCTCCTAATCAATTATTTGAACTCCTAAAATTTGATTAAAACTTGTTTTACGGTCCTCTTTGTCGAGGTTTCGGACGAGCGGGTCGAAATGGACCTTTCAATGGACCCGTTGGAATTTTAACTGAGTAAAAAGTACAAAAATTGAGGTTTTGCAATATAATTGTGTTGAAAATCTCTTATTCAATTATATGAACACCTAAAATTTGATTAAAACTTGATTTCCAGTCCTTTTTGTAGAAGTTTCGAACAAGCTGGTCGAAATGGGCCTTTCAATGGACCCGTTGGAATTTTAACTGAATAAAAAGTACATAAATTGAGGTTTTGCAATATTATTGTGTTGAAAAGCTCCTAATCAATTATTTGAACTCCTAAATTTTAATTAAAACTTGTTTTACGGTCCTCTTTGTCGAGGTTTCGGACGAGCAGGTCGAAATGGGCCTTTTAATGGACCCTTTGGAATTTTAACTATGTAAAAAGTACAAAAATTGAGGTTTTGCAATATAATTGTGTTGAAAAGATCCTAATCAATTATTTGAACTCCTAAAAATTTGATTAAAACATGTTTTGTAGTCCTTTTTATAGACGTTTCGGATGAGCGGGTCGAAATTGGCCTTTCAATGGACCCGTTGGAATTTTAACTGAGTAAAAAGTACAAAAATTGAGGTTTTGCAATATAATTGTGTTGAAAAGCTCCTAATCAATTATTTGAACTCCTAAAACTTGATTAAAACTTGTTTTGCGGTCCTTTTTATCGAGGTTTAGGACAAGAGGGTCGAAATGGGGCTTTCAATGGACCCGTTGGATATTTAACTGAGTAAAAAGTACAATAATTTAGGTTTTGCAATATAAATGTGTTGAAAAGCTCCTAATCAAATATTTGAACTCCTAAAAATTTGATTAAAACATGTTTTGCAGTCCTTTTTGTTGAGGTTTCGGATGAGCGGGTCTGAATGGGCCTTACAAT
Source organism: Hibiscus tridactylites (assembly GCA_958450335.1). Taxonomy (NCBI): domain Eukaryota; kingdom Viridiplantae; phylum Streptophyta; class Magnoliopsida; order Malvales; family Malvaceae; genus Hibiscus; species Hibiscus tridactylites. The sequence goes on along the minus strand of OY288265.1, from coordinate 48,456,190 downwards.
GGACTCGTTGGAATTTTAACTGTGTAAAAAGTACAAAAATTGAGGTTTTGCAATATTATTATGTTGAAAAGATTCTAATCAATTATTTGAACTCCTAAAGTTTGATTAAAACTTGTTTTGCGGTCCTATTTGTAGAGGTTTCGGACAAGCGAGTCTAAATAGGCCTTACAATGGACCGATTGGAATTTTAACTAAGTAAAAAGTACAGAAATTAAGGTTTTGCAATATTATTGTGTTGGAAAGCTCCTAATGAATTATTTGAACTCCTAAATTTTGATTAAAACTTGTTGGAAAGCTCCTAATCAATTATTTGAACTCCTAAAAATTTGATTAAAACATGTTTTGCAGTCCTTTTTGTAGAGGTTTCGGATGAGCGGGTCTGAATGGGCCTTAAAATGGACCCGTTGGAATTTTAACTGAGTAAAAAGTACAAAAATTGAGGTTTTGCAATATAATTGTGTTGAAAAGCTCCTAATCAATTATTTGAACTCCTAAAATTTGATTAAAACTTTTTTTGCGGTCCTTTTTGTCGATGTATCGGACGAGCAAGTCTAAATGGGCCTTTTAATGGACCTGTTGGAATTTTAACTGAGTAAAAAGTAAAAAAAAATTGAGGTTTTGCAATATAATTGCGTTGAAAATATCCTAATCAATTATATGATCGCCTAAAATTTGATTAAAACTTGTTTTGCGGTCCTTTTGGTCGAGGTTTCGGACGAGCAGGTCGAAATGGCCCTTTTAATGGACCCTTTGGAATTTTAACTGTGTAAAAAGTACACAAATTGAGGTTTTGCAATATAATTGTATTGAAAATATCCTAATCAATTATATGAACACCTAAAATTTGATTAAAACTTGTTTTCCAGTCCTTTTTGTAGAAGTTTCGGACGAGCGAGTGTAAATGGTCCTTACAATGGACCCGTTAGACTTTTAACTGAGTAAAAAGTACAAAAATTAAGGTTTTGCAATATAATTGTGTTGAAAAGCTCCTAATACATTATTTGAACTCCTAAAATTTGATTAAAACTTGTTTTGCGGTCCTTTTTTATCGAGGTTTCGGACGAGCATGTCTAAATGGGCCATTCAATGGCCCCGTTGGAATTTTAACTTAGTAAAGAGTATAAAAATTGAGGTTTTGCAATATAATTGTATTAAAAAGCTCCTAATCAATTATTTGAACTCCTAAAATTTAATTTAAACTTGTTTTGCGGTCCTTTTTGTAGAGGTTTCGGACGAGTAGGTCGAAATGGTCCCTTCATTGGACCAGTTGGAATTTTAATTGAGTAAAAAGTACAGAAATTGTGGTTTTGCAATATAATTGTGTTAAAAAGCTCCTAATCAATTATTTGAACTCTTAAATTTCGATAAAACTTGTTTTGCGGTCCTTTTTGTACAAGTTTCGGATGAGAAGGTCCAAATAGGCCTTTCACTGTACCTCTTGGAATTTTAACTGAGTAAAAAGTAAATAAATTGTGGTTTTGCAATATAATTGTGTTGAAAATCTCCTAATAAATTAATTGAACTCCTAAATTTCGATTAAAACTTGTTTTGCGGTCCTTTTTATCGAGGTTGAGGATGAGATGGTCGAAATGGGGCTTTCAATGGACTCGTTGGATATTTAACTGAGTAAAAAGTACAATAATTTAGGTTTTGCAATATAATTGTGTTGAAAAGCTCCTAAACAATTATTTGAGCTCCTAAAAATTTGATTAAAACATGTTTTGCAGTCTTTTTTGTAGAGGTTTCAGACGAGCGGGTCTGAATGAGCCTTACAATGGACCCGTTGGAATTTTAACTACGTAAAAAGCACAAAAATTGAGGTTTTGCAATATTATTGTGTTGAAAAGCTTCTAATCAATTATTTGAACTCCTAAAGTTTGATTAAAACTTGTTTTGCTGTCCTATTTGTAGAGGTTTCGGACGAGCGGGTCTAAATAGGCCTTACAATGGACCCGTTGGAATTTTAACTGAATAAAAAGTACAGAAATTGAGTTTTTGCAATATTATTGTGTTGGAAAGCTCCTAATGAATTATTTGAACCCCTAAATATTGATTAAAACTTGTTTTACGGTCCTCTTTGTCGAGGCTTCGGACGAGCGGGTCGAAATGGGCCTTTCAATGGACCCGTTGGAATTTTAACTGAGTAAAAAGTACAAAAATTGAGGTTTTGCAATATAATTGTGTTTAAAAGAACCTAATAAATTATTTGAACTCCTAATATTTGATTAAAACTTGTTTTGCGGTCCTTTTTGTCGATGTTTCGGACGAGCAAGTCTAAATGGGCCTTTCAATGGTCCCGTTGGAATTTTAACTGAGTAAAAAGTACAAAAATTGAGGTTTTGCAATATAATTGTGTTGAAAATATCCTAATCAATTATATGAACACCTAAAATTTGATTAAATCTTGTTTTGCGGTCCTTTTGGTCGAGGTTTCGGACGAGCAGGTCGAAATGGGCCTTTTAATGGACCCTTTGGAATTTAAATTGTGTAAAAAGTACAAATATTGATGTTTTGCAATATAATTGTGTTGAAAATCTCCTAATCAATTATTCGAACTCCAAAAAATTTGACTAAAACATGTTTTGCAGTCCTTTTTGTAGAGGTTTCGGATGAGCGGGTCTAAATGGGCCTTACAATGGACCCGTTGGAATTTTAACTTCGTAAAAAGTACAAAAATTGAGGTTTTGCAATATTATTGTGTTGAAATGCTTCTAATCAATTATTTGAACTCCTAAAGTTTGATTAAAACTTGTTTTGCGGTCCTATTTGTAGATGTTTCGGACAAGCGAGTCTAAATAGGCTTTACAATGGACCGGTTGGAATTTTAACTAAGTAAAAAGTACAGAAATTGAGGTTTTGCAATATTATTGTGTTGGAAAGCTCCTAATAAATTATTTGAACTCCTAAATTTTGATTAAAACTTGTTTTACGGTCCTCTTTGTCGAGGTTTCGGACGAGCGAGTCGAAATGGGCCTTTCAATGGACCCGTTGGAATTTTAACTGAGTAAAAAGTACAAAAATATAGGTTTTGCAATATAATTGTGTTGAAAAGCTCCTAATCAATTATTTGAACTCCTAAAATTTGATTAAAACTTTTTTTGCGGTCCTTTTTGTCGATGTATCAGACGAGCAAGTCTAAATGGTCCTTTCAATGGACCTGTTGGAATTTTAACTGAGTAAAAAGTACAAAAATTAAGGTTTTGCAATATAATTTTGTTGAAAATATCTTAATCAATTATATGAACACCTAAAATTTGATTAAATCTTATTTTGCGGTCCTTTTGGTCGAGGTTTCGGACGAGCAGGTCGAAATGGGCCTTTTAATGGACCCTTTGGAATTTTAATTGTGTAAAAAGTACAAAAATTGAGGTTTTGCAATATAATTGTGTTGAAAATCTCCTAATCAATTATTTGAACTCCTAAAAATTTGGTTAAAACATGTTTTGCAGTCCTTTTTGTAGAAGTTTCGGACGAGCGCGTCTAAATAGGCCTTACAATAGACCCGTTGGAATTTTAACTGCGTAAAAAGTACAAAAATTGAGGTTTTACAATATTATTGTGTTGAAAAGCTTTTAATCAATTATATGATCTCCAACAATTTGATTAAAACTTGTTTTGTGGTCCTTTTGTAGAGGTTTTAGACGAGCATGTCTAAATAGGCCTTACAATAGACCCGTTGGAATTTTAACTGAATAAAAAGTACAGAAATTGAGGTTTTGCAATATTATTGTGTTGGAAAGCTCCTAATCAATTATTTGAACTCCTAAATTTTGATTAAAACTTGTTTTACGGTCCTCTTTGTCGAGGTTTCGGACGAGCGGGTCGAAATGGGCCTTTCAATGGTCCCGTTGGAATTTTAACTGAGTAAAAAGTACAAAAATTGAGGTTTTGCATTGTAATTGTGTTGAAAAGCTCTTAATCAATTATTTGAACTCCTAAAATTTGATTAAAACTTGTTTTGCGGTCCTTTTTGTCGATGTTTCGGACGAGCAAGTCTAAATGGGCCTTTCAATGGAGCCGTTGGAATTTCAACTGTGTAAAAAATACAAAAAATGAGGTTTTGCAATATAATTGTGTTGAAAATCTCCTAATCAATTATATGAACACCTAGAATTTGATTAAAACTTGTTTCCCAATCCTTTTTGTAGAAGTTTTGGACGAGCCGGTCTAAATGGTCCTTACAATGGACCCGTTGGAATTTTAACTGAGTAAAAAGTACAAATATAAAGGTTTTGCAATATAATTGTGTTGAAAAGCTCCTAATAAATTATTTGAACTCCTAAAATTTAAATAAAACTTGTTTTGCGGTCATTTTTATCGAGGTTTCGGACGAGCATGTCTAAATGGGCCTTTCAATGTCCCCGTTGGAATTTTAACTTAGTAAAGAGTATAAAAATTGAGGTTTTGCAATATAATTGTATTGAAAAGCTCCTAATCAATTATTTGAACTCCTAAAATTTAATTTAAACTTGTTTTGCGGTCCTTTTTGTAGAGGTTTCGGACGAGCAGGTCGAAATGGTCCCTTCAATGGACCCGTTGGAATTTTAATTGAGTAAAAAGTACAGAAATTGAGGTTTTGCAATATAATTGTGTTGAAAAGCTACTAATCAATTATTTGAACTCTTAAATTTTGATAAAACTTGTTTTGTGGTCCTTTTTGTACATGTTTCGGATGAGAAGGTCGAAATAGGCCTTTCACTGTACCTATTGGAATTTTAACTGAGTAAAAAGTAAATAAATTGAGGTTTTGCAATATAATTGTGTTGAAAATCTCCTAATAAATCATTTGAACTCCTAAATTTTGATTAAAACTTGTTTTTCGGTCTTTTTTATCGAGGTTTAGGACGAGAGGGTCGAACCGGGGCTTTCAATGGACCCGTTGGATTTTTAACTGAGTAAAAAGTACAAAAATATAGGTTTTGCAATATAATTGTGTTGAAAAGCTCCTAATCAATTATTTGAACTCCTAAAATTTGATTAAAACTTTTTTTGCGGTCCTTTTTGTCGATGTATCAGACGAGCAAGTCTAAATGGTCCTTTCAATGGACCTGTTGGAATTTTAACTGAGTAAAAAGTACAAAAATTAAGGTTTTGCAATATAATTGTGTTGAAAATATCTTAATCAATTATATGAACACCTAAAATTTGATTAAATCTTATTTTGCGGTCCTTTTGGTCGAGGTTTCGGCCGAGCAGGTCGAAATGGGCCTTTTAATGGACCCTTTGGAATTTTAATTGTGTAAAAAGTACAAAAATTGAGGTTTTGCAATATAATTGTGTTGAAAATCTCCTAATCAATTATTTGAACTCCTAAAAATTTGGTTAAAACATGTTTTGCAGTCCTTTTGTAGAAGTTTCGGACGAGCGCGTCTAAATAGGCCTTACAATAGACCCGTTGGAATTTTAACTGCGTAAAAAGTACAAAAATTGAGGTTTTACAATATTATTGTGTTGAAAAGCTTTTAATCAATTATATGATCTCCAACAATTTGATTAAAACTTGTTTTGTGGTCCTTTTGTAGAGGTTTTAGACGAGCATGTCTAAATAGGCCTTACAATAGACCCGTTGGAATTTTAACTGAATAAAAAGTACAGAAATTGAGGTTTTGCAATATTATTGTGTTGGAAAGCTCCTAATCAATTATTTGAACTCCTAAATTTTGATTAAAACTTGTTTTACGGTCCTCTTTGTCGAGGTTTCGAACGAGCGGGTCGAAATGGGCCTTTCAATGGTCCCGTTGGAATTTTAACTGAGTAAAAAGTACAAAAATTGAGGTTTTGCATTGTAATTGTGTTGAAAAGCTCTTAATCAATTATTTGAACTCCTAAAATTTGATTAAAACTTGTTTTGCGGTCCTTTTTGTCGATGTTTCGGACGAGCAAGTCTAAATGGGCCTTTCAATGGAGCCGTTGGAATTTCAACTGTGTAAAAAGTACAAAAAATGAGGTTTTGCAATATAATTGTGTTGAAAATCTCCTAATCAATTATATGAACACCTAGAATTTGATTAAAACTTGTTTCCCAATCCTTTTTGTAGAAGTTTTGGACGAGCGGGTCTAAATGGTCCTTACAATGGACCCGTTGGAATTTTAACTGAGTAAAAAGTACAAATATAATGGTTTTGCAATATAATTGTGTTGAAAAGCTCCTAATCAATTATTTGAACTCCTAAAATTTGATTAAAACTTTTTTTGCGGTCCTTTTTGTCGATGTATCAGACGAGCAAGTCTAAATGGTCCTTTCAATGGACCTGTTGGAATTTTAACTGAGTAAAAAGTACAAAAATTAAGGTTTTGCAATATAATTGTGTTGAAAATATCTTAATCAATTATATGAACACCTAAAATTTGATTAAATCTTATTTTGCGGTCCTTTTGGTCGAGGTTTCGGACGAGCAGGTCGAAATGGGCCTTTTAATGGACCCTTTGGAATTTTAATTGTGTAAAAAGTACAAAAATTGAGGTTTTGCAATATAATTGTGTTGAAAATCTCCTAATCAATTATTTGAACTCCTAAAAATTTGGTTAAAACATGTTTTGCAGTCCTTTTTGTAGAAGTTTCGGACGAGCGCGTCTAAATAGGCCTTACAATAGACCCGTTGGAATTTTAACTGCGTAAAAAGTACAAAAATTGAGGTTTTACAATATTATTGTGTTGAAAAGCTTTTAATCAATTATATGATCTCCAACAATTTGATTAAAACTTGTTTTGTGGTCCTTTTGTAGAGGTTTTAGACGAGCATGTCTAAATAGGCCTTACAATAGACCCGTTGGAATTTTAACTGAATAAAAAGTACAGAAATTGAGGTTTTGCAATATTATTGTGTTGGAAAGCTCCTAATCAATTATTTGAACTCCTAAATTTTGATTAAAACTTGTTTTACGGTCCTCTTTGTCGAGGTTTCGGACGAGCGGGTCGAAATGGGCCTTTCAATGGTCCCGTTGGAATTTTAACTGAGTAAAAAGTACAAAAATTGAGGTTTTGCATTGTAATTGTGTTGAAAAGCTCTTAATCAATTATTTGAACTCCTAAAATTTGATTAAAACTTGTTTTGCGGTCCTTTTTGTCGATGTTTCGGACGAGCAAGTCTAAATGGGCCTTTCAATGGAGCCGTTGGAATTTCAACTGTGTAAAAAAATACAAAAAATGAGGTTTTGCAATATAATTGTGTTGAAAATCTCCTAATCAATTATATGAACACCTAGAATTTGATTAAAACTTGTTTCCCAATCCTTTTTGTAGAAGTTTTGGACGAGCCGGTCTAAATGGTCCTTACAATGGACCCGTTGGAATTTTAACTGAGTAAAAAGTACAAATATAAAGGTTTTGCAATATAATTGTGTTGAAAAGCTCCTAATAAATTATTTGAACTCCTAAAATTTAAATAAAACTTGTTTTGCGGTCATTTTTATCGAGGTTTCGGACGAGCATGTCTAAATGGGCCTTTCAATGTCCCCGTTGGAATTTTAACTTAGTAAAGAGTATAAAAATTGAGGTTTTGCAATATAATTGTATTGAAAAGCTCCTAATCAATTATTTGAACTCCTAAAATTTTAATTTAAACTTGTTTTGCGGTCCTTTTTGTAGAGGTTTCGGACGAGCAGGTCGAAATGGTCCCTTCAATGGACCCGTTGGAATTTTAATTGAGTAAAAAGTACAGAAATTGAGGTTTTGCAATATAATTGTGTTGAAAAGCTACTAATCAATTATTTGAACTCTTAAATTTTGATAAAACTTGTTTTGGTCCTTTTTGTACATGTTTCGGATGAGAAGGTCGAAATAGGCCTTTCACTGTACCTATTGGAATTTTAACTGAGTAAAAAGTAAATAAATTGAGGTTTTGCAATATAATTGTGTTGAAAATCTCCTAATAAATCATTTGAACTCCTAAATTTTGATTAAAACTTGTTTTTCGGTCTTTTTTATCGAGGTTTAGGACGAGAGGGTCGAACCGGGGCTTTCAATGGACCCGTTGGATTTTTAACTGAGTAAAAAGTACAAAAATATAGGTTTTGCAATATAATTGTGTTGAAAAGCTCCTAATCAATTATTTGAACTCCTAAAATTTGATTAAAACTTTTTTTGCGGTCCTTTTTGTCGATGTATCAGACGAGCAAGTCTAAATGGTCCTTTCAATGGACCTGTTGGAATTTTAACTGAGTAAAAAGTACAAAAATTAAGGTTTTGCAATATAATTGTGTTGAAAATATCTTAATCAATTATATGAACACCTAAAATTTGATTAAATCTTATTTTGCGGTCCTTTTGGTCGAGGTTTCGGCCGAGCAGGTCGAAATGGGCCTTTTAATGGACCCTTTGGAATTTTAATTGTGTAAAAAGTACAAAAATTGAGGTTTTGCAATATAATTGTGTTGAAAATCTCCTAATCAATTATTTGAACTCCTAAAAATTTGGTTAAAACATGTTTTGCAGTCCTTTTGTAGAAGTTTCGGACGAGCGCGTCTAAATAGGCCTTACAATAGACCCGTTGGAATTTTAACTGCGTAAAAAGTACAAAAATTGAGGTTTTACAATATTATTGTGTTGAAAAGCTTTTAATCAATTATATGATCTCCAACAATTTGATTAAAACTTGTTTTGTGGTCCTTTTGTAGAGGTTTTAGACGAGCATGTCTAAATAGGCCTTACAATAGACCCGTTGGAATTTTAACTGAATAAAAAGTACAGAAATTGAGGTTTTGCAATATTATTGTGTTGGAAAGCTCCTAATCAATTATTTGAACTCCTAAATTTTGATTAAAACTTGTTTTACGGTCCTCTTTGTCGAGGTTTCGGACGAGCGGGTCGAAATGGGCCTTTCAATGGACCCGTTGGAATTTTAACTGAGTAAAAAGTACAAAAATTGAGGTTTTGCATTGTAATTGTGTTGAAAAGCTCTTAATCAATTATTTGAACTCCTAAAATTTGATTAAAACTTGTTTTGCGGTCCTTTTTGTCGATGTTTCGGACGAGCAAGTCTAAATGGGCCTTTCAATGGAGCCGTTGGAATTTCAACTGTGTAAAAAGTACAAAAAATGAGGTTTTGCAATATAATTGTGTTGAAAATCTCCTAATCAATTATATGAACACCTAGAATTTGATTAAAACTTGTTTCCCAATCCTTTTTGTAGAAGTTTTGGACGAGCGGGTCTAAATGGTCCTTACAATGGACCCGTTGGAATTTTAACTGAGTAAAAAGTACAAATATAATGGTTTTGCAATATAATTGTGTTGAAAAGCTCCTAATAAATTATTTGAACTCCTAAAATTTGATTAAAACTTGTTTTGCGGTCCTTTTTATCGAGGTTTCAGACGAGCATGTCTAAATGGGCCTTTCAATGTCCCCGTTGGAATTTTAACTTAGTAAAGAGTATAAAAATTGAGGTTTTGCAATATAATTGTATTGAAAAGCTCCTAATCAATTATTTGAACTCCTAAAATTTAATTTAAACTTGTTTTGCGGTCCTTTTTGTAGAGGTTTCGGACGAGCAGGTCGAAATGGTCCCTTCAATGGACCCGTTGGAATTTTAATTGAGTAAAAAGTACAGAAATTGAGGTTTTGCAATATAATTGTGTTGAAAAGCTACTAATCAATTATTTGAACTCTTAAATTTTGATAAAACTTGTTTTGCGGTCCTTTTTGTACATGTTTCGGATGAGAAGGTCGAAATAGGCCTTTCACTGTACCTATTGGAATTTTAACTGAGTAAAAAGTAAATAAATTGAGGTTTTGCAATATAATTGTGTTGAAAATCTCCTAATAAATCATTTGAACTCCTAAATTTTGATTAAAACTTGTTTTGCGGTCCTTTTTATCGAGGTTTAGGACGAGAGGGTCGAACCGGGGCTTTCAATGGACCCGTTGGATTTTTAACTGAGTAAAAAGTACAAAAAATTAGGTTTTGCAATATAATTGTGTTGAAAAGCTCCTAATCAATTATTTGAACTCCTAAAAATTTGATTAAAACATGTTTTGCAGTCCTTTTTGTAGAGGTTTCGGATGAGCGGGTCTGAATGGGCCTTACAATGGACCCGTTGGAATTTTAACTGCGTAAAAACTACAAAAATTGAGGTTTTGCAATATTATTGTGTTGAAAATCTTCTAATCAATTATTTGAACACCTAAAGTTTGATTAAAACTTGTTTTGCGGTCCTATTTGTAGAGGTTTCAGACGAGCAAGTCTAAATAGGCCTTACAATGGACCCGTTGGAATTATAACTGAATAAAAAGTACAGAAATTGAGGTTTTGCAATATTATTGTGTTGGAAAGCTCCTAATCAATTATTTGAACTCCTAAATTTTGATTAAAACTTGTTTTACGGTCCTCTTTGTCGAGGTTTCGGACGAGCGGGTCGAATTGGGCCTTTCAATGGACCCGTTGGAATTTTAACTGAGTAAAAAGTACAAATATTGAGGTTTTGCAATATAATTGTGTTGAAAAGCTCCTAATCAATTATTTGAACTCCTAAAATTTGATTAAAACTTGTTTTGCGGTCATTTTTGTCGATGTTTCGGACGAGCAAGTCTAAATGGGCCTTTCAATGGACCCGTTGGAATTTTAACTGAGTAAAAAGTACAAAAATTGAGGTTTTGCAATATAATTGTGTTGAAAATATCCTAATCAATTATATGAACACCTACAATTTGATTAAAACTTGTTTTACGGTCCTTTTGGTTAAGGTTTCGGACGAGCAGGTCGAAATGGGCCTTTTAATGGACCCTTTGGAATTTTAACTGTGTAAAAAGTACAAAAAATGAGGTTTTGCAATATAATTGTGTTGAAAATCTCCTAATCAATTATATGAACACCTAGAATTTGATTAAAACTTGTTTCCCAATCCTTTTTGTAGAAGTTTTGGACGAGCGGGTCTAAATGGTCCTTACAATGGACCCGTTGGAATTTTAACTGAGTAAAAAGTACAAATATAAAGGTTTTGCAATATAATTGTGTTGAAAAGCTCCTAATAAATTATTTGAACTCCTAAAATTTGATTAAAATTTGTTTTGCGGTCCTTTTTATCGAGGTTTCGGACGAGCATGTCTAAATGGGCCTTTCAATGTCCCCGTTTGAATTTTAACTCAGTAAAGAGTATAAAAATTGAGGTTTTGCAATATAATTGTGTTGAAAAGCTCCTAATCAATTATTTGAACTCCTAAAATTTAATTTAAACTTGTTTTGCGGTCCTTTTTGTAGAGGTTTCGGACGAGCAGGTCGAAATGGTCCCTTCAATGAACCTATTGGAATTTTAATTGAGTAAAAAGTACAGAAATTGAGGTTTTGCAATATAATTGTGTTGAAAAGCTACTAATCAATTATTTGAACTCTTAAATTTTGATAAAACTTGTTTTGCGGTCCTTTTTGTACAGGTTTCGAATGAGAAGGTCGAAATAGGCCTTTCACTGTACCTCTTGGAATTTTAACTGAGTAAAAAGTAAATAAATTGAGGTTTTGCAATATAATTGTGTTGAAAATCTCCTAATAAATCATTTGAACTCCTAAATTTTGATTAAAACTTGTTTTGCGGTCCTTTTTATCGAGGTTTAGGACGAGAGGGTCGAAACGGGGCTTTCAATGGACCCGTTGGATTTTTAACTGAGTAAAAAGTACAAAAAATTAGGTTTTGCAATATAATTGTGTTGAAAAGCTCCTAATCAATTATTTGAACTCCTAAAAATTTGATTAAAACATGTTTTGCAGTCCTTTTTGTAGAGGTTTCAGATGAGCGGGTCTGAATGGGCCTTACAATGGACCCGTTGGAATTTTAACTGCGTAAAAACTACAAAAATTGAGGTTTTGCAATATTATTGTGTTGAAAATCTTCTAATCAATTATTTGAACACCTAAAGTTTGATTAAAACTTGTTTTGCGGTCCTATTTGTAGAGGTTTCAGACGAGCGGGTCTAAGTAGGCCTTTCAATGGACCCGTTGGAATTTTAACTGAGTAAAAAGTACAAATATTGAGGTTTTGCAATATAATTGTGTTGAAAAGCTCCTAATAAATTATTTGAACTCCTAAAATTTGATTAAAACTTGTTTTGCGGTCCTTTTTGTCGATGTTTCGGCCGAGCAAGTCTAGATGGGCCTTTCAAAGGACCCGTTGGAATTTTAACTGAGTAAAAAGTACAGAAATTGAGGTTTTGCAACATAATTGTGTTAAAAATCTCCTAATAAATTATATGAGCACCTAAAATTTGATTAAAACTTGTTTTGCAATCCTTTTTGTAGAGGTTTCGGACGAGCGGGTCTAAATGGGTCTTACAATAGAACCGTTAGAATTTTAACTGAGTAAAAAGTACAAAAATTGAGGTTTTGCAATATAATTGTGTTGAAAAGCTCCTAAAAGATTATTTCAACTCCTAAAATTTGATGAAATCTTGTTTTGCAGTCCTATTTGTAGAGGTTTCAGACGAGCGGGTCTAGACGGGCCTTACAATGGACCCGTTGGAATTTTAACTATGTAAAAAGTACAAAAATTGAGGTTTTGCAATATAATTGTGTTGAAAAGCTCCTAATAAAATAGTTGAACTCCTAAATTTTGATTAAAACTTGTTTTGCGGTCCTCTTTGTCTTGGTTTCGGACGAGCATTTCTAAATGGGCCATTCAATGGACCCGTTGGAATATCAACTTAGTAAAAAGTATAAAAATTGAGGTTTCAAAATATAATTGTGTTGAAAAGCTCCTACTAAATTATTTGAACTCCTAGAATTTTATTAAAACTAGTTTTGCTGTCTTTTTTGTCATGGTTTCGGACGAGGATGTCTAAATGGGCCTTTTAATGGACCGGGTTGAATTTTATCTGTGTAAAAAGTACAAAAACAGATTTTTTGCAATATAATTGTGTTGAAAATCTCTGAATCAATAATTTGAACTCCTAAATTTTTATTAGAACTTGTTTTGTGGTCCTATTTGTAGAGGTTTCGGACGAGCGGGTTTAAATAGGCCTTACAATGGATCCGTTGGAATTTTAACTGAGTTAAAAGTACAGAAATTAAGGTTTTGTAATATCATTGTGTTGAGGTTTAAAACTTGTTTTGCGGTACTTTTTGTCGAGGTTTCGGACGAGCGAGTCTAAATTTGCTTTACAATGGACCCGTTGGAACTTTAACTAAGTAAAAAATACAGAAATTGAAGTTTTTCAATATAATTGTGTTGAAAAGCTCCTAATCCATTATTTGAACTCCTAAAGTTTGATTAAAACTTGTTTTGCGGTAGTTTTTGTCGATATTTCGGACGAGCATGTCTAAATGGGACTTTTAATGGACCCGTTGTAATTTTAACTGAGTAAAAAGTATAAAAATTGAGGTGTTGCAATATAATTGTGTTGAAAAGCTCCTAATCAATTATTTGAAATCCTAAGATTTGATTAAAACTTGTTTTGTAATCCTTTTTGTCGAGGTTTCGGACGAGCATGTCTAAATGGGCCTTTTAATGGACCCGTTGGAATTTTAACTGTGTAAAAAGTACAGAAATTGAGATTTTGCAATATAATTGTGTTTAAAAGCTTCTAATCAATTATTTGAACTCCTAAAATTTGATTAAAACTTGTTATGCGGTCCTTTTTGTCGATGTTTCGGACGAGCAAGTCTAAATGAGCCTTTCAATGGACCCGTTGGAATTTTAATTGAGTAAGAAAGTACAGAAATTGAGGTTTTGCAATATAATAGTGTTGAAAATCTCCTAATCGATTATATGAACACCTAAATCTGATTAAAACTTGTTTTACAATCCTTTTTGTGGAGGTTTCAGACCAGCGGGTCTAAATGAGCCTTACAATGGACCCGTTGGAATTTTAACTAAGTAAAAAGTACAAAAATTGAGGTTTTGTAATATAATTGTGTTGAAAAGCTCTTAAACAATTATTTGAACTCCTAAAATTTGATTAAATATTGTTTTGCAGTCCTATTTGTAGAGGTTTCGGACGAGCGGTTCTAGACGAGCTTGACAATGGACCCGTTGTAATTTTAAATTAGTAAAAAGTACAGAAATTGAGGTTTTGCAATATAATTATGTTGAAAAGCTCCAGATCTATTACATGATCTCCTAAAATTTGATTAAAACTTGTTTTGCAGTCCTTTTTGTCGAGGTTTTCGACGAGCGGGTCTAAATGGGCCTTTCAATGGACCCGTTGGAATTTTAACTGAGTAAAAAGTACAAAAATTGAGGTTTTGCAATATAATTGTGCTAAAAAGCTCCTAATAAATTATTTGAACTCCTAAAGTTTGATTAAAACTTGTTTTGGGGTCTTATTTGTATAGGTTTCGGACGAGCGAGTCTAAATGGGCCTTACAATGGACCCGTTGGAATTTTTACTGAGTAAAAAGTACAGAAATTGAGGCGTTGCAATATAATTGTGTTGAAATGCTTCTAATAAATTAGTTGAACTCCTAAAATTTGATTAAAACATGTTTTGCGGTCTTTTTTGTCGAGGTTTCGGACGAGCATGTCTAAATGGGCCATTCAATGGACCCGTTGTAATTTTAACTTAGTAAAAAGTATAAAAATTGAGGCTTTGCAGTATAATTGTGTTGAAAATCTCCTAATCAATTATTTGAACACCTAAAATTTAATTAAACTTGTTTTGCGGTCCTTTTTGTCGAGGTTTCGGACGAGCGGGTCTAAATTGACCTTACAATGGACCCGTTGGAATTTTAACTGAGTAAAAAGTACAGAAATTGAAGTTTTGCAATATAATTGTGTTGTAAAGCTCCTGATCAATTATTTGAACTACTAAAATTTGATTAAAACTTGGTTTGCTGTCCTTTTTGTCGATGTTTCGGACGAGCAAGTCTAAATGGGCCTTTCAATGGACCCGTTGGAATTTTAACTGAGTAAGAAAGTACCGAAATTGAGGTATTGCAATATAATTGTGTTGAAAATCTCCTAATCAATTATATGAACACCTAAATTTGATTAAAACTTGTTTTACAATCCTTTTTGTAGAGGTTTCGGACCAGCTGGTCTAAATGAGCCTTACAATGGACCCGTTGGAATTTTAACTAAGTAAAAAGTACAGAAACTGAGGTTTTGTAATATAATTGTTTTGAAAAGCTCCTATTCAATTACATGAACTCCTAAAATTTGATTAAAACTTGTTTTGCAGACCTTTTTGTCGATGTTTCGGACAAGCAGGTCTAAATATGCCTTTTAATGGACCCGTTGGAATTTTAACTGAGTAAAAAGTACAGAAATTGAGGGTTTTCAATATAATTGTGTTGAAAATCTCCTAATCAATTATTTGAACTCCTAAATTTTGATTAAAATTTTTTTTGCTGTGCTTTTTGTAGATGTTTCGGACGAGCGGGTCGAAATGGGCCTTTCAATGGACCCGTTGGAATTTTAACAGAGTAAAAAGTACAGAAATTGAGGTTTTGCAATATAATTTTTGTTGAAAAGCTCCTAATCGATTATTTAAACTCCTAAAGTTTGATTAAAACATGTTTTGTGGTCCTAATTGTAGAGGTTTCGGACGAGTAGGTCGAAATGGACCTTTCAATGGACCCGTTGGAATTTTAAATTAGTAAAAAGTATAGAAATTGAGGTTTTGCAATATAATTGTGTTGAAAAGCTCCTAATCAATTATTTGAACTCCTAGAGTTTGATTAAAACTTGTTTTGCGGTCCTATTTGTAGAGGTTTCGGACGACCGGGTCGAAATGGGCCTTACAATGGACCCGTTTGAATTCTAACTTAGTAAAAAGTACAGAAATTGACGTTTTGTAATATAATTGTGTTGAAAAGCTCCTAATCAATTATTTGAACTCCTAAAATTTGATCAAAACTATTTTTTGCGGTCCTTTTTGTCGATGTTTCGGACTAGCAGGTCTAAATGGGCCTTTCAATAGACCCGTTGGAATTTTCACTGGGTAAAAAGTACAGAAATCGAGGTTTTGCAATATATTTGGGTTGAAAATCTTCTAATCAATTATTTGAACTCCTAAAATTTGATTAAAACTTGTTTTGCGGTTCTTTTGTCGAGGTTTCGGACGAGCAGGTCTAAATGGGCCTTTTAGAGGAACCGTTGGAATTTTAAATGCGTAAAAAGTATAAAAATAGAGGTTATACAATATAATTGTGTTGAAAAGCTCCTAATCAATTATTTGAACTCCTAAAATTTGATTAAAACTTGTTTTGCGGTCCTTTTTATCGAGGTTTCAAATGAGCGGGTCTAAATGGGACTTTCAATGGACCTGTTGGAATTTTAACTTATCAATAAGTATAGAAATTGAGGTTTTGCAATATAATTGTGTTGAAAAGCTCCTAATCAATTATTTGAACTCCTAGAGTTTGATTAAAACTTGTTTTGCGGTCCTATTTGTAGGGGTTTCGGACGACCGGGTCGAAATGGGCCTTACAATGGACCCGTTGGAATTTTAACTTAGTAAAAAGTACATAAATTGACGTTTTGTAATATAATTATGTTGAAAAGCTCCTAATAAATTTTTTGAACTCCTAAAATTTGATCAAAACTATTTTTTGCGGTCCTTTTTGTCGATGTTTCGGACGAGCAGGTCTAAATGGGCCTTTCAATGGACCCGTTGGTATTTTAACTGGGTAAAAAATACAGAAATCGAGGTTTTTCAATATATTTGTGTTGAAAATCTTCTAATCAATTTTTTGAACTCCTAAAATTTGATTAAAACTTGTTTTGCGGTTCTTTTGTCGAGGTTTCGGACGAGCAGGTCTAAATGGGCCTTTTAGAGGAACCGTTGGAATTTTAAATGCGTAAAAAGTATAAAAATAGAGGTTATACAATATAATTGTGTTGAAAAGCTCCTAATCAATTATTTGAACTCCTAAAATTTGATTAAAACTTGTTTTGCGGTCCTTTTTATCGAGGTTTCAGATGAGCGGGTCTAAATGGGACTTTCAATGGACCTGTTGGAATTTTAACTTATCAATAAGTATAGAAATTGAGGTTTTGTAATATAATTGTGTTGAAAAGCTCCTAATCAATTATTTGAACTCCTAGAGTTTGATTAAAACTTGTTTTGCGGTCCTATTTGTAGAGGTTTCGGACGACCGGGTCGAAATGGGCCTTACAATGGACCCGTTGGAATTTTAACTTAGTAAAAAGTACATAAATTGACGTTTTGTAATATAATTGTGTTAAAAAGCTCCTAATAAATTTTTTGAACTCCTAAAATTTGATCAAAACTATTTTTTGCGGTCCTTTTTGTCGATGTTTCGGACGAGCAGGTCTAAATGGGCCTTTTAATGGACCCGTTGGTATTTTAACTGGGTAAAAAATACAGAAATCGAGGTTTTTCAATATATTTGTGTTGCAAAGCTCCTAATCAATTATTTGTACTCCTAAAATTTGATTAAAACTTTTTTTTGGTCCTATTTGAAGAGGATTCGAACGAGCGGGTCTAAATGGGTCTTTCAATGGACCCATTGGAATTTTAACTGAGTAACAAGTACATAAATTAAGGTTTAGCAATATAATTGTTTTGAAAATCTCTTAATAAATTATTTGAACTCCTAAAATATGAATAAAACTTGTTTTGCGGTCCTTTTTTAAGAGGTTTCGGACGAGAGGGTCGAAATGGGGCTTTCAATGGACCCGTTGAAATTTTAACTGAGTAAAAAGTACAGAAATTGATGTTTTGCAATACAATTGTGTTGAAAAGCTCCTAATCAATTATTTGAACTCCTAAAATTTGATTAAAACTTGTTTTTGCGGTCCTTTTTGTCGATGTTTCGGACGAGCAGGTCTAAATGGGCCTTTCAATGGACCCGTTGGTATTTAAACTAGGTAAAAAGTACTGAAATTGAGGTTTTGCAATATAATTGTGTTGAAAATCTCCTAATCAATTCTTTGAACTCCTAAAATTGGATTATAACTTGTTTTGTGGTCCTTTTTGTCGAGGTTTCAGACGAGCATGTCTAAATGAGATTTTCAATGGACCCGTTGGAATTTTAACTTAGTGAAAAGTATAAAAATTGAGGTTTTGCAAAATAATTGTGTTGAAAATCTCCTAATAAATTATTTGAACTCGTAGAATTTGATTAAAACTTGTTTTGCGGTCCTTTTTGCGAGGTTTCGGACGAGCATGTCGAAATGGGCCTTTCAAAGGACCTATTGGAATTTTAACTGAGTAAAAAAGTACATAAATTGAGGTTTTGCAATATAATTGTGTAAAAAAGCTCCTAATCAATTATTTGAACTCTTAAAATTTGATAAAAACTTGTCTTGCGGTCCTTTTGTAGAAGTTTCGGACGAGCAGGTCTAAATGGGACTTACAATGGACCCGTTGGAATTTTAACTGAGTAAAAAGTACTAAAATTGAGGTTTTGCAATATAATTGTGTTGAAAAGCTCCTAATCAATTATTTGAAATCTCACAATTTGATTAAAACTTGTTTTGCGGTCCTTTTTGTATAGGATTCGGACGGGCGAGTCTAAATGGGCCTTACAATGGACCCATTGGAACTTTAACTTAGTAAAAAGTATAAAAATTAAGGTATTGCAATATAAATGTGTTGAAAAGATCCTAATCAATTATAAGATCTCCTAAAATTTGATTAAAACATGTTTTGCGGTCCATTTTGTAGAAGTTTTGAACGAACGGGTCTAAAAGGGCCTTTACAATGGACCAGTTGGAATTTTAATTGAGTAAAAAGTACAGAAAATGAGGTTTTGCAATATAATTATGTTGAAAAGCTCTTAATCAATTACATGATCTCCTAAAATTTTATTAAAACTTGTTTTGCGGTCCTTTTGTTGAGGTTTTAGAGGAGCGGGTCTAAATGGGCATTATAGTGGACCAGTTTGAATTTTAACTGAGTAAAACGTACAAAAAATGAAGTTTTGCAGTATAATTGTGTTGAGAAGCTTATAATCCATTACATAATCTCCTAAAATTTGATTAAAACTTGTTTTGCGGTCTTTTTTGTAGAAATTTTAGACTAGCAGGTCTAAATGGGCATTAAAATGGACCCGTTGGAATTTTAACTAAGTAAAAACTGTAGAAATTGAGGTTTTGCAGAATAATTGTGTTCGAAAGCTCCTAATAAATTATATAAACTCCTAAAATTTGATTAATATTTGTTTTGCGGTCCTTTTTGTAGAGTTGTCGAACGAACGAGTCTAAATAAGCCTTACAATGGACCCGTTGGAAATTTTATTGATTAAAAAGTACAGTAAATGAGGTTTTGCAATATAATTATGTTGAAAAGCTTATAATCAATTACATGATCTCCTAAAATTTGATTAAAACTTGTTTTACGGTCCTTTTGTAGAGGTTTTAGACGAGCGTGTCTAAATGGGCATTACAATGGACCCATTGGAATTTTAACTGAGTAAAAAGTACAGAAATTGAAGTTTTTCAATATAATTGTGTTGAAAAGCTCCTAATTAATTATATGATCTCCTAAAATTTGATTAAAACATGTTTTGCAGTCCATTTTGTAGAGGTTTCGAACGAACGAGTCTAAATGGGCTTTACAATGGACCCGTTGGAATTTTAACTTAGTAAAAAGCACTAAAATTGAGGTTTTGCAATATAATTGTGTTGAAAAGCTCATAATCAATTACATGATCTCCTCAAATTTTATTAAAACTTGTTTTGCGGTCCTTTTTTAATAGGTTTTAGATGAGCGGGTCTAAATGGGCATTACCATGGACCTGTTGGAATTTTTACTGAGTAAAAAGTACAGAAATTGAGATTTTGCAATATAATTGTGTTGAAAAGGTCCTAATCAATTATATGATCTCCTAAAATTTGATCAAAACATGTTTTGTGGTCCATTTTGTTGAGGTTTCGAACGAACGTGTCTAAATGGGCATTACAATGGACCCGTTTGAATTTTAACAGAGTAAAAAGTACAGAAAATGAGGTTTTGCAATAAAATTGTGTCAAAATGCACATAATCAATTACATGATCTCCTAAAATTTGATTAAAACTTGTTTGCGGTCCTTTCTGTAGAGGTTTTAGACGAGCGGATCTAAATGGGCATTACAATGGACCCGTTGGAATTTTAAATAAATTGAGGTTTTGCAATATATTTGTGTTGAAAAGCTCCTAATCAATTATATGATCTCCTAAATTTTGATTAAAACATGTTTTGCGGTCCATTTTGTAGAGTTTTCGAACGAACATGTCTAAATGGGCTTTACAATGGACCCGTTGGAACTTTAACTTAGTAAAATGTACAAAAACTGAGGTATTGCAATATAAATGTGTTGAAAAGATCCTAATCAATTATATGATCTCCTAAAATTTGATTAAAACATGTTTTGCGGTCCATTTTGTAGAAGTTTCGAACGAACGGGTCTAAATGGGCTTTACAATGGACCCGTTGGAATTTTAACTGAGTAAAAAGTGCAGAAATTGATGTTTTACAGTATAATTGTGATGAAAAGCTCCTAATCAATTATATAAACTCCTAAAATTTGATTAATACTTGTTTTGCGGTATGTTTTGTAAAGGTTTCGAACGAACGGGTCTAAATGGGCCTTACAATGGACCCGTTGGAATTTTAACTGAGTAAAATGTACAAACAATGATGTTTTGCAGTATAATTGTGTTGAAAAGCTTGTAATCAATTACATAATCTCCTAAAATTTTATTAAAATTAGTTTTGCGGTCCTTTTTGTAAAGATTTTAGACGAGCGGGTCTAAATGGGCATTAAAATGGACCCATTGGAATTTTAACTAAGTAAAAACTGTAGAAATTGAGGTTTTCCAGAATAATTGTGTTGAAAAGCTCCTAATAAATTATATAAACTCCTAAAATTTGATTAATATTTGTTTTGCGGTCCTTTTTGTAGAGTTGTCGAACGAACGAGTCTAAGTGGGCCTTACAATGGACCCGTTGGGAATTTAATTGAGTAAAAAGTACAATAAATTTGAAAAGCTTATAATCAATTACATGATCTCCTAAAATTTGAGTAAAACTTGTTTTACGGTCCTTTTGTAGAGGTTTTAGACGAGCGGGTCTAAATGGGCATTATAGTGGACCCGTTGGAATTTTATCTGAGTAAAAAGTACAGAAATTGAAGTTTGTCAATATAATTGTGTTGAAAAGCTCCTAATCAATTATATGATCTCCTAAAATTTGATTAAAACATGTTTTGCAGTCCATTTTGTAGAGGTTTCGAACGAACGAGTCTAAATGGGCCTTATATTGGACCCGTTGGAATTTTAACTAAGTAAAAAATACAGAAAATGAGGTTTTGCAATATAGTTGTGTTGAAAAGCTCTTAATCAATTACAAGATCTCCTTAGATTTGATTAAAACTTATTTTGCGATCCTTTTTGTAGAGGTTTTAGACGAGCGGGTCTAAATGGGCCTTATAATGGACCCGTTGGAATTTTAACTGAGTAAAAAGTATATAAATTGAGGTTTTGCACAATAATTGTGTTGAATAGCTCCAATTCAGTTATATGATCTCCTAAAATTTGATTAAAACATGTTTTGCGGTTCATTTTGTAGAGGTTTCGAACGAACGGGTCTAAATGGGCTTTACAATGGACCCGTTGTAATTTTAATTGAGTAAACAGTACAAAAATTGAAGTTTTGCAATATAATTGTGTTGAACAGCTCGTAATCAATTATATGATCTCCTAAAATTTGATTAAAACATGTTTTGCGGTCCATTTTTTAGAGGTTTCGAACGAACAAGTCTAAATGCGCCTTAGAATGGACCCGCTGGAATTTTAACTTAGTAAAAAGTATAGAAATTGAGGTTTTGCAATATAATTGTGTTGAAAGCTCCTAATCAATTATATTTAATCCTAAAATTTGATTCAAACATGTTTTGCGGTCCATTTTGTAGTGGTTTCGAACGAACGAGTCTAAATGGTCCTTAGAATGGACCCATTAAAATTTAAATTGTGTAAAAAGGACAGAAAATGACGTTTTGCAATATAATTGTGTTGAAAATTTCTTAATAAATTACATGATCTCCTAAAATTTGATTAAAAGTTGTTTTGTGGTCCGTTTTGTAGAGGTTTTAGACAAGCGGGTCTAAATGGGCATTACAATGGACTCGTTCGAATTTTAATTGAGTAAAAAGTACAGAAATTGAGGTTTTGCATTATAATTGTGTTGAAAAGGTCCTAATCAATTATATCATCTCCTAAAATTTGATTAAAACATGTTTTGCGGTCCATTTTGTAGAGGTTTCGTACGAACGGGTCTAAGTGGGCTTTACAATGGACCCGTTGGAATTTTAACTTAGTAAAAAGTAAAAAAAAATTGAGGTTTTGCAATATAATTTTGACGAAAAGCTCCTAATCAATTATATAAATTCCTAAAATTTGATTAAAACATGTTTTGCGATCCATTTTGAAGAGGTTTCGACCGAACGGGTCTAAATGGGCTTTACAATGGACATGGTTCAATTTTAACTGTGTAAAAAGTGCAGAAATTGAGGTTTTGCAGTATAATTGTGATGAAAAGCTCCTAATAAATTATATAAACTCTTAAAATTTGATTAATACTTGTTTTGCGGTCCAATTTGTAGAGGTTTCGAACGAACGGGTCTAAATGGGCCTTACAATGGACCCGTTGGAATTTTAACGGAGTAAAATGTACATGAAATGAAGTTTTGCAATATAATTGTGTTGAAAATCTTATAATCAATTACATAATCTCTTAAAATTTGATTAAAACTTTTTTTGCGGTCCTTTTTGTAGAGATTTTAGACGAGAAGGTGCAAATGGGCATTACAATGGATCTGTTGGAATTTTAACTGAATAAAAAATGCAGAAATTGAGGTTTTACAGAATAAAAGATGAAAAGCTCCTAATAAATTATATAAACTCCTAAAATTTGATTAATATTTGTTTTACGGTCCTTTTTGTAGAGTTGTCGAACGAACAGGTCTAAATGGGCCTTACAATAGACCCGTTGGAAATTTAATTGAGTAAAAAGTATAGTAAATGAGGTTTTGCAACATAATTATGTTGAAAATCTTATATTCAATTACATGATCTCCTAAAATTTGATTAAAACTTGTTTAACGGTCCTTTTGTTGAGGTTTTAGATGAGCGGGTCTAAATGGACATTACAATGGACCCATTCAAATTTTAAATGAGTAAAAAGTACAGAAATTGAGGTTTTTCAATATAATTGTGTTGAAAAGCTCCTACTCATTTATATGATCTCCTAAAATTTGATTAAACCATGTTTTGCGGTCCATTTTGTAGAGGTTTCGAACGAACGACTCTAAATGGGCTTTAGAATGGACCCGTTGGAATTTTAACTAAGTAAAAAGTACAAAAATTGAGGTTTTGCAATATAATTGTGTTGAAAAGCTTTTAATCAATTATATGATCTCCTACAATTTGATTAAAGCTTGTTTTGTGTTCCTTTTGTAGAGGTTTTAGACGAGCGGGTCTAAATATGCAATACAATGGACCCGATGGATTTTTAATTGAGTAAAAATTACAGAATTGAGTTTTTGCAATATAAATGTGTTGAACAGCTCCGAATCGATTATATGATCTTCTAAAATTTGATTAAATCGTGTTTTGCGGTCTATTTTGTAAAGGTTTCGAAGGAACGACTCTAAATGGGCTTTACAATGGACCCGTTGGAGTTTTAACTGAGTAAAAAGTTCAAAATTTGAGGTTTTGCAATATAATTGTGTTGAAAAGCTCTTAATCAATTATATGATCTCCTACAATTTGATTAAAACTTGTTTTGCGGTCCATTTTGTAGAGGTTTTAGACGAGCGAGTCTAAATATGCAATACAATGGACCCGTTGGATTTTTTTTTTGAAGAAAATGGGCCTCGTTAAAAACCCCCTACTAATATCCCCATGTACAAGACCTGGAGAACCCTAAAAAGGAGAAAAGAGTACCCAGAATTTATTTATAAATAACGAGAAGAACTCTCGCAAAGTACAGAGTTTTGAATACAATCAGGATACATGGATCCAAAAGACATAGAAGCCATAGTCCTAAGGGCATGGGAAGCCAATGTATGGGCAACAGTATTAGCCCCACGACAAATAAACTGAACATGAGTAGAAGAAAAACAATCCAGAGCAGCGTGAGCTTGCAGAATCATCGGTCCCATAGAAGAGAGATCAGGGCCCAGGGAATTGATCCTATTTGCAAGAGAAGCGCAGTCTATCTCAAAAATCAGATGTCTCCATCCTTGGGATTGAGCAAAAGTAATACCAGCTAGAAGACCTCTCCCTTCAGATGTAATAGCATCAGGGCAACTGCCTAGGGGGAACGCCAGTCCACCAACAACCATCCCTTCTTCATTGCGGGCTACAACGCCGACGGCCGCTGCACGTATGGTGGGGTTAAAAGCCCCATCCACATTAACTTTAATATGACCCCGGGGGATGTCTCCATCGAGAAGAAGGAATCGATAAAGGGATAGAAGAGGAAGAAGAAGATATAGCACCAGAGTAGTCACGATGAAGACGGATGGAATTAACAGCAATTAGCCACGGGGGTTGAAGATGTCGGTTGTGGATCCGGTCATTACGCCTATTCCAAATGTTCCAAAGGGTAGTCAAAAAAAGCCCGAAAATGTCAGGAGAAAGAAGGGCAGCACCTTCCTCAAGCCATTGAAAGCCGGTGGATGCAGAGCTGTTGATAAGAGAGATAGGGAGACCAATTAACCGAAGAGTCTCCAAAGCACCAGAGCAATCTCTGAGAGCATGGAGGATCGACTCCGGACTAGAATGACAAACGGGGCAGGTGCCTGAATCAGGAGCAAAAGCCTGTAGGCGAACCCCGACAGGCAGCGCTTCAGATCCCAGGCGCTAGCCAAAAGTTTTGACTTTAGGTAAAACCTTAAGCTTAGAAAGATATTTCCAAATCCGTGGAGGCCGAAATCTAGGTTCAGGGGGCGTTGCAAAAAGAGATAGCCAGATCTGACCGAGTAAATACCAGAATCATTAGGCCTCCAAAGAATGGAGTCACGAGTGTCATTAATAATGGGCACTGATAAAACTGAGTCGGCATCAGCCGTTGTGAAGTACGCACGAACTTTATCATGGTCCCAAGAAGTTTGGTTTCTAATCATAAAGTCACGACAACGAATGTGAACTTCATCCGATAACTCATAATCCCCGTAAAGGTGGATAGGAGAGGAGCCTCCCCAGTTATCTTGATGGATACGTATGTTACTGTTAATACTAGGTCGATAGAGGAAACCTTCAAAAAGATGTTGCATAGCATGAAAAAGACCTTGCCAAGCAAAAGATCCACGGGAAGGTCGAGATGCATTAAGAATATTGCCGGAAGGAAAGTATTTGGATTTATAGATTTGACCCAGAAGGGAATCATGTTCACAGATAAGGCGCCATAATTGTTTACCAAGGAGCACAATGTTAAAATTATTGAGATCCCTAAATCCCATGCCACCAACTGATTTAGGCAAGCAAACCTGATCCCAAGGGAGCATGTGCCAACCTTTCTTATTAGTTGTACCAGACCACCAATAGCGGCGGATGGCAGATGTCATATCATCAATAATGTTTTGAGGTAACAAATAACAAGACATAACATATTGAGGTAGAGATTGTAACACAGCTTTGATGAAGATTTCCCTACCACTAAAGGAGAGCAGTTGTTTGTCCCATTTGGATAATCTTTCAAAAACTTTATCGCGTATAAACCCTAAGGATAGGGTCTTATTTTTACCAATAAGAAGAGGTACCCCCAGATAGACACCAGGGTTGGAAACC
This sequence comes from Hibiscus tridactylites, assembly GCA_958450335.1. Lineage (NCBI taxonomy): Eukaryota > Viridiplantae > Streptophyta > Magnoliopsida > Malvales > Malvaceae > Hibiscus > Hibiscus tridactylites. Next base: position 48,430,526 of record OY288265.1, on the reverse strand, counting down.
TCACGAACTTGTAGGTAGGAATTAATAGCATGGCGAGTTGAACTAGGAGTACGCAGGTTATAAAAAATAGTAGACTTGTCAAAGTTAATTGCTTGTCCTGAGGCAGAAGCGTATGTTTGGAGAGCTAATTTAAGATGTGCAGCTTCCTCTGATTTTGAATTGAGGAAAACTATACAATCATCTGCAAATAAAAGGTGGTTAACCTTAGGTCCATGCTTGCTAGCACCAAGGCCAGGAAGCAGACCTTGTTGTTTAGCGTCGGACAAGAAAGCAGAAAGCCCTTGAGTGAAAAAAAGGAAGAGAAAGGGGGATAAAGGGTCACCTTGACGGAGGCCCCTTTGAGGCCGAAAAAAGGGAGAGAAGGAGTTATTGACTTTTACCGTAAAAGAAACTGAGGAAATACATCTCATAATAAGAGATACCAATGATTGAGCAAAACCCATGCGGCTCATGACATTTTCAAGAAAAGACCATTCAACCTTGTCGAAAGCCTTTTCCATATCCAGCTTAAGAGCAGCACCTTGGGAAGACTTAGAAGTACCAGTGTTAATTGAGTGAATTATTTCATGGGAAATAAGAATGTTGTCTGTGATATTACGTCCCTGAACGAAAGCAACTTGATTGGAACTAATACAAAAAGGGATAGTGTGTTTCATCCTGTTGACTAAAACTTTTGCAATAATTTTGTAAAAAATTGTGCAAAGACTAATGGGCCTGAGGTGTCTCATGGTGGTTAGGGATGAGAACCAGAATTGTTTGGTTAACCGACGCCATATTGGTTGACCTATTAAGGAGATTAAGGCAAAGAGTGGTAACATCGGACCCAACTGTATCCCAATGTTGTCGAAAGAAGCCACTAGGCAAGCCATCGATGCCGGGGGCTTTCCTTGGATCAATATCGCAGAAAGCGGTGATAATTTCCTCTGTTGTAAATTCCCTAGAAAGGGACTCATTCATAGCAGGAGTGATGGAGGAGGGGATTTTTGACAAAATTTGCTCAGACAAGGATGGGTTAGAGGAGGGGAAGAGAGTGTGGAAGTAAGAAGATGCAATAGACATAAGATCAGAATCGGTAGTACACCAAATGTTGTTGGTATCAAAAAGGCCAGAGATGGTATTCTTTTTTTCTCTGTTTGAGGCTCGGGCATGAAAAAAACGGGTATTTTTATCACCTTGAGATAACCAAAGATTGCGAGAGCGCTGTGCCCAATACACCTCTTGCTCATTTAGGAGTTTATGAAGCTCAGTTTTGGCAGCGATATATTTTCTTACGGCAGAGACCGAAAGAGGCCGTTGTAAAAATTTGTTAATACTTTTAGTGAGAAAGTTGATGCGACCAGATGATTTGAACCTTTGTTGGGATTGCTAGTCTCCTAAACAAGAGCCAATGGCTTTAATTTTATCAAGGGTATCACCGTTTGTGGAATCCCAAGTTTGTTTGACGACAGAGATACCTTCATCATTGGTTGCCCAGCAATTTTCGAATCGGAAATTGGAAGGCGGGGGTCGTTGGTTTGTTAGAGGTGGTGGTTCGGTGTTCATTAGAAGAAAGCAATGATCAGATTTAGCATCAAAGTCAGAGGTAATATTATAGTTTGGATTATTGGCTTTTCATGCCAAATTCCCTACAAAACGATCTAATCTTTCAAATAAAGTAGGAGAGTTAGGTCCATGTTTAGACCAAGTAAACCAACCATTGGAAGGTTTGCAGTCAAAGAGGTTGTTACGTGAGAGACATTGACGGAAATTATTAATTTGGGATCTAGCACGACGAGAGCCACCTTGTTTCTCATTATCAGCTATGATTTCATTAAAATCCCCACCGAGAAGCCAAGATAGCCCATCGTTATTATTTAGCGAATCAATTAAATCCCAAGTTTTAGTTTTTTTGCTTGTTTCTGAAAAACCATGTATTCCAGTGAAATAAAACGAAGAAGAATCACAACTAATATAAGAGTGAAGAAAACGATCCGAATAAGCAAGCATAGTAATATCATATTTATTCAACGAAAATAAGGCAATCCTAGAGCAGTTATTAGAATAATCCATCGAAAAAACCAAATCCATGCCTAGTAAAATACTAAGACGGTCATAAGCTGTATTTTTAAGTTTAGTTTCACATAAAAAAAGTATATCAGGAGTATGAAGACGAACGTATTGATGGAGGTGTTGAACTGCCTGGATCTTCCCTAGACCCTGACAGTTCCAACATAAAATGATCATTTCCCTCGGCGGGGCTGTGAGTCAGCCGCCGCCGAAGACTTTTTTCCGCTGCTCATCCCAGCTTTCGTGGTTGGAGAAGGAGTGGGTCTAGACTTCTTGGGTTGTAGGATCATGTGTATGGGGGAGCGTCTCTTGGTCCCTCGATTGGGTGGAATGGGGATAGGAGCAGGAGCCGATGCTGCATCATTGGGATAGTTCTTAAGTAGCCATGAGTCAAATGCATCAAAAAGGGAAATGCCGGTTTGAAGGAAGGGCTTACTTAATTGAGCATCCAATTTCTGAACTTGTTGAGCAGTAGGACTCGGAACTCCATCATCTTGGCCATCCAAGTTGCCTTGTTCAGAATCTTCAGGAATAGGGTATATGGTATTCAAAGGTTGTGGTGATATCTCCCGAGGAGGGAGAGGAGCACGTGTCTGTTGTTGGGATTCCAATTTATTAGTGGGCGGCTCGGAGGATTCCTCTCCTACCATCTCATCAATAATGTTATTGTCATCGGTGGGAAGATCTGCAAAAGAGGCAGCATCCCCTTCGTTGAGTTTCCCTAAAATTTCAGAAAAGGAGGAGGTGAACTTCAGATGTTGGAAACGTTGGATAAAAAGAAAGTGATAGTATTTAATAAGATTCAGACCTGAATCTTGTGCAGAGACCACAAGCTCAACGACAGATTTGCCCTTATCCTTGGGGTCTGTGGAAAAGGGGAAATCAATAAAAGAACATAATAGAGAAAAACAATATATTGTTAACCAGAAAAGAGGTGGCAAAGTACCTAGCGGTGGTTGCTGGTTGGTATTGGTAGGGGCCTCAACGGATTTACCCTTATCTGATGGATCTGTATCAAAAAAAGAATCCGAATGAAAAAAAGATGTAAAGGAAATAAATTTTCGGATCCAAAAGATAGTAGGTGGAATACCTGTCGGAGGTTGGCGACAATCAGTAGAGGGAGGCTCAACAGATCTGATCTGACCACGTGGTCCATGTTCCCGACAACGGGGAGGAAGCCAACGGAGCCAATCACCATACTAGAGTTTAGTTGGGTCAATCGAGGCTTTGTTGGGACAGTGTTCAAAGATATGACTAATGAGGCCACACCCGTGGCAAAGTAGAGGGAGACGCTCGTATTGAAGTCGGTAAGAATTAGTACGTGTACCTTTCCTGATAAAGAGGAAATGACGGATCGGCTTAGAGATGTCCATTAGAATTTCGACTCTTAAGAATTCGGTCATATTACCCCTTTCTCGACGTGTATCAATTCTTAAAACAGTGCCAACCATGGCATCAAGGGACCGTCCCACTAAGTGGGTCCTATCAGGATCTTCCAGAAAAGGTTTAGGTAAAGCTAAAATTTGAAACCAAATTCTCATAGGATTAAAGGAGTAATCATCCATACTTTTCCCTGGCATATATTCAGCAAGTGCCATCCATTCATCTTTTTAAAGCCATGGCCCTCTTTCATAAACATCATCTCTATCACTAATGGTTGCAAACTGAATTCTAAAAAAAGAATCACGAATAATGGAAATAGACTTCAGATGATTCTTTTTCCAAATACCTTCAAAGGCTTGGAGGATCGCCCAATCGTCGATCGGTTTTGTTGAGATGAATTTGCCAATGAGAATTGTTTTCGGATCTTCCTCAAAGAAGTCGAAGTTAGGAGTGTAGATAGCAGTTGCTTCCTTATTGGTGAGGTCGAGATTGATGTAGTGGGGAAGGGAGGATGAAGAAGCCATTTGAGTGAAGAAATGAGAGTGAAGAATAAGATCAAACGAATAGTGGGAAACTGGTAAAAGGAAAATGAAGAAAGGAATTAACTTAAAATATAGGTTTGAATTAAAAGAGAGAGTAATTAAAGAATTAGAGAAAAGGAAAGTAATATAAAAGGAATAGTAGGAGATTGATTGTCTAAAGTTTAGGGGAAAAGTGCAAAAAGAGATATTTATTGGGGAGGTGAACAAGGAAAATAGAAATATTGAATAAATGAAATGGATTGTGGAAGAAAAGGGGGGAGAGTTTCCTAAAATTGGATGTGGAAATAGTAAGGTATAAAGGATAGAATTTAAAGTAATTATAAAATTAATGGAAGGTAGAGATATGTAGTAAGAATGTAAGGTGATTAGTTTCCTAAAATTTAGACAATTAGTGCGTGAAGTAAAATTAATTGGGGGGATAATCATGGAAAGGTGACATAAGAAATTAATGAAATGGATTGTGTAAGAAAAGGTGGGGTAATTTCCAAAATTTGGAGATGAGGATCGAAAGTAAATAAGGAAAGAAAGTGAAACAAAGAGAGGAAATATAGGGAGCGTGAATATGGTAAAATAAAAGAAAGGAAATAGGAATTTATGTAAAGTAAAATAAGGAAAATCCCTTAAAGAATGGAAGGATGTGTAAAGGGAAAGAATGAATAAAATTAATAGTGAGAAATTTAAGAGAGGAGAGTAATAAATAGAAGAAGAAAAGGAATTAAGTAAGATGAATACTGGAAAGAAGCTATAATTGTTATAGAAATAAGAAAGAAAAATATCCAAATAATTGTGTTGAACAATTAAGGTAAATTGCCAAATATTCCAGGAGGGAAATAGATTCACAGAATGGATAGTTGATAAATTAGTAGTTATGATAGAAGTGAGGAGCAATAGGGGTATGAGATAAAGAAGGAAATAATATCTGAAACTAATTAAGGGAATGAATATTGGCTTTCAAGGGAGAGATAACAAATGGTAATTGCTATGAACATTCGTTAGTAAGACATAACTTGTGGGAAAGAAAGAGAGGAGGGTAAGAGGGTGTAAATGTTGGCATTGAGGAACAGTTTTAGCATTGGTGGTAAATAATTGTTTAGATAGTAGAGATTTAATTTGAAAAATTGGATGGGATTTGAATGAAAGCATATGAATTTGGAAGCATTTGTCATTTTGTATAGTAAGAAAAAAGAATGTGGATTGGTTGATAGCGAGTAGTTGTGATACAACTTGAGACCATAATGAATAGATATCTGAGAATAGCCTTGAAGTTTTAGTTAATGTAGTTAATGTTTCGCAAATTTTGCTGGGGAAAAATTGAGTAGAAGAAGTGAGTAAAAAATTGGGAATAAAACTATATAATAGTGTTATATAAATGATTATTTTCACCTGGGCGGTGATCGTATTAAGTCCCCTAAAAAGGGTTCGAAAAATTGCAGCATAGTAGGTGTAGTGGGTAACAAAAAAAAGCAGAAACAAATAAGAGCAAACAATATAAAAGAAAACAGAAATATGGACAACATGAAATGCATAAGGAGAAATTAAAGTATCAAAGAAACTAACCAATAAAAAGTTAAGGAGCAAGCCAAGAACGAAGAAGCTACTAAATACATAAAATAAAGACCAATAATAAAAGGAATATAAAGATGGAAAGGGATAATCTAAACAAAAAGAAAGAAATTTAAGAGGCATATTAGCAGCTAAAAGAGCTAAGCATAATGGAAAAAATAAAAGGAGAACCAAGTAGAGGAGAAGCACCCATAAAAAATAATTACAAGCCATGGGATAGAGAGGGGGGACAAGAAACTTAATACATACCAAACGAGCAAATGAAATAGGGGGAACGAATACAAAAAGAACCTTAAGCAATAGGAGAAAGAAAAATAAAATATAAGAGCAGCAGGGCGTGGGCGGAGGCAGCAAGCGTAGCAAAACAACCAGCTTAGAGAAGCAGCATCCTTGAGGGTAGGGTGTGTAACATACAAGGCAAAAGGAAGTACGTAAGAGAACAACAAAGAAATATAGTGTAGAAAGAAACAAACATAGGAGTAAAAAATAAGCAGAGCCAAGTTCCAAAATCTAAGAGCAAAGAAAGTGGATAAGCAATGTAAAAAATAGATATGAAAGGAAAGAACCAGTTTAATCATAAAAGCACAGTTAAAGGAAGGAAAAGAGGTATGAATAGAAGAAAGAAAAAGAACAAAGGTTAAGAGAATACCAACATAGTTGGTCATAGAAAAAACAGCTTTGATGAATCGAAATGAGACAATGTTATTAAGCATGTTAATAATAAAGTAAAGGAGAATGCATACAGAAATCCATAAAAGTTTAAAAATACAACACAACCGTAAGGATTTGTAAAGCCTACAGCTAGAGAGCAAAGGAACATTATTCTTGGTGAAGATAATAAAGAATGATATTATCAAAGCAAAATAAAAAAGTAAGTAAAGAAAGACAAGATGGCGTGAAATTATAAACAAGAGAACAAGCATGTGGAAAATGTTCAATAAGCGCATAGAAATAAAAGAATAACAGCAAGTAAATATGATCCGAAAAGGATAGATGGAAATTCCCACATGGGGGATCGAAAAATAATTCCCATGAAGGGATCGATTGACCTTATTATCGAAAAAATAAGAAAGAGCAGAAGACATAAGAAACATGTAATAGGTAATAACAAGAACAATCAGATCGAAAAACTCAGTATGAAAACAATCAATCATAGACTTACATTTCATATGAATAAAAATTGATTTTATTTCAAAAAAAAATGAGTAAAAGAGACAGAAAGAGAGATTATGGAACAAAGGGATACCGAAATTAATTGGAGCAATCCTCCCTTTTGCAACCAGTGACCAGAGGAGAACCTGAAGAAGGGAAAAAATAATAAGAATTAATTAAAGATAAACAAAAAAGAAATAGCAGACAAGTAAAATGAAAACCCGAAAAACATAGGCTGTTGATTTCAAGGTTACGGTGGCCCCAAAAAGGAACTGGAATTGGATCGGGGAACAGCACCGCGGCGGATGTTATTTTTAACTCTGAAAAAATCATAAGACTGCAGGGGACGGCAGACCTGGCAAAGAACCAAAATATTAGGAGAAGCAAAAAAAAGACGAAAATAAAAACAGAGGTAAAATTAGAAAAACTAAGAGGAGATGAAAATAAAAAAAATTCCCTGGAAGAGGGATCTGCAGGAACAATGAAAGGAATTGAAAAGTAGGAAAAGATGAAAAAAAGAAATAAGTAGAGATAATACCTGAAAAACCCAATACCAAATCAGATCTGATAGGGGTGCCGGCGGACAGAGGGTTTCGAGATCCTCCAAGAGCAAAAGAAAAAAACAGCAAAGATGAAAAAAGAAAAAATAAAAGATAATACCTGAAAAAACCGATACCAAACCTAATCTGATAGGGGGCCGGCGAACGGTGGGTTTCGAATGTAAACCATACACTGGATCTTCCACAAACGGTGGTTGTAATCCTCGGTTGATAAGAAAAAATGGGGGAAATTAATTGAAAAAATGTATTAATAAAAGAAATAACAAAAGAAAACAGGGAGGGTATAGGAAATTACCGATTGGAGTGGCTCTCGTGAGATCTCTGCCGTGAAGCTCCAGGTTCTTTGAATCTAGAGGTGCACCGGCTGGTAGGGGGAGAAAATGAGAGGTGAACGGCGTGGTGGAGAGAAAGAAAGAGGCAGCTAGGAAAAGGGGGGAGAAGCAGAAATCAGCGAAAAGAAAGGGAAAAGAAGCGGCAGAAACCAAAAAGCAAACAAACACCCTAGGAAGAACCGAAAAAATTGAGAGAAAACCGAGAGCACCCATACCCGTTGGATTTTTAATTGAGTAAAAAGTACAGAAATTGAGTTTTTTCAATATAATTGTGTTGAAAAGCTCTGAATCAATTATATGATCTCCTAAAATTTGATTAAAACATGTTTTGTGGTCCATTTTGTAGAGGTTTTGAACGAACGAGTCTAAAAGGGCCTTTACAATGGACCAGTTGGAATTTTAATTGAGTAAAAAGTACAGAAAATGAGGTTTTGCAATATAATTATGTTGAAAAGCTCTTAATCAATTACATGATCTCCTAAAATTTTATTAAAACTTGTTTTGCGGTCCTTTTGTGGAGGTTTTAGATGAGCGGGTCTAAATGGGCATTATAGTGGACCAGTTTGAATTTTAACTGAGCAAAACGTACAGAAATTGAGGTTTTGCATAATAATTGTGTTGAAAAACTCCTAATCAATTATATGATCTCCTAAATTTTGAGTAAAAAATGTTTTGCGGTCTATTTTGTAGAGTTTTCGAACGAACGAGTCTAAATGGGCCTTACAATGGACTCGTTGGTATTTTAACTTAGTAAAAAGTACAAAAAATGAGGTTTTGCAATATAATTGTGTTGAGAAGCTCATAATCAATTACATGATCTCCTAAAATTTGATTAAAACTTGTTTTACGGTCCGTTTTGTAGAGGTTTTAGACGAGCGTGTCTAAATGAAAATTACAATGGACCCGTTGGAAATTTAACTGAGTACAAATTACAAAAAATGAGGTTCTGCAATATAATTATGTTGAAAAGGTCCTAATCAAATATATGATCTACTAAAATTTGATTAAAACATATTTTGCGGTTCATTTTGTAGAGGTTTCGAACGAACGGGTCTAAATGGGCTTTACAATGGACGCGTTGAAATTTTAAATGAGTAAAAAGTACAGAAATTGAGGTTTTGCAATATAATTGTGTTGAAAGCTCCTAATCAATTAAATGATCTCCTAAAATTTGATTAAAACATATTTTGCGGTCCATTTTAAAGAGGTTTCGAACTAACGAGACTAAATGGGCCTTACAATGGACCTTTGGAATTTTAACTTAGTAAAAAGTACAGAAAATAAGGGTTTTCAATATAATTGGGTTGAAAAGCTCTTAATCAATTACATGATCTCCTAAAATTTGATTAAAACTTGTTTTGTGGTCCGTTTTGTAGAGGTTTTAGACAAGCGGGTCTAAATGGAAATTACAATGGACTCGTTGGAGTTTTAACTGAGTAAAAAGTACAGAAATTGAGGTTTTGCAATATAATTATGTTGAAAAGGTCCTGATTAAAAATATTATCTCCTAAAATTTGATTAAAACATGTTTTGCGGTCCGTTTTGTAGAGGTTTCGAACGAACGAGTCTAAATGGGCTTTACAATGGACCCGTTGGAATTTTAACTGAGTAAAAAGTACAAAAATTGAGGTTTTGCAATATAATTGTGTTGAAAAGCTCATAATCAATTACATGATCTCCTAAACTTTTATTTAAACTTGTTTTACTTTCCTTTTTGAAGAGGATTTAGACGAGCTGGTCTAAATGGGCATTACAATGGACCCGTTGGAATTTTTACTGAGTAAAAAGTACAGAAATTGATGTTTTGCAATATAATTGTGTCGAAGAGGTCCTAATTAATTATATGATCTGCTAAAATTTGAATAAAACATGTTTTGCGGTCCATTTTGTAGAGGTTTCGAACGAACGAGTCTAAATGAGAATTACAATGGACCCGTTGGAGTTTTAATAAAGTAAAAAGTATATAAATTGAGGTTTGTAATATAATTGTGTTGAAAAGCTCCAAATCAATTATATGATCTCCTAAAATTTGATTAAAACATGTTTTACGGTCTATTTTGTAGAGGTCTCGAACGAACGGGTCTAAATGGGCTTTACAATGGACCCGTTGGAATTTTACCAGAGTAAAAAGTGAAGAAATTGAGGTTTTGCAGTATAATTGTGATGAAAAGCTCCTAATCAAGTATATAAACTCCTAAAATTTGATTAATACTTGTTTTGCGGTCCATTTTGTAGAGGTTTCGAACGAACGGGTCTAAATGGGCCTTACAATGGACTCGTTGGAATTTTAACTGAGTAAAAAGTACAGAAAATGAAGTTTTACAATATAATTGTGTTGAAAAGCTTATAATCAATTACATGATATCCTAAAATTTGATTAAAACTTGTTTTGTGGTTCTTTTTGTAGAGATTTTAGACGAGCGGGTCTAAATGGGCATTACAATGGACATGTTGGAATTTTAACTAAGTAAAAAGTGCAGAAATTGAGGTTTGTCAGAATAATTGTGTTGAAAAGCTCCTAATAAATTATATAAACTCTTAAAATTTGATTAATATTTTTTTGCTGACATTTTTGTAGAGGTGTCGAACGAACGAGTCTAAATGGGCCTTACAATGGACCCGTTGGAAATTTAATTGAGTAAAAAGTACAGTAAATGAGGTTTTGCAATATAATTGTGTTGAAAAGCTTATAATCAATTACATGATCTCCTAAAATTTTATTTAAACTTGTTTTACAGTCCTTTTTGTAGAGGTTTTAGACGAGCGGGTCTAAATGGGCATTACAATGGACCCGTTGGAATTTTAACTGGGTAAAAAGTACAGAAATTGTGGTTTTTTAATATAATTGTGTTGAAAATCTCCTACTCATTTAAATGATCTCCTAAAATTTTATTAAACCATGTTTTGCGGTCCATTTTGTTGAGGTTTCGAACGAACGTGTCTAAATAGGCCTTACAATGGACCCGTTGGAATTTTAACTTAGTAAAAAGTACAGAAATTGAGGTTTGCAATATAATTGTGTAGAAAGCTCCTAATCAATTAAATGATCTCCTAAGATTTGATTAAAACTTGTTTTGCGGTCCTTTTTGTAGAGGTTTTAGATGATTGGGTCTAAATGGGCATTACAACGGACCCGTTGGAATTTTAACTGAGTAAAAAGTACAAAAATTGAGTTTTTGAAATATAATTGTGTTTTAAAGCTCCTAATCAATTATATAATCTCCTAAAATTGATTAAAACATGTTTTGCGGTCCATTTTGTAGAGGTTTCGAACGAACGAGTCTAAATGGGCATTAGAATGGACCTGTTGGAATTTTAATTGAGTAAAATGTACAGAAATTGAGTTTTTTTCAATATAATTGTGTTTAAAAGTTCCGAATGAATTATATGATCTCCTAAATTTTGATTAAAACATGTTTTGCAGTCCATTTTGTGGAGGTTTATAACGAACGGGTCTAAATGGGCCTTACAATGGACCCGTTGGAATTTTAACTGAGTAAAAAGTACAAAGAATGAGGTTTTGCAATATAATTGTGTTGAAAAGCTTATAATCAATTACATGATCTCCTAAAATTTGATTAAAACTTCTTTTGCGGTCCTTTTTGTAGAGGCTTTAGACGAGCGGGTCTAAATGGGCATTACAATGGACCCGTTGGAATTATAACTGAGTAAAAGGTACAAAAACTGAGGTTTTGCAATATAATTGTGTTAAAAAGCTCATACGGTCTCCTAAAATTTAATTAAAACTTGTTTTGCGGTCCTTTTTGTAGAGGTTTTAGACGAGCGGGTCTAAATGGGCATTACAATGGACCGGTTCAAATTTTAACTAAGTAAAAAGTACAAAAATTGAGTTTTTGCAATATAATTGTTTTGAAAAGATCCTAATCAATTATATGATCTCCTAAAATTTGATTAAAACATGTTTTGAGGTCCATTTTGTAGAGGTTCCGATCGAATGGGTCTAAATGGGCCTTATAAGGAACCCGCTGGAATTTTAACTGAGTAAAAAGTACAGAAAATGAGGTTTTGTAATATAAATGTGTTGTAAAGCTCCTAATCAATTATATGATCTCCTAAAATTTGATTAAAACTTTTTTGCGGTCCTTTTTGTAGAGGTTTCTAACGAACGAGTCTAAAAGGGTATTACAATGGACCCGTTGGAATTTTAATTGAGTAAAGTGCAGAAATTGAGGTTTTGCAGTATAACTGTGTTGTAAAGCTCCTAATCAATTATATAAACTCCAAAAATTTGATTAATACTTGTTTTGTTGTCCTTTTTGTAGAGGTTTCGAACGAACGGGTCTAAATGGGCCTTGCGTTGGACCCGTTGGAATTTTAACTGAGTAAAAAGTTCAGAAATTGAGGTTTTGCAATATAATTGTATTGAAAGGCTTATAATCAATTACATGATCTCCTAAAATTTGATAAAAACTTGTTTTGCGATCCTTTTGTAGAGGTTTTAGACGAGCAGGTCTAAATGGGCATTACAATGGACCCGTTCGAATTTTAAGTGAGTAAAAAGTACATAAATTGAGTTTTTAGCAACTCTAACCATCTATGTTGCCTAAGATTCAAATCCTTTTGAGTCATCAAATACTTTAAACTCTTGTGATCCGTGTGCACAATACACTTCTCACCATAAAAGATAATGCCTCCAAATCTTCAAAGAAAAAACAATTGCAGTAAGCTCAAGATCATGGGTAGGATAATTGCGCCCGTGCACCTTCAATTTCCTAGATGCATAAGCCACAACTTTCCTTTCTTGCATCAACACACAACCCAAACCAACGTATGATGCATCACTATAAATTACAAAACTCTTTACCCGACTCAGGACGAATCAAGATAGAAGCTTGCGTCAAAGCTTCTTTCAACTTCTCAAAAGCTCTTGCCTATCTTCTATCCACTTAAAACGAACATTATTTTTTAACAACTCAGTCAACAGAGTAGCAATCTGTGAAAAGCCATCTACAAACCTACAGTAATAACCAGCCAACCCAAGAAAACTACAAACTTTCATTGTGACACAATACAAACCCCCCAACCGTTGTGACACTCGTGGTGGAGTATTCGATACACCGTATAAACCCCTCGACACCACTCATCAGTATATGTAAAACCCCACTAATGAGAGACGGGACACCACACTTCCTTGATCATTAGGGTACTTGGATGGAGTATTTGGTACATCGTATAAACCCCTCAAAATCCAAGACGACTTGTTTATAGTACCCTCAATCCTATAGCCGGCTAACTATATCCTATAGCATTTTGAAAACCATTTCCACCATCCCTTGCCAATATAATTCACATTTAACCATATACCCCACTGTTTTCAAAGCATCAACTTTAAACCATTTTCCCAAAGCAACAAACCATACTTTAAATACAAGTATAAACATATACTTAAAATGATCACTTACCATGTGTATCTTTCATCATCTAATGATTAAAAACAATATATCACATACTCTAATCATGCTTTAACAGTTGGTAACATGAAATCAAAACCAAGTGCATAAAATCATTTCAGAATTGCATGATCGAGAGAGAAAATCCATTATACATACTTTCGAACTTAGACAAGAGTTTAAAGCTCAAATCTAAGTTCCCGAACCACCTTCAAACATTTTAAAAGTTTCAATCCACGTTCTCACTCACCGACACGCGAAACCTCGATTCACCGATGCAAAACTAGGCGTCCGAAGCCTTCAAAGTTTCATCGGTTGTTAGTGGGTCGTTCTCCCTTGTTTTTACCACATAAAAATATAGGATTAATGCATCTCAATGCATTCAAAATCCCAGCAAGCAATTCCACAACATTTCCTTGTCAAAAGCTATCAATCGTCTACCCGAAGCAACCGAAATCATCACCAAAACACTTCTAAACTTAACCCAGCCACAAACTAACGTTTCAAACCACCAAACATCATTGATTAACATCCAAAATCACCATATTATCATCCTTATACCTCCAACATTCATAAAACCACCACAACTCCACAAAAACCTAAACAATTAGAGATTCATATAATTTTGAGATTATAATATTAAAATTTTTATGTTAACATTATTAAACTTCAAAATCATGATTAAAATTGTAACACCCCAATTTTGGGCCTAGAAGTTAGTTGGGTTTGGTTAGCGGGTTCAGTTGAATCGATTTTTGATAGTTTAGGCTAGTTTCGAGTTAAAGTGGTTTCAAAAGGTTTTTGAGGAAAATAAAAGATGGAAAAAATTTATAATCCTTCTTATATATATATATATATATAGAAAGGGTTGGTGGATTCAATTTTGGAAATTGATGGTTGGAAGTTGGATATTGAGATTTTAGTGACTAAAATGCGATTTTTGAAAACTATTTTTCTAGTGACTAAATTGTAAAAGACCATAACTTTGAATCTTTAAAGAGTAATTGACCAAAGGTATAATCAGCCTTTTTCCTCTTAATTGAATATTTTAAAATGGTTTATTAAATGAAAAGAATGGATAAAGATTAAATAGCTTTTATTTTCTAAAAACACATTTCACGTAACTAACTTTTCTCTCTATCCTTTTTCTCTCAAATTCTCTTCAACCAAACAATGATTTTCTCTTCAAAGATTTTAGGTAAACTTTGGATTTGATCTATCTTTGATTTCTTATTAATCTATTATCAAAATCTCATGTTTGTATCTTTGGTTTTCTCATGAAAATCCATTCAATTGGAGGAAAAAGGCAACATTAGAGGTAATTTCGTTCTTCTCCTCTAATGATAAATTCTTTAATGAAATTCCCAAGTATTTGGTCTTTTATGTTTGTTTTCTATTGGGTTTTGAGATTATGTTGATGGAAAATGCATTTGATTGATGAATGTTTGGATTAATCAAAAGATCTTTATTTTAAACTGATTTTGTGAAGTAATAATGATATTTAATCAAGATTATGATGTTTTGGAATGTTGATTTAATGATTTTAGTAGTGGAAACCCGAAACTAGTTAGAATTCTTGATTTCTTGGGTGAAATCTTTGGGTTTATGGGTTGTTTATGTGGTTAATTGATTGTTGGAGGTTTCAATTCGTTGTTTGATCGAGTTGCAAATTGTTCTGCTGCGATGTTAATCACTTAGGATCCTAATGAGCATCTAGACAAGATGAAATGAAAATAAATTAGGGTTGTTTATTGAGGTAAACCTTCTGGTTTACTTCAATATTTCCCGTGTGATCCGTTTGGTCCGGTCTTTCGCTCAGACTGAGTCAAGGGAGTTACAAAAATCAATTATAAACCAAGCAAAATAGACTCAATTCGAAAATCATATAAATTCATCAATAAAACCTTGATTTAATCATATTACCCAATTAAATCATAAAACCAGATTAGAAAACACATATAAAGGATCAAGAACTTGAGAATTTCTGTAAAAAAACCTTACATTAGAGGAGAATAACGAATTTTACCTTCAATGTATGAGTTTCCCCTTAATTTGATGTTTTCCTCTTGAAAATCAAAGAGATTTAATAAGATTTTTGGAAAACAAATTGAAGAATCATTTAAGAAATCAAAGGGTTAAGAAATCAAGATCATTACCTTAAATTTTCCGATGAAAAGAATGTGTTTGGCTAAAGAGAACTTGAAGAAAAATATTGAGAAAATAAAGTTCTATCAAATTGTGATTTTAGAAAATAACCACCTTCCTTAATTAAATACTTTTTAATTCCTTTCACTAAAGCACATTTAAAATAATCTTAATTAAAGGAAAACTAAGATTAGACCAAATGGTAAAATAGCTCCTTAAAGATTTAAAGTTTTGACCCTTTATAAAACAATCACTAAAACCAGTTTTACAATTCTTACATTTTGGTCACTAGTCCAAAATGTCACGTTTCCAAAACTTGTTTTCTAAAATTGATTTCACCAAAACCTTTTATATGTTTAAAAAAGATTTTAGATAATTTTCCATATTGTTATCACCTTCCTAAATAGGTATTCCTTGAACTCATCCCGAAACTTTCCCGAATCTCTAATCCAAGTCCTAGAGACTCTAAAACCATCCCAAGACTTCTAGGCCCAAAACTGTGGCGTTACAAATACACCTCAATTAATTGTATTTTGTAATTCAGATTGGACAGCATGTCCCATAACAAGGAAATCAGTCATTGGCTACTGTGTCAAATTAGTTGACTCATTGGTATGTTGGAAATAAAAAACTACTGCAGTTTCACGATCATCAATTGAAGCTGAATATAGAGAAATGACCTCTACGATAACTGAAATAATTTGATTGAAATGTCTTATCAATGAAATGGTATACAACATGATGCACTGGCACTTTTGTTTTGTGACACGTGTTACAAATAGCAGCTAACCCGGTTTATTACGAACAAACAAAGTATATAGAAATAAATTGTCATTTTAATCGTGAGAAGATTCAGAAAGAGGATTGTGAAAACAAATCATATGTCGAGTAAGGATCACTAAGCAGACAATTTCACCAAAGGGTTGGGACATGGTCAGCATGAACATCTGTTGAGCAAGTTGGGAGTGAGATATTTACCACCTCCAACTTGAGGGGAGTGTTATAAACAGTTAGAATGAATCTGTTAGTTGTTAGTAAGTGGTTAACAGTCGGTTACCACCTATAGCAAGCTTATAAAAGCTATCGATGTAATTCATTTTTGATATACAAAATAAATGAAAGTTTCATTCTTTGAACATGGTTCTTGTTTAACTTTTCTGAACTCACCGTCAACGTTTCTTTCAGATAAAAATTATAGTTTGTTGCAAGAAAGATTTGTAGTTTTATCAGCGTAAAAGTTAAAGATTTAATAGGATGATATTTTTATTGTTTTGTAATGGTAGAAATAGACCAGAAGAATTGAACCACATTAAATACTATTTTTTAATACAATTAACTTTTTTCATTAATTATATTTTTGCACACAAATGTCCAACATACATATACAATTGAAGACAAAAAAAAAATTAAAGCTCTTTAGCTGTATTAACTGTCCATGCTTTGCTGCTCTGATCCTTGCCAAGTCCAAACTATGTCCTCCAACGAAGGCTTGAGTTCTTGCTTACAAAATTTCTTGTATTCCAACGTATCCCCAGATGTTTTCGTCATCTCCACCACATAAAAAGATGGCGTAACCTCGAATATCTCAGCATCAATGGCCAGCAATCCCTTCCTCCCTTCCTTAACGCCCTGCAATTTCACCTTCCCATCTTTGTTCATAATCCGGAAACACTCGCTTTGAGCTATTTGTTCGAACTTGGAAACGATATCCGTCGCTGGTTTCTTGCTTGTAAATCGGGAGCAATCCCTTTGATCCAAATCTTCCTCGAACAAACCAGATAAATCGAAACCTTGTGAAAGTGAAATAAGATCGAAAGCATTGAAAAAGTTGGGGCTCACAATGCATCCTTGTTTCTTACCTGTAAGTAAGAAAACTTTGTGAGCCCTATTATACAAAACCATAAACAATAAATAATTGACTCTCCAAACTATGACTCTCAATTTAAATTAGTCTCCAAACTTTTAAACATTCTAATTTCATCTTCAAACTATGTATCTCATAATAAACTTGAACCCTAAACTTTTGAACCTTCCAATTTCATTCCCAAACTATAACTCTCCTTCCAATTTCATTCCCAAAATCCTCAAATTATTAGTATATACTAATCATATAGCATGTTAATAAAATTGTTAAAAAAAATATTAATTGTCACATAAACACCGATGTCTATTATTTAATAATACGATGTGTCATAAACGATATTTTAAGGATGCAATTGAAATGTTTAAAAGTTTGGAGAGCAATGTAGAATGAGAGTGATAGATTAAGGATATATATATATATATATATATATATATATATATATATATATGCAATTAACTCTAAATAACTAGAATGTTTTAAAATAAAGAAATTAGTTTAATTAAGGCATAATGCCAAAAATACCCATAACGTTTGACTGAATAGTCATTTTGGCTCATATTCTCTCTTTTCTTTTTTGAGGATGCAATTGAAATGTTTAAAAGTTTAGAGAGCAATGTAAAATGAGAGTGATAGATTAAGGATATATATATGCAATTAACTCTAAATAACTAGAATGTTTTAAAATAAAGAAATTAGTTTAATTAAGGCATAATGTCAAAAATACCCATAACGTTTGACTGAATAGTCATTTTGGATCATATTCTCTCTTTCTTTTTGAAGCAATTTAATCATTATCGTTTCATTCTAGGTCAAAATGGTCCCTCTGTGAATGAAAATTGTTAGTCAACTAACATTAAATGACTTGAAATTACATAATAATCCTACATGTCAATGCACGCTGACATAACAGTGTCATATAGACAAACATGCTGACTTTAAAAAACGACACATCAGTAAAAAGATAATTTTATAAAATTATTTTTGAGTTTTATGTCAAGTTATTTTAAGTTGTACCTTGGGTATCATCCGACGTGGAAGAGGACCAGTCGTCGAATATCGCATGAACATCTTCGATTATGGAGTTTTTATTACGATCCCGATCGGGTGTTGGTGGTGGGGTGTCGATATGTTTATAGCCTTTCTTGAACCAACTATTCTCCATAAGTTTGGCAACCGTCATCCGTTGGTTAGGGTTAGGGTCAAGAATCTTGGAAAGAAGCTTACGAACCTCTGGCGGGAACCATTGCGGGCATCTGAATTCACCTTTGCTTATCTTTTTATACAATTCCATCAGATTCTCATCGTGAAATGGAAGAAAACCAGCCAACAAAACATAAAGAATCACCCCACAAGACCAGATATCAACTTTGGCGCCATCGTAGCCTTTCATGTCAATAACTTCAGGAGCAACATAAGCTGGTGTTCCACATGTTGTATGAAGAAGACCATCTTGTCTCCTCGATTCCCTCAAAGCACTTAATCCAAAATCAGAAACTTTAAGGTTCCCATTTTCATCCACGAGGAGATTCTCGGGCTTTAAATCGCGGTGATAAACACCTCGGCTATGGCAATAATCGACAGCCGCGATTAATTGTTGGAAATACTTTCGGGCATCGTCTTCGTTGAGCTTACCTTTGGCGACTTTACTGAAAAGCTCACCACCTTTAACATACTCCATTACAAAGTATATCCTTGACTTGCTTGCCATTACCTCGTACAAACGAACAACGTTGGGGTGTTTCACGAGTCTCATTACAGAGATTTCACGTTTAATTTGATCGATTAAACCGCCTCTCATTATCTTTTCTTTGTCGATGATTTTAATGGCGCGGCTTTGGCCGGTTGTTGTGTTTCTTGCATAGTAAACCTTGGCAAATGTTCCTTGCCCAAGTAATCTCCCAAGCTCGAACTTTTGCATTACGACTCTCCCTTTCTTCTCCATAATTGTTAAAAGAGAAAACGAATGCTGAAGCTTCTACAAAGGTCCAACAATGGAGATTAATGGTTAAAACTTGAAGCCAGCAAGGTTTTTTCCCCCTAACAACGGAGGAGAGAAAGCCAGTGGTGGTAGCTGATTTCAAAATTCACCAGCATGCCAATTGCCTACAAATAATGCTCCCCTTTGAAAATGGCATAAATTCTGGTTTATTCTTTGTTGCATAACTACTAAAGGCTATCCAAATCCATGAATCTTCCACCTCCCATAAAATAAACCAGATATGTTACCAAAATAGTAGAGATTTGATGAATCTTATCTTCAAGGATTGGATGTAATTTTCTTCCTATATATAGTGATTTACAACTGTTTTAGATTTCTGGTATTTTGGATAAAGGATCCGATGCCTATAATTATTGTGTATATAACGACTTTGAGGAATATCCCAACTTTATCAAATTCTTTTATTACTTCATGTGCTATAACATAAGTCATGAACTAGTACATATATAAGTTGGTCATTTTCAGTCATTGTAGTTTTTAGATTTTTAATCCTAATTTAAACACAAGTAATTAAATCTATTAAATTAAAATCTTGCTATTAGTCTATGTATCTGTGTAAGTTATAGATTTAATTCATGTTATCTAATTTGAACATTTTAAGTTTCTGTAAATTTAATTATATTGTCCACGTATTGTTTGAGTCAAGACTTGAATTTTAAATCTTAAAAAGTATAGGACTAAAACTGACCAAATTAAAGTACATGAATAAGTCT
The DNA here is from genome assembly GCA_958450335.1 of Hibiscus tridactylites. Taxonomy (NCBI): domain Eukaryota; kingdom Viridiplantae; phylum Streptophyta; class Magnoliopsida; order Malvales; family Malvaceae; genus Hibiscus; species Hibiscus tridactylites. The sequence continues at coordinate 48,410,816 of OY288265.1, read as the reverse complement.
ATAATTTATGCATGGTACAAGGACTAATGACATTTTTAGAGGGTTAGGATGCATGTTCTTCAAAGGGGTGTCGCCATATTTAATTTATTTTTTCAAGTTACTTAGTTTAATCTACTTTTAAAATTGTTCTTAATTTTTTTTTTCAGATTTGAGTGGGAGAGAATTCATTCAATAGGAATCAAAACCCCAAGATTCACTCTCTTTCTTTTATTTCTAGTTTTTAAAATTCGTACTTTTTTCTCTCTAGTGTCGTTTGAATCCTAACTCTTGTTCTTTTGTTCAGATCTTTGGAACAAGAGTTTATTTGATCCAAATTTCCGCATACCAATCAGAAGAAAACATCGAACGTACCGTTAACAAAGGTATCGGGATATTTGATGAGCAAATAATTTGAATCCGACTGTGAGGTTATTTCAGGTACTACATTTGTATATGGTGTCAACCAAGCTAGAAGGACTGAAGGCTTGATGTGATACGAGTGAGGAGGGTTGCGCTTCGAGAACCATATCATGAACTTGATGTGTTATTAACCAATGGTACGAATAATAATCGGTAAGGAAAATAATGAGTATCAGAGTCCCCAAGGTGATAATTAATTAATTATAAGTTGGACTAAGTTTGTGATGACCGACGCAATCAAGTGCAATGAGGTAAAGTGATGACTACGTGTAATTATTATTTATTCCAATAACAAAAATAATAAACTACCACCCCGCCTGATTCCAGAGTCATTAAATTGTTGATTTTTTTTTTCTCAGCAAATTAATTTTACTATAGGGTAAAAGAACCCAAACCTACATTGAATGCCTCATTAAAAACCTTCCAAAACCTAAATGAAAGAAAATAGTACACACAACGAAGTACAAAATACACCAAACCAAAACTAACAAGCAACAAAGTACATAATACACCCACAGCATCACCAATAAACCGATAACTATAAAACTTGGTCATGTTATCGCCTCTAATGACCTGCAAATCTTTGCAATTTTCTCCTAAGGCCACACAATAAGGTCAGCCAACAACAATCTGTTAACCATGCATCGGCAACACAACAACCCAACACTTGGCAAGACGATTATTTTGAAGCAAAAACTCCAATACAAACCGATCAAACGCAGTCAAACCCCAAAGAAAAATCAGTCTATGGCCACCTTGACTTCTCAACCCAACACACAATCCTTGAATGCCAACTAACTAAAGAAAAGATTTGATTCTATTTTTATTATTTAATTAAAAGTTATTAATTAGGTCATTAAATTTTTAATTTGATTTCAATAAAATTATTTACCGTTAATTATTAGCGGATTTGCTGACATGAAAGTAAAGCACATTTGTATAAAAACACATTTAATCCTCGTTATTTTTATATTATATTAATTTAATCATAATTAGGATAATAATACATTTGATGCTCATAATTAGAAATAATTCAATAAATTTAATTTCTCTAGGAATGAACATTCGATCAAATAGAGTAAAATTTTTTTAAGTTATTCAAGTTGAAGAGTCCTATTTTATGATTCAAACTTTATGTTGAGTGGATCGAAAGATCGAGATTTACCAAGAGGGGGGTGAATTGGAAATTTAAAGGATTGTAGTGGAAATTGGCAAATTAAAAATGATGAACAAGGGATTTAGAGTGGTTCAAGTTCCAAATGAACTCTACATCCACTACCTTAGTCTCACTAAGGATTTGCAACAATTTCACTAAATTGATCTTCCCCTTTTCTAGGACAAGGAGGCAACCCTTTACAATATCGGTTGATTTTTTTACCCAAAAATCAACCCAACCCTCACTCAATAGAACAAAGAAATTTGAAGGCTAATTAGGTATCTCTCAATACAAATGATAGCCCCAATACAAGCACTCAACCCAATTTTACAAAGTAAGAATGAAGAACACAAATTGGGATTTTACACAAGTTGGGATTTTTGCTCTAATGCTTGAATTTGATGTTTGAATGTTTGCTTTAAGTTCAATAGTTGTTGCTGATGCTTTTGGATGTCCCTTTTATACCTTCTCATTGATTTCTAGCCGTTTGGGTGGTTGGGAACATAAATGGAGCCGTTGGAACCCTCTCTTGCCACCATAAATGCAGTCTGCACCAACCCGTTTCGGAACACGGGAAACCTGTTTCGGAACGGACTAAAATAGAAAGAGCCGTTGGGGTTCATTTAAGAGCCCGTTTCGAAACGCCTTAGGGCCGTTTCGGAACGGTTTTGCCACTGTAAAAGGGTCGTTTCGGAACGGTCCTAGCCCGTTTCGAAACGCCTTAACGGTTTTAAGAAAATCAGTTAAAACATACAACGGTAATTTTATTCAAAATAAAACCTAGACCTTGTTTCGAAACGGGAGTGATCCGTTTCGAAACGGAATGGCTACTGTCAAAGGGTCGTTTCGGAACGGGCTTGATCCATTTCGAAACACCCCTTTTATATTTAAAATTCTGAAATATTTGAAATAAATAGACCCTTTTTAAACCCTACATGAAGAACATTTTCGAAACGAGTTGTGCCGTTTCGAAACGATCTTAAGTGTTTCGATACACGTTTCGGAACGGTGGTCGACAGTGGTGAAATTGTTTCGAAACGCCTTGAGGCCGTTTCGGAACGGGTACGTGAAAACACACTGTTTTGGCTTGAAACACTTAGAAAAATATTTGAAATAGTATGTTTTTAACTTGGGCATAATACTAAAATTATATGGGGATATTTTGAGGACTTAAAATTCGTTTTGACTTTTTCGATTTAGTCCTTAGGTTTTTAGTTATATCAAAATTAAAATATTTGTTTCACAATCTCCCCCTTTTTGATATAACAAAACCAAAGTTAGAATTTCTAGAATTTTGAAAGTTTTGAAAATTATTCTAACTCCCCCTTAATTTAAGATAGGTTTTTTTAAAGAAATTTGATTTGAAGTTTAAGTTTAAAAACCTTTTAAAATTTTAAAAACGAATTTTAGTGTTGTGGCTCTTAAATTTCTTCTCCCCCTTTTTGTTAGATCAAAAAGAACAACATAAGCTCATAGAGAAGATAAAAGATTAGTACCAATAAGCAATAATAAGCAACCATAGAATTAATAAAAATATCCAAAACATAATTCAAACATGAAGTTCAACATAATTCAAATAATAAAATCCCAAATAAAAAGTCATAAGCATAGGTTCCTAAAAACATGAGAAAACAAAAGATGCAATCTTAATCCTAAAAAGCATAAATAATATGATATGAAGATCCTAAGCCTCGTCATCATCATCCTCGTCATCCTCATCATCATCGTCCTTGGCTTGAGAACGGTGAAACTTCGTCCATTGCCCATAAAGAGTGGAGAAAGAAAGATCCAAGTTGGAATGAGAAGTTTCAAGAGAAAGAAGGCGATCCTCGACACTCTTCAAACGATTTCCCATTGTTTCAAAGCCTGAAGCAATGCTAGTGTCCAAAGCATTCATTCGAGTGTCCAAAGCATTGAACCGCTCGGTGAGGAAAGCCGTGAGGGCTTCATTGTTTGCAACTGGAGCTTGCGGTGGAGGAGCAACGGGAGCAGGATCCGCTTCTCTTTCAACTCTTTCCCAAATACCATTCACATATTGGAACCCGGACTTTCGAAGGGATGATTCACCAATCTTGGTCTTGCGAGGGATCGGAGAGTCGTAGGTACAATCAATACAGAGATGGTGAAATAGGGCGCTCAAAACAATGCCATAAGTAAAGGACGTCAACTCATTTGTGTCAATAAGCTTGATATTATTGACTATCTCGGCAAAGATTATCTTAGGCACATTTGGGCGCTCACCCCTACGGAAACACTCTAACCAAAAATGATCTCTTTGACGGATATGGGAATATTTACCGCCGGAAGGGCGAATAAACCAAGAGACTATCAAGTGAAGAACACGATCATGCACATCCAAATTAAGTGCTTTACCGGTGAAAGTGCCAAAGTGACGTTCATCCTCAAGACCCATATTCTTAAGTTTAAGAGCAGATTCCAAGAGAGCAACATTAATAACAATCTTCTTGCCTAGTAAGGATGACTCAATCCCTATGATCTCGGTTTTGGACTCATCATAAAGAAAGTGAGCATTAGAGTAAAAGATGAGTACCATATTTTTGTAGCAAACATCCGGAAGGCTCAAGAAATCCATGAGATTCCACTCATCCAAACGAGGAAGATAACGAAAAAGGAATCGCTCGGAATTGAGGAATTCAAGATCAATAACACGTTCCTTACGAACCGCGAAATCCTTGACATAAGAGAAATGAGCACGTGCCTCCGAAGTCTTGAAAGATTTCTGAAAAAGCATCGTGAGATTCGGAAGAATGCTCGATTCACCGGATTGAACGGCCTTGCGCTTTTTGTTCGATTGATCCGCCATCTAAAAACATTAAGCAAGTGTTTTAAAATTGAGTGTATGCATTGATAATTATAATCAATCCAATAATAAATCCCACTTAGGTTTTTGAAAACAAAATTAAAATAAAAAACAGTTTTAAAAAAATACGATTGAAAAATTTTATATTCGAATAAAAAATTTTGAGATTTGAAAATTTTTTTTACAAGATTTTGAAAACCCACAACCAAAAACATATAATTTATACAAAAATAAAATTTTCTAACCTAAGATTCGAACATGAATTGAAAGAAAAAGAAAAATAGAAAAATTACCTTAGTTTGGGATTTTGGATGATTTGAGAAAAATCCTTGCACAAGATTGATAAAACTTGCTTAGACTTGAGTTGTAGAGTAAAACCCCTCACAATTTTGTGAAAATCAAAGAGTTTTAGAGAGTATTTATAGAGAGGGAGGCGGTTTAGGGTTTTAAGGGTTTGATAAAAAGTGAATTATGACATTAAAAGCCCTAAATAAAGCAATCCGCGATGCCGTTTCGGAACGGTCAAGACCGTTTCGGAACGGGCGGCTAGGGTTTTGACCATTTTAAAACCATAAACAGATCGTTTCGATACGGTGTTGACTGTATCGAAACACCCTTTGACCCGTATCGGAACGCGTTCCGATACACCCCTTGGCAGAATCAAAAACGTTTCGGAACGCTTTTGAGGCGTTTCGAAACGCCCTTCTCTCAGAGCTGGATTTAAGGTATCCGTATTGAAACAGGTTCACCCGTTTCGATACACCTAGGCCTGGAAGTGCAGATGAGGCTCTAAAAATGCAGAAAAATGAAATTTTAAGAGGCCTAACATGCATAAATGTCATGAATGAGCAGACAAAACATATTTAAGCATAAGCATACTCCCCCTAACTATAAGCATGGATGAAATTAGGAGTTTAAACACATCAACATGGTATTTCACAAAATCAAGCATATTTAAGCACAAAATAGGTCCAAAAAGGTCAAGATAGGCTAGCTAGACCTAACTCTCTCCTAAGGGACCAAAAACGCTCTTTATCTAAGGGTTTTGTAAAAATGTCCGCTAATTGATTCAAGGTGTCCACATACTCTATAACCACATCTTCCTTAAGGACATGATCTCTAATGAAATGATGCCTTATTTCTATATGTTTGGTTCTAGAGTGTTGGATGAGATTTTTAGTTAAGCATATTGCACTAGTGTTGTCACATTTTAGGGGTATGGTTCCAACTTTAATTCCATAATCTAAGAGTTGTTGCTTCATCCAAAGGACTTGAGCACAACAACTCCCTAAGGATATGTACTCGGCTTCGGTGGTAGATAAGGCTACACTATTTTGTTTCTTAGAGAACCAAGATATGAGCATACTACCTAAGAATTGGCAAGTTCCCGAAGTACTTTTCCTATCAATTTTGCAACCCCCATAATCCGCATCCGAGTAAGCATGTAGGTTGAAGGTAGAGTCTCTAGGATACCAAAGGCCTAAACAAGGAGTGTTTCTAAGGTATCTAAAGATTCTCTTAACGGCTATAAGGTGAGACTCTCTAGGACTAGCTTGAAACCTAGCACACAAGCAAACACTAAACAAGATATCCGGTCTACTTGCAGTAAGGTAAAGCAAAGATCCAATCATAGAACGATAAAGCTTAGAGTCAACACACTTACCTCCTTCATCTTTGTCAAGCTTTGTAGATGAGCTCATAGGAGTGGCTTGAGGCTTTGCATTCTCCAAGCCAAACTTCTTGAGCATATCCTTTATGTATTTTGCTTGGTTGATGAAGGTGCCATCCTTCTTTTTCTTGATTTGGAGTCCCAAAAAGAATGAGAGCTCCCCCATCATGCTCATCTCAAATTCACCTTGCATTAACTTAGCAAACTCTTGACAATGACATTCACTAGTAGAACCAAAAATAATATCATCAACATAAATTTGAACTACTAAGATGTCATTTTTATACATTTTTATAAAGAGTGTAGTGTCCACCTTACCTTTTTCAAATCCTTTTTCAATCAAAAAATTTGAAAGCCTTTCATACCAAGCTCTAGGAGCTTGTTTTAAACCATAAAGGGCTTTGGTAAGTTTAAAAACATGATTTGGAAATTTTGAGTCTTCAAAACCCGATGGTTGTTCCACATACACTTCTTCATTTATAAAACCATTTAAAAATGCGCTTTTAACATCCATTTGAAAAAGCTTGAAATCATGATAACATGCATATGCAAGCAACATCCTAATGGCTTCCATTCTAGCTACGGGTGCATAGGTTTCATCAAAATCTATTCCCTCTTCTTGAGTGTAACCTTGTGCTACAAGTCTAGCTTTATTTCTCACAATGTTACCACTCTCATCTAGTTTGTTCCTAAAGACCCATTTAGTTCCTATTGTAGATTGATTACTAGGCCTATCAACTAATGTCCATACATTACTTCTCTCAAATTGATTTAACTCTTCTTGCATAGCCATAATCCAAAAGTCATCTTTCAATGCTTCTTTTATGTTTTTAGGCTCTATGCATGAGATAAATGCAACATGGTTCATTAATTTAAGAGAAGAACGAGTGGTTACCCCCTTGGATGGATCACCCAAGATCTCACCATCTTTGACATAGTTCAACTCCCTTGGGTAGCTCACTTCCTTTTCCTCAATAGCCAAGTCCTTCAAGGCTTCAAGAGGTGGATCTTGTGCATCTTCTTCTTTTGGTTGAATCTCATCCTCCTTTGAAGTTTGACCTCCATCAAAGGCATTTATGATTCCTACATCATCATCATCACAAGAATCCTTCCTAGGAAGGAGGTTATCATCGAATACAACGTGAATAGATTCTTCTACTACTAAAGTTCTTTTGTTAAATACTCGATAGGCTTTAGAGGTTAAAGAGTAACCTATAAAAATGGCTTCATCACTTTTTGAATCAAATTTACCTAAGTTGTCTTTTCCATTATTTAAAACAAAACACTTGCACCCAAAAGGGTGAAAATAGCTAATGTTAGGCTTTTTAGATTTTAAAATCTCATAAGGTGTTTTCTTTAAAATTGGCCTAATCATAACTCGATTTACAATATAACAAGCGGTGTTTGTGGCTTCCGCCCAAAAATATTTAGGTAAATTATTTTCACAAAGCATAGTTCTAGCCATTTCTTGTAAAGTTCTATTTTTCCTCTCAACTACCCCATTTTGTTGAGGAGTTCGAGGAGCCGAAAAATTATGGCTAATACCATTTTCATTTAAAAATTCTTCAAACCCTAAGTTTTGAAACTCGGTTCCATGATCACTTCTAATGTGTGAAATTCTAAGTTCAAGATCATTTTGGGTTAATTTTAAAAATGTGATGAATTTTTCCAAAGCCTCATCCTTAGTACTTAAAAAGAGAACCCAAGTAAATCTAGAAAAATCATCAACTAGCACAAAAGCATACGATTTACCACCCAAGCTCATAGTCCTAATTGGCCCAAATAAATCCATGTGAATTAATGGTAAGCATCTACTAGTAGAAACATCATTAATGGATTTAAAGGAAGACTTATGTTGTTTACCCTTTGAGCATGCATCACAAATTTTATCATTTGAAAATTTTATTTTTGGCAAACCTCTAACTAGATTTAGAGAGACTAGTTTTTCCAAAACACTAATGCTAGCATGTCCTAGCTTCCTATGCCACAACCATGCATCATTTTCATTTTGAGCAACTAAACATGCATGAGATGTATGAATGTCATCTAAATGCACCATGTATATGTTTCCTATGCGATGACCTATGAGCATAATACTATTAGATTTAATGTCTACAATTTTGCATCCATTTTTATCAAAAAGAACATTAAATCCCTTATCACATAATTGACTTATGCTCAATAAATTATGTTTAAGACCATTGACATACAAGACATTTTCAATGAGAATGGTAGAGTGATTACCTATGGAGCCAATACCTTTGATGTGGCCTTTGAAGTTGTCACCAAATGTTACTACTCCTCCACTTTTTGGCTTTAAATCCATGAATCGACTCTTGTCTCCGGTCATGTGTCTCGAGCATCCACTATCAAGGTACCATGAGTTTTGACTTTGTGCTTTGGCCTTGAAGCAATGCTCCCCCTACAAACAAAGATATTAAACCTTGGTTTTTGGTACCCAAATCATTTTGGGTCCATGAGTGTTAGCTCCCAAAACCTTGGTTCCCTTAGGAATCCAAGATGACATAGCAATAATATTATTAGATTTTACAAGTTCCTTAGGAACCCATACACTTCTAATCCTTTTAGCTTTACTATGTCTAGGGTAGCTACCTTGTTTGTAGTAATTAGTCCTTTTCTTAGGTTGGTGTGTTCTAGATGATTCTCCTACTTCATGCTTGACATTTCCAACATTTTTAAGGACTTTTTGAGCTTATTTAGCTCACCTAACACCTTTTGGTGTTCACTATTGCATTGAGATAAAAGATTATTAAGATCAACATTTTCATCTTGAAAGAATTTAAGTTCATCTTTTAATCCTAAAATCTTTTTCTCAAATTTAGAATTAGCTAGAGTGAGTGAGTCATTTTTCTCATTTAGCTCTAAAATGATTTTCTTCTTTTTAATGACCGACTCCTTAAACTTCTCAACTAATTCATCATATACCTCTTGTAACTCATCATATGCATCATTTAACTCTTCATATGAAAAATCTAAAATAGATGAGTTAGAGGTTACCAAGGAGGAATCTTCCTTAAGTGCCATGAGACAAAGGTTAGCCACTTCTTGTTCGTCATCCTCCGATGACTCCTCATCACTCCAAGTAGCAAGTTTGGCTTTGAGTTTCTTCTTCTTCTCAAAGCTCTTCTTCTTGAGTTGAGGGCACTCCGAACGGATGTGGCGGGGTTGTTTGCACTCATAGCAAATGATGGGATCCTTTCCTTCTTCTTTGTTCTTGCTCTTGAAGTCCATTTTTCTTTGGATTTTTCTACCCCGGTTGGACCTCATGAATCGTGAGAACCGTTTGGCTATCATAGCCAATTCTTCAAGTTTGTCCTCATCACTAGATGAGCTCTCATCAAGTTGTGAAGCTTTAGCCTTGAGAGCTATTCCCATCTTCTTCTTCTTTTCAACCTCGAGCTTCTCTACTCTTTTCTCTTCCTTCTTTTTCTCATCTTCCCTTCCTTGCTTCATGATCTCATGAGTAAGGAGAGAACCCACAAGCTCATCAAGCTTTAATGTCTTCAAGTTCTTTGCTTCGATGATAGCGGTTCTCTTCCCATCCCAAGCTTCGGGAAGTGAATAGAGTAGCTTCCGGACAAGCTTGTCTTCCGGTATGATTTCTCCATATCCCTTTAGACCGTTGACGATTGTGGAGAATCTATCAAACATCTTTGACACCGTCTCATCGGGCTCCATCTTGAAGTTTTCATAACTAAGATTGAGAAGACCAATCTTAGTTTCTTTGACATCATTGGTGCCTTCATAGGTGGTTTCAAGAGTGTCCCACACTTCCTTGGCACTTTCAATTGATGAGACCTTCGAGTAGATGTCCGGACCGAAAGCACAAAATAGCATGTGGAGAGCTTTATCATTGACTTGAATCTTCTTCCTCTCCTCTTCACTCATTTCGGCTTTCTTCTTCAACACCATCTTGCCTTCACCATCTTGCTTCAATGGAATGTATGACCCATCCTCAATGACATCCCATACAAGATAGTCACTTGACTTGATGAATAGCCTCATTTTGTTCTTCCAAAAAGAGTAGTTGTCACCATTGAAGAAAGGAGGCTTGGTGGTTGATTGTGACTCGTACATGCCGGAACCGGAGGTTGAAGTCATCTCTTGATAATTTGATGATCACACTCTTCCAAGGATCTCCTCTTGTGGTTGTTAATCCTCAAAGAGTTAAGCTCTGATACCAATTGTTGAGTGGATCGAAAGATCGAGATTTACCAAGAGGGGGGGTGAATTGGAAATTTAAAGGATTGTAGTGGAAATTGGCAAATTAAAAATGATGAACAAGGGATTTAGAGTGGTTCAAGTTCCAAATGAACTCTACATCCACTACCTTAGTCTCACTAAGGATTTGCAACAATTTCACTAAATTGATCTTCCCCTTTTCTAGGACAAGGAGGCAACCCTTTACAATATCGGTTGATTTTTCTACCCAAAAATCAACCCAACCCTCACTCAATAGAACAAAGAAATTTGAAGGCTAATTAGGTATCTCTCAATACAAATGATAGCCCCAATACAAGCACTCAACCCAATTTTACAAAGTAAGAATGAAGAACACAAATTGGGATTTTACACAAGTTGGGATTTTTGCTCTAATGCTTGAATTTGATGTTTGGATGTTTGCTTGAAGTTCAATAGTTGTTGCTGATGCTTTTGGATGTCCCTTTTATACCTTCTCATTGATTTCTAGCCGTTTGGGTGGTTGGGAACATAAATGGAGCCGTTGGAACCCTCTCTTGCCACCATAAATGCAGTCTGCACCAACCCGTTTCGGAACACGGGAAACCTGTTTCGGAACGGACTAAAATAGAAAGAGCCGTTGGGGTTCATTTAAGAGCCCGTTTCGAAACGCCTTAGGGCCGTTTCGGAACGGTTTTGCCACTGTAAAAGGGTCGTTTCGGAACGGTCCTAGCCCGTTTCGAAACGCCTTAACGGTTTTAAGAAAATCAGTTAAAACATACAACGGTAATTTTATTCAAAATAAAACCTAGACCTTGTTTCGAAACGGGAGTGATCCGTTTCGAAACGGAATGGCTACTGTCAAAGGGTCGTTTCGGAACGGGCTTGATCCGTTTCGAAACACCCCTTTTATATTTAAAATTCTGAAATATTTGAAATAAATAGACCCTTTTTAAACCCTACATGAAGAACAGTTTCGAAACGAGTTGTGCCGTTTCGAAACGATCTTAAGTGTTTCGATACACGTTTCGGAACGGTGGTCGACAGTGGTGAAATTGTTTCGAAACGCCTTGAGGCCGTTTCGGAACGGGTACGTGAAAACACACTGTTTTGGCTTGAAACACTTAGAAAAATATTTGAAATAGTATGTTTTTAACTTGGGCATAATACTAAAATTATATGGGGATATTTTGAGGACTTAAAATTCGTTTTGACTTTTTCGATTTAGTCCTTAGGTTTTTAGTTATATCAAAATTAAAATATTTGTTTCACACTTTATTTAAATTTTTTTCGATTCGAGTCAAGTGTATGAAATTTGTGTCGACTCGAGTTGTCAGGTTTCTATACAAATTTAATTGTAATTATTTATAATGTTATAATGCATATTGATTCTAATTTAAACTAATTTCTCTAATCATATAAGGTATATATATATATACATATGTCTTCGTATTCTTTTCCACATGTGTTAGTAATATTTGTAATGTTATTTAATAAAAAAACATCATCTAAACTTCTAAAATATATTTATAATGTTATTTTTTAAGGGAGGAACTTTTGATGATAAACTATTGATATGAGTATAAAGGAGTGAAGGACTAGATTGAATAAAATGCAAAGTTACGAGACTAAATTGTGAAAAGAATATTTTTGTAAAAAGTATCGTGGTAGTCGAGCATATGATTTAAAATTGGTCAAAATGAACTTAAAACGAAGGAGGAATTGAAGAATTAAAAAATCATACAAAGCTAAATAGGTATTCTACAATGGTATAGGGGCATTTGGTTCAAATTTGGTCAAAATGGACTTTAAACAAAGGAGGAATTGAAAAAAATCATACAAAGTTGATGGGCTAAATTGCAAAAAGAGAAACATTATTTCAAAATATGAATTGAAACTAAATGGGCATTGTACAGTAGTTTTTGAGCATGTGATTCAAATTTGGTCAAAATAGACTTAAAATGAAGAAAGAATTGAATAAAAAAGAAATCAGTGACTAAATCGTAAAACTGTAAAATTTAATTTTTCGAGTTATACAAATTCAAACTCAAATCGTACTCGAATAATTCAAAATTGAAAAAAATCAAATTTTCGAGCGGAGTCAAATTTTATTCACTCCTAAAATTTTACAATAAGACGATGATGGCACCTTATTGGTAAGAAAATCAAGAAAACAAGGATGACAATAACGTGACTCAATATTTGGACCAAAAAAGGGACAAGGGAATAGAAATCATCTATCTTTTTTGTGCTCTTATTTATGCCCTTACATAAAAAAATAGGTTAAGAGTTTAAGATTAGGTTGAAAGAATATGAAATAACATGTATTTTTTAGGGCGTAAGGTTTAGAATTTAAAATTTAAGGTTAAGACTTAAAGTTTAATATTTTTAGTGTTTTTTAATGTTGTCGCATAAAAACAAACACTGAAAAGGGGCAGAGAATTTTTGTCCCAAGTCTACTATTGTAACCTCCTCGTTTCGGTCTGGACGACTGACCGGTCCGAGTAGGTTACACGGGGAAAACCGAAGTGAAACCCGTTAAGGCTCCCCTTCGGTTAGCAACCCTAGAAATTTCTTTTAAACATTATCTTGTCTAAATGCTTTACTTCATCCTATGTGTCGGGACACGCAGCGGAAAGGACACACGAATACCGAACATACAAAACATGCAATTTAACACCCCATTTTAACTTTTATAACAGGCCGTATCGATACGCTAGGAGACCGTATCGATACGCCTGGACCTGGTCAACGCCCTACAGTCAACTCAGGGAGACCGTATCGGTACACAGCAAGACCGTACCGATACACCCTCAACGGTCAACTTCTTACGGTCAAACATCAAAGACAGTATCGATACCCTTAGGACCCGTACCGATACGCCAAAATCTCGTCAATTTCTCAGATTTCCAAAGAGCTTTTGGCGTGTCGATACACCCTCGCGTATTGGTACGCATAACCTAAAAACAAGGTTCAGGCATAGGACCGTATCGATACAGCCCTTGGGCGTATCGATACGCCCTGCACTGCAACCATATTTTTAGCTGTCAAAACACAAAGAACTTAACTCTAGATGCATATATCGACTTAACTAGCAACATACAAGCATACATACTATTCAAGGCAAGCAAAAGATAATGATTTGGTCATTCCAACACAAGTTCAAACATCAAACCTTCACACATGACATTGAATTAAGACAATAAAACATGCTTAATAATCATCAAGTATCAAAGCCAAACCCAACATGCTTCAACATAGCATCCTCAACCAAACTTGCTAGAAACATTAACAAACCAAACTAGGGAGTTTAAACACCAACTCCATACAAGTCTAATATCCCCATTGTCTAGGCATTATTACAAAAACTTAAACCATACTTGAGCTACCCGAGAACTCTGAGAAACTTCTCCCTTGCCCACTTGCCTTCCGAAAACTCTAACGATCTGCATGTTGAAAAAAGAAGAGTGTAAGCTTGAAAGCTTAGTGAGCGAAGCTCTAAAAACACATCAACAATGCAGTTTTCAAACACATTTCTTAATTGAAAGGTAAACCATTTTAACATGCGAAAAGGAGACACAATCAACACAATTACATGGTATGCACATGCATAATCAAAACACGGTGGGACTACATTTCCGATGGGACTACACATCAACGTACTCTTCTACTAGTCACTACCGGTGGGACTACACATCACCGTAGTTACGTCAACCATCACGTGAGGCTCGACACCAACAACGACTACACAACAAATATCAAACAGAAGTAAAGGCAATCCACAATTCACACAATACCACAACAATTGTTCATACACCAACACTTAACAATCAAGGTAAAATTAGTAAACTTACACTTGGATTTAGGTTAGCCCTCTAGGCTCCACCCAAACCCCCCAAGAACCCTTTTCGAAATCAAATCAAATTCCAAAATATTTCCACTCACCGATGAAACCCAAACGGAAGCCGAAACACCGATCTCAAGCCTCCAAATTCCCCAGAATCGAGCTCGAAGCTTCTTCAAGGGTTTCCCCTGATTCTAATCAATCAAAAACAACAATTTACTCAATAATTCAGCCACAAAACCACTGTCACAAACAAACACAATCTCAAGACCCCTTTTACTACATTTCCAAACCATGAGCTATCCAAACTTCTTCATTTTCGTACACCCACACAACCCAGCAGAAAACTATCAATTTAAACACTCAAATCACCATTGATCAGCTTCAAAACAACCCCCAAGCATTAACAAAACATCAGCCCAACTCTCCTACACCAAACTACCCAAAAATCCAAGTTTTCACCCCTTTTAAAACACCCACAAAACTCATTTCGGGATTCTTGATAAAACCCCTCCATTTTTACATATAATACACATTAGGGAAAGACTAAAACATAAATTAACTTTACAAATCAAGACTCCATCAAAAACCAATTAAAGCTTCTTACTTTTACCTCAAAACTTGAAAACTTCAAAATCTTCAAAAGTGATTTTTATGAAAAACTAAAGCTATAGAAATGTTGGAAATGACGAGGAGAAGTCAAAAACGTTCTTACCTCGATGAAATCACTTGAAATGGTGGAGGAAATGAATGGAATAGTAACCAAGGGTTTTGGGAGGTTTTGACGTGAAAAATTCTTGAAGGATGAAGATGATGAAAATATTTCAAAACCCATTTTTACTCATCTTTTCCCTTTCATTTTGAAAATTTCTAAATTTCCATTAATGAAATCTAAACCCTTTTAAATTAAAACCAAAGTCTATTTTAATTAAAACGAGTCCAACGACTCGAACCCGATTTACCCGTGTAAGATCCGACCCCTAAACCCGAGCATTACAACTCTCCCCCACTTAAGGAATTTCGTCCTCGAAATTACTTGACGGAAAGAGGTACGGAAACTGTTTTTTCATGTCCTCCTTTCTCTCCCAAGTAGTCTCCTCCACACCTCGGTGTCTCTACAAAACCTTGACTAACTCGATAGACCTCCCACGTAACACCTTCTTGTTCGAAGCAAGAATCTCAACCGGCTCTTCGTCATAGGACATGTCGGGGTTCAACTCAATCTCTTCCACTGGCATTATGTGAGACGAATCCGATCTATACTTGCGGAGCATCGATACATGGAATACATCGTGGATCTTCTATAACTCGGTCGGGAGTCTCAATCTATATGCAATAGGATCGACCCTCTCAACTACCTCATAAGGTCCAATGAATCTCGGGCCCAACTTGCCCTTCCTACCAAACCTCATCACCTTTTTCCAAGGTGAGACTTTCAAAAACACTTTTTCACCCACGACATACTCTATCTCTTTTCTCTTTAAGTCGACATACGAATTCTGTCGGTCTGAAGCTGCCTTCAAGCGATCACAAATCAGTTTCACATTCTCGATAGTGTCCTTAAGCAGATCGAGCATCGGTACAAGCTTAAGCCTGGCTTCGGCACAACAAATCGGAGTCCTACACTTTCTACCAGACAAAGCTTCATATGGTGCCATCTGAATACTAGCCTGATAATTGTTGTTATACGCAAACTCTACTAACGGTAGGTGCTTCTCCCAAGACCCCTGGAAGTCGATAATACAACACCTCAACATGTCCTCCAACACCTGAATCACTCTTTCGGACTGGCCATCTGACTGCGGATGATACGAAGTACTGAAGTTCAACCAAGTACCCAAGGCACGATGCAAACATTCCCAAAATCTAGCTGTAAACCTCAGATCTCGGTATGACACAATCGATTTCGGTACCCCATGCAGCCTCACTATCTCACTGATGTACAGATCGGAAAACTTATCTAAGGTGTAAGTAGTATGAATAGGTATGAAGTGAGCACACTTAGTAAATCTATAGACTATCACCCACACTAAATTCTTCTTCGAAGGATTCAACGGTAAACTCGACACAAAATCCATGGTGATACGTTCCCACTTCCATTCCGGAATCTTCAACGACTGTAACAACCCTGAAGGAAACTGATGCTCGGCTTTGACTCTCTAACAAACCATACACTTACTCACAAACTCGGCCACATCCTTCTTCAGCCCAACCCATTAATATTCTTCTTTTAAACTGCAATACATCTTCATACTACCCGGATGCATAGCAAAAGGACTATTATGTGCTTCATTCAGGATAACACGTCTCAACTCGGAATCTTCCGGAACAACTATCCTATCTTTGTAACATAGTATCCCATTCTCACCAAAGCAAAAATCGGTAGGTCTATCCTCGGCTATATCTTGCATGTGAGGTGCCAAAGACTCGTCTCGCAACTGCTTCTCTCGAATCAACTGAACTAATGAAGGCTTAACCTGAAGCTCGGCTATCAACCCACCATTCTTGGACACACTCAATCTCGCAAACATAGCTCGCAACTCAACTGCCACCTTTCTACTCAAAGCATCGACCACTACGTTTGCCTTACCCGGATGGTATTCTATCGTAATGTCATAGTCCTTAAGAAGATCTAACCACCTATGCTGTCTAAGGTTCAACTCCCTCTGAGACATCAAGTACTTCAAACTGTTGTTGTCGGTATAAACGGTGCACTTCTCACCATAAAGGTGATGTCTCCAAATCTTCAATGCAAATACTACTGCGGCTAACTCTATATCATGAGTGAGATAGTTCTTCTCGTGAACTTTCAACTGTCTCGAAGCATAGGCTACGACCTTACCTTCTTGCATAAGCACACAACCTAAACCTACATATGATGCATCACTGAAAATCACAAACTCTCTTCCTGGTTCAGACTGAATCAATATAGGAGCTTCGGTTAAAGCTTCCTTCAACTTCTTAAACGCTTGTTGTCTTGCATCTGACCACTCATATGGGACATTCTTCTGAAGCAACTTAGTCAACGGAGCCACTATCCTTGAAAATCCCTCGACAAATCTTCGATAATATCCCGCAAAACCTAGGAAACTACGGATTTCTGTCACTGACTTCGGTTGTTTCCAACTCACTATGGCTTCTATCTTCTTGGGATCCACACTAATCCCATTAGTCGAGATCACATGACCTAGGAAGACTACCTCCCTAATCCAAAACTCACATTTGCTTAACTTGGCATACAATTGATTCTCAAGCAAAGTCTGAAGGACTAGTCGCAAATGCTCATCATGCTCTTCCTCGGTCCTAGAGTATACTAAGATGTCATCTATGAACACTACCACAAACCTGTCCAAAAACTCGTGAAACACACGGTTCATCATATCCATGAAAGATGCTGGAGCGTTAGTCAACCCGAAAGGCATCACCAAGAACTCATAGTGCCCATATCGTATACGGAAAGCTGTCTTCGGTATGTCTACATCTTTCACCTTCAACTGATAGTATCCGGACCTCAAATCAATCTTCGAAAACATTGAAGCACCTCCTAACTGATCAAGCAAGTCATCTATCCTAGGTAAAAGTGTTGAGTGGATCGAAAGATCGATATGAACCAAGAGGGGGGTGAATTGGAAATTTAAAGTTTGTGTGGTGGAAATTGCAAATTAAAAAGATTGACAAGGGATTTTAGAGTGGTTCAAGTTCCAAATGAACTCTACATCCACTACCTTAGCTTCACTAAGGATTTGCAACAATTCCACTAATTGCTCTTCCCCTTTTCTAGGCTAAGGAGGCAACCCTTACAATTTCGGTTAAATTTTCTACCCAAAATTTAACCCAATCCTCACAACAAGGTAACAAAGAATTTGATGGCTAATAGAGTATCTCTCAATACAAATGATAGCCCAATTACAAGCACTCAACCCAATTGAACAAGATAAGAATGAAAATTACAATTGGGGTTTCTAGACAATATGAGATTTTTGCACAATTGCTTGGATTTGATGTATAGATGTTTTCTTGAGGATCAATAGTTGTTGCTGGAGCTTTTGGAGGTCTCTTTTATATCATCTCATTGATTTCTAGCCGTTTGGGTGGTTGGGTACATAAATGGAGCCGTTGGAACCCTCTCTTACCACCATAAATGCACTTCTGCAGCTATCCGTATCGGTACACGGGGAGCCGTATCGATACCTGTCTCAGAAAAGAAAGAGCCGTTGTGTGCAATTAATAAGGGGTATCGATACGCACATAAGCGTATCGGTACGGGGTATCGAAACGCACGTAAGCGTATCGATACGGGGTATCGAAACGGTAAAGTCCGTATCGATACCTTTTTCTCAACTAAACTCACTTTCGATTTTCGTATCGGTACGAGGGTTTTGCGTATCGATACAGGTCAATGACTATTTAAAATTTGGTTACCAACAAACTAACACCAACAGTCAAAATATTTAAACCGACTTGATTAAAAAATTTATTAAAACCGTATCGATACGAGGGTTTGCCGTATCGGTACGCTGTAACACCCCAATTTTGGGCTTGGAAGTTTTGGGTTGAATCGGACCGGTCGGATTTTCGGTTCGAATATAAAAGGGTGGTTTTAGGGAAAGCCTAGTTCGGGATGCATTAAAAATATGGAAAAATATCTAAAAGTCCTCTTTTATTATATATAAGAGAGTGGTGAAATCAATTTTACAAAATGAGGTTTGGAAACATGACATTTCAAGTTAGTGACTAAAATGTAATTTTTGAAAAGTTGGTGACTGTTTTAAAAGGATTGAAACTTTGAAACTTTAAGGAGCTAATTTACCCAAGAAGAGGATTCTCCAGATTTTTCTTAAATATTAAGGATTAAATTAAAGTTATTTTAATAAAAGGAAAGGAGGGAAATTAGATATTTTGGTTTTATAACTAACTTTTGTCAAAATTTTCCCATCTTTTTTTCTCTCAATTTTCCCTCAGCCAAACACATTTCCACAGCCACTTTTCCTCTGATTTTAACACCTAAAGTTGAGATTTCAATCTCCAAATGATTTCTATTCATTTCTACACCAAATCAACATCATTTGCTTATTGAATTTTCAAGAATGTTGGCTTTAAACAAGGAGAATCCACATTTAGAGGTATGAATGTCCTTCTCCTCTAAATATTCAGTTCTTTACTGAAATTCCCAAGTTCTCAATCCTTAAATTGAGTTTTATTAAAGGTTTTATAGTTGTGTTCTTGATTTTGGCTTAAAATGCAAGATTTGGATTTAATTTTGTGGAAATTCGTAATAAATGATTGGGCTCTGTTTTGAGATGTCTTTTTGATGTATATTGGATGTATAAATGATGTGTAATTGAGGTTTAATCAATGCAATCCCGAATAGGTTGATTTTCCTAAGTTTTTGCTTGAGTTAATGGTGGTTTTTGGGGTGATTTTGATGTTCTGCTATAGCTGGAGGTATAAGGACGTGATTAAACTCTTTTTGGATGTTAATTGATGTCTAAGAGTGATTGGAATTGATGGATCTTGGCTGGGTAATGTTGTAGAGGTGTTTGGATGTGATTTCGGTTGTGTTCGGTAGCCGAAATGTAAGTGTTGATGAGAGCAGCGAGTTTAGGTGTCTTGGTTGAAGATATTAATGCATGATGATGCATTAATCCTCTGCTTTGATGTGTTTAAAACAGGGGAGACATCTTTGGATCCTTGTGGTGTTGATCCGGAGGCTTAATCAGCGTTTCGGCAAGCTTGCGAAACGGAATCGATGAGTGGAGTTTGGTTTTCAGCTTTGAAACCAATATTTGAAGGTTATGAGAGCTTAGTTTAAGTCTAAACAACTTAGCTAAGCTCAAGAGTAAGTTTTCGGAGAAACTCTCTTGTTGATGAACCATGAGATGGTTGAATGCAATGTGTTTATTTTGCATGTTTAAATTCTATTTTGAAAGCATGTTTTAGCATGTTTAATGCTGATTTTATAAGCCATGTGTTGAAGGATGCTCAAGGTAAGAGATCCTTGTTTTTGAACATTGATAAATGTGGTTTGATGCATGGTGATGCATGATTATTTAATGGCTTTGTTAAATGCTTTAAAACAGTGGATTAGTGATGGTAAATGATGTATATTGGCAAGTGATGTGTTGGTTTAAAAGTACTTGAATCGGATATAGTTAGCCGGCTATAGGATTGGGTGCACCGTGAATAAAGTCGCCTTGGATGTTGAGGGGTTGTGATTGTACCGAAAACTCCATCCAAGTACACTAACGAGGTGGTTAAGATCACAATGGTGGTTAAAAGTCCATGTGTAGATCTTGTGTTATGGTTAAGATCACAATGGTGGTTAAAAGTCCATGTGTGGATCTTGTGTTGTGTGTCCCGTGTCCTCGTTAGTGATGTTATACAACTACCAATGAGTGATGTGGAGGGGTTGTGATTGTACCGTAAACTCCACCTTGATATTGGTAGTGTGTATGAAGCGTATGGGACAACGCTTGTAATCCGCGTATCCGATTGTGTTTTGAGTTGTAAAATGATTATGGATTATCACTTGAATGCCAATATGAGATGTTGATTAATTGAAGCATGAGATGCTTGGTTTGTATGCATTAATGCATGGTAAATGATGTTTTGAAACTAAAGGCCTTGAAAGGTGTTTTTTTACAAATGTATTATTGTGTTATTTTAATTGAGCATTCCTCACTAAGCTATGTGCTTACGCTCTCTCTCTTTCTTGAACCAATAATGCAGAGCATTGAAGTGTTTAAAGGGCAGCAAGGAGGTCAAGGATCCAAGTGAAAGTTTAAGCTCATGTATGGTGACTATTTTCACAACACTTTAGCTTTTGGCATTTGGCAATGGGAACCTAGATTGTATTTTTGGGAGATGTTTTGGACTCCCTAAGTTTGGTTAATGCCTAAGATTGTTTGGAACTTGTAAAGGCCCTTTTGGTATTTGGTTTTGGTGATTTGATGATTGCATGATTTCCATTATAGGTTGCATGCCTATAGTTTTGGAATTTTCCTTATATGATGCCATGATTGAGTTTTGATGGTTCTATTATGTTCCTTTAGTGCATAATGATTTGTTGGCATGTTTTGGGTGTCATATGAATGCGTTTGATGTGCCAAATGCTTGTTAAACCAGAGAAATTTTGCATTTCTGGGCAACCCGTATCGGAACGGGTGCTACTGTTTCGGAACAGGTGGCCTGAAATGGCCTTGGCGTTTCGAAACAGGTAGAGCCGTTCCGGAACGGATTTGCTACTGTCAAGCCTTGTTCCGCAACAGGTTTCGAAACGGTCTCGCGTTTCGGAACGGTCCTCCCCCGTTTCGGAACACTCGACCGTTGGGCACTGAATCTGATGGTAATATGTTTTGAAATTCTTACGTTTTAGTCCTGAACTTTGCTTATGCAATTGATTGAGTTTGAGATGTCCGTTTGGGATGAAATTTGGCAGAGAAGCATGAAACATGGTTAATTTCATAATGGTAAATCAAAAATTGGTTAAGTCCTCGTAATTTCCAGAATTTACAATTTGGTCCCTAAATTCGTATGTTGTGCAATTGAGTCCCTAATTGTTTTCCGATTGCCGTGATTTTTGAGTATGCTTATCTCAAGAGTACACTTAGGGTTAATATGCATTTAGACAAGATTAAAAAGAAAAAAAGGGTCGTTAATCAAGGTTGACTTTCAGGTTGACTTTGGTTTTCCCTGTGTAATCTTCGTAGTTCGGGTCAACCGTCTAGGCCGGGCTAAGGGGGTTACATTTGGTGGTATCAGAGCTGAGTTCTCGAGTATTTGGGAATGGTAATGTGGGTGATAAGTGTATGATTGCTTTGTATGCTTGTTGAGTGAAAGTGTGATGTATGAATTGTAAGAATGTTGCAATTGTGGTGTATGCTGTGGTGAAGCATGTTAGAGGGACCCATTGCCAAATCAAAGCTAATGAAATGATTTGTTTTTAATTGGAAATGAGCTTGAGTACTTGGATTGCTTACCTTGCTGAGCCTGACTTTGTTTATTGCATTGTGATTGCATTGTTAGTGAATGGGACCTCGTAGAGAGACGAGGATTAATACGCGAGCTATGGCTCAAAATGAGAACGAAGAGAATGCTGAAAATGTGGTGGATTTACCTCCTCCACCTGGTGGTGGTGGTGCTGGGGGTGAGGGAGCTGGTGTTACTGCTGGTGCTGGGGTCGCTGGACCTGAAGCTGGGCAGGGGCAAGCTGCTCCTGACATGACAGTGCTGATTCAGGCTATTGCTGGAGCCTTTCGGGCGGCGGTAGCTGGAGCTCAAGGAGCTGGGCATCAGGGAGATGCTAATGTGAGACTACCTCTGGAGCGTTTGCGCAGTCTGGGAGGGACTGAGTTTAGGGGTTTGTCTGCTGAGGGTTCTGAGTCTTGGTTGGAAAGTACCAAGAGAATTTTGGGACAAATGAACTGCAATGAAGTGCAGAAGCTGGACTGTGTAATATCATTGTTGCATGATGATGCGTATACCTGGTGGACAACCACTATCTCCTGAATGGAGGATGCTGATGTGACCTGGATGTTCTTTCTGAACGCGTTCAAGAGGAGGTACCTGGGTGTGCGGTACCTGGATGAAAAGAAAAGGGAATTCATGTCTCTTACTCAAGGGAGCATGTCAGTGGCTGAGTACGAGGTTCAGTTTGTCCGACTCAGTCAGTACGCACCTGAGCTTATCCCTGATGAGCGGGAGAGGTGTGAACGTTTCCGTTATGGTTTGGTGACGGAAGTGAAGACCTATATGCTGGCTGCTGAGTACACTAATTTGGATGTGCTAGTTGGAAGAGCAAAAGACATAGAGTTGAATTTGGGTTTATCTTCTAGAGGAGTTGGTTCTAGTGCGGGCAAGCGAGCTGCTGAGTATAGTTCCGGTGGCAGACGGAACAAGAGAGGACGTGATCGGAAGTATCAGTCTTCAGCTAGGCGTGGTGGTGGGCAAGGTGCGCCTATTCAGGGAGATAAGGCGAGAGCTGAGCAGAACACATGTTGGACATGTGGATCGCGTGGTCATCTGAGGCGTGATTGTCCTCGAGCGGCGAGGGAGGTACAGGCTCCTGTTGTGGTGACCGGTAATTCGTGCTGGAACTGTGGTTCGGCGGATCACATGAGGAGGGAGTGTCCTCTGTTGGCCGGGGGTGGTCAAGGACGTGCTCCTGGAGTTGTTGCACCACAGAGAGGTCGTGGGCGCGGTCGTGGTAACTTCCAGCGCAGAGAGGATGGTGGAAGGAATGTGGCTCATGTGGTAGCTGTTCAGCCTGAGGGTGGTGGCCAGGCAAGAGTGTATGCTCAGAGGGAGGGAAGGAATGACACGGATGTGATCGCAGGTACTTTCACTTTGCAATCCTTGTCATTACTTTCCTTGATTGATTCTGGATCTACACACTCATACATATTGCGTGAGCATGCTCAATTGCTTGGTTTACCTGTTGAGTCTTTGGATGTTGGTATGCGTGTAACTAGTTCCTTTGGTGAGACTGTTGTGACTCGAAAGCTTTATAGAAGATGTCCCTTGGTTGTGCAAGATCATGTTTTTCATGTTGATCTTATGGAATTGCCTTTCTATGGTTTTGATGTAATCCTTGGTATGGATTGGCTTGTTGAGCATCGAGCTGTAGTGGATTTTGAGAATAAGCGAGTTTCGTTGAAGCTTGCGGATGATTATGAGGTAGTGGTGGTTGGTGAAAATGTGAAGTTTCTTGCCAATGTGGTGTCTACATTGGAAGCGAGCCGGATGCTGAGGCAAGGTTGTGAAGCTTACCTAGCCTTTGTGATGAATCCTAGCTCTAAAGAGTTGCGTGTGCAAGATATCAGGACTGTGCGAGAGTTTCCTGGTGTGTTTCCGGAGGAGTTGCCTGGATTGCCTCCTAATCGCGAAGTGGAGTTTGGGATTGAGCTGTATGAAAACACAACTCCAGTGTCCATTACTCCGTATCGAATGGCACCTAAAGAGTTGAAAGAGCTGAAGACGCAACTTCAGGAGTTGCTTGATCGTGGTTTCATTCGGCCGAGTGTGTCACCTTGGGGTGTACCGGTCTTGTTTGTGAAGAAAAAGGATGGCTCTATGAGAATGTGCATTGATTACCGTCAGCTTAACAAGTTGACTATCAAGAATCGGTATCCATTGCCGAGAATTGATGATCTTTTTGATCAATTTCGGGGAGCAGCTGTGTTTTCTAAAATTGACTTAAGGTCAGGGTATTATCAGCTGAAGGTGAAGGATGTGGATGTGCCAAAGACAGCCTTCAGAACGAGGTATGGGCATTATGAGTTTCTTGTGATGCCGTTTGGTTTGACGAATGCTCCTGCAGCTTTCATGGATATGATGAATAGAGTGTTCCAGGAATACTTGGATAAATTTGTTGTGGTGTTCATTGATGATATTCTCGTGTACTCTCGTACTGAGGAGGAGCATGAGGGGAATTTGAGAATTGTGTTGCAGGCTTTGTTGGAGAATCAGCTTTATGCCAAGCTGAGTAAGTGTGAGTTCTGGCTTAGAGAAGTGGTGTTTCTTGGTCATGTGGTTTCTGCTGAGGGGATTCGTGTTGATCCTCAAAAGATTGAGGCAGTGATGAATTGGAAGCCTCCTAAGTCTGTTCATGAAGTCCGTAGTTTCCTTTGTTTGGCGGGGTACTATCGAAGGTTCGTGGATGGGTTTTCAAAGATTGCTGCACCGTTGACGAAGTTGTTGCAGAAGGATGTTAAGTATGTGTGGACGGAAGCGAGATAGCAGGCTTTTGAGAAGCTTAAGGCAGCTTTGACGCAAGCTCCTATCTTGGTTCAACCTGAATCAGGGAAAGAGTTTGTGGTGTATAGTGATGTGTCCTATATTGGTTTGGGATGTGTGTTGATGCAAGAGGGTAAGGTAGTGGCTTATGCGTCGCGTCAGTTGAAGGTGCATGAGCGCAATTATCCTACACATGACATTGAGTTAGCTGCAGTGGTTTTTGCTTTGAAAATTTGGAGACATTACCTGTATGGTGAGAAGTGTACTGTGTACACGGACCACAAGAGTTTGAAGTATCTGATGTCTCAGAAAGAGTTGAATCTTAGGCAACGACGTTGGGTGGAGTTGCTTAAGGATTACGATTTGTCTATCGAGTACCATCCGGGTAAAGCTAATGTTGTAGCGGATGCCTTGAGTAGGAAGGTAGCTGTTGAGTTGAGGGCTATGTTTGCCAGTCTGAGCATTTCGCGTGATGGTGGTCTTGTGGCTGAGTTGCAAGTGAAACTATCCTTAGTTCAGTTGATTAAGGAAAAGCAGTTGTTGGATGATTCCTTGGTGCCACACGTTCAGGATATTGCAGAGGATAGGCCATCAGATTTCTGCTTTAATGATGATGGAGTTTTATGCTTTGGGAGTCGGATAGTAGTGCCTAATGATGCTGAGTTGAGGCGTACCATTATGACTGAAGCTCATAGTAGTCCTTTTGCTATGCACCCTGGTAGTACTAAGATGTACCGTGATCTTCGTGATGAGTACTATTGGGTGGGTTTAAAGAAAGATGTTGCTGAGTTTGTAAGCAAGTGCATGGTATGCCAGCGAGTTAAAGCTGAGCATCAATTTCCTTCAGGGTTGTTGCAACCGTTGAGGATTCCTGAGTGGAAGTGGGAAAGGATTACCATGGACTTTGTGTCTGGTTTGCCTTTGTCGCCATCGAAGAAGAATTCGGTGTGGGTGATTGTGGATCGTTTGACGAAGTGTGCGCATTTCTTGCCTGTGCATACTACGTACACTTTGGATAAGCTTGCGGAGCTGTACATTGCTGAGATTGTACGGCTGCATGGTGTGCCAAAGTCGATTGTATCGGATAGAGATCTGAGGTTTACATCGCATTTCTGGCAGTGTTTGCATCAGACTTTGGGTACACGGTTTAATTTCAGTACTTCTTATCATCCGCAGACGGATGGACAGTCTGAGCGTGTTATCCAGGTGTTAGAGGATATGTTGAGGTGCTGCGTGATTGAGTTTCAGGGTTCTTGGGAGAAATATTTGCCTTTGGTGGAGTTTGCCTATAATAATAGTTATCAGGCAAGTATTCAAATGGCACCTTATGAAGCTTTGTACGGGAGGAAGTGTAGGACTCCTCTTTGTTGGGCTGAAACGGGTCAGAAGTTGGTTTCGATGCCAGCTTTGTTGAAAGGAACCACTGAGAAGGTGAAGCTCATTTGTGAGCAACTGAAGGTAGCTTCTGATCGGCAAGTCTTACGCGGATTTGAAGCGTAAGGAGATTGAGTATGCGGTGGGTGACCGCCTGTTTTTGAAAGTTTCGCCTTGGAAGAAGGTGATGAGGTTTGGCCGAAAGGGTAAGTTGAGCCCTAGGTACATTGGACCATACAAGGTGATTGAGCGTGTGGGTCCTGTTGCGTACAAGTTGAGGTTACCGCAAGAGCTAGAAAAGATTCATGATGTGTTTCATGTTTCTATGCTTCGGAAGTATAGATCGGATCCATCTCATGTGATGCCTGTGGAGGAAGTGGAGTTGAATCCGGATTTGACCTATGATGAGGAACCGGTGAAGATCCTGGATTCAGATAGTAAAGTTCTTCGAGGCAAGACCATTGAGTTGGTAAAGGTTTTTTGGAAGCATCGTGGTGCTGAAGAAGCCACGTGGGAACGGAAGGATGACATGTTGAAGCAGTTTCCGTACCTTTTTCCTTCAGGTAAATTTCGAGGACGAAATTTCTTAAGGGGGAAGAGTTGTAACACCCCAATTTTGGGCTTGGAAGTTTTGGGTTGAATCGGACCGGTCGGATTTTTGGTTCGAATATAAAAGGGTGGTTTTAGGGAAAGCCTAGTTCGGGATGCATTAAAAATATGGAAAAATATCTAAAAATCCTCTTTTATTATATATAAGAGAGTGGTGAAATCAATTTTACAAAATGAGGTTTGGAAACATGACATTTCAAGTTAGTGGCTAAAATGTAATTTTTGAAAAGTTGGTGACTGTTTTAAAATGATTGAAACTTTGAATCTTTAACGAGCTAATTTACCCAAGAAGAGGATTCTCCAGATTTTTCTTAAATATTAAGGATTAAATTAATGTTATTTTAATAAAAGGAAAGGAGGGAAATTAGATATTTTGGTTTTATAACTAACTTTTGTCAAAATTTTCCCATCTCTTTTTCTCTCAATTTCCCTCAGCCAAACACATTTCCACAGCCACTTTTCCTCTGATTTTAACACCTAAAGTTGAGATATCAATCTCCAAATGATTTCTATTCATTTCTACACCAAATCAACATCATTTGCTTATTGAATTTTCAAGAATGTTGGCTTTAAACAAGGAGAATCCACATTTAGAGGTATGAACGTCCTTCTCCTCTAAATATTCAGTTCTTTACTGAAATTCCCAAGTTCTCAATCCTTAAATTGAGTTTTATTAAAGGTTTTATAGTTGTGTTCTTGATTTTGGCTTAAAATGCAAGATTTGGATTTAATTTTGTGGAAATTCGTAATAAATGATTGGGCTATGTTTTGAGATGTCTTTTTGATGTATATTGGATGTATAAATGATGTGTAATTGAGGTTTAATCAATGCAGTCCCGAATAGGTTGATTTTCCTAAGTTTTTGCTTGAGTTAATGGTGGTTTTTGGGGTGATTTTGATGTTCTGCTATAGCTGGAGGTATAA
This sequence comes from Hibiscus tridactylites, assembly GCA_958450335.1. Lineage (NCBI taxonomy): Eukaryota > Viridiplantae > Streptophyta > Magnoliopsida > Malvales > Malvaceae > Hibiscus > Hibiscus tridactylites. The sequence continues at coordinate 48,383,086 of OY288265.1, read as the reverse complement.
GGACGTGATTAGACTCTTTTTTGATGTTAATTGATGTCTAAGAGTGATTGGAATTGATGGATCTTGGCTGGGTAATGTTGTAGAGGTGTTTGGATGTGATTTCGGTTGTGTTTGGTAGCCGAAATGTAAGTGTTGATGAGAGCAGCGAGTTTAGGTGTCTTGGTTGAAGATATTAATGTATGATGATGCATTAATCCTCTGCTTTGATGTGTTTAAAACATGGGAGACATCTTTGGATCCTTGTGGTGTTGATCCGGAGGCTTAATCGACGTTTCGGCAAGCTTGCGAAACGGAATCGGTGAGTGGAGTTTGGTTTTCAGCTTTGAAACCAATATTTGAAGGTTATGGGAGCTTAGTTTAAGTCTAAACAACTTAGCTAAGCTCAAGAGTAAGTTTTCGGAGAAATTCTCTTGTTGATGAACCATGAGATGGTTGAATGCAATGTGTTTATTTTGCATGTTTAAATTCTGTTTTGAAAGCATGTTTTAGCACGTTTAATGCTGATTTTATAAGCCATGTGTTGAAGGATGCTCAAGGTAAGAGATCCTTGTTTTTGAACATTGATAAATGTGGTTTGATGCATGGTGATGCATGATTATTTAATGGCTTTGTTAAATGCTTTAAAACAATGGATTAGTGATGGTAAATGATGTATATTGGCAAGTGATGTGTTGGTTTAAAAGTACTTGAATCGGATATAGTTAGCCGGCTATAGGATTGGGTGCACCGTGAATAAAGTCGCCTTGGATGTTGAGGGGTTGTGATTGTACCGAAAACTCCATCAAAGTACACTAACGAGGTGGTTAAGATCACAATGGTGGTTAAAAGTCCATGTGTGGATCTTGTGTTATGGTTAAGATCATAATGGTGGTTAAAAGTCCATGTGTGGATCTTGTGTTGTGTGTCCCGTGTCCTCGTTAGTGATGTTATACAACTACCAATGAGTGATGTGGAGGGGTTGTGATTGTACCGTAGACTCCATCACGGGTGTTGAGGGGTTGTGATTGTACCGTAAACTCCACCTTGATATTGGTAGTGTGTATGAAGCGTATGGGACAACGCTTGTAATCCGCGTATCCGATTGTGTTTTGAGTTGTAAAATGATTATGGATTATCACTTGAAAGCCAATATGACATGTTGATGAATTGAAGCATGAGATGCTTGGTTTGTATGCATTAATGCATGGTAAATGATATTTTGAAACTAAAGGCCTTGAAAGGTGTTTTTTTTACAAATGCATTATTGTGTTGTTTTAATTGAGCATTCCTCACTAAGCTATGTGCTTACGCTCTCTCTCTTTCTTGAACCAATAATGCAGAGCATTGAAGTGTTTAAAGGGCAGCAAGGAGGTCAAGGATCCAAGTGAAAGTTTAAGCTCATGTATGGTGACTATTTTCACAACACTTTAGCTTTTGGCATTTGGCAATGGGAACCTAGATTGTGTTTTTGGGAGATGTTTTGGACTCCCTAAGTTTGGTTAATGCCTAAGATTGTTTGGAACTTGTAAAGGCCCTTTTGGTATTTGGTTTTGGTGATTTGATGATTGCATGATTTCCATTATAGGTTGCATGCCTATAGTTTTGGAAATTTCCTTATATGATGCCATGATTGAGTTTTGATGGTGCTATTATGTTTCTTTAGTGCATAATGATTTGTTGGCATGTTTTGGGTGTCATATGAATGCGTTTGATGTGCCGAATGCTTGTTAAACCAGAGAAATTCTGCATTTCTGGGCAACCCGTATCGGAACGAGTGCTACTGTTTCGGAACATGTGGCCTGAAATGGCCTTGGCGTTTCGAAACAGGTAGAGCCGTTCCGGAACGGATTTGCTACTGTCAAGCCTTGTTCCGCAACAGGTTTCGAAACGGTCCCGCGTTTCGGAACGGTCCTCCCCCGTTTCGGAACACTCGACCGTTGGGCACTGAATCTGATGGTTATATGTTTTGAAATTCTTACGTTTTAGTCCTGAACTTTGCTTATGCAATTGATTGAGTTTGAGATGTCCGTTTGGGATGAAATTTGGCAGAGAAGCATGAAACATGGTTTATTTTATAATGGTAAATCAAAAATTGGTTAAGTTCTCGTAATTTCCAGAATTTACAATTTGGTCCCTAAATTCGTATGTTGTGCAATTAAGTCCCTAATTGTTTTCCGATTGCCGTGATTTTTGAGTATGCTTATCTCAAGAGTACACTTAGGGTTAATATGCATTTAGACAAGATTAAAAAGAAAAAAAGGGTCGTTAATCAAGGTTGACTTTCGAGTTGACATTGGTTTTCCCCGTGTAATCTTCGTAGTTCGGGTCAACCGTCTAGGCCGGGCTAAGGGGGTTACATACGCCATTCAAACTCTTTAGGCTTTTACGCATGAGCGTATCGATACATATGAAGAGCGTATCGATACGAGTTCCGATAGTGGCCAATCTTTGTAAAAAGGTGTCGATACGGATGGACGTGTATCGATACACCTAGACGATTTTCAATAGTTTGGCCTTGGAACACTTAGAAAATATTTGAGTTTGAGTTTTTTAAATCAGATTTAAAGTGTTGGTGATTTAAAACTTATTAAGGGACTTATAAAACAATTTTAAGTTTTTCAAATTGATCCTTAAAGGTTTAATTATATCAAAATCAAACATAGGTTTTACAATCTCCCCCTTTTTGATATAACAAAACTAAAACTTAAAATTTTTGACACTTTGAAAAACTTTATAAAGTTAACTCCCCCTTAATATAAGCTTGGTAACTTTTGAGTTGAAATCAAGATTTTTGAAAGTGTTGTGAGCTAGTTTCTCTCCCCATTTTGTTAGATCAAAAAGATTGAGACAATTAAGTGCATAAACATAGGCAAAGGTATAAATAAGCAACAATAATATTATTGATCATAGCGTCAAACTTAAAATCCAAACAAAAGCAGAAAATCAAAGCATAGGTTTAATAATAAACTTAGTCCTAAGAACATAAATAAAAGATGCATAAAATAGAAAATCCTAAATGATATGCATGAGATGCAAGAAGAAACGTCTAGGCATCGCCTTCGTTTTCATCATCTTCATCATCAACTCCCATTGGCTCATTATCCCTCACGCTATTTCGCCACTCATCATGGAAAGCGGAGATGGAAATATTCAAGGAATTGTGACCGCTTTCAAGAGATGTGAGGCGATTCTCCATGCTCGTCATCCTTGTATCAAAAGTCGTTTCAAGGGCGGTTAGACGATTTCCCATGTCCGTGCGCAACCTGGTAAATTGCTCATTGAGGTAAGTCATGAGAGCATCCATGGAGGGTTGAGGAGCTTGAGGGGCTTGAAGTTCTTCAAATACGGTGGCAGCCTCGGGTGGTAGCTCGGCAACACGTACCCATTCACCATTAAAATATTGGAACTTTGCCCGTGCAAGAGATCGCTCATCAATGGGATCGGTGAGGGGAGTTGGGTAGTCAAAAGAGCAATCAATATCCTTTTTAACAAAGAAATAACTTTAGGCCGTACCATATGTAATGGAGGTGACGAGAGGTGTGTGACGATTTTGCACAAGGTAGACGATCTCCGCGAACATGATTCGAGCAAGATTCGGGCGCTTTCGCTCACGGAAGCAACGGATCCAAAAATCATCCACTTGACGGATGGTAGAATATTTTCCTCCAGAGGGACGAAACCACCAAGACACCATCAAATGGAGGATCCGATCTTGAGCATTTAGGACGGTGGCGGATCCACTAAGAACATGCCCCAAAGCATTCTCATCTTCAAGGCCTTCATCCTCTAATTTAAAAACTTCACAAATGGATTTGACATCAAAGATGATTTTCTTTCCCATGAGATAAGAGCTAATGGCAACAACTTCCCCATTGCGAGTAATACATTTGGCATTAGTGTAAAAAATCAAAACCAAAAGACTGTTAGAAAAACCGGGAATAGATATGAAATCCATGAAATTCCAACATCGAAACAAAGGAAGATATTCAAATTTAAAACGCTCCGAGTCGAGAAAAGGAATTGATATTACCCTTTCCGCACGAATCTTATAATTCTCAAATTGACGAAAATAAGCTAGACCCGTGGGACCTTCAAAGGATTGTTCATAGATGGAGGTGTAGTTCGGACGTGCAATCGCTCCAAGAGTGGATGATTCACCGGTTTGAGAAACCCTTGATCGCTTCCTCGATTCCTTAGGTGCCATGATCTAAAAGAGAAATCATGCATAAAGATTTCTTCAATTTTGGTTAAGAACCAAGGTAAAAAAAATTGAAAAGAAAAATTTTGAAGAACAAAAGTTTTGATAAAAAAGAATGAATAAAAAACAAAACAAAAAAAATTGAAAAAGAAAAAAGAAAGAAATTTTTACCTTGATTGAAACTTGGGAGATTGAAGAAAATTCTAGCACAATTGAGATGAGAGAGAGCTTAAAGCTTTGCTTGATTCAAAAACTCTTTTAGATTTTGAGTTGTGGTGTGAAAATATGAGGGAGGAAGAGCCCTTTTATAGGAAAAAAACGGCTAGGGTTTTTAGGTTTTGAAGAGTTTTAATTTTGGTAAAGGTTGAACACATTAAAAGCCAAATTTAAAGTTGTCTGCGCAATCGAGTATCGATACGCCTGAAGGTGTATCGATACGGGGGTAGAATTGTCATTTCCGCAAAAAAAGCCCGTTGGAGAGTCGTATCGAAACGGATGAGATCCGTATCAAAACGACCCGTATCGATATGGGTTTAATCGTATCGATACCCGTTTAAGCAAAATAAATTCTGGGAATCTGAAAGAAGAACACGTATCGATATGCGTAGATCCGTATCGATACCTTATGCCCAGAAATGCATATTTAGTTCTAAGAACAACCATAGGCTCGAATTTAACATCTCCTAAAAGTATGCAAATGATGAATGAACAGTTCTAAGCATATTTTAATAGAAGCATACTCCCCCTAACTATAGGCATGGATGAAATTAGGAGTCTAAACACATAAACATGGCATTTCACAAGATCAAGCAAATTTAAGCACAAAAGAGGTCCTAAAAGGTCAAGATAGGCTAGCTAGACCTAACTCTCTCCTAAGGGACCAAAAATGCTCTTTGTCTAAAGGTTTTGTAAATATGTCTGCTAAATGATTTAAGGTGTCTACATACTCTATAACCACATCTTCTTTAAGGACATGATCTCTAATGAAATGATGCCTTATTTCTATGTGTTTGGTTCTAGAGTGTTGGATGGGATTTTTTGTTAGACATATTGCACTAGTGTTGTCACATTTTAGGGATATGGTTTCAACTTTAATTCCATAATCTAAGAGTTGTTGCTTCATCCAAAGGACTTGAGCACAACAACTCCCTAAGGATATGTACTCGGCTTCGGTGGTAGATAAGGCTACACTATTTTGTTTCTTAGAGAACCAAGATATGAGCATACTACCTAGGAATTGACAAGTTCCCGAAGTACTTTTCCTATCGATTTTGCAACCCCCATAATCCGTATCCGAATAAGCATGAAGGTTGAAGGTAGAGTCTCTAGGGTACGAAAGACCTAAACAAGGAGTATCTCTAAGGTACCTAAAGATTCTCTTAACGACTATAAGGTGAGACTCTCTAGGACTAGCTTGAAACCTAGCACACAAGCAAACACTACACAAGATATTCGGTCTACTTGCGGTAAGGTAAAGCAATGATCCAATCATAGAACGGTAAAGCTTAGAGTCAACACACTTACCTCCTTCATCTTTGTCAAGCTTTGTAGATGAGCTCATAGGTGTGGCTTGAGGCTTTTCATTCTCCAAGCCAAACTTCTTGAGCATATCCTTTATGTACTTTGCTTGATTGATGAAGGTGCCATCCTTCTTTTGCTTGATTTGGAGTCCCAAAAAGAATGAGAGCTCCCCCATCATGCTCATCTCAAATTCACCTTGCATTGACTTAGCAAACTCTTGACAATGACATTCATTAGTAGAACCAAAAACAATATCATCAACATAAATTTGAACTACTAAGATGTCATTTTTATACATTTTTATAAAAAGTGTAGTGTCCACCTTACCTTTTTCAAATCCTTTTTCAATTAAAAAGTTTCAAAGTCTTTCATACCAAGCTCTAGGAGCTTGTTTTAAACCATAAAGAGCTTTGGTGAGTTTGAAAACATGATTTGGAAATTTTGAGTCTTCAAAACCCGGTGGTTGTTCCACATACACTTCTTCATTTATAAAACCATTTAAAAATGCGCTTTTAACATCCATTTGAAAAAGCTTGAAATTATGATAACATGCATATGCAAGCAACATCCTAATGGCTTCCATTCTAGCTACGGGTGCATAGGTTTCATCAAAATCTATTCCCTCTTCTTGAGTGTAACCTTGTGCTACTAGTCTAACTTTATTTCTTACAATGTTACCACTCTCATCTAGCTTGTTCCTAAAGACCCATTTTGTTCCTATGGTAGATTGATTACTAGGCCTATCAACTAATGTCCAAACGTTACTTCTCTCAAATTGATTTAACTCTTCTTGCATAGCCATAATCCAAAAGTCATCTTTAAATGCTTCTTTAATATTCTTAGGCTTTATGCATGAGATAAATGCAACATGATTCATTAATCTAAGAGAAGATCGAGTGGTTACCCCTTGGTTGGATCACCAAAGATTTCACCATCTTTGACATAGTTCAACTCCCTTGGGTAGCTCACTTCCTTTTCCTCAAGAGCCAAGTCCTTCAAGGCTTCAAGAGGTGGATCTTGTGTGTCCTCTTCTTTGGTTGGAATCTCATCCTCCTTTGAAGTTTGTCCTCCATCAAAGGCATTTATGATTCCTACATCATCATCATCACAAGAATCCTTCCTAGGAAGGAGGTTATCATCGAATACAACATGAATAGATTCTTCTACTACTAAAGTTCTTTTGTTAAATACTCGATAGGATTTAGAGGTTAAAGAGTAACCTATGAAAATAGCTTCATCACTTTTTGCATCGAATTTACCTAAGTTGTCTTTTCCATTATTTAAAACAAAACACTTTCAACCAAAAGGGTGAAAATAGCTAATGTTAGGCTTTTTAGATTTTAAAATCTCATAAGGTGTTTTCTTTAAAATTGGCCTAATCATTACTCGATTTACAATATAGCAAGCGGTGTTTGTGGCTTCCGCCCAAAAATATTTAGGTAAATTGTTTTCACAAAGCATAGTTCTAGCCATTTCTTGCAAAGTTCTATTTTTCCTCTCAACTACCCCATTTTGTTGAGGAGTTCGAGGTGCCGAAAAATTATGACTAATACCATTTTCATTTAAAAAATCTTCAAACCCTAAATTTTGAAGCTCGGTTCCATGATCACTTCTAATATGTGAAATTTTAAGTTCAAGATCATTTTGGGTTAGTTTTGAAAATGTGATGAATTTTTCCAAAGCCTCATCTTTAGTACTTAAAAATAGAACCCAAGTAAATCTAGAAAAATCATCAAGTACAAAAGCATAAGACTTACCACCCAAGCTCATAGTCCTAATTGGCCCAAATAAATCCATATGGATAAGTTGTAAACATCTACTAGTAGAAACATCATTAATGGATTTAAAGGAAGACTTATGTTGTTTACCCTTAGAGCATGCATCACAAATTTTATCATTTGAAAATTTTATCTTGGGTAAACCTCTAACTAGATTAAGGGAGACTAGTTTTTCTAAAACACTTATGCTAGCATGTCCTAGTTTCCTATGCCACAACCATGCATCATTTTCATTTTGTGCAACTAAGCATGCATGAGATGTATGAATGTCATCTAGATGCACCATGTATATGTTCCCTATGCGATGACCTATGAGCATAATATTATTAGATTTAATGTCTACAATTTTGCATCCATTTTTATCAAATAAAACATTAAATCCTTTATCACACAATTGACTTATGATCAATAAATTGTGTTTAAGACCATCGACATACAAGACATTTTCAATGAGAATAGTAGAGTGATTACCTATGGAGCCAATACCTTTAATGTGGCCTTTTGAGTTGTCACCAAATGTCACTACTCCTTCACTTTTTGGCTTTAGATCCATGAATCTACTCTTGTCTCCGGTCATATGCCTTGAGCATCCACTATCAAGGTACCATGAGTTTTGACTTTGTGCTTTTGCCTTGTAGCAATGCTCCCCCTACAAACAAAGATATTAAGCTTTTGTTTTTGGTACCCAAATCATTTTGGGTCCATGAGTGTTAGCTCCTAAAATCTTGGTTCCCTTAGGAATCCAAGATGACATAGCAATAATATTATTAGATTTTACAAGTTCCTTAGGAACCCATACACTTCTAATTCTTTTAGCTCTACTATGTCTAGGATAGCTACCTTGTTTGTAGTAGTTAGTCTTTTTCTTAGGTTGGTGTGTTCTTGAGGATTCACCTATTTCATGCTTGACGCTACCAACATTTTTCAAAGACTTTTTGAGCTCATTTAGCTCAACCAACACCTTTTGGTGTTCACTATTACATTGAGACAAAAGATTATTAAGGTCAACATTTTCATCTTGAAAGAATTTTAGTTCATCTTTTAACCCTAATATCTTTTTCTCAAATTTTGAATTAGCTTGAGTGAGTGAGTCATTTTTCTCATTTAGTTCCAAAATAATCTTTTTGTTCCTAATGACCGACTCTTTATATTTCTCAACTAATTCATCATAGACCTCTTGTAACTCATCATATGCATCATTCAATTCATCGTATGTATAATCTAAAGTAGATGAGTTAGAGGTTACCATGGAGGAATCTTCCTCAAGTGCCATGAGGCAAAGGTTAGCCACTTCTTGTTCGTCATCCTCCGATGACTCCTCATCACTCCAAGTAGCAAGCTTGGCTTTGAGCCTCTTCTTCTTCTCAAAGCCCTTCTTCTTGAGTTGAGGGCACTCCGAACGTATGTGGTCGGGTTGTTTGCACTCAAAGCAAATGATTGGATCCCTTGCTTCTTCTTTGTTCTTGCTTTTGAAGTCCATCTTTCTTTGGATTTTTCTTCCCCGATTGGACCTCATAAAACGTGAGAATCGTTTGGCTATCATAGTCAATTCTTCTAGTTCATCCTCCTCACTAGAAGAGCTCTCTCCATGTTGTGAAGCTTTGAGAGCTATTCCCATCTTCTTCTTCTTCTTCTCAACCTCAAGCTTCTCTACTCTTTTCTCTTCTTTCTTCTTCTCTTCTTCCCTTCCTTGCTTCATGATCTCATGAGTAAGGAGAGAACCCACAAGCTCATCAAGCTTTAAAGATTTCAAATTCTTAGCTTCAATGATAGCGGTTCTCTTCCCATCCCAAGATTCGGGAAGTGAATAGAGTAGCTACCGGACAAGCTTGTCTTCCAGTATGATTTCTTCAAAACCCTTGAGCCCATTGACAATAATGGAGAACCGATCAAACATCTTGGACACCGTCTCATCGAGCTCCATCTTGAAATTCTCATAACTAAGATTTAGAATTCCAATCTTAGTTTCTTTAACATCGTTGGTGCCCTCGTAGGTAGTCTCAAGAGTGTCCCACACTTCTTTTGCACTCTCGATGGATGAAACCTTAGAATAGATGTCCGTACCAAATGAACAAAAAAGCATGTGGAGAGCTTTGTCATTTACTTGAATCTTTTTCCTTTCTTCTTCGCTCATCTCCATCTTTTTCTTCAAGACCATCTTGCCTTCACCATCTTGCTTCAATGGAATATAAGGGCCATCTTCAATGACATCCCACACTAGGTAGTCATTTGACTTGATGAAGAGACGCATTCTATTCTTCCAAAAAGAATAGTTATCACCATTAAAGAAGGGATGCTTTGTAGTGGATTGAGGCTCATACATGCCTGAACCGAAGGTTGAAGTCATCTCTTGATATTTGATGATCACACTCTTCCAAGGAACTCCTCTTGTGGTTGTTAATCCTCAAAGAGGTAGGCTCTGATACCAATTGTTGAGTGGATCGAAAGATCGATATGAACCAAGAGGGGGGTGAATTGGAAATTTAAAGTTTGTGTGGTGGAAATTGCAAATTAAAAAGATTGACAAGGGATTTTAGAGTGGTTCAAGTTCCAAATGAACTCTACATCCACTACCTTAGCTTCACTAAGGATTTGCAACAATTCCACTAATTGCTCTTCCCCTTTTCTAGGCTAAGGAGGCAACCCTTACAATTTCGGTAAAATTTCCTACCCAATATTTAACCCAATCCTCACAACAAGGTAACAAAGAATTTGATGGCTAATAGAGTATCTCTCAATACAAATGATAGCCCAATTACAAGCACTCAACCCAATTGAACAAGATAAGAATGAAAATTACAATTGGGGTTTCTAGACAATATGAGATTTTTGCACAATTGCTTGGATTTGATGTATAGATGTTTTCTTGAGGATCAATAGTTGTTGCTGGAGCTTTTGGAGGTCTCTTTTATACCTTCTCATTGATTTCTAGCCGTTTGGGTGGTTGAGAACATAAATGGAGCCGTTGGAACCCTCTCTTACCACCATAAATGCACTTCTGCAGCTATCCGTATCGGTACACGGGGAGCCGTATCGATACCTGTCTCAGAAAAGAAAGAGCCGTTGTGTGCAATTAATAAGGGGTATCGATACGCACGTAAGCGTATCGGTACGGGGTATCGAAACGGTAAAGGCCGTATCGATACCTTTTTCTCAACTAAACTCACTTTCGATTTCCGTATCGGTACGAGGGTTTTGCGTATCGATACGGGTCAACGACTATTTAAAATTTGGTTACCAACCAACTGACACCAACGGTCAAAATATTTAAACCGACTTGATTTAAAAATTTATTAAAACCGTATCGATACGAGGGTTTGTCGTACCGGTACGCCATTCAAACTCTTTAGGCTTTTATGCAGGAGCGTATCGATACAGATGAAGAGCGTATCGATACGAGTTCCGACAGTGGCCAATCTTTGTAAAAAGGTATCGATACGGATGGACGTGTATCGATACACCTGGACGATTTTCAATAGTTTGGCCTTGGAACACTTAGAAAATATTTGAGTTTGTGTTTTTCAAATCAGTTTTAAAGTATTGGTGATTTAAAACTTATTAAGGGACTTATAAAACAATTTTAAGTTTTTCAAATTGATCCTTAAAGGTTTAATTATATCAAAATCAAACATAGGTTTTACAAAAAGGTACTTGTTCTTCACTGCCACCTTATTCAACTGCCTATAATCTATACACATCCTCATACTACCGTCATTCTTTTTCACAAACAAGACCAGAGCACCCCACGGAGAAATACTAGGCCTAATAAAACCTCTATCGGACAACTCATGAAGCTGTGTCTTCAACTCCTTCAACTCTTTCGGTGCTATCCTATACGGAGCAATAGACACTGGTGCAGAATCGAAATACGTCTCAATAGCAAATTCAACTTCTCTATTTGGAGGCAAACCCGACAACTCTTCCGGAAAAACACTCGGAAAATCACAAACTATCCTGATGTCTTGCGGTCTAACCTCACTCATATTCAGATTCATCACATAAGCCAAATAAGCCTGACATCCCGAATTCAACAACTTCTGGGCTTCCAAAGCAGAAACAACATTGGACAAGAACCTAACGTTCTCGCCAACTACCACAACCTCAAAATCATCTGTAAGCTTCAAGGAGACTCTCTTGGTCTCAAAGTCAACCCTAGCTCTATTCTCTACGAGCCAATCCATGCCCAAAATCACGTCAAAACCATAGAACGGTAACTCCATCATATCAACCTGAAACACGTGCCCCTGAACCATCAAGGGATACCTCATATACATCTTCCTAACTACTATTGTATCACTAAAAGAGCTAGTAACATTTACACCTACCTCTAGCCACTCACACGGTAACCCTAATGACCTTGCGTGCTCACCCAAAATATACGAATGCGTCGACCCCAAATCTATCAAAGAAAGCAAACTCAAAGACTGTAACGAGAAATTACCTGCAATGACATACGTGTCATTCCCGGCCTCTCACTGTGCATACACCCTAACCAGTCCTCCACCCTCGGGCTGAACTGCCACTACATGAGCTAAGTTCCTCTAACCCTCGTTCCTCGACTGAAAATTACCACGACCGCGCCCACGACCTCTCTTATGCTCAAAACCCCTAGTTGGAGCCGGTCCAACCCTAGCCGGGTGTGGACAGTTACGCCTCAAATGGTCTCGAAAGCTACAGTTCCAACACGTCCCGTAGATACCCATACACTCGCCCTGGTGGCGTCTCCCGCATCTAGTGCACTCCGGAGTGTGCACAACAGCTCCTTGGCCCTGGTGGCCCGTCCATAATTACCACCCCTATGTCTCGAATCGGGCTGATACCTCCTCTTCATATGCCTCTTGGCATGATCTCTATCCCAATCAGCCTGTCTCTTCCCGGAATCGGACCCACTAGCATGAGCATTGGAACCTAAGTTCTGCTCTATATCCTTGACCCTAGAGACCAAGACATCAAACTCGGTGTAGTCAGAGGCAAGCATGTAGGTCTTCACATCTCTAGTCAACCCATACCGGAAGCGCTCACACCGTTCCCTCTCACTAGGAACCAACTCAAGGGCATACTGGCTCAATCTCACAAACTGAACCTCGTACTCGGACAAGGTCTTGCTACCCTGAACCAAGGCCATAAACTCCCTTTTCTTCTTATCCAGATACCGAACTCCGAGATACTTCCTCTTAAAGGCATTTCTGAAGAACTCCCATGTGATATCCGCTTCGGCCATACCCGAAGTAACAATGGTCCACCAAGTGTACGCGTCCCCCTAAAGCAAGAAGACAATGCAACCCAACTTACAAGTGTCTGAGCACTCCATCTGACCCAAGATGCGTGTAGTACTCTCGAGCCAAGCCTCTGAACCCTCGGGCGTCAAACCATGAAACTCAACTCCGCCCAAACTACGGAGCCTCTCCAGGGGTAATCCTGTCCCCGCACCCTAAGGTGGTGTTGCAGCTTGCATACCAGCAAAAGCTGTCTGAAAAGCTCCGGCTGTGGTCTGAATCAAATGGGTCCTGTCCGCGCCCGCTGGACCCTGACCCGCCTGAGCCCCATTACCTCCAACATTAGCATCGGCCTGAGGCCCATTACCATCACCTCCGACTTGCGCACCAGCCTGAGGCACATTACCTTCGCCACCTACTCCATTACCATCGGGAGCAGGAGGAACAGGAGGCTCACCCCCGGGTGCATGGTCACCCGCTCTAGGCCGCCCCCTCGGTCTCACCATGATGGGATGAAATCTAAAACAAACAAAACATCACACACAAAGAAAACATTAGGTTAGCAAAGGGCAAGGACCCACGTTCCCAAGCTCTTTAAACTAAAAACCATTTTTCGATAACAACACCTAGCAATGGGAACATTTGACTACCCCTTAACCAACAACAAGGTCATTAAAGCATGCTTTCATACACCGTGCAATAGCAAGCAACCATTCAAACTAACTTACCTAACTTACCTTTCTCGGGAGACCTCGTAACTGAGGCTCTGATACCACCAAATGTAACCCCCTCGTCCCGGTCTGGACGACTGACCGGTCCGAGTAGGTTACACGGGGAAAACCGAAGTGAAACCCGTTAAGGCTCCCCTTTGATTAGCAACCCTAGAAATTTCTTTTAAACATTATCTTGTCTAAATTGTTTAATTCATCCTATGTGTCGGGACACGCAGCGGGAAGGACACACGAATACCGAGCATACAAAACATGCAATTTAACAGCCCATTTTAACTTTTATAACATGCTGTATCGATACGCTAGGAGACCGTATCGATACGCCTAGACCTGGTCAACGCACTACAGTCAACTCAGGGAGACCGTATCGGTACACAGCAAGACTGTACCGATACACCCTCAACGGTCAACTTCTCACGGTCAAACGTCAAAGACAGTATCGATACCCTTAGAACCCGTACCGATACGCCAAAATCTCGTCAATTTCTCAGATTTCCAAAGAGCTTTTGGCGTATCGATACACCCTCGCGTATTGGTACGCCTAATCTAAAAACAAGGTTCAGGCATAGAACCGTATTGATATAGCCCTTAGGCGTATCGATATGCCCTGCACTGCAACCATATTTTTAGCTGTCAAAACACAAGGAACTTAACTCTAGATGCATATATCGACTTAACTAGCAACATACAAGCATACTGTTCAAGGCAAGCAAAAGATTATGATTTGATCATTCCAACACAAGTTCAAACATCAAACCTTCACACATGACATGTAATTAAGACAATAAAACATTCTTAACAATCATCAAGTATCAAACCCAAACCGAACATGCTTCAACATAGCATCCTCAACCAAACTTGCTAGAAACATTAACAAACCAAACTAGGGAGTTTGAACACCAACTCCATACAAATCTAATATCTCCATTGTCTAGGCATTATTACAAAAACATAAACAATACTTGAGCTACCTGAGAACTCCGAGAAACTCCTCTCTTTCCCACTTGCCTTCCGAAAACTCTAACGATCTGCATGTTGGAAAAAGGAGAGCGTAAGCTTGAAAGCTTAGTGAGCGAAGCTCTTAAAATACATCAACAATGCAGTTTTCAAACACATTTCTTAATTGAAAGGTAAACCATTTTAACATACGAAAAGGAGACACAATCAACACAATTACATGGTATGCACATGCTTAACCAAAATACGGTGGGACTACACATCACCATTTTGACTAGTAGTTTTCCGATGGGACTACACATCAACGTACTCTTTTACTAGTCACTACCGGTGGGACTACACATCACCGTAGTTTTGACAACCATCACGTGAGGCTCGACACCAACAACGACTACACAACAAACATCTAACGGAAGTAAAGGCAATCCACAATTCACACAATACCACAACAATTGTTCATACACCAACACTTAACAATCAAGGTAAAATTAGTAAACTTACACTTGGGTTTAGGTTAGCCCTCTAGGCTCCACTCAAACCCCCAAGAACCCTTTTCGAAATCAAATCAAGTTCTAAAATATTTCCACTCACCGATGAAACCCAAACGGAAGCCGAAACACCGATCTCAAGCCTCCAAATTCCTCGGAATCGAGCCCGAAGCTTCTCCAAGGGTTTCCACTGATTCTAATCAATCAAAAACAACAATTTACTCAATAATTCAGCCACAAAACCACTATCACAAACAAACACAATCTCAAGACCCCTTTTACTACATTTTCAAACCATGAGCTATCCAAACTTCTTCATTTTCGTACTCCCACATAACCCAGCAGAAAACTATCAATTTCAACACTCAAATCACCATTGATCACTTTCAAAACAACCCCCAAGCATTAACAAAACATCAGCCCAACTCTCCTACACCAAACTACCCCAAAAATCCAAGTTTTCACCCATTTTAAAACACCCACAAAACTCATTTCGGGATTCTTGATAAAACCCCTCCATTTTTACATATAATACACATTAGGGCAAGACTAAAACATAAATTAACTTTACAAATCAAGACTCCATCAAAAGCCCATTAAAGTTTCTTACTTTTACTTCAAAAGTTGAAAACTTCAAAATCTTCAAAAGTGATTTTTAAGAAAAACTAAAGCTATAGAAATGTTGGAAATGATAAGGAGAAGTCAAAAACATTCCTACCTCGATGAAATCACATGAAATAGTGGAGGAAATGAATGGAATAGTAACCAAGGGTTTGAGGAGGTTTTGACGTGAAAATTCTTGAAGGATGAAGATGATGAAAATATTTCAAAACCCTTTTTTACTCATCTTTTCCCTTTCATTTTGAAAATTACCAAATTGCCATTAATGAAATTTAAAGCCTTTTAAATTAAAACCAAAGTCTATTTTAATTAAAACGAGTCCAACGACTCGAACCCGATTTAACTGCGTAACATCCGACCCCTAAACCGGGGCGTTACAACTATAATTAGTTAGGAACTGGAAAATTATAGACACCTCTAACCGCTAATTCAAGTTTAATGTTTGGTTTATCATTGAAAATATTATATATATATATATATATATATATATATATATATATATATATATGCAAAATATTTTGATATATAAACCTTTTAATTTTAGGATTTAGGGATGTATGTTAAGGGTTAGGGTTTAGGAGTTTAGTGTGTAGAATGTAAGGTTTAGGGTGTTAGGGCTAGGGATTTAAGTTTTAGATTATATAGCTTAAATATGAAGGGTTGTATAATTTTTTTACACCGCTTGTGCATCAAAATATAACTCATATATTAAACCGTATTTTATGTAAGGGAAAATATATTGTGCACTGGCGGTAGAAATGAAATGTTTTTATATGTCTTATTTTTAGGGTTTAGGGACTTGGTATATAGTTTAGGGTTTATGGGTTTATGTGTGTGGGTTTAGAATTTAGGGTTTAGGATTATAATTTAGGTCTTAAAGGTTAGTATTTATGTTTAGGGTAATATGGTTAGAGATTTAAGTTTTGACCTATAAACTAACTCTTGCATAGAATAATTACACATAATGTAATATTTTTTTTAAAATGAAAGTGAGTTTAAGGGGATTCAAACCTAAAAAATGAGTGAACAATACTTAACCAATAAATCAAGTTAAATAATTCTCTTATAGTCGATAAAATTATATTTAGATTAAACTATGTTTGATGCAAGATATTTTTTAAACAATATCAATTTTTTTACTTTTCCAACTCTGAAGCTTTTATCAATTTTAAAATTTTATATTTAAATATAGGATGAGTCTACCACGTGCGACGAACATTGCTGAACACCAATAATGATGAACACTGCTGAACATCATTAAATTAAATAATAAAGATTTAAAATTTTAAAGACCCATCAAATATTTAATAATTACTTTAAAAAATTCAATTAAATTATATATATATATATATATATATATTAAAATTTTATTTTTTAATAAGGGTAAACTATATATTTAGTACCTCACCTATTTCCATATTTCTATTGAACTCTCATTATTTAAATATTATTTTAATTTGACCATATTCTTTATAAAAATAATTTAACCCTTAACCCTCAACCTAAAACCCTAAACTATTAAACCTTAAACCCTTAAACTCTTAAACCTATACCCTAAACTATATACCCTTAAAAATAATTTTATTTAATAAAATAATTGATATGGATTATAGCCATCAACAAAGTTTTCACCCCAACCCCATTTCTTTATTATTTCTTTTAGAGATTTGTTTAGTAAAGAAAGGAAAGGGCAAATACACATGTAGCAACTCAATGTGATTATAAAATTATGTTGGGCTTCATGGTTAGAGTTTTTTTCTTCACCTTAGTGGGTGCTAAATTTGTTGTAAATTAACATTTAAAATAAAACCATCCCAGATTTGAAATTTTTCTTGGTTCATGCATTAATTGGCAATATATTGTTTCAGGTTGCTTTAGAGGGATTCAATGGGTGCACTTAGATATGCAATGTATTATTTTTTAGGGGACAAGCTTGACAATATCAGATATTTATCTCAGCAAATAAAAAACAAATTTCTTTCTTGTATCAATAATAAAAGTTGAAGCTATTACATAAATAAAGTACCATACTGATTATAATCACAAACCTTAAGTATTTAGAGTACCATGATAGTCAATTCTTATTTCTGGTATTAGTCGGTACGCTCCATTCCGACATAAACCGAACCACTTAGCATATGTTTCGTTCATGCTCAAATGAAAGTCAAGGATGAGAAATTTGTGATAGCACCCATTATTGCAGATTAAACTAATACTAGTATTTCAATGGCCAACAGAAAACACTGATTGTCAACCATAGAATATTATTTTCCAAGTGTAAGTTGGTGTGCTGATTAAACTAATGAGAGAAATATGCTTTTAAAAGCATTTGTTCTGTCCCCAAGACAAATCTGTTTCCTCTGCTACCACTTGGTTTTTAACAAGTTTACTTACAATCTATTCGATAAACAAAGCTTTCAGTGAGCCTAAAACATGGGCTTCGTTAGTTTTGATTCTACTTGGGAATCGAAGGAATAATTCCTTGAAAGAAACTAATAATGAATATATATACATATACCCCAAATTCATACAAATATATAGATTTTATTAAATAAAAATATTTTTAAGCATATATGGTTTAGGGTATAGGTTTAAGACTTTAAGGGTTTAAGGTTTAATAGTTTAGGGTTTTAGGTTGAGGATTAATGGTTAAATTATTTTTCATAAAGAATAGGGTCGAATTGAAATAATATTTAAATAATAAGGGTTCAATAGAAATACGGAAACATGTGAGGTACTAAATATATAATTTACCCTTATTAAAAAAATAAAATTTTAATATATATATAAAATAATTTAATTGAATTTTTAAAGTAATTATTAATTATTTGAGGGTCCTTGAAATTTTAAATCTTTATTAATTAATTTAATGGTGTTCAAAGATGTTCAACATTAGTGGTGTTCAACGGTGTTCGTCACACGTTATAGAATTTTCCTTAAATATAAATATACTTATCTTTATATAAACATTTTATTCTTTATATTTTATAATAAGATATGATTCAATTACATACGTAGAAGTATGATCATATACAACTATAAAATTTTAAAATTATTAATTACATTAAAATTTTAATTCAAATACTATATATACGAAATTGTAAAAAGTAGAAAGTGGAAAAATATAGAAGGTAGTTTAAATATATAAAAGTATTGCATCATTCGCAATTTAACCTAAATATAGTTTTATTAATCATAAACTAATTATTTATCTTGGTTTAGTAGTTAAGCATTATGCTTACACTTAGATCTTAGGTTCAAATCTCTTAAATTTAATTTGTTTTTAGAAAAAAATGCCTTGAGTTGATTACGATTTAACATATGTTCAAGTCTATTTCTCGTCTTTATTTTTTTGTTTGTTTGAGTTATGTTGTGGTCAATATTTTCTTGATTTTTCATCATTAAGACAATGACATATTAAATTTATTGAATTATTGTTTAATTAAGATTAAGATCAAATTGATTAAATGTGTAAATAATAAAGATCAAATATGTTATTATACAAATTGGTTTAACTATCACATAAGTAATTTCGGCAACGTTAACATTCGTTCGCTTGATTAAAATAAAATTGAAAGTTTAGTGACTTAATTAAAAAAACTGTCACACTCTAATAAGTATGGTGTTTAATTAAATAAATAAATATTGGCATTTGAGGGTCAAAGTGCATGATTTAAAATTTTGGAAGTTGGATTTGTAATGTTTCAACAGTTCGGGGCCTTGGCTTGGTTAGCCCTGTAACATCCCAAAAACCGGTATAGTCGAAATTGGGTTTCGGCGATCGAAAACCCTACATCGGAACGATCCAAATTATTGTATTGATTTTATCCTTGAGGTCAATTGTGTTGAAATTGGACTCCAATTGAATTAATTCGTTGTTCTTGGACCCTATTGAATAATATCGAAAAACCTTAGTGATAAAATTATAGGAATTGAAAATTTGGGGTATAAGTATAATCTGTCGAGAGTTGAGGGACTAATCTTACGATTAGCCCTCCTCAACTTAATAATCCCATATGTGAGATCACTGGGATATTTTCCTTCCATGGAAGGAAACCTATTGCTATTAAAAACAAGTAAATAGCTAACGGAAGAAAACTTACCCGATTCAAACTTAAGCAAGCACCTCACCATTGTCTTCATCTTCTACCTCCAAGCACACACCTACATTGGTGTTCCTTAAAAGCTTGTGTTTCTTTGGTTTATTGTTATCAAAATCTTGCTACAAATCGGGTTAGCTAAATCCCCTAAACTCTTGTTGAAATCCATGGAGATTGGTAGAGTAATCTCAAGTTAGGTGTTGGTTACCCGTGGATACCTTATAGATATTGCCTATATTGACCTTAGATATTAATTTTGATATCGTGATATTGATTTTAATATCGTACCATCAATTCTAATAGTTTCCTATTGATTTTCCTAGCTCAAGAAGTAGAAAGTGATCATCCACCATCACTAATAAAAGCTAGGAACAAAGGGATTACTATCCGAGAACCTTGAAAGCTTTAGATTATCGATGTGAGTGTAGTCGGAGTTTTGGGATTAGGCTAGGTGCCTTTCCCGAATTCATTGCTATCAAAATTATCATTGCTAACTCAATTTGCTATGGTATGTTACATTGAACCATTAAGCGGATACATTGATAAGCATCGGTAAGTATAGTATTGAATATTGGATATTGATATTGTCATTGTGCATTGCCATCGACATAATTATTGTTAACGAAACACTAAAAATGAATAATCGATCATTGATATTGTCATTGAGATCATTGAACATTGTCACCGTTATTGTTATAGCTATAGAACATTGGTATTGGAGCATTGTTTATTGATAAAGATATCAGAAACATTGAACATTGTAATTGCCAATGAACATTAATTATTTATATTGTCACCGGACCTTGGTTTCGAAGGACATTGGATACAAATGGTATCCATAGAATTCATGAGCTCAGTGTACGGGTGGACTACGGTTCTAGGGCTACGGTTCTAGGGCTACGACCTATATTGATTTGGCGAGGCGGAGGGATGTGTTGTGTTATTGGTCACATTGGCAAGGCTGAGGGACTAGACCATTTTATTGACTTGGTGAGGTGTTGTAATTCGCGTATCCATTATCCATAATCGATCCAAGGGCTATTGTTAAAATATGGAATTCTGCTATTAAACATGATCATTGCATTGATTATAATAGTTGTTGTATCGTTATTGTCATCACTTGAATTGCCATGAATTACTTTGTCATTGTCATTGTTTTTTACTAACTCACTAGGTAATATATGCCTAATACACTGCAATTCATCCATTTCAGGTTGAGATATTTGACGTCGAAGATCGGAGAAGTTGTTGCGTTGCATGTTGCGTGTAAAAGTGTCTATCGCAATGTAGTGCAAGTGTACACGACGCAAGTAGTAAAGTGATACGTAAGTATCGGATATCGTCTCCACAGGGACTGGGCTAATAGCTTCACCTTAGATTGCTGCACAAGAGAGAAAAGAAATAGTTTTAATTGTTGTCACGAGATAATAAAGAAGACTGAAATAAAAGAGTAACGAAATTAGGATAGAGAGAATGAGCCAGTATTGAATTGCTCAGTAGTGTAGGTGTTGCAAAGTCTAGGAAGCTCTATTCTGTCGTCGCGCCTATCGCGGTAGCGGTCTGTTATTTGTCGCGGCAGCGTTCACACAACTCTGTACTTCAAGATTGGCAAGAATCCCTGATGTGCCTTGGCCTATCCCTAGGTCCAAGTCTGTCGATGAAAACGTCTTTGATGATACCTCCCGGCGTGAATCGAAGGATGAACACCGATGTTGTTGAATTCTTCCTTAGCCACTTAACCTCGTCCTATCCCTAGGTCCGAGATAGTTCAACCATAAACTTGAGAACCCGTATTTATTCCTTTCGTATACTTAACTCTCCTTTCACCATTGCTGTCGTCCTCGGCTGCCACGACAGCGGCCATGTCAGCATCGTCCTTCTCGTCTGCAATCCAGTTCCAGTTCTGCTTCTTCACTGCCCAACATCTACTTCTCCACTGCCCTCATCTGCTACAGCAGCTACCTGCAAAAGCAACCAATTTCAGTAGAAACTGTGCCAATTGATATAATTGTGATGTATAAATGAAATCTAACCTAAATGCAATGAGTTATGCTTGAATGCAACAGAAATATGGGCTAAATAAGGGGTAAATGTAGAACTTTTACACACTCAACACACCCCCAAACTCAAGTTTTTGCTTGCCCTCAAGCAATTCAGACTTAAAAAAAAATTATTATTTTTTGTTTGGCTTAAAACAGTGAACTTTTCCTTGCCTACCACTTGTATTCTATCACGAGTAGTACCTTGTCGGATATTTCTGGACTTATTCAGAACCATGCTATAATTCTTGTGAAGTGCGTGCGGGTTTTGTGAACACTTATGCATCTACCTTAGTATACCAGAATAGTTATGTCTACAAACTTGAGGTTATGCCATTTCAATTTTTTCTGGAGGCAATTCTTAGGCTCCTTTAGTTTTTTCTGACTCTTTATTTAACTGCATCTTTTTTGGAGGCAATTATTGGACTCTTTTAGTTTTTTTCTAACTTAGCTCAAAAAGAAATCTCCTAAAATAAGTGCAAGACAGTTTTGCAAGCTATTGAGTCTGAATATTTTTTCTTTCTTTCTTATCTTCCTAGAGCCAGTGATAGGCACCTCTAGGGGCAGTTTCAAGTGGGTAAACATTCCTATTCCAGTGTACAAAAGAAATCTAAAAAGCATAAGAGTCAGAAAGAGTGTTTTACAGGGTAGAATCATAGCACAGTTCTAAACAGATTCTAAAATTTCCTAAAGGTACTGTCACGACAGCATATGTCGTGGCAGGTAAGTGAAGTTCAAAGACTTAAGCCAAATTTTTTTAAGCAAAAAATAAACTAAGTATAAGTCACAATTTTTAAACTTAAAGACACTTCATTAATGGAGGGATGCCACCCCAAACTCGAGGGTTGCATTGCCCTCAATGCAAATGACAAAAATGAAAAAAATAAAAATAAAACATCACAAAATATAACAAAGGCATACAACAATGTAAGATAAGAAACTTAAATTTCAAGCTCTGTCGTCGCCGCCGCTACTGCTGCTACTGCTGAGTTGAATCTGTCGACGAGCAGTGACTTTCCTTGTCGGTGCCGGTAGACGGATGGGAGAGGCAGAAGTGTTCTTGGATTTGGCTTCCCGTGGAGGTTGGATGTGGGTAGGGGAGATATGAGGTGGTTTCTCCAATACCTAATCCTCCTTGGAGCTGCTACTGCTGCTGCTACTGCCGCTGTTGCTGGATTTTTCCTGGTCGGATGGGTCAACTCCGGGGCTTGTTTTCTGCCGTTTCTCCGGGGTAAACTCCTTGGACAAGTTTCTCTTGATAGAGGGCTCGTCATCGGATACCGCCCAAATTTCAAAGGAGGAGAAACCAACAATATACCCGTCGAGGTCGGACATAGGCTCCTTTCTCTTGGCTCCCCGGACAGATGTTTCGGCTGTGCGGCTGCCGCCTGCAGCTGTTGTGGCAGGGGTCGGGGTGGACGCGGCATATGGTGTTTTTGGTGTGGCAGCGGGGGTAGGGGCAGGGGTGGGGGCAGCAAAATAATGGTTGGGGAAAACATGGAACAATACATCAGGGAAATTAAGTGAAGTGTGGATGAAATGTACCGTGGCGGTGGTGAAGTCTCGGATGAAACTCATCAAGCATAGCTGTCGTTCCTCCATTTTCTGTAGGGCGGTGAGTATTTGTGTGGAGTTGTCTGCTGGAGGAGCTGCATCGGTGGGCTGCCTGGGTTCTGCTGCCGCAGGCTCGGTTTGGGTGGGCTCTGTCGGCTCACCTGCCGCGGCAGTGGGGTCAAAGGATGACAAGGTGTGGCAGCTTTGAGTTCCATCAGGCTGAGGATGTTCATGTCTGTCCAGCCTTTTCCTCGGACTCTTAAATCCTCGGCAGCTTCCGATACATTGTGGCCGCGACAGAGGGCAGTAATGAGGTAAGGGTAGAAGAGTGGTCCTGACGGCCGATATGCACAATCCAATATTCCCTTTCGAACGTATCTGCCAACGTTAATTGGCCTCTCATTTAAAATAGAATGGATGAGGGCTAACCTTGGTTGGTCGACTGTTGTGTTGTGCGAGGATGGCATAATCCGTTTCTTGATAAATGCATTCCAAAGTTTTGCATCCGGACTGAGTTGAACTCGTTTTACCGTCCTTGGATGTTTAGTATCGGTATTCCACTCGGTACCCTCGTCTCTAAGTTCTGCCATCACAGCATCGTAATCTGCCGGCTCTAAGCTTTCTATAAATCTTTGGTGGCCATCTTCCTTTCTCCCAACATAGAACCCGTAGAGTGAGTTGATGTATTCGGGCTCAAAAGGTACCTCTTTTCCTCGGACCATAACTGCTGTTGCTTCCCTGCTGTCGATGGCAGCATAAAATTCCCGTACGAGGGTCACGTTCATTTCCTCCATTTGCTCAGCAAACATCTACCACTACAGGGCTCTGGTCTTACGTGCTATAAACGGTTGTAGCCCAAGGTTCTCCGTTCCAGTGGTGTAAATGAAACCTTTCTCCTCCCACATATCTCTGGCTTGGAAGGAGCTGGGAGTGGATGCTGCAGGGGCAGATCCTGAGGCAGCACTACGGCGGGTATTTCTGGTACTCATATTGCAAGGACTTTGGAAAGAAAATGAGAGCAAGTAAAATTCTAGAGGAAACCAGTAGAGAGAATAAAAGTGAGTGAAAAATGAATAGTAAAACAGGGTTTATATAGAGGGGGAGTTTGCTGACCGTTAGAGTTGTAACGGCAGGTGCGAATAACGGGGCTAGCTGTTACGCGGTTTCTGACGCGTCTGTCACGTGTTTTCGTGTCTGCTGCGCGTCTGTTACGCATTTGTGTATCTACCGCGACAGCGTGTTGACAGGCTGGATTTTCTGCGTCTGTCGCGGCAGCTGTAACGACAGGCTCCTAAGTTGAGCTTTTTGGGCTGATGGAAAGATGGTGGGCTGAATTCACTTCTCCTCTTCTCCTTGTCTCCTTTATTTCCTAAAAATCATAAAATAAAACTTAGTTCCTAAAAAAATAATTATAATTACCTAATATATATAAATAAATAATAAATATTAATAAAATTATAATTAGGTTAAATTAGGGATGCCAGGAGGGGCATCTCCTAAAGTAACCACTTCCTACATTCTTAGGGCTTCAGTCCCCTGATAATGCTTCAGTCTTTGTCCGTTGACTTTGAATTGGTGCCCGTCTTTTAAAGATCTGATTGTGATGGCACCGTGGGGAAAAACTTGCACCACTTGGAATGGGCCGGACCACCTAGATTTCAACTTTCCTGGGAAGAGTTTCAACCTAGAGTTGAACAACAACACAAACTGCCCGGGGCAGAACTGTCGTGGCAGCAACTTTCTGTCATGCCACTTCTTTGTCTTGTCTTTGTAAATCCTTGCGTTGTCATAGGCCATTGCTTTAATTTCATCTATCTCATTCAAATCAAGTCGCCTTTTTTATCCTGCCTTCTGCAAGTCCATATTCACTGCCTTGATGGCCCAGTATGCTCTGTGCTCAATCTCGACATGTAGATGACATGTCTTTCCATAGATCAGCCGATAGGGTGACATTCCCAATGGAGTTTTGAACGCTGTTCTATAGGCCCATAATGCATCATTGAGGTATAGAGACCAGTCTTTCCGAGTTTGCATAACCATTTTTTCAAGAATGTTCTTAACCTTTCTGTTGGATATTTCAGCCTATCCATTGGTCTAAGGGTGGTATGCTGTTGCGATCCGATGTTTGAGACCATACTTTTTTAAGGCAGCAACTATAACCCTATTGTCAAAATGCCTCCCTTCATCACTGATGATCGCCTTGGGAATGCCAAATCTGGAAAATATGTTTTTATGCAAAAACCTCTGAACCGTCTTGGCATCATTTTTCTGAGTAGCGATCGCTTCAACCCATTTGGACACATAGTCCACTGCCAGTAGGATATATAAGTTCCCACATGAAGTTGGGAATGGTCCCATAAAATCAATCCCCCAAACATCGAAGATCTCAACTTGAAGAATGTTTTGCAGCGGCATCTCATGTCTTCTTGAGATGTTCCCAGTCCGTTGGCATTTGTCACAGTTTTTGTAGAATGTCTGGGCATCCTTGAATAGTGACGGCCAATAGAATCCAGACTGCAAAACTTTGGCAGCAGTTTTGTTACCACCTAAATGTCCTCCATATTGTGAAGCATGGCAGTGATGAAGCACAACTTCTTGTTCATCCTGTGGTACGCATCTCCAGATAACCTGATCTGCACAATATTTGAAAAGAAGAGGTTCGTCCCAATAATAATGCTTAACATCATTTTGGAACCTCTTCCTAGTTTGATAGTTAAGGTCAGGAGGAGTTATTCCGCTAACTAAATAATTAACGAAATCAACATACCAGGGGAGTTCAGAAAACTTACCTGCCGCCATGTATGTCGCGGCAGTGTTTGTGGCAGCGAACAGCTGTTCGTCAGGGAAGGTCTCCAGTATGTGTGTCTCGTCTGTTGGGAGACTCTTTCCCCTTCTCTAACTCTAACACCCCAATTTTGGGCTTGGAAGTTTAGGGTCTGAACCGGACCGGTCTAATTTTTGGTTCGAATATAAAAGGTGGTTTTAGGGAAAGCCTAGTTCGGGATGCATTAAAAATATGGAAAAATATCTAAAAATCCTCTTTTAATATATATAAGAGAGTGGTGAAATCAATTTTACAAAATAAGGATTGAAACTTTGAATCTTTAAGGAGCTAATTTACCCAAAGAAGGATTTCTCCAGATTTTTCTTAATTTTAATGACTCATTTAATGTTTAATTAATAAAAAGAAAAAGGGGGAAACCATATTTTAGTTTCATAACTAACTTTTGCTAAAATTTTCCCATTTCATTTTCTCTCAAAATTCCCTCAGCCAAACACATTTCCAGAGCAGCTTTTTTTTTTTTATTTTCACACCAAATGATGAGATTTCAATCCTCAAATGACTCCTAATTATTTCTACATCAAATCCTCTTCATTTGCATATTGAATTTTCAAGGATTTTGGCTCTAAACAAGGAGAAATCCACATTTAGAGGTATGAACGTTCTTCTCCTATAAATACTCAGTTCTTTACTAAAATTCCCAAGTTCTCAATCCTTGAATTGAGTTTTATAAAAGGCTTTGATGTTGTGATCTTGATTTTGGCTTAAAACTTGAGATTTTGATTAAATCTTGAAGAAATTCGTGATGAATGTTTGGGCTCTGTTTTGAGATGTCTTTTAATGTATTTTGGATGTTTAATGATGTGTAATTGAGGTTTAATCAATGCAATCCCGAATAGGTTGATTTTCCTAAATTTTTATTGGTGAAAATGGTGATTTTTGGGGTGATCTTGGTGTTCTGCTGTAGCTGGAGGTATAAGGACGTGATTAGGTTCTTTTTGGATGTTAATTGATGTCTATGAATGTTTAGAAGTGATGGATCTTGGCTGGGTAATGTTGTGGAAGTGTTTGGATGTGTTTTCGGTTGTGTTTGGTAGCCGAAATGTGAGTTTTGGTGTGAGCAGCGAGTTTAGGTGTAATGGCTGAAGATTTTAATGCATGATGATGCATTAATCCTCCGCTTTGATGTGTTTAAAACATGGGAGACATTCTCGGATCCTTGTAGTGTTGATCTGGAGACTTAAACGGCGTTTCGGCAAGCTTGCGAAACGGGATTGGTGAGTGAAGTTTGGTTTCCAGCTTTGAAACCATTGTTTGAAGGTTTGAGAGCTTAGTTTAAGTCTAAGCAACTTAACTAAGCTCAAGAGTAAGTTTTCGGAGAAACTCTCTCTTTGATGAACCATGAAATGGTTGGATGCATTGTGTTTAATTTGCATGTTTAAATTCTGTTTTGAAAGCATATTTTAGTATGTTTAATGCTGGTTTTGAAAGCCATGTGTTGAAGGATGCTCAAGGTAAGAGATCCTTGGTTTGACATTGATAGATGTGGTTTTGATGCATAGTGATGCATGATGGTTTAATGGCTTTGTTTAATGCTTTAAAACAGTGGATTGATGATGGTAAATGATGTATATTGGCAAGTGATGTGTTGGTTTAAAAGTACTTGAATCGGATATAGTTATCCGACTATAGGATTGGGTGCACCGTGAATAAAGTCGCCTTGGATGTTGAGGGGTTGTAATGGTACCGTAAACTCCATCCAAGTACACTAACGAGATGTCTAAGATCATAATGGTGGTTAAAATGCCATGTGAGGATCTTGTGATGTGTGTCCCGTGTTCTCGTTAGTGATGTTATACAACTACCAATGAGTGGTGTGGAGGGGTTGTGATTGTACCGTTAGACTCCATCACGGGTTTTGAGGGGTTGTGATTGTACCGGTAAACTCCACCTTGTGTGTTTGGTAGTGTGTATGAAGCGTATGGGACAACGCTTGTAATCCGCGTATCCGATTGTGTTTTATGTTGAAAATGGTTATGGTTATCACTTGGAAGCCAATATGACATGTTAATGTTATTTAAGCATGAGATGCTTGTTGTATATGCATTGTTGCATGAGAATTGATGTTATATGTTGAAAAGGCCTTGTGAAAGGTGTTTTATAAAATGCATTATTGAGTTGTTTCTTTAGAGCGTGCCTCACTAAGCATTTGTGCTTACACTCTCTTTCTTGAACCAATAATGCAGAGAATTGAAGTGCTTTAAGGGCAGCAAGGAGGCTAAGAATCCAAGAGAAGGCTAAGCTCATGTATGATGACTATTTTCACAACATTATTAGTCTTTGATATTTGGCAATGGGAACCTAGGTTGTGTTTTGGGAGATGTTTTGGACTCCCTAGGTTTGGCATGAAGCCAATGATGTTTTGGATATGTAATTGGCCATTTTGGAGTTTGCTTTGGTGATTTGATGTGTGGTTGGTTTTGAGTAATAGGTTGCATGCCTATAGATTGAGGTTTTCCCTAATTGATTCCATGAATATGTTTTTTTGATGCAAATATGTTCCTTTAATGTATGATGACTTGTTGGCATGATTAGGAGGTCATAGGGATATGTTTGATTGGTCGAATGTATGTTAAACCAGAAAAATCTGCACTTTCTGGGCAGTCCGTATCGGAATGGGCACTACCGTTCCGAAACGGGGGCCTGTAATGGCCTTCGTGTGTCGAAACGGGTAGAGGGCGTTTCGAAACGAATTTGCCACTGCCAAGAC
The DNA here is from genome assembly GCA_958450335.1 of Hibiscus tridactylites. Classification (NCBI taxonomy): domain Eukaryota; kingdom Viridiplantae; phylum Streptophyta; class Magnoliopsida; order Malvales; family Malvaceae; genus Hibiscus; species Hibiscus tridactylites. The sequence goes on along the minus strand of OY288265.1, from coordinate 48,354,352 downwards.
CTGCTTCGAAACTGATCTCGAAACGAACCCGCGTTTCGGAACGGTCAACCCCCGTTCCGAAACACTAGACCGTTGGGCATTGATTTGAATGGTTTATGGTTTGCAAGCTTTACGTTTTAGTCCTGAATATTGTTTATGCAATTGCTTGAGTTTGAGATGTCCGTTTGAGGTGAAATTTGACAGAGAAGCATGTAATATGACTAATTCCATAATAGCATCTTAAAAATTAGTTAAGTCCTCTTAATTTCCAGAATTTACAATTTGGTCCTTAAATTCGTATGTTGTGCAATTGAGTCCCTTATTGCTTACCGATTGCTGTGATTTTTGAGTATGCTTATCTCAAGATTACACCTAGGGTTAATGTGCATATAGACAAGTTTAAAAAGAAAAAAAGGTCGTTAATCAAGGTTGACTTTCGGGTTCACTTTGGTTTTCCCCGTGTAATCTTCGTAGTTCGGGTCAACCGTCTAGGCCGAGCTAAGGGGGTTACACTAATCTTGACAAGTGATATGCAACTTGATTTTCTGTTCCCTTTTTGTCCTTGATCTCAGGGTCGAACTCTTGCAGTAGCAAAATCCAACGTATCAATCTAGGCTTCGCATCCTTCTTGGCGAACAGATATTTCAATGCAGAGTGGTCTGTGTGGACTATGACCTTCGTTCCAAGTATGTATGAACGAAACTTGTCAATCGAGAACACCACAACTAACAGTTCCTTCTCCATTGTGGTGTAGTTTACTTGGGCGTCGTTCAGTGTTTTGCTGGCATAGTATATAACATGAAAGAGCTTGTCTTTCCTCTGCCCAAGTGCTGCCCCGACATCATAGTCACTAGCATCACACATGATCTCAAATGGTAGTTTCCAATCTGGTGGCTGTACTATTGGGACTGTTACCAACTTTTCTTTCAGAACCTTGAATGCCTCTGTACATTCAGTGTTGAAGTCGAAGGGACGATTCTGCTCCAGAAGATGGCATAAGGGTTTGGTGATCTTCGAAAAGTTTGCAATAAACCTACGACAAAAACCAGCATACCTTAAGAAACTTCTGATTCCCTTGACTGTGGTGGGTGGCGGCAGCTTTTCGATTACCTCGATCTTAGCCCTGTCGACTTCTATGCCATGACAGCTTCTTTATGGCCTAGGACTATCCCTTCATCCACCATGAAGTGACATTTCTCCCAGTTCAATACCAAGTTTGCTTTCTCACATCTCTCGAGCACTTTCTGTAGGTTACCTAGGCAGCTTTCAAAATTGTCTCCAAAGACAGAGAAATCATCCATGAATATCTCCAGGAAATCCTCCACCATATCGGAGAATATTTCCATCATACACCTTTGAAAGGTTGCAGGTGCATTACAAAGTCCAAATGGCATCCTCCGAAAAGCGTAAGTACCGTATGGGCAAGTGAATGTCGTCTTTTCTTGATCCTCCGGTGCAATGGCTATTTGGTTGTAACCTGAGTATCCATCAAGAAAACAGTAGTAAGGCTTTCCCGCTAATCTATCAAGCATTTGATCAATAAAAGGTAGGGGAAAGTGGTCCTTCCGGGTAGCTTTGTTAAGCTTCCGGTAGTCCATACAAACCCTGCAACCGGTCACAGTCCTGGTTGGGATTAGCTCGTTTTCTTCGTTGGTTACCACGGTTATTCCTCCTTTCTTAGGAACGCACTGCACCGGGCTCACCCACTTGCTATCCGAGATGGCATAGATTATTCCAGCATCTAGCCATTTTATGATCTCCTTACGAACCACCTCTCGCATAGCATCATTTAGACGTCTTTGTGCATCTATGGTCAGCTTGTGATCATCCTTTAAGAGGATTTTATACATGCATAGTGCCAGACTGATGCCTTGGATATCAGCTATCGTCCATCCAATAGCCTTTTTGTGCTGCTGCAGCATCCCTATCAGCTGATGTTCCTGTTCCTGCATCAACTTGGAAGTGATGATTACGGGCAATGTATCATTTAAACCAAGGAAAACATATTTAAGCTGCCCTGGCAGGGGCTTAAGATCTAGAACATGTGGCTCTACATTTGATGGCTTTTGGACTATATGTTCATTCGAGGTATAGTTTAAGGGCTCGAATAACTTACCTAGACGATTTCCTATCCAGTTTACCTCCTCTTGATCTTCAGTATTAGATATGTCAGATTCCGAGGAGCTGCTGTCGTCGTCATTGCCGTGACAGTCTTCTAAATGGCTGTTGGGGTAGTGGCCAATTTTGATGTCATGGCAGCCCGACCTGATGCAGGGTTGGTCAAGGATAACTTCAGTGATAGCCTTGCATTCTTCTTCTGCATCAGCATGTTTTATTGCATGTAGAACATTCAGCTTGATCTCTTGATCGTTCACTCTCATAGTGAGTTCTCATTTTTCCACATCAATCAGTGATCTTCATGTGGCTAAGAAGGGTCGCCCTAGGATGATTGGTGCATTCTCATCTGCTTCACAATCTAAGACAAGAAAGTCAGCAGGAAAAATAAATTTATCCACTCTTACCAGAATATCTTCAATTTTTCCTTCTGGATGAACGTAAGAGCGGTCTGCCAGCTGCAGTACGACTGTTGTGGGCCGAGCTTTTCCAATACCTAATTTCTAAAAAACAGATTTGGGCATTAAATTTAAACTAGCACCAAGATCACAAAGTGCCTTACCCATAAATTTATCTTCGATTATGCACGGTATGATGAAGCTCCCATGATCCTTCTTCTTCTTGGGTGGATGCTTGTGCAGAATACTCATGCATCCCTCTGTCATTTTGACCATTTCAAATTTCCCAAGTCTGGATTTATTCGACATGGCATCCTTGAGAAACTTGGCATAACCAGGCATCTCCTTTATTGCATCTAACATCGGAATGTTAATGTGAACCTGCTTAAAAATATCGTAGATCTTCTTAAGCTGGGACTCCTGTTTCAACTTCTGTAACCGCTGAGGAAAAGGAGGTGGAGGACCGTAATCAGCAATACGTCCTTCCCACTACATTCGGATCTGAGAAGGCTTAGGTTCTTCATCTTTATCCTCTGTCCCTTCTGTTGTAGTGACAGGTTCATCGACAGCAGGTTGTTTGTCGTCTACCGGGGCAGCGTTCTCGGCAGTCGACTCCAAGGCTGGTTCCTTAACTGATTCAATTTCCTTCTCTGGCCCTGGTAATTTCTTCCCACACCTTTGTCGTGATGGCTTTAAACTGCTCATGTGTGGGTTGTCTCGCGTTTTCAGTATCGCTAGGAAATCATCCATTCTGCCTCAGTTTAATATGCTGGGAAACCTGACCCATCTGTGTCTCCAATGATTTCAGAGTAGCTTCATGGTTGGTCATCCGCATCTATGTTTTATCCATGAATGACTTAGTCTTCTTGACGAAGGGATTCATGTTTTCAATGTAAGTTCCTGTTTGGGACATGAATGTAGCCAAGGTCTGCTCCAGTATACTAGTCGTGGCAGCTGGTGGCTGTTGCTCCTGCGGTTGCTGCCGAGTCAGTAATCTAGGTCCCCCTGATTTTGAGTGTTCTGTGCTTGAGGATTTAGGGCATTGTTAGGGTTGCTCCAAGAAAACTTGGGATCCTTTCTCCAGTTGGGATTGTAGTTGTTGGAATTGTAGTTCTGTTTATTGTAGTTCCCAACATACATCCCTTCCTCTAACTGTAATGGACAATCTTCCGAACTGTGATTCCCATCACAAGTTTCACATACCTCTTCAGCGGAGTAGACAGGTTGTGAATCTTCTTTCAAGAGCTTTTTCACTGCCTTTGTGAGATATGCCACCTGTGTTTTTAGAGAACTGTCGGCCTCATAATCTTTCACAGCTAGTACTCATTTACCCCCTCTTCTTGTTGTAGGAAACTGTTCCTCGTTCTTCGCCAGATTTTTCAATACTGCCATTGCGTCTTCTGGATCTTTGTTCAACAACAATCCATTCGCTGCTGAATCAATTCTCATACGAGTCTGTAAGTTGGCAGCATTATAAAATTTAGTTACCTGGTTCCAAACGGGGAATCCATTCATAGGGCAGTTTCTTAGAAGAGTGGTAAATCTGTCTCATGCCTCGTGCATCGGCTCGTCATCTTCCTTTTGAAAAGTAGCAATTTCGTTACGTAATCGCTCATATAAATGTGAAGGATTAAAACGAGACAAGAATTCACGAGTTAAATCTGCCCAAGTTCGTATTGAACCCGACGTTAGTTTATTCCACTAGGTTTTCGCCCTGTCCCTCAATGAAAGAGGAAATAACCAAAGCCTCAGTATCTCCGAATTTATTCCTGGTAGTCTAAACGAACCACAGATTTCCTGGAACGTTTTCAGATGCTCCCTAGCATCCTCTGTAGCAGCACCACTAAATTGGCCAACGTTGTTAATCGTGCTGAACATAACAGGTTTCAGCTCAAAATTGTCAATTTCTACGTCTGGCAGGGTTGTTTCTAGTTCCCCATGATCATTGAGCATGTAGTCTCGGCATGACCGGCGTGCGGCAACAATAGGAGGATCGTCAGGTTGTCCGTTCCTTCCATCTCCAGCAAGATATTCAGCATCCTGGGGATTCCTTTGGTTGTTCATGGCTTCTAACTGTTCTTCAAGGTATTCGTTTCTAGCTAACACGAAGAGAAGTCGGTTCCTAAGATTGTACGAGCGTTCGATTTCAAGGTCTAATGAATACTCAGGTTCCTCTCCTCATTTCGATCTGCACATAAACAACAAACCTTGTGAAAAGCACAAGTTGAACAATCCAAGTAAAACAAAACAAAAAAATAAAAGAAGTGCAGAAAAAGGTAGGGTAAAGATATGTTGCCAGTCCCCCGGCAACGACGCCAAAAACTTGTTGCGTGTAAAAGTGTCTATCGCAATGTAGTGCAAGTGTACACGACACAAGTAGTAAAGTGATACGTAAGTATCGGATATCGTCTCCACAGGGACTGGGCTAATAGCTTCACCTTAGATTGCTGCACAAGAGAGAAAAGAAATAGTTTTAATTGTTGTCACGAGATAATAAAGAAGACTGAACTAAAAGAGTAACGAAATCAGGATATAGAGAATGTGCCGGTATTGAATTGCTTAGTAGTGTAGGTGTTGCAAAGTCTAGGAAGCTCTGTTCTGTCGTCGCGCCTGTCGCGACAGCACCTATCGTGGCAGCGGTCTTTTGTTTGTCGCGGCAGCGATCACACAACTCTGTACTTCAAGCTTGGCAAGAATCCCTGCTATGCCTTGGCCTATCCCTAGGTCCAAGTCTGTCGATGAACACGTCTTTGATGATACCTCCCAACGTGAATCGAAGGATGAACACCGATGTTGTTGAATTCTTCCTTAGCCACTTAACCTCGTCCTATCCCTAGGTCCAAGATAGTTCAACCATAAACTGGAGAACCTGTACTTATTCCTTTCGTATACTTAACTCTCCCGATATTAAGTAAATATGTAATCTCACAATGCTCTCCCGATACTGTTGCAAGATGTTGAAAACCAGAATAAGCAAACTTGAAGTCTATTTTATTGAACAGAAAATTCCTAAAACAAATGAAATCCTTGCAACTACTTTACAAATCAACCCTTAGCCCTAGGGGAAATTTAGAACATGATGAGAAGGGGGAACGGCTAGGGTTTTAGGAAGAAGGCTAGAGAGTAAGATATCCTTCCCTAGGTCGAATTACATGCCTTTATATAGGCCTTGGGTTCAAGTTTTCTAATATGGTAAGAATACAAGTTTAAATTAAAGTACAACTCTATTAAAGACTAAATCTTCAGAGTATATGTCTTTCATTCGTCCTTCCTTCTTGATTGGAGTTTCTTTCTTGAACTTTGGGCTTGGCCTTTATTCTGATCTAGGGCTTGGAAAAATATAAGGGTGCTCCACGACAGACCGGCTTAATTTTCTCTTTCTGTCGAGGTCCACTTCAAATCTTCCCTTCACCATTGCTGTCGTCCTTGGCTGCCACGACAGCGGCCATGGCAGCATCGTCCTTCTCGTCTGCAATCCAGTTCCAGTTCTGCTTCTTCACTGCCCAACATCTACTTCTCCACTGCCCTCCATCTGCTACAGCAGCTACCTGCAGAAGCAACCAATTTCTGTAGAAACTGTGCCAATTCATATTATTGTGATGTATAAATGAAATCTAACCTAAATGCAATGAATTATGCTTGAATGCAGCAGAAATATGGGTTAGATAGGGGTAAAATATAGAACTTTTACACACTCAATATTGCACAACTCACAAGCGAGCCTAAAGTAATGTATATCGAACCTATGAACTCTTAGTAGGCTGGAAAAGTACTTAGAATAGTCTCATAAAGCTTTTGTCATGTATAAATTGTGCTTGTGATGTGTTAGTGCATAAGGCTTCAAATAAACTTTTTGTATGGCTTAAAATGGACTAAAAGTGCATATTTGGCCCCAAAAGGTGAAAACGTAGTAAACGGATACGAATGGTCCTAAATTTTTGCACGCAAGTAGTTTATAGTTTTGAATTAGTGTGTGTAAAATTTTGTTGTATTTGGATAATGTTTGGTATGTCAAATTGATTATAAATGTTGCGTGTAAAAGAGTCTATCGCAATGTAGTGCAAGTGTACACGTCGCAAGTAATAAAGTGATACGGAGTATCGGATATCGTCTCCACAGGGACTGGAAATAACTCTATCCTTAGATTGTTGCACAAGAAAAGAAATAAGTTTAAATGATTGTTTGGAGAAATCTTGAGTAAATAGGCTGGTATTGATTTGCTCAATAGTGCATGTGTTGCACTGTTCATAGGACTTCTGTTGCGTCTGTCGCCGTGCCTGTCGCGGCAGAGGCCTGTCGATGTCGCGGCAGCAATCAACAACTCCGTACTTCATGTTTGGCAAGAATCCATGTTGTGACTTGTCCTATCCCTAGGCCCAAGTTCTGTTGATGAACACGTCTTGGATGATACCTCTCGGCGTGAATCAAAGGATGAACACCAATGTTTGTGAATTCTTTTTTTAGCCACTTAACCTTGTACTTATCACCAAGCCAAGATGGTTTAACCATAAACCGAAAAACACGTATTTACTCCTTTCGTATGCTTAACTCTCCCGATATTAAGCAAATAGATAACCTCACAATGCTCTCCCGATACTCTTGTAAGATGTTGAAAACCAGAGTAAATAAACTTGAAGCTTTTATTACTTGAACAGAAAAATCCTAAGAACAATACAATCCTTACAACTACTTTACAAGATCAACCCTTAGCCCTAGGAGAAGTTTAGAACATGATGGAGAGAGAGAGAAACGACTAGGGTTTTGGGGGAAGACGACTAGGAGCTAGATATCCCTCTTTAGGTCGAATTGCATGCCTTTATATAGGCATTGGGTCCAAGTTTTCCAATATGGCAAGAATACAAGTTTAAATTAAAGTACAACTCTATTAAAGACTAAATCTTCTGAGTAGATGTCTTTAATTCGTCCTCTTTTCTTGCTTTGACTTTCTTCCTTGAACTTTGAGCCCGACCTTTCTTCTACTTTAGGGCTTAGAAAAATATGGGAGTGATCCACGACAGACCGACTTGGGATCCTCTATCTGTCGAGCTCTACTTCGCTTTTCCACCACAATGTCCTTGCTGTCGTCATCTCTGCCACGACAGAGGGTGTTCTACGTCCTTCAACTCCAGCTCCGCAACTCGCCTCTGTTCCTTTGCTACCCTGGATGCTGCCGCGGCAGATGCCTGCAAAAAGTGACAGAAATCAGCAGCATTTGTGCAGTTTTATCTAATTGTGATGTGTATGCAAAAATCAACCCTAAATGCAACTAATCATGCTTGAGTGCAGCAAAAATATGTGTAAATGAGGGGTAAAATATAGAAATTTTATGCACTCAATTGTAACCCCCTCGTCTCGGTCTGGACGACTAACCGGTCCGAGTAGGTTACACGGAGAAAATCGAAGTGAAACCCGTTAAGGCTCCCCTTCGATTATCAGCCCTAGAAAATTCCTTTTAAACATTATCTTGTCCAAATGCTTTAATAGATCCTATGTGAGATACAACAACGGAAAAGACAACGAGATGATACAAAACATACAAAACGAGCAATTTAAACATCCCATTTTAGCATTTACAACATGCCGTATTGATACTCTAGAGGACAATATCGATACGCATGGACTTTGTCAACAACCCCAAGTCAACCTAGGGAGACCGTATCGATACACAGGAAGACCGTATCGATACGCCCTCAACGATCAACTTCTCACGGTCAAACTACAAAGACCATACCGATACACCTAGTACCCATACCGATACGCCAAAATCTCGTCAATTTCTCAGATTTCCAAAGAGCTTTTGGCGTATCGATACGCCCTCGTGTATCGATACGCTATGCCAAAAATGAGCCCCAAAGCAAGGACCATATCGTTATAGCCCTTGGGCGTACCGATACGCCTTGCACTGCAAGTCTCATTTTAGCAGCAAAACGTACAAGGACTCAACTCTAGATGCAATTAACGACTCGACTAGAAACATACTAACTCTCATACATCACTTGACAACCGAAACTAAGCATACGATGCTACTTAACCAAACAATTAAGGCAACCAACACAAGCTAAGCATATAGGTAGGAAACTTGCATAAAAGCATTCAGAGCTAACCATTTCATTCATAGGAAATTACACCGACAAAAACTGTAACCCCCTTAGCCCGGCCTAGGCGTTAGACCCGAACTACGAAGATCACACGGGGAAAACCAAAGTCAACCCGAAAGTCAACCTTGATTAACGACCCTTTTTTTGTTTTATCTTTTCTAGATACGCATTAAGCCTATGAGAATACTCAAGAACCTTGGAAGAGAAAAGCACAGCGATCGGAATACGTTTAAGGACTCAATCGCAAGAAATATACATTTAGGGACCAAAATGTAAATTTTGGAAAACATAAGGACTTTGTAGATTTTAGTTTTACCGAACCTTAATTAATCATATTACAAGCCTCTCCGCCAAATTTCATCTTAAGAAGACATCTCAAGCTCAAGCAATTGCAATTACAACTTTCAGGACTAAAATGTAAAGCATGCATACTTCAAAGCAATTCAAATCTGTGTCCAACGGTCACCCGTTTCGAAACACTGACAACCGTATCGAAACACCTGTGTTGAACGCCTGTATTGAAACGGTGTTGATTGTTTCGGTATGCGGGTATGTTCCGAAACCAGTTCCGAAAGAGACACTTCTAGTAGCTAAAGTGTTTCGAAACACTTCTAGCCGTTTCGAAACGCCCATGCCATTTCAGGCACCCGTTTCGAAACAGCTAAGGGTGTTTCGATACACCCTGCCTAGAAACAACAGAAACTTCTGGTTTTTCACTTCAAAACACCATCAAACATACTTAAAATCATTCAACAACATATTAACAATATGCTAAGCATTAAAACCATCATATTGCATCAAAGGCTAGATACATTACAAGCATTAAGCACACCTACTTATTTATCACATTCAACACAAGATCTTACTTTTAAACAAAGAACATAGCTATATCAAAATATGGAGAAGAAGATCCAAATATCGCAAAACGATCATCAACAAGTATCAAACCAAAAACCGAACTTGCTCAAGATAAACAATCTCATTACACAACAACGTAAAAGACTCTCCCCCCATTGCCTTTATTATCTATAGCTATAAACCAAAACATACTTCTCATGTGGAGCTCTTCTTGAATCCCTTGCTTCTTGCTATCCCAAATTCAATTATCTGCATTGATGGACAAAAAGGAGCGTAAGCACATAATGCTTAGTGAGGAATGCTCAAAACCAAAACACCATCAATGTAGCAAACCTTAAAACCCTTTTCAAAAGCAATCACACCTTTATGAACCAAGTATTGTTTGAAAACCTCATATAAAACATCAACACCTTATAATTAAGCATTACTTAACATAAGATCAACATTAAACTCAAATGCATTAAGCAACTCAACCCCAAAAAACATTCTTGCAATAACTTCCACTTAAACCATTTCATGCAATAGTGCTTCGTGCAAAGTTTAAACCAATTTCCTTGGAAACCATTTCCATTCCACACTCTTCCTTTCTCATACATGAAAACCATTTCAAAGAAAACACCATTTGAAATCTCATGTATCAAATATTTATCTTAAGCATTCTACCGATACAAAGCCCATGGCAAGGCCACACACGCTTGTTACTCAAAAGCATTTCATAAAGTCAACACCCTTTTGCATAAGCAAATCTCCATTTGAAAACCACATGTACCATCTAGCTATCTCATGCATACAATCTATTCAAAACTCATGGCAAAGTCACCCATGCTTGTTTACACAAAAGCATTTCATAATTTCATTATCTCATATGCAAACCTCATAGCATAAAACATTTCAAGCATTGGTACATGTGACACACATTCTCATATATTGACATTTACATACTCTATTGTACACGGATATGCGGACAATTCACTAGACACTTCCGGTGGCATCAACCATCACCGTACTCACCCGTCTAGAACATAATCTTCCGGTGGCTTCCACCACACCGTACTCTCATGGTGATTCTATTTTCGCCAAAAGCTTGAGTATTTCATCAAGTCCTACCCCGATGGTATGCCCCTCATCGGTCTCATGGCAATAACTCTTGTTGCCAAAAAGCTTGGATGTTCCACCATGTCCTACTCCGATGGAATGCCCATCATCAGTCTCATGGCAATAACTCTTGATGCCAAAAAGCTTGGATATTTCACCAAGTCTTACTCCAATGGAATGCCCATCATTGGTCTCTCTCTTTGGGATGAATCCCAAGAGCACGTACGAATTTTATTTTACTGTGCACTCTACATCCTATTGATCGATCAATATATCCGGTAATCTTTACATCATCTATGCTAATATATCATGCTAAAATCATCAACACACTCACTGTTTTTAAAGCATGCAACACCTTCAAGGCCAAAATGCCGAACATTGCCTTAAGACGCAAACTAACAACACATACTCTCAAGGAATATTAATTTCATGCATCCTTCTTCAAACCAAGTTTGACAACCAACTCACATGCTTTAAAAGCATGCTCAAACAACAAATTAAACCACATTGTCAAATCAATCACATCAAAACCCATTTTGATAGTTTTCAAAACAATAATAGCACAATTGAGAGAGAATTCCACTTTACTTACTTCTGAACTTAAACCGGTATTTCAAGCCTAAATTTAAGATCCCAAACCTTTTTTCAAAATCATTCCAAAGCTGGAAAACACGATCTCACTCACCGATACACCACACTATGCTAGCCGACAAGCCTTCCAAGCGTCCGAAACCTCCAACGCTACCTCAATCGCTTCCAGATCATTCTCCCCTGTTTTTAACACATAAGAATAGAGGATTAATGCACCATTATGCATTAAAATCACCAGCCACACAACCCAACTCGCTGCTCTACTCAAGAACCTCATTTCGGCTACCAAAAACAACCGAAATCATCTCCAAACTCTCCCAAAACAAAGCCCAGCCAAGATCTATCAATTCTAACCTTTTATAAACATCAATTAACATCAAAAAGCAACATAAACATGACCTTATACCTCCAGCAACATCAGATCACCAAAACCACCCCAAAAACCACCATTCTAGCAAGCAAAACTTAGGAAAACAGACCTATTCGGGATTTGATTGATAAAACCTCATTTATAACATCAATTAACACCCAAAATACATTAGAAAATCATCTCAAAATAGAGCCCACTCATTCACCATGAAAATCTTTAAGATCTCTTCCAAAATCTTGAGTTTTAAGACAATTTCTTGTTTCTAACATTAAAACCACTTAAAATCATTAATAAAGGATTGATAACTTGTGAATTTCAGTAAATAACTGATCATTAGAGGAGAAGGACGAAGCTTACCTCTAATGGATGATTTCTCCTTGATTTGGGCAAGTTTTCTTGAAAATTCAATGTAGAAATCAAGTGTATTTGATGAGGAATTGATTAAGAATCAAAGAGAGATTGAAATCTCATCAAATGAATTGAAAGTCATAGTAAATTTGCTGGAGAGAAAGTGTTTGATTGAAGGAATTTGAGAGTAAATAAAATGAGTGAAAATTTGTGAAAAGTAGTTATGAAAAGTCAAAAGGTAGTTTTCTAATTTAATCACCACCATTTTATTTAATTAAAATATTAATTAAATCACCCAAATTAAGGAAAAATCTGATGAAAACATTTTGGTAAAATTAGCTCCTTAAAGATTCAAAGTTTCAATCCTTTACAAAACAGTCACTATTTAACTTTGCAAAACTGTGATTTGGTCACTACACCGAAATGTAGTATTTCCAAACCTTATTTTGTTAAATTGATTTCATCATTCTCTTTTATATATTAAATGAGGATTTTTAGATATTTTTCTATATTTTTAAAGTATCCCGAACTAGGTGTTCCCTAAAACTCCCATTTAGATTTGAACCGTTTTCCAGACTGATCCGATTCAGACTCTAAACATCTAGGCCCAAATTTGGGGTGTTACAACTCTCCTCCTCTTAGGATATTTCGTCCTCGAAATTTCAACTTGCGAAGAGAGCACGGTACCAAACCTCCCAAAGCAATACGCAATGTAACACAAGAGACCTAACCACCACGGAAACATCCTCAACCCAAAACACAACGAAACCAACACATCCTCAAATCAAACTCACTCTATACCCAATTCCAACTCCAATACCCACGGTGCAAGACTTGTAACACACATGGTTACTAATCTCAGCTTAGCTTTTCACACTTTCAAACTGTGCAAGACCCTCAACAACCCGAAGAACTTCTTAAGCCTTCACAACATACTCCGCCTCACCTCATAACTCCTTCAACAAAACTCACACACACGGCAACACCAACCCATCCATTTTTTAGCCACCATGTGACCCACAACCTACTCTACTTCTAAAACCCCTTGCAAAACCGCTCAAGTCCTTTCAAAGATTACCACAATAAGCAAAAATTTCTTAAGCAACAACTGCTCGCTCACACTTCCCAATGTATTGACAACATTCTTCCACATCCGTTACCATCACCTGAATTAACAGCCCATCAAACACTGCCCACACAACACCCAAAATCCACATCACGAGACTCCAACCTTAACTCAATAATTGTTTCACTTACCCCAACTGTCTTAAGAATGATTACTTAAATTCGACTAATCAACCACCTTCTCACAAGAACCCAACCAACCAACAATGGCCCTTGAACTTGCATTGCCTTTCCACATCAAACTTTGACTATGACATTAATCTTATCGGGATGCCACTCACTCCATCCACATGCAAACATATTGAGACCATGAAACCTCTACTCATCCCAAGCCAAACCTCACCTAAAGCTCTCAACACAACCTCCTTCCAACTTCCGTATGGTTACTACGAACCATCACCTACATAGCAAAACCCTCATATTGCAACTATCAACGCAAGATACCTCCACACTCCGGAAACACATCCACTATCCTACAACAATCACCCATCACAGAGAAACTACAACACTTATCTATTATTCGCAACCACCTCAACCACTTCTAACTCCAACGATCACCTCCTTACCACCACACCACTAAACTATTTAAGCTCCTAAACACCTTCCTTCCGCCACCATGCTAGATCACACCCACTACCAATGACAACTTGTTTACTATCTTATACTACTTTTAGCATTCACCTGGTACCAAAACAACACTCTAAACCCACAAACCAAACTAATCCTACCACAACACTATCGGACCCAATTAGCTATTAGCAAGTGTGAACGTTCTATGCATGGTCTCCAACATGCCCTACCAATGCATGTGCATATGTATACAAAACCTCTAATGTCATGTCACATGTATGCATGTACCAACATATATATAATATATAATCAAATGATTTTAATTGTGCATGTATGTCGGTTCACACTTACCAATATCATCCTTAGAATCTGCCTAAGAACAACCTCTTACCTCATTCCAACTTTTTCCAGCCCAACCACCCTAACAATTTGCTAACTACAAAATACTCCACTAATACCCTCTTCACACTAAAGTTGTTTTCAAAAACAACACCGGCTACTACCCAAACTTGCTAGTTATAAGACTTTACTCACTACACAAAGAAATCCAAACTGGAACCAAACAAAGATAACTAGGGCAAAGTTTACTTAACAAAATTACCTGTAATCACCTCATCGCACCGGAGTTCCAACAGACAAACTCCCTTCCCCGCAGAACCACTATTCTCTGACCGTACAGCCGCAGCATCAACCAACACCTTAAGGTCATCACCGTCTCCCTGCTACAAAGAACCCTGACCACCCCGAGCTAACTTCAAACAATTCCGTCTCACATGTCCAACGAAACCACAATTCCAACAAGATCCATCATCCAGACATCTCACACCTCCTTGCCTTTCTTGCCACCTTCGAACTCTGTCTCGGCCACGCTCACGACCCTTCTGAGACCCTTTTTCACGCAATGAAGCTGACCTCACTACTTGAGGACATTCCAACTTCACATGCTCCCCAGAACCACAGTTCCAACAAACTCCAACACCCCAACAAACTCCAACATGATGCCTTTTACAACGATCACATTTTGGCAAGCGAACCACCACTCCTTGGTCATATTGCACTTGACCCACATCAGCACCACCACCAAAACCTTGGTTCAGGCGAACCCTTCCGTCGCGTAACCTCTTACGCTGACCACTCTCAAGGTTGGTACTCACAGGTCTTTTGCTTGTATTTTTCTCACCATCACAAACTAAACCCACACTCCCACGTTGCTTAACCCCTGGAAACCTATCTCCAAGGTATCTTCTATTAAAGGCAGACACAAAGAACTCCCAATCTATATCAAGGATATTCGTTGCCACCGACACCGATGTCCACCAAGCACAAGCATCCTCCAACATTAGCGAGACAACACTTCCCAGCTTACAGGTGTTGTCACACCCTTCGCGATCCAGAATCGGAATTATACTGGCTAACCAAGCCTCGAACGCCTCAAGCGTCGAACCATGATACTCCACAGCTCCCAAATCATGCAAACGCTGCTTTGACAAACTCTCATATCCCACAGATGATGGATCCTTCATCACAGAACCAACTCTCTCATTCTGCCTTACTACCTCAACTCCAAGCACAGTTGACTGAAATGAAACACCTCCACCAAAAGGTGAATTCCACCCCTTAACAACCTGCTCTAAAGCAGCAACCATCGTACCTAGTTGCCACTCTCTCAACCATTCCATTGTGCTATTATTAACAAAGCAACAATAACAAAACAAACAAAACGATCAGACCAGCTTCGAGCAAGGATTCAAGACTTCAACTCCAAACTAACTCATAGCTATATTAATAAGGCAATGGGTATCCCGAGTTTTCCCCTTTTACACGACATAATAATCCATAAAAAAACATTGATATCAAAAATATCGGCATATCAATCAACAAAACTTCAATCATGCTCCCATCAAACAACATTCACCCTCAACAACATAATATCAACACATCACGCCCATCACATTTTCATTATTCAAAATCAACTTACAACATCAGCATACCACCAATACATGTTCACACTAGCTCACAGAAGATTCATAACCAAAAAGCATGATAAAAACATTAACAATTCACTCAAAGTCATATTTTTCAAACAACTTTCAACCACACATTAGATTAAACATCCAACACTTACCATAACAACTTACCACAAACTTACCGTTTCCCCAAAAGTTCGCAACTTAGCTATGATACCAACAAATGTAACCCCCTTAGCTCGGCCTAGGCGTTAGACCCGAACTACTAAGATCACACGGGGAAAACCAAAGTCAACCCGAAAGTCAACCTTGATTAACGACCCTTTTTTGTTTTATCTTTTCTAGATACACATTAAGCCTATGTGAATACTCAAGAACCTTGGAGGAAAAAAGCACAGCGATCGGAAAACGTTTAAGGACTCAATCGCAAGAAATATACATTTAGGGACCAAAATGTAAATTTTGGAAAACATAAGGACTTTGTAGATTTTAGTTTTACCGAACCTTAATTAATCATATTACAAGCCTCTCCACCAAATTTCATCTTAAGAAGACATCTCAAGCTCAAGCAATTGCAATTACAACTTTCAGGACTAAAACATAAAGCATGCAGACTTCAAAGCAATTCAAATCTGTGTCCAACGGTCACCCGTTTCGAAACACTGACAACCGTATCAAAACACCCGTGTCGAACGCCCGTATTGAAACGGTGTTGACCATTTCGGTATGCGGGTATGTTCCGAAACAGACACTTCCAGTAGCCAAAGTGTTTCGAAACACTTCTAGCCGTTCCGAAACGCCCATGCCATTTCAGGCACCCGTTTCGAAACAGCTAAGGGTGTTTTGATACACCCTGCCCAGAAACAACAGAAACTTCTGGTTTTTCACTTCAAAACACCATCAAACATACTTAAAATCATTCCACAACATATCAACAACATGCTAAGCATTAAAACCATCATATTGCATCAAAGGCTAGATACATTACAAGCATTAAGCACACCTACTTATTTATCACATTCAACACAAGATCTTACTTTTAAACAAATAACATAGCTATATCAAAATATGGAGAAGAAGGTCCAAATATCGCAAAACGATCATCAACAAGTATCAAACCAAAAACCGAACTTGCTCAAGATAAACAATCTCATTACACAACAACGTAAAAGACTCTCCCCCATTGCCTTTATTATCTATAGCTATAAACCAAAACATACTTCTCATGTGGAGCTCTTCTTAAATCCCTTGCTTCTTGTTGTCCCAAATTCATTTATCTGCATTGATGGACAAAAAGGAGCGTAAGCACATAATGCTTAGTGAGGAATGCTCAAAACCAAAACACCATCAATGTAGCAAACCTTAAATCCCTTTTCAAAAGCAATCACACCTTTATGAACCAAGTATTGTTTGAAAACCTCATATAAAACATCAACACCTTATAATTAAGCGTTACTTAACATAAGATCAACATTAAACTCAAATGCATTAAGCAACTCAACCCCAAACAACATTCTTGCAATAACTTCCACTTAAACCATTTCATGCAATAGTGCTTCGTGCAAAGTTTAAACCAATTTCCTTGGAAACCATTTCCATTCCTCACTCTTCCTTTCTCATACATGAAAACCATTTCAAAGCAAACACCATTTGAAATCTCATGTATCAAATATTTATCTTAAGCATTCTACCGATACAAAGCCCATGGCAAGGCCACACACGCTTGTTACTCATAAGCATTTCATAAACTCAACACCCTTTTGCATAAGCAAATCTCCATTTGAAAACCATATGTACCATCTAGCTATCTCATGCATACAATCTATGCAAAACTCATGGCAAAGCCACCCATGCTTGTTTACACAAAAGCATTTCATAATTTCATTATCTCATATGCAAACCTCATAGCATAAAACATTTCAAGCATTGGTACATGTGACACACATTCTCATATATTGGCATTTACATACTCTATTGTACACAGATATGCGGACAATTCACTAGACACTTCCGGTGGCATCAACCATCACCGTACTCACCCGTCTAGAACATAATCTTCTGGTGGCTTCCACCACACCTTACTCTCATGGCGATTCTACTTTCGCCAAAAGCTTGAGTATTTCATCAAGTCCTGCCCCGATGGTATGCCCCTCATCGGTCTCATGGCAATAACTCTTGTTGCCAAAAAGCTTGGATGTTTCACCAAGTCCTACTCCGATGGAATGCCCATCATCAGTCTCATGGCAGTAACTCTTGTTGCCAAAAAGCTTGGATATTTCACCAAGTCTTACTCCAATGGAATGCCCATCATTGGTCTCTCTCTTTGGGATGAATCCCAAGAGCCCGTACGAATTTTAGTTTATTGTGCACTCTACATCCTATTGATCGATCAATATATCCGGTAATCTTTACATCATCTATGCTAATATATCATGCTAAAATCATCAACACACTCACTGTTTTTAAAGCATGCAACACCTTTAAGGCCAAAATGTCGAACATTGCCTTAAGACGCAAACTAACAACACATACTCTCAAGGAATATTAATTTCATGCATCCTTCTTCAAACCAAGTTTGACAACCAACTCACATGCTTTAAAACCATGCTCAAACAACAAATTAAACCACATTGTCAAATCAATCGCATCAAAACCCATTTTGATAGTTTTCAAAATAAAAATAGCACAATTGAGAGAGAATTCCACTTTACTTACTTCCGAACTTAAACCGGCATTTCAAGCCTAAATTTAAGTTCCTAAACCTCTTTTCAAAATCATTCCAAAGCTGGAAAACACGATCTCACTCACCGATACACCACGCTATGCTAGCCGACAAGCATTCCAAGCGTCCAAAACCTCCAACGCTACCTGAATCGCTTCCGGATCACTCTCCCCTGTTTTTAACACATAAGAATAGAGGATTAATGCACCATCATGCATTAAAATCACCAGCCACACAACCCAACTCGCTGCTCTACTCAAGAACCTCATTTCGGCTACCAAAAACAACTAAAACCACCTCCAAACTCTCCCAAAACAAAGCCCAGCCAAGATCTATCAATTCTAACCTTTTATAAACATCAATTAACATCAAAAGGCAACATAAACGTGACCTTATACCTCCAGAAAAAGCAAATAACCAAAACCACCCCAAAAACCACCATTCTAGCAAGAAAAACTTAGGAAAACAAACCTATTCGAGATTTGATTGATAAAACCTCAATTGTAACATCAATTAACACCCAAAATACATTAGAAAACCATCTCAAAACAGAGCCCACTCATTCAACACGAAAATCTTCAAGATCTCTTCCAAAATCTTGAGTTTTAAGACAATTTCTTATTTCTAACATTAAATCCACTTAAAAATCATTATAATAAAGGATTGGTAACTTGGGAATTTAAGTAAAGAACTGATCATTAGAGGAGAAGGACGAAGCTTACCTCTAATGGATGATTTCTCCTTGATTTGGGCAAGTTTTCTTGAAAATTCAATGTAGAAATTATGTGGATTTGATGAGGAATTGATTAAGAATCAAAGAGAGATTGAAATCTCATCAAATGAATTGAAAGTCATAGTAAATTTTCTGGAGAGAAAGTGTTTGGTTGAAGGAATTTGAGAGAAAATAAAATGAGGGAAAATTTGTGAAAAGTAGTTATGAAAAGTCAAAAGGTAGTTTTCTAATTTAATCACCATCATTTTCTTTAATTAAAACATTAATTAAATGACCCAAATTAAGGAAAATCTGATGAAAATATTTTGGTAAAATTAGCTCCTTAAAGATTCAAAGTTTCAATCCTTTACAAAACAGTCACTATTTAACTTTGCAAAACTGCGATTTGGTCACTACACCGAAATGTAGTATTTCCAAACCTTATTTTGTAAAATTGATTTCACCATTCTCTTTTATATATTAAATGAGGATTTTTAGATATATTTCTATATTTTTAAAGTATCCCGAAACTAGGTGTTCCCTAAAACTCCCTTTTAGATTCGAACCATTTTCCAGACTGATCTGATTCAGACTCTAAACATCTAGGCCCAAATTTGGGGTGTTACAAAAAAAAACATTGCATAACATGGTTTCATTCCTTTAAACAAAACACATAAGCATTCATGGAACATAATTATAAGCCTTCAAAACACAAAGCATTTAAGCAACAACATAAACATGATTTACAAATCAACATCAAGGCATTAACAACAAAAACCAACACATAGGAGTCTATCAACGCTCATACAAAACACGTAGCATCCCCATTGCCGAACTACCACATTATTTACTAAACCATACTTGAGCAACTACTACAAGCTTGGATGCCCTTTCCTTGCTCCTTGCTAACTCCACGCTAATGATCTGCATTGTCGAAAATGAGAGCGTAAGCTAGAAGCTTAGTGAGGGACCTCTAAAGCAAAACAACGACAATGTAGGGTTCAAGCATATCATACTTAAGACAATTTTCAAGCATACATATGCACCAACATAGCTAACATCACAAGAATGCATGGACATGGAATCTTACCTCATGTTGTGCTCAACAAGATGTAACAATTATCTTAACAACAACAACAACACATGCTCAAGTATATTGGAAACTATTAGTTAACTCGGATATGCGGATAACTTCCGTTGGGATTCTCACCCCCAACGTACTCAACAATAACATTACCTTCGGTGGGATTACACTCATCACCGGTCCTTGCATGGATGGGATTACACTCATCATCACATGCCCTTACGGATGGGATTCCACTCATCATCATGTAATAATATGTATATTTCCCGGTGGAATATTATATCACCGTACTCCTCCTTGATGAATATACGTCACCAAGGCCACGTGCGAATTTGACTCAACTGTGTGCACACTCATCCTAATTATCGATCATTTATACCCGATAATTTAACTAGTGTCAATCATACTAACATGTCTCACCATGATAATCCATCATGCATTTCAACATGTCAAACACCACATACGTCAATGTGTATAACAACATGCATAAACAACACATGCTTTGCAAGTCCACATTATGCACATTATGCAAAACTTACAAAACACGCAAGAGATTAAGCTACCAACTTAACCTCTACCTTGGATTGGCCTATCAAGCACAATCCAACACCACAACCACACTTGAACCAATTTAAAACCATTTTAAATGATTCCACTCACCACACTTCCTTAAGCAAACCGAGAAAAGCCGAATCAAGCCTCCACACTTTCCAGAATCGAACCCGAAGCTTCTCCTACGATTTCCCTTGATTCTAACAAATCAAAAACAATAAATTACTCAACCAAATCATCACAAAACATTGTCACTACTCAGATTTCAACCACAACCCATTTCTCAACAATTTCAAGCCAAAGCTACCAACAAAAATTCCCATTTTCGTACTCCCCAACAACCCAGCAGACAACCAATGATTCCAACACTCAAAACACCATTAAACACCTTCAAAACAACCCTCTAACATTGTTATAACATCAGCCCTACTCTCCAACACTAAACTACCTCAAAAACCCATATTTTTACCCTTTTAAAATACCAATGAAAACCCATTTCAGGATTTTTTTATAAAACCCCACCATTTTCAGTTATATTACATCTAAAGGCAAGAGTTCAACATAGATAAACTTTATAAAATGAAAAACCAACAAAAACACACTAAAGCCTCTTCCTTTTTCTCCAAAGTTTGAAAACTTGAAAATCTCAACAATGGTGTTTACCAAAAACTAAAGCCATGAATTTGTTAGGAATGAAGAGGAGAAGTCAAAAATGGTCTTATCTTGATGAAAACACTTGAATTTGATTTAGAAATGAATGTAATAGTGATTGGGGGTTTAGGGAGGGGTTTTGACGTGAAAGAGGGACCAAGGAGGAAGATGAGCACTTTGAAATAAAACCCCCTTTTCATCATCTTTTACTTTTAATTTGAAAAGTACCTTTTTGCCCTTATTTTAAAAATCACACTTTTTCCATTAGTGAAAATCAAGCCCATTTGAAATTTTAAAGCAAAGCCCATTTAATTAAAACGAGCCCAAAGACTAGAACCCGACTCACACACTCAACTCCCGACCCCAAAACCCAGGTGTTACATCAACACACCCCCAAACTCAAGTTGTTGCTTGTCCTCAAGCAGATGCAACCTAACTAAGAATGAAAACTTTTTGGCTTGGCTTAATTCAGTGAACTACCATTACCTACAACACCTTCACTATCAAGAGCAGTACCTTGTTGGGTGTTTATGGATTTATCCGGGACAATGCTATAATTCTTGTGCAAGTGTGTGCAAGTTTTGTGAACAAATATGTGCCTAGACTCTTTTAGTAACTAGAATAGTTATGCTACTCACTTGATTTTTATGCCAAACAAATTTTTTCTTGGAGGCAATTCTTAGGCTCCTTTAGCTTTTTCGAATTTAGACTCAAGTTTTTCTTATTTTGTTTTTACTAGAGTCTGTTTTGGGCACCTCTAGCTATCTTCTTAGAGCCGGTGTTAGGCACCTCTAGGGGCAACTGAGTCTGAGTTTTTCTTTTCTTTTATTCTTTTCCTAGAGCCAGTGTTAGACACCTCTAGGTGTAACGCCCTAGTTTTGGGCCTAGATGTTTTAGACATCGGACCTGACTGGTCAGAAACGGTTTGAATCGCGTAAGGTGATTTAAGGAAATCAAGGACTAGGGTAGGATAAAAATATGGTAAAAATGCTAAAATTCTCTAAAAATATGTTTAAGAGGTTGGTCAAATCAATTTTACAAAAAGAGTTTCGGAAAAGGGACATTTCGAGTAGTGACCAAATTGTAAAGTTTAAAAACTGTTGTAAATGTGATTTTTAAAGAAGAAGCCAAATTCTTAGAATCTATAGGGGGCTTTATGGCAATTTAGTCTTTCCTCAATATGACATGTGTTTCAAATTGTTTTTAATTAAATGGCTTTAATTGATTTTATTTTAATTAATTAAATTGGTAGTTAATGTGAGATCCTATTATGTAACTACCATTTTCTCTTCATTCTCAGCCAAACACTATTTCCATCATTTTTCTCCAGAATTCTTTTCCCCCAAACACTCTCCTAACATTTTCTAACCAATATTCAAGAAATCCTTTCAAGCTTTTCAAGATTTGGCTAAACAAAACTTGTCATTCATTGAGGAAAGCAAGGATTGGAGGTAAATCCTGTTCTCAACCTCTAATCAAAGTTCTTTATTGAAATTCCCAAGATATTTGGCTTCTAGATACTATTTTTGGTTGAGTTTTCATTATAGTTTTGATTGGAGATCAGAATCTTGTGAAATTATGGTTGAAATCTTGATTTTCGGACTTGATGTGTGAAGCTCTGTTTTGGATTGGTTTTAATTAAGTTTTAAGTTGTTTATTATGTTGAAATGAAGTCTTGATAACATAGATCCTGAAATCCTTGAGATCCTTGAGTTTCTTGGTTGATTTAAGTGAGTTCTTGAGGTGAAATGGTGGAATCTTGCTTGCTTGAGGTATAAGGTTGGTTTAGGTTGTTTGTTATATGTGTTTTGATGTTTATAATGTTTTGGAATTGAAGTATGTTGGTTGGGCTTGGTTTAAGAAGCAATCGATTGAGTTTTCGGTTGTTTCGGTTGAGTAAATTGGTGTAGTTTGGGTGAGCAACGAGTTTGTGAAT
Organism: Hibiscus tridactylites; assembly: GCA_958450335.1. Classification (NCBI taxonomy): domain Eukaryota; kingdom Viridiplantae; phylum Streptophyta; class Magnoliopsida; order Malvales; family Malvaceae; genus Hibiscus; species Hibiscus tridactylites. Next base: position 48,331,181 of record OY288265.1, on the reverse strand, counting down.
TGTTGCTTGTGTTGGAATGCATTTTAATGCATTTAGATCTATGTTTTGATGATATGAAAACAGGGGATCTTGATCCGGAAGCAAACGAGGTGTTGTTGGAGGCTCCGGAAGAGTAATTTTCGTGTCGGTGAGCAAGGCTTCACGTATCGGTGAGTGGAAATGGATTTTCCTGCTTTGTAACGCTTTGAGTGTGGCCTTGGGAGCTTAGTAAGTTTGAAACGCTTAGCTAAGCTCAAGAGTAAGTGGTTCGAAAGTCTCTCTTGGAAATGTGCTATGTTTTGATGAAAATGCACTTGAGTTAAATGTGGTTTTGTTTACTGTTTTTAAGCATGTTAAAGCATGGTTAAATGCTGGATTTTAATGCCATTGTGTTAAGGATGCACTAGGTAGGTGATCCTTGGTTTTCATGTGATAAGTGCATATGATGTTAAGCATGTTATGCTTGTAAAAATGGCATAGTGGTTATGCTTGTAAAACAATGGATTAATGATGTTAAATGATTATATTGGCAAGTGATGGAAATGGTTTTTGGTTACTTTAATCGGATATAGTTAGCCGTCTATAGGATTAGGTGCACCGTGAATAAAGTCGCCTTGGATGTCGATGGGTTGTGATTGTGCCATAATCTCCATCCAAGTACCCTAACGATTGAGGTTAAAACCACAACGGTGAATGGTTTAATCCCATGTGTGAGTCTTGTGTATGTGTCTCGTACTCTCGTTAGTGGAATTATACAACTACCGATGAGTGATGTTGAGGGGTTGTGATTGTGCCATTAATCTCCATCACGGGTGTTGAGGGGTTGTGATTGTGCCATTGATCTCCACCTTGTGTAGTCCGGTAGTATGTATCAAGCGTGTGGGACAACGCTTGTAATCCGCGTATCCGATTGTGTCTTTTGTTGGTATGGTTTATGGAATATCACTTGTGAGCCAATATAATAAAAATGATTACTGTAAGCACGAGATGCTTGATAAAGCGTGAGCAAGGGTTTATTTGTTGTTTTAGAATGATGCATATGAGCATGTTTTTAGAAAGTGCATTGATGTCTTGAAAGGACATGTTTTATGAAAAGGCATGTGTTGGAAAATGGTGGATTTGCAAATCGTATGAAATGCAATGATGAATGTTGTTTAGCGATCCTCACTAAGATTTTTGCTTACGCTCGTTTGTTTCATCAATGTAGAGAATTAGGCGTTTGAGGCAGCATACAAGCAAGGGAATCCAAGCATTTTGGTTTAGCAAAGTATGTGGCTTTACTTTTGTGTAGTAAGAGGGAATGGGTTGGATTTATACCCTTGGATGGTTGAGGATGTTCCTTTCTACTTTGGGCATGTTTGGTTGATTATGCTCAAGTTGTAAATGACCTTTGATGATTAGTTTTTGGATTGAATGTTGATTTTAGCTTGTTGTGGTTTTGGTGGATTAGGGAGCATGCCTATAGTTTCATTATTTGAATGATTGATGCTATGCTTTAGCTTTTGCTTTATAATGATGATCCTTGATGCATAAATATGTTGTATGTATGTTGTGACATGTATTGGAATGTATCCGGTTGTGAAAAGATGTGAAAAACCAACAAAATCTGCTGTTGCAGGGCAAGGCGTATCGGAGCGCTCTTACCTGTTTTGGAACAGGGGCCCGAAATGGCCATGAAGTTTTGAAATGGCTAGGAACGTATCGACACGATTTTGCTACTGGAAAAGGGTGTTTCGATACGGGTCTCTAAACGCACCCGAGTATCGAAACAGTCAACCTTGTTTCGAAACGACCCTTCCATTACAGGGCCTCTTGTTTCGAAACACCTGACCGTTGAAGTTTTAATTTGAACTGTTTCAAGTTTCTGTTTCTTACGTTTTGGTCCCTAAATCCTATGTACTTAATTAAATGAGTTTGGTTGATCATTTTAAGTTGAAATTTAACATGTTGGATTAATATAAGTCTAATTCTGGTTGGATATCCTTAAATCTTATGAAGTCCTGTAAATTCTGGAAATTTACATTTTAGTCCCTTAAAGGCGTTTCTGTGTAATTGAACCCCTGTTTGAATTCCGTTCGCTGTGTCGCTTCAGCTGAAATGTTTTACTAATCATTTAGGTTAATAAAGTGCATATAGATAAGATAAAAAGAAAAAAGGTCGTTAATTAAGGTTGACTTTTGGGTTGACTTCGGTTTTCCTCGTGTAATCTTCGTAGTTCAGGTCAGGCGTCTAGGTCGGCCTAAGGGGGTTACATTTGTTGGTATCAGAGCCAGGCCACGAAAGAATTTGGGGATGTTGGCATGAGAAATTGATATGTGTTGATGTAGGTTGTGTGAAAAGCATGCAATTGGTTGAATTTTGAAACTTATGCTATGCTTGATGGATGTGAATTGCATGTGGAATGAATATGATTATGTGACAATGATGCAATGTTGTTATGTGCTTATTTTGGATGATGGAAATCATGTTGAGCATGATGTTTTATGGTATGCTATGCTATATTGAGGGAAATTGGGGTACCCATTGCTTTATTACACTAAACAAATGTTTTTGTAAACTTGGATTCTTGCTTGCAGCTGGCCTAAATGGTTTGATTTGTTTTGTTGTTATGCCTTGTTTAAAATAGCACTATGGGTCCAAAAAGAGAGCCGAGGTCGAATACGATAGTGCCTGCGGCTGAACAGGGTGACTAGGGTGAGCAAGAGGCTGATGTCCCACCTGGTGGAAACTTACCTCCTCCGCCACCACCTGGAGGTGGGGAGCAGGTGCAGCAAGGACCTGTTGGTCCTGGATTGGGAGATTTGGCGCCATTGGTTAAGGCGATCACCGGGGCGTTTCAGGCTGTTGTTGCCGGAGTGCATGTGCAGGCCCATGCAGTTGGGCAGACGGGCTTGCCATTGGAGAGGTTGACGAGCCTAGGAGCTGTGGAATTCTATGGTATGTCTCCTGAGGTGTCAGAAGCCTAGTTAGCATGTACGATCCATATCATGGATCAGATGGGCTGTAATGATGTGCGCAAGCTGGGATGCACAGTTTCTTTGTTGCAAGGTGATACCTACAGCTGGTGGATGACTACCACTGCTGGTATGGAACCCAATGAGATTGATTGGGAATTTTTCAGAGGTGCCTTCAAGAGGAAGTATCTAGGGGTGAGATACTTTGACGAAAAGAAACGTGAGTTTATGTCGCTAGTTCAGGGAAACCTTTATGTGGCTGAGTACGAGGTCCAGTTTGTACGCCTGAGCCAGTATGCCCCTCAGCTGATGCCTAGTGAGAGGCACTGATGTGATCGCTTCTGGTACGGGCTGGTATAGAAAGTTAAGACATATATGTTGGCTGCAGACTACACCGACTTTGATGTGCTTGTATGTCGAGCCAATGACATCGAGCAAAACTTGGGTTTTTCGACTCGAGGTGTTGGTTCTAGCTCTAGGAAGAGAGCAGCTGAATACAGTTCCTGGAACGCCCCGGTTTTGGGCTTAGGAGTTTTGAGCGTTGACCGGTTTGGTCAAAGTGTTGTTCGAATCTAAAGAGGCGAAATTAGGAAAGCCTAGTTCGGGTTGCATTAAAAATATGGAAAAATGTTCTAAAATCATCTTTTAATATAATTAAGCGAACTGTGAAATCAATTTTGGAAAATGAGTTTTGGAAGGGTGACATTTTGGCTAGTGACCAAAATGTAATTTTTGAAAGTTTGGTGACTGTTTTATAAAGGGTTGAAACTTTGAATCTTTAAGGAGCTATTAATCCAAAAGTAGTTTCTCCAGATTTTTCTAAGATATTTGAGATTTATTCTGATTTTAAAATATGTCAAAAGAGGAGGGAAAGCCATTTTGGCTATTTTGTTAACTAACTTTCCAATTTTCTTTCTCTCATTTTCTCTCAACCCAAACACCTTCATTCCAGAGAATTGTTTCTGATTTTCTCACCTAAATCTCTCCTTTCAACTCTCTTTTGATTCCTAATCAACATATCTACAAAACCTCATCATTTGCTACTTGATTCATCAAGGTTTTTGATTCCAAAAAGAGGAGAAACTCAAGTTTGGAGGTAAGAACGTCCTTCTCCTCTAAACTATCAGTTCTTTACTGAAATTCCTAAGTTTTCAATCCTTAATTGATGTTTTATTAAAGGCTTTTGAGTTGTGAATTGGATCTTGGCTTATAATGCAAGATTTGGTGATTTTTGGTGATTTTCGTTTGATCTGTTAAATTTGTGATTTGAGATGTGTTTTTGATGATATTTGAACATTAAATTGTTATGGAATTGAGTTTTGATTAATGCAATCCCGGATAGGTTGAGTTTCCTAAGTTTAGCTTGTGTTTCTTGTTTGTTTTTGAGGTGATCTTGTGGATCTGATGTTGCTGGAGATATAAGGATGTTAATAGGTTCTTTTTAGATGTTAAATGATGTTAAAGGATGTTAGGTTTTGATGGTTTATGGCTGGGCTTTGTTGAGAAGTGGTTTGGATGCATTTTCGGTTGTGTTTGGTAGCCGAAAATGGAGTGTGGATGAGAGCAGCGAGTTTAGGTGCTTTCATTGAAGCAATTAATGCTTGATTTGGTGCTTCGGCAAGAGGCGAAGTGGAATCGGTGAGTGAAATTGGGTTTTCGGCTTTGAAACCAATGTCTTGGGAGCTTAGTTTAAGTCTAAACAACTTTGCTAAGCTCAAGTGTAAGTTTTCGGAAAGTACTCCCTAGTGGTTGCCATGATTTTGTTGTGATGCAATGTGATTTATTGCATGATTTAAATACTGTTTTGAAAGCATGATTTAGCATGGTATTTGCTGTTTTTATAAGCCATATGTTGAAGGAAGCTCAAGGTAAGAGTTCCTTGTTTTTGTACATTGATAAAATGTGGTTTGATGCTTTAAAATGCATGATGAATATGGCTTTGTTTAATGCTTTAAAACAGTGGATTAAATGATGAAAATGATGTATATTGGCAAGTGATGTTTTGAAAAGGTTAAGGTCACTAAGGTGGTTAAAAGTCCTTGAGTGAGCCTTGTTTACTTAAGAACATCAAGGTGGTTAAAAGTCCTTGGATGATTCTTGCTACGGACACAAAGGTGGTTAAAAGTCCTTGTGTGATCCTTTCCATGGTGTTTAAAAGTCCATGGGGCAATGGTGTTTAAAAGTCCATGGGGCCAAGGTGTTTAAAAGTCCTTGGGGCCAAGGTGTTTAAAAGTCCTTGGGGTGAAACTTGATGTGGACACAAAGGTGGTTAAAAGTCCTTGTGTGGTCCTCTTTCATGGTGTTTAAAAGTCCATGGCCAAGGTGTTTAAAAGTCCTTGGGGCCAAGGTGTTTAAAAGTCCTTGGGGTGAAAGTTGATGAACTTGTTTTTAAAGAAATGGAACTTATCACTTGTGGCCAATATGACATGTTATGATATGAAGCATGAGATGCTTGTTTAAAGTATGCTTTTGAGCATGTGCAAATGTTGATTTGAAGCATGATTTATAAATGTTTTATAAATGCATTATTGAATGGTTTTATTGAGCTTTCCTCACTAAGCTTTTGCTTACGCTCTCTTTCGTTTTCTTAATTCAATAATGCAGAACATTAGAGTACTTTGAGGGCAGCAAGAAGGGCAAGCATTCAAGTGAAAGTAGAGCTCAAAGTATGGAAGGTTTCTTAAGTACATTTTTAGCTTTTGGTAATTTGGCAATGGGGGACCTATGTGTATGTTTTGGGAGAGGTTTTGAACTCCCTAAGTATGTTGAATGTTGATGAGAATGCTGGTTTTAGTGGTTGGCCTTTATATGCTTGAATTGGAAGTTTATGCTTGTATGGCTTGCTTGTGTAGGAAGCATGCCTATAGATTTGGGGCTTTTCGTATATGATGTTGTTTTGATGAATTGTTGATGCAAGTATGTCTTATATATGTTGAATTGCATGCTGGTAAAGTTTGGTGGCAATTGGAGCATGATTGGATGTTTAATTGCATGTTTAAGGGTGCATTTTTGGGCAATCTGTGCAAGGTGTTTCGGAACAGTATCACCCGTTACGGAACAGGTGCCTTAAACAAGCCCAGGCGTCCGAAACGGGAGGGACCGTTCCGAAACGGTTTGGCTACTGCCAGCCCGTGTTGCAGTACGCGTTGCGGAATGGCCCCGCGTTTCGAAACGGGCTGTGCCTGTTTCGGAACGGGTGACCGTTAGGGGCTGACATTGGCAGTTAAATGTTTTGAATTGTTTGCGTTTTGGTCCTGAATCTTGTTTGTGCAATTGTATGAGCTTGGGATGTCCTTTTGAGCTGAAATTTCACAGTGAAGCATGAAACCTGACTAATTACAAGCTGGTAACTTTAATTTGGGTTAAGTCCTCATATTTATCAGAAATTACAATTTGGTCCCTAAAGTTGTAATTTGTTCAATTGGGTCCCTGGTTGATCTCTGATGTTTGTGATCTTTGAGTATGTTGTTTGAGTGATCACAATTAGGGTTAATGTGCATCTAGACAAGATTAAAAAGAAAAAAAGGGTCGTTAATCAAGGTTGACTTTCGGGTTGACTTTGGTTTTCCCCGTGTGACTTTCTTAATTCGGGTCAACCGTCTAGGCCGGGTTAAGGGGGTTACATTTGGTGGTATCAGAGCTGAGTTCTCGAGTAATTGGGAATGAATGTGTGCATGATTGAAGTATGTATGCCTTGTATGCTTGTCGTTTGAAAGCATGTTTAGTGGCTTGTGATTTGGATGCAATTGAGATGTATGCTGTGATGTTGTGGGTACCCATTGCCAAATCGAAGCTAATGAAATGATGTTGATTTTGAAAGAAATTGAGCTTGAATACTTGGATTGCTTACCTTGCTGGGCCTGACTTTGTTTTATTTGCATTGTTATTGCATGGTAAAAGTATGGCACCATGTAGAGAGTTAAGAAGTAGCGTGAGAGCTACGACCCCGGATGGGAATGAGAACGAAGAGAATGCGGGTAGTGATGTGTTACCTCCTCCTCCACCTGGTGGTGGTGGTGCGGAGAGGGAAAGAGCTGGAGCTGCAGCAGCTGGTGCTGGAGCTGCAGGACCAGAGGTTGGTCAGGGGCAAGCTATGCCTGATATGTCTATGTTAGTACAAGCTATTGCGGGTGCTTTTCGAGCAGCAGTAGCTGGAGCTCAAGGAGCTGGGCATCAGGGAGATGCTGGAGTTAGACTACCTTTGGAGCGTCTGCGCAGTCTTGGTGGGACTGAGTTCAGGGGTATGTCTGCTGAGAGTTCGGAAGCTTGGCTAGAGAGTACCAAGCGAATCTTGGGACAGATGAGTTGCACGGATGTGCAAAAGTTGGGTTGTGTCCTTGCTGTAGGACGATGCGTATACGTGGTGGACGACCACCATAGCTGGGATGGTTGAAGCTGATGTGACTTGGACATTCTTTTAGAATGTGTTCAAGCGGAGATATCTTGGTGTGAGATATCTTGATGAGAAGAAGCGTGAATTCATGTCTCTTACCCAAGGGAGCATGAGTGTGGCTGAGTATGAGGTGCAGTTTGTGCGACTTAGTCAGTATGCACCTGAGCTTATTCCTGATGAACGGGAGAGGTGCGAAAGGTTTCATTATGGTCTTGTAACGGAGGTGAAGATGTATGTGCTGGCCACCGAATATGATGATTTTGATGTGTTGGTGGGCCGAGCCAAGGACATAGAGATGAACTTGGGTTTATCTGCGAAAGGTGCTGGAGCAAGTTCTGGCAAGAGAGCTGCTGAGTATAGTTCCGGAGGTGGACGGAACAAGAGGGGACGTGATCAGAAGTATCAGTCCGCAGCTAAGAGAGGTGGTGGTGCACCTGCTAGAGGGGGCAATGCTAGAGCTGACCCTAGTGCTTGTTGGATCTGTGGTTCACGTGGTCACATGAAGCGTGACTGTCCTCGTGCTGTGAGAGAGGTGCAAGCTCCTGTTGCGGCAGCTGGTAATGGATGCTGGAATTGTGGTTCTGCAGACCACTTGAGGCGAGATTGTCCTAGTTTGGCTGGTGATCAAGTGCGTGCACCTGCTGTTGTTGCACCACGGAGAGGTCGTGGGCGCGGCCGTGGTAATTTTCAGAGGCGTGAGGAAGGTGGTCGTGGAGTAGCCCATGTTGTGGCTATTCAGCCTGAAGGTGGAGGCCAAGCGAGGGTGTATGCTCAGCGTTAAGGGAGGAATGATACGGATGTGATTGCATGTACCTTTACTTTGCAATCCTTGTCATTGCTTTCTTTGATTGATTCTGGATCTACGGATTCATACATTTTGCGTGAGCATGCTGAATTGCTTGGTTTGCCTGTTGAGTCTTTGGATGTTGGTGTTCGTGTCACTAGTTCTTTTGGTGAAACTGTTGTGACTCGGAAGCTTTATAGAAGGTGTCCCTTGGTTGTTCTAGAACATGTTTTTCATGTTGATCTTATGGAGTTGCCCTTTTATGGTTTTGATGTGATCCTTGGTATGGATTGGCTTGCTGAGCATCGTGCTGTTGTGGATTGTGAAAATAAGCGTGTTTCGCTTAAGCTTGCGGATGATTATGAAGTGGTTGTGGTTGGTGAGAATGTGAAGTTTCTTGCCAATGTTGTTTCTACCTTGGAGGCGAGCAGGATGCTGAGGCAAGGTTGCGAAGCTTATCTAGCTTTTGTGATGAATCCTAGTTCTAAGGAGTTGAGGGTGCAAGATATCAGAGTTGTGAAGGAGTTTCCTGGTGTTTTTCTTGAGGAGTGGCCTGGTTTACCTCCTAATCGCGAGGTGGAGTTTGGAATTGAGCTGTATGAGAATACAACTCCTGTGTCCATTACTCCCTATAGAATGGCACCTAAGGAGCTGAAGGAGCTGAAGACGCAGTTGCAAGAGCTGCTTGATCGTGGTTTCATCCGGCCGAGTGTGTCACCTTGGGGAGCACCGGTCTTGTTTGTGAAGAAGAAAGATGGCACTATGAGGATGTGCATTGATTACCGTCAGCTGAACAAGTTGACTATCAAGAATCGGTATCCTTTGCCGAGGATTGATGATCTCTTTGATCAATTTCGGGGAGCTGCTGTGTTCTCTAAGATTGACTTGAGGTCAGGGTATTACCAGTTGAAGGTGAAGGATGTGGATGTGCCTAAGACAACTTTCAGGACAAGGTATGGGCATTATGAGTTCCTTGTGATGCCGTTTGGTTTGACAAATGCTCATGCTGCTTTCATGGACATGATGAACCGTGTGTTTCATGAATACCTGGACAAGTTCGTTGTGGTGTTCATTGATGATATCCTTGTGTACTCGCGTCTGAGGAGGAGCATGAAGAGCATTTGAGGATTGTTTTGCAAGCTTTGTTGGAGAATCAGCTTTATGCTAAGCTGAGCAAGTGTGAGTTCTGGCTTAAGGAGGTGGTGTTTCTTGGGCATGTGGTCTCAGCTGAGGGGATTCGTGTTGATCCTCAGAAGATCGAGGCGGTGATAAACTGGAAAGTTCCTAAGTCTGTTCATGAGGTCCGTAGTTTCCTTGGTTTGGCGGGATACTACCGAAGGTTTGTGGATGGTTTTTCAAAGATTGCTGCTCCTTTGACAAAGCTGTTGCAAAAAGATGTTAAGTATGAGTGGACGGAAGCGAGACAGCAGGCTTTTGAGAAGCTGAAGGTGGCTTTGACGCAAGCTCCTATCTTGGTTCAGCCTGAATCAGGGAAAGAGTTTGTGGTCTATAGTGATGCATCCTATGTTGGTTTGGGGTGTGTGCTGATGCAAGAGGGTAAGGTGGTGGCTTATGCATCGCGGCAGTTGAAAGTGCATGAGCGCAATTACCCTACGCATGATATTGAGCTGGCTGCAGTGGTTTTTGCTCTGAAGATCTGGAGGCATTATCTGTATGGTGAGAAGTGTACTGTGTACACGGATCACAAGAGCTTGAGGTATCTGATGTCACAGAAGGAGTTGAACCTTAGGCAGCGGCGTTGGTTGGAGTTGCTCAAGGATTATGATCTGACGATTGAGTATCATCCTGGAAAGGCTAATGTTGTTGCGGATGCCTTGAGTAGGAAAGTAGCTGTTGAGCTGAGGGCTATGTTTGCTAGCTTGAGCATATCGCGAGATGGTGGTCTTGTTGCTGAGTTGCAGGTGAAACCATCGTTTCGAAATGGCCCCGCGTTTCGAAACGGGCTGTGCCTGTTTCGGAACGGGTGACCGTTAGGGGCTGACATTGGTAGTTAAATGTTTTGAATTGTTTGCGTTTTGGTCCTGAATCTTGTTTGTGCAATTGTATGAGCTTGGGATGTCCTTTTGAGCTGAAATTTCACAGTGAAGCATGAAACCTGACTAATTACAAGCTGGTAACTTTAATTTGGGTTAAGTTCTCATATTTATCAGAAATTACAATTTGGTCCCTAAAGTTGTAATTTGTTCAATTGGGTCCCTGGTTGATCTCTGATGTTTGTGATCTTTGAGTATGTTGTTTGAGTGATCACAATTAGGGTTAATGTGCATCTAGGCAAGATTAAAAAGAAAAAAAAGGGTCGTTAATCAAGGTTGACTTTCGGGTTGACTTTGGTTTTCCCCGTGTGACTTTCTTAATTCGGGTCAACCGTCTAGGCCGGGTTAAGGGGGTTACAGTTCCGGTGGAGGACGGATCAAAAGAGGTCAAGACAGGAGACATCAGCCTGATGGGAGGCGAGGTGCTCCGGGTCGAGGTTGTCAGGTCTAGGGAGGCCGAGTGAGATTTGAGCAGCATACATGCTGGACATGTGGGTCGAGGGACCATTTGAGGCGAGATTGTCCTCGAGCAGCTAGAGAGGTTCAAGCTCCTGTTGTGGTGACAAGAAACTCATGTTGGAATTGTGGTTCGGCGGATCACATGAGGAGGGAGTGTCCTTTGTTGGCTGGTGGAGGCCAAGGACGTGCTCCTGTGGTAGCTGCACCTCAGAGAGGCCGTGGGTGTGGCCGTGGGAATTTTCAGAGGATAGACGAGGGGCAGCAAGGTATTGCTCATGTAGTAGCCGTTCGACCTGAGGGAGGTGGACCAGCGAGGGTTTATGCTCAGTGCGAGGAGCGTAATGATACCGATGTCATCATAGGTACCTCTGTTCTTCAGTCTTTATATTTGATGGCTTTGATTGATTCTGGATCCACGCATTCTTATATCTTGAGTGAGCATGCGCATTTGCTTGATATACCTGTTGAGATGCTTGAAGTAGGAATGCAATTGACTAGTTCTTTTGGTGAGACTGTAGTCACTAGGAAATTGTATAGGAGATGCCCTTTATCTGTGCAAGGACATGTTTTTCTTGTGGATTTGTTGGAGTTACCTTTCTACGGATTTGATGTAATCCTTGGCATGGATTGGTTGACGGAGCATAGGGCGGTGGTTGACTTTGATGTCAAGCGGGTCACCTTAAAGTTGGCCGATGATTATGAAGTAGTGGTAGTAGGCGAGAATGTGAAATTCTTGTTGAATGTGATTTCGGTTTTGGAAGCAAACTGTATGATGAAGTTGGGTTGTGAGGCTTACCTTGCTTGTGTGATGAATCCTGGCACCAAGGATGTGCGTGTGCAGGACATCCGAACTGTACGCGATTTTTCGGGTGTCTTTCCGAAAGAATTGACGGGGTTGCCACCAAACAGGGAGGTTGAGTTTGGTATCGAGTTGTACGAGAATACGACTCCGATGTCCATTGCTCCCTATCGCATGGCACCTAAAGAGCTAAAAGAGTTGAAAACACAATTGCAGGAGTTGTTGGATCGAGGTTTCATCCGGCCGAGTGTGTCACCTTGGGATACACCGGTCTTGTTTGTAAAGAAAAAGGATGGGACAATGCAGATGTGCATAGATTATCGGCAACTGAATAAGTTGATGATTCAGAACATGTATCCCTTGCTAGGATTGATGATCTCTTTGATCAGTTCCGGGGAGCCTCACTGTTTTCTAAGATAGATTTGAGATCGGGGTATTATAAGCTGAAGGTGAAGGATGTTGACGTACCTAAGACAGCTTTTCGGACGAGGTACGGACATTATGAATTCTTGGTGATGCCGTTTGGTTTGACCAACGCGCCTGCTTCTTTCATGGACACGATGAATCGTGTATTCCATGAATTCTTCTATCAATTTGTGGTGGTGTTCATCGATGATATCCTTGTGTATTCGCGTACCGAGAAGGATCATGGTAGACACTTGAGAATTGTTTTGCAAGCATTGTTGGAAAATCAGTTGTATGCCAAGCTAAGTAAGTGTGAGTTTTGGCTTAGGGAGGTAGTCTTCCTTGGACATGTTGTGTCAGCTGAGGGTATTCGAGTTGATCCGCACAAGGTAGAGGCTGTGATGGGATGGAAGGTACCTAAGTCAGTGACGGAGGTGTGAAGTTTTCTTGGTTTAGCTGGATATTACTGTAGATTCGTTGAGGGTTTCTCGAAGATAGCAGCACCTTTGACCAAGTTGTTGCAAAAAAATGTTCGCTTTGAGTGGACTGATGCGAGGAACAAGCTTTCGAAAGGTTGAAGGAAGCTTTGACGCAAGCTCATGTTCTGATTTAACCGGAGTATGGTAAGGAGTTTGTGGTCTATAATGATGCGTCCATTGTTGGTTTGGGCTGCGTATTGATGCATGAGGGTAAGGTAGTGGTCTATGCATCTAGGCAGTTGAAGGTGCATGAGCGCAACTACCCTACTCATGATCTTGAGCTTGCGGCTGTGGTGTTTGCTCTGAAGATTTGGAGCCATTACTTGTACGGTGAGAAGTGTGTTGTATTCACGGATCATAAGAGCTTGAAGTATCTTATGTCTCAAAAGGACTTTAATCTTAGGCAGCGTCGCTGGGTGGAGTTGCTTAAAGATTATGATCTGACGATTGAGTATCACCCGGGCAAGGCTAATGTTGTGGCCGATGCTTTGAGCTGAAAAGTGGTTGTGAAGTTGAGAGTGATGTTTGCTCGCTTGAGCATATCGCGTGATGGTGGTCTTATTGCGGAATTGCAAGTGAATCCATCTCTGATTCAGTTGATCAAAGATAAGCAGTTGCTTGATGATTCTCTTGTTTCGCATGTTCAGGACATTGCGGAGGGTAGACCTTCAGATTTCAGCTTTAGTAATGATGGTGTTTTGTGCTTTGGAAGTCAAATAGTGGTGCCGGATGATGTTGAGTTGAGGCACACTATTTTGACTGAAGCCCATGGTAGTCCTTTTGCTATGCACCCTGTTAGTACAAAGATGTATCGTTATTTGAAAGATGAGTACTACTGGGTGGGGTTGAAAAAGGATGTGGCTGAGTTCGTTAGCAAGTGTATGGTGTGTCATCAAGTGAAGGCTGAGCATCAGGTTCCTTCTGGGTTGTTGCAGCCTTTGAGAATTCTAGAATAGAAGTGGGAGAGAGTCACCATGGACTTTGTGTCTGGATTGCCTTTGTCGCCGTCAAAGAAAATTTTAGTTTGGGTGATTGTTGATCGCCTTACGAAGTGTGCACATTTTCTGCCTGTGCATACTACGTATACCTTAGATAGGTTGGCTGAGCTTTACATTGCTGAGATTGTGCGGTTGCACGGTGTGCCAAAGTCTATAGTATCGGATAGGGATCCGAGGTTTACAACACGATTTTGGGAATGTTTTCATCAAGCCTTGGGTACACGGTTGAATTTCAATACTTCTTATCATCCTTAGACGGATGGACAGTCAGAACGTGTGATCCAAGTACTTGAGGACATGTTGAGATGTTGCGTGATAAATTTTCAGGGTTCTTAGGAGAAGCACTTGCCGTTGGTTGAGTTTGCGTATAATAACAGTTACCAGGCAAGCATTCAAATGGCTCCGAACGAAGCTTTGTATGGGAGAAGATGTAGAACCCCTCTCTGTTGGACAAAATCTGGGCAAAAGTTGATCTCGATGCCAGCTATGCTAAAGGGAACCACCGAGAAGGTGGAGCTCATTTGTGAGCGTTTGAGAGCAGCATCGGATAGGCAAAAGTCTTACGTCGACCTAAAGCGTAAGGAGATTGAGTTCGTGGTTGGCGAACATGTGTTCTTGAAAGTGTCGCCTTGGAAGAAGGTGATGAGATTTGGGCCTAAGGGTAAGCTTAGCCCGAGGTTCATTCGACCTTATGAGGTTGTGGAGCGAATTGGTCCTATGGCATGTCGGTTGAGATTGCCTATGGAGTTGGAAAAGATACATGATATGTTTCATGTCTCTATGTTACGGAGGTACAAATCAGATCCTTCACATGTGATGCCTGTTGAGGAGATAGAGTTGAATCCGGATCTGTCGTATGATGAGGAACCAATGAGGGTTCTGGATGTAAGCAGTAAAGTTCTTCGTGGTAAGACGATAGAGCTTGTGAAGGTGTTGTGGCGACACCATGGAGTTGAGGAGGCCACGTGGGAAAGCAAGGCGGACATGCAGAAGCGGTTTCTGCACCTTTTTCTATCAGGTGAGAATTTCGAGGACGAAATTTCCTAAGTGGGGGAGAGTTGTAATGCCCTGGTTTTGGGCCTAGATGTTTTAGACATCGGACCGGACTGGTCGGAAACAGTTCGAATCGCGTAACGTGATTTAAGGAAATCAAGGACCGGGATATGATAAAAATGTGTTAAAAATTGCTAAAATCCTCTAAAAATATGTTTAAGAGGTTGGTCAAATCAATTTTACAAAAAGAGTTTCGGAAAAGGGACATTTCGAGTAGTGACCAAATTGTAAAGTTTCAAAACTGTTGAAAATGTGATTTTTAAAGAAGAAGCCAAATTCTTAGAATCTATAGGGGGCTTCATGGCAGTTTAGCCTTTCCTTAATATGACATGTGTTTCAAATGGTTATTAATTAAATGGCTTTAATTGGTTTTATTTTAATTAATTAAATGGGTAGTTAATGTGAGATCCTATTACGTAACTACTATTTTCTCTTCATTCTCAGCCAAACACTATTTCCATCCTTTTTCTCCAGAATTCTTTTCTCCCAAACACTCTCCTGACATTTTCTAATCAACTTTCAAGAAATCCTTTCAAGCTTTTCAAGATTTGGCTAAAGAAAACTTGTCATTCGTTGAGGAAAGCAAGGATTGGAGGTAAATCCCGTTCTCAACCTCTAATCAAAGTTCTTTATTGAAATTCCCATGATATTTTGCTTCTAGATACTATTTTTGGTTGAGTTTTCATTATAGTTTTGATTGGAGATCAAAATCTTGTGAAATTATGGTTGAAATCTTGATTTTCGGACATGATGTGTGAAGCTCTGTTTTGGATTGATTTTAATTAAGTTTTAAGTGGTATATTATGTTGAAATGAAGTCTTGATAACATAGATCCCGAAATCCTTGAGAGCCTTGAGTTTCTTGGTTGATTTAAGTGAGTTTTTGAGGTGAAATGGTGGAATCTTGCTTGCTGGAGGTATAAGGTTGGGTTAGGTTGTTTGTTATATGTGTTTTGATGTTTATAATGTTTTGGAAGTGAAGTATGTTGGACGGGCTTGGTATAGAAAGCAATCAATTGAGTTTTGGTTGTTTCAGTTCGGTAAATTGGTGTAGTTTGGGTGAGCAACGAGTTTGTGAATTGTTGCTGGTGTTGGAATGCATTTTAATGCATTTAGATCTCTGTTTTGATGATATGAAAGTAGGGGATCTTGATCCGAAAGCAAACGAAGTGTTGTTGGAGGCTCCGGAAGAGTAATTTTCATGTCGGTGAGCAAGGCTTCACGTATCGGTGAGTGGAAATGGATTTTCTAGCTTTGTAATGCTTTGAGTGTGGCCTTGGGAGCTTAGTAAGTTTGAAACGCTTAGCTAAGCTCAAGAGTAAGTGGTTCGAAAGTCTCTCTTGGAAATGTGCTATGTTTTGATGAAAATGCACTTGAGTTAAATGTGGTTTTGTTTACTGTTTTTAAGCATGTTAAAGCATGGTTAAATGCTGGATTTTAATGCCATTGTGTTAAGGATGCACTAGGTAGGTGATCCTTGGTTTTCATGTGATAAGTGCATATGATGTTAAGCATGTTATGCTTGTGAAAATGGCATAGTGGTTATGATTGTAAAACAGCGGATTATTGATGTTAAATGATTATATTGGCAAGTGATGGAAATGGTTTTTGGTTACTTTAATCGGATATAGTTAGCCGGCTATAGGATTAGG
Organism: Hibiscus tridactylites; assembly: GCA_958450335.1. Taxonomy (NCBI): domain Eukaryota; kingdom Viridiplantae; phylum Streptophyta; class Magnoliopsida; order Malvales; family Malvaceae; genus Hibiscus; species Hibiscus tridactylites. The sequence continues at coordinate 48,315,173 of OY288265.1, read as the reverse complement.
TGCACCGTGAATAAAGTCGCTATGGATGTCGAGGGGTTGTAATTGTGCCATAATCTCCATCCAAGTACCCTAACGATTGAGGTTAAGACCACAACGGTGAATGGTTTAATCCCGCGTGTGAGTCTTGTGTATGTGTCTCGTACTCTCGTTAGTGGAATTATACAACTACCGAAGAGTGATGTTGAGGGGTTGTGATTGTGCCATTAATCTCCATCACGGGTGTTGAAGGGTTGTGATTGTGCCATTGATCTCCACCTTGTGTAGTCCGGTAGTATGTATGATGCGTGTGGGACAACGCTTGTAATCCGCGTATCCGATTGTGTCTTTTGTTGATATGGCTTATGGAATATCACTTGTGAGACAATATAATGAAAATGATTAATGTTAAGCATGAGATGTTTGTAAGAGATGCTTGAATGCATGAGATGCTTGATAAAGCATGAGCAAAGGTTTATTTGCTGTTTTAGAATGATGTATTTGAGCATGTTTTAAGAAAGTGCATTGATGTCTTGAAAGGACATGTTTTATGAAAAGGCATGTGCTGGAAAATGGTGGTTTTGCAAATCGTATGAAATGCAATGATGAATGTTGTTTAGCGATCCTCACTAAGCTTTGTGCTTACGCTCGTTTGTTTCATCAATGCAGAGAATTAGGCGTTTGAGGCAGCATACAAGCAATGGAATCCAAGCATTTTGGTTTCGCAAAGTATGTGGCTTTACTTTGGTGTAATAGGAGCCAATGGGTGGGATTTATACCCTTGGATGGTTGAGGATGTTCCTTTCTACTTTGGGCATGTTTGGTTGATTATACTCAAGTTGTAAATGGCCTTTGATGATTAGTTTTTGGATTGAATGTTAATTTTAGCTTGTTGTGGTTTTGGTGGATTAGGGAGCATGCCTATAGTTTCATTATTTGCATGATTGATGCTATGCTTTAGCTTTGGCTTTATAATGATGATCCTTGATGCATAAATTTGTTGTATGTATGTTGTGACATGTATTGGAATGTATCCGATTGTGAAAAGATGTGAAAAACCAGCAAAATCTGCTGTTGCAGGGCAAGGCGTATCGGAACGCTCTTACCTGTTTCGAAACAGGGGCCCGTAATGGCCATGAGGTTTCGGAATGGGTAGGAACGTATCGAAACGAATTTGCTAATGGAAAAAGGGTGTTTCGATACAGGTCTCGGAACGCACCCGAGTATCGAAACAATCAACCTTGTTTCGAAACGACCGTTCCGATACAGGGCCTCGCGTTTCGAAACACCTGACCGTTGAAGTTTGAATTTGAATTGTTTCAGGTTTCTGTTTCTTACGTTTTGGTCCCCGAATCCTATGTACTTAATTAAATGAGTTTGGTTGATCATTTTAAGTTGAAATTTAACATGTTGGATTAATATAAGTCTAATTCTAGTTGGGTATCCTTAAATCTTGTGAAGTTCTGTAAATTCTAGAAATTAATATTTTAGTCCCTTAAAGACGATTATGTGTAATTGAACCTCTATTTGAGTTCCATTCGCTGTGTCGCTTCCGCTGAAATATTTTGCTAATCATTTAGGTTAATAAAGTGCATCTAGATAAGATAAAAAGAAAAAAGGGTCGTTAATTAAGGTTGACTTTAGTTTTCCCCGTGTAATCTTCGTAGTTCGGGTCGGGCGTCTAGGTCGGGCTAAGGGGGTTACAAAGGTGTTTTTGAAGTTCAGAACTATAGCAAGCCTCTAAATAATTCCTAAAACATCCTAAAGACACTGTCACGATAGAGAATGTCGCGTCAGGTAAGTGCAGTTCAAAGACTTAAGCCAAATTATTATTATTATTATTATTATTATTATTATTATTATTATTATTATTATTATTATTATTATTATTATTATTATTATTATTATTATTATTATTATTATTATTATTTGTTTAACACAAAAATAACTAAGATAAGACACAAATTAAAAAGTTCATTTAAATAACATAGGACCGCCTACCCTCAAACTGAAGGGTTGCATTGTCCTCAATGCATGACAACAAAATAAAATAAAATGAAAAAAAAGAAAAAGAAAACATCACAAATAGATAAGATAAACAACAGAAACATCAAGTATAAAAGAAAATCACTTAAGTTGATGAGCTGTCGTCGCTGCTGCTGCTGATGCGGAGCTGCCGGCGGGCAGTTACCTTGGTGGCAGAGGTTGGCTTGAGGCTGGGAGATGGTGAGGCTACCTTCTTTTTGGCCTCTCGATGTGGCTGGACTCGGGTAGGTGAGATCTTTGGGGCCTTGTCTAGGACCTCGAGTTCGCTGTCACTGCTGCTGCTGCTTCTGTCGTCCGCTCTGTTGCGACAGGGTCCCTCAACAGTTTCATTCAACTTATTCTTTTTCATTGGAGGGAAGTCTTTGGCTAACTCCCGAACGACAGATGACTCTGAGTCAGAGTCATCCTGCCATACTGAGGATGAGGAGAAACCTTAAAAGTACTTTGGATCAATCTTTGGAAGTGGTTCCTTCTGTTTTGCTCCTCGGGGAGTGGTAGATCGCCTGTCACCGTCACCGGCCGTGGCAGAGGGTTTAGTGGAGGCATCAGTTGGCGTAGGCATCTTAGGGCTAGCAGCAGGTGTAGGGGCGGCAAAAAGATTTTCTAGGAAAGAGGGAAAGTGCACGTTTGGATAATTTAAATCAACTTTAATGAAGTTTACCGTGGCAGTGGTGAAGTCCCTCATGAATCCCATGAAGCCTATCTGTCGTTCCTCCATCTTCTTCAGCATGTGAATGATTTGGCTGGAGGTGTCTGTCGGTTGTGTGGCCTCGGTTTGCTCAGGCTCTGCCGTGACAGGCTCTGTGGAATCAGGTTATGTTGTTGGTTCTGTCGCGGCAGAGGGATCCACATATGCCAAGGGGGTGGCTGGCTTCAGCTCCATTAGACTGTATATGTTCTGCTGCGTCCATCCCTTGCCTTAGATCTTTATGTCTTCATCAATTTCAGGCACTTTATGGGCTCGACAGAGGGAGGTGATGAGATAGGGGAAGAAAAGGGGGCTCATTGGTCTGATTGCACACTCAAAAATTCCGTTGAGGATATATTTGCCAACGTTGATCTACCACTCGTTGATGATTGAATGTACAAGGGCAAATCTCTGCCGGTCCATCGTTGTGTTGTGCGATGTTGGCATAAGACGCTTCTTCACAAAATGGTTCTAGAGTTTGGCAGCCGGTGTGAGCTGGGTCCTTCGCACTGTCCATCTATGCATGGGATCATCCTTCCATTGGGTGCCTGCTTCCGTCAAGTCTGCCATGATGCCATCATAGTCTGCCGGCGACAGACTATTGACAAACCTTCTGTGTGCATCTTCCTTTCTGCCCACATAAATACCATACAATGTGTTGATGTAGGTTGGTTCAAGGGAGATTTCCTTACCCCTGACAGTAACTGTCATGGCATCCTTGGAAGGGATAACAACATAAAATTATCGAACCAAGGTGACGTTCATCTCCTCTGGTTGGACAACAAACATCTACCATTTGAGGGAAATAATTCTCTTGGAGATAAACCCTTCGAGCCCTAGGTCTCCCGTCGTTTTGGTATAGATGAAGCCTCTCTCCTTCCACATCTCCCGTTTCTGGAAGGAATCGTAGTATCTCTTCTCTGAGTCTGTCGTTGTGAACCATCTGGGATTCTACTGTGGCTGGGTGTAGAGGCTGCTGCAGCAGATGTAGAGGCTGCTGCAGCAGATGTAGAGGCAGCACTCCTTCTGGTTGATCGAGTAGTCATTGTAAGGAAACTGTTGAAAATAAAGGAAAATTTCTGAGAGCTAAAATTCTTGAAAGCAAAGTAGAGAGAATGAGAATGAGGTGGAAATGAAATGGAAGTAGAGGTTTATATAGAACGAGATTTTCTGCATGTTGGAACTGTAACGGGTGGCACGAATAACAGGGCCAGCTGCCACGCGGTTTCCTGACGTGTCTGTCATGCGTTTCCGTGTTTGCTGCACGTCTACTACGCGTTTCCGTGTCTGTCGCGACAGGCTATATTTTCCGTGTCTACCGCGACAGCTGGTGTCTGCTGTCACGACAACCATGTTCCATTGGGCTTCTTGGGCTGTTGTGAGTGTGGTGGGCTAGTTCACTCCTTCTTCTATACTTTGCTTCTCTTATTTACCTGAAAACTAAAATATCAAAATATTAAATTCTTATTTCCTAAAATAATAAATAAAATAAAATAAATAAAATACTAAGTTAAATTAGGGATGCCTTGAGGGGCATCTCCTAAAGTAACTACTTCCTGCACTCTTGGTGCTTCAGTCCCCTGATAGTGCTTTAGCCTTTGTCCATTGACTTTGAATTGGTGCTCGTCCTTGATTGATCTGATTGCAATGGCACCACGAGGAAAAACTTGGACTACTTGGAAAGGGCCAGATCACCTAGATTTAAGCTTTCCTAGAAAGAGCTTCAACCTAGAGTTGAACAACAACACCTTCTTCCCTGGGCTAAACTGTCGTGGTAGTAGTTTTCTGTCATGTCACTTCTTTGTTTTGTCCTTGTAGATTTTGGCGTTGTCGTAGGCCATCGCTCTAATTTCTTCAATTTCATTTAAGTCTAGTAGCCTTTTCTGCCCTGACTTGTCCCAGTCCATGTTAACTATCTTGATAGCCCAATATGCCTTATGCTCTATCTCGACAGGAAGGTGGCAAGTTTTTCCGTAGATGAGGTGGTAGGGTGACATTCCCAATGGTGTTTTAAACGCAGTTCCGTGGGCCCATAGAGCATCGTTTAGGTGAAGAGACCAGTCCTTCCTAGTTGGCTTAACCATATTTTCAAGGATGTTCTTCACTTCTCTATTTGAGACTTCGGTCTGCCCATTGGTCTGAGAGTGATATGCTGTCGCGATCCTGTGCTTTACTCCATACTTCTTTAACACACTAGCAATTACCTTGTTGTCAAAGTGCCTGCTCTCATCACTAATGACCGCCCTTAGGATGCCAAACCTTGTGAAGATATGCTTGTGGAGAAACCTTTGAACAGTCTTCGCATCATTCTTCTGTGTGGCGATTGCTTCTACCCATTTGGACACATAGTCTACTGCCAACATAATGTACAGATTCCCACAAGAAGCCGAGAATGGTCCCATGAAGTCGATTCCCCAAACATCAAAAAATTCGACTTCGAGTATGTTTTACAGGGGCATCTCATGTCTTCTTGAGATGTTTCCAGTCCTTTGGAACTTATCACAACTTTTATAAAAGGCTTGTGCATCTTTAAACATTGTAGGCCAATAGAAACCCGATTGTAGAACCTTGGCAGCAGTTTTACTTCCTCCAAAGTGTCCTCCACAATAGTAATTTACTATGTCAGCATACCAAGGGTTTTCAGGAAGCTTACCTGCCGCCATGGCTGTCGCGACAGTGCTGGTGGCAGTTAACAACTGCTCATCTGGGAAAGTTTCCAGTATTTTAATCTTGTCTTTCTCTTGGTCCTTTCCCATCTCCAGTCTTGACAAGTGATCCACTACTTGGTTTTCTGTTCCCTTTTTGTCCTTGATGTCAATATCGAATTCTTGCAGCAGCAGAATCCAACGTATCAATCTTGGCTTAGCATCCTTCTTGGTGAACATATATTTGAGTGCTGAGTGATCTGTATGGACCACCACTTTTGTTCCAAGTATATATGGTCGGAACTTGTCAATGGCAAACTCCACTGCTAGTAACTCCTTCTCTGTTGTGGTGTAGTTTATCTAGGCATCATTTAGAGTTTTGCTGGCATAATAGATCACATGGAAGAGTTTCTCCTTCCTCTGCCATAATGTTGCCCCGACAGCATAATCATTGGCGTGACACATTATCTCGAATGGTAAGCTCCAGTCTGGTGGCTGCACTATAGGGGCTGTTACCAGCTTTTCCTTCAGTATCTTGAATGCCTCAGTACATTCAGTGTTAAAGTCAAAAGCCCTATTCTGTTCCAACAAGAGACACAAGGGTTTGGTAATTTTCGAGAAATTGGAAATAAATCTGCGACAAAACCCTATGTGTCCTAAGAAACTTCGTATGCCATTGACTGTTGTGGGTGGTGGCAGTTTTTCAATAACTACGATTTTGGCTCTGTCGACCTCTATGTCGCGGCAGCTGACCTTGTGTTCCAAAACTATGCTCTCATCCACCATGAAGTGGCATTTTTCCCAGTTTAATACGAGGTTTGCCTCTTCACATCTTTCAAGCACATTCTTCAAATTGCCTAGGCAATCATCGAAATTGTCCCCGAAGATGGAAAAGTCGTCCATGAATATTTCTATGAAATCTTCCACCATGTCCGAAAATATTGCCATCAAACATCGCTGGAACGTTGCTGGACTATTGCATAGTCCAAATGGCATTCTTCGGAAGGCGTATGTTCCGTATGGGCATGTGAAGGTTGTTTTCTCTTGATCCTCCGGTGCAATTGCAATCTGGTTATAACCTAAGTAACCATCAAGGAAACAATAGTAAGGCTTCCCCGCTAATCTATCTAACATTTGATCAATAAAGGGTAAGGGGAAGTGGTCGTTCTGGGTAGCCTTATTAAGCTTCTGGTAGTCCATACAAACCCTCCAACCGGTCACAGTCCTGGTTGAGATTAGCTCGTTGTCCTTGTTTGTTACCACGATTATGCCTTCCTTTTTGGGTACACATTGCACCGGGCTCACCCACTTGCTATTTGAGATGGCATAAATTATCCCAACATCAAAACACTTGATGATTTCTTTTCGTACCACCTCTCGCATGGCTTCATTCAGTCGTCTTTGGGCATCAATTGTCGACTTATGGTCATCCTCCAAAAGGATCTTATGCATGCACAATGCTGGACTGATGCCTTGGATATCGGCAATGGTCCATCCAATCGCATTCTTATGCTGTTGTAGCATTCTGATCAGCTGTTGTTCCTGTTCTTGCATCAACTTAGAAGAGACGATTACGGGCAACGTATCATTAAGACCAAGAAAAACATATTTAAGTTGCCCTGGCAGGGGTTTAAGATCCAAAATAGGTGGCTGCTCAATGGAAGGCTTTTGGGTCACATGTTAATTCGAGGTATAATTCAAAGGCTCGAAGAACTTACCTGGACGTATGCCTATCCAATTTACCTCCTCAGGACTTTCAGTGTTAGATGTTTCATTATTTGAGGAGTCACTGTCGTCAATGTTGTCGTGGCAGTTCTTAAGGTGATTGCGGTGGTAGTGGCCATATTTTTTGTCATGATAGCTAGATCTGATGCAGGGTTGATCTAGGGTGACTTCTGATATAGCCTTACATTCTTCCTCTGCATCAGCTTGCTTAATAGCTTGGAGAACATTGAGCTTTATTTGCTGGTCATTGACTCTCATTGTCAGTTCTCCTTTCTTTACATCGATCACTGTTCTACCTGTGGCTAGGAAGGGTCGCCCTAGGATGATCGATGCATTCTCATCTGCTTCACAATCTAAAACAAGAAAGTCAGCAGGAAAAAGAAACTTATCCACTCTTACCAAAATGTCTTCAATCTTCCCTTCCGGTTGAACGTAAGATCGGTCTGCCAGTTCCAGCATGACTGTCGTGGGTCTTGCTTGTCCAATACCTAGCTTCTGAAATACAGATTTGGGCATTAGATTAATGCTAGCACCAAGATCACAAAGTGCCTTACCCACAAACTTGTCACCAATTATGCATGGTATGATGAAGCTTCCAAGATCCTTCTTCTTAGGGGGTGGACGTTTATGTAGGATTGCCATGCATCCTTCTGTCATCATCACAGTTTCAAATTCCCCAAGTCTGGATCTCCTGGACATTGCATCCTTTAGGAATTTTGCATAAGCAGGCTTATGCTTAATGGCTTCTAGCAGCGGGATGTTGATGTGCACTTGCTTAAAAACATCATAGATTTTCTTAAGCTGGTACTCTTGTTTCTGTTTTTTCAACCGCTGCAGAAAAGAGGGTGGAGGAAGGTAGTCCTCGAGGCGTCCTTCACATGGAAATCGGATTTGAGGAGGCTCATATTCTGTAGTTTCCTCTGTCTGCTCCTCTGTTTCTTCTGCTGTCGTGGCAGGTGTGGCGACACCAGGCTGTTTTGCTTCTGCCGGGGCAGTGTTCTTGATAGGTGTCTGTGGGGTCGATTCCTTATCAGATGTTTCTTTATTTGTCGGCCCTTGTAATTGTTTCCCACTCCTCGTTGTAATAGCCTTGCACTGCTCATGTGCGGGTTTTCTAATGACCTCAGTATCACTAAGGAATCCTCCGTTCTGCCTTGGGTTTATGAACTGTGAAACCTGGCCCATCTGTGTCTCTAGGGTTTTTAAGGTAGCCTCATGGTTTGTCATTCTCATCTCTGTCTTGTCCATGAAGGATTCAGTTTTCTTGACAAAGTGATACAGTATGCTCGTTGTGGCTGTCGACTGCTGTTGTGGTTGTTGTTGTGGTTGTTGTCGTGACAGAATTCTGGGACCCCCTTGGTTCTGGTTATTCTGGACTAGAGGGTTCAATGCATTGTTTGGGCTGCTCTAGAAAATTTGGGGTCCTTTCTCCAGTTGGGTTGTAATTGTTAGAATCATAGCTTCAGTTCTTGTTATAGTTTCCAACATACATCTCCTCTTCCAGTTGTAAGGGACACTCATCTGTACTGTGGTTTCTGCTACATGTTTCACACACATCTTCGGCAAAAAATACAGCTTTAGAATCCTTCCGATGTAGGTTTCCAACTATCTTAGTGAGGTATGCATTCTGAGTTTTGATCGAGTTGTCAGATTCATATTTCTTTACAGACACTCCTCGTCTACCTCCTCTTTGAGCTTTAGGAAACTGCTCATCATTTTTAGCTAACTTTTTCAACACCAGCATTGCATCTTCTGGTTCCTTGTCTAATAGCAAGCCATTTGCTGCTGAATCAATCCTCATCCTAGTGTGTGCATTGGCAGCATTATAGAGTTTGACAACTTGATTCCACACAGGGAATCCATGCATCGGGTAGTTTCGTAAGAGAGTCGTAAATTGGTCCCATGCCTCGTGAATTGGCTCGTCATCTTCCTGTTGAAAAGTAGCAATCTCGTTATGCAGTCTTTCAGATAAAAGAGAAGGATTAAAACAAGAAAGGAATTCACGACAGAGATCCGCCCAAGTTTGTATTGAACTCGGCGTTAACTTGTTCCACAAGGTTATCTCTTTATCCCTCAATGAATGAGGAAATAGCCGGAGCCTCAGTACTTCCGGGCATATTCCTGGCTGGTTGAATGATCCACAGATCTCCTAGAAAGTTTTCAGATGTTCACGCGCGTCCTTAGTAGCATAACCACCAAATTGACCAGCGGAATTTATCATGCTGAACATTACAGGTATCAGTTCGAAGTGTTCAGCTTCCACATCTGGTATTGTAGTTTCCAGTTCAACATGGTCGTTATCTATGTACTCTCGACAACTTTGTCGTGCTGCTGGGGCAGCAGGCGGCTACAGATCATTTCGGGCATCATTAGGAGGATCAACAACAACCATGGGGTTGTTATTATTGTTGTGGTTATCTCCCCCATTGCCTTGTCTTTCGTTCACCGTTGCTTCAAGTCTTTCCTCAAGATAGTTATTTCTTTCTATCAAGAGCCGGGCTTGGTTCCTGAGATGATATGTCCGATCAATTTCTGGATCTAATTCGGACTCAGGTTCTTTACCACGTCTCGATCTACGCATGAGCAATAAGAGAACCTTGTGAAAAGCACGATGAAAATAAAACAACTTAAAACAGAAAACAAAAACAAAAATAAAAACAAAGTGCAATAATAAAAAGGTAAAGGTATGTTGCCAGTCCTCGGCAACGACGCCAAAAACTTGTTGCGTGTAAAAGAGTCTATCGCAATGTAGTGCAAGTGTACATGTCGCAAGTAATAAAGTGATACGGAGTATTGGATATCGTCTACACAAGGACTGGAAATAACTCTATCCTTAGCAAGCCGCACAAGAAAAGAAATAAGTTTAAATGATTGTTTGGAGAAATCTTGAGTAATAACTAAAGTAAAAGATAAGGTAATCAGATTGAGAAAACATGCTGGTATTGATTTGCTTAGTAGTGTAGGTGTTGCACTGTTCAGAGGACTTATGTTGCGTCTGTCGTTGTGCCTGTCGCGGCAGAACCTGTCGCGGCAGCGATCAACAACTCCACACTTCAAGTTTGGCAAGAATCCTTGTTGTGACTTATCCTATCCCTAGGACCAAGTTCTGTTGATGAACATGTCTTGGATGATACCTCCCGGCGTGAATCAAAGGATGAACACCAATGTTTGTGAATTCTTTTTTTAGCCACTTAACCTTGTACTTATCCCTAAGCCAAGATGGTTTAACCATAAACTGGAAAACACGTATTTACTCTTTTCGTATGCTTAACTCTCTCGATATTAAGCAAATAGATAACCTCACATTGCTCTCCCGATACTCTTATGAGATGTTGAAAACCAGAGTAAATAAACTTGAAGCTTTTATTACTTGAACATAAAAATCCTAAGAACAATACAATCCTTACACCTACTTTACAAGATCAACCCTTAGCCCTAGGGGAAGTTTAGAACATGATGGAGAGAGAGAAAGAAATGACTAGGGTTTTGGGGGAAGACGGATAGGAGATAGATATCCCTCTCTAGGTCGAATTACATGCATTTATATAGGACTTGGGTCCAAGTTTTCTAATATGGCAAGAATACAATTTTAAAATAAAGTACAACTCTATTAAAGACTAAATCTTATGAGTTGATGTCTTTAATTTGTCCTCTTTTCTTGCTTTGACTTTCTTTCTTGAACTTTAGGCCCGACATTTCTTCTGCTTCAGGGCTCAGAAAAATATGGGAATGATCCACGACAGACCGGCTTGGGATCCTCTATCTGTCGAGCTCCACTTCGCTTTTCCACCACAATATCCTTCTTGTCGTCATCTCTGCCACGGCAAATGTCACGACAGGTGGTGCTCTACGTCCTTCAACTCCAGCTCCGCAACTCGCCTCTGCTCCTTTGCTGCCCTGGATGCTGCCGCGGCAGATACCTGCAAAAAGTGACCGAAATCAGCAGCATCTGTGTAGTTTTATCTAATTGTGATGTGTATGCAAAAATCTATCCTAAATGCAACTAATCATGCTTGAGTGCGGAAAAAATATGGGTAAATGAGGGGTAAAATATAGAACTTTTATGCACTCAACAATAAACTAGTAAAAATCTGTCATTACAGAGCAGGGCGTATCGATACAGTTGATGGTGTATGGACACGATGATGACAATTCTGTGACTATGGAATATTCGTTGGACAACACATTAAGGATAGTGAATAAACAATTGCACTGCTCGGATGAGAACAAGCTGGAGTGCACCCTTGCATTGCTAGCTGATGAAGCATTACTGTGGTGGGAGACCACTATTCTTACCGTTCCCGAAGAAACAGTCACTTGGGAGTTTTTTCTTCAAAAATTCTGAAAGAAGTACATTAGTGAGTACTATCTCACGGAAAGACGCAGCTTCTTCCTCCATCTGAAACAAGGTGGCCGACCTATCGAGTAATACATCCATGACTTAGGCAAGTATTGTCGATATGGTGCTGAATACATCGAGAAAGAGGAAGATAAATGCAGGATGTTTAATGCAAGACTTAGCGATGAGCTACGTCCTATGTTTACTCCTTTGGGAATGACCAACTCCCAAGATTTAGTAATCGAGTTAAGGATACCGAGGCTTCTCAAAGGGCTCAAAGGGCTGGTGGATCCAGCAAGTCCAAGAAAAGGTTCAGAGATGATTCCTGACCTCCTAAGTGGAATTAGAAGGGCAAGTATCAAGGCCCTAAACAGAATACATATTCACAACCTTCCCATTCTGGGAATATTGAGAAGCTTCAGACTGTGACGTAATCTTTTGGCAAGACTGCTATAGTCGAGAGTACCGAAGGTTCCAACCGAAGTTTGCAGAATCTAATTTGCAACTATTGCCAGAAACAACATCCAGCAAGTCAGTGTCGTAAGCATACTAGAGCATTCTTCTATTGTGGTGAAAAAGGTCATTTTATTCGTGATTGTCCCTTGGGTGCTACCAAGTCCACTAGTACAATAGAAAATGTAGCCTCCCCTGCTCAGTCCTTCCGAGGGAAGGGATTGAGGTAAGCTTCTTCCTAGATGTATCATGTGAGGAGCTGGGAGGAAGATGATGAGAATGACGTTATTGCATGTACCATTGAATTATACTCTCATTATTTGTACACATTGATTGATCCTACCTCTACACATTCATTTATAAGCACTAAACTAGTTAGGAAGCATGAAATGTCTAGTGAACCTATAGCATCGAGAATCTCTATAACGAACCCTTTAGGGGATTGTGTCCTTGTAAACCTTGTATGTAAAAAATTTCCTTTGATGATCCAAAGGATTCCATTCCCGACCGACTTATTGGCCTTACCAATTCATGAGTTTGATGTCATACAAGGGTTAGATTGGCTTAGTAAACATTAGGCTTGGGTGGATTGTAGCAAGAGAAAGTTGTATCTTCGAGGCCTTCGCAAGGAAAGTATCGTGCTAATGAAATCCTGAAGCCCATCGTTATACGTTTTGACGTTGGAAGCCAAGGACTAACCTCGATTTGCAGGATATTGACATTATACGTGAATTTCCTAATGTTTTCCCTGATGAACATCCGGGTTTACCTCCAACCCGTGAAGTTGAATTCAGCATTGAAGTGCAACCTGGAATTGCCCCTGTTTCTATTGCACCTTATCGAATGACCGTTGTCGAGTTAAAAGAATTGAAAGCCCAAATTCAAGATTTACATGACAAAGGCTTTATTCAACTAAGTTCCTCACCTTGGGGAGCTCTGGTTCTCCTTGTGAAGAAGAAAGACGGTTCCATGAGGCTATGCATCGATTACCGTCAATTGAACAAGGTAACCGTCAAGAATAAGTACCCATTGCCAACGATAGACGACATGTTTGACCAACTCAAGGATGCCTCTGTGTTTTCCAAGATCAATTTAAGGTCCAGATATTATCAAATGAGAGTTCAAGACCACGATGTTCCAAAAACTGCCTTTCGTACAAGATATGGTCATTATTAATTCCTAGTGATTCCATTTGGGCTAACCAATGCACCGGTAGCCTTTATAGACTTGATGAATTAGGCTTTAGACCCTATCTCGATAAATTCGTAGTGGTGTTCATTGAAGATATCCTAATTTATTCCAAGAATGTTGTGGAACATCGTGAACATCTTTGTAATGTGCTTCAAACTCTCCCTGAGAAGCAGTTGTATGCCAAATTTTCTAAATATGAGTTCTCTGGCTTACCGATGTTTCCTTTCTTGGGCACATTGTACCAATTTGGGAATCTAAGTAGACCCGAAGAAAATTCAAGCTATCCTTGATTGGTATCCATTGAAGAACGATGGTGAAGTGAGGTGTTTTATTGGTCTTACTGGCTATTATAGAAGATTCGTCAAAGGATTTTCTATGTTAGCAGCTCCATTGACTAAGTTATTGCGGAAGGAAGCCCCATTTGTTTGGACTAAGTGTAACACCCCAATTTTGGGCTTAGAAGTTTAGGGTCTGAACCGGATCGGTCTGATTTTCGATTCGAATATAAAAGGTGGTTTTAGGGAAAGCCTAGTTCGGGATGCATTAAAAATATGGAAAAATATCTAAAAATCATCTTTCAATATATATAAGAGAGTGGTGAAATCTATTTTACAAAATAAGGTTTGGAAGTGTGACATTTTGAAATAGTGACTAAAATGCGATTTTTGAAAAGTTCAGTGGTGACTGTTTTGTAAGGATTGAAACTTTGAATCTTTAAGGAGCTAATTACCCAAGAAAGATTTCTCTAGATTTTTCTTAGATTTTAATGATTTAATTAATTTTTAATTAATTAAATGAAAAGTGGAAAACCATATTTTAGACTTTCATAACTAACTTTCTTAAAAACTTTCTCATCTCATTTTCACTCAAAATTCCCTCATCCAAACACATTTCTCCAGCATCTTTTTCATTGATTTTCAAAGCAATTGGTGAGATTTCAATCATCAATTGATTCCTAATCCTTCCTACATCAAATCCTATTGTTTTGCTTATTGGATTTTCAAAGAATTTGGCTCTAATCAAGGAGAAATCTACATTTAGAGGTAAGGTTGTTCTTCTCCTCTAAATACTAAGTTCTTTACTGAAATTCCCAAGTTCTCAATCCTTAAATTAAGTTTTATAAAAGGTTTTAATTATATGAACTTGATTTTGGCTTAAAACTCAAGATTTGGAAGAAATCTTGAAGAAATTCGTGGTGATTGTTTGGGCTCTGTTTTGAGGTGATTATAAAATGTATTTTGGAGGTTTATTGATGTGTAATTTAGGTTTAATCAATGCAATCCCGAATAGGTTGATTTTCCTAAGTTTTTGCTTATGAAAATGGTGGTTTTTGGTGTGATATTGGTGTTCTGTTATAGCTGGAGGTATAAGGACGTGTTTAGGTTCATTTTGGATATTAATTGATGTTTAGAAATGGTTGCAAGTGATGGATCTTGGCTGGGTTATGTTGTGGAAGAGTTTGGAGGTGATTTCGGTTGTGTTTGGTAGCCAAAATGTTAGAATTGGTTAGAGCAGCGAGTTTAGGTGTAATGGCTGAAGATTTTAATGCATGATGATGCATTAATCCTCTGCTTTGATGTGTTTAAAACATGGGAGACATCTTCGGATACTTGTGGTGTTGATCCGGAGGCTTGAACTGCGTTTCGGCAAGCTTGCGAAACGGAATTGGCGAGTGAAGTTGGATTTCCATCTTTGTAACGAATGTTTGAAGGTGTGGGAGCTTAGTTTAAGTCTAAGCAACTTAACTAAGCTCAAGAGTAAGTTTTCGGGAAAAAGTCTCTTGTATGAGCCATGGAGTGGTTCAATGCATTTGTTGATAATTGCATGTTTAATTTCTGTTTTTAAAGCATGTTTTAGCATGGTTAATGCTGGTTTTGAAAGCCATATGTTGAGGGATGCTCAAGGTAAGAGATCCTTGGTTGATATGTTGTAAATATGGATTTGTTGCATTGTAATGCATGTTGTTAAATGGCTTTGATTTAATGCTTAAAAACAGTGAAATGTTGATGATAAATGATGTATATTGGCAAGTGATGTGTTGGTTTTAAAGTACTTGAATCGGATATAGTTAGCCGGCTATAGGATTGGGTGCACCGTGAATTAAGTCGCCTTGGATGTTGAGGGGTTGAGATTGTACTGTAAACTCCATCCAAGTACACTAACGAGATGATTAAGATCACAATGGTGGTTAAAAGTCCATGTGTGGATCTTGTGTTGAGTGTCCCGTGTTCTCGTTAGTGATGTTATACAACTACCGATGAGTGATGTTGAGGGGTTGTGATTGTATCGTTAAACTCCATCACGGGTGTTGAGGGGTTGTGATTGTACCGGTAAACTCCACCTTGTGTGTTCGGTAGTGTGTATGAAGCGTATGGGACAACGCTTGAAATACGCGTATCCGATTGTGTTTTATGTTGTAAATGGTTTTGGTTTATCACTTGGAAGCCAATATGACATGTTGATGTTAATGAAGCATGAGATGCTTGATGTGTATGCAATGTTGCATGAGAAAAGATGTTTTTGTGTTAAAAGGCTTTGTGAAAAGTGTTTTATAAAATGCATTATTGTGTTGTTCCTCTAGAGCATGTCTCACAAAGCAATTGTGCTTACTCTCTCTCTCTCTTGAACCAATAATGCAGATAATTGAGGTGTTTGAGGGCGACAAGGAGGCTAAGAATCCAAGGGAAGGCTAAGCTCATTTATGGTGATGTTTTCACAAAACTATTAGTTTTTGATATTTGGCAATGGGAATCTAGGATGTTGTTTTGGGAGATGTTTTGGACTCCCTAATTGTGGCATGATGCCTATGTTGATTTGGATTTGTAAATGGCCATTTTGATGCTTGTTTTGGTGCTTTGATGGTTGTTTGACTTTGGATATTAGGATGCATGCCTATAGACTTGTGGATTTCCTTGATTGATGCCATGAACGTGTTTTGATGTTGCAAACATGTACCTTATATGCATGATGACTTGTTGGCATGATTAGGAAGTCATTAGGATGTATCTGAGTGGTTAAATGCATGATAAACCAACAAATTCTTCACTTTCTGGGCAACCCGTATCGATACACTCACTGGTGTTTCGAAACGAAGGCCTGTAATGGCCTTGGTGTTTCGAAACGGCTGGTGACCGTATCGAAACTGTTTGGCCACTGTGAGGCCCTGTTCCAATACAGGTCTCAGAACGAACCCGAGTTTCAAAACAGTCAACCCCGTTTCGAAACAGATGACTGTTGGGCACTGATTTGAATGTTTTTAAGGTTTGCAAGCTTTACGTTTTAGTCCTGAAAATTGTATTTGCAATTGCTTGAGTTTGAGAGGTCCGTTTAAGGTGAAATTTGATAGAGAAGCATGTAATATGATTAATTAAGTATTGGTAGCCTTAAAATCAGTTAAGTCCTCCATCTTTCTAGTATTTACAATTTGGTCCCTAACTTTTGTATTTTGTGCAATTGAGTCCCTATTTGTAATTCGATCGCTGTGCTTTGCAAGTATGTGTTTCTCAAGAGTATGATTAGGGTTATTGTGCATCTAGTTAAGTCTAAAAAGAAAAAAAAAGGTCGTTAATCAAGGTTGACTTTCGGGTTGACTTTGGTTTTCCCCGTGTAATCTTCGTAGTTCGGGTCAACCGTCTAGGCCGGGCTAAGGGAGTTACATTTGGTGGTATCAGAGCTGAGTTCTCGTGTAAATGGGAATGGTTATGTGGGTGAAGTATGTGTGAATGCATGATATGGCTTTTAAATGAAAGTTTGATATGTGAAATGTAAGTATGTTGCAATTGTGATGTTATGCTGTGTTGAAGCATGTTAGAGGGACCCACTGCCATATCAAAACTAATGAAAAGAATTGTTTTTTTGAAATGAGCTTGAGTACTTGGATTTCTTACCTTGTTGAGCCTAATTATGTTTATTGCATTGTGTCAGTGCATTGTTTTAGTGAATGGGACCTCGTAGAGACGAGAATTAATACGTGAGCTATGGCTCAGAATGAGAATGAGGACAATGTTGATAATGTTGTGGATATACCTCCTCCCCCTGGTGGTGGACCGCCCGGTGGTGGTGGTGCTGGAGGTGAAAATGTTGGTGTTGGTGCTGGAGCTAGGGTCGCTGGACCCGATGGTGTGCAGGGACAAGCTGCTCCTGACATGACAGTTTTGATACAGGCTATTGCTGGAGCCTTTCAGGCAGCAGTAGCTGGAGCTCACGGAGCTGCGCAGCAGGGAGATGCTGGAGTGAGATTACCTTTGGAACGTCTGCGCAGTCTGGGAGGGACTGAGTTCAGAGGTTTATCTCCTGAGGGTTCTGAATCTTGGTTGGAAAGCACCAAGAGAATTTTGGGACAAATGAATTGCAATGATGTGTAGAAGTTGGGTTGTGTAGTATCGTTGTTACATGATGATGCGTATACTTGGTGGACGACCACTGTCTCCGGAATGGAGGAAGTTGATGTGACTTGGACGTTCTTTCAGAACGCGTTCAAGCGGAAGTATCTAGGTGTGCGATACCTGGATAAAAAGAATAGAGAATTCATGTCTCTTGTGCAAGGAAGTATGTCGGTGGCTGAGTATGAGATCCAGTTTGTCCGCCTTAGCCAGTACGCACCTAAGCTTATCCCTCATGAGCGGGAGAGGTGTGAGCGTTTCTGGTATGGTTTGATGTCGGATGCGAAGACCTTTATGCTTGCAGCCGAGTATACAGATTTTGAGGTGCTGGTAAGTAGGGCAAAGGACATTGAGCAAAACCTGGGTTTGTCTTCTAGAGGTGTTGGTTCTAGCTCGGGCAGAATAGCTGCTGAGTATAGTTCAGGTGGTGGACGGAACAAGAGAGGACGCGATAAGAGGTATTAGTCTTCTGCTAGGCGTGGTAATGGAGGGCATGGTGCGCCTGTTCAAGGTGACAGGATGAGAGCTGATCAGAACACGTGCTGGACGTATGGATCGCGTGGCCATTTGAGGCGTGATTGTCCTCGAGCAGCGAGGGAGGTTCAGGCTCCTGTGGCAGTGACTTGTAATTCGTGCTGGAATTGTGGTTCGACAGACCACATGAGGAGGGAGTGTCCTTTGTTGGCCGGTGGTGGTCAGGGACGTGCTCCTGGAGTTGTTGCACCACAGAGAGGTCGTGGGCGCGGTCGTGGTAACTTCCAGCGCAGAGATGATGGTGGGAGGAATGTGGCGCATGTGGTGGCTGTTCAACCTGAGGGTGGTGGCTAGGCTCGGGTGTATGCGCAGCGAGAGGGGAGAAATGACACGGATGTGATCGCAGGTACCTTTACTTTGCAATCCTTGTCATTACTTTCCTTGATTGATTCTGGATCTACACACTCATACATATTGCGTGAACATGCTCAATTGCTTGGTTTTCCTCTTGAGTCTTTGGATGTTGGTATACGTGTAACTAGTTGCTTTGGTGAGACCGTTGTGACACAGAAGTTGTATAGAAGATGTCCCTTGGTTGTGCAAAATCATGTTTTTCATGTTGATCTCATGGAATTGCCATTCTATGGTTTTGATGTAATCCTTGGTATGGATTGGCTTGTTGAACATCGAGTTGTGGTGGATTTTGAGAACAAGCGAGTTTCGTTGAAGCTTGCAGATGATTACGAAGTAGTGGTGGTTGGTGAGAATGTGAAGTTTCTTGCCAATGAGGTGTCTACATTGGAAGCGAGCCGGATGCTGAGACAAGGGTGTGAAGCTTATTTGGCATTTGTGATGAATCCTAGCTCTATGGAGCTGCGGGTTCAAGATATCAGGACTGTGCGAGAGTTTCCTGGTGTTTTTCCGGAGGAGTTACTTGGTTTGCCTCCTAACCGAGAGGTGGAGTTTGGAATTGAGCTGTATGAAAACACAAATCCAGTGTCCATTACTCCTTATCAAATGGCACCTAAGGAGTTGAGGGAGCTGAAGACGCAACTTCAGGAGTTGCTTGATCGTGGTTTCATTCGGCCGAGTGTGTCACCTTGGGGTGCACCGGTCTTGTTTGTGAAGAAAAAGGATGGCACTATGAGAATGTGCATCGATTACCGTCAGCTGAATAAGTTGACTATCAAGAATCGGTATCCGTTGCCGAGGATTGATGATCTTTTTGATCAGTTTCGGGGAGCGGCTGTGTTCTCTAAAATTGACTTAAGGTCAGGGTATTACCAGCTCAAGGTGATGGATGCGGATGTGCCAAAGACAGCCTTCAGAATGAGGTATGGGCATTATGAGTTCCTTGTGATGCCGTTTGGTTTGACGAATGCTCCTGTAGCTTTTATGGACATGATGAATAGTGTTCCATGAATACATGGATAAGTTTGTTGTGGTGTTCATTGATGATATCCTTGTGTACTCTCGTACTGAGGAGGAGCATGAAGGGCATTTGAGGATTGTGTTGCAAGCTTTGTTGGAGAATCCGCTTTATGCTAAGCTGAGCAAGTGTGAATTTTGGCTTAGGGAAGTTGTGTTCCTTGGTCATGTGGTTTCTGCTGAGGGGATTCGTGTTGATCCTCAGAAGATTGAGGCAGTGATGAATTGGAAGCCTCCTAAGTCTGTTCATGAAGTCCGTAGTTTCCTTGGTTTGGCGGGATACTATCGGAGGTTCGTGGATGGATTTTCAAAGATTGCTGCACCTTTGACGAAGTTGTTGCAGAAGGATGTCAAGTATGAGTGGACAGACGCGAGACAGCAGGCCTTTGAGAAGCTTAAGGCAGCCTTGACGCAAGCTCCTATCTCGGTTCAACCTGAATCAAGGAAAGAGTTTGTGGTGTGCAGTGACGCATCCTATGTTGGTTTGGGGTGTGTGTTGATGCAAGAGGGTAAGGTGGTGGTTTATGCATCGCACCAATTGAAGGTGCATGAGTGCAATTATCCTACGCATGATATTGAGTTGGCTGCGGTGGTTTTTGCTTTGAAAATTTGGAGACATTACCTGTATGGTGAGAAGTGTACTGTGTACACGGATCACAAGAGTTTGAAGTATCTGATGTCTCAGAAAGAGTTGAATCTTAGGCAGGGACGTTGGGTGGAGTTGCTTAAAGATTACGATCTGACGATCAAGTACCATCTGGGAAAAACTAATGTTGTAGCGGATGCCTTGAGTAGGAAAGTGGCAGTGGAGTTGAAGGGCTATGTTTGCCAGTTTGAGTATTTCGTGAGATGGAGGTCTTGTGGCTGAATTGCAAGTGAAATCATCCTTGGTTCAGTTGATTAAGGATAAGCAGCTGTTGGATGATTCCTTGGTGCCACATGTTCAGGATATTGCTGAGGATAGACCATCGGATTTCTCTTTCAATGACGATGGAGTTCTAGGTTTTGGGAGTCGGATAGTAGTGCCCAATGATGTTGAGTTGAGGCATGCTATTCTGACTGAAGCTCATAGTAGTCCTTTTGCTATGCACCCTGGTAGTACTAAGATGTAGCGTGATCTTAGAGATGAGTACTATTGGGTGGGATTAAAGAAAGATGTTGCTGAGCATGTGAGCAAGTTCATGGTTTGTCAGCGAGTTAAGGCTGAGCATCAGTTTCCTTCTGGGTTGTTGCAACCATTAAGGATTCCTGAGTGGAAGTGGGAAAGGATTACCATGGACGTTGTGTCTGGTTTGCCTTTGTCGCCATCGAAGAAGAATTTAGTGTGGGTGATTGTGGATCGCCTCACGAAGTGTGCGCATTTCTTACCTGTGCATACTACGTACACATTGGATAAGCTTGCAGAGTTGTACATTGCTGAGATTGTGCGGCTGCATGGTGTGCCAAAGTCTATAGTATCGGATAGAGATCTGAGGTTTACATCGCGTTTCTGGGAGAGTTTGCATCAAGCATTGGGTACAGGCTGAATTTCAGTATTTCTTATCATCCACAGTCGTATGGACAATCTGAGCGTGTTATCCAAGTGCTGGAGGATATGTTGAGGTGTTGTGTGATTGAGTTTCAAGGCTCTTGGGAGAAGCATTTGCCTTTGGTGGAGTTTGCTTATAACAATAGCTACCAGGCACGTATTCAAATGGCACCTTATGAAGCCTTGTACGGGAGGAAATGCAGAACTCCTCTTTGTTGGGCTGAAACATGTCAAAAGTTGGTTTCAATGCCAGCTTTGTTGAAGGGAACCACCGAGAAGGTGAAGCTCATTTGTGAGCGATTGAAGGCAGCTTCTGATCGACAGAAATCTTACGCGGATTTGAAGCGTAAGGAGATTGAGTTTGCGGTAGGTGACCGTGTGTTTTTGAAGGTTTCGCCTTTTGAAGAAGGTGATGAGGTTTGGTCGAAAGGGTAAGTTGAGCCCTAGGTATATTGGACCAGACGAGGTGATTGAACGTGTGGGTCCTATTGCGTACAAGCTGAGATTGCCGCAAGAGTTGGAAAAGATTCATGATGTGTTTCATGTCTCTATGCTTCGGAGGTATAGATCGGATTCTTCGCATGTTATGCCTGTGAAGGAAGTGGAGTTGAATCCAGACTTGACCTATGATCAGGAGCCGGTGGAAATTCTGGATTCAGACAATAAAGTTCTTCGAGGCAAGACCATTGATTTGGTAAAGGTGTTGTGGAAGCATCGTGGTGTTGAGGAAGCCACGTGGGTAAGGAAGGATGACATGAAGAAGCAGTTTCCGTATCTCTTTCCTCCAGGTAAATTTCGAGGACGAAATTTCTTAAGGGGAGAGAGTTGTAACACCCCAATTTTGGGCTTAGAAGTTTAGGGTCTGAACCGGACCGGTCTGATTTTCGGTTTGAATATAAAAGGTGATTTTAGGGAAAGCCTAGTTCGGGATGCATTAAAAATATGGAAAAATATCTAAAAATCCTCTTTTAATATATATAAGAGAGTGGTGAAATCTATTTTACAAAATAAGGTTTGGAAGTGTGACATTTTGAAATAGTGACTAAAATGCGATTTTTGAAAAGTTCAGTGGTGACTGTTTTGTAAGGATTGAAACTTTGAATCTTTAAGGAGCTAATTACCCAAGAAAGATTTCTCCAGATTTTTCTTAGATTTTAATGATTTAATTAATGTTTAATTAATTAAATGAAAAGTGGAAAACCAGATTTTTCAAAATTCCCTCATCCAAACACATTTCTCCAGCAGCTTTTTCATTGATTTTCAAAGCAATTGGTGAGATTTCAATCATCAATTGATTCCTAATCCTTCCTACATCAAATCCTATTGTTTTGCTTATTGGATTTTCAAGGAATTTGGCTCTAATCAAGGAGAAATCTACATTTAGAGGTAAGGTTGTTCTTCTCCTCTAAATACTCAGTTCTTTACTGAAATTCCCAAGTTCTCAATCCTTAAATTAAGTTTTATAAAAGGTTTTAATTATATGAACTTGATTTTCGCTTAAAACTCAAGATTTGGAAGAAATCTTGAAGAAATTCATGGTGATTGTTTGGGCTCTATTTTGAGGAGATTATAAAATGTATTTTGGATGTTTATTGATGTGTAATTGATGTTTAATCAATGCAATCCCGAATAGGTTGATTTTCCTAAGTTTTCGCTTATGAAAATGGTGGTTTTTGGTGTGATCTTTGTGTTCTGTTATAGCTGGAGGTATAAGGACGTGTTTAGGTTCATTTTGGATGTTAATTGATGTTTAGAAATGGTTGGAAGTGATGGATCTTGGCTGGGTTATGTTGTGGAAGAGTTTGGAGGTGATTTCGGTTGTGTTTGGTAGCCGAAATGTTAGAATTGGTTAGAGAAGCGAGTTTAGGTGTAATGGCTGAAGATTTTAATGCATGATGATGCATTAATCCTCTGCTTTGATGTGTTTAAAATATGGGAGACATCTTCGGATACTTGTGGTGTTGATCCGGAGGCTTGAACGGCGTTTCAGCAAGCTTGCGAAACGGAATTGGTGAGTGAAGTTGGATTTCCAGCTTTGTAACGAATGTTTGAAGGTGTGGGAGCTTAGTTTAAGTCTAAGCAACTTAACTAAGCTCAAGAGTAAGTTTTCGGGAAGAACTCTCTTGTATGAGCCCTGGAGTGGTTCAATGCATTTGTTGATAATTGCATGTTTAATTTCTGTTTTTAAAGCATGTTTTAGCATGGTTAATGCTGGTTTTGAAAGCCATATGTTGAGGGATGCTCAAGGTAAGAGATCCTTGGTTGATATGTTGTAAATATGGATTTGATGCATTGTAATGCATGCTGTTAAATGCCTTTGATTTAATGCTTAAAAATAGTGAAATGTTGATGATAAATGATGTATATTGGGAAGTGATGTGTTGGTTTTAAAGTACTTGAATCGGATATAGTTAGCCGGCTATAGGATTGGGTGCACCGTGAATTAAGTCACCTTGGATGTTGAGGGGTTGAGATTGTACCGTAAACTCCATCCAAGTACACTAACGAGATGATTAAGATCACAATGGTGGTTAAAAGTCCATGTGTGGATCTTGTGTTGAGTGTCCCGTGTTCTCGTTAGTGATGTTATACAACTACCGATGAGTGATGTTGAGGGGTTGTGATTGTACAGTTAAACTCCATCTCGGGTGTTGAGGGGTTGTGATTGTACCGGTAAACTCCACCTTGTGTGTTCGGTAGTGTGTATGAAGCGTATGGGACAAAGCTTGTAATCCGCGTATTCGATTGTGTTTTATGTTGTAAATGGTTATGGTTTATCAATTGGAAGCCAATATGACATGTTGATGTTAATGAAGCATGAGATGCTTGATGTGTATGCAATGTTGCATGAGAAAAGATGTTTTTGTGTTAAAAGGCTTTGTGAAAAGTGTTTTATAAAATGCATTATTGTGTTGTTCCTTTAGAGCATGTCTCACTAAGCAATTGTGCTTACGCTCTCTCTCTCTTGAACCAATAATGCAGATAATTGAGGTGTTTGAGGGCGAAAAGGAGGCTAAGAATCCAAGGGAAGGCTAAGCTCATGTATGGTGATGTTTTCACAAAACTATTAGTTTTTGATATTTGGCAATGGGAATCTAGGATGTTGTTTTGGGAGATGTTTTGGACTCCCTAATTGTGGCATGATGCCTATGTTGATTTGGATTTGTAAATGGCCATTTTGATGCTTGTTTTGGTGCTTTGATGGTTGTTTGACTTTGGATATTAGGATGCATGCCTATAGACTTGTGGATTTCCTTGATTGATGCCATGAACGTGTTTTGATGTTGCAAACATGTACCTTATATGCATGATGACTTGTTGGCATGATTAGGAAGTCATTAGGATGTATTTGAGTGGTTAAATGCATGATAAACCAGCAAATTCTGCACTTTCTGGGCAACCCGTATCGATACACTCACTGGTGTTTCGAAACGGAGGCCTGTAATGGCCTTGGTGTTTCGAAACGGCTGGGGACCGTATCGAAACGGTTTGGCCACTGTGAGGCCCTGTTCCGATACAGGTCTTGGAACAAACTCGAGTTTTAGAACGGTCAACCCCGTTTTGAAACAGATAACCATTGGGCACTGATTTGAATGGTTTTAAGGTTTGCAAGCTTTACGTTTTAGTCCTGAAAATTGTATTTGCAATTGCTTGAGTTTGAGAGGTCCGTTTAAGGTGAAATTTGACAGAGAAGTATGTAATATGATTAATTAAGTATTGGCAGCTGTTGAGTGTGTAAAAGTTCTATTATTTACACCCTTTTAACCCATATTTTTGCCGCATTCAAGCACCATTTCATTGCATTTAGGTCAGTTTACAGCAAAACATCACAAATATATAAAAGGCACGGATTCTACTAAAAATAGCTGTTTTTGGCAGGTTTCCGCCGTCGTAGACGGTGAAGGCAGGTGCGGGGCAGAGAAGCAGAAGAGCTGAACTGGACAAGCAGACGAAGAGGACGATGCTGCCAAAGAGCTGCCGTGGCAGCAGTCGTGACAGCATCCAGGGCAGCAGCCGTGACAGCACCCAGGGCAGCAGCCGTGACAGCACCCAGGGCAGCAATCGTGGCAGGCGCTAGGCAGCAATGCAGAAAATCTAGAATGAGCAGTCAAGGAAGACGTTGCTGCCATGGTGCTGCCGTGACAGCATGGTGACAGCAGTTTTGCGGAGAGAAAAAGCAAAGTGGACCTCGATAGATAGAGAAAATTATGCTCGTCTGTCGTGTGAAAGCCAAATATTTTTCCAAGCCCCGGATCAAAAGATATGTCAAGCCAAAGTTCAAGGAGAGAAAATCCCAATAAACAAGGAGGACGGCTGAAAAGTAAGATCCTTGAAGATTAAGTCTTTATTAGAATCATACTTTTAATTAAAGTTGTAATCCTTGTTACCTTAGATAACTTGAGCCCAAAGCTTATATAAGGGCATGTATTTTAACCTAGGAGAGAAGCCCCACATCCAATACCCCATAACCGATAACCTAAACCCCGCCGTTTACCCGTCGTCGACATGTTCTAAAAACCCTCTAGGGCCACGAGTTGTTTTGTAAAGTAGTTGCAAGGGTTGTTTTGTTTTAGGATTTTCCAAGTTCAATAAAATAAACTTCAAGTTCTCTTATTTTGGTTATTAATATCTTGCAAGAGCATCGGGAGAGCATTGTGAGGTTATCTATTTACTTAGCATCGGGAGAGTTAAGTATACGAAAGAAATAAGAGCGAGTTCTCTAGTTTATAGTTGAACTATCTTGTGCCTAGGGATAGGGCAAGGTTAAGTGGCTAAAGAAGAATTCATACACATCGGTGTTCATCCTTCGATTCACGCCGGGAGGTATCATCAAGACGTGATCATCGACAGACTTGGACCTAGGGACAGGCCAAGGCAGATCTGGGATTCTTGCCAAACTTGAAGTACGGAGTTGGTGTGTTCGCTGCCGCGACAGCTAACGGACAGCCGCCGCGATAGGTGCTGTCGGCGACGGGCGCGACGACAGAATTGGATTTCCTAAGCATTGCAATACCTGCACTACTGAGCAATTCAATACCAGCCCATTCTCTCTATCTTGATATCTCAATCCTTTTATTTACGATTTCTTCAATATTTTCGTGACAACTTTCTAAAATATTTCTTTTACTTCGTGCAGTAAATTTAGGTGAAGCTATTAGCCCAATCCCTGTGGAGACGATATCCGATACTTCGTATCACTTTACTACTGAGTAAATTTTCGTTTTTGTTTTTATTTTAATTTTCTTTAATTTTTGTTTTGTACTTTCAACTCTCGCCTTTCACAAGGTTTTCTTGTTTATTCGCAGATCTAAAAGAGGCGAAGATCCTGAGTATAAATTAGATCCAAAAGTTGAGCGTTCCTTCAATCTCAAGAAACAGATTCGCCACTTTTTAGACTGGAACGAGTACCTTGAGGAACAGCTAGAGCAGATGGCCCGTAACCCGCCCGCTGGTGGAGGTATACCACCTGTCGGCGACCCGCCCGCGGCAGATGGACGACGGTCATGTCGTGACTACATGCTGAACGATCATGTAGAGCTGGAGACCACGCTGCCGGATATAGATGTTGATAACTTCGAGCTCAAGCCTGTCATGTTTAGTATGATCAACAATGCCGGGCAGTTTAGTGGTGCTGCAACAGAGGATGCTAGAGAGCATCTCAAGACATTCCAGGAGATCTGTGGTTCGTTTAGACTACCAGGAGTCAGTCCGGAGATACTGAGGCTTCGGTTATTTCCTCAATCATTGAGGGACAGAGCTAAAACTTGGTGGAATAAACTTACGTCGGGTTCAATCATGACTTGGGCAGATCTAACTCGTGAATTCTTATCTCGTTTTAATCCTTCGCATTTAGCTGAGCGGTTACGTAACGAAATTGCTACTTTTCAACAGGAAGACGACGAGCCGATGCACGAGGCCTGGGAAAGATTTACTACTCTTCTTCGAAACTGCCCAATGCATGGATTCCCCGTCTGGAATCAGGTTACAAAGTTCTATAATGCTGCCAACCTACAAACTCGCATCCGTATTGATTTCGCAGCAAATGGGTTACTATTGGATAAGGATCCGGACGAGGCTTTGCAAGTTTTGAAAAATCTGGCCAAGAATGAGGAGCAGTTTCCGACCGCAAGAAGAGGGGGTAAACGGGTACTTGCTGTCAAGGACTATGAGGCCGACAGCACGATGAAATCATAGGTAGCCTTCCTTACTAAAGCAATGAAAAGGTTATTGAATGATGATGGTTTACAAGGATTTGCTGTTGAGGAAGTATGCGATATCTGTGAGGGAAATCATAGTCGGGATGAGTGCCCAATACAAGTAGAAGAGGGAAAATATGTTGGAAACTACAAGCCGAATTATAATTCCAACAACTATAATCCCAATTGGAGGAAGGATCCTAAGTTTTCATGGAGCAATCCTAATAATGCCCTGAATCCTCAAGCACATAATCAGAATCAGGGAGGTCCTAGACTGTTGACGCGACAGGAGCTGCCGCAGAACCTGCCGCCGCCGCAACAACAGCAGCCACCAGCTGCCACGAGTAGTATATTGGAACAGACTCTGGCCATTTTTATGTCTCAAACAGGTACTTACATTGAAAATATGAATCAGTTTGTCAAGAAAACAGAGAATTTCATGGATAAGACGGAGATGAGGATGACAAATCATGAGGCCACTTTGAAATCTCTAGAGACACAAATGGGTCAGGTGTCGCAACATATTAAGCCAAGGCAGAATGGAGGATTTCCTAGCAATACTGAAAATGTTAGACCACCCCCACATGAGCAATGTAAGGCAATTACTACTAGGAGTGGGAAGAAACTACCAGGGCCAGAAAAAGAAGCTGAAACAGAAAAGGATCCAGCCTTAGACAAACCTGCCGAGGAAGCTGCCCTGACAGGTGATAAACAGACTGCTGCCGATGAGCCTGTCACGACAGCAGAAGCGACAGAGGAGAAAAAAGATGAATATCGTCCTCAGATTCGCATGCAGTGGGAAGGACGCATTGCTGATTACCGTCCCCCACCACCCTTCCCTCAACGGATACAGCAAGCTAAGCATGAATCTCAACTTAAAAAGATTTATGATATTTTTAAGCAGGTTCATATTAATATTCCATTGTTAGATGCTGTTAGGGAGATGCCCGGTTATGCTAAATTTCTCAAGGATGTTATGTCAAAAAAATCTAAACTTGGGGAATTTGAAACGGTAAAGATGACAGAAGGTTGCATGAGCATTCTTCATCGGCAGCCACCCTAGAAAAAGAAGGATCCAGGGAGCTTCATCATACCTTGCGTAATCAGAAATAAATTCGTGGGTAAGGCACTTTGTGATCTTGGTGCTAGTGTTAATCTAATGCCCAAATCTGTTTTTCAGAAATTAGGTATTGGGAAGGCGCGGCCCACGACAGTAACTCTGCAGCTAGTCGACCGCTCTTACGTTCACCCCGAAGGAAAAATTGAAGATATTTTGGTAAGAGTGGATAAGCTTATTTTTCCTGCTGACTTTCTTATCTTAGATTGTGAGGCAGACGAAAACGCACCAGTCATCCTTGGGCGACCCTTCTTAGCCACGGGAAGATCACTGATTGATGTGGAGAAAGGAGAACTCACCATGCGCGTAAACGATCAAGAGATTAAGTTGAACGTTCTCCAAGCGATGAAACATGCTGATGTGGACGAAGAATGCAAGGCTATCATTGAGGTGACCCTTGATCAACCCTGCATCAGGTCGGGCTGTCATGATATAAAATTTGGTCACTGCCGCGACAGCCACCTGCAGGCCTGTCATGACAGCAACAACGACAGCACCGACGACAGCGACTCCTCTGAATCCGATACATCTGATACTGAAGGTCAAGAGGAGGTAAACTGGATGGGCAATCGTCCAGGTAAGTTATTCGAACCTTTAAATTATACTTCGGATAACCATTTAATCCAAAAGCCATCTACTGTTGAACCACCTGCCTTAGAACTGAAGCCCCTGCCAGGGCAGCTTAAATATGCTTTTCTTGGTTCGAATGATACGTTGCCCGTAATCATCTCTTCTAAGTTGCTGCAGGAACAGGAACGACAGCTAATCGACATGCTAAGGCAGCATACGAAGGTGATTGGATGGACGATAGCAAACATACAGGGCATTAGTCTGGCGTTATGCATGCATAAAATCCTTTTAGAGGAAGATCATAAGCCGACTATAGATGCCCAAAGGCGGCTAAACCATACGATGAAGGAGGTAGTGCGTAAAGAGATAATCAAATGGTTAGATGCTGGTATTATTTACGCCATCTCCGACAACAAATGGGTAAGCTCGGTGCAATGCATTCAAAAGAAAGGAGGAATGACCGTGGTAACCAACGAGAACAATGAGTTAATCCCAACCAGGACTGTGACCGGTTGGAGGGTTTGTATGGACTATCGGAAGCTTAACAAAGCTACCCGAAAGGACCACTTTCCTTTACACTTTATTGATCAAATGCTTGATAGATTAGCGGGTAAACCTTACTATTGTTTTCTTGATGGGTACTCAGGTTACAACCAAATTGCTATTGCACCAGAGGATCAAGAGAAAACGACTTTTACATGCCCCTACGGAACATACGCGTTTAGGAGGATGCCGTTTGGACTCTGTAATGCACCTGCCACCTTCCAAAGGTGCATGATGGCCATATTCTCCGACATGGTAGAGGACTTCCTCGAGATTTTCATGGATGATTTTTCCGTCTTTGGAGACGATTTTGAGAGTTGCCTCGACAACCTTCAAAAGGTACTTGAAAGATGTGAAAAAGCTAATCTTGTTTTGAATTGGGAAAAATGCCACTTTATGGTGGATGAGGGGATAGTCCTTGGCCATAAGATTAGCTGACGTGGGATAGAAGTCGACAGGGCCAAGATAGAAGTCATAGAGAAGCTGCCGCCGCCGACCACAGTCAAGGGTATTAGAAGTTTTTTAGGGCATGCTGGTTTTTATCGCAGATTCATTGCGAACTTCTCAAAAATCACGAAGCCCCTATGTCATCTCTTAGAGCAGAACCGACCCTTTGACTTTAATGAGCAATGTACTGAAGCATTCAAGGTTCTGAAGGAAAAGTTAGTAACAGCCCCAATAGTACAGCCACCAGACTAGACACAGCCGTTCGAGATCATGTGTGATGCTAGTGACTATGCTGCCGGGGCAGCACTTGGGCAGCGCAGAAACAAGCTGTTTCACGTCATATACTATGCCATCAAGACGTTAAATGACGCCCAAGTGAACTATACCACCACAGAAAAAGAGTTGTTAGCTGTGGTGTTCTCCATTGACAAGTTTCGTTCTTACATACTTGGGACAAAAGTAATAGTGCACACAGACCACTCTACCCTCAAATATTTGTTCGCAAAGAAGGATGCAAAGCCGAGATTGATACGGTGGATCTTGCTATTACAAGAGTTCGACCTTGAGATCAAGGACAAAAAGGGGACAGAAAATCAGGTGGCAGACCACTTGTCAAGGTTGGAGAAGGGACAGAGTCTACCAATCGACGAGACAAATATACTGGAGACCTTCCCAGATGAGCAGCTCTTTGCTGTCGCAATCGCTGTCGCGACAGCCATGTCGGCAGGTAAGTCTTTTGAACTCCCCTGGTATGCTGATTTCGTTAATTTTATAGTTAGCGGAATACTTCCTTCTGATCTTAATTATCAAGCCAGGAAGAGGTTCCAAAATGATGTTAAGCATTATTATTGGGACGAACCTCTTCTTTTCAAAATGTGCGCAGATCAGGTTATTAGGAGGTGTGTACCACAAGAAGAGCAAGAAGACATTCTCCATCACTGTCATGCTTCACAATATGGAGGTCACTTAGGAGGCAACAAAACTGCTGCCAAGGTGCTGCAGTCAGGGTTCTACTGGCCGACACTGTATAAAGATGCACATGACTTTTACAATAACTGTGACAGGTGCCAGCGGACAGGTAACATCTCGAGGAGAAACGAGATGCCACTACAGAACATTTTAGAAGTCGAGATCTTCGACGTTTGGGGGATTGATTTTATAGGACCTTTTCCATCTTCGTGTGGAAATTTGTACATCCTCCTAGCAGTAGATTACGTCTCCAAGTGGGTTGAAGCCATCGCCACTCAAAAGAATGATGCCAAGACGGTCCAAAGGTTTTTGCACAAAAACATTTTTTTCTAGATTTGGCATCCCTAAGGCGATTATCAGTGATGAAGGGAGACATTTTGATAATAGGGTAATTGCTGCCGCTTTGAAGAAATATGGTGTTAAGCACAGGATCGCGACAGCATACCACCCACAGACCAATGGACAGGCTGAGATATCCAATAGGGAAGTGAAGAACATTCTTGAGAAAATGGTTAAACCAACTAGGAAGGATTGATCTTTACTTCTGAATGATGCATTATGGGCATATAGGACAGCTTTTAAAACTCCATTGGGCATGTCTCCATACCGTCTGATTTATGGGAAAACCTGTCATCTACCTGTCGAGATAGAGCACAAGGCATATTGGGCAATCAAGGCAATAAATATGGACTTGGACAAGGCAGGCCAGAAAAGGCTATTGGATTTGAACGAGATTGATGAAATACGGACAATGGCCTACGACAATGCAAGAATATACAAGGAGAAAACTAAGAAATGGCACGATAGGAAATTGCTGCCACGTCAGTTCTGCCCAGGGCAGCTTGTATTGTTGTTTAATTCTAGGTTGAAACTCTTCCCAAGAAAGCTCAAATCTAGATGGTCCGGCCCGTTCCAAGTAGTACAAGTTTTTCCCCATGGTGCCATCACTATTCAATCATTAAAAGACGGGCACCAATTCAAAGTCAACGGACAGCGCCTCAAGCATTATCAGGGGACTGAAGCCCCAGGAATAAAGGAAGTGGTTACTTTAGGAGATGCCCCACAAGGCATCCCTAATTTAACCTAAATTTTATTTTTATTTATTTTTATTATTTATTATTTATTAGGAGATTAGGTTTATTTTATTCGAATAATGTTTTGTTTTTCCAATTTCTGTTTTTAGGAAATAAAGGAGTCAAGAAGAAAAGGAGAAGTGACCCAAGCCCACCACCCATCCATCAGCCCAACAAAGCCCATTTATGAAGCCTGTCGTTTCGGCTGCCGCCGCAGACGGATATGACAGGCTGTCAACAGACTGACACGGCAGACGTAGAAGCATGCGGCAGACGCACAACAGACGCATAAATGCGTGTCAGACGCATCAGACACGCTAAATCCCAACAGTCGCTCCGTTATTCACGCCTGCCGTTGCGACATTAAATGGGCAGACCCTCGACCGCTATAAAACCCCATCTTCCCTTTCATTTTTCCTCACTTCTGCTTATTCTCTCTTGCTTTCTCCTCCCGTTTTCATTTGCTTTCTTTTATTTCACAACCCTTGCAACTAACATGTCGTCTAGACAGACCCGCCACAGTGCTGCCTCAGCTTCTTCTTCAGCAGCCGCAACGCCCTTCCCCACAAAGGAGTTATGGGAGGAACTGGGTTTCGTTTACATTCGACAAGCACCAAACATGGGACTCCGACCGTTCATCACAAGGGCAATCACGGCTCAACTATGGGAGCAATTCGCCGAACAACCTGCAGAGCTGAATGATACATTAGTCCGGGAGTTCTATGCTGCTATCGACAGCAGAACGGCAACATCTGTCACCGTTCGAGGAGTAAAGGTGCCCTTCACAGCTGACAGCATCAACCACATGTTTGGCCTCTACTTTGGCCCTGATGATGATGCCCACCAGAAATTTCTAGACACCCTCGATGCTGCTGCCTATACTGCTGTCATGGCGGAGGTGACAGAGGAAGGAACAACCTGGACCACAAGTAAAAAGAACCCCCACTCTGTCAAAAGGGGGCAGCTCCTCCCTGAAGCCAAACTCTGGAACGCTTTCATCAAAAAGCGTATCATGCCCTCCTCCCACCACACGACGGTAAACCAACAGCGGCTCACCCTCATTCATTCAATCATGCATGACAAGCCTATCAATGTGGGCCGCTATATGAGGGACAGCATCCTGGACTGCACCTTCCGCTCCGACTCCCGCCTCTGCCTGCCGTTCACAATAACTTCACTATGCCGCTGTGCTGCTGTCCCCGAGGAATCCTCCGACAAAATAATAAAGGGCAGAGGCTGGACAGACAATAACATCAATAGCCTCATGGAGTTGATAGCCGCTACACCTATCAACTTTTTCAACCCTGCAGCAGGCTCAGCAGATTCAGACGAGGAACCTGCCACCGATCCTGCCGGAGCTGCCGCAACCGCTCCGACAGACCAGTCCGCCCACATTCTTGCTGCGCTACAACGGGTAGAGGAGAGACAAATGGGATTGATGACCTTCATCCGGGATTTCACAAATTCCACGGTAAACTTCATTACCCACACTTTAAATTATCCCGATGTTCAGTTCCCTACTTTTCCTGCCCATTATTTCCATATCCCCTCCCCTGTCCCCACACCACCTGCCTCCCCACATTCCCACTCTACCGCTTCCACCCCATCACCTACCCCGACGGCAGCAGGCAGTCCACCGGCCGACACCTCTACCAGAGGAACGAAGAGACCTGCCTCCGATGACAGCCCTCTGATCAGGAGGAATTTGGAAAGGGAATTTACGCCGGTCAAGAGGATAAAACACGTGGCAGACAGGAAACTAATGCCTAAGGCTAGCTCCACCACCAACAGCACTTGGGACAGTGGCAGCAGTTCCGACGTCCAGCTCGTGGAGCAGCCTGCCCCTGAACTTGCCTCTGAACCTGCCCAACCTCCTCCACAGCCCAGACGCCGCCGTCAGATCCGTGTCAACAGCAGCAGCGAGGACAGCGATTAAATTTAAGTCTTTTCTTTTTTTATTATCTTGCTGCCTGCTTATATTTATTTTGTGATGTACCTGCCATTTATCTGTCATTTTGCATTGAGGGCAATGCAACCCTCGAGTTTGGGGGTGGCAACCCTCCATCATTAATGGAGTCTTAAGTACATCTTTTTATTATTGTTGTGTCTTTATTAAATTAATTTCTCTTAAAAAAACAGAAAATATAAAATTGTTGGCTTAAAACTGTGAATTTAGCTTACATGTCATGAAAGCTCTGTCGTGGCAGCATCTTTAGGACAGTTTAGGGAGAAGTTTAGAGCCTTTCTATAGTTCTGAAAACTTAAACACCTTTGTGACTGTTATATTGCTTAGATTTCTTTTAGCCAAACTAGAATAGGATGCTTAGAACTTGAATAGCCCCTAGAGGTGCCTAACACTGGCTCTAGGAAAGAAGTTTAGCAAAAGAAACTCAATAACCTAGAGGTGCCCGAAACCGGCTCTAGGAAGCTAACTAGAGGTGCCCAAAACTGGCTCTAGTAAAACTTAGCTTGAAAACAAAACAAAATAAGCATGAAAATGTGCCTTCCAAAAGATAAACTTTGGTATAAAAAATTCAAGTTAAGAGTTGAATATTCTAGTGAAACTAAGAGAGTCTTAGCATATAATTGTTCACAAGCATGCACACACTGCACGAGAACTATAGTGAGAGTCCGGACATATCCTAAATTATCCGACAGGTTGCTGCCGCCACAGAGAACGAATGACGGGTAAGGGAAAGTTCACTGTTTGAAAGCCAAAACAAATATATTTCATTTTTTTGGTCTTAGTTGCTTGAGGACAAGCAAAATCTTGAGTTTGGGGGTGTGTTGAGTGTGTAAAAGTTCTATTATTTACACCCTTTTAACCCATATTTCTGCCGCATTCAAGCACCATTTCATTGCATTTAGGTCAGTTTACAGCAAAACATCACAAATATATAAAAGGCACGGATTCTACTAAAAATGGCTGTTTTTGGCAGGTTTCCGTCGTCGTAGACGGTGAAGGCAGGTGCGTGGCAGAGAAGCAGAAGAGCTGAAATGGACAAGCAGACGAAGAGGACGATGCTGCCAAAGAGCTGCCGTGGTAGCAGTCGTGACAGCATCCAGGGCAGCAGCCGTGACAGCACCCAAGGCAGCAGCCGTGACAGCACCCAGGGCAGCAATCGTGGCAGGCGCTAGGCAGCGATGCAGAAAATCTGGAATGAGCAGTCAAGGAAGACGTTGCTGCCATGGTGCTGCCGTGACAGCATGGTGACAACAGTTTTGCGGAGAGAAAAAGCAAAGTGGACCTCGATAGATAGAGAAAATTCTGCTCGTCTGTCGTGTGAAAGCCAAATATTTTTCCAAGCCCCGGATCAAAAGATATGTCAAGCCAAAGTTCAAGGAGAGAAAATCCCAAGAAACAAGGAGGACGGCTGAAAAGTAGGATCCTTGAAGATTAAGTCTTTATTAGAATCATACTTTTAATTAAAGTTGTAATCCTTGTTACCTTAGATAACTTGAGCCCAAAGCTTATATAAGGGCATGTATTTTAACCTAGGAGAGAAGCCCCACATCCAATACCCCATAACCGATAACCTAAACCCCGCCGTTTACCCGTCGTCGACATGTTCTAAAAACCCTCTAGGGCCAAGGGTTGTTTTGTAAAGTAGTTGCAAGGGTTGTTTTGTTTTAGGATTTTCCAAGTTCAATAAAATAAACTTCAAGTTCTCTTATTTTGGTTATTAATATCTTGCAAGAGCATCGGGAGAGCATTGTGAGGTTATCTATTTACTTAGCTTCGGGAGAGTTAAGTATACGAAAGAAATAAGAGCGAGTTCTCTAGTTTATAGTTGAACTATCTTGTGCCTAAGGATAGGGCAAGGTTAAGTGGCTAAAGAAGAATTCATACACATCGGTGTTCATCCTTCGATTCACGCCGGGAGGTATAATCAAGACGTGATCATCGACAGACTTGGACCTAGGGATAGGCCAAGGCAGATCTGAGATTCTTGCCAAACTTGAAGTACGAAGTTGGTGTGTTCGCTGCCGCGACAGCTAACGGACAGCCGCCGCGACAAGTGCTGTCGGCGACGGGCGCGACGACAGAATTGGATTTCCTAAGCATTGCAATACCTGCACTACTGAGCAATTCAATACCAGCCCATTCTCTCTATCTTGATATCTCATCCTTTTATTTACGTTTTCTTCAATATTTTCGTGACAACTTTCTAAAATATTTCTTTTACTTCGTGCAGTAAATTTAGGTGAAGCTATTAGCCCAATCCCTGTGGAGACGATATCTGATACTTCGTATCACTTTACTACTTGCGTCGTGTATACTTGCACTACAATTGCGATAGACTCTTTTACACGCAACAGCAGCCTTAAAATCAGTTAAGTCCTCCATCTTTCCAGTATTTGCAATTTGGTCCCTAACTTTTGTATTTTGTGCAATTGAGTCCCTTTTTGTAATTCGATCGCTGTGCTTTGCAATTATGTGTTTCTCAAGAGTATGCTTAGGGTTATTGTGCATCTAGTTAAGTCTAAAAAGAAAAAAAGGGTCGTTAATCAAGGTTGACTTTTTGGTTGACTTTGGTTTTCCCCGTGTAATCTTCGTAGTTCGGGTCAACCGTCTAGGCTAGGCTAAGGGGGTTACACTGAGGAACAACATTGAAGCTTTGACCAATTGAAACAAGTATTGACTTACGCACCAGTCCTAACCCAACCCGAGTTTGGAAAAGACTGCACAGTTTATAGTGATGCAACGCATCTCGTGTTAGGATGCGTATTGGTGCAGGAAAGCAAAGTCATTACTTATGCTTCGAGGCAACTCAAGCCACATGACATGAACTATCCCACCCATAACTTAGAATTGGTTGCATTTGTGTTCGCATTGAAATCTTTAGACACTACCTCTACGGAGAAAAGTGTTACCTCTTACCGATCATAAAAGCCTCAAGTATCTTTTGACTAAAAATAAGTTAAATATTCGGCAACGGAGGTGGATGGAACTCCTTAAAGATTACGATCTTGTCATCGATTACAACCCGGGCAAGGCCACACACACACGCAAACACGCGCACGCGCGCACACGCACACACAAACACACATGCGCGTGTGCTATCATGATCTGCTGTTGGGGCGGCTAGTGTTGCTTCTGGGACGGCAAATGTTGGTGATGTTGTGGCAGGCTTGCTTGTCTGGTCCGGTGGCTCTTCTGGCGGTTCTACCATCATGGGCTCATCTAACTGCTCCCCACTTCTTGTTGATATAGCCTTGCAATGTTCATAGGTGGGCTTGGCTGCTTGCGAGCTGCAAGATGATGCACCCATAGTCCGACTGTTGTAAATTTCAGTGAACTGCCCAAATTGGGTCTCCAGGTTCTTTATGGCAGCCTCCTAGTTGTTCATCTTCATCTCAGTCCTGTCCATAAAAGACTCAATTTTTACATAAATTTATCTGTATGAGCAATAAATTCACCAATTTGTTTCATAAAAGTTTGTAGAGTAGCTTCTAGTGAATTGTTGTGTTGTGGCTGCTGAGTCTGCTGCCGTGACTGGTTCTGCTGGTAGCCTCTCTAGATCTATTGGGGGTTGGCAGCTGACTTTGGGTTGCTCCAGGAGAAGTTTGGATGGTTCCTCCAGCCAGGATTATGGGTGTTCTGGGCGGGCCTACTATTCCTCTCGTATCCTCCCATATAGTTTGCAGATGCAGTGTAGGCAGAGGAATCGTTGTCGCCCCCACATTCGCCACATAATGGCTCAACAGCTTTTACTTCATGGACCTTCCTAGGGGATTGTACCATCTTCATTACCAGCTCCGTCAGAGTGTCGAGGCGGGCATTTACGGAACCTGAGGCTTCTACCTCATTTGCTATTACTGGCTGCCTTGTGCCGCCTCGGCGGGCTGTCGGGTATTTGTTGTCATTTTTAGCAGCTATGTTCAGCAGCCGCAATGCTTCCACTGGAGGTCTATCTAGGATGATCCCGTTGACCGAGGCATCTATTATAATTCGCGTTGGGTAGTTAACACCATTATAGAATATAGATACCTAAGTCCAAGCCGGTAGATCATGAAACAGGCAGTTATTCAGCATTTGTTGATACCGCCCCAATGCCTCATACAACGGCTCATCATCCCCTTATCTAAAGGCTTTGATCTCATTCCTCATCCTATCAGTGACATTGGACGGGCTGAAACGGTCTAGAAAGTCTTTGCAGAGCTCCGTCAATGTATTAAAAGATCTGGCTGGCTGGTTATTCAACCATTGTTTCGCCCTATCCCTCAGTGAATAGGGAAAAAGCCTCATCCGTAGTACGTCCTGGTGAACCCCATGTATCTTGAATGCTTGACAAATGTCCAAGAATCTTCGTAGATGTTGTCGGACATCTTTTGTGACAGTCCCTCCGAAGTGCCCTAGTGTATTTAGCATGTTGAACATGACAAGCTTTAGCTCAAAATGGTCTGCCCCTATCTCTGGTTCTATCACTATTGGCTCGAACCTTTGGAAGTCATGTTCCAAGTAATATCTAGTTGTCCGCACCTGTTGCGGCCTGGGCAGATCAAAGGGGTCCTACCTCTGTTGTTCTTGTGGTCCTCTGGGCGGCAAATCATGCAGCCCGCCCCTACCTTTCATGGCATCATTTGGGGGGTCCTCGTTTACCATGGTTTCTTCTTTAGCTTTGCCCTTATCTACTCCGATCTTTAAAATTTCCCTGAGCTCCCTTTTAATCCTTCTTGTTTCGCGCTCGAGATCATCATAAATGATAAAGTTTCCCTTAGGGTTGGCTCTGGTCATGCACTTGCAAAGGAAACTATATTTTTTTAAGTAAAAAAAAAAATAAAATAAAAAGTAAATTAAAGGTGCAGAAATTGAAAAACGAAATTCACTATTACCAATCCCCGACAACGGCGCCTAAAACTTGTAGGGTGTAGGTGTTCCCTTTTTGTGAGAGCGCAAGTGCACACTCCTACCAAGTTATAGTATAAAAGATGTCGAATCCCATAAGGATTGGACAGCTTATCTCATTTCGTAGTTCCTGCACAAGGCAAAGTAAAACACAAGTGAATAGTTGGTTTTGATAGAAAGTAAACAAAAACACAAGTACTAAAAAGGGTAATCAGGTTGATAGAGCAAGTAGGGTTATGCTGCCACTTCGTGTGAAAACTACGTTGTAAAAGGTATGAGTTATTTTATGCTGCCACGATATGTTGCCTCGGAGGGTATAGCGGGCGGCAAACTACG
The DNA here is from genome assembly GCA_958450335.1 of Hibiscus tridactylites. Classification (NCBI taxonomy): domain Eukaryota; kingdom Viridiplantae; phylum Streptophyta; class Magnoliopsida; order Malvales; family Malvaceae; genus Hibiscus; species Hibiscus tridactylites. The sequence goes on along the minus strand of OY288265.1, from coordinate 48,276,196 downwards.
ACCCTGTCACGCGGCCGCAACAGGTCTCTGCCACTACAGGGGTGTGCTGTCTCGGCAGGTGGAATGGAAAAAGTCCTGGCTGCAAGTCTGGCAGATACTCCAAGTTCGGTAGGATAGTCGACAGTGATCCCTCCTATTTCTAGGTTAGGATGCTCGAGAGCTAACGTGACGTAGGCAATACCTAGCAATCTCAATGTCAACCTAACACATGCTAGTCAACTCGGTTGGTAATCCCTTTTAGCCGTTGAAACTCGTGGACTAGTGTGGAACCAAGTTAGTCACGCCTCAGCACGTTGTGAGCGTACTTAACCTTTTCGTGAGCCTTGAACTTTCATGCCCGACAAATGGATTCTCTCAAACGACTGGTGTAGAATGATTGAAAGAATGAAGAACAATAGATTAAGTAAAGTCGGAATATTTTATTGAAAATAACTCAAAACCTAAAACAACCGTTTCGCACTAGTTACAACATAACCCTAACCCAAATAGAATTTAGAACATGGCGACAGTGAAGAACACAAGAAAAGTCTATAAAAAACCTAGGATGATTTAAACTACGAGTACAATGGGTATTTATATACTCAAGACTAGCTTAAGTCTTCCTTAAAGTAGAAGTCCTCAAAAGTAGCTTTCCATCTTTAATATGGCTTTAAATGCCGACTTCTTTGTGTGTAGTATGGACTCTATCTCGTTTGCCTTAGTCCGCAAGTAAGCTTTAGAATTTCGCTTCGGCAGCCCTGGCCGCTGCTACAGACGTCGGAAAATCACATGAACGCCGGCGATAGATTCTAGAATTTTAGCTCTACAAATTGCGCTTCGGTTCTTCCAACTTCCATAGTCAGCTGCCGTGGGCAGCAAGGTCGGCGACAACTCTGCTTGGAAGGTATTTGGCAGCAACTTGTCTTCAGCTGGAACTGCTTCAGTACAACTCCTAGGTAAGCTTCCCCAGCCTTGTGCCCTCAGCTCCTCGGTTTCCTCTTTCAACTGTTAGTACCTACATACAAGAATACACTAAAACAATATCTCTTGTCCACCAAATAAATAATACTCATAAAAGCAAGGCAGAAACTAGAAATACTGTAAAATGTTATGCATGCCCCTACTTATGTCTAAAATGTGCTTAAAACAGTAATAATAAGAGTTGGAATGTGTATGAAATATAGGACTTTTGGACACTTTACAAATATGCTTTTGGATCATTGGAGTTTGAAGATACCTTAGGCTCATCGAGAGCCAAAACACTATCAACCTTTGGATTTGAGAGAAGGTTTGCACAAGATTTAGCATCATCTTTCTTTTCTTCTTTCTTGTTGCCATAGAGCTTCTCAAGTTTCTCCCATATATATTTGGCACTTTTGTATGTGGAGACTTTCTTGGAAACGTCTTCATTGAGGCCATAAAGAAGAATGTGCATCGCCTTGTTGTTTAGCTTTGCCTTCATGTCCTTGGCACTCCTTTGCTTCTTCCTTTTCTTAGGAGCTTCCACATACCCATCATCGATAATATCCCAAATCTTAAAATCAAGAGATTTGATGAAAGACTTCATGATCTTTACTCCCGTATGTTAGTCCTTCGATGGATTTCCTTCAACCATTATGGATTGCCAAGTGGTGGAGAAGTTGGATTTTTGGGTGTTTGAGTTGGTGGAAAAATTGACAATTAAACACAAGGATTTAGTGTGGTTCGACTTTCTAATTCAAAGCCTACATCCACTACCTTGGAACGTCACCAAGGATTTCCCAAATTCACTAAGAAATTCGTCCCCTTTTCTCGGCTAAGGAGGAAACCGTTACAACGATTAAGCTATCTACCCTTAGCTTAATCAAACACTCTCTTACAACTGAAATTCAAAGCAAACAAGAAATCCCACTAATAGGTATGTGTTTGCAACTCTAAGCACTTACCCAAAACCTATACACTTGAGCATACATAAACATTTTAGCTCACAAGTGTTTTGTCTATGCAAGAGAATGACAATTAAGCTCTAAAGACAATTTGACATCATATGGTTTTTGACAATTGAAGCATTTTCTTCCCTTGATGCTTGGAGGTCCCTTTTATACTCCTAATTGAGTTTTTAGCCGTTGATGACCGTTGGGGTTGAACTGGAGCCGTTGGAGACTTTATTTCCCACCATAAATACAGTTTTGCAGGTGCCCGTATCGAAATGGTACCTACCTGTTTCGAAACACGACTAAATTAGAAAGAGTCGTTATGCGCATTAAAGAGGCCATATCAAAACACCTTGGGTAGTATCGGAACACCCGTATCGACAAGCCTAGTGTCGTATCGAAATATCTTGCAATTCAAATAGCCGTTGGGGGTTTGGACCATTGGGGTGTTTGCCACTTAGGCATATCGAAACACCAAAGGGTGTTTCGAAACAACACCTATCCATTTCGAAACATGTAAGCCATGTATTGAAATGGGTTCTGGTAGTTTAAAAATGTATCGATACAGTTTACACCTGTATCAAAACGAGTACATTAAAAGCACTGGTTTGGCTACTTAAAAACATTTCAAACATTTCCAAAGCCTTTTGAAAACACCTCAAACTTATTTTCATGTTGTTTTTGACTTAGAGAATATTTTAAATTCTTTTCAATTTAGTCCAAAATATTTTTTAATTATTATATCAAAACATATATTTCTACAGTTTTCTTTTATTGGAATCTTTCTTAACTTCCACTATGTTTGCTTTAGCAAAGTTAAGAATGGATGACTTGTTTAGCCTTTTAGCCACACCTCGGTTTTCTTCTTCAATCCGAAGTCTGACAATCAGAACTTCCTCTGTCATTTCCTTTCTCTTGTGCTTAAGATAGTTCTTGAAGCCATTCCATGCTGAGGGAAGCTTTTTAATAATGGCTGCCACCTGAAAGGATTCACTTATAACCATCACTTCTGCGAGAATACCATTAATGATCGTTGGAATTCTCGCAGCTGATTTACAATAGCTTTAGAATCAACCATTACAAAATTTTAAGAATTTGGCAACTAAGAATTTCTTAGCACTCGCATCTTCGGTTTTGTATTTATGGTCCAACGACTCCCAGAATTTCTTAGCCGTTTTCTTGATGTTGAATACTTCATAAATTTCATCAAATAAGACGTTCAAGATATAGTTACGACATAGGAAAACAGAGTTGTTCCATGCTTCGGCAATGTTGAAGGCAATGATAGCATCTTCTTCGCCCTCTTTAAAAATAGTAAGATCTTCCTATAAATATTTTGCCATATTCAGCATGGTCAAATAGAAGAACATCTTCTGCTGCCATGTTTTAAAATTCTCTCGATTGAATTTTGCAGGCTTTTCATTGTGATTCATAGCCACGTGTAACGTTTGACTTGTAGCCTGAGTACTGAAAATTGCCTAAGCCTTTGAATTGGATGAGTTATCTGACGTATGAGACATTTTTTTGTATTTAGAACGATGAACAAAAATCAGCAAAAAAACTGAAACAAAGCTATGGTGGTACTTTGTATGTCTTAAATTAAAACTACAACAAATAATCTCTCTTAAGATTGTTAGAATAAATATAGTAATAATATAATGATAATAAAAATAATAAAATACAATGTAGTAAAAGTAAAAAAATAGAGGGACCAGTAATATAACAGAATTGGAATCAGAATAAGAATTTTGTTGAGGCATGTATGAACAATTTCCTTAAGACAGATTCGTCCTTTCCTCGGTGCTTTGAGTAACGTTGGACGTCGGTCTCTCGGGATACAACAACAAACAATCACTGTAGTAAGCACACCAACAGTGAGCAGTCGAACACAATCTTGTCTTTCTCTATCACCAAAAAAGGAAAAAAGAATTTTTTTAAGGAATTTTTTTTAAATCAGAAACTTCTAAGTTTGGAAGGAATCTTGTTTTCAAAAGTTAATGTGGAAATGAGTAACAACAATCCTCTTATATAGTTGATGAAAAGATTAAACCGTTTAATGAAAAGATTAAACCTTTTGATGGAAAGATTTGTTGAAAAGTTAATAGCTATGATTGAATGGATGCAACATTAAACCAATAATTAATAAGTCTATTCACCAAGTGACATGATGTAACCCCCTCGTCCCGATCTACACGACAGACCAGTCCGAACAGGTTACACGGGGAAAACCGAAGCGAAACTCGTGAAGGTCCCACTCCAATTAGCAACCCTTAGAAAAATTTTCATTTAATTATCTTGTCTAAATATTACATTTAGTACTATGTGCGAAAACGTCAGCGGAAAAGAGTAACGAAACGATACAAACAAAACGTAAGGTAAATTAAATTTACCAAGTGACATGCTAGTCCAATTTCATGCTTACGAAGCCAAACCATGCGTAAGAGATGCATACGAACTTAATGAGGAAGATTACAAAAAATCGGGACTAAAACACAACATCCAAGAACCTTTGAAGATGCCCAAAAAGAAAATTTACAGGCCTGCATTTCGAAACAGGCTTGCCCGTTTCGATACACGGGCTCCAGTTTAAAAGCCAGACCAGGCCGTATTGATACGGTCCACTTCGTTCCGGTACGGGGGTCTACAGTGTCGAAACGTTTCAGAACGGGTTCTGAAACAGGCACATACAGTGGCAAACCGCATCAAAACGCGTATCGAAACGGGAGCTCACAGTGTTAAATCGTATCGAAACGGCACCACCCTTGTTCCGATACGAGTATCCCGGAGCTGCAACCGTTCCGAAACAACCACGAGCGTTTCGAAACGCCTACACATAGAGTGTCGAACACCCTTAAAACAAGCCAAGAATGCCGATCAAGCCTCCAAATTTTCTGGAATCGAGCCCGAAGCTTCTCCAACAGTTTCCCTTGTTTCTAACCAACCAAAAACAACATATTACTCAACAAATCATCCACAAAATCACTGCCACAAATCAGATTACAATCTTAAGACCATTTCACTACATTCCCAAACCAAGAACTAACCAAAATCTTCAGTTTCGGACTTACACACAACCCAGAAAGAACCCATTGATTCCAACACCCAAATCATCATTAACACAATCAAAACAACCCTCAAGCATAACCATATCATCAGCCCAACTTTCCTTCACAAAACTACCCCAAAAACTCAAGTTTTCTACCCTTTAACACACCCACAAATACCCATTTCGGGATTTCCATAAAACTTCACCATTTTAAGATATAATACACCTAAGGGCAAGACTTTAACATATATTAACTTTACAAATCAAAACCCAAATGAAAAACCATTAAAGCTTCCACCTTTTTCTTGAAATTTGAATACTTGAAGAACTTAAAAATGATGTTTATGAAAAACTAATACATAGAAACGTTTAGAACGATGAGGAGAAGTCAAAAACATATTTACCTCGACGATGAGGAAATGGATGGAACAATAACTTGGGGTTTGGGGAGGTTTTGTGTCAGGACTTTGTCTTGAGGAAGAAGAAGATGGTGATTTTCAAAAGACACTTTTACATGTTTTAATTTCCCTTATTTAGAAAATTACTATTTTCCCCTTAATGAAAACACAAGCCCTTTTCAATTAAAACCAATCCCACTATAATTTAGAACGAGCCCAACGACTCTAACCCGGTTTAACTCTCCTAACACCCGACCCCTAAACCTGGGTGTTACAACTCTCCCGCACTTAAGGAATTTCGTCCCCGAAATTACCTGACTGGAAGAGATACGAGAACTGTCTCTTCATATCCCCCTTTCTCTCCCAAGTGGCCTCTTCCACGCCTTGGCGTTGCCACTTCACTTTGACCAACTCAATCTGTCTACCACTCAACACTTTGCTATCTGATGCCAAGATCTCAACTGGTTCTTCTACGTACGTCAAGTTTGGGTTCAACTCAATCTCTTCCACAGCCATAACATGTGAAGGATCTGGTCTATACTTTCGAAGCATCGAAACATAAAACACATTGTGAATCTTCTCTAACTCGGATGGCAAACGTAATTGATAAGCAACCAGACCGATTCGCTTAAAAATTTCATACGACCCAATGTATCTCGGACTCAATTTCCCTTTTCTGTCAAACTTCATAACTTTCTTCCACGGAGAGACTTTCAAGAACACTCTATCTCTCACGGCATACTCAACTTCTTTCCTCTTCAAATCGACATAGGACTTCTTCCTATCCGAAGCTGCCTTCAAACGATCATAGATTAACTTCACCTTATCGGTAGTCCCCTTAAGCAAATCTGGCATTGGTAACAACTTCTGACCTGCTTTGGCCTAACGAATCGGAGTTCTACATTTTCTACCATAGTGCCTCATACGGAGCCATCTGAATGCTCAACTGATAATTGTTATTGTATGCAAACTCGACCAACGGCAAGTGTTTCTCCCAAGTACCCTAAAAGTCAATAATGCAACAACGCAACATGTCCTCTAAAATTTGTATAACCCTCTCTCACTGACCATTTGACTGAGGATGATACGACGTACTGAAATTCAATCAGGTACCCAAAGCAGTATGCAAACACTCCCAAAATCTAGCTGTAAATCTCGGATCTCTGTCAGACACGATCGACTTCGGCACACCATGCAGTCTCGCGATCTCATTGATGTACAAATCGGCCAACTTATCTAAGGAGTGAGTCGTATGAACTACTAAAAAGTGAGCACACTTCGTGAAGCGGTCAACTATAACCAAAACTGAGTTCTTCTTCGAAGGAGTCAAAGGAAAACCCGAAACGAAATCCATAGTGATATTTTCCCACTTCCATTCCGGAATCCTCAACGGTTGCAATAAACCTGATGGAACCTGATGTTCTGCCTTAACTCTCTGGCATATCATACACTTACTCACAAAATCAGCTACGTCTCTCTTCAAACCAATCCAGTAGTATTCATTCTTCAGATCACGATACATCTTTTTACTACCAGGATGCATAGCGAACGGGCTATTGTGTGCTTCGGTCAAGATAGTACATCTCAAATCACTGTCACCCGGCACAACTATTCTATCTCTGAAACACAAGACCCCATCAACACTGAAACTGTTGTCTGATGGTTTACTCTCGGCTATATCTTGCACGTGAGGTGCCAAAGATCTATCTAACAACTTTTTTCTCTAATCAAATCGCCTAAAGTAGGTCTAACCTGAAGCTCGGCCACTAGACCACCATCACTGGACAAGCTCAAACTAGCAAACATGGCTCTCAACTCAACAACTACCTTCCTACTCAAAGCATCTGCCACTACATTGACTTTACCCGGATGGTACTCAACCGTGAGATCGTAGTCCTTAAGCAACTCTAGCCACCTATGTTATCTAAGGTTCAACTCTCTTTGTGTCATTATATACTTCAGACTCTTGTGATCCATATACATTGTGCATTTCTCACCATACAAATAATGTCTCCAGATCTTCAAGGCAAACACAATTGTGGCTAGCTCTATGTCGTGTGTCGGATAATTACGCTCGTGATTCTTTAACTGTCTCGAGGCATAAGCTAAAACTCTTCCGTCTGGCATGTGCACACAACCTAAACCTACATAAGAAGCATCACTGTAGACCACATACTCTTTCCCCGACTCTGGCTGAATCAAAATCGGTGCATCTGTCAAAGCTTCTTTTAGTTTCTCAAAGGCTTGTTGTCTCGCATCTGACCACTCAAACTGAACATTCTTTTGAAGCAATTTTGTCAAAGGAGCGGCTATCTTCGAGAATCCATCCACAAACCTCCTATAGTAACCTACTAAGCCTAGGAAACTACGAATCTCTGTCACAGACTTTGGTTGCTTCCACTCAACAATGGCTTCTATCTTCTTCGGATCAACTCTAATCCCCTCGGCTGACACTACATGTCCTAGAAAGACTACTTCTCGAATCTAGAACTCACTCTTACTCAATTTAGCGTACAACTGGTTGTCTAGCAAAGTCTGCAAAACTAATCTCAAATGCATGTCATGATCTTCCTTGATACGCGAATACACCAAAATATCATCTATGAAAACAACCACAAAATGATCTAAGTACTGATGGTAGATTATGTTCATCATGTCCATGAAAGCAGCCGGTGCGTTTGTCAACCCAAACGACATAACTAAGAACTCGTAGTGACCATACCTAGTCCTAAAAGTTGTCTTCGGTACATCAACCTCTTTTACCTTCAACTAGTAATAACCGGATCTCAAATCAATCTTCAAAAAGACGGATGCCCCTCTCAACTGATCAAACAAATTGTCAATATGCGGCAAGGGATACTTGTTTTTTGCTGTCAACTGATTCAATTGTCTAAAATCGATGCACATTCTCATACTACCATCTTTCTTCTTCACAAATAATACCGGAGCGCCCCAAGGCGAAGAACTCGGACGGATAAAACCTCTATCTGACAACTCTTGTAAATGAGTCTTCAACTCTTTCAATTCTTTCGGTGACATACGGTACGGAGCAATCGAAACGGGAGCAGAATTTGAATATGTCTCTATAGCAATCTCTACTTCTCTGTCAGGCGGAAAACCAGGCAATTCTTCCGGAAACACACTCAGAAAATCACACACTGTTCTGATATCCTGTGGTGTAACTTCATTCATGTTCGAATTCATCACGTAGTCTAAGTACTCCTCACAACCCAACTCAACTACTCTTTGAGCCTCTAAGGCTGAAACAACATTCGATAAGAATTTTACATTCTCACCTACTACCACAATCTCATAGTCATCCGCAAGCTTCAAGTAGACTTTGTTTGTTTCGAAATCTATCCTAGCTCAATGTTCTGTAAGTCAATCCATACCCAAAATCACAACGAAGCCATAGAACGGTAACTCCATCATGTCCACTGGAAATATATGCCCCTTAACCATTAATGGACACCTTATGTACATCTTCCTAACCACTACTGTATCCCCGAAAGAACTAGTAACACTAACACCTACCTCTAGTACCTCACAAGGTAAATTCAACATCTTTGCATGCTCACTCAAAATATATGAATGCGTAGACCCGGAGTCAATCAAGGAAAGCAAACTCAGAGACTGTATCGAGAAATTACCTGCAATCATATCTGTTTTGTTATGTCCCTATCGCTAATCATAAACTCTAGCCTAACCTCCGCCCTCCGGCTGAACCGCAACTACGTGTGCTATGTTCCGGTTGCCATCGTTCCTTGGCTGAAAGTTACCTCGACTGCGCCCACGACCTCTCAGGTAATCAATAGCTCTAGTAGGAGCCTGAACCTGAACTGGTGCAAACCCAGCCTGATGTGGACAATCACGCCTAAGGTGATCTCTAGCCCCACAATTCCAACACGCATGAAAATTTCCCCAGCAGTCTCTGGTATGATGCCTCCGGCACCTAGCACACTCAGGCAAACGCCCACCAGCTCTCTGGCCATGATGGCCTCTTCCGTGGTTACCACCCCCATGTCTGTGATCAAAATGATGCCTATTGTCCATGTGCCTCTTGGCATCACCTCTATAAAAGTCAGCAGACCTCTACCTTGAACTAGAACCACCTGAAAGTTTGGTCAGACCCAAACTGTGCTCTATGTCCTTGGCCCTAGCGACCAAGATATCAAAGTCTGTGTAGTCCGTAGCCAAAGTATACCTCTTCACTTCCTCACTCAACCCGTAACAGAAACGGTCGCATCGTTCCCTGTCAGTAGGAACTAGCTCGGAAGCGTACTGACTCAATCTAACAAATCGTACCTCATACTCGGTCACTGTCATGTTACCCTGAAGCAAAATCATGAACTCTCTCTTCTTCTCATCAAGATAGCGGGGACCAAGATACTTCTTGCGAAAAGCAGACTCAAAGAACTCCCAAGTAATCTCGACATTTGGCATGCATGTAGTAATGGTGACCCGCCAAGTGTAGACATCCCCCTGAAGCAAAGAAACAACACACTCCAGTCTGTGTGCTCCAGTACAACCCATTTGAGACAAGATACAAACAGTCTTATCAAACCAAGCCTCCGATCTCTCAGGTGCCAACCCTCAGAATTCTTCTCCACCCAAACTGTGAAGCCTCTCAAGTGGAAAACTTGTGCCCTCACCCTGAGGTTGTGCCACTTCCTGTCCCCCAGCTACAACTTCTTGAAAAGCCCCAACTATAGCCTAAACCAACGGAGCTAGATCTATACCAGCTGGACCTTGGCCAACCTGAGGTCCTACGCCCTTCAACTCTCGCCTCACCTCCCTCTTGACGAGGAGGAGAAGGATGAGGTAGTAGAGCTTCCACCTCTACAACCGGCTCAACTTCCGGAGCTGCTGCCTGTGGTTCCGGATGAACCACCCTAGGCCTGCTTCTAGGTCTCATCTTACGGCTAACAAGATATCAACTACAAGGGTCCAAGGGTCCAAGGTGCTCAAGTATTCTTTTACAAAATCCTTTCCAATAAAGTAATAGTAGCAATGGGAACTCGACACTACGCCTCAACACAACAACCATACTAACACATGCTTTCAAACATCATGCAAGCAAACGAACAACAAGCATACATAGAAAAAGCATTCACCGAGATGGCAAAATAACACTTCAAACTTACCTTACTTACCTTCTCGAGGTCGCGGAAACCTCAGGCTCTGATACAAACAAATGTACCCCCCTCGTCCCGGTCTAGACGACAGATGTAACGCCCCGGTTTTGGGCTTGGAAGTCTTGGACGTTGACCGGTTGGTCAAAGTGCTGTTCGAATCGTAAGAGGTTAAATTAGGAAAGCCTAGTTCGGGTTGCATTAAAAATATGGAAAAATGTTCTAAAATCATCTTTTATTATAATTAAGTGAACTGTGAAATCAATTTTGGAAAATGAGTTTCGGAAGTGTGACATTTTGGCTAGTGACCAAAATGTAATTTTTGAAAGTTTGGTGGCTATTTTATAAAGGGTTGAAACTTTGAATCTTTAAGGAGCTATTTACCCAAAGGGAGTTTCTCCAGATTTTTCTAAGATATTTTAACACATAATTCTGATTTTTAAAAGAATCAAAAGGAGGGAAAAATCTATTTTGGCCATTTTCTCTTTTAACTACCAATTTTCTCTCTATCTTTTCTCTCAACCCAAACACTCAATTCCAGAGATCTAAGTCTGATTTTCATCACCTAAAAACCTTCTTTCAACTCTCATTTGATTGCAAATCATTGTGTCTTCAAATCCTCTTCAATTTCTTCAAGTTTCATCAAGCTTTTCTATTCCAAAAAGAGGAGAAACTCAAGTTTGGAGGTAAGAACGTCCTTCTCCTCTGAACTTCAAGTTCTTTAATGAAATTCCTAAAGTTTTCAATCCTAAATTGATATTTGATTAAAGGTTTTAAGGTTGATTTATGGATCTTGGCTAATTATGCAAGATTTTGATGATTTCACTTGATTTTCGTTTGATCTGTTAAATCTGTGTTTTGAGGAGTGTTTTTGATGTTAAATGATCATTAAATTGATGTGGAAATGAGTCTTGATTGATGCAATCCCGGATAGGTTGGGTTTCCTAATTTTAGCTTGTGTTTTAAGGTAGCTTTTGTGGTGATCTTGTGGATCTGGTGTTGCTGGAGGTATAAGGATGGTTGTAGGTTGTTTTTAGATGTTAAATGATGTTAATGGATGTGTGGATTTGCTGGTTTATGGCTGGGCTTTGTTTAGAAGTGTTTTGGATGCATTTTCGGTTGTGTTTGGTGGCCGAAAATGGAGGTTGGATGAGAGCAGCGAGTTTAGATGCTTTCATTGAAGCAATTAATGCATGATGATGCATTAATCCTCTGCTTTGATGTGTTGAAACAGGGGAGGCATCTTTGGATCCAAGTTTGGTTGATCCGGAAGCTTGATTTGGTGCTTTGGCTTGAAGCGAAGTGGAAATCGGTGAGTGGATTTGTGAAAATGGTTTTCGGCTTTGAAACCAAGGTTTTGGGAGCTTAGTTTAAGTCTAAACAACTTTGCTAAGCTCAAGTGTAAGTTTTCGGATTACTCTCTTTAAGTGGTGGCCATGTTTTGATGAAATGTGAAATGATGATTTTGCATGATTTGCTACTGTTTTGGAAAGCATGTTTTAGCATGTTAATTGCTGATGTTTTAGCATGAATTATGCTGATGATTTAAGCCATGTGTTGAAGGTGACTCTAGGTAGGAGTACCTTGTTTTTATGCATTGGTAAATGATGATTTAATGCTTTGAAATGCATGATGAAATGGCTTGATTTAAATGCTTTAAAACAGTGGATTATATGATGTATAAAGTGCGTATTGGCAAGTGATGGTTTGTAAAAGTGAAGGTCACTAAGGTGGTTAAAAGTCCTTGAGTGAACCTTGTTATCTAAGATCATCAAGGTGGTTAAAAGTCCTTGGATGAATCTTGTTGCGGACTCTAAGGTGGTTAAAAGTCCTTAGGTGCTCCTTTCCATGGTGGTTAAAAGTCCATGGGGCCAAGGTGTTTAAAAGTCCTTGGGGCCAAGGTGTTTAAAAGTCCTTGGGGTAATTCAAGCTACGGACACAAAGGTGGTTAAAAGTCCTTGTGTGGTCCATTCATGGTGTTTAAAAGTCCATGGCCAAGGTGTTTAAAAGTCCTTGGGGTCCAAGGTGTTTAAAAGTCCTTGGGGAAAGTTGTTGAATTTGATTTCATAAATGAAATGTATCACTTGAGCCAATATGACATGTATAGTACATGAGAAGCATGAGATGCATGATTTAATGTTTATGTTGAAGCATGAGATGCTTGTTTAAATGAAATGTGGAAGCATGTTATTGCTTGGTTTTAAGTATGCTTTGAGTATGTGTAAGGTTGTCTACAAGTATGATTTACAAATGGTTTTAATTGCATTATTGAATGGTTTTTAAAGAGCACTCCTCACTAAGCTTTGGCTTACGCTCTCTCGTTTTCTTGATTCAATAATGCAGAGCATTAGAGTGCATTGAGGGCAGCAAGAGGAGGCAAGCAAACAAGTACAAGTAAAGCTCAATGTACGAAGGTTTTATAAGTGTTTTAGCTTTTGTATGTTTTGGCAATGGGGGACCAATGTGTATGTTTTGGGAGGTGTTTGAGACTCCCTATGGATGTTAATTGATTGTTTGAATTGCTGGTTTTTGGATTGAATTTCTATTGCTTGCTTATGAAGGTTTAATGTTTGAATGATAGCTTAAATAGGAAGCATGCTATATGAATTGGGGCTTTTCACATGTGATGTTTAAGTGTTGAATTGTTGATGCAATTGAGGTCCTTGCATGTTGTATGATTAAGTGATATGGGTTGGTGATGTTAATTTAGTGCTTAATGCATGTTTGATGCTGTTTTCGAGTTGTTTCCAGGCAGGGGTATCGATACTCGGGCTTGGGTATCGATACTCCTGAGCCAAATATGCATGTTTCTGCCCAGGGGTATCGATACCTCTGAACAGGTATCGATACCATATGAGAGGAGTATCGATACCAGGGGGAAGGTATCGATACCCTTGCTAGAGATTGGTTTCTGCCTTCCCTGAGTATCGATACGACACGTGGCGTATCGATACCCGACCGTTAAAATCAGTTAAAAGTATCTTTGGATGTTTCGTTTTGTTTACGTTTTGGTCCTGAATCTTGTTTGATCAATTGCATGAGCTGTGGATGTCCTTTTGAGCTGAAATTTCACAGAGAAGCATGAAACCTGATTAATTTCAAGATGGTATCTTTAATTTGGGTTAAGTCCCTTAATTTATCAGAATTTACAATTTGGTCCCTAAAGTTGTAATTTGTCCAATTGGGTCCCTGTTTGATCTCTAATGTTTGTGATCTTTTGATATGTTGTTTGTATGATCACAATTAAGGTTAATGAGCATCTAGACAAGATTAAAAAGAAAAAAAAGGGTCGTTAATCAAGGTTGACTTTCGGGTTGACTTTGGTTTTCCCCGTGTAATCTTCGTAGTTCGGGTCAACCGTCTAGACCGGGCTACGGGGGTTACAACAGACCGGTCCGAACAGGTTACACGGGGAAAACTGAAGCGAAACCCCGTTAAAGTCCCACTCCAATTAGCAACCCTATGCGCGAAAACGTCAGCAGAAAAAGGGTAACGAAACGATACAAACAGAATGTAAGGTAACTTAAATTTAACAAGTGACATGCTAGTCCAATTTCATGCTTACGAAGCCAAACCATACGTAAGAGATGCATACGAACTTAACGAGGAAGCTTACAAACAATCGGGACTAAAACACAACATCCGAGAACCTTTGAAGATGCCCAAAAAGCAAATTTACAGGCCTGCGTTTCAAAACAGGCTTGCCCGTTTCGATACGCGGGCTCTAGTTTAAAAGCCAGCGCATGCCGTACCGATACGGTCCACTTCGATCCGGTACGAGGGTTTATAGTGTCGAAACGTTTCGGAACTGGTTCCAAAACAGGCACACACAATGGAAAACCATATCTAAACGCGTATCAAAACAGGAGCTCAAAGTGTTAAATCGTATCGAAACGGCACCACCCCCGTTCTGATACGAGTATCCCTTGAGCTACAACCGTTCCGAAACAACCACGAGTGTTTCGAAACGTCTACACACAGGGTGACCCTGAAAACAGTTTTCTACATCTTCAAACATCCCCAAACTTGCCCCAAATAACAAGAATCAAAAGCAAAACTCATACATACAATCTAGAGGCACCATATCCTACCACGAGCATGGTCAAACATACAAGCATGCATAACAAGTCCATTTAATTCAAAGGAAACATACATCCACAAAAGCATCTCATAAACAAGGTTTACATGCCTTCAACACAAAGGCATTAACGTTCAACATCATGAAAGCCAAACATAGGAGCCTAACAAACGCTCCTACAACACATAGCGTCCCCATTGCTAGCTATTACATTATCCAATAAAAACCATACTTTAGCAACCACACGCGCGCTTGGGTTCCCCTTCCTTGCTTCTTGCTAACTTCCACACTAATGATCTGCATTATCGAAAATGAGAGCGTAAGCATGAAAGCTTAGTGAGGGAGCTCTTAAAAAACATCGACAATGCAGGGTCCAGAGCATGATATCCTTAAGACATTCACAAGGCATACATTTACACTAATATAGCAACACAACCAACCGCTACAAGAATGCATGAACATGGCATCTTACCTCATGTTATGCTAAACAAGGATGTAACAAACATCTTACCCAACAACCACACATGAACAAGTATATTGGCAACTATATAGCTTACTCGGATATGCGGATAACTTCCGTTGGGATTTTTGCCCCAACGTACTCAAACAACCATATTACCTTCCGGTGGGATTTCACACATCACCGTTTTCTTTTACGTATGGGATTTCACTCATCATCAGACATATACAATTTCCGGTGGAATGTTACATCATCGTACTCCTCCTTGGTGACTACACATCACCAAGGCCACACGCGAATTTGACTCTTATCGTGTGCACACTCATCCTAATGATCGATCATTTATATCCGGTAATCAAGACTAGTGCCAACATACTAAATGAGTCTCACCATGATTTCACAATCATGCAACAAAACATTTAAATCACCATCATGCAACATAAATACATCACAACATGCATAATAGGACACTTATCACACAAGGCCACATTAAGTACATTTAACAAGAATATACAAGATTGAACAAGGGATTAAGCTACTAACTTAATCCCCACATTAGATTGGCCTACCAAGCACAATCTAAAACTCCAACAACATACTTTGAACCAATTTAAACCATTGAAAAAATCCACTCACTGTACACCCTTAAAACAAGCCAAGAATGCCGATCAAGCCTCCAAATTTCTCGGAAACGGGCCCGAAGCTTCTCCAACGGTTTCCCTTGTTTCTAACCAACCAAAAACATCATATTACTCAACAAATCATCCACAAAACCATTACCACAAATCAGATTACAATCTCAAGACCATTTCACTACATTCCCAAACCAAGAACTAACCAAAATCTTCATTTTCGAACTTACACACAACCCAGCAAGAACCCATTAATTCCAACACCCAAATCATTATTAAACACAATCAAAACAACCCTCAAGCATAACCATATCATCAGCCCAACTTTCCTTCACAAAACTACTCAAAAACTCAAGTTTTCTACCCTTTAACACACCCACAAATACCCATTTCGGGATTTCCATAAAACCTCACCATTTTAAGATATAATACACCTAAGGGCAAGACTTTAACATATATTAACTTTACAAATCAAAACCCAAATGAAAAACCATTAAAACTTCCACCTTTTTCTTGAAATTTGAATACTTGAAGAACTTCAAAAATGGTGTTTATGAAAAACTAAAACCATAGAAACGTTTAGAACGATGAGGAGAAGTCCAAAACATATTTACCTTGATGAAAACACTTGAAATCGATGAGGAAATGGATGGAATAGTAACTTGGGGTTTGGGGATGTTTTTTACCGTGACTTTGTCTTTAGGAAGAAGAAGATGGTGATTTTCAAAAGACACTTTTACATGTTTTAATTTCCCTTATTTAGAAAATTACTATTTTCCCCTTAATGAAAACACAAGCTCTTTTCAATTAAAACCAAGTCCACTTTAATTTAAAACAAGCCCAACCACTCTAACTCGGTTTAACTCTCCTAACATCCGACCCCTAAACCCGAGTGTTACTCATGACTTATTATTAACATATCTATTCACCAAATGGTATGAATTGTTATCAATATTATTCGACCAATATATATTATTTTCCAACATAAAAACAAGTCTCCAAAAACTTCAACAACAAGACAATCATGCCAAAGCATTCAAGAAAAATCTAAAGTATTTTAGTGATTTCTTTTCAAAATTCTTGTAAACACTTGTGAGATCTTTATTGTATTTTTCATTTCTCAAGTGTTTGGATTTTAGTGAGCTTCATTTCTGCAAATAATATTCTTTAGAGGTTTTCATAGTTTGCTCATTTGTATTCAATTTTAGGAAAGAGTTCACTAGATTTTGGGGTATAATTTTAGGAGAGACAAATTAGTGAACTTTTGAAAATTCTTAGTGTTGTAGCTAAGGTAGTGGACGTAGACTTCATTGAGAGAGTTGAACCACTATAAATATCTTTGTAATTTTTCTATCTTTTGCAATTTGCTTCCACCATTTATTTTAAATTAACAATTCACCCCCTCTTAGCCAACATCAATAGATTGATACACTTAATAGGGGTTAAGGGTGCATTTCGAACGAGTCGACTCAAACACTATTCGACTTGAATCGACTTGATAATTTCAATAAAATTTTACTCGACTCCTTCTTGTTAAGAAAACTCGTTGCTCGACTCGACTCGTTAAGCTTGCCAGAATTTATACCTTATTTTTTAAAATATATATATAATCTAGTAATACTATATAAAACTCAATATAAACATAAATTGATACAAATTTAACAAAAAAATGATTAAAATAGTGTGTGAGTTGATTCCAAAATCTAAACTCCAAAGTAAAAATCCATAAGTACACAAAACTAACATATTATATATAAAAAATAACGAGCTATTCAACTGAATTACACCATCACAAAAAATCACCATTGGGGAATTAATAGTAAAAAAAATACCCAAACTACATTTTCTTTTCTAGACAATTGCCTAAAGTATTTAGGCCCAAGTAAATCTATGGCGTTTTTACCGTTATTATTTTAGGTGTCTTGCCATTAACGATTATTTAAAAAAATTTGTTAGCCAATCAAAACATGACAAGCGGCATGATTTATTTTCTTTTCTTTTTTAAAAAATCAGAATTTTTAAAAATATCTTATAATTCTAAAAAAATTCCCAATATAATCCCCAAATCACTAAGTCTCAAATCTCGATTCTAATCATTGCCACCATCAATCGCTAATGGCGTGCCCACAACTTTCGTCACCAGACCTCCACGGTCATTTCCCTTCATCCCCCGTCGCCAATAGTCGACGATTGATGTGTCTAACGTCAAAACAAAGTCGAATGACGAGATGAAGAAAAAAAGAAGCGATGGGCAACTAAACAACGGCCGACCGAACGACAAACGACGTGTGTGTCTTGCGGAGAGAGGAGGCTTCTTTCTGTTACCTACAACGTGATGAACGACGACAGTGACCAGATTTGGGGATTTAAAAATTTTGTGTTATTTTGTGAATTTTGAGAATTATAGAGATTTTTTAAAATCATGTTAAAAGAAATTAAAATCAAAGGCACGTGAATTGTTTTGATTGGTTAAAGAAATTTTTTAAACAAGTATTAACAATCATACACCTAAAATAATAACAGTGAAAATATTAGTTACTTATTTGAGGAAAAAAACAATTTAAGTACCTATACGAATATAGTTTGGGCACGATTTTACTATTAAGCCTTTGTAATTATGGGTTGGCTTCCTTGTATTTGTAACAACCTTTTTTCTAGAAAAATAATTTTAGGTGTGCCACTTTTTGAAAAAGGTCTTTTTTAAAGGGGGGTTTCTTTTTAAAAATCTGTGGTTTGGAAAATGGTAAAAATTTGGAGTCGCCACCGGCCACTAAGGTAGGTCGGACATCACAAAACTAGAGAATCACTTTTAAAAAAAGGGTTTAGGAGTTGTTTACGTGTGGGGAAAGGTTAGCACCCCCATCGCGCCCGAAAATTGGTACTAAATTACTTGTTGCCTTTAATCGATAGAAATTACTTAAAATCTAAAGTGAATTTGTTGAGTTAATCACACAATTGCAAATGACTAAGAGGGGGTGAATTGGCAATTAAAAATTTGGTGGGAGGAATAAGTGAAAAATAAAAGATGACACAAGTAGTTAGAGTGGTTCAAGTTCTCCAAATGAACTCTACATCCACTACCTTAGTTCCCATTAAGGATTTTCAACCAATTCACTACTTAAATTCTTCCCCTTTTTTTGGATGAGGAGGTAACCTTACAAATTGATTAAGCTTTCTACCCAAAGCTTAATCCACTCAATTTACAAAGAGAAGGATTTGGTAAACTCAAATAATTCCTCACAAAGGATAAATGTTTACCCAAATACAATTTCAAACACCCCAAACTCACAATACAAGATAACAATAAAATCACTAGAGTTGGTACAAGAAATTGACTTTGAAGAGCACTAGGGTTTGGATTTTTTCTTTGATGTTGCTTGTAGGTTCAATAGTTGTTGCTTGGTCAATTGAAGCGTGTTTTTATACCATTGCATTGATTTCTAGCTGTTTGGGTAGTTGTGATCATCAATAGAGCCGTTGGGAGCAATTTTCCCGCATTAAATGCAGCTCTGCAGCATACCGTATCGATACTCGGGAAGGGCGTATCGATACCTACATTAAAGAGGAAAGAGTCGTTGTGCTTGAAAACAGAGCGTATCGATACGCATAGAAGGCGTACCGGTACGGTTTTAAGGGGCGTATCGATACGGTAGGCCGTATCAATACTGTCTTTGCTCAATGGAATCCCAAGTCATGTTTACATAAAAAGCGTATCGATACGCATACCAAGCGTATCGGTACGGTATAACGGTCTTTTAAAAATTGGGAAACCAACCAACTGACAAGTAACGGTCGAATAATTAAATGCTCAGATTTTTCAAAGATATGCTTATCGTATCGATACGGTTGCAAGGCGTATCGGTACGGTTTCATGAAAAGAGTTGCCTAGATGAATATCGTATCGATACGGTTGCAAGGCGTATCGGTACGGTAACTCCATTAAAATTCCAATGGAAAAAGAGGGTATCGGTACGCATAAGGGTATCAATACGCCTGAGCGTTTCTGTATACTTTGGTTTGAAAAACAAAATTCCAGTAGCCAAATAGGGTATCGATACGCATAAGGGTATCGATACGCCTGGGCGTTTTTGCATACTTAGGCTTGAAAAACATATGAAAAGACTTAGAGAATTTTTATATGTTTAAGAGCAGGTCTTTAGATATTATTTTGTTTAAAAATACTTGTCAATTGTGAGACTTTAAAGAGTACTTAAAAATTTATTGTTTTGCAAATTGGTCCTTAAGTTTATGTGTTATATCAAAATCAATTTCGGTTTCACAATCTCCCCCTTTTTGATATAACAAAACCATAAATAAATTTTTAAGTTTTTGAAAATTTGAAAAGCTTTCTCCCCCTTACTTTAAGATAGATTTTCAAAAATAAAACATTGACTCTATGATCCTTCTCCCCCTTTTTGTTAGATCAAATATAATACAAGGATAATAGCAACATAAAGGCAACAATAATTTATTAAACTTAAAGCAATCATAAGAGTTCAAATGCATAAACTTCAAATTAAACATAATAGTTCAAATGCATAAACTTCAAAGCAATCATCATAATCCAAACTTTAAAATCCTAAAAACATAGATAATAGGCATAAACTTCAAATCCTAAAAAACAAGAGTGCAATAACATATATATAAGACTAAATGCCCTAAGATGAGATGCATGAACTACTCGTCCCCTTTTCATCATCATCGTCCTCGTCATCTTCTTCTTCATCTTCTTGAGAGGGTTGATTCCTTCGATTTTGGTTGAGCCAAGCACCATGGAAGGCGGTAAGAGAGATGTCCATGGAGTTTTGGCGAGAAGCCATGGTGTCTATCTTCTTTTCCATGGCTTGGACGCGATATTCTAAGGATGTGAATCGATTATCCATCGCGGTGAACTTCTCATTTAGGAAAGTCATGAGAGTATTCATGGAGGATAAATTAAACGGAGCACGGTGAGAGCTCGAAGAAGCACGAGAGGCATCGACCGAAGCATCTTGTGGAGGATCTTGAGCATTGCGAACCCAATTATTATCAACATAAGTGAAACCGGAACGAGCTAGAGAACGCTCATCTATGGGTAAGCCAAGGGTTTCAGGAAAGTCATGTGAACAATCAATGCTAAGGGAATTAAGGAGATAACTCAAAGCCGTTGAGTAGTAAAAGGATGAGACTTGTTTGGTGTGACGGTGTTGAACTAAAAAGACAAGGTCGGCAAACATAATTTGAAAAAGATTGGGACGATGACCTTCTCTAAAACACCTAAGCCAAAAATCATCTGTTTGACGAATAGTTGAATATTTCCCACCCGATGGACGTAGGAACCAAGAGACAAGAAGATGAAGGATACGATCATGAGCATTTAAAACTTTTGTTGAGCCTAAAGGACTCGTACCCAAGGATTGTTCATCATCAATACCAACATTTTCAAAACCAAAGACATTACATAAAGATTTTTAATCAATTTGAAAGGTTTTACCCATAACAGACGATTCTATAGCAATGACATTCTCCCTAGCTTCATCATGAATGCATACGACATTAGAAAAGAATACGATGACTATATTCCTATATAGGATAGGAGGAATGCTAAAAAAAGGTAAAAACTTCCATTGTTTAATCAAAGATAGGTATTGGAATTTAAAACGAGCAGAACTTAAGAATGGGATTGACACGTTCTTCCCCAAGGTTCATACCTTGAAAGAGTTTATATCGTTCTATATCAATGGCATCGGGAAAACTTAATTAGATGATATAAGGAAGGCTAGGTGTAGGATTACCCTCAACATCCTCATGAGGATTAGAAGTAGAGCGATGACGCTTAGTTCCCTTTTTCGGTGCCATAACCCTGAAAACACATAAAAAGGATTCGAATATGTATGCAATTAACATCCTATTCAATCCAATAAATTTTAATAATTCAAGGTAATTGTAAAAAGAATTTTAATTTTAAAAAGACATTTACAATTCCAAAACAAAATAAAAAAATAAAAAAAACAGTTTTAAAAAACCGAATAGAAAATATATTCGAATGAAAAAATTTGATTTTTGAAAAAAAAATTATGAAAAAGTTGAAACCCATAACAATCAAACATGTTTTGTACAAAAATTTAGTTGAAACAATAATAAAAATCAAACGAAATTCAAAGAAAATAGAAAAGAGGAGTTTTATACCTTGAATCTTAGATTGGATGAAAGAGGTGATGTGAATGCACAAGATTTGATGACAAAGCTTAGCCTTGATGTGTAGAGTAAAAACCCTCAAAGAATTTTTAAGATTGATGGTAAAATTTGAAGGATTGAGGCGGTTTTTATAGGGTTTCACGGCTAGGGTTTGTGGAGAGAAAAGGGGTTTTGTGTTATAAAGCTTTTTAACAATTGCAGCCCTAAATAGCCTCTCCGTCGAGGCCGTATCGGTACGCGATACACGCGTATCGATACCCTTTAACCCTAATTTTATATTCGTCGTTACTACCGTATCGATACGCAGGGCCGTATCGATACGCTTGGCTTTGACTATTTCCCATGACTTGTACCGTATCGATACGCGGGGTCGTATCGATACTTGTTCATCTTCAAAAATTCCCAGTTATCAACCTGTATCGATACGCTTTGCAACAATATCGATACACCTTTACCAGATTATGCATTTTTGACAGATTTAAGTGCAAAAATCCAATTTGAAACGTCCCTAAATGCATGTACATGTCCTATGAACAAGTTTTCATGGCTAAACTTAGTGCATACTCTCCCTAGCAACATGTATAGAAGCAAAAAGAACAAAATTAACACAAGCATGAATCACAAACAATTTCAAGCAAGTTTTTGACATTTTAGGACCTAAAAGGGGTCAAGTAAGGCTAGTTAAACCTAACTCTCTCCTAAGGGTCCAAAAGCGCTCTTTATCTAAAGGTTTTGTAAATATATCCGCTAATTGGTTCAAGGTGTCAACAAACTCTATAACAACATCATTTTTCAAAACATGATCTCTAATGAAATGATGTATAATTTCTATGTGTTTAGTTCTAGAGTGTTGGATGGGATTCTTAGTGAGACAAATGGCACTAGTGTTGTCACACCTAAGGGGTATGGTTTCTATTTTAACACCATAATCTAAGAGTTGTTGCTTCATCCAAAGGACTTGAGCACAACAACTCCCTAAGGATATGTACTCCGCTTCAGTGGTAGATAAGGCTACGCTATTTTGTTTCTTAGAGAACCAAGATACGAGCATACTACCTAAAAATTGGCATGTCCCGGAAGTACTTTTCCTATCTATCTTACATCCCCCATAGTCCGCATCCGAATAAGCATGAAGGCTAAAGGAAGAATCTTTAGGATACCAAAGGCCTAAGGTAGGTGTGTCTCTAAGGTATCTAAAAATTCTCTTAATGGCAACTAAGTGTGATTTTCTAGGACTAGCTTGAAACCTAGCACACAAGCAAACACTAAACATAATATCCGGTCTACTTGTGGTAAGGTAAAGCAAAGAACCTATCATGGATCTATAAAGCTTAGAATCAACACACTTACCTCCTTCATCTTTGTCAAGCTTTATGGAAGAACTCATAGGTGTGGCTTGAGGTTTTGCATTCTCCAAGCCGAACTTTTTGAGCATATCATTCACGTACTTAGCTTGATTTATGAAGGTGCCATCTTTCCTTTGATTGATTTGGAGTCCCAAAAAGAATGAGAGCTCCCCCATCATGCTAATTTCGAACTCACCTTGCATTAGCTTAGAAAATTCTTTACAATAACACTCATTAGTAGAACCAAAAATGATATCATC
This sequence comes from Hibiscus tridactylites, assembly GCA_958450335.1. Classification (NCBI taxonomy): domain Eukaryota; kingdom Viridiplantae; phylum Streptophyta; class Magnoliopsida; order Malvales; family Malvaceae; genus Hibiscus; species Hibiscus tridactylites. The sequence continues at coordinate 48,252,775 of OY288265.1, read as the reverse complement.
AACATAGATTTGTACTACTAAGATGTCATTGTTATATCTTTTTATGAAGAGTGTAGTATCCACCTTTCCTTTTTCAAAACCCTTTTCAATTAAGAAATTTGAAAGTCTCTCATACCAAGCTCTAGGAGCTTGTTTTAAACCATAAAGAGCTTTTGTTAGTTTAAACACATGGTTTGGAAATTTTGAATCCTCAAAACCCGGTGGTTGCTCAACATACACTTCTTCATTTATAAAACCATTTAAAAAGGCACTTTTCACATCCATTTGAAAAAGCTTGAAATTATTATAACATGCAAATGCTAAGAGCATCCCAATGGCTTCCATCCTAGCTACGGGTGCATATGTCTCATCAAAATCAATTCCCTCTTCTTGGGTATAGCCTTGAGCAACAAGCCTAGCCTTGTTTCTCACTATATTACCACTTTCATCTAATTTATTCCTAAATACCCATTTAGTTCCTATAGTAGATTGATTATTAGGCCTTTCAACTAATGTCCAAACTTTACTTCTCTCAAATTGATTTAATTCCTCTTGCATGGTCAAAATCCAAAAATCATCTTTTAAAGCTTCTTTAATATTTTTAGGCTCAATGCATGAATGAAATGCAACATGGTTCATTAATTTGAGAGAGGATCTAGTAGTTACCCCCTTGGATGGATCACCCAAGATTTCACCACCTTTGACATAGTTGAATTCCCTTGGGTAAGACACCTCCTTTTCCTCAAGAGCCAAGTCCTTCAAGGCTTCAAGAGGTGGATCTTGTGTATCCTCATCTTTAGTTGGAACCTCATCCACGTTTGATGTTTGTCCTCCATCAATGTCATCAAGGATTCCTACATCATCATCATCACAAGATTCATTCCTCGGGAGGAGGTTATCATCGAAAACAACATGTATAGACTCTTCAACTACTAGAGTTCTTTTATTAAATACACGATAGGCTTTAGAGTTTAAAGAGTACCCTAATAAAATAGCTTCATCACTTTTAGCATCAAATTTACCTAAGTTTTCTTTAACATTATTCAAAACAAAACACTTGCAACCAAAAGGATGAAAATAGCTAATGTTAGGCTTCTTAGATTTTAAAATCTCATAAGGTGTTTTCTTCAAAATCGGCCTAATCATTACTCGATTTATAATATAGCAAGCGGTATTTGTGGCTTCCGCCCAAAAATATTTAGGTAAATTATTTTCGCAAAGCATGGTTCTAGCCATTTCTTCTAAAGTTCGATTTCTCCTCTCAAATACCCCATTTTGTTGAGGAGTGCGAGGTGCGGAAAATTGTGGCTAATCCCATTTTCATTTAAAAACTCATCGAAACCTAGATTTTGAAATTCGGTTCCATGATCACTTCTAATGTGAGAAATTTTAAGTTCAAGATCATTTTGAGTTATTTTAGAAAATGTGATGAATTTTTCTAAAGCCTCATCTTTTGTACTTAAGAATAGAACCCAAGTAAACCTAGAATAGTCATCTACAAGCACAAAAGCATATGATTTTCCACCCAAGCTCATTGTTCTAATAGGCCCAAAAAGATCCATATGAATTAATTGTAAACATCTACTAGTAGAGACATCATTACTGGATTTAAATGAAGTTCTATGTTGTTTACCCTTTGTGTGATAATCTTGAAAATCGAAAAGAAGTTTTTCAAGTTCAAGATTTTTCGTTTTAAGATCATTTGAAAGATTTACTAAAAAAAACATTCTTTTCCAATTCGGAGTTAGTTTTTGAAAATGTCTCATTTTGATTTTTCAAATCGGAAATGGTTTTCTTGTTTTTCAAAATGGATTCTTTATAATTTCCTACTAACTCATCGTAAACCTCTTGCAATTCATCATAAGCATCTTGAAGCTCATCAAAAGTAAAATCAAAATTAGATAAGTTATAATTTACCTTTGGTTCATCATCAATGGCCATGAGACATAGATTGGTCACTTCCACCTCTTCCTCGGATGACTCATCGTCACTCCAAGTTGCTATTTGAGCTTTGAGTTTGTTCTTCTTCCCAAAGCTCTTCCTCTTCAATTGAGGACATTTGGAACGGATGTGACCTGGCTTTTTGCATTCATAGCAAGTGATTTGGTCCTTCTCCTCTTCCTTACTCTTGTTCTTGAAGTCTCCCTTTCTAATAAACTTTCTTCCACGATTGGACTTCCTGAAGCGAGTGAACCGTTTGGCCAACATGGTCATCTTCTCATCTTCATCTTCACTTGAATCGCTTTCTTGACATGAAGCTTTAAGAGCGATTCCAACCTTCTTCTTCTCAACATCCTTCTTTTCAACCATTTTCTTCTCTTCTTCTCTTCCCTTCCCCATGATCTCATGGGTGAGTAGAGATCCAACAAGAGCATCAAGCTTGAGTGTCTTCAAATCTCGAGCTTCAATAATAGCCGTTCTCTTTCCATCCCATGACTCCGGAAGAGAATACAACAATTTCCTCACTAGTTTGTCTTCGGGGATGATCTCGTCGAACCCCTTCAATCCGTTGACAATGACCGAGAATCGATCAAACATCTTGGAGACACTTTCATCGGGATCCATCTTGAAATTTTCATAGCTTAGATTGAGTAGCCCAATCTTTGTCTCCTTGACATCACTAGTTCCCTCATATGTTGTCTCGAGGGTATCCCAAACCTCCTTGGCATTTTCGATTGAAGACACCTTAGAGTAGATATCCGGATCAAGTGCACAAAATATCACATGGAGAGCTTTGTCATTCACTTACATCCTTCTTCTTTCATCATCCGTCATTTCGGCTTTTACTTTTGGGACAAGTCTTGCTTCTCCATCTCTCTTCATAGGAATGTATGAACCTTCTTCAACCACATCTCACACCATGTAGTCGGTAGACTTGATGAAGAGCCTCACCATATTCTTCCAATATGGGTAGTTATCCCCATTGAAGAATGGTGGCTTGGTGGTAGATTGGGACTCATAGAGGTTGGAGTTGGAGGTGGATGCCATTGCTTGACTAGTTGTTGATCAAACTCTCCTAGAATCGACTCAAGAGGGTTGTAATCCTTCCAACGAGTGTAGCTCTGATACCAATTGTTGAGTTAATCACACAATTGCAAATGGCCAAGAGGGGGTGAATTGGCGATTAAAAATTTGGTGAGAGGAATGAGTGAAAAATAAAAGATGACACAAGTAGTTAGAGTGGTTCAAGTTCTCCAAATGAACTCTACATCCACTACCTTAGTTCCCACTAAGGATTTTCAACCAATTCACTACTTGAATTCTTTCCCTTTTCTTGGATGAGGAGGTAACCTTACAAATTGATTAAGCTTTCTACCCAAAGCTTAATCCACTCAATTTACAAAGAGAAGGATTTGGTAAACTCAAATAATTCCTCACAAAGGATAAATGTTTACCCAAATACAATTTCAATCACCCCAAACTCACAATACAAGATAACAATAAAATCACTAGAGTTGGGTACAAGAATTTGACTTTTAAGAGCACTAGGGTTTGGATTTTTGCTTTGATGTTGCTTGTAGGTTCAATAGTTGTTGCTTGGTCAATTGAAGCTTGTTTTTATACCCTTGCATTAATTTCTAGCCGTTTGGGTAGTTGGGATCATCAATAGAGTCGTTGGGAGCAATTTTCCCGCATTAAATGCAGCTCTGCAGCATACCGTATCGGTACTCGGGAAGGGCGTATCGATACATGCATCAAAGAGGAAAGAGTCGGTGTGCCTGAAAACAGAGCGTATCGATACGCATAGAAGGAGTACTGGTACGGTTTTAAGGGGCGTATCGATACGGTAGGTCGTATCGATACTATCTTTGCTAACTGGAATCCCAAGTCATGTTTACATAAAAAGCGTATCGATACGCATACCAAGCGTATCGGTATGTTATAACGGTCTTTTAAAAATTGGGAAACCAACCAACTGACAAGTAACGGTCGAATAATTAAATGCTCAGATTTTTCAAAGATATGATTATCGTATCGATACGGTTGCAAGGCGTATCGGTACGGTAACTCCATTAAAATTCAAGTGGAAAAAGAGGGTATCGATATGCATAAGGGTATCGATACGCCTGAGCGTTTCTGTATACTTTGGTTTGAAAAACAAAATTCCAGTAGCCAAAGAGGGTATCGATACGCATAAGGGTATCGATACGCCTAGGCGTTTTTGCATACTTAGGCTTGAAAAACATAGGAAAAGACTTAGAGAATTTTTATATGTTTAAGAGCAGGTCTTTAGATATTATTTTGTTTAAAAATACTTGTCAATTGTGAGACTTTAAAGAGTACTTAAAAATTTATTGTTTTGCAAATTGGTCCTTAAGTTTATGTGTTATATTAAAATCAATTTCGGTTTCACAGAATTTAATTAGATGTTCTTAAGTGAAAATTTAACTTAAATACTATGAGCTTTATCAAATCTTCGCTTTGGAAATAATTGAGCATTTAATGAAAAGGAATGACGGTACACCGGGCCATAAACTAAACCGACATCATATATGTTTGACTGCCGTGTTAGTTTAGGGCTCGGATCCCGTACGTCACCTTTATGCTTGATGCAAGCATTTAGGAATGATAATATGATATTTCCATTTTTAATTATTGCTTACCTAGAGATGGTAAGAATTAACCCAAATATTTGGTCCACGTCCATTAAGCATAGACTGTTTTGACACAAATATCGTGATTAATAGATACCTCCCTCTTGTATGTTTTAAATTAATTAATTAACATGAAAAATTATTAACGGTTTCGTGAATGACAAATATAAGATGCATGTCATAGAAAAGTTTGAAAGTAAACACGCAAAAGCCCACCTGTGGCACAATCCTAAAAGGCTCGAATTATTGGAGATCGATTAGTGATCTAGTTAGAATAGGTGATTCTAATATTACCGTAAATTATTAGGGTCTTCTACTTAATTAACTAGCCCAAGCCCACCTAAGCTAAACCGAAATAATTGTACGAACCGTGCCCCTATAAGGCGGGCACACGATTCGAAACAAATAAATCGATTAAACTAAACACCAAAAGGACTAAATTAACTAGCCCAAGCCCATCTAAGCTAAACAAGACCAAGAACCTAACTCTAGCCACCTAAAGCCCTAAGTACCAAAGCCCAAACTAAAAGAATACTAAAGCAAACCATATTAACAACAAAATTAATATATCATATATTTACTAACATGTTTTAAGACAAAACCCATGGCATGCATACATTTTATAAATATATTATCGTTTTGTTGCATTTCTCATAAAAACGGGTCCTTATACGAAACTATTTATCATCCTAAAAAAACATTCCATTAAAACATCAAGTTGCATTAAGGATTCCAAAAGTTGCATTATGCCATATTTTGTTTTAAACCTTAAATTATACATTTTAAGTCATACAAGTTTATATTAAAAATTGTAAAGCTCAAACCACATACAAAACCACAACATACAATCCATAATATCAAGCAAAAACAAATAATCGCGAATAATCATACATTCCACATATATCACATAAATGAGGGCAAAAACAGGACTGAATTGAAGAAATTAAAAAAACAGAGGCCAAAACTAAAAGATGCATGAAAAATAAAATACTGTGAAAAGGACCAAATTGCAACAGACGCAAAATACAGGGAGGGGACGGACAATTGGACCACTGGAGACTAGACTCTAGACGAAATTATAAACTAAGACCAAATCCTAAGGACCTAAGACGCTATTTAGAAAAGAAGAAACCCCCAATGCGCGAAAGGTGCGACACGGAGGGACCAAAAGCTAATTCACCCCTAACCTTAAACCTAAAAACACTATAAAATCCCACCTTTTAGCCAATTTAAACCCTTTTGCCTCTCTAAAACCTAGACCTCTAAAGAAACCCACTAACCTAAACAATCTAAACGCTGGCCGGCGCTAATCGTCGACCGATAAACTCAAAACGACTCAAAAAACACTCTTTTGTGCTTTGAAAACCCTAAACGACGACCACTACCCAAAAATAAACTCTCGCCTTTATTTGAAGAAAACGAAAACCAAAAGACCCACCTCTGAAAATTGCTCTTGCATGTATTTCCTTTCGCATTCAAAAAGTAGAAGAAGATCTATGATAAGGTCTTTTTTTCTAAAATCCAAAACACTTTTCATTGTTTCGTTTTTGAAATTGGTTTATTCAAAAAAAAAGGAATTTGAATTTTGGAAAATAATGAAAAAACTTTGGAGTCGCCACCGACCACTAAGGTAGGTCGGACACCACAAAACCAGAGATTCGCTTTAAAATGGGTTCGAGAGTTGGTTACGTGTGGGGAAGGTTTACCACCCCCATCACTCCCAGAAATCGGTACCAAATTACTCATTGCCTCTTAATCGATAGAAATTATTTAAAAACCAAAGTGAATTTAATGAAGCGTTCTTAAATGAAAATATGACTTAAATAGCGTAGGCTTTTTCAAATTGTGACTTTGGAATTAATTAAGCATTTAATTAAAAAGGATGACGGTACACCGGACCATAGACTAAACCGACATCATATAAGACTGATTGTCGTGTTAGTTTATGGTTCGGATCCCGTATGTCACCTTTATGCATGATGCAAGCAAATAAAGGATGATGTCGTGGTCTTTCCATTTTTACATTCCACTTACCTAGAGACCGTGAAAATTAACCCAAATATTTAGTCGACATCCATTAAACTAGGACTGTTTTAACACAAATATCAGAGTTAATTGATACCTCTCTTCGGGTATATTTTAAATTCAATTAACATGATCGATTATTATCGGTCTCGTGAATGACACGTGTAAGATGCATGTCATAAAAGAACTTTGAAAATAAACATACAAAAAACCCACAAGGCCCTAGCTTAAAGGTTCGAATTATGGAAGTTTCATTAGTGATCTAATTATTTATCATAAGATTCTAATATTAAATCCTAGATTATTTATATCCTAAAAAAGGGGACTCGAATAAATTATGGATTATCTCGTTTTACCTCATCTAAAGGTGATATTAATTTTATCTTAAAAAGTGAGAGTGGCTAAATCGGCTTAACGAACATAATATCCATCCTAATAAGACAAGGATAAATTTAAGTTAACTAGACCGATTAGAGCCCTAAACCTAACTAAAGCTCTAAGCCTAAACTGACCCAATTGTTCGAACCGTGCCCCTATGAGACGGGCACACGATCCGGAACAATTAAATTGATTAAACCAAACTAAAAACGCTAACCTAACTAGCCCAAACCCACTTAAGCTAAAAAAGGCTCAAAATAACCTAACTCTATCCATTTAAAACATTAGGCCCAAAAACCCCCAAATTAAAGACCATTAAGGCAAACTTGACAACAAGGCCCAAAATTAACACCATTTGAAGACAATTATCTTACTAAGCAAATTGGCGTTTTATCATATTTTACTAACAAACTCCTAAACATGTCCACGTGTCAAATTAAAAGACTCCTCTAATTAATCAAATTAGGTTAAACATTTTCAATGATCACATTCACCTATATTTTATGGAACCTTAGGCTACATAATGCAAATTAAGCAAATTTTACATTAAACTTACAAGCCCTAAAAACAACAATATGGTCACAAGCAACATACATATCCCATTCATACAACCATACACAACTTAAAACAAGCAAAGTTCATTAATATCACCAAACATATATTTAACATGCCATAAAAATAAAAAGCAAGGAAGAAACATGATTAAATTGAAAGAAAACTAAAAACAGTGACCAAATCGAAAAGCATAAAAAATATAACTGAAAAAAGGACCAAATTGAAACGGGAACAAAACACGGGGGAGGGGATGAACAAAATGAACAAAATGACCAAATTGAAATGGGAAATAAAATCCTACGGACCTAAGGTGGTATTTGAAGACGCGGAGACCTCTAACCTGTAACGGACTCGACACGGAGGGACTAGACGCGAAATAACCCTTAAACTAAAACTTAAAACTACTATAAAACCTAACCTAAAACCAAACCGAGACCCTTTTCACCCTCTAAAACCCTAGCCAACCTAAAGACATCTCCTCTCGACCCTCTAAACGTCGGCCAGTGCTATTCACCGTCCAGTGACCACGAGACAAACCAGGAAAAACCTTACCCTTATACCTCTAAACCAAAACAACCCCAAAGCCACAAAAATACCCTCTTTTCTGATGAAAAAAATTTTAAACGACAAGCCCCAAAAGCAAAAACCTTTTTTGTTACTCGAAAACGAAACAACGCAAAGATGAGAGCCCCCTCTCATCTCCCTTAGCCGAGTCATCTTTCAAAGCCACTGACGGGCTAGGCTTGTTCTCGACGAGAAAGGGAGGGCGATTTCAAAAGGAGGAAGACAAAGAGGTAAAAAAGGTTTTCGATTTCTTCTCTCTCTTTTTATTTTTTGCATGCAATATTGGGACTGTGATTACCTCAATGCTATTGATGGTATTGTATTCCTCTTGGTGTTTTCTTTGGGGAGTTCACAAATCCCTTTTACAATGGTTTTGATTTGGCTTTATAGCTAAATATTCAGGATTTTTACATTTTGTTTTTGGGATGGAAATTGTCTATTGGATCATACTCTCTTTTGGTCGGATTCATGTGTGGATCTGCTCTGATTCTCTGCCATTTCGGTTTCTTGCATTTCATTTTCTCTTGTTTTTCCTCTAATTTTGCTGATTCTAACCTTCTGCTTTTTGTGTGCAAGGTTCGTACGGCGGGGCGAGAGGCGGACGTGGCTTCTAATTCGTTCTCTGGTGTGGTCGTCATTGTACGGGAACGGTGATGTGGTAACAGGACACTGGCTCTCGGGAGAATTCGAAAGGGTGTAGGTGCATCGTACGCGCGCATGGGACGACTCGGAATGACGCGCATGGACACGTGGGAATAGGAGAGGTTGCATGTGGTTTCTTCATTGTATCCGAGCCATTAGATCGCATCTCGATCTAACGGTTTAGATTTGGGCAGTGCGATGACATCAAAAGGGCCTTAGGGTTTTTATTGATGAAACGATCTAGACCATTGATGCATGTTCGATCCGACGGCTATGATCCGTGCGGCACAGACCCGAGCAATGCTCTCCTAGGGTTTCTTTCGTGCCTTCATCTGGGTCGTTAGATCTAATCCAGATCTGACAGGGGGAAATCTCCTGCGCAAGTCAAAAGGGCTAAGTTAGGGTTCAACTTGTATTTCTCTTGGGCCTAGCGGGCCGTGTAACTTCAATGGACTGTTATTTTTATTTAAACTTGGGCTTTAATTATTTATTTGGGCTGTTATTTATTTAAACCATCTCTCTTTTTTTGTTTAGTATAATAATAATTATAATAATAATAATAATATAAAAATTGTGACGATGTTAATAATAATAATAATATGTAAACTTTGATATATATATATATATATATAAATAAAAGAAACCAATACCAATAACAATTATAATAATACGGTTAATAATAGTATTAATTATAGCATGTAGTAACACTTAGGGGTTAAATAATATACATATATATATCACTTTATAATAGTAGTGTATTAAACAAAGCCCACTATATATACCCTATGATAAAAAAAGCCCCATTATTTATAAAAATAAAACGAACCTACCCCTGGACAAAATTAGTGATTACAGTTGCTCCTCTTTGCTTATACTTGTGGAACAAGAATAAAGCAAAGACCATAAGCACTAATTTTGTCTAACTTCCTTGTTCGAGTGATTTTGTCTTCTGAAGCGGCAATGAGCAAACTGGTCGCCTCCCTAAAACAACTGAGAAAAAAAGGGTAAGTCTTCTAGTCTTTCTGCACGAAAAACCTTGAGCTCTTTTGCTCGTAAATCTTGGTGCAGCGAGTTCGAAATCCCTCGCCTGAAGTCCTTAAGCTTTGAGTATTTGTCTCCTTTGCTTTGAGAACTTAACATGGCGAATTAGAAATCTTCGCCTTAGGCTGTGAGTGTATGTCTCTTTTGCTCGGAAGTCCTGATTTTAGTGAGTCTGAAATTCTTCACCTTGAGTTATGAGTATCTGTCTCTTTTGCTCGGATGTCCTGATTATGGTGAGACTTAAATTCTTCACCTCGAGCTGTGAGTATCTATCTCTTTTTCTCGGAAGTCCTGATGTGGCAAATCTGAAATCCTTTGCCTGAAATTTGTTCTTCTTTATGCCATTCGCTTCTTTTTCGAGGGCGAATGGTTTCGTGTATCTGTAAAAAGGAAGTGTTATGCTATAATGGGTTAGCATGATCCTAAGGCAGGTATGCTTATCTTAACATGATGCATGAATGAGTATGCCAGATATGGGCCCAGTGCCACAGCTCTCTTTTGTCGATCTCTTCTGACTCTTTATCAGTTCCCCTCTTCACTTTAATGTTGATGATTGTCTCACACTCGGGTTTAACCATCAGATCTTCTAGGAAACCCCTCTTTGCAGATTCTAACCTCGGGTTTTCTTCTCCAAAGAGCCTTTTCAGGTTTTCACTTTGGTATTCATCTTTTATGAAGCGCCCTTTCGGGTTTTCACCTCATTTTTCCTTTTCTTTTTTCTTTTCTTTTCTTCCTTTTCTTTTTCTTCTTTTTCTTCATTTCTTTTTTTTTTCTTTTTTCTTCTTTTTTTCTCTTTTTTTCTTTTTGTATTGCTTTCCTTGTGATTGCATTTATCTTGATAATCCCTTTAGTAACAAATTCGATGCTTGATCTGAGCGACGCTCGTCTTCTCAAAGCACGTCTGTGACTAACCGACTGAAATTCTTCTCTTTTGGGCTCCGGTCACATATCCTTGTAACGATCCTTAGCATCGGGTCAAATTGAATTTTTGGTCACCTGCACTCAAAAGATTGAACCATAGAAATACCGAGAAATCTTTTTCTTTTAATAAGTCTATTTTAAACTGCTCGCATAATTCTTTGTGGGAAGAGATGAATGAAGACGCCAAATAGTACTTATTAATATACTTAGAAGTTCATGAAAGTTTCATGTAGCATGCAGAGAAAGAAAAATGATGCAATTTCCTAAGCATTTCCTATGTGAATGATGCGAAAACCCATCAACCAAAGCGGATCCTTTGCTAGCAGTGTTTCGCTCATCCTTGAATTCCGAGAGCTCCCATTCACTGATTGTGCAATTACTGGTACTTCCTCCAGGTTACTCTTCTTTAATTCTTAACTCCCACTTTGATTTTAAGACGCCCTTTTTCGGGTTTTCATCTTGAGATTCTCTCCCCTTTTCTCTCCTTTTTTTAATACCTCAAGCGCCCTTTTCGGGTTTTCACTTTGGGTATTTATCACTTGTGAAGCACCCTTTCGGGTTTTCACTCCACTTTTTTCTTCTTTTTTGTTTTTCCTTTTTCGATACCTAAAGCGCCCTTTTCGGGTTTTCACCTTGGGTATTTATCTCTTTTGAAGCACCCTTTCCGGTTTTCACTCCACTTTTCCCTGTACACATAGTACTTCTTAACCGAATCTGAATTCACTAGGTTGCCCAACTCCTTCCCGTCCATCTCCATCAAGACCAACGCCCCTCTAGAAAAGGCCTTTTTAACCACATAAGGTCCTTCCCAATTTGGCATCCACTTCCCATGAAAATCTCTTTGGGTGGACAAGACTCTTCGGAGTACTAAATCCCCTTCTTGAAACTCTCTCGGGCGAACTTTCTTGTCATAGGCTCGCATCATTCTCTTCTAAAACATCTTACCATGGCAAATAGCCCTAAGTCGTTTCTCTTCGATGAGGTTCAACTGATCAAATCAAGCCTGTACCCATCCCGCCTCTTCCAATTTTACTTCGTTCAAGATTCTGAGTGACGGGATCTCTACTTCCATAGGCAGTACTGCTTCCATGCCATAAACCAGAGAGTACGGTGTTGCTCCGGTCGAAGTACGTATGAACGTTCGGTACGTGAAGAGGGCAAATGGCAACTTCTCATGCCAATCCTTAAACGTATCTATGGTCTTGGCTATAATGTTCTTGATGTTCTTATTTGCAGCCTCTACTGCCCCATTCATTTTTGGGCGATACGCAGTGGAGTTATGATGCTTTATTTTGAATTGCTCGCATACTTCATCCATCATTTTGTTATTTAGATTGGAAGCATTGGCAATGATAATTCTTTCTGGCAGCCCGTAACGACAAATGATCTCCCTTTTTAGAAACCTACACATTGTTGCCCTTGTAATACTGGCGTAGGAGGCGGCTTCTACCCACTTAGTGTAGTAGTCGATGACAACACGAATAAAGCGGTGCCCATTGGATGCCTTAGGGTGGATCTGACCAATGATGTTGATTCCCCACATAGCAAAAGGCCAAGGTGAATTCATGGTGTGTAATGATAATGGTGGTGAATGTATCTTATCAGCATATATCTGACATTTGTGACACTTCTTAGCATAATCAATGCAATCTCCCTCCATGGTTGACCAAAAGTACTCGTATCTCATGACTTTCTGGGCCATTGAAAAACCGTTGGCGTGTGTCTCACACAGCCCATCGTGAACTTCTGCCAGAATGCCCTTGGCCTGCTGAGCATTAACACACCTTAACAGTACCTGATCTTTTCCCTTTTTGTACAGCATCTCCCCATCTAAGACGTATTCGGCCGCCATTCTTCTAATGGTCCTTTTATCATTCTCATTAGCTTCTTTGGGGTATGTTTGGTACCGGATGTACTGTAGGATGTCATGATACCATGGATTGTCATCTTCTCTTCTTCTATGCTATAACAATGAGCTGGTACTTCAAACATTCGCATCTTAATCGGTCTCATCGCTGCACTTGAGCTTACCTTGAAAGTGGCAGCCAAGGTTGCTAGGGCGTCTACCATCTGATTATCCTCTCTCGGGTGGTGAGTAAAACTGATCTTTTCAAAACTCTTGATTAGTTCTTGAACCAAGTCATAATATTTGATCAACTTTGGGTCCCTGGTCTCCCATTCATCCCTGAGCTGATATATTACTAAGGAAGAATCCCCAAAAACATGAAGTTTCTTTAACCTCCTTTCAATGGTTGCCCGCAACTCCATAACGCATGCCTCATATTCAACTATATTGTTGGTGCAGAAAAAGTCCAGTCTACTGGTAAAAAGGTAATGAACCTCCTCCGGAGAGACCAGCACTGCCCCACTTCTGTGGCCTAGAGTATTGGATGCCCCGTCAAAGTTTAACTTCCATGATTCTTCTTCGAAGGTATCCTTCTCCCCCATATTTACACACATTATGTCTTCATCCGGGAAGTTGAAGTCCAACGACTCATAATCATCTGAAGCTCGACTTGCTAAGAAGTCTGATATAGCGCTCCCCTTCGCTGCTTTCTGACTTACATACAAGATGTCAAATTCAGACAATAGCATTTGCCAACAGGCCAGTTTTCTGATGAGTGATGGCGTCTCCATCAGGAATTTTAAAGGATCCAACTTGGATATCAGCCACGTTGTATGGTACAACATGTACTGTCTAAGCCTCTTGGTTGCCTATACTAGGGCACAACATAACTTCTGGATCTGCGGGTATCGAGTCTCGCACTCAGTAAACTTCTTACTCAAGTAATAGACCGCTCTTTCTTTCTTTTTGGTGTCGTCATGTTGCCCTAGAACACATCCTATTGAATTCTCAAAGACTGTCATGTATAGGATTAATGGCCTATCAGGTACCAGGGGTACTAAGACTGGAGTATTAGTCAAATACCTCTTGATTCTATCTAGGGCCTCTTGACACTCTTCATCCCAAACCCCGAGGTTGTTCTTTCGAAGTAGCTTGAAAATAGGGTCGCATTTGTCGGTCAACTGGGAAATGAAACGGGATATGTAATTTGGCCTCTTTAGGAATCCACAAACTTCTTTCTGTGTCTGAGGCGATGTTATATTCTGGAAAGCATTCACTTTGTCGGGATGGATCTCAATTCCTCTTTGGCTAACCACAAAGCCTAGGAGTTTACCGGATGTGACGGAAAAGTGCACTTTTCTAGATTGAGCTTCAACTGATATTTCCTCAACCTTTAGAATAGTTTCCTCAAGTTTTGAATGTGCCCCTCCTCAGTTTGGGACTTTGCTATCATGTCGTCCACGTAAACCTCAATCTCCTTGTGCATCATGTCATGAAAGAGTGACACCATGGCTCTTTGATAAGTTGCCCCGGCATTTTTCAGACCAAAGGGCATCACTTTATAACAAAATGTTCCCCACATTGTCACAAACGTTGTCTTGGTCATGTCATCAGGATCCATCTTTATTTGGTTATACCCCGAAAATCATCCATGAAGGAAAACCATGAGTGTTCGGCAGTATTGTCGACTAGGGTGTCAATATGGGGTAGAGGGGAGTTATCTTTGAGGCTTGCCTTATTAAGGTCTCTATAATCCACACACATGCGAACCTTTCCGTCTTTTTTCGAGACAGGAACTATGTTGGCTACCCACTCCGAATATTCAACCACTTTTAGGAACCCGGCCTGATACTGCTTCCTTACTTCGTCCCGGACTTTCAACAAGGTGTATGTTCTCATCCTCCTCAATTTCTGTTGGACCGGATTACATTATGGCCTGATTGGCAGCTTATGCATCACAATACTCGTGTCTAGTCCTGGCATATCCTGGTAGGTCCATGCAAAAATGTCTTTGAACTCTAACAACAGGTTTACTAACTCACCCCTGGTCTCAGACGAAAGGGTTGTGCCAATCTTGACCTCTCTTTCGTCCTCATCATCTCCCAAATTAAGGATCTCAATCTCCTCTTGGTGGGGTACTATCTGTCTATCCCCACTTTCCAATAATCTAAAAAATTCTTCTGGGACTTCATATTCTTCCCCATCACCCTCTTCTTCACCAATCTCGGCTAGATACAGTGGTTGCTCAAAATCCACCTCGGGATTAGATTCAGAATCATTCACAAAGTTAATAACAGGAGTCCTGCAACATTTATGAAATGAACATGTATTGGGAAGACGAACATATATATTATTGTAAAGTGGATGGAATAATAAATAATAAACGAATAATGAATGAAATGAATATGATGCTTGCAATTTTGGAAAGCGTCTTTTTATTGAATTAAAAACGAGCAGATTAACATAGGATCCCTTTACAAAAGATCCCTATTGCTCGTGGGCAAAAGAAAATAGGGTGGTTTCTGAGCATTACTCTGATTCAGACCTAAAGACTACAGGTAGATCCAGACTAGTCCAATTGTTAAGCACTTCTCCTGGAAGACAAGGGCGGATTCCTGCCAAAATGCTGGAGTTTTCCTCATTCTTGGATATCACATTATCGTCCATCTCTTCTAGCGCTTCACTGAGCTTCTCCTCCTCACAAAGCTTGGCATTCCCCACATTAGCCTCATGTACCATCTATTCGGGGTTGATGACTCCACCCGACACAAAGATGTTTCTCATGTCTGTGTAAACAATGGGTTCCCATATCATGTCTTCACCCATGAGCCTAGTTCTTCTTCGTTCAGCTCTCTTCTTCCATTCCAACTTTCTTTCCTGAAGTGTGGGCTTATGGCCAAGCCCGAACCGATCTTGCTTGTTAATGACATTCCTGACACGCAGACATCCTTGTAAATTCATACGGAGTCCTCTTCCTTTCTTGGCTCCACGCCCCAAAGTCTGCCACAATTGCATCTTAGCACAGTTTGATAACTTCGGGCACAGGATTTTACTTCCTTCCGCCACAAATGTGGCACTCACAAATTCAAGAGCCCTGAAGGCACACTCGACTTGTAACACCCCAATTTTGGGCTTGGAAGTTTAGGGTCTGAACCGGACCGGTCTGATTTCCGGTTCGAATATAAAAGGTGGTTTTTAGGGAAAGCCTAGTTCGGGATGCATTAAAAATATGGGAAAATATCTAAAAATCCTCTTTTAATATATATATATAAGAGAGCGGTGAAATCAATTTTACAAAATAAGGTTTGGAAGTGCAACATTTCGAAATAGTGACTAAAATGCAATTTTTTGAAAAGTTCAGTGGTGACTGTTTTGTAAGGATTGAAACTTTGAATCTTTAAGGAGCTAATTTACCCAAGAAAGGATTTCTCCATATTTTTCTTAGATTTTAATGATTTAATTAATGTTTAATTAATTAAATGAAAAGTGGAAAAACCAATTTTGAGATTTCATAACTAACTTTTGTTAAAACTTTCTCATCTCATTTTCTCTCAAAATTCCCTCAGCCAAACACATTTCTACAACAACATTTCTACTGATTTTCACATCAAATGAGGAGGTTTCAATCATCAAATGAGGTTGAATTTCCTAAGTTTTTGCATAAGAAAATGGTGGTTTTTGGGGTGATCTTGGTGTTCTGTTATAGCTGGAGGTATAAGGACGAGTTTAGGTTCATTTAGGATGTTAATTGATGTTTAGGAATAGTTAGAAGTGATGGATCTTGGCTGGGTTATGTTGTGGAGGAGTTTGGAAGTGATTTCGGTTATGTTTAGTAGCCGAAATGTTAGATTTGGTGAGGGCAATGAGTTTAGGTGTGATGGCTGAAGATTTTAATGCATGATGATGCATTAATCCTCTGCTTTGATGTGTTTAAAACAGGGGAGACATCTTCGGATACTTGTGGTGTTGATCCGGAGGCTTGACCGGCGTTTCGGCAAGCTTGCGAAACGGAATTGGTGAGTGGAGTTGGATTTCTAGCTTTGTGTCTAGTGTTTGAAGGTTTTGGAGCTTAGTTTAAGTCTAATCAAGTTAACTAAGCTCAAGAGTAAGTTTCGGGAAAACTCTCTCTCTTGGATGAACCATGAGAAGGTTGGATGCAATGTATTTAATTTGCATGTTTAAATTCTGTTTTGAAAGCATGTTTTAGCATGATTAATGCTGGTTTTGAAAGCCATGTGTTGGGGGATGCTCAAGGTAAGATATCCTTGGTTTGACATGTTGAAAATGTGGTTTTGGTGCATAGCAATGCATGATGGTTTAATGGCTTTGATTAATGCTTAAAAACAGTGGATTGTTGATGATAAATGATGTATATTGGCAAGTGATGTGTGGTTTAAAAGTACTTGAATCAGATATAGTTAGCCGGCTATAGCATTGGGTGCACCGTGAATAAAGTCGCCTTGGATGTTTAGGGGTTGTAATTGTACCGTAAACTCCATCCAAGTACACTAACGAGATGATTAAGATCACAATGGTGGTTAAAAGTCCATGTGTGGATCTTGTGTTGTGTGTCCCGTGTTCTCGTTAGTGATGTTATACAACTACCGATGAGTGATGTTGAGGGGTTATGATTGTACCGTTAAACTCTATCACAGGTGTTGAGGGGTTGAGATTGTACCGGTAAATTCCACCTTGTGTGTTTGGTAGTGTGTATGAAGCGTATGGGACAACGCTTGTAATCCGCGTATCCGATTGTGTTTTATGTTGTAAATGGTTATGGTTTATCACTTGGAAGCCAATATGACATGTTGATGTTAATTAAGCATGAGATGCTTGTTGTGTATGCATTGTTGCATGAGAAATGATGTTTATGTGTTAAAAAGGCCTTGTGAAAGGTGTTTTATAAAATGCATTATTGTGTTGTTTCTTTAGAGCATGCCTCACTAAGCAATTGTGCTTACGCTCTCTCTCTTGAACCAATAATGCAGATAATTGAGGTGTTTGAGGGCAGCAAGGAGGCTAAGAATCCAAGGGAAAGCTAAGCTCATGTTTGGTGATGTTTTTACAACATTATTAGTTTTTGATATTTGGCAATGGGAACCTAGATTGTATTTTTGGGAGATGTCTTAGACTCCCTAGTTGTGTCATGATGCCTTAAATGTTTCGGATTTGTAAATGGCCATTTTGATACTTGTTTTGATGCTTTGATGATTGTGTGGCTTTGGATATTAGGATGCATGCCTATAGACTTGTGGATTCTCTTAATTGATGCCATGAATGTGTTTTGATGTTGCAAACATGTACCTTATATGTATGTTAGTTTGTTGGCATGTTTGGAAAGTCATTAGGATGTGTTTGAATGGCTTAATGTTTGTAAAACCAGCAAATTATGCAATTTCTGGGCAGTCCGTATCAGAACGGGCACCAGCGTTTCGAAACGGGGGCCTGTAATGGCCTTCGTGTACCGAAACGGATAGAGCCGTTCCGAAACGTTTTGGCCACTGCCAGGCCCTTTTCCGATACAGGTCTCGAAACGAACCCGCATTTCAGAACGGTCAACCCCGTCCCTAACTTTCGTATATTGTGCAATTGAGTCCCTTATTGCATTTCGATTACTGTGCTTTTCAAGTAAATGTTTTACAAGGGTACGCTTAAGGTTAATGTGCATCTAGATAATACTAAAAAGAAAAAAAGGGTCGTTAATCAAGGTTGACTTTCGGGTTGACTTTGGTTTTCCCCGTGTAATCTTCGTAGTTCGGGTCAATCGTCTAGGTCGGGCTAAGGGGGTTACATTTGGTGGTATCAGAGTTGAGTTCTTGTGTAATTGGTAATGGTTATGTGGGTGATGTATGTGTGATTGCATGATATGCCTTTTAAATGAAAGTTTGATGTGTGAATTGTAAGTATGTTGCAAATGTGATGTTATGATGTGTCGAAGCATGTTAGTGGAACCCATTGCCATATCAAAACTAATGAAAGGAATTGTTTTTATGTGGAAATGAGCTTCAGTACTTGGATTTCTTACATTGTTGAGCCTGATTATGTTTGTTGCATTTGTGTTGGTGCATTGTTTTAGTGAATGGGACCTCGTAGAGTGACGAGAATTAATACGCGAGCTATGGCTCAGAACGAGAATGAGGACAATGCTGATAATGTTGTGGATATACCTCCTCCCCCTGGTGGTGGACCGCCCGGTGGTGGTGGTGCTGGAGGTGATGGTGCTGGTGTTGAGGCTGGTGCTAGGGTCGCTGGACCTGGTGGTGTGCAGGGGCAAGCTGCTCCTGACATGACAGTTTTGATTCAGGCTATTGCTGGAGCCTTTCAGGCGGAAGTAGCTGGAGCTCATGGAGTTGGGCATCAGGGAGATGCTAATGCGAGATTACCTTTGGAACGTCTGCGCAGTCTGGGAGGGACTGAGTTCAGAGGTTTATCTGCTGAGGGTTCCGAATCTTGGTTGGAAAGTACCAAGAGGATATTGGGACAAATGAACTGCAATAATGTGTAGAAGTTAGGATGTGTGGTATCGCTGTTACATGATGATGTGTATACCTGGTGGACGACCACTGTCTCCAGAATGGAGGAAGTTGATGTGACTTGGACGTTCTTTCTGAACGCGTTCAAGCGGAAGTATCTAGGTGTGCGACACCTGGATGAAAAGAAGAGAGAATTCATGTCTCTTACACAAGAAAGCATGACGGTGGCTGAGTATGAGATCCAGTTTGTCCGTCTCAGTCAATACGCTTCTGAGCTTATCCATGATGAGCGGGAGAGGTGTGAACGTTTCCGATATGGTTTGGTGACGGACGTGAAGACTTTCATTGTTGCTGCTAAGTACACGGATTTTGATGTGCTGGTTAGTAGGGCGAAGGATATTGAGCAGAACCTGGGTTTGTCTTCCAGGAGTGCTGGTTCTGGCTCGGGCAAGAAAGCTGCTGAGTATAGTTCCGGTGGTGGACGGAACAAGAGAGGACGAGATAGGAGGTATCAGCCTTCTGCAAGGCGTGGTAGTGGAGGGCATGGTGCGCCTGTTCAGGGAGAAAGGGCGAGAGCTGATCAGACAACGTGCTGGGCGTGTGGATCGCGCGGTCATTTGAGGCATGATTGTCCTCGGGCAGTGAGAGAGGTGCAGCCTCCTGTTGCAGTGACTGGTAATTCATGCTGGAATTGTGGTTCGGCAGACCACATGAGGAGGGAGTGTCCTTTGTTGGCCAGTGGAGGTCAGGGACGTGCTCATGGAGTTGTTGCACCACAGAGAGGTCGTGGGCGCGCCCGTGGTAACTTCCAGCACAGAGATGATGGTGGGAGGAATGTGGCACATGTGGTGGCTGTCCAACCTGAGAGTGGTGGCCAGGCTCGAGTGTATGCGTAGCGAGAGGGGAGAAATGACACGGATGTGATCGCAGGTACCTTCACTTTACAATCCTTGTCATTACTTTCCTTGATTGATTCTGGATCTACACACTCATACATATTGCGTGAACATGCTCAATTGCTTGGTTTACCTGTTGAGTCTTTGGATGTTGGTATGCGTGTAACTAGTTCCTTTGGTGAGACCGTTGTGACACGAAAATTGTATAGAAGATGTCCTTTGGTTGTGCAAAACCATGTTTTTCATGTTGATCTCATGGAATTGCCATTCTATGGTTTTGATGTAATCCTTGGTATGGATTGGCTTGTTGAACATCGAGCTGTGGTGGATTTTGAGAACAAGTGAGTTTCGTTGAAGCTTGCGGATGATTATGAGGTAGTGGTTGTTGGTGAGAATGTGAAGTTTCTTGCCAATGTGGTGTCTACATTGGAAGCAAGCCGAATGCTGAGGCAAGGTTGTGAAGCCTACCTAGCCTTTGTGATGAATCCTAGCTCTAAGGAGTTACGAGTCCAAGATATCAGGACTGTACGAGAGTTTCCTGGTGTGTTTCCGGAGGAGTTGCCTGGGTTGCCTCCTAATCGAGAAGTGGAGTTTCGAATTGAGCTGTATGAGAACACAACTCCAGTTTCCATTACTCCTTATCGAATGGCACCTAAGGAGTTGAAGGAGCTGAAGACGCAACTTCAGGAGTTGCTTGATCTTGGTTTCATTCGGCCGAGTGTGTCACCTTGGGGTGCACCGGTCTTGTTTGTGAAGAAAAAGGATGGCACTATGAGAATGTGCATCGATTACCGTCAGCTAAACAAGTTGACTATCAAGAATCGGTATCCATTGCCGAGGATTGATGATCTTTTTGATCAATTTCGGGGAGCGGTTGTGTTCTCTAAAATTGACTTAAGGTCAGGTTATTACCAGTTGAAGGTGAAGGATGTGGATGTGCCAAAAACAGCTTTCAGAACGAGGTATGGGCATTATGAGTTCCTTGTGATGTCGTTTGGTCTGACGAATGCTCCTGCAGCTTTTATGGACATGATGAATAGAGTGTTCCATGAGTATTTGGACAAGTTTGTTGTGGTGTTTATTGATGACATCTTTGTGTACTCTCGTACTGAAGAGGAGCATGAGGGGCATTTGAGGATTGTGTTGCAGGCTTTGTTGGAGAATCAGCTTTATGCTCAGCTAAGCAAGTGTGAATTCTGGCTTATAGAGGTTGTGTTCCTTGGTCATGTGGTTTCTGCTGAGGGGATTCGTGTTGGTCCTCAGAAGATTGAGGCAGTGATTAATTGGAAGCCTCCTAAGTCTGTTCATGAAGTCCGTAGTTTCCTTGGTTTGGCAGGATACTACCGGAGGTTCGTGGATGGATTTTCAAAGATTGCTGCACCTTTGACGAAGTTGCTGCAGAAGGATGTCAAGTATGAGTGGACGGAAGCGAGACAGCAGGCTTTTGAGAAGCTTAAGGCAGCTTTGACGCAAGCTCCTATCTTGGTCCAGCCTGAATCAGGGAAAGAGTTTGTGGTGTACGGTGATGCATCCTATGTTGGTTTGGGGTGTGTGTTGATGCAAGAGGGTAAGGTGGTGGCTTATGCATCGTGCCAGTTGAAGGTGCATGAGCGCAATTATCCTACGCATGATATAGAGTTAGCTGCGGTGGTCTTTGATTTGAAAATTTGGAGACATTACTTGTATGGTGAGAAGTGTACGGTGTACACGAATCACACAAGTTTGAAGTATCTGAGGTCTCAGAAAAAGTTGAATCTTAGGCAACGACGTTGGGTGGAGTTGCTTAAAGATTACGTTCTGACGATCGAGTACCATCCGGGCAAAGCTAATGTTGTAGCGGATGCCTTGAGTAGGAAAGTGGCAGTGGAGTTGAGGGCTATGTTTGCCAGCTTGAGCATTTCGCGAGATGGCGGTCTTGTGGCTGAATTGCAAGTGAAACCCTCTTTGGTTCAGTTGATAAATGGATAAGCAGCTGTTGGATGATTCCTTGGTGCCACATGTTCAGGATATTGTTGAAGATAGGCCATCGGATTTCTGTTTTAATGATGATGGAGTTCTATGTTTTGGGAGTCGGATAGTAGTGCCCAATGATGCTGAGTTGAGGCGTGCTATTCTGACTGAAGCTCATAGTAGTCCTTTTGCTATGCACCATGGTAGTACAAAAATGTATCGTGATCTTAGGGATGAGTACTATTGGGTGGGATTAAAGAAAGATGTTGCTGAGTATGTGAGCAAGTGCATGGTTTGCCAGCGAGTTAAGGCTGAGCATCAGTTTCCTTCTGGGTTGTTGCAACCGTTGAGGATTCCTGAGTGGAAGTGGGAAGGGATTACCATGGACTTTGTGTCTGGTTTGCCTTTGTCGCCATCGAAGAAGAATTCGGTGTGGGTGATTGTGGATCGCCTCACGAAGTGTGCGCATTTCTTACTTGTGCATATTACGTATACATTGGATAAGCTTACAGAGCTGTAGATTGCTAAGATTGTGTGGTTGCATGGTGTGCCAAAGTCGATCGTGTCGGATAGAGATCCGAGGTTTACATCATGTTTCTGGGAATGTTTGCATCAACCATTGGGTACACGGCTAAATTTTAGTACTTCTTATCATCCACAGTCGGATGGACAGTCTGAGCGTGTTATCCAAATGCTGGAGGATATGTTGAGGTGCTGTGTGATTGAGTTTCAAGGCTCTTGGGAGAAGCATTTTCCTTTGGTAGAGTTTGCTTATAACAATAGCTACCAGGAAAGTATTCAAATGGCACCTTATGAAGCCTTGTACGGGAGGAAGTGCATAACTCCTCTTTACTGGGCTGAAACAGATCAGGAGTTGGTTTCAATGCCAGCTTTATTGAAAGGAACCACCGAGAAGGTGAAGCTCATTTGTGAGCGATTGAAGGCAGCTTCTGATCGACAGAAGTCTTACGCGGATTTGAAGCGTAAGGAGATTGAGTATGCAGTAGGTGATCATGTGTTTTTGAAAGTTTTGCCTTGGAAAAAGGTGATGAGGTTTGGCCGAAAGGGTAAGTTGAGCCCTAGGTACATTGGACCATACGAGGTGATTGAGCGTGTGGGTCCTGTTGCGAACAAGTTGAGGTTGCCGCAAGAGTTGGAAAAGATTCATGATGTGTTTCATGTCTCTATGCTTCGGAGGTATATATCGGATCCTTCGCATGTTATGCCTGTGGAGGAAGTGGAGTGGAATCCAGACTTGACCTATGATGAGGAGCCGGTGGAAATTCTGGATTCAGACAGTAAAGTTCTTCGAGGCAAGACCATTGAGTTGGTAAAGGTGTTGTGGAAGCATCGTGGTGTTGAGGAAGCCACGTGGGAGCGGAAGGATGACATGAAGAAGCAGTTTTCGTACCTCTTTTCTCTAGGTAAATTTCGAGGACGAAATTTCTTAAGGGGGGGAGAATTGTAACACCCCAATTTTGGGCTTGGAAGTTTAGGGTCTGAATCAGACCGGTCTGATTTTCGGTTCGAATATAAAAGGTGGTTTTTAGGAAAAGCCTAGTTCGGGATGCATTAAAAATATGGAAAAATATCTAAAAATCCTTTTTAATATATATAAGAGAGTGGTGAAATCAATTTTACAAAATAAGGTTTGGAAGTGCAACATTTCGAAATAGTGACTAAAATGCGATTTTTGGAAAAGTTCAGTGGTGACTGTTTTGTAAGGATTGAAACTTTGAATCTTTAAGAAGCTAATTTACCCAAGAAAGGATTTCTCCAGATTTTTCTTATATTTTAATGATTTAATTAATGTTTAATTAATTATATGAAAAGTGGAAAAACCAATTTTGAGATTTCATAACTAACTTTTGTTAAAACTTTCTCATCTCATTTTCTCTCAAAATTCCCTCAGCCAAACACATTTCTACAGCAACATTTCTACTGATTTTCACATCAAATGAGGAGGTTTCAATCATCAATTGATTCCTAATCTTTTCTACATCAAATCCTATTGTTTTGCTTATTGGATTTTCAAGGAAATTATCCCTAATCAAGGAGAAATCTACATTTAGAGGTAAGGATGTTCTTCTCCTCTAAATACTCAGTTCTTTACTGAAATTCCCAAGTTCTCAATCCTTAAATTAAGTTTTATAAAAGGTTTTAATGTTGTGATCTTGATTTTGGCTTAAAACTCAAGATTTGGAAGAAATCTTGAAGAAATTCGTGGTGATTGTTTGGGCTCTGTTTTGAGATGGCTTTTAAATGTATTTTAGAAGTTTAATGATGTGTAATTGAGGTTTAATCAATGCAATCCCGAATAGGTTGAATTTCCTAAGTTTTTCTTAAGAAAATGGTGGTTTTTGGGGTGATCTTGGTGTTCTGTTATAACTGGAGGTATAAGGACGAGTTTAGGTTCATTTTGGATGTTAATTGATGTTTAGGAATGGTTAGAAGTGATGGATATTGGCTGGGTTATGTTGTGGAGGAGTTTGGAAGTGATTTCGGTTATGTTTAGTAGCTGAAATGTTAGATTTGGTGAGGGCAGTGAGTTTAGGTGTGATGGCTGAAGATTTTAATGCATGATGATGCATTAATCCTCTATTTTGATGTGTTTAAAACATGGGAGACATCTTCGGATACTTGTGGTGTTGATTCGGAGGCTTGATCGACATTTCGGCAAGCTTGCGAAACGGAATTGGTGAGTGGAGTTGGATTTCCAGCTTTGTGTCGAGTGTTTGAAGGTTTGGGAGCTTAGTTTAAGTCTAATCAACTTAACTAAGCTCAAGAGTAAGTTTCGGGAAAACTCTCTCTCTTGGATGAACCATGAGAAGGTTGGATGCAATGTATTTAATCTGAATGTTTAAATTCTGTTTTGAAAGCATGTTTTAGCATGATTAATGCTGGTTTTGAAAGCCATGTGTTGAGGGATGCTCAAGGTAAGAGATCCTTGGTTTGACATGTTGAAAATGTGGTTTTGGTGCATAGTAATGCATGATGGTTTAATGGCTTTGATTAATGCTTAAAAACAGTGGATTGTTGATGGTAAATGATGTATATTGCAAGTGATGTATGGTTTAAAAGTACTTGAATCGGATATAGTTAGCCGGCTATAGGATTGGGTGCACCGTGAATAAAGTCGCCTTGGATGTTGAGGGGTTGTAATTGTACCGTAAACTCCATCCAAGTAGACTAATGAGATGATTAAGATCACAATGGTGGTTAAAAGTCCATGTGTGGATCTTGTGTTGTGTGTCCCGTGTTCTCGTTAGTGATGTTATACAACTACCGATGAGTGATGTTGAGGGGTTGTGATTGTACCGTTAAACTCCATCACGGGTGTTGAGGGGTTGAGATTGTACCGGTAAACTCCACCTTGTGTGTTCGGTAGTGTGTATGAAGCATATGGGACAACGCTTGTACTCCGCGTATCCGATTGTGTTTTATGTTGTAAATGGTTATGGTTTATCACTTGGAAGCCAATATGACATGTTGATGTTAATTAAGCATGAGATGCTTGTTGTGTATGCATTGTTGCATGAGAAATGATGTTTATGTGTTAAAAAGGCCTTGTGAAAGGTGTTTTATAAAATGCATTATTGTGTTGTTTCTTTAGAGCATGCCTCACTAAGCAATTGTGCTTACGCTCTCTCTCTTGAACCAATAATGCAGATAATTGAGGTGTTTGGGGGCAGCAAGGAGGCTAAGAATCCAAGGGAAAGCTAAGCTCATGTATGGTGATATTTTCACAACATTATTAGTTTTTGATATTTGGCAATGTGAACCTAGATTGTGTTTTTGGGAGATGTCTTGGACTCCCTAGTTGTGTCATGATGCCTTAAATGTTTCGGATTTGTAAATGGCCATTTTGATACTTGTTTTGATGCTTTGATGATTGTGTGGCTTCGGATATTAGGATGCATGCCTATAGACTTGTGGATTCTCTTAATTGATGCCATGAATGTGTTTTGATGTTGCAAACATGTACCTTATATGTATGTTAGTTTGTTGGCATGTTTGGGAAGTCATTAGGATGTGTTTGAATGGCTTAATATTTGTAAAACCAGCAAATTATGCAATTTTTGGGCAGTCCGTATCGGAACGGGCACTAGCGTTTCGAAATGGGGGCCTGTAATGGCCTTCGTGTACCGAAACGGATCGGGCCGTTCCGAAACGTTTTGGCCACTGCCAGGCCCTGTTCCGATACAGATCTCGAAATGAACCCGCGTTTCGGAACGGTCAACCCCGTTCCGAAACAGATGACCGTTGGGCACTGATTTGAATGGTTTAAGGTTTGCAAGCTTTACGTTTTAGTCTTGAATTTTGTATTTACAATTGCTTGAGTTTGAGACGTCCGTTTAAGGTGAAATTTGACAGGGAAGCATGTAATATGTTTAATTTTACATTGGTAACTTAAAAATAAGCTAAGTCCTCCATCTTTCCAGAAATTACAATTTGGTCCCTAACTTTCGTATGTTGTGCAATTGAGTCCTTTATTGCATTTCGATTGCTGTGCTTTTCAAGTAAGTGTTTTACAAGGGTACGCTTAAGGTTAATGTGCATCTATATAAGACTAAAAAGAAAAAAAGGGTCGTTAATCAAGGTTGACTTTCAGGTTGACTTTGGTTTTCCCCGTGTAATCTTCGTAGTTCGGGTCAACCGTCTAGGCCGGGCTAAGGGGGTTACACGACTACTTCCTCATCAGCTTGGACATAAGGAGCATCAGTAGACACAAACACTATGATGCCTGCTCGGCAGACACACTTACTAACTTCCCCTCGATAACAAACTTCAGCTTCTGGTGTAGCGACGATGGTACAGCCCCCGTTAAATGGATCCACGGCCTTCGTAACAGGAAATTGTAGGTTGGCTTGATATCCATTACCACAAAGTCAACCATATACTCGGTAGGTCGAGTTAGCAATGGCACTTCGATCTTTCCCACGACGTCTCTTTGGGTTTCATCAAAAGCTCTAACACAGTTCTGACAAAGGCTTCATATGCGAACTGTCTATGGGAAACCTTTGCAAAGTCTCCATTGGCATCACATTTAAAGCTGACCCATTGTCAACGAGCACCCCCGACAAGACATAGCCTTTACAGTGAGTAGTTATGTTTAAAGCCTTAGTTGACCCCATGCCCCCGTTCGGAATTTCATCGTCGCTGAAGGTGATAAAGTTAACGGTAGCAATATGACCCACTATTCGGTCTAAATTGTTTACGATATATCATCTGGGACGAACGTTTGATTCAACACCTTCAAAAGTGCATCACGATGTTTCTCGGAATTCAACAACAACTCTAGTACCGAGATCTGAGCTTGTTGCTTCCGGAGCTAGTCAACAATGTTGAACTCACTGTGCTTTAAGAACCTCAAAAACTCTTGTGCCCGTGCTTCTGTTACCGGCTCATTGATCTTCGGAGGGGGGCCTTCACCAAACAACTTTTCAGCTTCTGGCTCGGCCGTTTTCTCCTCACCTTTCGGCTCTACCTCTTTTGAAGTATTTGGGGAATAACATCTCCCACTCCTGGTGAAATTTCCCACCTCGGTTCCTGATTCCAACGGATCTTCTTCCTTTCTGGGCTCTTCCTCATCGGGCAACTTGTTTTCTTTTGCTAGATCCGCACTTCCTGGTATCAAGACATGGGCGGCATAGTTCCAAGGAACTTTTCGTTCATCCTTGAAAGGGGAGGATGTTGGGGGAGATACTCTAGGCTTTGGAGGTAGTTTCGAACTTTCTCCCTCGGGTAAGCCACCTTCCTTTGTCTTACGAGGCAAAACAAACGGCCGGTCCAAGCCATACTTGACTTTAGGGCTATCGGACGTACACACATCTGAGTCCTTCTTTTCTTCATCCTTCTCAAAAAACTCGATTTCCTTAGTATCCATCATCTCTTGAACTACTTGCTTAAACTCCTCACAGTACTAAATGTCATGACCTTCTTGCTGATGGTACTCGCAATAGGGTCCGCAACCTTCTAATACGATTTCCATGCCCCGGTCAACTAGGCATGCCATGCATAATTGCTGAAACACCCACCTTAAGGGAGACTTGACCTCGGACACACTATCTTTAGCTTTTCTGGTGTATTCTTCCTCGATTGCGTTCACACTTCGACCCGCATGATTCGGCAATGAGTTAGTAGTAGTATTTGGCTCGTCTAACTACAATACCCCGGTCTTAATCAAATTCTGCACAAACTTCTTGAAAGCTATGCAATTCTTAATCGAGCGCCCCGAAACACCGCCATGATACTCGCAATTGGCCTTCTCATCATACCAAGCCGGAAATGGTGGTTTGAACAGAGTGACATAGTAGGGTCGAACTAAGTCCGCCTCATGCAAGTAAGTGTAAAAATCGGCATATGATACCGGGATAGGGTGAATTGATCTTCTCATTTTCTCTCTTTGGAACGCTAGTCTCCTTTTTGTTCGAGCCTTGTCCTCCCCCGGACGTGACTTGCGGTGCCGAAAGAGTGAAACTCTTAGGTTCTCTATAGGTGTTCACAGTGTTCACCTCATTTTCCTTCCTCTTGTAATTCTTCCGATTACTTTCTCCATTGTCGATCCTCCCACTTTTAATAGCCACCTCAATGGATTCTCATGTTTTCACCATATCCGCGAAGTTCTGAGTGGTATTGTTTATCACCCGATCAAATAATGCTCCCTTCAATGTATTGATGAACATCGGGGTAATCTCGTGCTCAGAAACCGGGGGTTGGATTTGAGCAGCAACGTCCCGCCATCTCTGGGCATATTGGCGTAGACTTTCATTTGCCCTCTGTTCCATCCCTTCTAACATAATCCGGTTGGGAGTCATGTATGTCACGTGTTTGTAATGTTCTATGAAGGCCCTTGAAAGGTCCTTCCATGACTTGACATTTTCTCGGCTGAGCATGGTATACCATCGAGTAGCGGAACCGGTCAAACTATCCTGAAAACAGTGGATAAGCAGCTTCTCATCATTCACAAAAGCAGCCATTTTTCGGCAGTACATGGTGATATGTGCTGATGGGTAGGTAGTACCATCATATTTGTCAAAGTCGGGGACCTTGAACTTAGGTGAGAGTACCAAATATTCTACCAAACTCAGGTCACTGGCGTTGTTGCCTTGTTCATCCACCTCTTGAATTGTTCAAAGCTTTTCTTCAAAGGATCTGAATTTCTCTTCATACGTCTTCTCTATTTCAGCTCCGATTCTTTCTACCTTTTCCAACATGCTTAAGTCTGGCACCTTATTTTCTTGGTCAACCCCTAGATCAATGGGCTGACTTGCTGAAATTCCTCCGGGGCAGCTAGCAGATACCCCCATGGTAGGACCGGTGGGTACCCCCGCGAGGTTGATAAAGACTTTCTTTCCTTGCTTTGGTATTTCTGGGTTAACCTTTGTGTGAGACATAACACCTTCATGTTCTTCCATATTTGAACTGTCTATGGAAATCCTTTCCTTGCCCTTCATCTTGGTCAACAAACTGGTCATCTGAGCGATGATAGATATTTTCGATTGCGCGATCTGGTCACTGATATTTTTGTTGACCCCATCTAGACGGTTTTCAAGTTCCTTCTGACCTTGTTCTACTTTACCTAGCCTATCTTCCATGACTCGAGACTAGGACCGTGTGCCGTACGAATGTAGAATGGTTGAAAATTTTAAAGAACTAAAATGCAATTCTTATCTGAAAATGTAAGGTCTTTTAATTAAATTCAAAATATTTAAACAAGATGTACAAATAAATGCATAATGCATGAATGCAAAGAGAAACAATGGATTCGGCAAATATAATCCTTAAACGGCTTGTATTAATTGGAACATTGTTTCATTACAACGATTTGAAGAAAATTGATTACATATACGGTCCAATGCTAGCAACTACTGAGAATCTTCCTAAGCATACCAATGCTCATTCTTCTTTCTTCAAGTTCATCTTCTTCACGCAAACTGGTCTAACTTGGCACCTAAATCCACGATTTCCCTTAACATCCAAACAACTATTTTCCCCGCTTTGTTCGAGTCATCCACGCACCCATCATGTTCGGTAGCATCCTCGGCCAGAAATTGAACCCTTGCGGCAACCTCACGCATTCGAGCATCCCATTGGGCCAACTCTTGTTCCTGTCTCCAAATGGTAAAGGCATCGAAATGCAACTGCTCCATAGTATGCATTGGGTGCACCTGGATTGCTCCCCTAAGACCCTCGATGCGGTCCTTGAGCTGCTGGACATCGGTTACTAATCCATCGACGCGACCTTTCAAGGCTTGGTTTTCTGACTCGCTGGCCTTGAGCTTGCTAGTGGATCCTTTTTGCTTGAAGAGGGACCTCACTAAATTCTTCACCTGATCTTTCAAAGTTCTGTTTTGATTTAGTTCTCTTTCAAGCTGTTCGGAATACTCAGTTCGCAAGTTCTTCAATTCTTGTGTCAAGGCGAGCACTCGGTCCTTGAACTCATGATACCCTCTCTTATAATTCTTGGCCCTCGCCCTTTCCTCCTTGAGACAGAGCTCTAACCCCTGACTCGATCCACCTTCGACGGCTCTCTTACCTTTGTTCAATCTTTGCAACTTCTGAATTTCTTCATTCTCCAACCTGAGCTCGAGTTCTAGTTCATCGTTCTTCCTTTGCAACCCTTTGATGGCTCCTTCAAACCGCACCTTTTCTAATTCAAATTCGAACCTCTTCTCCTTAGCCCTTTCCTCGAGCTGTTCATACCTCTTTTTCTCTTCCTCAAGTTGCTTCCTCATTAGATCCGCTTCGGTGGGAAGCGAGGCCAATCTTTCTCCATACCTCATACTCCGGGGTAACCATGTAGGGTGCGCTCAAGATCTGAACTCGTCTTGCGCTGTTCCACGCCGAAAAAGTGGTATACGCCTTCCCCTTGTAACCTTTTTCCCTTTGATAGTCTATGTTTAATTCCATCAAACCATTTGTAGCTGGCACGAACTGTTTCGGTCCATAATGTCTTAAAACCAAAAGAGGTGCGTAGGTCGTATGCCCCCAAAGACCTAATAAAGGTACCCATGAATACATCCCACACATGTAGAGGATGTTTCTCGCTGACAACCACGGGACCCTCCAAACTATGTCATTATCACTCAAATTTTGGAGGACGTCAAGCCAAACTTCTTCGGATCGTTTTGTGGGCCAATAATCTTTTCTTAAAAATTCCTCCAAAGCAGAGAACTTACCATCATAAACTTGTCTCGAGAAACTAACATCCGCCCAAAGGTGACTGTAGAACCAAACATCATATAAGACTGACTACAGTGTTAGTTTAGGGTTCGGATCCCATACGTCACCTTTATGCATGATGCAAGCAAATAAAGGATGATGTCGTGGTCTTTCCATTTTTACATTCCACTTACCTATAGACGGTGAAAATTAACCCAAATATTCAGTCGACATCCATTAAGCTAGGACTGTTTTGACACGAATACCAGAGTTAATTGATACCTCTCTTCGGGTATATTTTAAATTCAATTAACATGCTCGATTATTATCGGTCTCATGAATGACAAGTGTAAGATGCATGTCATAAAAGAACTTTGAAAATAAACATACAAAAAACCCACCAAGGCCCTAGCTTAAAGGCTCGAATTATGGAAGTTTCATTAGTGATCTAATTATTTATTATACGATTCTACTATTAAATCCTAAATTATTTATATCCTAAAAAATGATTGATTTGGTAGCGGGTTAGTAGCGGTATTTGATAGCGGGTTAGTAGCGGTATTTGGTTCATCTAATTGCAACACCCTGGTCTTTATCAGATTCTGCACAAACTTCTTAAATGCAATACAGTTCTCAATTGAGTGTCCCGGAACACCACCATGATAATCGCAATTTGCCTTCTCATCATACCAAGCCGGGAACGACGGCTTAAAAAGAGTGACATAATAAGGCCGGACCAAGTCCGCCTCATGCAAGTAAGAATGCATATCATCATATGATACTGGGATAGGGGTGAAAGTCATCTTCTCATTTTCTTTCTTCGGGGCCCTAGTCTCGTTTTTGTTCGAGCCTTGTCCTCCTCCAAACATGACTTGTGGTGCTGACAGATTAAAGCTCTTCAGGGCCATATAAGTGTTCATTGTGTTTACCTCATTGTTCTTTCTCTTGTAATTCTTCCGAGTGTTCTCCCCAATGTCAATTCTTTCACTCTTTATGGCTACCTCAATGGACTATCCGGTCTTTACCATGTCTACGAAATTCTGGGTGGTGTTATTTATCAAACGATCAAACAACACTCCCCTAAACATATTGATGAACATCATAGTGGTTTCATGCTCCGAGATCGGGGGTTGAATTTGAGCAGCCACATCACGCAACCTCTGAGCATACTAGCGCAGACTTTCATTTGCCCTTTGTTACATTCCTTCTAACATAATCTGGTTGCGAGTCATGTCGGTCACATGCTTGTAATGTTCTATGAAGGCTCTCGAAAGGTCCTTCCATGACTTGACATTTGCTCGGCTAAGCATGGTGTACCACCCAGTTACAGAGACAGTCAGGTTGTCTTGGAAACAATGGATGAGCAGCTTCTTATCCTTCACAAAGGTGACCATTTTTCGGCAATACATAGTGATGTGAGCCGGCGGGCAAGAAGTACCATCGTACCTGTCAAAATCAGGCACCTTGAACTTGGGAAGGAGCACCAAGTCCGCCACCAAACTCAAGTCACTTGCATTGTTACCTTGCTCATCTACCTCTTGTATGGTTTTGAACTTTTCCTCAAAAGACCAGAACTTCTCTTCGTATTTATTTTCTATTTCGGCCCAGATCCTTTCCACTTCTTCCATCATACTCAGGTCTGGTACTTCATTTTCTTGATCAGTCCCTAAATCAATGGGCTGATTTGCTGAAGCTCCCCTGGGACACCTAGCAGATGCCCTCGCATTAGGACCGGCGGCAACCCCGCGAGATTGATAAAAACCCCTTTTTCCTTGCTCTGACACATCTGGGTGAACCTTTGTGTGAGACGCAGCACCCTCATGTTCTTCCACGTTTGAACTGTCCATAGAAATCCCCTATTTACCCTTCATTTTGGCAAGCAAAATGGTCATTTGGGCGATGATAGACACTTGTGACTGTGCAATCTGGTCACTGATACTTTTATTGACCCCATCCAAACGGTTTTCAAGGTCTTTCTGACCTTTCTCCACCTTAGCTACCCTATCCTCCATAACTCGAGACTAGGACCGTGTTCCATACGAATGAGGAATGGTTGAAAATTTAAAGAACCAAAATGTAATTTTCTCTCTAAAAATAAAAAGTCTTTTAATTAAATTCGAATAATTAAACAAAATATGCAAATAAATGCGTAATGCATGAATGCAAAGAGCAACACTGAGTTTGGCAAATATCATCATTAAACGACTTGTGTAACACCCCAATTTTTGGCATAGAAGTTTAGGGTCTGAACCGGACCGGTCTGATTTTCGGTTCGAATATAAAAGGTGGTTTTAAGGAAAGCCTAGTTCGGGATGCTTTAAAAATATGGAAAAATATCTAAAAATCCTATTTTAATAAGTATAAGAGAGTGGTGAAATCAATTTTACAAAATAAGGTTTGGAAATGCAACATTTGGAAATAGTGACTAAAATGCAATTTTTGAAAAGTTCAGTGGTGACTGTTTTGTAAGGATTGAAACTTTGAATCTTTAAGGAGCTAATTTACCCAAGAAAGATTTCTTCAGATTTTTCTTAAATTTAAGTGATTTAATTAATGTTTTAATTAATTAGATTAGGAGAGAAACTACCTTTGGATTAAATCATAACTAACTTTTCCTAAAACTTTCTCATCTCATTTTCTCTCAAAATTCCCTCATCCAAACACTTTTCTCCAGCATCTTTTCCATTGATTTTCAAAGCAATTGATGAGATTTCAATCAACAATTAATTCCTAATCCTTTCTACATCAAATCCTTTTGATTTGCTTATTGGGTTTTCAAGAAAATTGGCTCTAATCAAGGAGAAATCTACATTTAGAGGTAAGGTTGTTCTTCTCCTCTAAATACTCAGTTCTTTACTGAAATTCCCAAGTTATCAATCCTTAATTTAAGTTTTATAAATGGTTTGAATGATATGAACTTGATTTTGCTTAAAACTCAAGATTTGGAGGAAATCTTGAAGAATTTCGTGGTGATTGTTTGGGCTCTGTTTTGAGATGGTTATTAAATGTATTTTGGATGTCTAATGATGTGTAAATGAGGTTTTATCAATGAAATCCCGAATAGGTTGAATTTCCTAAGTTTTTGCTTATGAAAATGGTGGTTTTTGGGGTGATCTTGGTGTTCTGTTATAGCTGGAGGTATAAGGACGAGTTTAGGTTCATTTTGGATGTTATTGATGTTTATAAATGGTTAGAAGTGATGGATCTTGATTGGGTTATGTTGTGGAAGAGTTTGGAGGTGATTTCGGTTGTGTTTGGTAGCCGAAATGTTAGAATTGGTTAGAGCAGTGAGTTTAGGTGTGATGGCTGAAGATTTTAATGCATGATGATGCATTAATCCTCTGCTTTGATGTGTTTAAAACAGGGGAGACATCTTTGGATACTTGTGGTGTTGATCCGGAGGCTTGGTCGGCGTTTCGGCAAGCTTGCGAAACGGAATTGGTGAGTGAAGTTGGATTTCCAGCTTTGTAACGAATGTTTGAAGGTTTTGGGAGCTTAGTTTAAGTCTAAGCAACTTAACTAAGATCTAGAGTAAGTTTTCAGGAAAACTCTCTCTTGGATGAACCATGAGGTGGTTGGATGCATTGTATTTAATTTGCATGTTTAAATTTTGTTTTGAAAGCATGTTTTAGCATGATTAATGCTGGTTTTGAAAGCCATGTGTTGAAGGATGCTCAAGGTAAGAGATCCTTGGTTTGATATTTGTAAATGTGGTTTTGATGCATAGTGATGCATGATGGTTTAATGGCTTTGATTAATGCTTTAAAACAGTGGATTATTGATGATAAATGATGTATATTGGCAAGTGATGTGTTGGTTTTAAAGTACTTGAATCGGATATAGTTAGCCGGCTATAGGATTGGGTGCACCGTGAATAAAGTCGCCTTGGATGTTGAGGGGTTGAGATTGTACCGTAAACTCCATCCAAGTACACTAACGAGAAAGGTAAGATCACAATGGTGGTTAAAAGTCCATGTGTGGATCTTGTGTTGTGTGTCCCATGTTCTCGTTAGTGGTGTTATACAACTACCGATGAGTGATGTTGAGGGGTTGTGATTGTACCGTTAAACTCCATCAGGGTGTTGAGGGGTTGTAAGTGTACCGGTAAACTCCACCTTGTGTGTTCGGTAGTGTGTATGAAGCGTATGGGACAACACTTGTAATCCGCGTATCCGATTGTGTTTTGTGTTGTAAATGGTTATGGATTATCACTTGAAAGCCAATATGACATGTTGATTCAAATGAAGCATGAAATGCTTGTTATGTATGCAAGGTTGCATGAGTAATGATGATTATGTGATGGAAGGTTTTGCTAAATGTGTTTATAAGGAGCATTATTATGTTGTTTCTTTAGAGCTTGCCTCACTAAGCAATTGTGCTTACGCTCTCTCTTTTGAACCAATAATGCAGATAATTGAAGTGTTTAAAGGCAACAAGGAGGCTAAGAGTCCAAGGGAAAACTAAGCTCATGTATGGTGACGTTTTCGTAACACTATTAGTTTTGATATATTGGCAATGGGAACCTAAGATGTTGTTTTGGGAGATGTTTTGGACTCCCTATTGTGGCATGATGCCTATGTTGATTTGGATTTGTAAACAGCCATTTTGGTGCTTGATTTGGTGATTTGTTGGTTGCTTGGTTTTGAACACTAGGATGCATGCCTATAGACTTGTGGAATTCTATGATTGATGACATGAACGTGATTTGATGTTGCAAACATGTATCTTATATGTATGATGACTTGTTGGCATGCTTAGGAAGTCATTAGGTTGTGTTTGAATGGTTAAGTGCATGTTAAACCAGCAATTTCTGCAGTTTCTGGGCAACCCGTATCGATACACTCATAGGCGTTTCGAAACGGGGGCTTGTAATGGCACTAGTGTTTTGAAACGGCTGATGACCGTATCGAAACGGTTTGGCCACTAGAAGGCCCTGTTTCGAAAAAGTCTCGAAACGAACCCGTGTTTCGGAACGGTCAACCCCGTTTCGAAACAGGTGACCGTTCGGCATTGATTTGAATGGTTTTAAGGTTTGTGAGCTTTACGTTTTAGTCCTGAAAATTGTATTTGCAATTGCATGAGTTTGAGATGTCTGATTAAGGTGAAATTTGGCAGGGAAGCATGTAATATGATTAATTTGATATTGGTAACTTAAAAATTAGTTAAGACCTTCAAATTTCCAGAATTTACAATTTGGTCCTAACATTTGTATTTTGTGCAATTGAGTCCCTTATTGTAATTTGATCGCTATGCTTTTCATGTATGTGTTTCTCAAGAGTACGCTTAAGGTCAATGTGCATCTAGATAAGACTAAAAAGAAGAAAAAAAAGGGTCATTAATCAAGGTTGACTTTCAGGTTGACTTTGGTTTTCCGCAAGTAATCTTCGTAGTTCGGGTCAACCGTCTAGGCCGGGCTAAGGGGTTTTATTTGGTGGTATCAGAGCTGAGTTCTCGTGTAAATGGGAATGGTTAGGTGGGTGAAGTATGTATGATTGCATGATATGCCTTTTAAATGAAAGTATGATGTATGAATTGTAAAGTATGTTGCAATTGTGATGCTATGCTGTGTTGAAGCATGTTAGAGGAACCCACTGCCACATCAAAACTAATGAAAGGAATTGTTTTTGGAAAATGAGCTTGATTACTTGGATTACTTACCTTGTTGAGCCTAATTATGTTTATTGCATTGTGTCATTGCATTGTTTTAGTGAATGGGACCTCGTAAAGAGACGAGAATTAATACGCGAGCTATGGCTCAGAATGAGAATTAGGACAATGCTGATAATGTTGTGGATATACCTCCTCCCCCTGGTGGTGGACCGCCCGGTGGTGGTGGTGCTAGAGGTGATGGTGCTGGTGTTGGTGCTGGTGCTGGGATCGTTGAACCTGAAGGTGTGCAAGGGCAAGCTGCTCCTGACATGACAGTTTTGATTCAGGCTATTGCTGGAGCCTTTCAGGCAGCAGTAGCTGGAGCTCACGGAGCTACGCATCAGGGAGATGCTGGTGTGAGATTACCTTTGGAACATCTTCGCAGTCTGGGAGGGACTGAGTTCAGAGGTTTATCTGCTGAGGGTTCCGAATCTTGGTTGGAAAGTACCAAGAGGATATTGGGACAAATGAACTGCAATGATGTGCAGAAGTTAGGTTGTGTGGTATCGCTGTTACATGATGATGCGTATACATGGTGGACGACCATAGTCTCAGGGATGGAGGAAGTCGGTGCGACTTGGACGTTCTTTCTGAACGCATTCAAGCGAAAGTATCTAGGTGTGCGACACCTGGATGAGAAGAAAAGAGAATTCATGTCTCTTACACAAGGAAGCATGACGGTGGCTGAGTATGAGATCCAGTTTGTCCGCCTTAGCCAGTATGCACCTGAGTTAATCCCTGATGAGCGGGAGAGGTGTGAACGTTTCCGATATGGTTTGGTGACGGACGTGAAGACTTTCATGCTTGCAGCTGAGTACACGGATTTTGATGTGCTGGTGAGTAGGGCAAAGGACATTGAGCAGAACCTGGGTTTGTCTTCTAGGGGTGTTGGTTCTAGCTCAGGAAAGAGAGTTGTTGAGTATAGTTCTGGTGGTGGACGGAACAAGAGAGGACGAGATAAGAGGTATCAGTCTTCTGCTAGGCGTGGTAATGGAGGGCATGGTGCGCCTGTTCAGGGAGACAGGATGAGAGCTGATTAGAACACGTGCTGACGTGTGGATCGCGTGGTCATTTGAGGCATGATTGTCCTCGAGCAGCGAGGGAGGTTCAGGCTCCTGTGGTAGTGACTGGTAATTCGTGCTGGAATTGTGGTTCGGAAGACCACATGAGGAGGGAGTGTCCTCTGTTGGCCGGTGGTGGTCAGGGACATGCTCCTGGGGTTGTTGCACCACAGAGAGGTCGTGGGCGCGGCCGTGGTAACTTCCAGCGCAGAGAAGATGGTAGGAGGAATGTGGCGCATGTGGTGGTTGTCCAACCTGAGGGTGGTGGCCAGGCTCGAGTATATGCTCAGTGAGAGGGGAGAAATGACACGGATGTGATCGCAGGTACCTTTACTTTGCAATCCTTGTCATTACTTTCCCTGATTGATTCTGGATCTACACATTCATACATATTGCGTGAATATGCTCAATTGCTTGGTTTGCCTGTTGAGTCTTTAGATGTTGGTATGCGTGTAACTAGTTCTTTTGGTGAGACCGTTGTGACACGGAAGTTGTATATAAGATGTCCCTTGGTTGTGCAAAATCATGTTTTTCATGTTGATCTCATGGAATTTCCATTCTATTTTGATGTAATCCTTGGTATGGATTGGCTTGTTGAACATCGAGTTGTGGTGGATTTTGAGAACAAGCGAGTTTCGTTGAAGCTTGCGGATGATTATGAGGTAGTGGTGGTTGGTGAGAATGTGAAGTTTCTTACCAATGTACATTGGAAGCGATCCGGATGCTGAGACAAGGGTGTGAAGCTTATCTGGCCTTTGTGATGAATCCTAGCTCTAAGGAGTTGCGGGTTCAAGATATCAGGACTGTGCGAGAGTTTTCTGGTGTGTTTCCGGAGGAGTTACCTGGTTTGCCTCCTAATCGAGAGGTGGAGTTTGGAATTGAGCTGTATGAAAACACAACTCCACTGTCCATTACTCCTTATCGGATGGCACCTAAGGAGTTGAAGGAGCTGAAAACGCAACTTCAGGAGTTGCTTGATCGTGGTTTCATTCGGCCGAGTGTGTCACCTTGGGGTGCACCGGTCTTGTTTGTGAAGAAAAAGGATGGCACTATGAGAATGTGCATCGATTATCGTCAGCTGAACAAGTTGACTATCAAAAATCGGTATCCATTACCGAGGATTGATGATCTTTTTGATCAATTTCGGGGAGGGGCTATGTTTTCTAAGATTGACTTAAGGTCAGGTTATTACCAGCTCAAGGTGAAGGATGTGGATGTGCCAAAGACAGCCTTCAGAACGAGGTATGGGCATTATGAGTTCCTTGTGATGCCGTTTGGTTTGACGAATGCTCCTGCAGTTTTTATGGACATGATGAATAGGGTGTTCCATGAATATTTGGAGAAGTTTGTTGTGGTGTTCATTGATGATATCCTGGTGTACTCTCGTACTGAGGAGGAGCATGAAGGGTATTTGAGGATTGTGTTGCAGGCTTTGTTAGAGAACCAGCTTTATGCTAAGTTGAGCAAGTATGAATTTTGGCTTAGGGAAGTTGTGTTCCTTGGTCATGTGGTTTCTTCTAAGGGGATTCGTGTTGATCCTCAGAAGATTGAGGTAGTGATGAATTGGAAGCCTCCTAAGTCTTTTCATGAAGTCCGTAGTTTCCTTGGGTTGGCAGGATACTACCAGAGGTTTGTGGATGGATTTTCAAAGATTGCTGCACCTTTAACGAAGTTGTTGCAGAAGGATGTCAAGTATGAGTGGACAGAGGCGAGACATCAGGCTTTTGAGAAGCTTAAGGCAGCTTTGACGCAAGCTCCAATCTTGGTTCAACCTGAATCAGGGAAAGAGTTTGTGGTGTACAGTGACGCATCCTATGTTGGTTTGGGGGGTGTGTTGATGCAAGAGGGTAAGGTGGTGGCTTATGCATCGCGTCAGTTGAAGGTGCATGAGCGCAATTATCCTACGTGTGATATTGAGTTGGCTGCGGTGGTCTTTTCTTTGAAGATTTGGAGACATTATCTGTATGGTGAGAAGTGTACTGTGTACACGGATCACAAAAGCCTGAAGTATCTGATGTCTTAGAAAGAGTTGAATCTTAGGAAACGGCGCTGGGTGGAGTTGCTTAAAGATTATGATCTGACGATCGAGTACCATCTGGGAAAAGCTAATGTTGTAGTGGATGCCTTGAGTAGGAAGGTGGCAGTGGAGTTGAGGGCTATGTTTGCCAGTTTGAGTATTTCGCGAGATCGAGGTCTTGTGGCTGAATTGCAAGTGAAACCATCTTTGGTTCATTTGATATAGGATAAGCAGTTGTTGGATGATTCCTTGGTGCCACATGTTCAGGATATTGCTGAGGGTAGACCATCGGATTTCTGTTTTAATGATGATGGAGTTCTATGTTTTGGGAGTCAGATAGTAGTGCCCAATGATGCTGAGTTGAGGCGTGCTATTCTGATTGAAGCTCATAGTAGTCCTTTTGCTATGCACCCTGGTAGAACAAAGATGTGTCGTGATCTGAAGGATGAGTACTATTGGGCGGGTTTAAAGAAAGATGTTGTTGAGTATGTGAGTAAGTGCATGGTTTGGCAGCGAGTTAATTAAGGCTGAGCATCAGTTTCCTTCTGGGTTGTTGCAACCGTTGAAGATTCCTGAGTGGAAGTGGGAAAGGATTACCATGGACTTTGTGTCTGGTTTGCCTTTGTCGCCATTGAAAAAGAATTCGGTGTGGGTGATTGTGGATCGCCTTACGAAGTGTGCGCATTTCTTGCCTGTGCATACTACGTATACTTTGGACAAGCTTGCAGAGTTGTACATTGTTGAGATTGTGTGGCTGCATGGTGTGCCAAAGTCTATTGTGTCGGATAGAGATCTGAGGTTTACATCGCGTTTCTGGGAATTTTTGCATCAAGCTTTGGGTACACGGCTAAATTTCAGTACTTCTTATCATCAACAGTCGGATGGACAGTCTGAGCGTGTTATCCAAGTGCTGGAAGATATGTTGAGGTGCTGTGTGATTGAGTTTCAAGGCTCTTGGGAGAAAAATTTGCCATTGGTGGAGTTTGCTTATAACAATAGCTACCATGCAAGTATTCAAATGGCACCTTATGAAGCCTTGTACGGGAGGAAATGCAGAACTCCTCTTTGTTGGGCTGAAACAGGTCAGAAGTTGGTTTCAATGCCAGCTTTGTTGAAGGGAACCACCGAGAAGGTGAAGCTCATTTGTGCGCGATTGAAGGCAGCTTCTGATTGACAGAAGTCTTACGCGGATTTGAATCGTAAGGAGATTGAGTTTGCGGTAGGTGATCGTGTGTTTTTGAAGGTTTCGCCTTGGAAAAAGGTGATAAGGTTTGGCCGGAAGGGTAAGTTGAGCCCTAGGTACATTGGACCATACGAGGTGATTGAACGTGTGGGTCCTGTTGCGTACAAGCTGAGATTGCCGCAAGAGTTGGAAAAGATTCATGATGTGTTTCATGTCTCTATGCTTCGGAGGTATAGATCGGATCCTTCACATGTTATGCTTGTGGAGGAAGTGGAGTTGAATCCAGACTTGACCTATGATGAGGAGCCAGTGGAAATTCTGGATTCAGACAGTAAAGTTCTTCGGGGCAAGACCATTGATTTGGTAAAGGTGTTGTGGAAGCATCGTGGTGTTGAGGAAGCCATGTGAGAAAGAAAGGATGACATGAAGAAGCAGTTTCCGTACCTCTTTCCTCCAGGTAAATTTTGAGGACGAAATTTCTTAAGGGGGGGAGAGTTGTAACACCCCAATTTTGGGCTTAGAAGTTTAGGGTCTGAACCGGGCCGGTCTGATTTTTGGTTCGAATATAAAAGGTGGTTTTAAGGAAAGCCTAGTTCGGGATGCTTTAAAAATATGGGAAAATATCTAAAAATCCTCTTTTAATACATATAAGAGAGTGGTGAAATCAATTTTACAAAATAAGGTTTGGAAATGCAACATTTTGAAATAGTGACTAAAATGCGATTTTTGAAAAGTTCAGTGGTGACTGTTTTGTAAGGATTGAAACTTTGAATCTTTAAGGAGCTAATTTACCCAAGAAAGATTTCTCTAGATTTTTCTTAAATTTAAGTGATTTAATTAATGTTTGTTGGGTTGTGTGGGGCTCGATTCGATCAACCAATTATGCTCACCAAGTGGTGGAGAGGTGGATATTTGGGTGGAAGGTTTAGGAAGCTAGAAAGATTAAAGACACAATGATTTATAGTGGTTCAACCTTCTAACCAAGGTCTACATCCACTACCTTAGCTTCCCACTAAGGATTTCTCAACCAATTCCACTAATTGATTCGTCCCCTTTTCTAGGATTAGGAGGAAACCCTTACAACCGATCAAGCTTCTACCCAAGCCTTGATCAAAGCCCTCTTTAACAAAGAGACAAATGAAAGCAAACTTAAACCCTCTAATAGGTGTTTTTTTGCACAATTAGGCACTCACCCAAAACCTAAAACACTTGAGCAAATTTGACAATTTTGGCTCACTAGTGTTTGTCTATACAAGAAATGACACTTTAAGCTCTAAGACAATTTCTTGATCATTTGTTGATTGACAATTGAAGCATTAGTCTTCTCTTGATGCTTGGAGGTCCCTTTTATACTCCCAAATGAGTTTATAGCCGTTTAGGACCGTTGGGGTTGAAATAGAGTCGTTGGAGCCTTTAATTCCCTCCATAAATGCAGTTCTGCAACTCCCCGTTTCGAAACGCTCGAAGCCGTTTCGGAACGCCCTCAATATAGAAAGAGCCGTTGCAGTCTGTCAGGGTAACCGTTTCGGAACACCCCCTTGCCGTTTCGGAACGCGTATCGGAACGCCCTTAGCCCGTATCGAAACGACCTGCATTTAAAAGTTAGTTGGGAAAGAGCCGTTGGGGTTTATGACCGTTGTGGTCAGTGCCACGTGGGCGTATCGGAACGGCCTAGCCGTTTCGAAACGCTAAGGCTCGTTTCGATACGAGTATCGAAACGTTTTGGCCACTGGAGGCACCTGTTTCGAAACGCCCTAGGGTGTTTTGAAACACTTGGTCAGTTTTGTGAAAATAGGCCTTTGAAAACATGAAAAACCCTTTTGAAAAATTCCCTAGACATTATTTCAAGTTGTTTGGACTTTGTGAATGTTTTAAATACTTTTTAAATCAGTCCAAAACATTTTTCAATTATTATATCAAAACATTAGTTCTACAATCTCCCCCTTTTTGATATAATAAAACCACTTGAAAAATTGTTTGGAATTCTCCCCCTTTAACTTTAAAAAAGTGAATAAGAGATTAAAAATTTTAATTCACATAAGGCTCCCCCTTATTCATTTGAAAATTCAATTTTTCAAACCATTTCTCCCCCTTTTTGTTATATCAAAAAGATTTAAAACATTAAGTTCAAAAATAACAATAGAGGTAAAAATTTGACAAAAGTAAGAATTTGGTTTTAAAATGGCTCCCCCTTACTCAAAGCATCATTGAAATGTTAGTCCAACATATATGATCATCTAGTTGAATTAAATAGAAAATAAGACAAATAAATTCAAAAACAACTAGAAATTTTACCAACACTTGAACCCAAGGGAGGATGTGAAGCCTTCCTTCTTCAAGTGTTCTTCCTTGTGTGTATGGAGCTCCCCCTCAATGTTTGACTTGTTGAACATCTCCATCACACCTACAATAGACAATCAAGTAATTTTTGGTATCCAAATTGCTTTGGATCCATAAACGTTAGTTGCACAAAATTTAGTCCCCTTAGGAATCCATTTTTCAATTTCATCCTTTTTAGTTGAAGTATTAAGTCCTTTTGGGACCCAAACACTTCTAAAACATTTACCATTTATAAATCTAGGGGCACTAGATTGTCTAACATAAAAATTTGATTTTCCAAAATTGTTTTTCTTTTCAAGCTCTTTGGAAATCAAATCTTTTTCTCCTTGAACTTTTTGAAGCAATTTTTGTAAATCAAGACATTTTAGTTCAAACTCTTCAAGTTTTGCTTCAAGTTCAAGTTTGGTTTTAGAAAGCAAATCATTTTGAATTTTTAACTTTGAAATCAATTTATTGTTTTTCAAAATGTGGCTTTTAAAATCTAAAGCCAAATCATCATAGGCATCTTGTAATTCATCAAAAGTGTAAGAACATGAAGTAGATGAATTAGAAGTTACCCTTGAATCTTCTTCGATGGCCATAAGGCAAAGGTTGGCTTGTTCATCGTCGGTGGAGTCCTCATCACTCCAAGTAGCCAATTGTGCCTTCTTCTTATGGCTTGAAGTGCTTGCCCTCTCCTTTCTTTTAGGTTCTCGTTCAAGCTCTCTCAAGGCTTTCTTCATTAAAGGGGCACACTTCTTGAAGAGATGAACTATCTCTTCATCTTCCTCCTCCTCTTCACTTGAGTAGACATGATGGCAAGTGGAGGACTTGAGAGCCATGGCACTAGCATTGGTGCCAAGCCCTTTGATTTTCTTCTCTCCCATAGCTCTAATTTCTTCCCTCTTCTTCTCATCCTCTTTGTTCTTCTTCATGATTTGATGAGTAAGAAGTGACCCCATTAGTTCATCAAGCTTCAAAGTCTTCAAATTTTTGGCTTTGATGATGGCGGTCCTCTTTGAGTCCCAAGACTCGGGAAGTGAGTAGATGAGCTTTCGAACAAGCTTCTCCTCCGGGATGACTTCTCCATAACCTTTAAGGCCATTTGTGATGGTGGAGAACCTATCAAACATCTTCTCGATGTTCTCTTCCGGATCCATTTTGAAGTTCTCATACTCCAAGGTTAGGAGCCCAATCTTGGTCTCCTTGACTTCGTTTGTCCCCTCGTATGTGACTTCAAGCTTGTCCCATACCTCCTTGGCACTCTCACAAGAAGACATCTTCTCATAGATGGATGGACCAAAAGCACAAAATAGAATGTGCAAGGCTTTGCAATTTAGCTCCATCTTCTTGCGATCGTCGGCACTCCACTTCGCTTTACTTCTTTTAGGTACGAACGGGCCATCTTCAACTACATCCCATAGCTTGTAATCTCTTGATTTGATGAAGAACTTCATCTTTGTCTTCCAATGGGCATAGTGAGTTCCGTCGAAGAAGGGCGGTTTGTCTATGGATTGCGCCATTTGAGCCGGTTGATGAAAAAGTGATCGAGCTTGCCGGATCTTCTCAATAGGATGTTAATCCTCTTCGATTGAGCCAAGCTCTGATACCAATTGTTGGGTTGTGTGGGGCTCGATTCGATCAACCAATTAT
This sequence comes from Hibiscus tridactylites, assembly GCA_958450335.1. Taxonomy (NCBI): domain Eukaryota; kingdom Viridiplantae; phylum Streptophyta; class Magnoliopsida; order Malvales; family Malvaceae; genus Hibiscus; species Hibiscus tridactylites. The sequence goes on along the minus strand of OY288265.1, from coordinate 48,207,863 downwards.
GCTCACCAAGTGGTGGAGAGGTGGATATTTGGGTGGAAGGGTTTAGGAAGCTAGAAAGATTAAAGACACAATGATTTATAGTGGTTCAACCTTCTAACCAAGGTCTACATCCACTACCTTAGCTTCCCACTAAGGATTTCTCAACCAATTCCACTAATTGATTCGTCCCCTTTTCTAGGATTAGGAGGAAACCCTTACAACCGATCAAGCTTCTACCCAAGCCTTGATCAAAGCCCTCTTTAACAAAGAGACAAATGAAAGCAAACTTAAACCCTCTAATAGGTGTTTGTTTGCACAATTAGGCACTCACCCAAAACCTAAAACACTTGAGCAAATTTGACAATTTTGGCTCACTAGTGTTTGTCTATACAAGAAATGACACTTTAAGCTCTAAGACAATTTCTTGATCATTTGTTGATTGACAATTGAAGCATTAGTCTTCTCTTGATGCTTGGAGGTCCCTTTTATACTCCCAAATGAGTTTATAGCCGTTTAGGACCGTTGGGGTTGAAATAGAGTCGTTGGAGCCTTTAATTCCCTCCATAAATGCAGTTCTGCAGCTCTCCGTTTCGAAACGCTCGAAGCCGTTTCAGAACGCCCTCAATATAGAAAGAGCCGTTGCAGTCTGTCAGGGTAACCGTTTCGGAACACCCCCTTGTCGTTTCGGAACGCGTATCGGAACGCCCTTAGCCCGTATCGAAACGACCTGCATTTAAAAGTTAGTTGGGAAAGAGCCGTTGGGGTTTATGACCGTTGTGGTCAGTGCCACGTGGGCGTATCGGAACGGCCTAGCCGTTTCGAAACGCTAAGGCCCGTTTCGATACGAGTATCGAAACGTTTTGGCCACTGGAGGCACCTGTTTCGAAACGCCCTAGGGTGTTTCGAAACACTTGGTCAGTTTTGTGAAAATAGGCCTTTGAAAACATGAAAAACCCTTTTGAAAAATTCCCTAGACATTATTTCAAGTTGTTTGGACTTTGTGAATGTTTTAAATACTTTTTAAATCAGTCCAAAACATTTTTCAATTATTATATCAAAACATTAGTTCTACAATGTTTTAATTAATTAGATGAGGAGAGAAACTACCTTTGGATTAAAGCATAACTACCTTTTCCTAAAACTTTCTCATCTCATTTTCTCTCAAAATTCCCTCATCCAAACACTTTTCTCCAGCATCTTTTCCATTGATTTTCAAAGCAATTGATGAGATTTCAATCAACAATTAATTCCTAATCCTTTCTACATCAACTCCTTTTGATTTGCTTATTGGATTTTCAAGAAAATTGGCTCTAATCAAGGAGAAATCTACATTTAGAGGTAAGGTTGTTCTTCTCCTCTAAATACTCAGTTCTTTGCTGAAATTCCCAAGTTATCAATTCTTAATTTAAGTTTTATAAATGGTTTGAATGATATGAACTTGATTTTGGCTTAAAACTCAAGATTTGGAGGAAATCTTGAAGAATTTCGTGGTGATTGTTTGGGCTCTGTTTTGAGATGATTATTAAATGTATTTTGGATGTCTAATGATGTGTAAATGAGTTTTTATCAATGCAATCCCGAATAGGTTGAATTTCCTAAGTTTTTGCTTATAAAAATGGTGGTTTTGGGGTGATCTTGGTGTTCTGTTATAGCTGGAGGTATTAGGACGAGTTTAGGTTAATTTTGGATGTTAATTGATGTTTATAAATGGTTAGAAGTGATGGATCTTTGCTAGGTTATGTTGTGGAAGAGTTTGGAGGTGATTTCGGTTGTGTTTGGTAGCCGAAATGTTAGAATTGGTTAGAGCAGCAAGTTTATGTGTGATGGCTGAAGATTTTAATGCATGATGATGCATTAATCCTCTGATTTGATGTGTTTAAAACAGGGGAGACATCTTCGGATACTTGTGGTGTTGATCCGGAGGCTTGATCGGCGTTTCGGCAAGCTTGCGAAACGGAATTTGTAACACCCCAGAAATTATGCCCAAATTGTAAACCCTAGATTCGAAAAATCCCTAATTGAGAAGCATAATTTCAAAATCCCTAATTTTTAAAACCCTAATTTTCTATGATGGACTAAATATGAATTTTTTAAAACTTGAAAGTTAATATGAAATTTTTTAAAAGTTTAAGGACTGACTCCGTAAATAACTCTTTTATCAAATTGAATTTTAATTCAATTGGTTTTTACCATACGTTGTTGTTGTTGTTATTATTATTATTATTATTATTATTATTATTATTATTATTATTATTATTATTATTATTATTATTATTATTATTATTATTATTATAGTTCTTTAATTTTAAATGAAATTCTAATCCATTCGTCTTCTTTTAATTATTTTATTTATTTTTATTCTTTTCTATTCAATATCACTTTTATTATTTTACTTAAATTAGGTTTACTCTCCCTATAAATATATACACATATAGTTCAAATAAGATCACCCCAAGAACCCTAATATCCACCGCTCTATACCCTTTTTGTTCGTTAATCCCTTCCACACCAAGTTTAGTCCAGTACCGATACTGTTGGATCCAATACTTCTGATCAGGGAAAATCACATCATTCTATAGGTTGAGTATAGCTTGGCTGAGGTGTGTTTTCTTACTGTGCTACATATATTTCTTTGTGTTGATGCATTATGGTTTGTATGGTTGACATCACATGCATATGATTTCAGAATGTGTTTTAAGTATGATTTATGAAACATCGGATTTACGGAACTATGATTTATGGATTTATGGACTATGATTTACGAATTATGTTTATGGAATATCAGATTTATGGAATTGGTTTTTATGAAACTTGAATTTTAAACATCATATGTGTTTGAGCATGAGTTGGGATTTGTAAGGAGGAAGTTCAGTGGTTTCACCCTTCAGGTTGAATTCCACTTCGGATTGGCGGACGTAGGGAGGAGGTTATGGGAACCTTCCTCATTTATGGCGGACGTAGTTGGGTGCATTGCATTACGCTTGTGATATTGTATCATGTTTTCAAAGGATTTTATGAAAATAATACTATGTTTTACGATTATGGTTTTCTTGCACTTTAGAGACACACTAAGCTCTTTAGCTTACTCCCCCATAGTTTCCTCTTACAGATATCTTTGGACTTTAGGCGACGTGGTACTTGGAGGATCTCAGATTTTATCATGTTATTTTATTATTCATTACGAAATTATTTTTAGTTATTCAGATTATTATTTTGTTATTTTTGTGGTATTTTAATGTAATTTCGGATTTGAGATTTATTATTTTTACATGCGTTTTCAAACTTAAATTTGAATGTTTTATTTAAATTATATGATTATTATTTTAATGTTTGCGTTTTATAAATTATTGAGATATTTTATATTATTATCAAAAATAATTTATTTTACGCTATTTAATATATAATAAATTCGAATTGGTTTCTTGAGGGTAAAGTTTTCAAACATGACTTCCTAAATTCGGTCTTTTCTTCTAGGCCGGATTTAGGGGGTTACATTTAGTGGTATCAGAGCTAAGTTCAACTCTCGGACTGTGTGGCTCACATACAATTTTAAGTTAAAAATAATTTTTGCATGCATATTAAATGTTTTGGGGCAAAATGAGAATTTTTGATAAATTTATTATTTTAAAGAATTAAAAATATGTTTTGAATAGAAACTTCAAGTACCAATTCTAATTCTAGGATTGTCCCTTTTGTAGATAGATTACCATGTCACCTCGTAGGATCTCTAGATTAACGATTGATCGTGATCATACTCGTTCTTATGAAATTGAGATCAAAGCCTATCTGAAAGCCATGTGTTGTCATTTGTGAGATGATCTAAAATGTCTTTTTATAATTGCTATCAAAACCTTTTTTTAAAGTATGTCGTTAGTCTAAAAATTTTGAGGACAATTTTTCTTTTAAGGGTGGGTGAGTTGTAACACCCCAAAAATTACGCCCAAATTTAAACCCTAGATTCGAAAAATTCCTAATTGAGAAACATAATTTCAAAATCCCTAATTTTTAAAACCCTAATTTTCTATGATGGACTAAATATAAATTTTTATTAAACTTGAAAGTTAATATGAAATTTTTTAAAAGTTTAAGGACTGGCTCCGTAAATAACTCTTTTATCAAATTGAATTTTAATTCAATTGGTTACTACCGTACGTTATTATTATTATTAATATTATTACTATTATTATTATTATTATTATTATTATTATTATTATTATTATTATTATAGTTCTTTAATTTTAAATGAAATTCTAATCCATTCGTCTTCTTTTAATTATTTTATTTATTTTTATTCTTTTCTATTCTATATCACTTTTATTATTTTACTTAAATTAGGTTTACTCTCCCTATAAATATATACACACATAGTTCAAATAAGATCACCCCAAGAACCCTAATATCCACCGCTCTATACCCTTTTTTGTTCGTTAATCCCTTCCACACCAAGTTTAGTCCAGTACCGATACTGTTGGATCCAATACTTCTGATCAGGGAAAATCACATAATTCTATAGGTTGAGTATAGCTTGGCTAAGGTGTGTTTTCTTACTGTGCTACATGTATTTCTTTGTGTTGATGCATTATGGTTTGTATGGTTGACATCACATGCATATGATTTCAGAATGTGTTTTAAGTATGATTTATGAAACATCGGATTTACGGAACGATGATTTATGGATTTATGGACTATGATTTACGAATTATGTTTATGGAATATCAGATTTATGGAATTGGTTTTTATGAAACTTGAATTTTAAACATCATATGTGTTTGAGCATGGGTTGGGATTTGTAAGGAGGAAGTCCAGTGGTTTCACCCTTTAGGTTGAATTCCACTTCGGATTGGCGGACGTAGGGAGGAGGTTATGGGAACCTTCCTCATTTATGGCGGACGTAGTTGGGTGCATTGCATTACGCTTGTGATATTGTATCATGTTTTCAAAGGAATTTAAGAAAATAATACTATGTTTTACGATTATGGTTTTCTTGCACTTTAGAGACACACTAAGCTCTTTAGCTTACTCCCCCATAGTTTCCTCTTACATATATCTTTGGACTTTAGGCGGCGTGGTACTTGGAGGATCTCAGATTCTATTCGGTTATTTTATTATTCAAAACGAAACTATTTTAGTTTAATTAGATTTTTATTTATTATTTTGGGTCATGGATGTAATTTTAGACAATTTATGTTTTGGGATTATTTTTAGCATTCATTTACTGTTATTTTAATTCAGAGATTTTATACAATCATTCGAACACCTATTATGGTATTTATATTTTTATTTATTATAAAATTTATGTTATTTTATTTTAATTAAAGTATAATTTTCAAAATTGGATTTCTTGAGGGAAAAGTTTTCAAACGTAACTTCCTAAATTCGGTCTTTTCTCCTAGGTCAGGTTTAGGGGTTACAGAATTGGTGAGTGAAGTTGGATTTCCAGCTTTGTAACGAATGTTTGAAGGTTTTGGGAGCTTAGTTTAAGTCTAAGCAACTTAACTAAGCTCTAGAGTAAGTTTTCGGGAAAACTCTCTCTTGGATGAACCTTGAGGTGGTTGGATGCATTGTATTTAATTTGCATGTTTAAATTCTGTTTTGAAAGCATGTTTTAGCATGATTAATGCTGGTTTTGAAAGCCATGTGTTGAAGGATGCTCAAGGTAAGAGATCCTTGGTTTGATATTTGTAAATGTGGTTTTGATGCATAGTGATGCATGATGGTTTAATGGCTTTGATTAATGCTTTAAAACAGTGGATTATTGATGATAAATGATGTATATTGGCAAGTGATGTGTTGGTTTTAAAGTACTTGAATCGGATATAGTTAGCCGGCTATAGGATTGGGTGCACCGTGAATAAAGTCGCCTTGGATGTTGAGAGGTTGTAATTGTACCGTAAACTCCATCCAAGTACACTAACGAGATGGTTAAGATCACAATGGTGGTTAAAAGTCCATGTGTGGATCTTGTGTTGTGTGTCCCGTGTTCTCGTTAGTGGTGTTATACAACTACCGATGAGTGATGTTGAGGGGTTTTGTGTTGTAAATAGTTATGGATTATCACTTAAAAGCCAATATGACATGTTGATTCAAATGAAGCATGAGATGCTTGTTATGTATGCAAGGTTGCATGAGTAATGATGATTATGTGATGGAAGGTTTTGCTAAATGTGTTTATAAAGAGCATTATTGTGTTGTTTCTTTAGAGCTTGCCTCACTAAGCAATTGTGCTTACGCTCTCTCTTTTGAACCAATAATACACATAATTGAAGTGTTTAAAGGCAACAAGGAGGCTAAGAGTCCAAGGGAAAACTAAGCTCATGTATGGTGACGTTTTCGTAACACTATTAGTTTTGATATATTGGCAATGGGAACGTAGGATGTTGTTTTGGGAGATGTTTTGGACTCCCTAATTGTGGCATGATGCCTATGTTGATTTGGATTTGTAAATGGCCATATTGGTGCTTGATTTGGTGATTTGTTGGTTGCTTGGTTTTGAACACTAGGATGCATGCCTATAGACTTGTGGAATTCTATGATTGATGCCATGAACGTGATTTGATGTTGCAAACATGTATCTTATATGTATGATGATTTGTTGGCATGATTAGGAAGTCATTAGGTTGTGTTTGAATGGTTAAGTGCATGTTAAACCAGCAATTTCTGGGCAACCCGTATCGATACACTCATAGGCGTTTCGAAACGGGGGCCTGTAATGGCACTAGTGTTTCGAAACGGCTGATGACCGTATCAAAACGGTTTGGCCACTGGAAGGCCCTGTTTCGAAACAGGTCTCGAAACGAACCCGTGTTTCGGAACGATCAACCCCATTTCGAAACAGGTGACCGTTGGGCACTGATTTGAATGGTTTTAAGGTTTTCGAGCTTTACGTTTTAGTCCTGAAAATTGTATTTGCAATTGCATGAGTTTGAAATGTCTGATTAAGGTGAAATTTGGCAAGGAAGCATGTAATATGATTAATTTGATATTGATAACTTAAAAATCAGTTAAGACCTTCAAATTTCTAGAATTTACAATTTGGTCCCTAACATTTGTATTTTGTGCAATTGAGTCCCTTATTGTAATTCGATCGCTGTGCTTTTCATGTATGCGTTTCTCAAGAGTACGTTTAAGGTTAATGTGCATCTAGATAAGACTAAAAAGAAAAAAAAAGGTCGTTAATCAAGGTTGTCTTTCGGGTTGACTTTGGTTTTCCCCGTTTAATCTTCGTAGTTTGGGTCAACCGTCTAGGCCGGGCTAAGGGGGGTTACAACTTGCATTAGTTGGAACATTGTCTTGTTAAAATGATTGAAGAAAACTAGCTACTCATATGGTCCTAAACTAGCATCTACATTGAGGATCTCCCTCAAAACCCTAACGCTCCTTATTCTTTTCTTGAATGCATCGCCTTCCCATTTACACATACTGGTCCAACTTGGTGCCTAAGTCGACGATCTCCCTCAAAATCCAAACAACCTTCTCCCCTACATCGTTCGAGTCATCCACACAACCATCGAGCTCGGCAGCGTCCTCTGCTAAAAATTGTATCTTTGCTGCAACCTCTTTCATCCGAACAGTCTATTGTGCTAATTCTTATTCCTGCCTCCAAATAGTATAGGCGGAAAAATGCAGTTGTTCTAAAGTCGGCGTTGGACGCACTTGGATCGCCCTTTTAAGGCTCTTTGTAACCCCCTTAGCCCGGCCTAGACGGTTGACCCGAACTACGAAGATTACACGGGGAAAACCAAAGTAAACCCGAAAGTCAACCTTGATTAACGACCCTTTTTTTCTTTTTAGTCTTTTCTAGATGCACATTAACCTTAAGCTTACCCTTGTAAAACATTTACTTGAAAAGCACAGCAAACGAAATGCAATAAGGGACTCAATTGCACAACATACAAAAGTTAGGGACCAAGTTGTAATTTCTGGAAAGATGGAGGACTTAGCTGATTTTTAAGTTACCAATGTCAAATTAATCATATTACATGCTTCCCTGTCAAATTTCACCATAAACGGACATCTCAAACTCAAGCAATTGCCAATACCATAATCAGGACTAAAACGTAAAGCTTGCAAACCTTAAACCATTCAAATCAGTGCTCAACGGTCATCTGTTTCGGAACGGGGTTGACCGTTCCGAAACGCGGGTTCGTTTCGAGACATGTATCGAAACAGGGCCTGGCAGTGGCCAAAACGTTTCGGAACAACCTCTACCCGTTTCGATACACGAAGGCCATTATAGGCCCCCGTTTTGAAACGCTAGTGCCCGTTCCGACACGGATTGCCCAGAAAGTGCAGAATTTGCTGGTTTAACATACATTTAACCACTCAAACACATCCTAATGACTTCCTAATCATGCCAACAAGTCATCTTATGTATAAGGTACATGATTGCAACGTTACAACACATTCATGACATCAATTAGGGAAATCCACAAGTCTATAGGCATGCATCCTAATAACCAATCCAAACAACCATCAAAGTATCAAAACAAGCACCAAAATGGCCATTTACAAAACCAAAACATTTAAGGCATCATGCCACACTTAGGGAGTCCAAAACATCTCCCAAATCACATCCTAGGTTCCCATTGCCAAATATCAAAAACTAATAATGTTGTGAAAACATCACCATACATGAGCTTAGCTTTCCCTTGTATTCTTAGGCTCCTTGCTGCCCTCAAACACCTCAATTATCTGCATTATTGGTTCAAGAGAGAAAGCGTAAGCACAATTGCTTAGTGAGGCATGCTCTAAAGAAACAACACAATAATGCATTTTATAAAACACCTTACAAAAAGCCTTTTTAACACATAAACATCATTTCTCATGCAACAATGCATACACAACATGCATCTCATGCTCAAATAACATCAACATGTCATATTGGCTTCCAAGTGATAAACCATAACCATTTACAACATAAAACACAATCGGATACGCGGATTACAAGCATTGTCCCATACGCTTCATACACACTACCAAACATACAAGGTGGAGTTTACCGGTACAATCACAACCCCTCAACACCCGTGATGGATTTTAACGGTACAATCACAACCCCTCCACATCACTAATCGGTAGTTGTATAACATCACTAACGAGAACACGTGACACAAAACACAAGATCCACACATGGACTTTTAACCACCATTGTGATCTTAACCATCTCGTTAGTGTACTTGGATGGAGTTTACGGTACAATTACAACCCCTCAACATCCAAGGCGACTTTATTCACGGTGCACCAAATCCTATAGCCGGCTAACTATATCTGATTCAAGTACTTTAAAACCAACACATCACTTGCCAATATACACCATTTATCATCAACAATCCACTGTTTTAAAGCATTAATCAAAGCCACTAAACCAGCATGCATCACTATGCATCAAAACCACATTTATCAATATCAAACCAAGGATCTCTTACCTTGAGCATCCTTCAACACATGGCTTTCAAAACCAGCATTAGTCATGCTTAAACATGCTTTCAAAACAGAATTCAAACTTGCAAATTAAATACATTGCATCCAACCATCTCATGGTTCATCCAAGTGAGAGAGTTTTCCCAAAAACTTACTCTTGAGCTTAGTTAAGTTGATTAGACTTAAACTAAGCTCCCAAACCTTCAAACATTCGATACAAAGATGGAAATCCAACTCCACTCACCAATTCTGTTTCCCAAGCTTGCCGAACCACCGTTCAAGCCTTCGGATCAACACCACAAGAATCCGAAGATGCCTCCCCTGTTTTAAACACATCAAAGCAGAGGATTAATGCATCATCGTGCATTAAAATCTTCAGCCATTGCACCTAAACTCGTTGCTCTCACCAAAATTAACATTTGGGCTACCAAACACAACCGAAATCACCTCCAAACTCTTCCTCGACATTACCCAGCCAAGATCCATAACTTCTAAACATTCCTAAACATCAATTAACATCCAAAAAGAACCTAAACTCGTCCTTATACCTCCAGCTATAACAGAACACCAAGATCACCCCAAAAACCACCATTTTCACAAGTAAAAACATAGGAAAATCAACCTATTCGGGATTGCATTGATTAAACCTCAATTACACATCATTAAACATCCAAAATACATTAAAAAGCCATCTCAAAACAGAGCCCAAACTATCACCACGAATTTCTTCAAGATTTGTTCCAAATCTTGAGTTTTAAGCCAAAATCAAGATCACAACATTAAAACCTTTTATAAAACTTAATTTAAGGATTGAGAACTTGGGAATTTCAGTAAAGAACTGAGTATTTAGAGGAGAAGAACATCCTTACCTCTAAATGTAGATTTCTCCTTGATTAAAGACAATTTCCTTGAAAATCCAATAAGCAAAACAATAGAATTTGATGTAGAAAGGATTAGGAATCAATTGATGATTGAAACCTCATCATTTGGTGTGAAAATCAAAAGAAATGTTGCTGTAGAAATGTGTTTGGCTGAGGAAATTTTGAGAGAAAATGAGATGAGAAAGTTTTAACAAAAGTTAGTTATGAGATCTAAAAATTGGTTTTTCCACTTTTCCTTTAATTAATTAAGCATTAATTAAATCATTAAAATCTAAGAAAAATCTGGAGAAATCCTTCCTTGGGTAAATTAGCTCCTTAAAGATTCAAACTTTCAATCCTTACAAAACAGTCACCACTGAATTTTTCAAAAATTACATTTTAGTCACTATTTCGAAATGTTGCACTTCAAAACCTTATTTTGTAAAATTGATTTCACTACTCTCTTATATATATTAAAAGAGGATTTTTAGATATTTTTCCATATTTTTAATGCAACCCGAACTAGGCTTTCCCTACAACCACCCTTTTATATCCGAACCGAAAATCAGACCTGCCCGGTTCAGACCCTAAACTTCCAAGCCCAAAATTGGGGTGTTACAACTCTCCCCCCCCCCTTAAGAAATTTCGTCCTCGAAATTTACCTGGAGGAAAGAGGTACGGAAACTGCTTCTTCATGTCATCCTTTCTTTCCCACGTGGCTTCCTCAACACCACGATGCTTCCACAACACCTTTACCAAATCAATGGTCTTGCCTCGAAGAACTTTACTGTCTGAATCCAGAATTCCCACCGGCTCCTCATCATAGGTCAAGTCTGGATTCAATTCCACCTCCTCTACAGGCATAACATGCGAAGGATCCGATCTATACCTCCGAAGCATAGAGACATGAAACACATCATGAATCTTTTCCAACTCTTGCGGCAACCTCAACTTGTACGCAACAGGACCCACACGCTCAATCACCTCGTATGGTCCAATGTACCTAGGGCTCAACTTACCCTTTCGGCCAAACCTCATCACCTTTTTCCAAGGCGAAACTTTCAAAAACACACGGTCACCTACTACATACTCAATCTCCCTACGCTTCAAATCCGCGTAAGACTTCTGTCGATCAGAAGCTGCCTTCAATCGCTCACAAATGAGCTTTACCTTCTCGATGGTTCCTTTCAACAAAGCTGGCATTGAAACCAACTTCTGACCTGTTTCAGCCCAACAAAGAGGAGTTCTGCACTTCCTCCCGTACAAGGCTTCATAAGGTGCCATTTGAATACTTGCCTGGTAGCTATTGTTATAAGCAAACTCCACCAAAGGCAAATGCTTCTCCCAAGAGCCTTGAACCTCAATCACACAGCACCTCAACATATCCTCCAGCACTTGGATAACACGCTCAGACTGTCCATCTGACTCTGGATGATAAGAAGTACTGAAATTCAGCCGTGTACACAAAGCTTGATGCAAACATTGCCAGAAACGCGATGTAAACCTTGGATCTCTATCCGAAACGATCGACTTTGGCACACCATGCAGCCGCACAATCTCAGCAATGTACAGCTCTGCAAGCTTATCCAAAGTGTACGTAGTATGCACAGGTAAGAAATGAGCACACTTCGTGAGGCGATCCATAATCATCCACACCGAATTCTTCTTCGATGGCGACAAAGGCAAACCAGACACAAAGTCCATGGTAATCCTTTCCCACTTCCACTCAGGAATCCTCAACGGTTGCAACAACCCAGAAGGAAACTGATGCTCAGCTTTAACTCGCTGACAAACCATGCACTTGCTCACATACTCAGCAACATCTTTCTTCAAACCCACCCAATAGTACTCATCCTTAAGATCACGATACATCTTTGTACTACCAGGGTGCATAGCAAAAGGACTACTATGAGCTTCAGTCAGAATAGCACACCTCAACTCAGCATCATTGGGCACTACTATCCGACTCCCAAAACATAGAACTCCATCATCATTAAAACAGAAATCCGATGGTCTATCCTCAGCAATATCCTGAACATGTGGCACCAAGGAATCATCCAACAGCTGCTTATCCTTTATCAACTGAACAAAGGATGGTTTCACTTGCAATTCAGCCACAAGACCGCCATCTCGCGAAATGCTCAAGCTGGAAAACATAGCCCTCAACTTCACTGCCGCTTTCCTACTCAAGGCATCCGCTACAACATTAGCTTTAGCCGGATGGTACTCGATCGTCAGATCAAAATCTTTAAGCAACTCCACCCAACGTCGTTGCCTAAGATTCAACTCTTTTTGAGACGTCAGATACTTCAAACTCTTGTGATCCGTGTACACCGTACACTTCTCACCATACAGGTAATGTCTCCAAATTTTCAAAGCAAAAACCACCGCAGCTAACTCAATGTCATGCGTAGGATAATTGCGCTCGTGCACCTTCAACTGGCGCGATGCATAAGCCACCACCTTACCCTCTTGCATCAACACACACCCTAAACCAACGTAGGATGTGTCACTGTACACCACAAACTCTTTCCCTGATTCAGGCTGAACCAAGATAGGAGCTTGCGTCAAAGCTGCCTTAAGCTTCTCAAAAGCCTGTTGTCTCGCTTCCGTACACTTATACTTAACATCCTTCTGCAACAACTTCGTCAAAGGTGCAGCCATCTTTGAAAATCCATCCACGAACCTCCGATAGTATCCTGCCAAACCAAGGAAACTACAGACTTCATGAACAGACTTAGGAGGCTTCCAATTCATCACTGCCTCAATATTCTGAGGATCAACACGAATCCCCTCAGCAGAAACCACATGACCAAGGAACACAACTTCTCTAAGCCAGAATTCACACTTGCTTAGCTTAGCATAAAGCTGATTGTCCAACATAGCCTGCAACACAATCCTCAAATGTCCCTCATGCTCCTCCTCAGTACGAGAGTACACAAGGATATCATCAATGAACACCACCACAAACTTATCCAAATATTCATGGAACACTCTATTCATCATGTCCATAAAAGCTGCAGGAGCATTCGTCAAACCAAACGGCATCACAAGGAACTCATAATGCCCATACCTCGTTCTGAAGGCTGTTTTTGGCACATCCACATCCTTCACCTTCAACTTGTAATACCCTGACCTTAAGTCAATCTTAGAGAACACAGCTGCTCCCCGAAATTGATCAAAAAGATCATCAATCCTCGGTAATGGATACAGATTCTTGATAGTCAACTTGTTCAGCTGACGGTAATCAATGCACATTCTCATAGTGCCATCCTTTTTCTTCACAAACAAGACTGGTGCACCCCAAGGTGACACACTCGGCCGAATGAAACCACAATCAAGCAACTCCTGAAGTTGCGTCTTCATCTCCTTCAACTCCTTAGGTGCCATTCGATAAGGTGTAATGGACACTGGAGTTGTGTTTTCATACAGCTCAATTCCAAACTCCACTTCTCGATTAGGAGGCAACCCAGACAACTCCTCCGAAAACACACCATGAAATTCTCGCACAGTCCTGATATCCTGAACTCGTAACTCCTTAGAGCTAGGATTCATCACGAAGGCTAGGTAGGCTTCACAACCTTGCCTCAGCATTCGGCTCGCCTCCAATGTAGACACCACATTGGCAAGAAACTTCACATTCTCACCAACCACCACTACCTCATAATCATCCGCAAGCTTCAACGAAACTCGTTTGTTCTCAAAATCCACCACAGCCCGATGTTCAACAAGCCAATCCATACCAAGGATTACATCAAAACCATAGAATGGCAATTCCATGAGATCAACAAGAAAAACATGATTTTGCACAACCAAAGGACATCTTCTATACAACTTTCGTGTCACAACGGTCTCACCAAAGGAACTAGTTACACGCATACCAACATCCAAAGACTCAACAGGTAAACCAAGCAATTGAGCATGTTCACGCAATATGTATGAGTGTGTAGATCCAGAATCTATCAAGGAAAGTAATGACAAGGATTGCAAAGTGAAGGTACCTGCGATCACATCCGTGTCATTTCTCCCCTCTCGTTGAGCATACACTCGAGCCTGGCCACCACCCTCAGGTTGGACAGCCACCACATGTGCCACATTCCTTCCACCATCATCTCTGCGCTGGAAGTTACCACAGCCGCGCCCACGACCTCTCTGTGGTGCCACAACTCCAGGAGCACGTCCCTGACCACCACCGGCTAACAAAGGACACTCCCTCCTCATGTGGTCCGCCGAACCACAATTCCATCACGAATTACCGGTCGCTACCACAGGAGCCTGCACCTCCCTCACTGCTCGAGGACAATCACGCCTCAAATGACCACGCGATCCACACGCCCAGCACGTGTTCTGATCAGCTCTCGCACTGTCTCCCTGAACAGGCGCACCATGCCCTCCACTACCACGCCTACCAGAAGATTGATACCTCCTATCTCGTCCTCTCTTGTTCCGTCCACCACCGGAACTATACTCAACAGCTCTCTTGCCCGAGCCAGAACCAGCACTCCTGGAAGACAAACCCAGGTTCTGCTCAATGTCCTCCACCCTACTAACCAGCACATCAAAATCAATGTACTCAGCAGCAAGCATGAAAGTCTTTACATCCGTCACCAAACCATATCGGAAACGCTCACACCTCTCCCGCTCATCAGGGATAAGCTCAGGTGCGTACTAACTGAGACGGACAAGCTGGATCTCGTACTCAGCCACCGTCATGCTCCCTTGCGTAAGAGACATAAATTCTCTTTTCTTTTCATCCAGGTATCGTACACCTAGATACTTCCGCTTGAACGCGTTCAGAAAGAACGTCCAATTCATATTAGCTTCCTCTATTTCGGAGACAGTGGTCGTCCACTAGGTATACGCATCATCATGTAACAGCGATACCACACATCCTAACTTCTGCACATCATTGCAGTTCATTTGTCCCAATATCCTCTTGGTACTTTCCAACCAAGATTCGGAACCCTCAGTAGACAAACCACTGAACTCAGTCCCTCCCAGACTGCGCAAAAGTTCCAAAGCTAATCTCGCATTAGCATCTCCCTGATGCCCAGCTCCATGAGCTCCAGCTACTGCCGCCTGAAAGGCTCCAGCAATAGCCTGTATCAACACTGTCATGTCAGGAGAAGCTTGCCCCTGCCCAGCTTCAGGTCCAGCGACCCCAGCACCAGCCTCAACACCAGCACCATCACCCCCAGCACCACCACCACCGAGCGGTCCACCACCGGGGGGAGGAGGTATATCCACAACATTATCAACATTGTCCTCATTCTCGTTCTGAGCTATAGCTCTCGTATTAATTCTCGTCTCTCTACGAGGTCTCATTCACTAAAACAATGCACTAACACAAATGCAATAAACATAGTTAGGCTCAACAAGGTAAGAAATCCAAGTACTCAAGCTCATTTCCGAATAAAAACAATTCATTTCATTAGTTTGGATATGGCAATGGTTTCCTCTAACATGCTTCAACACAACATAACATCACAATTGCAACATACTTACAATTCACACATCAAACTTTCATTTAAAAGGCATATCATGCAATCACACATACATCACCCACATAATCATTCCAAATTACACGAGAACTCAGCTCTGATACCACCAATGTAACCCCCTTAGCCCAGCCTAGACGGTTGACCCAAACTACGAAGACTACACGGGGAAAACCAAAGTTAACCCGAAAGTCAACCTTGATTAACGAGCCTTTTTTTTTCTTTTTAGTCTTTTCTAGATGCACATTAACCTTAAGCTTACCCTTGTAAAACATTTACTTGAAAAGCACAGCAAACGAAATGCAATAAGGGACTCAATTGCACAACATACAAAAGTTAGGGACCAAATTGTTATTTCTGGAAAGATGGAGGACTTAGCTGATTTTTAAGTTACCAATGTCAAATTAATCATATTACATGCTTCCTGTCAAATTTCACCTTAAACGGACATCTCAAACTCAAGCAATTGCCAATACCATAATCAGGACTAAAACGTAAAGCTTGCAAACCTTAAACCATTCAAATCAGTGCCCAACGGTCATCTATTTCGGAACGGGGTTGACCGTTCCGAAACGCGGGTTCATTTCGAGACCTGTATCGAAACAGGGCCTGGCAGTGGCCAAAACGTTTCGGAACGGCCTCTACCCGTTTCGATACACGAAGGCCATTACAGGCCCCCGTTTCGAAACGTTAGTGCCCGTTCCGATACGGATTGCCCAGAAAGTGCAGAATTTGCTGGTTTAACATACATTTAACCACTCAAACACATCCTAATGACTTTCTAGTCATGCCAACAAGTCATCTTATGTATAAGGTACATGATTGCAACGTTACAACACATTCATGGCATCAATTAGGGAAATCCACAAGTCTATAGGCATGCATCCTAATAACAAAACCAAACAACCATCAAAGCATCAAAACAAGCACCAAAATGGCCATTTACAAAACCAAAACATTTAAGGCATCATGCCACACTTAGGGAGTCCAAAACATCTCCCAAATCACATCCTAGGTTCCCATTGCCAAATATCAAAAACTAATAATGTTGTGAAAACATCGCCATACATGAGCTTAGCTTTCCCTTGGATTCTTAGCCTCATTGCTGCCCTCAAACACCTCAATTATCTGCATTATTGGTTCAAGAGAGAGAGAGCATAAGCGCAATTGCTTAGTGAGGCATGCTCTAAAGAAACAACACAATAATGCATTTTATAAAACACCTTACACAATGCCTTTTTAACACATAAACATCATTTCTTATGCAACAATGCATACACAACAAGCATCTCATGCTTAAATAACATCAACATGTCATATTGGCTTTCAAGTGATGAACCATAACCATTTACAACATAAAACACAATTGGATACGCGGATTACAAGCGTTGTCCCATACGCTTCATACACACTACCAAACATACAAGGTGGAGTTTACCGGTACAATCACAACCCCTCAACACCCGTGATAGAGTTTAACGGTACAATCACAACCCCTCCACATCACTCATCGGTAGTTGTATAACATCACTAACGAGAACACGGGACACACAACACAAGATCCACACATGGACTTTTAACCACCATTGTGATCTTAACCATCTCGTTAGTGTACTTGGATGGAGTTTACGGTACAATTACAACCCCTCAACATCCAAGGCAACTTTATTCACGGTGCACCCAATCCTATAGCCGGCTAACTATATCCGATTCAAGTACTTTAAAACCAACACATCACTTGCCAATATACATCATTTATCATCAACAATCCATTGTTTTAAAGCATTAATCAAAGCCACTAAACCATCATGCATCACTATGCATCAAAACCACATTTATCAATATCAAACCAAGGATCTCTTACCTTGAGCATCCTTCAACACATGGCTTTCAAAACCAGCATTAATCATGCTTAAACATGCTTTCAAAACAGAATTTAAACTTGCAAATTAAATACATTGCATCCAACCATCTCATGGTTCATCCAAGTGAGAGAGTTTTCCCAAAAACTTACTCTTGAGCTTAGTTAAGTTGATTAGACTTAAACTAAGCTCCCAAACCTTCAAACATTCGATACAAAGCTGGAAATCCAACTCCACTCACCAATTCCGTTTCGCAAGCTTGCCGAACCGTCGTTCAAGCTTCCGGATCAACACCACAAGAATCCGAAGATGCCTCCCCTGTTTTAAACACATCAAAGCAGAGGATTAATGCATCATCATGCATTAAAATCTTCATCCATTACACCTAAACTCGCTGCTCTCACCAAAATTAACGTTTCGGCTACCAAACACAACCGAAATCACCTCTAAACTCTTCCTCAACATTACCCAGCCAAGATCCATCACTTCTAAACATTCCTAAACATCAATTAACATCCAAAAAGAACCTAAACTCGTCCTTATACCTCCATCTATAACAGAACACCAAGATCACCCTAAAAACCACCATTTTCACAAGCAAAAACTTAGGAAAATCAACCTATTCGGGATTGCATTGATTAAACCTCAATTACACATCATTAAACATCCAAAATACATTAAAAATCCATCTCAAAACAGAGCCCAAACAATCACCACGAATTTCTTCAAGATTTGTTCCAAATCTTGAGTTTTAAGCCAAAATCAAGATCACAACATTAAAACCTTTTATAAAACTTAATTTAAGGATTGAGAACTTGGGAATTTTAGTAAAGAACTGAGTATTTAGAGGAGAAGAACATCCTTACCTCTAAATGTAGATTTCTCCTTGATTAGAGATAATTTCCTTGAAAATCCAATAAGCAAAACAATAGAATCTGATGTAGAAAGGATTAGGAATCAATTGATGATTGAAACCTCATCATTTGGTGTGAAAATCAAAAGAAATGTTGCTGTAGAAATGTGTTTGGCTGAGGAAATTTTGAGAGAAAATGAGATGAGAAAGTTTTAACAAAAGTTAGTTATGAGATCTAAAAATTGGTTTTTCCACTTTTCCTTTAATTAATTAAGCATTAATTAAATCATTAAAATCTAAGAATATCTGGAGAAATCCTTCCTTGGGTAAATTAGCTCCTTAAAGATTCAAAGTTTCAATCCTTACAAAACAGTCACCACTGAACTTTTCAAAAATTACATTTTAGTCACTATTTCGAAATGTTGCACTTCCAAACCTTATTTTGTAAAATTTATTTCACCACTCTCTTATATATATTAAAAGAGGATTTTTAGATATTTTTCCATATTTTTAATGCAACCCGAACTAGGCTTTCCCTACAACCACCCTTTTATATTCGAACTGAAAATCAGACCGGTCCGGTTCAGCCCCTAAACTTCTAAGCCCAAAATTGGGGTGTTACACTCTTGATACGGTCCTTGAGCTGTTAGACTTCGGTTTCCAATTCATCAATGTGACCCTTCAAAGCTTGGTTTACTAACTCACTGGCCTTTAGTTTACTAGTGGATCCCTTGTGTTTGAAAAGAGACCTCTCCAAATTCTTCACTTGATCCTTCAAAGTCTCGTTATGGTGTTGTTCCCTTTCAAGCTGTCCGGAGTACTCGGTCCGTAAGTTCTTCATTTCTTGCGTTAAAGCAAGCACTTGGTCTTTATACTCATGATATCCTCTTTTATAATTCTCGGCTCTTGCTCTTTCTTCCCTGAGGCAAAGCTCTAGTCCTTGGCTCGGTCCACCTTCTGCAACTCTCTTACCCTTGTTTAGTCTTTGCAGCTTCTGAATCTCTTCTTTCTCCAACCTGAGCTCAAGTTCAAACTCATCGTTCTTCCTTTGCAAGCCTTTGATATCTCCCTCAAATTGTACCTTTTCCAACTAGAAGTCAAACCTTTCCCTCTTAGCCCTCTCCTCGAGCTGTTCATACTTCTTTTGCTCTTCTTCAAGCTGTTTTCTCATTAGATCTGCTTCAGTGAGAAGTGAAGCTAACCTTTCCCTGAGGGTTCTCTTCCCATCCGGGTTTAGTTGAGGAACATTATCGTCAATTCGATTAAACCTCCACACCTCATATTCGGGAGTAACCATGTAAGAAGCATTCAAAATCCTAACTTGCCTTGTGTTGTTCCAAGCTGAGGAAGCATTATACACCATTCCTTTGTACCCTTTCTGTCTCTCATAGTCTATGTTGAATTCCTTTATACCATTCATGGCCGGTATAAATTGTTTCGATCCATACTGTCTCAAAACCAAAAGGGGTGTGTAAGCTGTATGCCCCCAAAGACCAAGTAATGGTACCCAAGAGTACATCCCATGTAATGCCCCGATTTTGGGCCTCGAAGTTTCAGAGTTTGAATCGGACCGGTCGAGAACGGTTCGAATCTTTGAGGGAGATTTAGGGAACACCTAGTTCGGGATGCTTTAAAATTATGGAAAAATATATAAAAATCCTCATTTATTATATGGATGATTGTTGTGGAAACAATTTTACAAAATAAGGTTTGGAAATACTACATTTCGGTGTAGTGACCAAATCGCAGTTTTTGCAAAAGTGGAATAGTGACTGTTTTGTAAAGGATTGAAACTTTGAATCTTTAAGGAGATAATTTTACCAAATGTTTTTAATCAGATTTCTCTTTATTTTGGGTGTTTTTATTAATGGTTTAATTAAGGGAAATAAGGATTATTAAAAAGAAAATCTATCTTTGACTTTTCATAACTACCTTACGTTAGTTTTCTCTCATTTCATTTTCTCTCAATTTCTTTTCAGCCAAACACATTTCCTCCATCAATTAGCCTCTGATTTTCATTTCTTTTGATGAGATTTCAATCTCCTTTTGATTCCTAATCTCTTCCTCATCAAATCCTCTTGTTTTCACTTTGGATTTTCAAGAAAACTTGCCCAAATCAAGGAGAAATCAACCATTAGAGGTAAGATTCGTCCTTCTCCTCTAATGATCAGTTCTTTACTGAAACTCCCAAGTTATCAATCCTTTGTTAATGATTTTTGAGTTGCTTTAATGTTAGAAACATGAAATTGTGTTAAAACTCAAGATTCTTGGAGAGATCTTGATGATTTTCGTGGTTGTTGGTTAGGCTCTGTTTTGAGGTTGTTTTCTAATGTATTTTGGATGGTAATTGATGTTATAAATGAGGTTTTATCAAACAAATCCCGAATAGGTTAGGATTCCTAAGTTTTGCATACTAGAATGGTGGTTTTGGGGTGGTTTTGGTGTTCTGTTATAGTTGGAGGTATAAGGACGAGTTTATGGTGATTTTTGGTGTTGATTGATGTTTAGAAATGATTAGAAGTGATAGATATCGACTGGGCTTTGTTTTGGGAGAGTTTGGAGATGATTTCGGTTGTTTTTGGTGGCCGAAATGAGGCTTTTGACTAGAGCAGTGAGTTTAGGTGTGTGGCTGAAGATTTCAATGCATGATGATGCATTAATCCTCTGCTCTTATGTGTTATGAACAGGGGAGACATCTTCGGACGCCTTTGGTGTTGATCCGGGTGTGCCAGGAGCTTAGATAGCGTTTCGGCGAGCAAGCGAAACGTAATTGTTGCGTGTAAAATAGTCTATCGCAATTGTAGTGCAAGTGTACACGACGCAAGTAGTAAAGTGATACAAAGTATCGGATATCGTCTCCACAGGGATTGGGCTAATAGCTTCACCTTGAATTACTGCACGAAAGTAAAGGAAATAATTGAGAAAGTTGTCACGAGAAATAATAAATTAAACGTAAATAAAAGGATTGAGATATCAAGATAGAGAGAATGGGCTGGTATTGAATTGCTCAGTAGTGCAGGTATTGCAATGTTTAGGAAATCCAGTTCTGTCGTCGCGCCCGTCGCCGACAGCACCTGTCGCGGCAGCAGTCTGTTGGTCGTCGCGGCAGCAAACACACCAACTCAGTACGTTCAAGTTTGGCAAGAATCCCAGATCTGCCTTGGCCTATCCCTAGGTCCAAGTCTGTCGATGATCACGTCTTGATGATACCTCCCGGCGTGAATCGAAGGATGAACACCGATGTGTATGAATTCTTCTTTAGCCACTTAACCTTGCCCTATCCCTAGGCACAAGATAGTTCAACTATAAACTAGAGAACTCGCTCTTATTTCTTTCGTATACTTAACTCTCTCGATGCTAAGTAAATGGATAACCTCACAATGCTCTCCCGATGCTCTTGCAAGATGTTAACAACCAAAATAAGAGAACTTGAAGTTTATTTTATTGAACTTGGAAAATCCTAAAACAAAACAACCCTTGCAACTACTTTACAAATCAACCCGTGGCCCTAGGGGGTTTTTAGAACATAACGACGGCGGGTAAACGGCGGGGGGATTTAGGTTATTGGTTATGGGGTAGATCTCCTAGGTTAAAATCTATGCCCTTATATAAGCTTTGGGCTCAAGTATTCTAAGTTAACAACGATTACAACTTTAATTAAAAGTAAGATTCTAATAAAGACTTAATCTCCAAGTATCCTACTTTTCAGCCGCCATCCTTGTTTCTTGGGATTTCCTCTCCTTGAGCTTTGGCTTGACATATCTTTTGATCCGGGGCTTGGAAAATTATTTGGTTTCCACACGACAGGTGAGCAGATTTTTCTCTATCTATCGAGGTCCACTTTGCTTTTCCTCTTCATAAGGCTACTGTCACCTTGCTGTCACGGCAGATCCATGGCAGCATCATCCTCGTTGTCTGCTTGTCCAGTTCAGCTCTGCTGCTTCTCTGCCCTGCGCCCGCCTTCTCCGTCAACTCTGGCAGCAACCTACAAAATCAGCCATCTTTTAGTAGAATCCGTGCCTTTAATATATTTGTGATGTTTTGCTGTAAACTAACCTAAATGCAATGCAATGATGCTTGAATGCAGCAGAAATAGGGGTTAAAAAGGGTGTAAATAATAGAACTTTTACACACTCAACACACCCCCAAACTCAAGTTTTTGCTTGCCCTCAAGCAATTAAGACCTAAACGAAATTTTTTTTGTGTGTTGGCTTTCAAACAGTGAACTGTCCCTTACCCGTCGCTCATTCTCTGTGGCGGCAGCAACCTATCGGAAAGATTAGGATCTGTCCGGAATCTCCCTATAGTCCTCGTGCAGTGTGTGCATGCTTGTGAACAGTTATATGCTAAGACTCTCTTAGTTTCACTAGAATATTATACCTTAGCTTGTTTAGAGTTTTTCTTACGAGACTGATTTCTATCTTTACCTTACTAGAGCCAGAATAAGGCACCTCTAGTTAATTTCTTTTTTTCTAATTTCTTCTCATTTTTACTAGAGCCAGTATTTCAGGCACCTCTAGCTAACTGTCTAGAGCCGGTGATAGGCACCTCTAGAAGTTTTTTTCTGGTTATCTGCCTAGAGCCAGTGTTGGGCACCTCTAGGTTTCCTGAGAGTCTAGTCTCTTTTCTACTCTAAGTGCTAAGTTTTCTATTCTAGTTTGGCTAAGAGAAGTCTAAGTAGTATGACAGTCACAATGGTGTTTAAGTTTTCAGAACTATAGAAAGGCTCTAAACTTCTCCTTAAACTGTCCTAAAGATGCTGCCACGGCAGAGCTGTCATGACAGCTAAGTTTACTTCACAGTTTTAAGCCAACCGTTTTAGTCTTTTCTGATGATTTTTTTAGAGAACTTAATTAAATAAAAGACACAATAATAATTTAAAGATGTACTAAGACTCCATTAAAATGGAGGGTTGCCACCCCCAAACTCGAGGGTTGCATTGCCCTCAATGCAAATGACAGATAAAATGAAGGCAGGTACATCACAAAATATAAATAAGGCAGGCAGCAATAAAAAGAAAAGAAGAAACTTAAATTTTAAGCACTTTCTTCACTGCTGCTGCTGACACGGATCTGGCGGCGGCGTCTGGGCTGTGGGGCAGGCTGGGCAGGTTGCTCCACGACCTGGATGTCTGAGCTGCTGTCGTTATCCCAAGTGCTACTGGTGGTGGTGCTGGCCTTGGGAATTAGCTTTCTGTCGGCCACATGTTTCTGCCTCTTGACAGGCGTGAATTCCTTCTCCAAATTCCTTCTAATAGGAGGTTCTGTCTCACCATCATCTGAGGCCGGTCGCTTCGTTCCTCGGGCTGGGGTGTCGGCCGGAGGGCTGCCAGCTGCCGTCGGGGCAGGTGATGGGGTGGAGGCAGCAGAATGTGTGTGTAGGGAGGCCGGTGGTGTAGGTGTGTGGACAAGGGTAGGGATGTGGAAATAGTGGGCAGGGAAAGTGGGGAAAATAATATCGGGATAATTTAAAGTATTGGTAATGAAATTTACCGTTGAGTTGGCGAAATCCCAGATGAATGTCATCAGCCCCATTTGTCTGTCTTCCACCCTCTGTATGGCGGCAAGGATCTGAGCCAATTGGTCTGTCGGAGCAGCAGCTACGGCAGGTTCATCGGCAGGTTCTGGAGCAGGTTCCTCGGATGATTCTGCTGGGGAGGCAGCCGGGTTGAAGGAGTTGATAGGTGTTGCGACTATCAGTTCCATGAGGCTGGTAATGTTGTTATCGGTCCAGCCTCGTCCTTGGACCAGTTTATCGGTGGATTCCTCCGGGACAGCAGCGCAGCGGCAGAGAGAGGTGATCATGAATGGTAGGCAGAGGCGGGAGGTTGACCGATATGTGCAGTCCAAGATGCTTTCCCTCATATAGCGGCCCACGTTGATAGACCGGTCGTGCATGATCGAATGAATGAGGGCGAGACGCTGCTGGTTCACCGTCGTGTGATGGGAGGACGGCAGGATACGCTTTTTGATGAAAGCGTTCCATTGCTTTGCTTCTGGGAGCAGCTGCCCCCTTTTAACAGATTTGGGGTTCTTCTTGCTCGTAGTCCACTCCGTCCCTTCTTCTGTTACCTCTGCCATGACAGCACCATAGGCGGTAGAGTCGAGGGTGTCCAAAAAGTGCTGATGGGCATCGTTGTTGGGACCAAAATAGAGGCCATACATGTGGTTGATACTATCGGCTGTGAATGGTACCTCTACCCCTCAGACAGTTACTGATATTGTTGTCCTGCTGTCGATGGCAGCATAGAACTCCCTCACCAACGTGTCATTTAATTCTGCCGGTTGTTCGGCGAACTGCTCCCATAGTTGAGCCCTTATTGCCCTCGCGATGAATGGTCGGAGCCCCATGTTCGGTGCCTTTCGGATGTAGATGAAACCCCTTTCTTCCCATAGGTCCTTGGTTGCGAAGGGCGACTGTGCTGCTGATGAAGAGGCTGAGGCAGCACTGCGGCGGGTCTGTCTGGAAGACATGTTAGTTGCAAGGGTTGTGAAAGTATAGAAAACAAAGACAAACGAGAGGAGAAAACAAGTAAGAATAAGCAGAAGTGAGGAAAATGAAAATGAAAATGGGGTTTTATAGCGGTCGAGTTGCTGCCCATTTAATGCTGTAACGGCAGACGTGAATAATGGGGCGACTGTTGAGATTTGGCGTGTCTGACACGCATTTATGCGTCTGTTACGCGTCTGCCACACGCTTCTGCGTCTGCCGTGTCAGTCTGTTGACAGCCTGTCTTATCCGTGTCTGCGCGGCAGATGGAACGACAAACTGCAATAAATGGGCTCTGTTGGGCTGATGGATGGATGGTGGGCTTGGGTCACTTCTCCTTTTCTTCTTGACTCCTTTATTTCCTAAAAACAGAAAATAGAAAAACATTATTCAAATAAAAATAAACCTTATTACCTAATAAATAATAAATAAGAAAAATAAATAAAAATAAAACTTAGGTTAAATTAGGGATGCCTTGTGGGGCATCTCCTAAGGTAACCACTTCCTGTATTCCTGGGGCTTCAGTCCCCTGATAATGCTTGAGGCGCTGTCCATTAACTTTAAATTGGTGCCCGTCTTTTAATGATCGGATAGTGATGGCACCATGGGGAAAAACTTGTACCACTTGGAATGGGCCAGACCATCTAGATTTTAGCTTCCCTGGGAAGAGTTTCAGTCTAGAATTGAACAACAACACAAGCTGCCCTGGGCAGAACTGTCGTGGCAGCAACTTCTTGTCATGCCACTTCTTAGTTTTCTCCTTGTAGATTCTTGCATTGTCGTAGGCCATTGTCCAGATTTCTTCAATCTCGTTCAAATCTAATAGCCTTTTCTGTCCTGCCTTGTCCAAGTCCATATTCACTGCCTTGATTGCCCAGTATGCCTTGTGCTCTATCTCGACAGGCAGATGACAGGTTTTCCCATAAATCAATCGGTATGGAGACATGCCCAACGGAGTCTTAAAAGTTGTCCGATATGCCCATAATGCATCATTAAGGAGTAAAGACCAATCTTTCCTAGTTGGCTTAACCATCTTCTCAAGAATGTTCTTAACTTCCCTATTAGATATCTCAGCTTGTCCATTGGTCTGTGGGTGGTATGCTGTCGCGATCCTATGCTTGACACCATATTTCTTCAAGGCGGCAGCAATTACCCTATTATCAAAATGTCTCCCTTCATCACTGATGATCACCTTAGGAATGCCAAATCTAGAAAAAATGTTTTTATGTAAAAACTTTTGGACTGTCTTGTAACGCCCCGGTTTTGGGCTCAGAAGTTTTGGGCGTTGACCGGTTCGGTCAAAGTGCTGATCGAATATATAAGAGTGAATTTAAGAAAGCCTGGTTCGGGTTGCATTAAAAATATGGAAAAATGTTCTAAAATCATATTTTAATATATATAAGTGAACTGTGAAATCAATTTTGGAAAATGAGGTTCGGAAGGTTGACATTTTAGCTAGTGACCAAAATGTAATTTTTGAAAGTTTGGTGACTGTTTTATAAAGGATTGAAACTTTGAATCTTTAAGGAGCTATTATTCCAAAAAGAGTTTCTCCAGATTTTTCTAAGATATTTTAAGGCTTTATTCTGATTTTAAAGATTATGAAAGTGGAGGGAAACCATTTTTACCATTTCTTAACTAACTTTCCATTTTTCTCTCAATTTTCCTTTTCTCTCATTTTCTCTCAACCCAAACACAATTCTCCAGATTTCCTTCTCTGATTTTGGCATCAAAATCTCTCATTCCAACTCTCTTTTGATTCCTAATCATCTCTACAACAAAACCTCTCAATTTGCAAGTTGATTCATCAAGCATTTTGGCTCTAAAAAGGAGAAATTCAAGTTTGGAGGTAAGAACGTCCTTCTCCTCTAAACTATCAGTTCTTTACTGAAATTCCTAAGTTCTCAATCCTTGATTTATGTTTTGTTAATGGCTTTTCAATTGAAATCTTGATTTTTGGCTAAAATGCAAGATTTGGTGATTTTGGTGAAATTTTCGTGTGATCTATTTGGGCAGTGTTTTGGAGTGTCAAAATGATGTTAAATGAATGCTAAATTGATTAGAAGTTGAGGTTTAATCAATGCAATCCCGGATAGGTTGAATTTCCTAAGTTTGGCTTGAGTTTTTGGTTGTTTTTGGAGTGTTTTTGGTGATCTGTTATACCTGGAGGTATAAGGACGTGTTTGTGATCATTTTGGATGTTAATTGATGTATAAAAATGGTTAGAAGTGATGGATCTTGGCTGGGCTAAGTTTTGGAAGTGTTTGGAGGTGATTTCGGTTGTGTTTGGTAGCCGAATTGTTGGATTTGTGATGAGCAGCGAGTTGAGTTTTGTTGCTGGTGTTCTTAATGCATAATGATGCATTAATGTTCTGTTTTTGTGTGCTTGAAACAGGGGAGTTTGATCCGTGAGCTTTAGAGGTGTTGCGGAAGGTTTCGGATGCTTGGAAGGCTTGTTGGCTAGCCTTGTTTTGGTTATCGGTGAGTGAAGTTGGGTTTTCAGCTTTTAAACCAAGGTTTGAAGTTTTGGGAGCTTAGTTTAAGTCTAAACAACTTTGCTAAGCTCAAGAGTAAGTAAAAGGATTTTCACTCTTGAATTGTGTTGTGATTTGGTTTTAAAAGCAAATGTGGTTGATGATTGAAATGCATGTGTTTTGCATGGTTTAATTCTGTTTTGTAAGCATATTTTAGCATGGTTTAATGCTGGTTTTGAAAGCCGTATGTGAAGGATGCTCAAGGTAAGAGATCCTTGGTTTTTATACATTGAAAATGTGGTTTTGACGCATGGTGTTGCATGGTGTTTCACGGCTTTGTGTAATGCTTTAAAACACTGAATTGATGATGATAAATGATGGTTTTGCATATTGGTTATGCATGTGAATCATTGGATTAATGTGGAATGGTTTTGCATATTGGTTATGCATGTGAAACATTGGACTAATGTGGTAAGATGGTTATATTGGCAAGTGATGTAAGTGGATCTTGGTTTGTTGATCGGATATAGTTAGCCGTCTATAGGATTGGGTGCACCGTGAATTAAGTCGCCTTGGAGGTGGAGTGGTCAAGAGTGGACCGGGAAACTCCCTTCAAGTATCCTAACGAGATGATTAAGGTCATAATGGAGGTGTTGCCCATTCGAGGACCTTGGTTGAGCAAAGGTTATATGGTGGTTAAAAGTCCATATGTGAGAACCTTGTGCTTGTTGAGATCACAATGGCAGTGTTAAGTCCATGTGTGGATCTTGTGTAGGGTGTCCCGGATCTCGTTAGTGATGTTCTACAACTACCAATCGGTGAATGCAAAGGTTGTATGGTGTTTGAGAGTCCATACATGGGAATCTTGTGCATGTCAAGGTTGTATGGTGGTTAAAAGTCCATACATGGGAACCTTGGGGAAAAGCTAAGGTTGTATGGTGTTTAAAAGTCCATACATGGGAACCTTAGGATGTTGAGGTCAAATGGTGGTTAAAAGTCCATTTGGGAGACCTTGGATTGGTAGGGTGTAGGGAGCGTAGGGACAACGCTCGGAATCCGCGTATCCGATTGGATGTTGAGTTGAAAAGTGAAGGTGGTTGATCACTTGAAGGCCAATATGATATTCTTGATTGTAAAGAAGCATGGGATGCTTGAAATGATGCATAATTGCATGTGAGGCATGAGGTGCTTGGAAAAGATGCATGGATGCATGTAAATTGTATAATACTTGTGAATGCATGTTTACTTGTTAAGTTGAACAAGTGTTGGTTATCATTTGGTAAATGATGCATGTGAGCATGAAATATCTTTATTGCATTGGAGTCTTGTAAGACTTGTTTTTAAAGGCATGTGAAGATGATGTTATGGTTCCTATGTTGCCTTGGTTAAATGCATGTGATGGATTATTTGAGTTATGGTTTTAAAAGGTTTCTTGCTCGAAATGGCTTTCAAGTCTAAGAAAGGTATGTTGTGAAATGGGAGTGTTTTCCATGGTTTTGTTTTAAGCTTTGCATATGGTGTTTATGCATGGATTGGCTAAATGGATGATTTTCTTTTGTGAGTTGTTCTTTGAAAAGGTTTTCTTAGCTTGCTAAGCTAAGGGTTGGTTTTCATGTATGTGCAATGCATGGTTTTGAGCTTGATGTTGAAAAGGGTTTCCAAACTTGGCTTTGGTAAACAAATCGGGTTTGTTTTAAAAGTGTTTAATGACCCGCTGCATTGGTGGTGTTTTGGTTCTGAGCATTCCTCACTAAGCATTATGTGCTTACGCTCCTTTTTGTCTATCAATGCAGATTCTTGAAGTTTGGACAGCAAGGAGCAAGGGATTCAAGGTGGACTCCAATGGAGATGTATGTCTCGGTGAATAGCTATAGTTAATAAAGGCAATGGGGTAGAATCTCTCGGGTTTATGTGTATGTGATCGTATATGTTTGATCAAGAATGTTTTAATGTTGTTGCTAATGTTGTTGGAACATGAATTGGCTTAAGTGAGATTGATTTGGAAGGTTTGTGCCTAAATAGTTGCTTGTGTAGGAAGCATGCCTATAGATTTGGGGCTTTTCTTATAAATTGTGTTTCTGTTGAATTGTTGATGCAAGTATGTCTCATTTTTGTTGAATTGCATGTTGGTAAAGTTTGGTGGCTTTTGGAGCATGATTGGATGGTCAATGATGTGTTTGAGTGAGCAAAATGCAGCAATCTGGGCTAGGCGTTTCGGAACAGATGACACCGTTTCGGAACGGGTGCCCTGCATGAACCCAGGCGTCCGAAACGGGTGCCACCGTTCCGGAACGGTTTGGCTACTGCCAGACCCCCGTTGCGGAACGCGTTGCGGAACGGCCCCGTGTTTCGAAACGGGCTTTGCCAGTTTCGGAACGGGTGACCGTTGGGGGCTGACATGGGCGGTTAAATGTTTCAAAATGTTTGCATTTTGGTCCTGAATCTTGTTTGTGCAATTGTATGAGTTCGGGATGTCCGTTTGAGCTGAAATTTGGCAGGGAAGCATGAAACCTGATTAATTTTAAGTTGGTAACTTAAAATCTGGTTAAGTCCTTAAATTTTTCAGAAATTACAATTTGGTCCCTAAAGTTGTATTTGTTCAATTGGGTCCCTGTTTGATCTCTGATGTTTGTGATCTTTGAGTATGATGTTTGTGTGATCACAATTAGGGCTAATGTGCATCTAGACAAGATTAAAAGAAAAAAAAGGGTCGTTAATCAAGGTTGACTTTCGGGTTGACTTTGGTTTTCCCCGTGTGACTTTCTTAATTCGGGTCAACCGTCCAGACCGGGTTAAGGGGGTTACATTTGGTGGTATCAGAGCTGAGTTGCGAAGGTTGGGGAAAACGGTAAGTTGTTGTGATGTGTGTTTGATGTTTACCTTGTTGTGTGGTTGAAAGTTGGTTGAAGCACGTGTTTTTGAGTATGCTGTTGATGTTTCTGAGCATGTTGCTGATGTATGCAAGCATGTTTTGTGGTTATGAATCTTGGTCGAGTTTATGTGGTTTTATGCTAATGCTGTGAGCTGGTGGTATGTTTGATGAACTTGTAATGAGTATGTTATGTTGCTAGTATGCTGTTGCAAGTGAATGTTGTTTGGTGTAAGCATGATCAAAGTATATTGTTTGATATGCTTGATGTTGTGATATCCATGTTGTGTTGACTGTTATGTCATGTAAAGGGGAGGATTCGGGATACCCATTGCCTTATTAATATAGCTATTGTGTTATTTTGGAGTTGGAGTTTGAATCCTTGCTTAATGCTGGTCTAACTGGTTTATTTGCTTGTTGTGATTGTATGTCTGTTGTTGTTAGTGGTATGGTAAAGTCGATGAAAGAATGGCGGTTGAGTGAGATGGTTGCTGCCTTGGGGCAGGTTGTTAGGGCAAGGAATTCACCCTTTTGTAGAGGTGTTTTGTCTCAGCCTTCTGTGCCTAGTGTTGAAGTGGTAAGGCAAGGGAAAGAAACTGGTTCTGTGATGAAAAGTTCATTATCTATTGTTCAGGAGGTGTTGGGAACATCTCAAGCTGTGGTAGAGGTAAAGTCAGTGGATGTGCTGGCTGTGGGATGTGAGGGTTTGCCGAAGCAGCGTTTGCTTGATTTGGGTGCTGTGGAATATCATGGTTCTACACCGGAGATGTTTGAGGCCTGGTTGGCCAGTGTGATTCTGATCTTGGATCGGGAAGGCTGTGATTATGCATGTAAGCTGGGGAGTGTTGTTTCTCTGATGTTGGAGGATGCGTGTGCCTGGTGGACATCTGTGGCTGTGGCGTCACATATTCCTGATATTGATTGGGATTTCTTTGAATCGGCCTTTTATGGGAGGTATCTTGGAAGGGAATTTCCAAGGGTTAAGCAAGGCGCGGGTAGTGCTGTTGCGGGGCAAGTGTTGCTTGGGCAAGGAGTGGAAGTTCAGCCACCGGTATGTGACCGTTGTGAAAGACGCCATGTTGGAGGTTGTTGGGGCGTAGGTGTTTGCTGGAATTGTGGTTCTAAAGTGCATGTTAAGCGTGATTGTCCACATGGAGTGAAGTCGGATTCAGTGATAGCCAAAGGGTCTCAGAAAGGTCGTGGGCACGGTCGAGGCAAGGTTCAGAGGTGGCAGAAAGAGCAGGAAGTTGTGAAGAGTGTGGGAAAGGAGAGTTGCTGGAAATGTGGGTCTGCTGGACACATGAGACGTGATTGTTTGATGTTGGCTCGGAACAGCCAAGGTTCTTTACCGCAAGGAGTTGGTGGTGACCCTGGTGTGTTAGCTGGTGCTGCAATGGTGCGGCAGGAGGATGATGGTTCCGCAAGGAAGAGAGCTCGTCTGATGAAGCTTCAGGGTGGTGTTGTGCTTTCAGGTAACCTTGTTAAGCGATCTTTGCTTTAGTTACCTTGGTTTGGTTTCTGTTGGTTTTCCTTGCGTGGTAAGTCTAGTCTTGTTGCTAGTATGTTTGGGGTAATGGTAGTGGTGGTTTGGTAACATCTTTGATGTGAAGAAGGCTTAAGTGAGTACCTTGTGGTTAATGGTTGTTGGTATGATGGAGTTAGATAAGTTAGAAGGGAGGTAGGAGGTTGTTCTTAGACGGATTTGAGGATGTTATTGGAGGGTGTGAACTGGCATTCATGCACAGTTAAAATCATTGTTATATGCTATATTATATATGTTGGTCCATGCATACATGTGGCATGACACTAGATGTTTTGCATACATGTACATCAGGCATTGATAGGGCATGTAGGTGATCATGCATACGATGTTCACGCTCGCTATTAACTAATCGAATCTGTTAGTGTTGTGGTTGGATTAGGTGGGATGATGGGTTTTTAGAGGTTGTTTGGTGCTGAGTGAGAGTGAGAAGTGTTGGAGTTTGTTAAACTAGTTGTTAGTGATAGTGAGAGTGGTATAGCCTGTTGGTAGAAGGATAGTGTTTGATGCTCAGAGAGTTTAGTGGTTTGGTGGTGAAGGGTACCGGTTGAGGTTAGTATCGGTTAAGTGGTTTGTTTAGCTAAAAGGAAGTGGTAGTTCCATGGTGTTAGAGATGTTGCAGTTTGAGGTTGTGTTTCCAAGGGCTGAGGTAGTGTAGTTTTTAAGTTGTTGTGAAAGGGTTGTGTTGGTTCTTAGCAACCTTTGAGGAGTTCAGAAGCTGTTATGTGTGTTTTGGTTAAGTAATGTTCTGGTAATGCAAGTGTTCTGGTTGAAGTTTGTAGTGAAAGGGCTGTGAAAGATCGAAGGCTTTTGTTGGTCGTTTGGGTTCTTGTGAGAAGTGGTTGGCTGGTTGTGGTTAAGAAAGTTCCGTTTGAAGTCAGCTTGTGGTGTGTGGAGCGGCTGACGGATTCAAGTTAGGGTTGTGATGTAATTTTTGGTATTTGGGTGAGTAGTCCTGGTGAGCTGTTATGGTAATGTTTGTGGCGGATGTGAAGGATTGTCAGCTTCGTTGAAGAGCTTGAGTAAACAGTTGATGTTTAAGGATTTTTGCTTGTTGGGAAAATCTTTGGAAGAGGTTTGGGAGTCGCAAGAGTTTTAGAAGCAGAGAAGTTGCCTAATGGCTGAATTGGTTTGGTGGTTGTCTCTGTGTAGACAAGTCTTGGGAGTTGTGTGTTACAGTGTTGTCTGCTGTAAGAGCTGAAGTTCTTCAGGTTGATGTTGGGATTGTGTATAGTCCGGTTATGTGGAAGTTTAGGTCGTACTTACCTTTGAGAGTTTGGATTTGTGAACAGTGTGTGGTGGTGTTGTGTTTTGGTGGAGGTTTTGTGTGGAAAGTGATCAGTGGTGTTTGAGGCTGTTGTGTTGTGCGTTGGTTTGAGAAGGTTGTGGTTCTCTTTTCGCCGGTTGAAATTTCGAGGACGAAATTTCCTAAGGGGGGGAGAGTTGTAACGCCCCGGTTTGGGGCTCAGAAGTTTTGGGCGTTGACCGGTTCGGTCAAAGTGTTGATCGAATATATAAGAGTGAATTTAAGAAAGCCTGGTTCGGGTTGCATTAAAAATATGGAAAATGTTCTAAAATCATCTTTTAATATATATAAGTGAACTGTGAAATCAATTTTGGAAAATGAGGTTCGGAAGGTTGACATTTTGGCTAGTGACCAAAATGTAATTTTTGAAAGTTTGGTGACTGTTTTATAAAGGATTGAAACTTTGAATCTTTAAGGAGCTATTATTCCAAAAAGAGTTTCTCCAGATTTTTCTAAGATATTTTAAGGCTTTATTCTGATTTTAAAGATTATGAAAGTGGAGGGAAACCATTTTTACCATTTCTTAACTAACTTTCCATTTTTCTCTCAATTTTCCTTTTCTCTCATTTTCTCTCAACCCAAACACAATTCTCCAGATTTCCTTCTCTGATTTTGGCATCAAAATCTCTCATTCCAACTCTCTTTTGATTCCTAATCATCTCTACAACAAAACCTCTCAATTTGCAAGTTGATTCATCAAGCATTTTGGCTCTAAAAAGGAGAAATTCAAGTTTGGAGGTAAGAACGTCCTTCTCCTCTAAACTATCAGTTCTTTACTGAAATTCCTAAGTTCTCAATCCTTGATTTATGTTTTGTTAATGGCTTTTCAATTGAAATCTTGATTTTTGGCTAAAATGCAAGATTTGGTGATTTTGGTGAAATTTTCGTGTGATCTATTTGGGCAGTGTTTTGGAGTGTCAAAATGATGTTAAATGAATGCTAAATTGATTAGAAGTTGAGGTTTAATCAATGCAATCCCGGATAGGTTGAATTTCCTAAGTTTGGCTTTAGTTTTTGGTTGTTTTTGGAGTGTTTTTGGTGATCTGTTATACCTGGAGGTATAAGGACGTGTTTGTGATCATTTTGGATGTTAATTGATGTATAAAAATGGTTAGAAGTGATGGATCTTGGCTGGGCTAAGTTTTGGAAGTGTTTGGAGGTGATTTTGGTTGTGTTTGGTAGCCGAATTGTTGGATTTGTGATGAGCAGCGAGTTGAGTCTTGTTGCTGGTGTTCTTAATGCATAATGATTCATTAATGTTCTGTTTTTGTGTGCTTGAAACAGGGGAGTTTGATCCGTGAGCTTTAGAGGTGTTGCGGAAGGTTTCGGATGCTTGGAAGGCTTGTTGGCTAGCCTTGTTTTGGTTATCGGTGAGTGAAGTTGGGTTTTCAGCTTTTAAACCAAGGTTTGAAGTTTTGGGAGCTTAGTTTAAGTCTAAACAACTTTGCTAAGCTCAAGAGTAAGTAAAAGGATTTTCACTCTTGAATTGTGTTGTGATTTGGTTTTAAAAGCAAATGTGGTTGATGATTGAAATGCATGTGTTTTGCATGGTTTAATTCTGTTTTGTAAGCATATTTTAGCATGGTTTAATGCTGGTTTTGAAAGCCGTATGTGAAGGATGCTCAAGGTAAGAGATCCTTGGTTTTTATACATTGAAAATGTGGTTTTGACGCATGGTGTTGCATGGTGTTTCACGGCTTTGTGTAATGCTTTAAAACACTGAATTGATGATGATAAATGATGGTTTTGCATATTGGTTATGCATGTGAATCATTGGATTAATGTGGAATGGTTTTGCATATTGGTTATGCATGTGAAACATTGGACTAATGTGGTAAGATGGTTATATTGGCAAGTGATGTAAGTGGATCTTGGTTTGTTGATCGGATATAGTTAGCCGGCTATAGGATTGGGTGCACCGTGAATTAAGTCGCCTTGGAGGTGGAGTGGTCAAGAGTGGACCGGGAAACTCCCTTCAAGTATCCTAACGAGATGATTAAGGTCATAATGGAGGTGTTGCCCATTCGAGGACCTTGGTTGAGCAAAGGTTATATGGTGGTTAAAAGTCCATATGTGAGAACCTTGTGCTTGTTGAGATCACAATGGCAGTGTTAAGTCCATGTGTGGATCTTGTGTAGGGTGTCCCGGATCTCGTTAGTGATGTTCTACAACTACCAATCGGTGAATGCAAAGGTTGTATGGTGTTTGAGAGTCCATACATGGGAATCTTGTGCATGTCAAGGTTGTATGGTGGTTAAAAGTCCATACATGGGAACCTTGGGGAAAAGCTAAGGTTGTATGGTGTTTAAAAGTCCATACATGGGAACCTTAGGATGTTGAGGTCAAATGGTGGTTAAAAGTCCATTTGGGAGACCTTGGATTGGTAGGGTGTAGGGAGCGTAGGGACAACGCTCGGAATCCGCGTATCCGATTGGATGTTGAGTTTAAAAGTGAAGGTGGTTGATCACTTGAAGGCCAATATGATATTCTTGATTGTAAAGAAGCATGGGATGCTTGAAATGATGCATAATTGCATGTGAGGCATGAGGTGCTTGGAAAAGATTCATGGATGCATGTAAAGTGTATAATACTTGTGAATGCATGTTTACTTGTTAAGTTGAACAAGTGTTGGTTATCATTTGGTAAATGATGCATGTGAGCATGAAATATCTTTATTGCATTGGAGTCTTGTAAGACTTGTTTTTAAAGGCATGTGAAGATGATGTTATGGTTCCTATGTTGCCTTGGTTAAATGCATGTGATGGATTATTTGAGTTATGGTTTTAAAAGGTTTCTTGCTCGAAATGGCTTTCAAGTCTAAGAAAGGTATGTTGTGAAATGGGAGTGTTTTCCATGGTTTTGTTTTAAGCTTTGCATATGGTGTTTATGCATGGATTGGCTAAATGGATGATTTTCTTTTGTGAGTTGTTCTTTGAAAAGGTTTTCTTAGCTTGCTAAGCTAAGGGTTGGTTTTCATGTATGTGCAATGCATGGTTTTGAGCTTGATGTTGAAAAGGGTTTCCAAACTTGGCTTTGGTAAACAAATCGGGTTTGTTTTAAAAGTGTTTAATGACCCGCTGCATTGGTGGTGTTTTGGTTCTGAGCATTCCTCACTAAGCATTATGTGCTTACGCTCCTTTTTGTCTATCAATGCAGATTCTTGAAGTTTGGACAGCAAGGAGCAAGGGATTCAAGGTGGACTCCAATGGAGATGTATGTCTCGGTGAATAGCTGTAGTTAATAAAGGCAATGGGGTAGAATCTCTCGGGTTTATGTGTATGTGATCGTATATGTTTGATCAAGAATGTTTTAATGTTGTTTCTAATGTTGTTGGAACATGAATTGGCTTAAGTGAGATTGATTTGGAAGGTTTGTGCCTAAATAGTTGCTTGTGTAGGAAGCATGCCTATAGATTTGGGGCTTTTCTTATATGTTGTGTTTCTGTTGAATTGTTGATGCAAGTATGTCTCATTTTTGTTGAATTGCATGTTGGTAAAGTTTGGTGGCTTTTGGAGCATGATTGGATGGTCAATGATGTGTTTGAGTGAGCAAAATGCAGCAATCTGGGCTAGGCGTTTCGGAACAAATGACACCGTTTCGGAACGGGTGCCCTGCATGAACCCAGGCGTCCGAAACGGGTGCCACCGTTCCGGAACGGTTTGGCTACTGCCAGACCCCCGTTGCGGAACGCGTTGCGGAACGGCCCCGTGTTTCGAAACGGGCTTTGCCTGTTTCGGAACGGGTGACCGTTGGGGGCTGACATGGGCGGTTAAATGTTTCAAAATGTTTGCATTTTGGTCCTGAATCTTGTTTGTGCAATTGTATGAGTTCGGGATGTCCGTTTGAGCTGAAATTTGGCAGGGAAGCATGAAACCTGATTAATTTTAAGTTGGTAACTTAAAATCTGGTTAAGTCTTTAAAGTTTTCAGAAATTGCAATTTGGTACCTAAAGTTGTAATTTGTTCAATTGGGTCCCTGTTTGATCTCTGATGTTTGTGATCTTTGAGTATGATGTTTGTGTGATCACAATTAGGGCTAATGTGCATCTAGACAAGATTAAAAGAAAAAAAAGGGTCGTTAATCAAGGTTGACTTTCGGGTTGACTTTGGTTTTCCCCGTGTGACTTTCTTAATTCGGGTCAACCGTCCAGACCGGGTTAAGGGGGTTACATGTCTTGGCATCATTCTTTTGAGTGGCGATAGCTTCAACCCACTTGGAGACATAATCCACTGCTAGGAGGATGTATAAATTTCCACATGAAGATGGAAAGGGTCCCATAAAATCAATCCCCCAAACGTCGAAGATCTCGACTTCTAGAATGTTCTGCAGTGGCATCTCGTTTCTCCTCGAGATTTTACCTGTCCGCTGGCACCTGTCATAGTTCTTGTAGAAGTCCTGTGCATCCTTATACAGTGTCGGCCAGTAGAACCCTGACTGCAGCACCTTGGCAGCAGTTTTATTGCCTCCTAAGTGACCTCCATATTGTGAAGCGTGGCAGTGATGGAGAATGTCTTCTTGCTCTTCTTGTGGTACACACCTCCTTATAACCTGATCTGCACACATTTTGAAAAG
Organism: Hibiscus tridactylites; assembly: GCA_958450335.1. Classification (NCBI taxonomy): domain Eukaryota; kingdom Viridiplantae; phylum Streptophyta; class Magnoliopsida; order Malvales; family Malvaceae; genus Hibiscus; species Hibiscus tridactylites. The sequence goes on along the minus strand of OY288265.1, from coordinate 48,170,141 downwards.
AAGAGCTTCGTCCCAATAATAATGCTTAACATCATTTTGGAACCTCTTCCTGGCTTGATAATTAAGATCAGAAGGAAGTACTCCGCTAACTATAAAATTAACGAAATCAGCATACCAGGGAAGTTTAGAAGACTTACCTGCCGCCATGGCTGTCGCGGCAGTGATTGCGGCAGCAAAGAGCTGCTCATCTGGGAAAGTCTCCAGTATGTTTGTCTCATCGATTGGTAGACTCTGTCCCTTCTCCAACCTTGACAAGTGATCTGCCACCTGATTTTCTGTCCCTTTTTTGTCCTTGATCTCAAGGTCGAATTCTTGCAATAGCAGGATCCACCGTATCAATCTAGGCTTTGCATCCTTCTTTGCGAACAAATACTTCAGGGCAGAATGGTCTGTGTGCACTATTACCTTCGTCCCAAGTATGTAAGAACGAAACTTGTCAATGGAGAACACCACAGCTAACAGCTCCTTTTCTGTGGTGGTGTAGTTTACTTGGGCATCATTCAGTGTCTTGCTGGCATAATATATGACATGAAACAGCTTATCTCTGCGCTGCCCAAGTGCTGCCCCGACAGCATAGTCACTAGCATCACACATAATCTCAAATGGCTGTGTCCAGTCTGGTGGCTGTACTATGGGGGCTGTTACTAGTTTTTCCTTCAGAACCTTGAATGCTTCAGTACATTCGTCATTAAAGTCAAAGGGTCGGTTCTGCTCCAAAAGATGGCATAGCGGCTTGGTGATTTTTGAAAAATTTGCAATGAATCTTCGATAAAAACCAGCATGCCCTAAAAAACTTCTAATGCCCTTGACTGTGGTCGACGGCGGCAGCTTCTCAATTACTTCTATTTTGGCCCTGTCGACTTCTATGCCACGGCAGCTAATCTTATGGCCAAGGACTATCCCCTCATCCACCATAAAGTGGCATTTTTCCCAATTCAAGACTAGATTTGCTTTTTCACATCTTTCAAGCACCTTTTGTAGATTGCTGAGGCAGCTCTCAAAATCGTCTCCAAAGACGGAAAAATCATCCATAAAAATCTCAAGGAAGTCCTCTACCATGTTGGAGAATATGGCCATCATGCACCTTTGGAAGGTGGCGGGTGCATTACATAATCCAAACGGCATTCTCCTAAAAGCGTATGTTCCGTAGGGGCATGTGAAATTCGTCTTCTCTTGATCCTCTGGTGCGATAGCAATTTGGTTGTAACCTGAGTAACCATCAAGAAAACAATAGTAAGGTTTACCCGCTAATCTATCAAGCATTTGATCAATAAAGGGTAAAGGAAAGTGGTCCTTTCGGCTAGCTTTGTTAAGCTTCCGATAGTCCATACAAACCCTCCAAACAGTCACAGTCCTGGTTGGGATTAACTCATTGTTCTCATTAGTCACCACGGTCATTCCTCCTTTCTTGGGAACGCATTGCACCGGGCTCACCCATTTGCTGTTAGAGATGGCGTAAATAATACCAGCATCTAACCATTTGATTATCTCTTTACGAACCACCTCTTTCATAGCATGGTTTAGCCGCCTTTGGGCATCTATAGTCGGCTTATGATCTTCCTCTAAAAGGATTTTGTGCATGCATAACGCCGGACTAATGCCTTGAATATCAGCGATCGTCCATCCAATTGCCTTTTTGTGCTGCCGTAACATGCCGATCAGCTGCCGTTCCTGTTCCTGCGGCAGCTTAGAAGAGATGATTACGGGCAACGTATCATTCGAACCAAGAAAAGCATATTTAAGTTGCCCTGGCAGAGGCTTTAGTTCTAAGGCAGGTGGTTCGACAGTAAATGGCTTTTGGATTAAATGGTTATCCGAAGTATAATTCAAAGGTTCGAATAACTTACCTGGACGATTGCCTATCCAGTTTACCTCCTCCTGATCTTCAGTATCGGATGTATCGGAATCAGAGGAGTTGCTGTCGTCGGTGCTGTCGTCTTTGCTGTCGTGACAGGCCTGTAGGTGGCTGCCGCAGCAGTGACCAAATTTAATATCGTGACAACCCGACCTGATGCAGCGTTGATCAAGGGTAACATCAGTGATAGCCTTACATTCCTCGTCTACATCAGCATGTTTCATCGCTTGGAGAACACTCAACTTGATCTCTTGACCGTTCACTCGCATGGTGAGTTCTCCTTTCTCCACATCAATCAGTGATCTTCCCGTGGCTAAGAAGGGTCGCCCAAGGATTATTGGTGCGTTTTCGTCTGCCTCACAATCTAAAACAAGAAAGTCAGCAGGAAAAATAAACTTATCCACTCTTACCAAAATATCTTCAATTTTTCCTTCTGGATGAACGTAAGAGCGGTCTGCCAGCTGCAGAGTTACTGTCGTGGGCCGCGCCTTTCCAATACCTAATTTCTGAAAAACAGACTTTGGCATTAAATTAACAATAGCACCAAGATCACAAAGTGCCTTACCCACAAACTTATTTCCGATTATGCAGGGTATGATGAAGCTCCCCGGATCTTTCTTTTTCTGGGGTGGCTGCCGATGAAGAATACTCATGCAACCTTCTGTCATCTTTACTGTTTCAAACTCCCCAAGTTTAGATTTCTTCGACATAACATCCTTGAGAAATTTAGCATAACCGGGCATTTCCCTAACGGCATCTAACAGCGGAATATTAATATGAACCTGTTTAAAAATATCATAAATCTTTTTAAGTTGAGATTCTTGCTTAGCTTGCTGTATCCGTTGGGGAAAAGGTGGTGGGGGACGGTAGTCAGCAATACGTCCTTCCCACTGCATGCGAATCTGAGGACGATAATCATCATTTTTCTCCTCTGTCGCTTCTGCTGTCGTGAAAGGCTCATCGGCAGCAGTCTGTTTGTCACCTGTCGGGGCAGCTTCCTCGGCAGGTTTGTCTAAGGCTGGATCCTTTACTGTTTCAGCTTCCTTTTCCGGCCCTTGTAATTTCTTCCCACTCCTAGTAGTAATAGCTTTACACTGCTCATGCGTGGGCTGCCTAGCATTTTCAGTATTGCTAGGAAATCCTCCATTCTGCCTCGGCTTAATATTTTAGGACACCTGACCCATTTGTGTCTCTAGAGATTTCAAAGTAGCTTCATGATTTGTCATCCTCATCTTTGTTTTATCCATGAAATTATATGTCTTCTTGACAAACTGATTCATATTCTCAATATAAGTACTGGTCTGAGACATAAAGGTGGCCAGAGTCTGTTCCAATATACTGCTCGTGGCAGCTGGTGGCTGTTGTTGCTGCTACGACGGCAGGTGCGGCGGCAGATTCTACGGCTGTTGCTGTCGCGTCAGCAATCTAGGACCTCCCTGATTCTGATTATGTGCTTGTGGATTCAGGGCATTATTGGGGTTACTCCAGGAAAATTTGGGATCCTTCCTCCAATTGGGATTATAGTTGTTGGAATTATAATTCGGCTTGTAGTTTCCAACATATTTTCCCTCTTCTACTTGTATCGGGCACTCATCCCGACTATGATTTCCCTCACAGATATCACATACTTCCTTAACAGCAAATCCTTGTAAACCATCATCATTCAATAACCTTTTCATTGCTTTAGTAAGGAATGCTACCTGTGATTTCATCGTGCTGTCGGCTTCATAATCCTTGACAGCAAGTACCCGTTTACCCCCTCTTCTTGTAGTCGGAAACTGCTCCTCATTCTTGGCCAGATTTTTCAAAACTTGCAATGCCTCGTCCGGATCTTTATCCAATAATAGTCCATTTGCTGCTGAATCAATTCGAATGCGAGTTTGTAAGTTGGCAGCATTATAAAACTTTGTAACCTGATTCCAGACGGGGAATCCATGCATTGGGCAGTTCCGTAGAAGAGTAGTAAATCTGACCCAGGCCTCGTGCATTGGCTCGTCATCTTCCTGTTGAAAAGTAGCAATTTCGTTACGTAATCGCTCAGATAAATGTGAAGGATTAAAACGAGATAAAAATTCACGAGATAAATCTGCCCAAGTCATAATTGAACCCGGCGTAAGTTTATTCCACCAAGTTTTAGCTCTGTCCCTCAATGAATGGGGAAATAACCGAAGCCTCAGTATCTCTGGATTAACTCCTGGCAGTCTAAACAAACCACAGATCTCCTGGAACGTTTTGAGATGCTCCCTGGCATCTTCTGTCACAGCACCACTAAACTTTCCGGCATTGTTGATCATACTAAACATGACAGGTTTAAGCTCGAAGTTATCAACATCAATATCTGGCAGCGTGGTCTCCAACTCTACATGATCGTTCAACATGTAGTCAAGACAGGACCGTCGTCCGGCTGCTGCTGCGGACCGTGGTCTCCAAAAACTTGTTGCGTGTAAAATAGTCTATCGCAATTGTAGTGCAAGTGTACACGACGCAAGTAGTAAAGTGATACGAAGTATCGGATATCGTCTCCACAGGGATTGGGCTAATAGCTTCACCTTGAATTACTGCACGAAAGTAAAGGAAATAATTGAGAAAGTTGTCACGAGAAATAATAAAGTAAACGTAAATGAAAGGATTGAGATATCAAGATAGAGAGAATGGGCTGGTATTGAATTGCTCAGTAGTGCAGGTATTGCAATGTTTAGGAAATCCAGTTCTGTCGTCGCGCCCGTCGCCGACAGCACCTGTCGCGGCAGCAGTCCGTTGGTCGTCGCGGCAGCAAACACACCAACTCAGTACGTTCAAGTTTGGCAAGAATCCCAGATCTGCCTTGGCCTATCCCTAGGTCCAAGTCTGTCGATGATCACGTCTTGATGATACCTCCCGGCGTGAATCGAAGGATGAACACCGATGTGTATGAATTCTTCTTTAGCCACTTAACCTTGCCCTATCCCTAGGCACAAGATAGTTCAACTATAAACTAGAGAACTCGCTCTTATTTCTTTCGTATACTTAACTCTCCCGATGCTAAGTAAATGGATAACCTCACAATGCTCTCCCGATGCTCTTGCAAGATGTTAACAACCAAAATAAGAGAACTTGAAGTTTATTTTATTGAACTTGGAAAATCCTAAAACAAAACAACCCTTGCAACTACTTTACAAATCAACCCGTGGCCCTAGGGGGTTTTTAGAACATAACGACGGCGGGTAAACGGCGGGGGGATTTAGGTTATAGGTTATGGGGTAGATCTCCTAGGTTAAAATCTATGCCCTTATATAAGCTTTGGGCTCAAGTATTCTAAGTTAACAAGGATTACAACTTTAATTAAAAGTAAGATTCTAATAAAGACTTAATCTCCAAGTATCCTACTTTTCAGCCGCCATCCTTGTTTCTTGGGATTTCCTCTCCTTGAGCTTTGGCTTGACATATCTTTTGATCCGGGGCTTGGAAAATTATTTGGTTTCCACACGACAGATGAGCAGATTTTTCTCTATCTATCGAGGTCCACTTTGCTTTTCCTCTTCATAAGGCTGCTGTCACGGCAGATCCATGGCAGCATCATCCTCGTCGTCTGCTTGTCCAGTTCAGCTCTGCTGCTTCTCTGCCCTGCGCCCGCCTTCTCCGTCAACTCTGGCAGCAACCTACAAAATCAGCCATCTTTTAGTAGAATCCGTGCCTTTAATATATTTGTGATGTTTTGTTGTAAACTAACCTAAATGCAATGCAATGATGCTTGAATGCAGCAGAAATATGGGTTAAATGGGTGTAAATAATAGAACTTTTACACACTCAACAGTAATCGGTGAGTGCGAATGGTTTTAGAAGTCCTTGAGGGACAAAGAAACAAGGTTAGGGGATTTAGGAAAGATTTGAAACACCTTCCTAAGTCCGGAAGTAAGTATGGCTAGATTTGCTCTCAACTATGTGGTTGTTGCCCCAAAAATGCTTTTACATGCTCTTGCTTTGAGATGGACAAATTCCTACTGTTTTATGCATGATTTGTAGCATGAGATGATGCTTTGAAAAGATTTCATGAGATAGCATGTTGCATTGATGAGTTGTGAGATTTTGATTTAATGCAAAGCATGTGTTAATATTTTGAAATGAGTTGAGAAAGTTTTGAGAATTATTGCATTAAAACAGTAGGTGAGATGATGTTTTTGACATAATATATTGCCATAGAAGATGAGATACTTACCGGATATAATTGATCGATCAATACGATGAGAGTGCACTATAAACTAAAATTTGTACGTGCTCTTTGGAGTTGGGCAATGGGGGTAGTGCCATCCCAATCCAAAGTGAGAATCCGATGATGAGAGATACCATCGGGGTAGGACTTGGTGAAATACCCAAGCTTTATGGCGAGGAGAGATACCGCCATGAGAGTCCGGTGATGAGAGATTCCACCGGGGTAGGACTTGACTTTGAGTCAAGCTAATCCGCATATCCGAGTAAAGATGAAATGTGAAATGCCAATATAAAATATGGAAATGTATTTGATTCACATGTACCAAATGAAGAGATGTTTTATGCTATGAGAAACGCATATGAGATTATGATATGAAATGCTTTTGTTTTCATTTATCATGTGTATGGCCTTGCCATGAGATTTGCATTGGTTTAAATGCATGAGATAGAATAGAGGTACACATGTGGTTTCAAATGAAGATTTGCTTTGAAATGGTTTTCAAGCATGAGATAGAATGAGCATGTTGTTGAAAATGGCTTTTGAGAAAGAGATTTGAATAATGCATTGTTGTGTTGGTTTTCTTTAGAGCTTGCCTCACTAAGCAAATGTGCTTACGCTCTCTTTCACCAACAATGCAGATAATTGAAGTGATTTTGGTCAGCAAGAAGGTTAAGAACATCCAAGGAAATGTAAAGCTCATGTATGGTGATGTTTTTACATACTTTAGTTTTGATATTTGGCAATGGGGTTCCAAGATTGTATTTGGGAGATGTGTTTTGAACTTCCTAAGTTTGTGGCAAGTTTGTGTTGGCTTTTGAAGGTTGTAATTGGTCTTATATGGTTTGTTTCATGTTTGAAGTTTATATTTGGTTTTGTGGTTAGGAAGCATGCATATAGATTGAATGTTCATGTGTATAATGCCATGCTATAGCTTAAACTTCCTATATATGTTCTCTGTTGTCTAAATAAGTTGCTGGTATGTTATGGTATGTTTTGGAGCATGTTTGATAGTGTTAAGATGTGAAAAACCAGAATTTAATGCTGTTGCAGGGCAGGGTGTATCGAAACACCCTTATCTGTTTCGAAACAGGGGCCCGAAATGGTCATAGTGTTTCGGTACGGGTGAAGGTGTTTCGGAACACTTTGGCTACTAGAGAGACCTGTTCCGATACTGGTCTCGGAACGTACCCGAGTTCCGATACGGTCAACACCGTTTCGATACGGGCGTTTCGGTACGAAGGTCAGCGTTCCGGAACGGTTGACCGTTGGTCTGTGCATTTGAATTATTTCAGGTTTTCAAGTTTTACATTTTAGTCATGAATGTTGTGGTTGCAATTGCTTGAGCTTGGAATGTCCTTTTAATCTGAAATTTGACAGAGAGGCATGTAATACGACTAATTACATAATGGTAAACTTAAAATCTGCAAAGTCTTTATAATTTCCAAAATTTACATTTTGGTCCCTAAAAGTGTAATTCATGCAATTGAGTCCTTAAATGATTTCCGATCGTTGTTCTTTTCTCTCCTATGTTTCCTGAGTATCACTTAGGCTTATTGTGCATCTAGAAAAGATAAAAAGGAAAAAAAGGGTCGTTAATCAAGGTTGACTTTCGGGTTGACTTTGGTTTTCCCCGTGTAATCTTCGTAGTTTTGGTCAATCATCTAGGTCGGGCTAAGGGGGTTACATCCCACACCTATAAAGGATGTTCCTTGTTGACAGCCATGGAGCCCTCCAAACTATGTCCTTGTCACTCAAATTCTAGAGAACATCTAGCCAAACCTCCTCGGATCTTTTCGTGGGCCAATCATATTTTCGCAAAAACTCTTATAAGGGTGAAAATTTACAATCGTGGACGGGTCTCGAGAAATTGGCATCGGTCCAAAGATGGCTATAGAACCAAACGGTCAAAAGTTGAGGACACCTTAAGAAACGACCCCCATTGTGCTTCCTACAGAACCTCAAGGATTGGAAAGTTTCTGACAAGATCACAGGCACTGGACTGCCCCCTTCAGCCAAACGATCAAATAAGTCCAAAATTGTTTGGTCAATGAGGCCTAAAGCCTTAGGGAAAAGCACCAAACCATAAATCAAGAGTGTGAAAAGATTACGCTGAACTCCCCCCGCGGGATGTACTGATGCTAAAGCCAAAATCCTTTCCACCTTGAGATACTCCTTTTTGTTCCAAGTTGTTACTTAATGATCGACCCATGACATCAAAGTATCTGAAAATTTCTGAAGCTTCACTCGGAAGGGCTTGTTTTTGCTAGTTTTGGAGTAGACACGATTCACCTTTACCTTCTTGCAATTCAAAAGATCCTGATACTCCTTAATTGTCGGGGTTAAATCCAAGTCACCGATTCACCTTTACCTTATTATTATTTTTATTTTTATTTTTATTATCGTTATTATTATTATTATTATTATTATTATTATTATTATTATAAACCTAATTTGTTTAGATTACCAACTCTCAACTCTCTCTATATATAGTCATAGTTATTACGTACAGAAATAAACCTAAGCCTTAAGTTTTAAAGTATTGTCGCTCTTAGTTATTCCCATGTTTTATAAATTCTTCTCGAATTGACGTTGTCATCACCTTACATCGAAGTCGCAACCTCCCTTTGTTCGTCGTTAGAGCTATTGCCGCTTAAGGTGTGTTTCTTCCGGTGCTATAAATAAATAATTTTTATGTGTGTTCTCTTTCTGTGGTACATACTTTGTTTTTGTGACTGAGATTTTACGCTTGATGATTTTTAAATTGTGTTGTGATTTTACATTATATTTTCCGTTCATACTATTTTCAAATTGTGAATAAAATTGTGATTTAAAGTAAATGAGTTGTGAATCTCGGATTTATTATCGGACTGTGTTGAGACTGTGAAAACTGTGATATCTCTTTACTGTGTTATCATGGGTTGGGATTGTACGGAGGAAGTTAGTGGTTTATACCACTTGTGTTGGTGACTATGTAGCGAGAGGTTCTGGGGAACCTTCTCTTTTTGGTGACTATGGAGTATGGGTGCATTGCATTATGATTTCATAAAACCGTGTTTAAACTTGCTTTGTGTCTTTTAAATACTTTTGTGAAAATTTATTGTTGTGAAACTGAGTTTGTGATTGCCTGCACTTTAGAGACACACTAAGCTCTTTAGCTTACTCCCCCATAGTTTTCTCTTACAGATTTCTTCGAACTTAGGCGACGTGGTACTTGGAGAATCTCAGATTTTATCCGATTATTTTATTATACAATACGAAAGTATTTTAGTTTAATCATATTTTTATTTATTATTTTGGGACATAGATGTAATTTTTAGACTATTTATGTTTTGGAATTATTTTTAGCATTCATTTACTGTTATTTTAATTTAGAGATTTATATAATCATTCGAATATTTATTATGATATTTATATTTTATTTATTATTAAATTTATGTTATTTTATTTTAATTAAAGTATAATTTTCAAAATTGGATTTCTTGAGGGAAAAGTTTTCAATTGTGACTTCCTAAATCCGACTATTTCTTTTAGGTCGGGTTTAGGGGGTTACATTTAGTGGTATCAGAGCTAAGTTCAACCCTCGGACTGTGTGGCTCACATAAAATTTTAAGCCGAAAATGATTTTTGCATGCATATTAAATGTTTTGGGGCAAATTGGGATTTTCTGATAAATTTATTATTTTAAAGAATTAAAGATCTATTGTGAATAGAGACTCCAAGTACCAACTCTAATTCTAGGATTGTCCCTTTTGTAGATAGATTATTATGCCACCTCGTAGAAGCTCTAAATTAGCGACCGATCGTGATCATACTCGTTTTTATGAAATTGAGATCAAGTCTATTTGAAAGCCATGTGTTGTCATTCGTAACCTGATCTAAAATGTCTTTTTAAAATTGTTATCAAAACCTCTTTTTTTAAGTATGTCGTTAGTTTGAAAAATTTTGAGGACAAAATTTCTTTTAAGGGTGGGAGAGTTGTAACACCCCGAATTTTTTTCCTAAATTAAAAACCCTTATTTTAGAATTCACAAATTCTAAAACCTTTTTTGATAATTTTTGAAGCGATTTATTGAAAATTGAAAAAATCATACGAGACCGATTTGTAAAAAAATTTAAACTTTCAAAATTAAATTATAATTATAGTTTGAAAACATTTGGATTTTAATTTCGAAACCTTTGATCTCAAGATTAAATCATGAGAAACTTGGATTTATGGATCAAAATCGTGAACTATTTATACATATATCATATGATTTATATATGTGTGTAATTTATTTATGTTTTTTCACTTATAATATATGGATATTATATACATATATATTAATCTTTATGTTTTCGATCTCCTGTTATAAGAATTTGAATAAAAATGAAACATTGACTTTTTTTATTTTAATTAGTTTTGTGCCAAACTGATGTATTACCGAAAATCAATAGATTAATTGATTGTTTTTTTTAATTGATGTCGGAATTAAAATAAAAAAAGGAAACATGGACTCTTTTAATTTCGATTAAAACCCTTTAAACTTTTATTTTATTTTATTTCATTTTATTTGTAATATATATTTATATTTAATCTTTGTTTTGAAATTGAATTCTAATTCCTTTTTCTCATGGTTGAATTGACTCTCCTATTTCAACTTAAATTCTTGTTTTATTATTATTATTATTATTATTATTATTATTATTATTATTATTATTATTATTATTATTATTATCGTTATTATTATTATTATTATTATTATTATTATTATTATTATTATTATTATAAACCTAATTTGTTTAGATTACCAACTCTCAACTCTCTCTATATATAGTCATAGTTATTACGTACAGAAATAAACCTAAGCCTTAAGTTTTAAAGTATTGTCGCTCTTAGTTATTCCCATGTTTTATAAATTCTTCTCGAATTGACGTTGTCATCACCTTACATCGAAGTCGCAACCTCCCTTTGTTCGTCGTTAGAGCTATTGCCGCTTAAGGTGTGTTTCTTCCGGTGCTATAAATAAATAATTTTTATGTGTGTTCTCTTTCTGTGGTACATACTTTGTTTTTGTGACTGAGATTTTACGCTTGATGATTTTTAAATTGTGTTGTGATTTTACATTATATTTTCCGTTCATACTATTTTCAAATTGTGAATAAAATTGTGATTTAAAGTAAATGAGTTGTGAATCTCGGATTTATTATCGGACTGTGTTGAGACTGTGAAAACTGTGATATCTTTTTACTGTGTTATCATGGGTTGGGATTGTACGGAGGAAGTTAGTGGTTTATACCACTTGTGTTGGTGACTATGTAGCGAGAGGTTCTGGGGAACCTTCTCTTTTTGGTGACTATGGAGTATGGGTGCATTGCATTATGATTTCATAAAACCGTGTTTAAACTTGTTTTGTGTCTTTTAAATACTTTTGTGAAAATTTATTGTTGTGAAACTGAGTTTGTGATTGCCTGCACTTTAGAGACACACTAAGCTCTTTAGCTTACTCCCCCATAGTTTTCTCTTACAGATTTCTTCGAACTTAGGCGACGTGGTACTTGGAGAATCTCAGATTTTATCCGATTATTTTATCATACAATACGAAAGTATTTTAGTTTAATCATATTTTATTTATTATTTTGGGACATAGATGTAATTTTTAGACTATTTATGTTTTGGAATTATTTTTAGCATTCATTTACTGTTATTTTAATTTAGAGATTTATATAATCATTCGAATATTTATTATGATATTTATATTTTATTTATTATTAAATTTATGTTATTTTATTTTAATTAAAGTATAATTTTCAAAATTGGATTTCTTGAGGGAAAAGTTTTCAATTGTGACTTCCTAAATCCGACTATTTCTTTTAGGTCGGGTTTAGGGGGTTACAAGATTTCTCTCAACCAATTCACCATGCAAAGCCACCGAAGGGCCGGGATTGTTGTCGGTGAGAGAGAGCAGAAGCCATTTCTCAGAAGAAAAGAATGAAAAGGTAAAAAAATAAACCGTTTTTTGTTTTTGTTTATGAGATGCGGTAATGAAAATAGTGAGATGATACTTCTGAAAATTGCTCTTGCTTGTATTTTCTTTCGCATTCAAAAAGCAGAAGAAAATCCTTTACATTTTGGTTTCGATTCGGCTTTATAGCCAGATTTACAAGTATTTTTTATTTACATGAAATTGAAATGAAAATACACTATTGGTTCGTGCAATTTTTGGCCGGGTTCATGCGCGGCTCTGCTCTGATTTTTGTTATTCTTCTTCCAATTTGTCGTTTTTGCCTCTGCCTTGTTTTCATTCTGACCTTTTTTTTTTCTTTGCATGTGTGGCTCGTACGGCGGAGGCGAGGGGCAGGCGTGGATGCTGAGTCGGCCTCGGACGTGGCCGTTGTCGTACCAAAACGGGGACGTGGCATCAAGCCACTGATTCTGAGAGAGTCGAAAGGGTGAGCGGGTGAGCTGTACGCGCGCGTGGAGGAGCTGGAGCGTCGTGCGTGCGATCTGACCTTGCACGTGAGTGATCCCAGACGTCGCGCGTGGGCGTGTCAGGAGCGGAAATGTCAACTGTTAGGGAGTGGAAAGATCGCACGTGGAGGGCATGGAGCTTCTGGAATCCTCGTCGTGTGTCTGGGCCGTTAGATCGTATCTCGATCTAACGATTGAAATCCGTGCGGCGCGAGATCATTAGATGGGCATTTAAGGTTACCGCGAGAAAGGGTGATCTGGGCCGTTGATGCCTTCTTGATCTAACGGCTATGGTCTGTACGGCGCGAGATCATTAAATGGGCATTAGGGTTACCGCGAGAAGGGGTGATTTGGACCGTTGATGCCTTCTTGATCTAACAGCTACGATCCGTGTGGCGCGGAACAAACAAGGCTCGTATAGGGTTTCCTTTCCGTGACTTCATCTGGGTCGTCAGATCTAGATTAGATCTGACGGTGGAAAACTGGCTGCGCAAGAAAAAGTTTGAATTAGGGCTAGGGTTTCCTTAGGCTCTTATCGGGCTAAAGTGTATTTAACTTGGGCCTGTTGTATTATTATTTATTATTTACATGGACTGTAATAAGATACTTGGACTTTATCTAATATAATATATTTTTTTCAACAGCTTAATAATAATAATAATAATAATAATAATAATAATAATAATAATAATAATAATAATAATAATAATAATAATAATAATAATAACAGCCCATTATTTATATAAAAAATAAAACAAACCTAACCGGACAAAATTAGTTCCATTTCGTTTTCTTCGGTTTTACCCTTCAAAACTGTGGAAACACCGATCTCCCTTACTGGGTTTGTCTCAGATCGGTGGCAAAGGTAAGATACCACGCAAAAGTTTACGCCTTTTCTTTACTTCACCTGGATTATCGATAATTTATTTTTCCTTTGAATGTTTCCAGGATTTAAGTTAATTCCACTCCTTACGAGATGTCTAAAGCTCAAGATCCATTTTATATCGTCAAAGAAGAGATTCAAGACTCTGTAACTTGGGTCTTTTCCTCTTTTCCAACCTTCTTAGAGAAAATTGATTGCTTGATCTCCTGGATAATTGTTTTTTTTTGGGTCTATTAGATAACATTTTGGGGTTCTTTTTATTTCGTTTAGATTGATAAATTGCAAGCAAGTTTTCACGAGTGGGAAAGGATTCCTCCTGGAACTGGTGAGCAAGTTCATCTCACAAAAGATCTTCTTGCCGATTGTGAGAGCATCGAGTGGCAGGTATTCCTATCAAGTGTTCTTTCTTAAATTTAATTGGATCCTTGAAATGGAAGAAATGTTGGATAATTTGTTCTACATTATATCTATGGGTTAATTCAACAACTATTTTTATATATTGCTGAAAATGCTTCTTTCTTGATAGGAAGGCGGATGAACTGGACAAAGCAATTTCGGTGGCAGCTAGAGATCCTTCTTGGTATGGAGCTTGAAAACAGGAGGAGATGGACCACCAATGCTCGTGTTCAGGTATCGTCTTTATGCTCATTGCTCATTACGTTTTCAGGCCAGAAAAACGGTGAAAGTGCTCATTGTAGCACTGTTAAGCCAGCTAAAAAAAACAGATGCGCTGTACTAGTGTGCAACTGTTTTCAAGCCTTACTAATAAGCTGGCCTAAGCTTAACCGATAATTGTGGCATTGCCGGCATTGTCCTGGTAATCTCTCATTATAAATGACGGAATTTCCGATCTATGCAAAATGTGGATGGTTTAACATGTGGCAGAAATTGGTGTTAATTTATTTTCCCATTAATGGATGCCCTTCATGATTTTTTTTGATAAGGTAGCTGATGTGAAGAAAGCTGTTGGAGTTGGAAAAGAGAATGATAATAGTGCAAGTGCGATCCGTCTAGAATTAATGTGACTGCCAAATTCTCAGCAACCAGATATAGTGCAAAGGATAACGATGACTTTATAGCATCGGAATCAGATAGACAAATGCTTCTTATAAAGTAGGTTTCCTCAATTTCCTCTTATTCATTTCTTTTATTTGTTCTCGATGTGCTCCCCTCTCTGATTTTGCTAGTTTTCTTATTGTCATCAACTTGTGGTTGTAGGCAGCAGGATGAGGAGTTGGATGAGCTTAGCGCAAGTGTCCAGAGAATCGGAGGTGTCGGGCTTACTATACATGAAGAGCTTCTTGCACAGGTGAGTACTTCCCTCATTCCCTGTAATCTCTCCGGTTAACATATTAGTGGATGGTTTGCAACTGTAGTCAAAATATATAATCAGGTTCGGTGTTGTCCATTTGACGTGCTAATTTGAATGCCATGGTGCTTCAAGAGAAGATATTAGATGAGTTGGGTACCGAAATGGACAGCACAAAAAACCGACTGGATTTTGTTCAGGTAATTCTTATCCACAATCTGCAATTAGAAATGTTAAATATTTGGTCGTTTGTTCTTATATTTCAGAAACTTGAGCTGAATATGTGGCCCTTTAATAGCGTTGCTTGTCTATTCATTCATTTTTTTAATGCAGAAAAACATGGCTATGGTTATGAAGAAGGCTGGCGCTAAGGGCCAGATTATGATAATAATATTTTTGCTAGTTTTGTTCATTATTCTGTTCATTCTGGTATTCTTCACTTAAAAGGCCGGAGAGAAGAAAAGTCAAGTTTTATGATGCTCAAACACGAACACGAACGAGATCCGACATTCTCGGAAATAACCCTTTTTGGTTAGTGACATCTCTAGTGTTGAATAAATGATGACTTGAGAATGCTGAACAGATAAAATTTTGTGTTCTTATGGATTTTTTTTCAAAGGTGTTGAACTTGATTAGCACTTTGTAAAAGAGGTTTATATCATTACATTATTCTTTACTGTTTTGTTCATTGCAAATGTCATTGTCTATGGACTATGATTATATCTTAAAGGCTTTTCTTTCTTTTTCTTTATTAAAAATAGAATAGGACGAGCAACTGAATTATCTGATAAAATTGAATTGATTTAACCAAAGTTTTTTTTTAGTTTATTTAGTTTTCACGGTTAATTTTAAAAATCAAAAAAAAAATCAGACCGAATAGACCGATTAATTGTTTATATATGTTTAATTAATTTAATGTTAACATATATGTTTAATTTGGATAAAAATATCTACCTTTTTTGATATTTTTTTTTGTGTCTCAACATTAAAAAAATTAAATTTTACGCCATAACTCTAAATTTTATATCTTAAATTCAACCTCCAATATTTTAATCCCTAACTTAAATTTTCATCCTAAACTTTAAATTTATATTTTTAATTATAAAATATAGGTTGAGACACCGAAAAGATGGATCAATACTCATTTAATTTAATAAAGATAATTTTATAAATACATAAATTTTAAAAAGAAAAAAACAATTTAGTTATTTTAGTTTATACAATAAACTCAATTAATGTTGTGCACCTAAAGAGCTCGCTTTGAGATCTATTAATTGACTGAGTAAATAAGGATGTCGAGTGTGTTCAAATCTCAGTATATGTTCAAATCTCAATATTTACAAAGGATAGTTCTTCTGCGCTCCACGAGCAACGACGAGCACCACTATTGACGAGCACCGATGAGCACTGATAGGTTAATTTATAAAAATGTTAAATCCAAAGTACTTTATGCGTAATTATAATTTTTTTAAATTAAAAGTGTAATTTAATTAAAGTATTTTTTAGTTTTAAATTTATTTTAAATTAATATAAACTATCCTAAATAAAAAAATTCTAGGTTTTTTTTTGCTTTGAAACTAACCCAATTGCCGCCTCACCCATCGCCAACCGCTGCCGTCGCCGACAGCCACCGTGACCGTCGTCAACAGCCGCCGTCAATCCTAATCCTTCGTTGCAATTAGGTAATTTGTCCTCAATTTTTGAAACCCTAATTATCTTAAATTTGATTTGATTTAAATATTTTTCACTTAATTTTCATTCAATTTATCCCCAAATCCCAAAATTAGTTGCAGCAATCCAATTTTTTTTGATTGATTCGCAAAAATAATGGCAGATTCGAACCCCCAAAAAGTGCAGTCGTCGCGCGTACCAGTACTGTAAGAATACCGTACCGGTACGCGGGGGCTAACTGCACCTGTACGCCAGACGTACCGGTACATTTTTTGGTCACTGAAGTTTTCTGTTTTGTAAGTGTGCCGACCGTACCGGTACGCCTGGAATTTTTGTACGGTGCATGCTTCTTGAGGTTTTATTTTTTACTTTTTTATTAAGTTTCATTAGATTAAATTTTACTTTCATTTACTTGTATTAAATTGCAGGTTTTTTCGAGATGGTTGATATCGTAGACATCGAAGATGTTGAAGATCTAGAAAAAAAAATTGAAGCTACGGAGTTCGAGCCCTATATCGAGGAAAGAGAACGTGGACTTAATTCTGAAAAAGAACTTTATCCTGATGTTGACGATGCAAAACAAATAGATGATGAGAAGACCCTTGACTATTTCATCGACGAAAGCATATGGGATAAGATTGGTAAAGAATTAAAGGATTATGATGAGAATGATATGAGTATTCTAAAGTGAAAAACTTTAGACGACTGCGTTGAATTTTACCATACCTATGCTAAATTAAAAGGGTTCAGAGTTCTAGTCGACCAGACATTAAAAAGTAGAGCTACAAATCAAATAATTGCAAAGAAAATGGTGTGCCGTAAGGAGGGACGTAGAGACGAAAAGTGGTATAACTTGCCAAACAGAAAACGTCTGCAAAGACCGGACATCAGAGTTGGTTGTGGAGCATTTATTAGATTTAAATTGGACTAACGCCATCATTATTGGGAAGTTGTGAAATTCCAGAAAGAACATAATTATGATATGGTTCACACAACACATGTTGCATATATCAGGTATGTAATTTTATTAATAATTCAATTGATATATACTAAATTCTAGCTGATTATATATATTTAATAATTTTTTTTTTATTTTATGTCATTCCAAAAAATCAGTCAGTTAGATGAGCAGAAGATAAAGAGCATGCACCACTCTGGAATTACTTCAAGTAGGATAATGCGAAATTTCGTGAATGAAGCGGGTTCAATTCAGAATGTTGGTTTTCTACCCAAGAACTTGTACAACTATCTGGATAGAATTAGACGAGAAAAGTCCAAGATGGCGATGATGAAACAGTGATGGCATATTTATATCGGAAGCGAGAATCTGATCTTTTTTTTTATGTTAGGCACACGAGGGATGAATCCGAACACTTGAAGAAATTTTTCTGGTCCGATGGTGCATCACGCGCCGACTATAAACAATTTGATCATGTACTTGCATTTGATACAACTTACAAGTGTAACACATACAACAAGCCGTTCGTTGTTTTGGTTGGTGTCAATCATCATCGAAACACAGTGCCATTTGGATGTGCATTGATTGTGAACGAGAAAGAAGATACATATGTGTGGGTATTAGAACAGTTGATCGAAGCAGGAGATGGGTACAAACCGCTTACTGTTATTACTGATAGAGATAAAGCCATGGCAAATGCCATTTCTCGAGTACTACCCGGGGTAAAACATAGATTGTGTTTGTGGCATATCATGAGGAACGTGCTTTCTCATATGGAACATGATCTCCTTGATGGCTTTATGAGATGCGCTGACATGTGTTGGACACCATCTGATTTTGAAAGTGCCTGGAAAGAACTAGTGAAAAAGTACAACGTTCAAAGAAGAAAATGAGTAGAGGAATTATATGAAGATAAAGAGAAATGAGAAGAAGCATATTTGCAAGGATACTTTTATGCAGGTAAAATTATATACACTTTAATTTAATATATTATTTACTGTATCTAACGTAATTAATAAATATTTTTTGTGTGCAGCAATGAGGACTACTCAACGGTGTGAATCAATGAATAGAACACTGAAAACTTGGTTGGAAAAAAAGGTGATGTTGTACCGATTCGTTGAGAACTACAATAAATAGCTGCAATCTCTAAGATGGGAGGAGTCTCACCAAGATTACAAGTCAATGGATAAAGAACCGTATTGTGACGGTGTGTTGGAAACTTTCAAGCACAATACAATCAAGGTATATACGCAAAATTCTTTTGCTACATTGTGCAAAGAAATGTCGTATGAGAGTTATTATTTTGTCAAAAAAGACGAATTTCGGGATGAGTGCATGTGTTATTGGCTAGAGCATGTTGAAAAAGAGAAATGGTATCTTGTACTTAGAAATATGACACATGATACCATGTACTGTTGCTATATGAAGTTGAAGTCTACTGGATTTTCATGCCGCCATATGTTCGCCGTGTTGAAATATGAAAAGGCTAAAGAAATACCACAAGGGTGCATAATGAAGCAATAAAGGTAACGAGACTCTTGGAATTGGCGATCCTATAGTTTTTAAAACTGGAAGAGGAAAACCCAAGAGAACGAAGCGCCAAGATTCATCGTCCAACCCAAAACGTGTTGCATATGATGAGGATGTGACGTTGGACTCGTATAAAACATCTGAAGTTTCTCCGAATAAGCCTTCAGATCAGGATACGAGCCATATTGATGAAGTTCAGAATTTTAAATTAGCTGGATACATGCCCAACACATACAAACAAAACGACATATCGAAGGTAATTAAATATAAATTATTCAAATAATTATACTTTCTTGTTATGTATATTGATAATATAATATATTTTGTACAGCCTTCTTATACTCGTGAATTGAAAATTATGGAAAAAGATCCAACCATTTTGGATTGGCAACCAAATAATGCTTAGTAGAGCACAGTCTCCTCCAAAAATCAGAGCGTTTGTTCTTGTAAGTCATTCATTCATTGAGTTATAAATATAATTGTTTTAGAGCGCTTGGTAATTTTTACGAATATTCTTTGTAATGATAAACAGGACAATGCATGCGCATGCCTTGATAGCATATAGGACAAGATGTGAAGCAACTACTGCATGATGTGCGAGGGTTGAAACTTTCACTGTTTTCTTGGTCCATTGGGAGATTTAGGATGATTAAGTTTTGATATTTTTAATATTTTTAAAGTTGTTATTATGAAGTATAGTATACATTCTTATTCGGTTTGGTTATTTTTATACATTCAATGTTTATTTTTATACATTCTTATTCGGTTTATTTTTATACATTCAATGTTTATTTTTATAGATTCAATGTTTATTTTTATAAATTCTTATTCGGTTTATTTTTATACATTCAATGTTTATTGTTATACATTTTTTCTCGGGTTTTTTTTAACCTTCATTGTTTTCAATGCTGTACCGATACGGTTACTTAACCGTATCGATACGGCCGTACCGATACGCTATTTAGGCGTACCGCTACTCTATTGGATTTTCAAATTCCAGTAACCATTTCTCGTACCGATATAGATTGAGTATCGGTACGATTTATGCTCACTGAAAAATTTAAATACAAATAGCGTATCAATACGCCTACATTACGTATCGGTACTACCATACCGATACGGTTAAATGACTGTACCGGTACGCGTGGCACTGCCCCTATAAATAACCCCCACTCAATTTCCGCCCAATCCTAAAACCTAAAACCGACTCCCTCTTTAAAATCCGACCATTTCACTGTTGCATTGCAAATTTGGGAAGGATTGAGCATACCCAACACCTTTATTTCATCTATTTCAAGAATTATTGAAGGTATTTCAAAAATTTAACCTTTATTTTCTTCATTTAAATGTTAGGGTTCCTTAGGGTTTTAGGTTTTTATTATTTGTTATGAAATTTTTATATTATTTTAGTGTGTTTCCATCCACATTAGTATTATTGGTTAGTAAAATGGTGGTAGTAAAACAACTATTGATGAAATTCATCGTATGAAATAATGGTAATTTATATTTTAGCACAAAAATGGTGGTAGTAAAATGGTGATTTGGCCCAAAATTTTTAAATGTTAGGTTAGGGTGATTTGCAAATGGTAGGTTATTTAAGTATTTAAGTTAGTTAAATGGTAGTAGGAAAATGCTATTAGTAGTTTGCACAAATTTTGTTGAGTTAAGTTAGATTTTATTAATTAGTAAAATGGTAGTTTGCACAAATTTAAGTTGGTTAAATGATAGTAGTAAAATGCTATTACTAGTTTACACAAATTTTTTTTTGTTTATATACATTGTGCGTAATATTTTTACAGGGTTTTTAGTTTGAAATGGCACCGAAGTCTAAACCTGGTACAAAACGTCAACTCATGGATGTATCTTCTTCGAGTCAACCTAGAAACAACCCTAAACCTGAACCTCAACCCATTTTACCTACCACATTTGATTCATGTTTTGATGAACCCGGAATACAAAACCAAAGAGCAAACTTTGAATTGTTCAAAAAAATTGATCTTAGGGATGAGCGTATTGTAGATGTTAACTTTATGTCTGACCCTACTTTTAAATACCCTTACATGAAGTATATGAGGCGATGAAAATTTATGCAAGTGCTCCAACCCAGTCCTGAAATTTATCCCACTTTAGTCTGGATTTTTTTTCCAACGCTCAGTGTATTATTGATGAAATCGGTAAGAGTGTTATTGCCATAGAGTCTTACCTTATGGGGAAGTCCTTTGTTCTAGACACCAAAATCATTTGTTCTCATCTAGGTCTAGAAAACACTGGTCTAGATAATGAGGATGTATACATAGATGGTGCTCCAAACACCGACTCTGTTACTTTCCTAAATGCCCATGACCGCTATCTACATCTCATCATCACTTGGTGGTTTTGGCCATCAGGAGGTAAGTATTCCACCATTAGGAATGTCGATTTTTGGTGGATTTAGTGCTTCCGCACTGGTAATCGAATCGATCTTGGCCAGATAATTTTTGGCGACCTAGTATACATCGCCAACAACTGTCGAACCGGTCGTGTAACCTCCTTTTACTATAGTACTATCCTTAGCCATATCTTTGAGAAGGAGAACATCAATTGTTCCATAGATATTCTATTCCTTTTAAAAAATACTATTGGTGCTACATCTCTTCAAAGGGTCGGTTTTCAACTCATCAATGGCGAGTGGATTCTTGCTCAATGACCAAATCAACCACCTCGACCCGCTCGTCGTCAGGCAGTTGCTCGAGCACCTGAGGGAAATGTTTCTTTAGCCTCACTTTCGGACATGATCGCTCAGATGGAGGGTCGCATTATGAGTCTTTTTGATGTAGTTGAGGAGCGTATAGAGTGGCGATGACAATGACGGTGGCGATGGCGGCAACGATGCACCCGAGGCTTAGATTTTTGTTACTCGAATTATAGTTTTTATGGATTATGATGGAACTTTTTATGGATTATGATAGAACTTTTTTATTGATTATGCTTGCTATTGTTTTATGATGGAACTTTTTTATGGATTATGTTGGAACTATTGAAACTTTTTAAGTTGGATTATTCACTTGTTATTATTTTATGTATGGATTGTGGATTAGAATTCTATATTATGCTAGAACTTATGTTGGGGTATTCATTTGTTATTCTTTTATGGATTATGTTGGAGTATTCACTTGTTATTCACTTGGATTATTCTTTTTGTTATCGAATATGTTATGGAGTTTATGAGTTATTGTATGAATTATATGAATTTCTGAATTTTTATGTATGTAACGTAAAAGGTAAAAATAACATAATTGTTGTATAAATGGAAATTTTTTCTTCAAAAAATTACTAACATGAATCGAAATAATAAAAAACATAAAACATAAAGTGTTCAAATTAGTCAAAAGGAAAAGGGAATGACCCAAAAAATATTTCACTACAATTCAAAATTTCTTAATCCCCAGCTACTTCATCTTTTATGGGCAATTTAAACAGATCAACTTTATTGTGATTGCTACAAACTAGTTTGGCAAAAATTCTCAATCGTTCAACTCCCATTTCTTCTGTCTACACAATAGAAATATAACGATAGTCAAATATCACACTTTTTCAAAACGAAACTACATGGTATACTTTATAGTGAAAAAAATCTTCAACTAATCACTTTTGTTATCGGCTTCTATATACTTTAATGTATACATGCCACAATCATCCATGAATCAAATATGAAATAAATTAATCAATTAACAAAAAAAATTTAGAGAAAAAACATAATATATTTAAACTTACGAATTTGGTTGCTTCGGTACTTGTACGCAATTGAATGAAAATTCTACGACATCTTTAAATAATCGACCCAAATGAGCATGACCCGCAAAACAAACTAGAGCTTTAGCCAACTGTATAAACCGTGAAAAAACATTAAGATATCGATAGTTAAACACTATTCATGTATTAGTTCCCATAAATGAGTTAATGACTTACTATATTTTCTACAATCTTTTTACGCGCTCTAGTAGCACAAAGAGAGTCCAAAACGTAACTATGTCTCTCAGCAACATCAACAACTAATAAAAACCAGTGACCTTTTACATCATATAAATGCACATATACCTGCGAAGTCATGTAAGTTAAAAATCACTACCGACTACATAAAACAAACTACAAACTGTAAATATACCTGCTTAACATTACTACTATTAGTAGGCATAAAGTCATCTATCCAGCGGGTATAAAATTTGAAAAGATTATTTTGTGATCCCGCCTTCTTATCAGATGAAAAATCTTAAATCAAGGTCTGCGACAAACAAAAAATTGGATAATATCATCAAATCATCAACTGGAAATAATGTTATTTCTAGGTAGCCCATAAATATATTTTTTACCTGAAAGGACAAAGGGAGATATAACTTTTTTGGCATTGACTCTTGTCTCAAATGCAAATCGTAGACATAGATATCAATGAACTATTAAATATTAAAAACAAAAAATTAGTAATGTTAACAACAAACAAAAAAACTTTATTATAACATGTTACATTACCCAATCATATAACCAATTTTCTGAAAAAACAGTGCGAGCATTGCCAACGTTCAACGGATTATTTTTTGCCATGTAAAGAGTCCTGACTGTATCATCCCAAGCAGCAATATTCATGCAAACTCTGGTTTCTTCAGGCGTTAAGTACTTCAAAATATTGCTTGTACGCATCGCTTATCCTCGGATTTTCCTTACGTCCTTCTGCTAACGTATCACCTGGCTTAGAACAATACTGCATGAAATACATTAATTAAATTCTTACAAATGATAATAACCAGAAAATTACATGTCGATATTTGTAAATAATTTTTTTTGTAGAATCTAAACTTTTTTTCCTTAAATTTTTTTGAGCATGTAGGATCAAATCTTTCAATTCTTCTTCACTATCAACATCATAGACATTGTTCTTGTTCCCAACCTGCGCAATTAAAGAGTAATTGATCACATATGTAATTCAAATGACATATTTGTACATTATTTATTTCGAATTTACACCCTACAAAGAAAATAATTTTTTTCTCATTACCACCTCATTTTTTTCGGGAGCATCTGTAACCCCCTCGTCCCGGTCTGGTCGGATGACCGGTCCGAGTGGGCCACACGGGGAAAACCGAAGCGAAACCCGTTAAGGTTCCTCCTCGGTTAACGACCCAGAAAATTTCTTTTAACTTTATCTTGTCTATAGGCATGATTAAATCCTATGTGAAGCACAACAGCGGAAACACAAACAATCCAACATCGACCAACCAAGACAACACTTTAAACAACTCATTTTAACCTTTACAGCAGGCCGTATCGAAACGCCCTTAGGGTGTTTCGATATGCCTTGACTTAGTCAACAAGCCAGGGTCAACCTGAGGAGACCGTTCCGAAACAGGGGTGACCCGTATCGAAACGACCCCAATGGTCAACTTCTCGTGGTCAACGAGATTTGACCGTTTCGAAACACCATAGACCCGTTTCGGAACACCTTTATCTCACCAATTTCTCAAAATTCCAGTAGCAAAAATGTACCGAAACGGCCCCTACACGTTTCGGAACGCTCGGCCAAAACAAAGACGACCGTATCGAAACTGGGTAACCCGTTTCGAAACGCCCTCTGTCTGCATACGAGTTTTAGCTGTTTTAAGGCACAAGGGTGTCCCAAAACTTCACTAAAACCCCCAACAACACTCTAACAACAACCCTAAAGGCAAACCAACATATAAGCATGCTTGAACAACATTAAACAAGGTTAAACACTAAGGCAAAACATCACAAAGTCATGCATTCATACATACCATTAAAGGGGTTAAGCATCCACATAGCCAACACTTAGACAATTCTAGATAGAAAAATACTAACAAGGTTTCAAGCAAGGCATACATCCCAAGCCAAATAACAAGCACAAACGAGGAGTCTAACATGCTCCTAAGTAACATCAACAACAACATAATCCAAAAACATCATAACACGATTACATGTCCCATTGCTTGACCATTACATCATAATTTAAAAGTTCATACTTGGTAGCTAAACAAGCACCACAAGAACACTTGGAGGCCCCCTTCTTGCTCCTAGCAACCCACGAACTAAGGATCTGCATTGTCGAACAAAGAGAGAGAGCGTAAGCAATAAAGCTTAGTGAGGGTAAGCTCTTTAAAAACAAACCTCGACAATGCAGGGTCCAAGCACGATCTTAGCCAAGGTAAAAGCATAATTACCAAGAATCCTCAAGAGCCACAAGTTAAAGATGCATGAACAATATTCAATTACATGCCATGCTCAACAAGCTCTAATTCACAACATATGTAAACA
This sequence comes from Hibiscus tridactylites, assembly GCA_958450335.1. Lineage (NCBI taxonomy): Eukaryota > Viridiplantae > Streptophyta > Magnoliopsida > Malvales > Malvaceae > Hibiscus > Hibiscus tridactylites. The sequence goes on along the minus strand of OY288265.1, from coordinate 48,144,995 downwards.
CATATAAGCATCCAAGTAGAAATCACATTCTACAACACATTGATATACATATCAATCAATATTGGCACCTAGCTATGACCCGAATACGCGGATAAACCCGTTGGAACTCACATCCAACAACCACTTTACCTCACGGTGGGATTACACTCATCACTGGTCTCGCGAAGGGGATTCCACTCATCCTCACGCCCCGTCGATGGGATTCCCCTCATCATCGACTATATATAAATACAATTTCCGGGCGAACCCGTACTCCTCCTTGGTGACTCAACGCCACCAAGGCCACGCTCGACTTTAGACTCATGTGTGCACACTAACATCCTAATGATCGATCATTTGTACTCAAGCATACTAGTGCCAACATTTAACTCATTCCACATTATTCATTTCAATCAATTCCGTGCTTAGCACGTACTCACCATGATCACAATCATGAACCATTTCTATGCATGCCATAAGCATTACAAATCACTCCTCATCTCACATGTATAACACATTATACATAAGCAATCATATCGCAAATCATACGAGGCATAAACATCCAAATATAAGTTCATCCAATGGCTCTAGATCAAGTTTAGGATTAGGCTACCACCTTAATCCTAACTCTAGGTGGGTCTACCAAGCCCAACCTAGTCCACATGTTCGAACCAACCATTTAAAAACCACGTAAAACGTTTAACCACTCACCTAAGCTTCCAAGCTCCAATCCAAGCAAGCAACCACCCTCACATTTCTGGATTTCCTCTCGATGCTTCACCAACACAAGTTCCCGCTTCTAAACAACCTCAATCACAATTCAAACAATCTCAATCAGCCCAACATCAAAAGACCAACCCGGAACACAGTTCAAGTACAATTTACAATGTTGCAAGCTATGAACAAACCCCATTTTTAGCAAACTCGGGCAGCCCCAAAACCACATCCAAAATCCATGTTTCCAACATCCATTGCACCCCCAAATGATCCCAAATCAACCCTAACCATAATACTATCAATAGCCTATCAAATTCCACCTAAAACAACCCCGAAAACTCACCCAAAACCCTCAAAAAATCCTATTTTATACCCAAATTCGGGAATTGCTCAAAATCATTCAAAATTCACATATGTGGTACCATTTAGTTCCTAGACTTCATAACTAACCATATTAAATCAAAACATTAAGCTTAACAACATAAAGTTTCCATTTTTAATCAAAATCTTCAAAACTCCATTTTCTAAAACTTCAATGAAAATAAAAACAAATGGTACTTTTAAAGAGAGGGAGTTGAGGAGAAGTCAAAAACGGTGTTACCTTTCGAAAATGAGTTGAAATGGATGAGCTTTTTTGATGGAATAGTAACTTGTAGGGAGAGAGCTCTTTTCACATTAGAATGGATGAGGAAGAGAGTGAATAATGTTTATTTGGTGGAAAGGGGGATTTAAATTAAAAGATGGGAAAATTACCAAAAGGCCATTAATGAATGGCTATCTTCTTTCTTCTTTAAAACTCCTCAATTTGCAATTTATTCGATTTGGTCCAATTTCAAATATTTATTTTTGAAACCCGAAACTTAAAGGATTATTTTAATTATAAACCCGAGCCCAAATAATATTAAAATATTATTTTCACCTAACCCCTAAACCCGGGTGTTACAGCATCAACCTTGCATGTTACTCCACTATCTTGCAAAGTAGTTTTTTTGCCTGTTATCATATGTCAAATATTAGTTTTAAGTAAAATATGCTAAATAACTAATAAAGAATTATTTATACATACCTTTGTATTCACTTCAGAAGTTCGAGCTCTCTTTTTTGATGTCATATCTTTCGACTTCAAATCATCTGTAACATCAAAACGTGCAGTCGATCTTTTCTTTGACAATGAATTCTGACCGTTAGACATTTTAGGCCACATTTTTTTACTTATTGAAGTTTCCTTCAGCGTAACTAGTTGACTAGGAAATCGCTGGGGACTAAATTCAAATTTAAATAAATCACTCAGAATTTTTGAAAAATCATCTCTATCAGTCTTGATTTTTTCTTCTGAAATAGCTTCAACTTTACTTTTACCACTACGTTCTAATGAGGGAGAAAAATTCATATCACAATTAATAAATGAAGACGTAATCGGTATTTTAATACCACTCACGGTTTCTTCCTTCATTGCCCCGGCAGTTAGTTCTTCTTCCCCGTGAGATTTATTCTCTAAACCATCAACATTCAATGGCTCGCTGTATAAATTCATATCTTCAGGTATACTCTTTAAATCATCTCCCTCTAATGATTTATTATGTACAACCTCTCATTTTAGTGAACCACCATCTTGTTTTGAGCATTTTACATTGCTCGCTGCTAATATAGACACTAATTTCTCAAATTGGCCATTTAATTTCTCAAATTGACCATTAAATTTTTCAAAATGAAATTCATTTTCACAAACTCGTTTTCAATATTTTGCACAGATTGAATGAGTGTCTCGAACTTCTGATCACTCTGAGAAGGAGTGCTTATGTTTTCCTCAAGTACAACTCCACGCTTTTCCTATAAGTACATAAAACACTAATCTCAACAAAAACTATTTAAGACAAGCATTGAAAGTTCAAGTAATTGTTAATAAATGTACCTCGATGTTTGTCTTCCTCGAACACATGCCGATATGACGCTTGCACTTCATCATTGTTGTATCTTGTTTTGAAGGCGTTAAATTTAGATCCATCATCTACATCAAAGAAGTTAATTTTAAATAAGAACAATTTGCAACATTTGAAGCTAGCGTACCGGTATGCCATCAGTAGCGTACCGATATTGGTTTGGTACTAGTAACATACTGATTTTCCAGTGGCTAAAAACTGTATCGGTACACATAGCGTATCGGTACGGTATTCCCACACGTACCGATACGCGAATAATACCGTACCGATACGCGTGACGAACAACAAAATTAGGGGTTTCGGATCGGCCATTAATTTTACGAAACAATCAAAAAAATTGGCTTGCTGAAACTGATTTTGGGATCTTAGCAAAGGCGTTGGGGTTCTCAATTTTGAATTACATAAGCCAATTAACATAATTTTTGTTAGGGTGATGATTAGGGTTTCAAAAATTAGGGATAAATTACCTAATTGCAACAAAGAATTAGGACTGGCGGCGGCTGACGGAGGCAGCGACTGTCGACGACGACGACGTTTGGCGGTAGGTGCGGCGACAATTGGATTAATTTCAAAGCAAAAAAAAAAACATAAAAATTTTTGATTTGGGATAGTTTATATTAATTTAAAACTAAAAAATACTTTAATTAAATTACACTTTTAATTTATAAAAAAATTATAATTACGCATAAATTACTTTGAATAAAAATTTTATAAGTGCTCATCGGTATTCGTCAATAATGGTACTCGTCGTTGCTCTGACAAGCGCTATAAAATTTTCCATTTACAAATTCCCTATCTCTCTGAAGGACAACATTTCATTTCGTAAATTGTGATTTCAAGTATTCCAAATTAAAAAATTTTACTAATTACTTACCGGTTACAGTAAAAATTTTAATCCAACCAAAATTCGAAGAACACAACTCGATCACTAGTTGCTGATTATCCCACATTATGATGGTTCATAGTTTTTGCATGCATGTTTTTAGTAGAATCACAATATTTAATTCATCAACTGATTAATTCAACTCAAATATTGTATATAATTACTCTCAATTTAATTTATTATATTTATAATGTTAAAATTTAAACATCCGACAAACTAATATTTCATCCCACCAAATCAATTAATGGTTGATAATCACAAACACATACATGTTTAAATCCATTTTACTAATTAAATTCTTGGGAGGCAGCAAAATATCACTTGTCTATATTTTGTAGTATTTCTCAAGTTCAATTTTTTTTTTCCTGAAAATTTAGAAATCAAGGTGGGAGGCCACAAAGAGGGTTTCGAAAGATTTTTATTTTTATTTCCTTACATCAAACATTATTAACAATCTCTTTAGTCATGGTTAGAAAGAGGGAAGCACGCAAACTGTAGGCCCAGTCAAAGGTAATATATTAATTTTTTTTGATAAAAAATAGAAAGAAAAAAAAAGAACGCGTCCGAAAACAACGGAAATGGGGTCCACCACCACCGTTCTTCGATTTCTTTTTTGTGGGGGTGGGGTCACAGTTGACAGTTAGTCTTCTCTCTGATCCTTCCCGCCAACACTAATCAATCAATTAATCATACACCTCAAAAAATAGCAAATTTTAATTAAGGAGAAAAAGGTAAAACAGAACACAGCTTGTGGGGTAGCTGGTGGGGCCCTCAAGCTCCAGCTAAGGATAGAAAACAAAAACAAAAAATAAAACAATTTTTTTTTGAAAAAAAAGAGAGAAAATCTCTGGAAAATTTTGCAAGAAAAATTAAAAAAATACAAGCCTGTATTGATGAGAATGAGAGAAATGATGGTCGAAGAGAAGGGATTACTGCTCTGAGATCATCGTGTATAAAAGGGCAGTAATAGAAAAAAATTTCTGGATTTCTTTCTTTTTAATAAAAAATTTCTGTTTCTGTTGTTTAAATTCCAAAATTTTTTCCATATTTTTTTCTTTGCTGCCTTTTTTTTTCGAGTTCATCTTCTATCAAAAACCTCTTTCTCAACCATTCCCACGTCTATCAACAACGTACTTTTTCATTTTTCCTGACGGAATCCCCTCATTACAATTGCAACAACAGCTTCAACCAAGGGACAAAGTTTTGATCTTTCTGCACTTTTTATGGTAAATCCTACTCTTCCTTCATTGTTTTCTGTATTTTCGCATGGGAAATGATAGCTTTTGTTTTGGTTGTTCTAAGAGTTGGTATTCAATCATATATATCTACATTGCAATTCTGCATTACCATCGGTATTGCCGTGTTTATCGTTATTAGATTAAGCTAATGTGTATTATGGGCGTTGAAGATTGTTGTTGTACTACATTGCAATTCTACAAGGTGATTCACCATTGTAATGTTTATTTCAATTTCATTAAGCTACTGCAAAACCAATGAATTAGGAGACTGGGGGATTCTTATGATACTATATTGCAATTCCTACAATATGGGCGGGCGGTGCTGATGTCGATACTGCAAAGTGCAATGTTTATTCTGATTTTGTTAAGCCAATGCAAAACCAATGAATTATGGTGGATTGTTATGATACTAATTTCAAGTTTCTATGCATTTGGGGTGAAAGGCCCTTCACCTGTAAAATCTAGCTTTAGAGAGTGTACCATATATCATTTTGTAGACCCTTATTCCTTTTTATTGGATTGCTTGCTCTCAAAGTCATTCTCATTCTCATGTTCTTTTCTTTGATTTTGTTGGTTTTTCAGCTTCTCTGGAGATTGTAAGGAGAGAAGTTAAACTTTCAAAAGTTGACAAATTAACATGAATATGTTCAGGGTGTTGTAAGATCAAATTAAAAACTGAAAAAAAATGAGGGATCCCGATATGATGGTGGTCACCGAAGGCGGTGAATTTACATTTGTTTGTAATATATTATTGTAATAGCATAAAAAGCAAAGATAAAAAGATTGCTTTTGTTTCAAGTTTTCTTGTCAACCAAAAGGAACCTAGAGATTCTTTTTCCCTTTTGGTTTTGGTGTGGTGTGTCGTTTTTGTTTTTTGTAGAGTGAGTTTTTAGAAGAGTTTGGTGTCTTGTATTAAGGGGAATAAACCTGGCGATTTTGTATAGCGTTGTGGCTGTTGGCAGATGTCTTTGCTACCTCGGCCATTGCAGCGTTTGGCTTATAAAGAAATGGGGGATAGATGGAAACGAATTGGATTCCGTTTATTAAGCTTTTTGCTCTTGATTCAAAGTTTCATGATTGAAGGGTCTTTGGCCATTGATTCTGATGGTAATTCCTTCTGGTATTTCTGTTTGATTCTTTTTCTTTTTTGTTTCTTTACCTATTCTGTTGAATATAATTGTTTGTTTTCTTCTTTTATCCCTCTTGTTTTACTTTTTTTTTTTCTTTGATTATAATTGGATTCGGAGATGAAGGTTTGGCTTTGCTAGAATTTCGAGCCAGAATTGACTCTGATCCTTATGGTGCGTTTGCAAATTGGAATTCCAATGACAGCACTCCATGCTTGTGGTGGGGGGTTCATTGTGTCGACGGTAAAGTGCAAATGCTGTAAGTCCCTCTTATGCATATACATATACATATACATGTACATATACATATACATATACATATACATATACATGTACATATACATATACATATACATGTACATATACATGTACATGTACATGTACATATACATATACATATACATATACATATACATATACATATACATATACATATACATATACATATACATATACATATACATATACATATACATATACTTCTTAAAAAAGAATACATGATATGTTCCTCATTTGATAGCTAATTAGAGTTTAGTATGAGAATGGTCTAACAGAGAGAGTATGTTGCTTAATTAAAGAGTTTTTAGTTTAGAAGCCGTCTCTGGTGTAAACTGTGAATGGATGAATCTTCTAATGTCATTTTTTGTTGTTTGCTTTTTAGGGATCTGAGTGCGCTTTCTTTGGAAGGAACATTGGCACCTGAGCTGGGGAAACTAAGCCACTTAAGATCACTGTAAGGATTCACAATCTTTGCTGATAAATGAAACCCTTGTTTGATACTCTTATCCGACACATATTCTAACATTGAGTATGGGATATGATTCTCCAAATATATTTTAGTGCTGACTTAACCTAATAGAATTCTCTGGGTAATTTTCTTGCTACCAATGTCAACAGTGTGCTCTATAAAAACCGTTTCTCCGGTGCCATTCCAAAGGAGTTCGGAGAGCTTACAAAACTTGAGCTACTGGATTTGAGGGAAAATGACTTGGGTGGAACAATTCCAGCTGAAATAGGAAAAATGTTGTCTCTAAAACGCTTGTAAGTGTCATATTTCGTATATTTTACACCATGCATTATGCTTTGTTCTCGTTGTTAGCTTTAACCAAACTAGCTTACACCTTAGGTTACTTTGTGACAACAAGTTGGAGGGTAGCATTCCTTCGGGTCTTGGGAGGCTTAACTTGCTCTCCGAACTGCAGTTTGATGAAAACCTTACATCGATGTCGGCTACCGGAATTGGCTGTGCAAATAGGAAGTTTGGACTATGGTAAGAGCCATATTCATAACTGTGGAATTCACGATTGATCTTTATTGTTTCCATCTCCGTAACCTATAAATATCCACCCATATGAACGCTAAGAAACCATAATAGCTATTATCCCCTTGCCATTTTGTTGACCTTATGCATATGCCATGTACTTGATAATTTGGCTGGCCCATGGATATGTTATGAGAAGATTGTATGTTTCTCAAAGCAGATTCATTTTCGAGGCTGATCATCGTAAAATTTCATTTAAGATTAGATTTATAAGGTCTAATTGCAACAAGATTATATTGAAATAAGGGTTGAAATCATCTTCCCTTTATTTGTATTGGCAGCTAATCTGTTAGTTCTAGTGCTTATGTCGATTCTGGGCTTCGTTTCTGCTATTGGAGATGATATTTCTATGAAGCAATTTGAATTAATACATTTTGCTAGGATATTGAGGTTGATTCTGCAAAATGTTCTCCATATTTTGCACTGATATGTAGCATGTTAGAGATTAACAGCTTCAGTTTATAGCGTTGTTAAAATGATTAATTAAACCTATTAAGAATTCTAAGCCTTCTAGTTTCCTAATTACTTGATTGCCTAAGTTGACAGCCTGTGGCAAAGCAGTTTGAAACAACTGAGCAGAGTGGGTTCGTTGCTCATCCCGATTAAAGGAGCTCTCATACATTATCTCAATGCTTTGCCATTAGCACAGTATGAACTTATATATCTTTTTAATTTCTTCTTCGGATTGTTTATTTTATTTTATTTTATTTTATTTAAGTTCTCAAGTTCTCTTTGTTCACATGATTGACCTTCTTACAAGGCAAAAGGACTCGCTGGCCGAGCATCAAGAGAATTGCTGCCAAGATGTGCCTGGTGAGTATCACAATTACCAAATTTGAGTACATTGGAAAACCGAGTATCGCTTCCAGGAATAAAATGACGTTTTTTTCTTCTTAAGTAGGTTTGTCTGAGCAACCAATGTCCCATAACATACAGGATGTTGTCCCTTTTGCACGTCGTAGGCTGCTTGCGCAGTCGAAGAACCTCCCAGCTGTGCCTGCTTCCAGTATGTCGTCCAACAATCAGATCATTTCTCTTCCAACTACCCGAAGTAGTGGGAGTTTCCCTGCGGTGCCGAAGGCAAAAAATAAACATCCTCCTGCACCACCTTTACAAGTTGAACCGCCGCCTCCTGTGACTAATACGCAGTCTGAAGAGCCACCTGGTGAACAATCTTCAGAGTCTGGTTCCAGGAGTTTATGGAAATATCTCATCATCATTCCCTGTGTAGTCATCTTTCTTGTGTTTCTGGTGTTTTTGTTCATATGTCGTAAACGAGCTGCAAAAACGATCGGTCCCTGGAAAACCGGATTAAGTGGACAGCTTCAGAAAGCTTTTGTTACAGGCAATGTCAAATATTTTTGTTCATGTTGCACATTTTAATTTACATAGCATGAGACGCTTCAATCTTAGATAATGTCTAGACCAGTTCGAATATATTGCCACAAGGCGTCTGTGTTTATTTTTTGTTCATACTGCAATAAAAAAGAGCATAACTTTCTGTCATTGGATATGCAGGAGTGCCTAAGCTAAACCGAGCGGAACTCGAAACAGCCTGTGAGGATTTTAGCAATATAATAGACACAATTGGAGGTTGCAAAGTTTATAAAGGGACACTTTCCAGCGGGGTTGAGATTGCTGTTGCGGCTACTAGTATTTCGTCTTTAAAAGATTGGTCCAAGAACTCAGAGAAAGCTTATCGGAGAAAGGTTTGTCGTTTTTACAGTCACAAAACCTAAACATGACAACATTTTGGCCATAACTGAAAGCAATTTTTATACTTTAAAATCCCCTGATTGTTAACGTCTTCGTATTGGAACGTACCGTAGATCGATAAAATGTCGAGAATTAACCATAAGAACTATGTCAACCTTATTGGCTACTGTGAGGAGGATGAACCTTTCAACAGGATGATGGTGTTTGAATATGCTCCTAATGGAACCCTTTTCGAGCATCTGCATGGTAATATTGTCAATTACATATCTTTCGCAACGAATGTTCATTCTTTAAGAGAGCTTTAAAATATTAGTAGTTCTTTGTTTACAGTTAAAGAAATGGAGCATCTTGATTGGAATGCAAGGATGAGGATCATCATGGGCGTTGCTTATTGTCTTCAATATATGCACCATGATCTAAATCCTCCCTTAGCTCATCCAAATTTAAGTTCATCTTCTATCTATCTAGCGGACGATTATGCTGCAAAGGTACATCTATTTCGGTTTAAATCCTACTCTCATTATGTTCTTATTGATATGCAACACTCATTGTCATTCGTCTCTCGACTTCTGCAGCTCGGGGAAATTGGTTGTTTGCCGCCTGCACTGAAGTCCAAGACCTTAGGTGATGCAGAATCAGAACATTCATCTGAATTGCCACCTTTAGTTGATTTAGAAGCGAATGTCTATAGCTTCGGAGTATTGTTACTCGAAACCATTTCCGGAAAGCTTCCGTACTCCAAAGAACAAGGACCGATCGAGAAATGGGTACGTTTCGGTTGACAACTAGTGTGATCTGGTAACTTCAGACTGTAATCTCATCCCTAATATGAAGACCATGAAACTTTGCAGGCGGATCAATACCTGAATGACAAGTCAAACATGCGATCGATGGTTGATCCAACGCTCGAGTCATTCAAAAACGAAGAACTGGAGATAATCTGTGAGGTTATCAAAGAATGCATCGTAGCAGATCCAAGGCAAAGACCAACAATGAAAGAGATCATTTCAAAGTTGAGAGAAGGGATTCATATTGCCCAAGAACAAGCTACGCCCAGACTCTCGCCATTGTGGTGGGCTGAACTTGAGATTTTATCAATGGAGGCTACCTAATTTTTCTATTAACATCTCTTTGTAAGTCAAAGGCACTTTATTACTTTGTATCAAAAATGGAAAAACATAGCTTTTGGTCACATTGTCTTCATACATTCATACACGTATATATACATATATGTAACTCATATTCTTATCATCTATCTGTTTAATATTTTAGACCCCATTCATCCTTAGCACTTTATTGTAATAAAAAGTGTGTTATACTTGTTAAAGGGGATTGTGTAACCAACTGTAATAGATATATGTATTTTGTTATCATCTAAGTTTTTTTTTTTAAAAAAAAACTAAATAGCAACTTCTTGATATTATTTTTTTTCTTAAATATAACATAAGGTTAAGTTATTCTAATTTCATTAAATTATTGAGTCGATTCTATTTTAACAACTGAATTAAAAATGTAACCCCAAGCACAACCACATCCTTTACCTTCAACTAATAATACCCGGACCTAAAATCAATCTTAGAGAACACCGAAGCATCTGTAAACTGATCAAACATATCATCAATCCATGACAAAGAATACTTATTCTTAATTGTCAACTTGTTCAGCTGCCGATAATCAATCCACATCGCATCGTGCCGTCTTTCTTCTTTACAAACAACACCGACGCAACCCAAGGCGAAACACTAGGTCTAATAAACCCTCGATCAAGAAACTCCTGAAGTTGCATCATCAACTCCTTCAACTTTTTTAGTGCCATGCGATAGGGAGCAATAGACACCGGAGTTGTATTCTCAAATAACTCTATGCCAAACTCTAGTTCCCTATTTGGTGGCAAACCCGTCAACTCCTCTGGAAAACACCCAAAAACTCACATATCGTGCGAATGTCCTAGACATGCACCTCCTTTGATCTCAGTTTCATAGCATAAGCAAAAACACCTGACACCCCGCATCCATCATACGACTCGCTTTCAGAGATGAAACAACATTGGATAAGAACTTAGCATTCTCGCCCACAATTACTACCTCGTAATCATCATCAAGTTTCAAGGTAACTCGCTTGGATTCAAAATCAACCACAATTCTATGCCCAGACAACCAATTCAAACCCAAGATTACATCAAAACCATAAAACGACAACTTCATTAAATCAACTGCAAACACATGAACTTAAACCATCAAAGGAAGCACTCGCTACCTGCATTCCCACATCTAACACTTCTAAGACTATCGTTCAAACAACAACTTCCACAAGTGTTAGCAACAACAGGCGCAAGAGTCTATACTGTACAAAGTAAACGTGGACAATTGTAACGCCCCGGTTTTGGGCTCAGAAGTTTTGGGCGTTGACCGGTTCGGTCAAAGTGCTGATCGAATATATAAGAGTGAATTTAGGAAAGCCTGGTTCGGGTTGCATTAAAAATATGGAAAAATGTTCTAAAATCATCTTTAAATATATATAAGTGAAATGTGAAATCAATTTTGGAAAATGAGGTTCGGAAGGTTGACATTTTGGCTAGTGACCAAAATGTAATTTTTGAAAGTTTGGTGACTGTTTTATAAAGGATTGAAACTTTGAATCTTTAAGGAGCTATTATTCCAAAAAGAGTTTCTCCAGATTTTTCTAAGATATTTTAAGGCTTTATTCTGATTTTAAAGATTATGAAAGTGGAGGGAAACCATTTTTACCATTTCTTAACTAACTTTCCATTTTCTCTCAATTTTCCTTTTCTCTCAACCCAAACACAATTCTCCAGATTTCCTTCTCTGGTTTTGGCATCTAAATCTCTCATTTCAACTCTCATTTGATTCCTAATCATCTCATCAACAAAACCTCTCAATTTGCAAGTTGTTTCATCAAGCTTTTTGGCTCTAAAAAGGAGAAATTCAAGTTTGGAGGTAAGAACGTCCTTCTCCTCTAAACTATCAGTTCTTTACTGAAATTCCTAAGTTCTCAATCCTTGATTTATGTTTTGTTAATGGCTTTTCAATTGAAATCTTGATTTTTGGCTAAAATGCAAGATTTGGTGATTTTGGTGAAATTTTCGTGTGATCTGTTTGGGCAGTGTTTTGGAGTGTCAAAATGATGTTAAATGAATGCTAAATTGATTAGAAGTTGAGGTTTAACTAATGCAATCCCGGATAGGTTGAATTTCCTAAGTTTGGCTTGAGTTTTTGGTTGTTTTTGGAGTGTTTTTGGTGATCTGTTATACCTGGAGGTATAAGGACGTGTTTGTGATCATTTTGGATGTTAATTGATGTATAAAAATGGTTAGAAGTGATGGATCTTGGCTGGGTTAAGTTTTGGAAGTGTTTGGAGGTGATTTCGGTTGTGTTTGATAGCCGAATTGTTGGATTTGTGATGAGCAGCGAGTTGAGTCTTGTTGCTGGTGTTCTTAATGCATAATGATGCATTAATGTTCTGTTTTTGTGTGCTTGAAACATGGGAGTTTGATCCGTGAGCTTTAGAGGTGTTGCGGAAGGTTTCAGATGCTTGGAAGGCTTGTTGGCTAGCCTTGTTTTGGTTATCGGTGAGTGAAGTTGGGATTTCAGCTTTTAAACCAAGGTTTGAAGGTTTTTGGGAGCTTAGTGTAAGTCTAAACAACTTTGCTAAGCTCAAGAGTAAGTGAATGGATTTTTGCTCTTGAATTGTGTTGTGATTTGGTTTTAAAAGCAAATGTGGTTGATGAATGAAATGCATGTGTTTTGCATGGTTTAATTCTGTTTTGTAAGCATATTTTAGCATGGTTTAATGCTGGTTTTGAAAGCCGTATGTGAAGGATGCTCAAGGTAAGAGATCCTTGATTTTTATACATTGAAAATGTGGTTTTGATGCATGGTGTTGCATGGTGTTTCATGGCTTTGTGTAATGCTTTAAAACAGTGAATTGATGATGATAAATGATGGTTTTGCATATTGGTTATGCATGTGAATCATTGGATTAATGTGGAATGGTTTTGCATATTGGTTATGCATGTGAAACATTGGACTAATGTGGTAAGATGGTTATATTGGCAAGTGAGGAAAATGGTTCTTGGTTTGTTGATCGGATATAGTTAGCCGGCTATAGGATTGGGTGCACCGTGAATTAAGTCGCCTTGGAGGTGGAGTGGTCAAGAGTGGACCGGGAAACTCCCTTCAAGTATCCTAACGAGATGATTGAGGTCATAATGGAGGTGTTGCCCATTCGAGGACCTTGGTTGAGCAAAGGTTATATGGTGGTTAAAAGTCCATATGTGAGAACCTTGTGCTTGTTGAGATCACAATGGTAGTGTTAAGTCCATGTGTGGATCTTGTGTAGGGTGTCCCGAATCTCGTTAGTGATGTTCTACAACTACCAATCGGTGAATGCAAAGGTTGTATGGTGTTTGAGAGTCCATACATGGGAATCTTGTGCATGTCAAGGTTGTATGGTGGTTAAAAGTCCATACATGGGAACCTTGGGGAAAAACTAAGGTTGTATGGTGTTTAAAAGTCCATACATGGGAACCTTAGGATGTTGAGGTCAAATGGTGGTTAAAAGTCCATTTGGGAGACCTTGGATTGGTAGGGTGTAGGGAGCGTAGGGACAACGCTCGGAATCCGCGTATCCGATTGGATGTTGAGTTGAAAAGTGGAGGTGGTTGATCACTTGAAGGCCAATATGATATTCTTGATTGTAAAGAAGCATGGGATGCTTGAAATGATGCATAATTGCATGTGAGGCATGAGATGCTTGGAAAAGATGCATGGTTGCATGTAAAGTGTATAATACTTGTGAATGCATGTTTACTTGTTAAGTTGAACAAGTGTTGATTATCATTTGGTAAATGATGCATGTGAGCATGAAATATCTTTATTGCATTGGAGTCTTGTAAGGCTTGTTTTTAAAGGCATGTGGAGATGATGTTATGGTTTCTATGTTGCCTTGGTTAAATGCATGTGATGGATTATTTGAGTTATGGTTTTAAAAGGTTTCTTGCTCGAAATGGCTTTCAAGTTTAAGAAAGGTATGTTGTGAAATGGGAGTGTTTTCCATGGTTTTGTTTTAAGCTTTGCATATGGTGTTTATGCATGGATTGGCTAAATGGTTGATTTTCTTTTGTGAGTTGTTCTTTGAAAAGGTTTTCTTAGCTTGCTAAGCTAAGGGTTGGTTTTCATGTATGTGCAATGCATGGTTTGAGCTTGATGTTGAAAAGGGTTTCTAAACATGGCTTTGGTAAACAAATCGGGTTTGTTTTAAAAGTGTTTAATGACCCGCTGCATTGATGGTGTTTTGGTTTTGAGCATTCCTCACTAAGCATTATGTGCTTACGCTCCTTTTTGTCTGTCAATGCAGATTCTTGAAGTTTGGACAGCAAGGAGCAAGGGATTCAAGGTGGACTCCAATGGAGATGTATGTCTCGGTGAATAGCTATAGTTAATAAAGGCAATGGGGTAGAATCTCTCGGGTTTATGTGTATGTGATCGTATATGTTTGATCAAGAATGTTTTAATGTTGTTGCTAATGTTGTTGGAACATGAATTGGCTTAAATGAGTTTGATTTGGAAGGTTTATGCCTAAATGGTTGCTTGTGTAGGAAGCATGCCTATAGATTTGGGGCTTTTCTTATATGTTGTGTTTCTGTTGAATTGTTGATGCAGGTATGTCTCATTTATGTTGAATTGCATGTTGGTAAAGTTTGGTGGCTTTTGGAGCATGATTGGATGGTCAATGGTGTGTTTGAGTGAGCAAAATGCAGCAATCTGGGCTAGGCGTTTCGGAACAGATGACACTGTTTCGGAACGGGTGCCCTGCATGAGCCCAGGCGTCCGAAACGGGTGCCACCGTTCCGGAACGGTTTGGCTACTGCCAGTCCCCCGTTGCGGTACGCGTTGCGGAACGGCCCCGTGTTTCGAAACGGGCTCTGCCTGTTTCGGAACGGGTGACCGTTGGGGGCTGGCACGGGCGGTTAAATGTTTCAGAATGTTTGCATTTTGGTCCTGAAACTTGTTTGTGCAATTGTATGAATTTGGGATGTCCGTTTGAGCTGAAATTTGGCAGAGAAGCATGAAACATGATTAATTTTAAGTTGGTATCTTAAAATCGGGTTAAGTCCTTAAAGTTTTCAGAATTTTCATTTTGGTCCCTAAAATTGTAATTTGTTCTTTTGGGTCCCTGTTTGATCTCTGATGTTTGTGATCTTTGAGTATGATGTTTGTGTGATCACAATTAGGGCTAACGTGCATCTAGACAAGATTAAAAAGAAAAAAAAAGGGTCGTTAATCAAGGTTGACTTTCGGGTTGACTTTGGTTTTCCCCGTGTGACTTTCTTAATTCGGGTCAACCGTCCAGACCGGGTTAAGGGGGTTACAACAATCCCGCCTCATGTGATCACACGATCCACATACCCAACATGTATTAAATACATCCCTAGCTTGGATACTCTGACCCAACGGTCCTCGCCCAGCACAACCACCACGTCACCTCAACTCAGACCAATACCTTTTATCGCGATTCTTCTTAAACTGACTACTATCGAAACCAGAGTCCACAACTCTCTTGTCAGAGCCAGAACCTCCCACAAAAACCGAAAAACCCAGGTTCTGCTCAATGCACTTCATCCGTGTAACCAACACGCCGAAAACAGTGCAGTCAGAAGCCAACATGTATGTCTTAACATCCTGTACCAATCCATAACTAAATCGGTCATAGCAACGTCTCTCATTAGGTGCTAGTTCAGAAGCATACTGGCTCAACCGAACAAACTGTACCTCAAACTCGGCCATAGACATACTGGCTTGAACCAAAGCCATGAACTCGTGCTTCTTTTCATCCAAGTATCTAACTTCGAAATACTTCTTCCTAAAAGCAGTTCAAAAGAACTCCCATGTCACATCATCGGCTTCCATTCCTGCATTCACAATTGTCCACTAACTGTACATGTCTCCTCGCAATAGGGATTCAGCATATCCTAGCTGATGGGCATCATTACACCCCATTTGATCCAAAATCCAAACAGTACTGACCATCCATGCCTTGGATGCCTTGGGTGCCAACCTTTGGTACTCAACTCCTCCCAAACTATAGAGACGTTCCAACGACAACCCCGTTTGTCCAACAGCTAGCGCAGACACATGTGCTCCAACAACAACAACTTAAAAAGCTCCAAACATCGCCTGTATCAAAGGCGCCATATCACCCAACACTGGCCCAACTAGCACAGGTGGTACTACTTACTTCGGGGTGGCAAACCCTCAAAGATATAACATTCTCCTCAAATCCTTGCCCAATGGCAACGACATCACGCTAGTTCTCACTTCTCCCCTCAGTCGTAACATAACACATTTCTAAGGCATGATAGTTATACCAAAACAAAAATAATCAGACTAGCTTCAAGTGAGGATCCTAGACTTCCATTTCAAATAAAACATTTCAAACTATAGTAATAAGGCAATGTGTCCCCCGAAAGATATTCCCCACATGGCATAAAACAATCAGCGTGCAGATCACAATCACCGTACATAGCAAACATCAAGAATCAATCCACAATATCGTTACAACACCCATAACATCTCCCAATTAGCGCAAACCTAGCTCTGATACCAACAAATGTAACCCCCTTGACCCGACCTAGTCGCAAGATCGTACGAGCTATATTAGGTTTGCTGAAGTAAACCGTGAAGAATTAACTCGAATTACGATCATTTTTCTTTTATATTATCTAGATGCAATATTATAACCTATGGTGAGTGATTAGGTAGCGAGAGAAAACTCAAACCAATCGGGCGTTGGATCGACATCTAATTGCACTTAATTGCAATTTAGGGACCAAATTGCAATTATGTAAAAAATTAGAGGGACTTGTACCATTTTTAGTTTACTAATCTTTAATGAAGTCTATTTAAAAAATACATCTGAAATTTCACCTCAAACTAAGCTCATTTGCATCATCAATTAAGCATTACCAATATTTAGGGACCAAAATGTAAAACTGCAAAAACTAAAAGGACACACTTAAAATTAGATTTACAAATCCTCAGTTAATCATGTTCCATGCAAACATGGCAAATTTCATCTTAAAACGACACCCAAACTCATCCAATTGCATACATAACAATCAGAGACCAAAATATAACATTTTAAACTACTTTTCAACTGTGCAGAACCATCCCCGCGAATGGTTTTGAAACCTTTCTCAAAGGTTTCGAAACTTTTATTCCAGTAACCAAAGATGCTCTCAAGGTTTCACAATCTTGGTCTTGGTTTCTAAACCAGCTTCAACAGGTTTCAAAACCCGTTAATGAAGTTTTGAAACTTACCTACAAATACAAACTTGTAAAAATCGAGAGTTTAACAAAACGCTCCCAAAACAACAACAAACCGTATTGCCTTTATTACTTATAGTCTAGTTATGAAACCATACTTTCAAATGTCGAAGTACTTGGACGTCTCTCGCTAGCTTGCTACCTTCAAACTCTAATTCTCAGCATTGATGAAAAAATAGAGCGTAAGCACACTATGCTTAGCGAGGAGTGCTAAAAACAAACACCACCAACATATTTAAAACCAATTTCTCAAACCACATTGAAATCTCATTTCAAAACATCATTTTCACCATCATGCCCTTTTCAAAACATGCATTTTACCTTTCAAAACATGCATATTAAACCATATGCAACATGTATCATGGATCAACAACAAGTCTCATTGCTAAACCTTTATTTAAGCTTTCCTATGCATACTATCAATGCAAGGCTTAAAGAGTAAACATGTATAAACTACCATTATACAACATAATACATCAACATGATACATAAACAATTATATTGGCTTCCAAGTGATCTTCAACAAAGTTCCATTTCCAAAACATTACATCGGATACGCAGATTCAAAAAGTGTTCTCACAGCACTTCATACAATCTCACCGACATCCCAAGGTTCACACATTGGAGTTTTCGGTACACATAAACCCCTCAATCATTGTGACACTCGTGGTGGAGTATTCGATACACTGTATAAACCCCTCAACACCACTCATCGGTAGATGTATAACCCTACTAATGGGAGTTTTTGACACCTTACAATCCCTCAACCGTTAGGGTACTTGGATGGAGTATTCGGTATGTAACCCCCTCGACCCGGTCTGGACGAAAGACTGAATCGAACGGGTCACATGGGGAATATTGAAATAAACTGGGAAGTTTACCTCAATAAACAACCCTATTTTTTTTTCATTTTATCTTGTCTAGATGCTCATGGTTATCATATGTGATAAACATTGCATCGAAATGATTTGCAATTCGATCGGACAACGTTTAGGGACTCAATTGCATACGAACACATTTTAGGAACCATTTTGTAATTTTATCAAATTACATGGACTTCTTCAATTTTAAGATACCAAACTTTAATTAAACACGTTACATGCATCTCTGTCAAATCTCAGCCCAAAACAACCATCCAAGCTCATTTAATTGCATCCACAACATTTAGGGACTAAAACATATATATACAGAACTTCAAAAGATTCCAATAACTGACTTAACAGCTGGGTGTTTTGATACAGGTTGCCCTGTATCGAAACACCCATTTCGAAACAGGGTCAACCATCTCAAAGCTCGGGCTCGTATTGAAACACCCTCTATGGTGTTTCGAAACACGAGATTCCAGTAGCCAAATGTATCGAAACAATCCTCCATGTTTCGAAACCCCTAGGCCATTTCAAGCTCACTGTTTCAGTACAACCTTAGGTGTACCGAAACACCTAGGCTTGTAATGACACTTTTTACTGTTTTTTCATACTTTAATCCAATCAAAATCATTCCAACATGCTTCCAAGATGCATACAACATATCTAAACATCAAACCTCAATCATACATGACAATTTCAACACATTAGCTTGGCTATAAGCATTAAGGAAATCTATAGGCATGCTACGTATGCAAAAAGACCATTCAAAATCCAAAACACAATCCAAAGCAAATATCAACAAGTAATGACAATTTACATGTCATTAAAGGCATCACAAACCAGGGATTTTCAAAATACACTTTCCCAAAACATTAAGGCATCCTCCCATCGCTGATTATTTCTAACAGGTAAACATAAAACCATACTCAATCTAAGTCTCACTCCTTGGGTTCCTTCTTGCTTCTTCGCTGCCCAAAAGATGCTATTTCTCTGCATTGTTGGAAAAAAATAGCGTAAGCAATAATGCCTAGTGAGGGATGCTCAAAACAAACCAACAACAACAACATGTTTTAAAACCATTTCTCATTTAGGAATCTCTATCGCATCATGCTCGATCTTTCCCATGCTTGAAACCATTTTCAAAGCAAAAACCACAACATTTAAACCACATGTACCATCTACCTCAGACATTAATCAAAATGCAAAGTATCAAGGTAAAGACATACCTGCTTGTTTCTCATAAAGCATTTCTCAAAACATAATCTCATATGCAAATCTCATTTCATTAAATCATTTATAAACAAGGTACATGTGAATCTCAAATATTGGCATTTAGGCAACATTACTCAGATATGCGGATAGCATGACGGAATCTCATATCATCAAGTCCTACCTCGGTGGAATCTCACATCACCGAACTCTCATGGCAGTATCTCTCATTGCCACAAAGCTTGATGGAATCTCACATCATCAAGACCGACCATGGCGGAATCTCATCACCACACTCTCACTTTGAAACGGAATGGCACTACCCCCATTGCCCTAACCAAAGAGCACGTACGGATTTTGTCTATTATAGTGCACTTCTCATCCTACTGGTCGACCAATTATATCCGATAACAATAATCTCATCTCATGACAATATACTCATTTTAAACATCATTTATCTACTGTTTTTCAATGCATCAACATAAATCATTGTCATCCCCTTTCAAAAGCATAATTAAAGCATAGCATTTTCTCAACAAATTCTATCTTATGGGATCACATAAATCATCAAATCATTTCTCAAAACATGCATAAAACAATAGGTTTAATTCTATCTTCAAAACATGAGCATGATTATTTAAAATAATGGTATAAAAAATCGAGAAATAAGAACGAAACATCTCAAACTTACTTCCGAGCTTAGATTAGTGTTTCAAACTCAATATAAACCCCCAAACCTTGCTTTCAAGTCTTTGAAAGGCTTTAAAACCAATTCCACTCACCGGTAACACCTCGCTTGCTTTGCCGAAGCATAATCAAGCTTCTGAAGCTCCCGAAACTTCACCGATTGCTTTTGATATGTTCTCCTATGTTTATACCACACAAGAACAAAGGATTAATGCATCTCAATGCATTAAAATCACCAGCAACCAAAGCCACCACGTTGCTCTTCCCAAAAAGACCAAAACGCCTTACGAAACAACCGAAAACACCTTCAATTACTCTAAAAACTCAACCCAGCTAAAACCTAACACTTCCATCCATTTTTAATCATCAAATAACATCCAAAAACAACCTATTTGCATCCTTATATCACCAGCAACACCAAAACTACATTAACACCACAAAAACCCAAATCTAACAATCTTAACAACTAGAGATCCAATCTATTTTGAGATTTCCTCTGGTAAAAACTTTATTTCAACATCATTTAACATCCAAATCATGATTAAAATCAATATCAAATTAACCAAAACACTACCATTACGAAAATCTTAAGAAATCATCTTTCAAAGCCTTATCTAACCATTTTCATCAAATAAATTATAAAACCTTATTATTAACATAATTAGAGAGCCAAAGACTTGTGAATTTCATTAAAGAACCTTGATTAGAGGAGTTGAACAAAAATTACCTCTAACCCTTGCCTATTCCTTTAATTGACAAGATTTGTTGCAAAATCTTCAAGAATCCTTTGAGATAAATGGAAGAAACACCAAGAAAATAATTTGTAAATCAAAGTGAAGTGGAAAGAATAAAATACCTGGTAGTTTTGATAGAAAATGAAGTGTTTGGCTGATGAAAAAATGAGAGAAATAGAAGTTACGTCAAATTAGATTTTGGAAGGCTAAATCTCTTTTTTCAATAAAATCTCTTTTTATTCTTTTTAATAAAATACATTTAAAATAGCCAATTAAAGGAAAGGCTAATTAATAATATATTAGCTCCCTAAAGATTCTAAGTTTTGGACATCTTTCAAAATAGTCCTTTAAAACCAGATTTTGCATTATTTACAAATTATTCGCTAACCCGAAATGTCAATCCTCCAAAAGTCATTTTCCAAAATTGACTTCACCAAACCTTTTTATATATTTTTAGAAGATTTTAGGATTTTTTCACAAAATTTTATCATATCCCGAACCATATTTTCACTGAACTACTCCCGAGCTAACCCAAATCTCTAGTCTAAGTCCTACAAACCCCGAGTCAACCTTAAAAAACTCCTAGACCTAAAACTGGGGTGTTACACGATACAAAGTATAAACCTTTCAACATTCAAGGCAACTTTTTTTTATAGTGCACTATCAATCCTATGACCGACAAACTATATCCGATAACATTTTAAACCACATCACTTGCCAACATAATTCATTATTAACCATGTACCTCAATGTTTTCAAAGAAACATACCAAGCCATTCACAAGTATAAACCATACTTACATGGATCATTTAACAATGCATCCATCATCAAAACATAACCAAAAACAATATATAACATATTTGAAAACATGCTTTAATTGTTATCATTGCAACACCCCGGTTTTTGGGCTTAGATGTTTCGGCGAGTCGGGTTGGGCCGGTGGAACCAATGTCGGTTGTTCGAACCGTTAAAAGGTGGTTTAGGGAGATCGAGGTTCGGGATAGGATAAAAATATGATAAAAATTCCTAAAATCCTCTAAAATGATGTTTAAGAGGTTGGCCAAATCAATTTTACAAAACGGATTTTCTAAACTGTACATTTTGGGAAGTGACCAAAATGTAAAGATTTAAAAGTTGGAAAAATATGTTTTTCAAGAAGAGTAGAAATCTTAGAATCTTTAGGGAGCTACTTTGCAATTATGCTTTTTCCCTAATTTGGCATGTGTTTTAAATGTTATTAAAAAATTAAAAAGGCTTTTAATTTGGTTTAATTAAAAGTTAGTTAATCGGTTAAAAAGTTTTCACGATCATTTTCATTTCTCTCTTTCACTTCAGCCAAACACTTCTCATTTTCGCTCAAATCTCCAGATTTTCTTTTCTCTCAAATCCTCTTTTGATTTCTATTATTTCTCCATTGATTTCTTCTATTTTCCTTCAAGTTTCTTCAAGCAAATCTTGCCAAATTAGAGGAGAAGCAATGATTGGAGGTAATTTTTGTGGTATCCCTCTAATCTAAGTTCTTTAATGAAATTCCAAAGATATTTGACTCTTTAATACTGATTTTGATTGAGGTTTTGTGTTTAGATTGATTGACTCATGAAATCTTGATAAAAAAATTGGTTTAGAATGTGATTTTCGGACTTTGATTGTTTTGGCTGGTTTGAGATTGTTTCTAAATGAGTTTTGAAAGGTTTTTAGTGTTGAAGTGGAGTCTTAATCATATAGATCCCAAAATCCTTGAGATCCTTAGTTTTTGGAGTGTTTTTGGCTAAGCTTTGAGGTGTTTTTGAGGATTTCGAGTTGCTGGAGGTATAAGGATGGTTTTAGGTTGTTTTTGGATGATGATTAATGCTTAGAATGTGTTGGATGAGTTGGGTAATGGCTGGAATGAGGTTTGAGGTCAATCGATTGAGTTTTCTGTTGTTTCGGATGAATGTTTTGATGCCATCGAGCAGGGCTGCGGGTTTTCTTGTGTGTGCTGGAGCTTTGGATGCATTTTAATGCATTGAAACTCTATTTTGATGTGTTGAAAATAGGGAATAATAATCCTGAAACAAACGAGGTAGTTTTGGAGGCTCCGAACGATCGATAATCGCACCGGCAAGCGTGGTTTCGCGAGTCGGTGAGTGAAATTTGGTTTTCCAACGTGGAAACGTTTTAGAAAAGGTTTTGGGATCTTAATAAGAGCTTGAAACACTTTATTAAGTTCGGAAGTAAGTAAATCGAAATTTCTCCCTCAGTTGTGCTAGTTATAAGCCTTTGATTGCACTTGATTTTAAATGCATTTACCTACTATTTTAAAGCATGATTTGAGAATATCAATTGCGTATGATGATGCCATGTGGTTTAAGGATGCACTAGGTAAGTGGTCCTTGTATGCATGTATTGATGCATGAGGTTTTAAGCATGGTTTAATGCTTGTTGATAGCTTATCATGAATGCTTTGTAAAAATAGTGAGTTACGGACTATATTGGCAAGTGATGTTGAATAAATTGTTTTATAAGTGAAATCTGATATAGTTAGCCGACTATAGGATTAAGTGCACTATAAACAAGTCGCCTTGGATGTTGAGGGATTGTGATTGTACCGAATACTCCATCCAAGTACCTTAACAATTGAGGATTGTTTAAGGTTGCAACGGTTGAGGGTAGCTCCCGGGTGTGAACCTTGTGTTTTGTCCCGTCTCTCGTTAGTGGATTATACATATACCGATGAGTGGTGTTGAGGGGTTGTGATTGTACCGAATACTCCACCATGGGTGTCACAACGATGGAGGGTCGCTCTCGTGTTTGAGCCTTGTAATGCTGGTAGAGTGTATGAAGGGTGTGGGACAACCCGTGGTAATCCGTGTATCCAATACTTTGTTTTTGAGATTGTTGTTATCACTTGTGAGCCAATACAATGTATTTGTATAACATGGAAAATGTTGCTAATGCATGGTTTGAAAGATGCATGTTTTGGTTTAAGCTTAGCATAATGGTGTTTATGCTTGAAAGGCTTGGTAAATGAGTAGCAATGGTTTAATTGTTGATTTTGATTGGATCATGTTGCATGATGTTTAAAATAATGAGTTTGATGTAAAAGTGCATGGTTTATCAAGAAAGGCATGTTGGTTTTGAAAAGAGTGAAAAACAGTTTTGTGAATTGATGATGTTTGTGGTTTTGAGTGATCCTCACTAAGATTGTATGCTTATGCTCTCTTTGTTTCATCAATGCAGATAATTAGACTTTTGGAGGCAGCATCTTTGAGGAATCAAACCAAGACATTTTGCTAAAAGTATGTTGAGCTTTTGAACTAGTGTAATAAGGGGCAATAGGGGTGTCCGATCTGTTGAATGCTAATGATTTGTGGATTTCTGGTTTTGAGCAAGTTTGTGATTTATTTTTGGACTTGTAAATGGCCTTCGAGTGTTGATATATGCTTGCTTTTGGATTTTAGCCTTTTGGTGCTTTTTTCATCTAGAAAACATGACTTTAGAGCTGTAGCTTGTGAGAATGATGCTATGATGATGTTTGTGCTTCGTATATGTGGTCAATGATGTGTATTTAAGTTGTATGTATGTTTGGGTATGTGTCGGGATGGTTTCGGAGAGCGTAAAGTGAATTAAACCAGCTTTTTGGAAAATTGCAGGCCCAAGCATTTCGGAACGCCCTTACTTGTTTCGGAACGGTGGCCTGTAATGGCCTTGGAGTTTTGGAACGGCGAGGCTCGTTCTGGAGCATTTTGGCTCTATGAACCATCGTACAGAAACATGTCTTGTGGGGTTTCGAAACGCACCCGCATATCAAAACGGCCAGCTATGTTTCGAAACGGCTGTTCCGATACAGGGCTTCTTGTTCCGAAACAACTTTCTATTTCTTGCATCTTGGTCCCTGTTTTCCTTGCATGCAATTGAATGAGTTGTAAATGTCTTGTTGAGCTGAAATTTCACCGAGAAGTTTGTAATTAATCTAATTGAAGATTGGTAACTTGAATTTGGTGAAAGCCCTCGTAATTTATAAAAATTGTAAAATGGTCCCTAAACCTTAATTAACTTTAATCGGAAGGCGTTTGTGTTGATTTTGAATCCGCTACTTATGTACATATACATAGGAACCTAAATTGCAGCTAGACAAGATTAAAAGAAAAAAAGGGTCTTTTATTGAGGTACACTTTCCCGATTTACTTCAATATTCCCTGTGTGATCCGTTCGGTTCGGTCTATCAGTCGGGCCGGGTCGAGTGAGTTACGTTTGGTGGTATCAGAGCCATGTTACAAAAGGTTGGGATGATGGTAAGTTGTTGGTAAGCGATTTGCAATGTGGATATTTGTTGTGATGATATTTGCTTTGTCTGGTGAATGTCTAAGCATGCTTATGATTGACTGTGTGATAGTGATGTTGTAATTGATGAGTGAATGTGGATGTGAATTGTTCTATGATGCTGACTGGGCTGAATCTTGATGCTTGAGTCATATGATGGTTGAAGTATGCATGTTTTATGCTTTATGCTATGTTGGGGGGAAACTGGAACGCCCATTACCTTATTACCTAGTGAAATATTTTAAATTGGTTTTGAAAGTCTTGGGATCCTTGTTAAGAGCTGGCCTGATCAATTGTTTGTTTTATGTTCATGTTTAAATGTTAACTAGCACAATGGGACCGAGGCATGAGTTACGTTCTGGAAATCTACCTTGGTGGAAATCTACCTGTTGAGGAGCAGCGAGGCCAGGAGAATGAAATTCCACTTGGTGGAAATCTACCTTCTCCTCTGCCACCACCACCTGGGGGTGATGAGCAGGGCCAACACGGACAGTCTGGTCCGGTGTTGGAAGATTTGACGCCTTTGGTGCAGGCGATGACTTGGGCATTCTAGGCTCTTACTGCTGGGCAAGCGGGTTTGCCACTGGAGCGATTGAAGAGTTTGGGAGGAGTAGAGTTTCATGGATTATCTCCCAAGACGTCTGAGGCATGGCTGGCTAGTTCGATCCGGATATTGGATCAGATAGGGTGCAATGATGCACAGAAGCTGGGATGCGCAGTATCGTTGTTGCATGGTGATGTATATACATGGTGGATGACTACGACCGCATCATCGGAGCCGGAAGAGATAGATTGGACGTTCTTCCTGTCTGCTTTCAAGAGAAAGCACCTTGGAGTTAGGTACTTGGATGATAAGAAAAGATAATTTATGTCTCTAGTTCAGGGGAGTATGACTGTAGCTGAGTACGAGGTCCAGTTCGTACGGTTAGGCTAGTATGGTCTAGAGCTGATGCTGAGTGATATGCATCGATACGATCGTTTTCGGTATGGCCTGGTACAAGACGTGAAGACGTACATGCTAGCCACGGATTACACAGACTTTGATGTGCTCGTGACTCGAGCCAAAGATATAGAGCTGAGCTTGTGTCTGACCTCGCGTGGGGGTTGTTTTGGTTTGCGCAAGAGAGCTGCTGATGCTGGCCCGAGTGGTGGGCAAAGCAAGAGGAACCGGGACCGTAGATATCAGCCTGCGGCTAGGCGTGGTAACTTTGGACGAGGTGCACTGGCTCAGGGCGGCAGGCAGAGGTTTGAGCAGGGTTCACGCCAGCACTTGAGAAGGGATTGCACTTGTGCGGCTCGTGAGGTGCAAGCTCTTGCGGTTGGAGCTAATTCATGTTGGCACTATGGATCCGCTGACCATATGAGACGAGAGTGTCCCCTATTAGCGGGAGGTGGTCAGGGTCGTGCACAAGTTGTTGCTCAGCAGAGAGGTCATGGGCGCGGCCGTGGTAACTTTCAGAGAAGAGAGGATGGTTAGAGAGGTGTGGCACATGTGGTTGCTATTCAGCCAGAGGGAGGTGGTCTCACGAGGGTGTATGCACATCGCGAGGGACGTAACGACACCGATGTGATTGCATGTACCTTCACCTTGAATCATTGTCTTTGTTAGCATTGATTGATTTTGGATTTATGCACTCATAAATCTTGAGTGATCATGCGCAGTTGCGTGATATTCCTGTTGAGATGCTAGATGTAGGAATGCAAGTATCAAGTTCTTTTGGTGAGATTGTTGTTACAAGGAAATTGTATAGGAGATGCCCATTGTTTGTTCAAGGTCATGAATTCTCTGTTGATTTGATGGAACTACCTTTTTATGGATTTGATGTAATTCTTGAGATGGACTGGTTGGTTGAACACCGAGCTGTGGTGGATTTTGATATTAAACGTGTTACCCTAAAGCTTGCAGATGATTACGAGGTAGTAATTGTAGGTGAGAACGTAAAGTTCTTGTCTAACGCAATTTCGGCTCTCGAAGCGAGTCAGATGTTGGAGTCGGGATGCGAAGCTTTCTTGGCGTATGTGATGAATCCTGGCACGAAGGAAGTGCGTGTGCAAAGACATACAAATTGTATGTGAGTTTCCGGGTGTCTTACTGGATGAGTTGCCGGAGTTGCCACCCAATCGAAAGGTTGAGTTTGGTATAGAGTTGTTTGAGAATATGACTCCGGTGTCCATTGCTCCTTATCGCATGGAACCTAAGGAGTTGAAGACGCAGCTTCAGGAGTTGCTTGACCGAGGGTTCATAAGACTGAGTATTTCACCTTGGGGTGCGCCGGTCTTTTTTGTGAAGAAGAAGGATGGTACCATGCGTATATACATTGATTATCGGTAACTGAACAAGTTGACGATTAAGAACAAGTATCCTTGGCCGAGGATCGATGATTTGTTTGATCAGTTTCGTGGTGCTTCGGTGTTTTCAAAGATAGAATTGATGTCTGGGTACTATCAGCTTAAGGTTAAGGATGTGGATGTACTTAAGACAGCTTTTCGGACAAGGTACAACCATTATAAGTTCTTGGTGATGCCTTTTTGGTTGATAAATTCACCGGCTTCTTTCATGGATATGATGAATAGGGTGTTCCATGAGTTTCTAGATCTCTTTGTGGTGGTGTTTATCGATGATATTATCGTGTACTCACGTACCGAGGAGGATCATGATAGGCACTTGAGAATTGTGTTACAAGTGCTGTTGGAAAGTTAGCTTTATGTTAAGTTGAGCAAGTGAGTTTTGGCTAAAAGAAGTGGTTTTTCTTGGACATGTGGTGTCGGCTGAAGGTATCTGGGTTGATCCACACAAGGTTGAGGCAGTGATGAGTTGGAAGACGCCTAAGTCAGTGATGGAAGTGCGTAGTTTCCTTGGGTTGGCTGGTTACTACTGAAGGTTTTTCTAAGATTGCTGCTCCTTTGACCAAGTTGTTGCAAAAGAATGTTCATTTTTAGTGGACGAATGTTAGGCAACAAGCTTTCGAGAAGTTGAAGGAAGCTTTGACGCAAGCTCATGTCTTGATTCAACCAGAATCGGGTAAGGAGTTTGTAGTTTATAGCGGCGCATCATATGTTGGTTTGGGTTGCGTGTTGATGCAAGGTGGGAATGTTGTGGCTTATGCGTCTAGACAGTTGAAGGTACATGAGCTCAACTACCCTACGCATGATCTTGAGCTCGCGGCGGTGGTTTTTGATTTGAAGATTTGGAGACATTACCTCTATGGTGAAAGGAGTGTGGTTTACACCGACCATAAGAGTTTGAAGTACCTTATGTCTCAGAAGGAGTTAAATCTTAGGCAACAAAGATGATTGAAGTTGCTTAAGGATTACGATCTGACCATTGAGTATCATCCTGGAAAGACAAATGTGGTGGCTGATGCTTTTAGTAGAAATGTGGTTGTTGAGCTGAGAGCTATTTTTGCTCGTTTGAGTATATCGCGTGATGGTAGGTTGATAGCTAAGTTATAGGTGAAACCTTTCTCGATTCAGTTGGTTAGGGAGAAACAGTTAATGGATGATTTGTTGGTGCCTCATGTTCAGGACATAGCTGATGGTAAAGCTACAAATTTTTGCTTTAATGATGATGGGGTTCTATGTTTCAAAAGTCGGATAGTGGTGTCGGAGAAATAATTTCCTTTCGGTTTGTTAAAACCATTGAGGATACCGGTGTGGAAATGGGAGAGGATTACGATGGATTTCGTATCTGGGTTGACTTTGAGACCATCGAAGAAGAACTCAGTGTGGGTGATTGTGGATCTCCTTACGAAGTGTGCACATTTCATGGCTGTGCATACTACGTACACGTTGGATAAGTTAGCTGAGTTGTATATTGATGAGATTGTGCGTTTGCACGGTGTACCCAAGTCTATAGTGTCGGATAGAGATCTGAGGTTTACAACGAGGTTCTGGGAATGTTTACACCAGGCGTTGGGTACGCGGTTGAATTTCAGCACTTCATATCACCCTCAGTCGGATGGGTAGTCGGAACGAGTTATCCAGGTGCTTGAGGATATGTTGTGATGCTGTGTGATTGATTTCCAAGGTTTTTGGGAGAAGCATCTGCTGCTAGTTGAGTTTGCCTATAGTAACAGCTTTCGGGCAAGTATTCAAATGGCACCGTATGAGGCCTTGTATGGGAGAAAGTGTAGAACACCTCTTTGTTGGGCTGAGGCGGGGCAAAAGTTGCTTTACTTGCCGGATATGCTCAAGGGAAAAATAATATGTGAGCAGTTGAAGGTTGCATCGGATCGTCAAAAGTCTTACACGGATTTAAAGCGTAAAGAGGTTGAGTTTGCGGTTGGTGATCGCGTGTTCCTTAAGGTATCGCCTTGGAAGAAGATGATGAGGTTCGGGCGTGAGGGGAAGCTTAGTTGGACCCTGTGAGGTTGTAGAGCGAGTTGGTCTTGTGGCTTATCGGTTGAGGTTGCCTCCCGAGTTGGAAAAGATCCATGATTTGTTTTGTGTATCTATGTTGCGGAGATATAGATCGGATCCTTCGCATGTGATACCGGTTGATGAAATTGAGTTGAATCTAGATTTGTCCTATGATGAGGAACCAGTGAGAATTCTTGATACGAGTAACAAGATTCTTCGTGGCAAGACGATTGAGCTTGTGGAGGTGTTGTGGCGACACCGAGGAGTTGAGGAGGCCACGTGGGAAAGCAAGGCGGACATGCTAAAGCAATTTCCGCATCTTTTTCCTCCAGGGAAAATTTCGAGGACGAAATTTCCTAAGTGGGGGAGAGTTGTAACACCCCGGTTTTTGGGCTTAGATATTTTGGCGAGTCGGGTCAGGCCGGTGGAACCGGTGTCGGTTGTTCGAACCGTTAAAAGGTGGTTTAGGGAGATCGAGGTTTGGGATAAGATAAAAAAATGATAAAAATTCCTAAAATCCTCTAAAATAATGTTTAAGAGGTTGGCCAAATCAATTTTACAAAACAGATTTTCTAAAGTGTACATTTTGAGAAGTGACCAAAATGTAAAGATTTAAAATTTGGAAAAATGTGTTTTTCCAGAAGAGTCAAAATCTTAAAATTTTTAGGGAGCTACTTGGAAATTATGCCTTTCCCTAATTTGACACGTGTTTTAAATGTTATTAAAAACTTAAAAAGGCTTTTAATTTGGTTTAATTAAAAAGTTAGTTAATCGGTTAAAAAGTTTTCGCGGTCATTTTCATTTCTCTCTTTCACTTCAGCCAAACACTTCTCATTTTCTCTCAAATCTCCATATTTTCTTTTCTCTCAAATCCTCTTTTGATTCATATTATTTCTTCATTGATTTCTTCCATTTCCCTTCAAGTTTCTTCAAGCAAATCTTGCCAAATTAGAGGAGAAGCAAGGATTAGAGGTAATTTCCGTGCTATCCCTCTAATCTAAGTTCTTTAATGAAATTCCAAAGATATTTGACTTTTTAATATTGATTTTTATTGAGGTTTTGTGTTTAGATTGATTGACTCATGAAATCTCGATAAAAAAATTAGTTTAAAATATGATTTTCAGACTTTGATTGATTTGGCTGGTTTGAGATTGTTTCTAAATGAGTTTTGAAAGGTTTTTAGTGTTGAAGTAGAGTTTTAATCATATAGATCCTGAAATCCTTGAGATCCTTAGTGTTTGGAGTGTATTTGGAAGAGTTTTTGAGGTGTTCTTGAGGATTTCGAGTTGCTGGAGGTATAAGGATGGTTTTATGTTGTTTTTGGATGATGCTTAATGCTTAGAATGTGTTGGATGAGTTGGGTAATGGCTGGGCTGAGGTTTGAGGTTAATCGATTGAGTTTTCGGTTGTTTCGGATGGGTGTTTTGATGCTTTAGAGCATGCTGCGGGTTTTTTTAACGCCCTGGTTTTGGGCCTAGATGTTTTAGACGTCGGATCGGACTGGTCGAGAACGGTTCGAACCGCGTAAGGCGATTTTTGGAAATCAAGGATCGAGATAGGATAAAAATTGCTAAAATCCTTTAAAAATATGTTTAAGGGATTGGTCAAATCAATTTTACAAAAAAGAGTTTTGGAAGTGAGACATTTTGAGTAGTGACCAAATTGTAAAGTTTCAAAACTGGGAAAAATGTAATTTTTAAAGTAGAAGCCAATGTCTTAGAATCTTTAGGGGGCTTTAAGTCAATTTGACCTTTCTTCAATATGACATGTGATTTAAAAGGGTTTTTAATTAAATGATTTTAATTGGATTTTTATATTAATTAATAAAAAGGTAGTTAATGAGATTTTCACTTACGTAACTACCAATTCTCTCTCATTTTCAGCCAAACACAATTTTCTCTCATCTTTTTCCAAAATTCTTTCTCCAAAAAACTCTCTCAACATTTCCTAAATCATTTTCAAGAGATCTTTCTTAATTCTTCAATTTTTTTGCAAGGAAAACTTGTCATCTATTGAAGGAAGCAATGATTGGAGGTAAATCCCGTTCTCAACCTATAATCTAAGTTCTTTATTGAAATTCCCAAGATATTTGACTTCTAAATACTGTTTTTGATTGAGTTTTCAATATAGTTTTGATTTGAAGATCAAAATCTTGTGAAATTATGGATGAAATCTTGATTTTTGGACTTGATGAGTTAATCTCTGTTTTGTATTGATTTTAATTGAGTTCTAAGTTGATTTATATGTTAAAATGATGTGTTGATAACATAGATCCCGAAATCATTGAGATCCTTGAGTTTCTTGGTAGTTTTAAGTGAGATTTTGGGGTGAAATGGTGGAATCTTGCTTACTGGAGGTATAAGGATGAGTTAGGTTGTTTTTTAGATATGTTTTGATGTTGATAATGCTTTGGAAGTAATGTATGTTGACTGGGTTTGGTTAAGGAAGCAATCGATTGAGTTTTCGGTTGTTTTGGATGGGTATTTTGGTATAGTTTGGGTGAGCAACGAGTTGTGAATTGTTTCTGGTGTTAGAATGCATTTTAATGCATTTAGATCTCTGTTTTGATGATGTGAAAATAGGGGATCTTGATCTGGGAGCAAACAAGGTGATTATGGAGGCTCCGGAGGGGTTAATTTCGTGTTTCAACTTTAATACCATAATCTAAGAGTTGATGCTTCATGTTGAGTGGATTGATTGAATGATCAAGACCAAGAGGGGGTGAATTGGGATTTAAAAACTTTGTGGAGTGAAAAGGGCAATTTAAAAATGAAGAACAAAGGATTTTAGAGTGGTTCAAGTTCCAAATGAACTCTACATCCACTACCTTAGCTACCACTAAGGATTTCAACAATTCACTATTTGTTCTTCCCCTTTTCAAGGCTTAGGAGATAACCTTTACACAACCGGTCAAATTTTCTACCCAAAATTTGACCAAACCCTCACCAATAATCAAAGAAGAAATAGGACAAGAAGAATATCTCTCAAATACAGATTAGTCCCTTGAAATACAACACTCAACCCAAATTTAAAGATAAAATAAGAATTGGATACAACACAATTTGGGAATTACAAGAGATTGGAAATTTGGCACACTTGAGGTTGGATTTTTGCTTGAATGTTTGACTTTAATGCAATAGTTGTTGCTGGTCTTCAAAAAGCTTCAATTTATACCTCCTCTATCAATTCTAGCCGTTTGGGTGGTTGGGGAATTGAATAGAGCCGTTGGGACCCTCTCTTTCCACCATAAATGCACTTCTTCTACAACTATCCGTATCGGTACACGGGGAGCCGTATCGATACCTGTCTTAAAAAAGAAAGAGCTGTTGTACATAATAAAGAGGGGGTATCGAAACGCACGTAGGCGTATCGATACGGGACAGGGAGTGTATCGAAACTGATAAGACCGTATCGATACCTTTTTCTCAACTTAGCTCACTGGAGGTTTTCGTTTCGATACTAGGGTTTACCGTATCGATACGGGTCAACTGCCAATTTAATTTTTGGTTACCTAACAACTGACACCAACGGTCGAAAGCATTTAAAACAATTCGAATTAAAAATTCAATTAAAACCGTATCGATACGGGTGAAGCCGTATCGGTACACCATTCAAACTCCTTCAGTTTTTACAGAGGGGCGTATCGATACAGATGGAATCTGTTTCGATACGTTGTTTCGATACGGGTAAGAGCGTATCGAAACGTGTCCTTCCAGTAGCCAACTTTGTAAAAAAGGTATCGATACGCTTCCAGCGTATCGATACACCTGGACGATTTTGGACACTTTGGCCTTGGAACACTTAGAAAATATTTGGAGTTTGAGTTTTTCAAATCAGTTTTAAAGTGTTGGTGATTTAAAACTTATTATGGGACTTATAAACCAATTTCAAGTTTTTCAATTTGATCCTCAACGGTTTAATTATATCAAAATCAAACATAGGTTTCACACTTCATCTAAAGGACTTGAGCACAACAACTCCCTAAGGATATGTACTCGGCTTCGGTGGTAGATAAGGTTACACTATTTTGTTTCTTAGAGAACCAAGATATGAGCATACTACCTAAGAATTGACATGTTCCCGAGGTACTCTTCCTAT
This sequence comes from Hibiscus tridactylites, assembly GCA_958450335.1. Taxonomy (NCBI): domain Eukaryota; kingdom Viridiplantae; phylum Streptophyta; class Magnoliopsida; order Malvales; family Malvaceae; genus Hibiscus; species Hibiscus tridactylites. The sequence goes on along the minus strand of OY288265.1, from coordinate 48,111,474 downwards.
CGATTTTACACCCCCATAATCCGCATCCGAATAAGCATGAAGGTTGAAGGTGGATTCTCTAGGGTACCAAAGACCTAAACAATGAGTATCTCTAAGGTACCTAAAGATTCTCTTAACGGCTATAAGGTGAGACTCTCTAGGACTAGCTTGAAACCTAGCACACAAGAAAACACTAAACAAGATATCCGGTCTACTTGCGGTATGGTAAAGTAATGATCCAATCATAGAACGGTAAAGCTTAGAGTCAACACACCTACCTCCTTCATCTTTGTCAAGCTTTGTAGAAGAGTTCATAGGTGTGGCTTGAGGCTTTGCATTCTCCAAGCCAAACTTCTTGAGCATATCCTTGATGTACTTTGCTTGATTGATGAAGGTGTCATCCTTCCTTTGCTTGATTTGGAGTCCCAAAAAGAATGAGAGCTACCCATCATGCTCATCCCGAATTCACCTTGCATTAACTTAGCAAACTCCTTGCAATGACACTCATTAGTAGATCCAAAAATAATATCATCAACATAAATTTGTACTACTAAGATGTCATTTTTATACCTTTTTATGAAAAGTGAAGTGTGCACCTTACCTTTTTCAAAACCTTTTTCAATCAAAAAGTTTGAAAGTCTCTCATACCAAGCTCTATGCGCTTGTTTTAAACCATAAAGAGCTTTAGTAAGTTTGAAAACATGATTTGGAAATTTTGAGTCTTTAAATCCCGATGGTTGTTCCACATACACTTCCTCATTTATAAAACCGTTTAAAAATGTGCTTTTAACATCTATTTGAAAAAGCTTGAAATCAGGATAACATGCATATGCAAGCAACATCCTAATGGCTTCCATTCTAGCTACGAGAGCATAGGTTTCATCAAAATCAATTCCCTCTTCTTGAGTGTAACCTTGTGCTACTAATCTAGCTTTATTTCTCACAATGTTACCACTCTCATCTAGTTTGTTCCTAAAGAACCATTTAGTTCCTATATTAGATTGATTACTAGGCCTATCAACTAATGTCCAAACATTACTTCTCTCAAATTGATTTAATTCCTCTTGCATGGCTAAAATCCAAAAATCATCTTTTAATGCTTATTTGATATTTTTAGGCTCTATGCATGAGATAAATGCAACATGGTTCATAAGTTTAAGAGAAGATCTAGTGGTTACCCCCTTGGATGGATCACCCAAGATTTCACCATCTTTGACATGGTTGAACTCCATTGGGTATCTCACTTCCTTTTCCTCAAGAGCCAAATCCTTCAAGCCTTCAAGAGGTGGATCTTGTGTATCCTCTTCTTTTGTTGGCGTCTCATCTTCCTTTGAAGTTTGTCCTCCATCAAAGGCATTAATGATTCCTACACCATCATCATCACAAGAATCCTTCCTTGGAAGGAGGTTATCATCGAATACAACATGTATAGATTCTTCTACTACTAAAGTTCTCTTATTAAATACACGATAGGCTTTAGAGTTTAAGGAATATCCTATGAAAATAGCTTCATAACTTTTTGCATCAAATTTACCTAAGTTATCTTTTCCATTATTTAAAACAAAACACTTGCAACCAAATGGATAAAAATAGCTAATGTTAGTCTTTTTAGATTTTAAAATCTCATATGGTGTTTTCTTTAAAATTGGCCTAATCATTACTCGGTTTACAATGTAGCAAGCGGTGTTTGTGGCTTCTGCCCAAAAATATTTAGGTAAATTATTTTCACAAAGCATGGTTCTAGCAATTTCTTGTAAAGTTCTATTTTTCCTCTCAACTACCCCATTTTGTTGAGGAGTTAGAGGAGCCGAAAAATTGTGGCTAATACCATTTTCATTTAAAAACTCTTCAAACCCTAGATTTTGAAATTTGGTTCCATGATCACTTCTTATATGAGAAATTCTAAGTTCAAGATCATTTTTGGGTTAATTTTGAAAATGTGATGAATTTTTCTAAAGCCTCATCTTTAGTACTTAAAAATAGAACCCAAGTAAATCTAGAAAAATCATCAACAAGCACAAAAGCATAAGATTTACCACCCAAGCTCATAGTCCTAATAGACCCAAATAAATCCATGTGAATTAGTTGTAAACACCTACTTGTAGAAACATCATTAATGAATTTAAAGGATGACTTATGTTGTTTACAATTAGAGAATGCATCACAAATTTTATCATTTGAGAACTTAATTTTGGGTAAACCTCTAACTAGATTTAGGGAAACTAATTTTTCTAAAACACTAATACTAGCATGTCCTAGTTTCATATGCCATAGCCATGCATCATTTTCATTTGGAGCTACTAAACATGCATGGGATGTATGTATGTCATCTAAATGCACCATGTAAATGTTACCTATGCGAGGACCATTGAGCATAATATTGTTTGATTTAATGTCAACAATTTTGCACCCATTTTTATCAAATAAGACATTAAATCCTTTATCACATAATTGGCTTATGCTCAACAAATTATGTTTAAGACCATCAACATACAAGACATTTTCAATAAGAATGGTAGAGTGATTACCTATGGATCCAATACCTTTAATGTGGCCTTTGGAGTTGTCACCAAATGTCACCACTCCTCCACTTTTTGGCTTTAAGTCCATGAATCTACTCTTGTCTCCGGTCACATGCCTCGAGCATCCACTATCAAGGTACCATGAATTTTGACATTGTGCTTTGGCCTTGTAGCAATGCTCCTCCTACAAACAAAGATATTAAACATTTTTTTTGGTACCCAAATCATTTTGGGTCCACGAGTGTTGGCTCCCAATAGCTTGGTTCCCTTAGGAATCCAAGGTGACATAGCAACAATATTATTAGATTTGACAAGTTCCTTAGGAACCCATACATTTCTAATCTTTTTAGTTCTATTATGTCTAGGGAAGCTACTTTGTAGTTATTAGTCTTTTTCCTAGGTTGGTTTGTTTTAGATGATTCACCATTTTCATGCTTCACATTACCAACATTTTTAAACGACCCTTTGAGCTTGTTAAGCTCATCTAACACCTTTTGGTGTTCACTATCGCATTGAGAAAGAAGATTATCTAGGTCAACATTTTCATCTTGGAAGAATTTAAGTTCATCTTTTAAACCTAAAATATTTTTCTCAAATATTAAGTTAGCTTGAGAAAGTGAGTCATTTTTATCATTTAATTCCGAAATAATTTTCTTATTCCTAATGACTGACTCTTTGTATTTCTCAACTAACTCATCATAAACCTCTTACAACTCATCATATGCATCATTTAATTCATCAAATGTAAAGTCAAAAGGTGATGAGTTAGAGGTTACCATGGAGGAATCCTCCTCAAGTGTCACGAGGCAAAGGTTGGCCACTTCTTGTTCGTCATCCTCGGATGACTCCTCATCACTCCAAGTAGCAAGCTTGGCTTTGAGCTTATTATTCTTCTCAAAGCCTTTCTTCTTGAGTTGAGGGCACTCCGAAAGAATGTGACCGAACTTTTTGCACTCGAAGCAAATGATTTGATCCCTCTTTTCTTCTTTGTTTTTACCCTTGAAGTCCACCTTTCTTTGAATCTTCCTTCCTCGGATGGACCTCATGAATCATGAGAATATTTTGGCAATCATAGCCGATTCTTCTAAATCATCCTCCTCAATAGAAGTGCTCTCCTCAAGTAATGAAGCTTTAAGAGCCACTCCCATTTTCTTCTTCTTTTCTACCTCTAGCTTCTCCACTCTTTTCTCTTCCTTCTTCTTTTCTTCTTCCCTTCCTTGCTTCATTATTTCATGAGTAAGGAGAGAACCCACTAGCTCATCAAGTTTTACAGTCTTCAAGATTTTGGTCTCGATGATGGCGGTTCTTTTCCCATCCCAAGATTCGGGAAGTGAGTAGTGTAGCTTCCGGACAAGTTTGTCTTCCGGGATAGTCTCTCCAAAGCCCTTAAGCCCGTTGACGATTGTTGAGAAGCGATCGTACATCTTGGACATCATTTCGTCGGGCTCTATCTTGAAATTCTCATAACTAAGATTGAGAATTCCAATCTTGGTCTCATTCACATTATTGGTTCCTTCATAGGTGGTCTCTAGAGTATCCCACACTTCCTTGGCACTTTCAATAGAGGAGACTTTGGAGTAGATGTCGAGACCGAAAGAACAAAAGAGCATGTGAGGAGCTTTGTCATTTATTTGGATCTTCTTCCTCTCATCTTCACTCATCTCGATCTTCTTCTTTAGAACCAACTTTCCTTCATCATCTCTCTTCAATGGAATGTAGGGACCATCTTCAATGACATCCCAAACCAAGTAATCGTTGGACTTGATGAAGAGGCGCATCCAGTTCTTCCAAAATGGATAGTTGTCACCATTGAAGAATGGCAGTTTTGTAGTGGATTGAGACTCGTACATGCTAGATCCGAAGGTAGATGCCATGACTTGATTTTTGGATGATCACACTCTTCCTAGGAACTCCTCTTATGGTTGTTAATCCTTCAAAGAGGTAGGCTCTGATACCAATTGTTGAGTTGATCAAATGACCGATATAAACCAAGAGGGGGTGAATTGGATTTTTAGACTTTTTAGTGGTGGAATTGACAAATAAAAAGATAGACAAGGAGATTTAAAGTGGTTCAAGTTCCAATCGAACTCTACATCCACTACCTTAGCTTCACTAAGGATTTTAAACAATTCCACTAATTGCTCTTCCCATTTTCTAGGCTAAGGAGGTAACCGTTACAATATCGGTCAAATTTTCTACCCAAAATTTGACCCAATTCTCATACAAGAATTACAAAGAAGTTGATGGCTAAACAAGTATCTCTTAATACACAAAGTAGCCCAATTACAAGCATTCAACCCAATTTGAAAGGACAAGAATGGAAAATACAATTTCACATGTGGGGTTTACAAGAAATAATGGGATTTAGGCTCAATTGCCTGAATTTGATGTTTGGATGTTTGCTTTGAGATCAATAGTTGTTGCTGAAACTTTTAGAGGTCCCTTTTATACCTTCTCATTGAATTCTAGCTGTCGTGGTTGTTTCATTCATCAATAGAGTCGTTGGGGATGTTATCTTCCCTCCATAGATGTAGTCTGCAACCACTCGTTTCGAAACGCTCAATCTTGTTTCGAAACAGACCAAAAAGGAAAGAGTCGTTGGGGTGCATCAAAGAGATCGTACCGAAACGGTCACGAACATTTTGATACGCTAAGAGCCCGTTTCGAAACTCGTTTCGAAACACTTTGCCACTGTCAAGGCTTGTATCGAAACGGCTTGGAAGCGTTTCGATACGCCTTATTGACAAGTATGAAATCAGTTAAAATCAGTTAAAAACTTCTACGGTCATATTTTTGAAATCTGGATTGAATGCCGTTTCGAAACGTTTGAGGTCGTTTCGATACTACCGTACCGAAACGGGTCAAATCATCTCGATGTTCTTAAGCCATTTCGAAACCCGTTTCGAAACAAAGGTTCACAGTTTCAAAACCGTTTCGATACACGTTTCGAAACACATGTTCACAGTTTCAAAAGTGTTCCAGAACGCCTAAGGCCGACCCGAAACGGTGACTCGAAAATCAGTGTTTTGGCTTCAAGAACACTTAGAAAAGTTTTGACAAATTAAGTCCTTAAATTCACTTTCTCATTTTCAATTTAGTCCTTAAATTCTTTAGTTATATCAAAATCAATTTATCAGTTTCATAGTTTCCTTCTGAGTGTCTTTCTAAACACATAGGATAATAACGAGCATCTAGATAAGATAAAAAGAAAAACAAGGGGTCGTAAATCAAGGTTGACTTACGGGTTGACTTTGGTTTTTCCCCGTGTAATCTTCGTAGTCCGGGTCAAACGTCTAGGCCATGCTAAGGGGGTTACAGTTTTCTTGTGTGTGCTGGAGCTTTGGATGCATTTTAATGCATTGAACCTCTGTTTTGATGCATTGAAAACAGGGGATAATAATCTGGAAACAAACGAGGTGGTTTTGGAGGCTTCGGATGATCGGTAGTCGCGTCAGCAAGCTTGGTTTTGCGAGTGGGTGAGTGGAATTTGGTTTTCCAACGTGGAAACGTTTTAGAAAAGGTTTTGGGAACTTAATAAGAGCTTGAAATTCTTTATTAAGTTTGGAAGTAAGTAAATCAAAATTTCTCCCCTGATTGTGCTAGTTATGAGCCTTTGGTTGCACTTGATTTTAAATGCATTTACCTACTATTTTAAAGCATGTTTTGAGAGTATAAATTGTGTATGATGATGCCATATGGTTTAAGGATGCACTAGGTTAGTGGTCCTTCTATGCATGTGTTGATGCATGAGGTTTTAAGCATGGTTTAATGCTTGTTGATGGCTTATCATGAATGCTTTGTAAAAATAGTGAGTCATGCATGAGTTATGGACTATATTGGCAAGTGATGTTGAATAAACCGTTTTATAAGTGAAATAGGATATAGTTAGCCGGCTATAAGATTGAGTGCACTATAAACAAGTCTCCTTGGATGTTGAGGGGTTGTGATTGTACCGGATACTCCATCCAAGTACCCTAACGATTTAAGATTGTTCAAGGTTGCAACGGTTGAGGGTAGCTCCCGGGTGTAAACCTTGTGTTTTGTCCCGTCTTTCGTTAGTGGATTATACATATACCGATGAGTGGTGTTGAGGGGTTGTGATTGTATCAAATACTCCACCATGGGTGTTTCAATGATGGAGGGTCGCTCTCGTGTGTGAGCCTTGTAATACCGGTAGAGTGTATGAAGGGTGTGGGACAACCCTTGGTAATCCGTGTATCCGATACTTTGTTTTTGAGATTGTTGTTATCACTTGTGAGCCAATATAATGGATATGTATAATACGGAAAATGTTGCTAATGCATGGTTTGAAAGATGCATGTTTTGGTTTAAGCTTAGCATAATGGTGTTTATGCTTGAAAGGCTTGGTAAATGATTAGCAATGGTTTAATTGCTGATTTTGATTGGATCACGTTGCATGATGTTTAAAACAATGAGTTTGATGAAAAAGTGCATGGTTTATCCAGAAAGGCATGTTGGTTTTGAAAAGAGTGAAAAACGGTTTTGTGCATTGATGATGTTTGTTGTTTTGAGCGATCCTCACTAAGCTTGTATGCTTATTGTCACGCCCCATCCTTAAGCACCAAGGCCAACCGACGCCAAATGAAGAGCTTTGGGCGTGCACAATGCACCCATGGGCATTTTAAGGCAAAGCATTAGCCAAGGAAGGTCCTAGAATGCCTTATAGAGGCCTACAACTCGCTTGCAACGTTTCTATAAGGTTCTAGGTGGTTCCAGGACGCTCCACAACCATCTAGGCTCAACCGAAAGGACCTAGATGGATCGGAAAGCTCGGGAAAGAATCAGGACAACTCCGAAAGGCTCGAGACTAGTCTGGACACCTTCGGAACATTCTAGAAGCTTATAGAAAACTGTAGATCTATATGAGTTATCTAGAATACTTTAGGTCCTTAGAGATATATGTAGAAGCCTATAGATATCTGTAGAATATTTTAGGTCCTTTAGATATTTTGGGAGGCGAAATTGTAACCGTTGAATCAAAATGATCCTAGCCGTCCATTGAAGAGGTGATAGCCTATAAATAGGACCACCACTCTCATTTGTAAATCATCCCCACAAGTTCACAAATTAGCTCACTTGTAAAGCTCTCTTAGTTTAAGACAAGGTTCCTTTCCTTGTAAAACTCTCTTGCCTTCTCAAGCTCTTTGTTTTAGCCATAGCGTTTGCGTGAAATAAGGCTAGTTAGCAAGATCGGGAGTTGTTAACGTCGCACGAATTGGTTTGAAAGAATAAGTCTGTAACAGTTGGTATCAGAGCAAGTTCGATACACTCAGGACATGGTGAAGACCGGGAAGAACCAAATTTCTAGCTCATCAGAAGTCGAGGTCACGCACGAACAACGAGGGCGTGAGGAGATGGTCGATCCTAGTGCAACAAGGCCAAGGGCCAAGTCCAAGGACTTGATCTCTAGCTTGGAGACCCGTCTTACCCACGTCGAGGAGAACGTGGTGGGTGTAAGCAACCAGGTGGATGACCTTACCCAACGAGTGAAAGGCCTCGAGGTGGAGGATGCCGAGATCCACACGGTCGCGAAGGCCATGAGGCTCAAGCTAGAGGAGACCATGCATGCGGAGATGGGATGAGTCCGCGATCTTCTCATGGCGGAACTCTCAAAGGTGCGTGCAGCTCTTCAACAAGAACTAGATATTTCTCGTGCCCAAATGGAGGCACTACAAGGCGACATAGCCTTGTTCAAACGTGCTTTGGCAGCGGGGCCAAGCACCACCGTTGAGGCTAGAAGGGTCGAGGTGCTCAAGCCTCAAACCTTTACGGGAGCACGCAACGCTAAGGAAGTGGATAACTTTCTATATGGCTTAGAGCAATACCTCGGAGCCGTTGGCATTGTGGAGGATGCCACCAAGATCCAAACTACGAGTATATATCTCACCGATACTGCCATGTTGTGGTGGAGGAGAAGGCGCAATGACATTGAGAAAGGTACGTGCACCATCTCTACCTTCGATGATTTCAAGAAGGAATTCAAAAGGCAATTCTACCCCGAGAATGCCGAAGATGAGGCCAGAGCTCAATTGCGAAGGTTAAAGCAATCAGGGAGTATTCGAGATTATGTTCAAGGGTTTACAAGCTTCGTGCTTGAGATCCCCGATATCTCCGACAAAGATTCACTCTTCAATTTCATAGATGGTCTCCAGAATTGGGCCAAAACTGAGCTAAGGCGACGGGGAGTCCAAACCCTTACCGATGCAATTGTCGTAGCCGAGACTCTCATCGACTACTCTAGCCACAAGGAGAGCACCCCTAAGCTGAAGGATGAGAAGGGCGGTCAAGCAAAAAGGCTTGGTCTTAAGGTAAAGGGGGGAGGCGGATCTGTCAAGGCGGTTAACTCTAACGTTCAATCCATCCATGGGATTGCTCGAGGAGTCAAGACCAATGTAGGGACATGGTCTCGGCACATAGACTACACAGTTGTGCCGATGGATGACTACATAATCATCCTGGGGATCGACTTCTTTGACCAGGCCAAGGCAATCTCAATGCCATTCTACAACAGCATGTGCATCACGGAGGGCGACCAAGATTGTGTGGTGCCAAAACACAGAGCCACCAAGCAAGGGATCAAGGTGCTCTCGTCCCTTCAGCTCCAAAGGGACATTGATAGAGGTGAGCCGTCCAAGGGGTTGGATGGACACGAAAGGAGCAAAGCTGCCCGACTCAAGGCATCGATGCCAAGCTCTACCAAGCCGAGGGTAAAGGTGAAGCAAGCTGGAAGTAGAATAAGACACTCCAGCAACACCCCTGTGAAGCAAGGGCGCGACTAGGGCGTCGCGAGCTTAGGTGGGGGAGAATGTCACACCCCATCCTTAAGCAACAAGGCCAACCGAGGCCAAATGAAGAGCTTTGGGCGTGCACAATGCACCCATGGGCGTTTTAAGGCAAAGCATGAGCCAAGAACGGTCCTAGAACGCCCAGAGAGGCCTACAACTCTCTTGCAACCTTTCTACAAGGTTCTAGGAGGTTCCAGGACGCTCCACAACCATCTAAGCTCAACCAAAAGGACCTAGAAGGCTCGAGAAGCTCGGGGAAGCATCGAGACAACTCCGAAAGGCTTGAGACTCGTCTGGACACATCCGGAACATTCTAGAAGCTTATAGAAAAGTGTAGATCTATATGAGTTATCCAGAATACTTTAGGTCCTTAGAGATATATGTAGAAGCCTATAGATATCTCTAGAATAGTTTAGATTCTTTAGATATTTTGGGAAGCGAAATTGTAACTGTTGAATCAAAATGATCCTAGTCGTCCATTGAGGAGGTGGGAGCCTATAAATAGGATCACCCCTCTTTTTTGTAAATCATCCCCACAAGTTCACAAATTAGCTCACTTGTAAAGCTCTCTTAGTTCAATACAAGGTTCCTTTCCTTGTAAAGCTCTCTTGCCTTCTCAAGCTCTTTGTTTTAGACATAGCGCTTGCGTGAAGTAAGGCTGGTTAGCAAGAGCGGGAGTTGCTAACGCCACACGGATTGGTTTGAAAGAATAAGTCCGTGACATTATGCTCTCTTTGTTTCATCAATATAGATAATTAGACTTTTGGAGGCAGCATCTTCGAGGAATCACACCAAGACATTTTGCTAAAAATATGTTGAGCTTTTGAACTAGTGTAATAAGGGGCAATGGGGGTGTCTGATGCGTTGAATGATAATGCTTTGTGGATTTCTGGTTTTGAGCAAGTTTGTTATGTATTTTTGGACTTGTAAATGGCCTTTGAGTGTTGATATATGCTAGCTTTTAGATTTTAGCCTTTTGGTGCTTTTGTCATCTAAAAAGCATGCCTTTAGAGCCGTAGCTTGTGAGAATAATGCTATGATGATGCTTGTGCTTCGTATATGTCGTCAATGATGTGTATTTAAGTTGTATGTATGTTTGGGTATGTGTCGGGATGGTTTCGTAGGGCGTAAAGTGGATTAAACCAACTTTTTGGAAAATTGCAGGCCCATGCGTTTTGCAACGCCCTTACCTGTTTCGGAACGGTGGCCTGTAATGGCCTTGGAGTTTCGGAACGGTGAGGCTCGTTCCGGAACATTTTGCCTCTGTGAACCATCGTACCGAAATGTGTCTTGTGGGGTTTCAAAACGCACCCGCATATCGAAACGGTCAGCTATGTTTCAAAACGGTTGTTCCGATACGGGGCTTCCTGTTCCGAAACACTCGACCGTTGGATCTGTATTTGAATTGTCCTAAGTTCTGTTTCTTGCATCTTGGTCCCTATTTTTCTTGCATGCAATTAAATGAGTTGTAAATGTCTTGTTGAGCTGAAATTTCACCGAGAAGTTTTTAATTAATCTAACTGAAGACTGGTAACTTGAATTTGGCGAAAGCCCTCATAATTTATAAAAATTGCAAAATGGTCCCTAAACCTTAATTTGCTTTAATCGGAAGGCGTTTTTGTTGATTTTGAATCCGCTGCTTATGTGCGTACACATAGAAATGTAAACTGCATCTAGACAAGATTAAAAGAAAAAAAGGTCGTTTATTGAGGTAAAATTTCCCAGTTTACTTCAATGTACCCCATGTGATCCGTTAGGTTCGGTCTATCGGCTAGGCCGGGTTGAGGGGGTTACAATCACGCTATTTAAAAACAAGTGCATAAAACCGATATCGCCAACCGAAAACGAAGGAAAAAGATGTTATACTTACATCTGAACTAAGACCAACGCTTCAAGATCAATCTAAGTTCCCAAAACCACTTTCAAACCTTTTCGAAAGCTATCGGTTTCAATTTCATTCACCGACTTCCCAAAACCTCAATCGCCGATGCAAATTCAAGCGTTTAAAGCCTCCAAAGTTTCACCACTAGCTATAGGATCGATCTCCCCTGTTTTAACCACATAATAATAGAGGATTAATTCATCATAATGCATTCAAGATCACAACAAAATAATTCCTCTACATCACTTTGCTAAATGCTATCAATCGCTATCTGAAAACAACCGAAAACACCATCACCCTTCTTCCAAACTTAACCCAGCCATAATATAGCAATCTAAACCATTTATTATCATCAATAAACATCCAAAATCAATCTAATATCAACCTTATACCTCCATCCATCACAAAACCACCACAACTCCTCAAAACCACATCTATCAACCTAAACAATTAGAGATTCACATAGTTTCGGGACTATAATGTTAAAACCATTATCTTAACATTATTAAATACCCAAATCATGATTAAAATCAATCCATAACCCCTCAAAATAGACCCAACTTGAAAATCAAAAGATTTCATCAATTAAACCTTGATTAAACAAATCTTCCATAATTAAATCATCAAAACACATTAGAAAACATATATAAAGAGTCAAGAACTTGAGAATTTCAATAAAGAACCTTTGAATAGAGGAGAGAAATGAAAATCACCTATAACACCTTGCTTTTTCCTTAATTGGAAAGATTAGATTGAAATCTTCAAGAAAATAAATGATGCTTGATGTAGAAATCCAAGGAAACCATTTAGCAATCAAAATTGGATAAAAAGAGTAAACCTCTTGGGATTTTAGAAGAGGAAAATAAGTTTGGCTGATGAGAAAGTTGAGAGCAAAATAAGTTACGTAAGAAAAATTTTTGGTTTAATAAATCTCTTTTTATTCAATCCCCTTTATCCTTAATTAATATTTAATTAAAACACTTTTCAAAATAGGCTAAACTAAGGAAAACTCTGATTGAAATTATTGGCAAAATAACTCCTTAAATATTCTAATTTTTGACTCTTTTACAAAACTTTCACTAAAAACAGTTTTCAACTTTTACATTTTGGTCACTAGCCGAAATGTCACATTTTCAAAAGCCTTTTTCCAAAATTGAATTCACCAAAAATATCCTTATAATAATTAATGAATTTCTATATATTTTCCATATTTTTATCTAACCTAAAAATATTCATTTCAATTTTAATCGCAAATCTGACTCGAATCTCTAATCCGGCCTATCAAACCGTCTAACCGGCCCCCAAAACACCTAGTCCAAAAACCAAGGTGTTATAAACAATGCTTTCAGGAGTCATTGATGGTTTGGAACTTAAATACAAGAAGAAAATATGCAAAACAAGACAAGAGAGCTGTTGATGCTGGCCCGAGTGGTGGCAGAGCAAGAGGAACCGGGACTGTAGATATCAGCCTGCGACTAGGCATGGTAACTTTGGAGGAGGTGCACTGGCTTAGGGCGGCAGTCAGATGTTTGAGCAGGGTACATGTTGGACGTGTGGTTCACAGGAGCACTTAAGGAGGGATTACCCTTTTGCGGCTCGTGAGATGCAAGCTCCTACGACGGGAGCTAATTCATGTTGGCACTGTGGATCCACTGACCATATGAGACGAGAGTGTCCCCTGTTAGCGGGAGGTGGTTAGGGTCGTGCACAAGTTGTTGCTCAGCAGAGAGGTTGTAGGCGCGGCCGTAGTAACTTTCATAGGAGAGAGGATGGTTAGAGAGGTATGGCACATGTGGTTGCTGTTAACCAGAGGGAGGTGGTCCCGCGATGGTGTATGCACATCGCGAGGGACGCAACGACACCGATGTGATTGCAGGTACCTTCACCTTGCAATCCTTGTCTTTGTTAGCATTGATTGATTCTAGATTTACGCACTCATACATCTTGAGTGAGCATGCGCAGTTGCGTGATATTCCTGTTGAGATGCTAGATGTAGGAATTCAAGTATCAAGTTCTTTTGGTGAGACTGTTGTTACAAGGAAATTGTATAGGAGATGCCCATTGTTTGTTCAAGGTCATGAATTCTCTGTTGATTTAATGGAACTACCTTTTTATGGATTTGATGTGATTCTTGGGATGGACTGGTTGGTTGAACACCGAGCTATGGTGGATTTTGATGTTAAGCGTGTTACCCTAAATCTTGCGGATGATTACGAGGTAGTAATTGTAGGTGAGAACGTAAAGTTCTTGTCTAACACAATTTTGGCTCTCGAAGCGAGTCAGATGTTAGAGTCGAGATGCGAAGCTTTCTTTGCATATGTGATGAATCCTGGCACGAAGGAAGAGCGTGTGCAAGACGTACAAATTGTATGTGAGTTTTCGGGTGTCTTTCTAGAAGAGTTGTCGGGGTTGCCACATAATCAGGAGGTTGAGCTTGGTATAGAGTTGTATGACAATACACGTCTGGTGTCCATTGCTCCTTATCGCATGGAACCTAAGGAGTTGAAGACGCGGCTTCAGGAGTTGCTTTATCGAGGGTTCATAAGGCTGAGTATTTCACATTGGGGTGCGCTGGTCTTGTTTGTGAAGAAGAAGGATGGTACCATGCGTATGTGCATTGATTATCGGTAACTGAACAAGTTGACGGTTAAGAACAAGTATCCTTTGTCGAGGATCAATGATTTGTTCGATCAGTTTCGTGGTGCTTCGGTGTTTTCAAATATAGACTTGAGGTCTGGGTACTATCAACTTAATGTTAAGGATGTGGATGTACCTAAGACAACTTTTCAGACAAGGTACATCCACTATGAGTTCTTGGTAATGCCTTTTGGGTTGACAAATGCACCGGCTGCTTTCATGGATATGATGAATAGGGTGTTCCATGAGTTTCTGGATCAGTTTATGGTGGTGTTTATCGATGATATTCTCGTGTACTTACGTACTGAGTAGGATCATGATAGGCACTTGAGAATTGTGTTACAAATGTTGTTGGAAAATCAGCTTTATGCTAAGTTGAGCAAGTGTGAGTTTTGGCTAAAAGAAGTGGTTTTTCTTGGACATGTGGTGTCGGCCGAAGGTGTCCGGGTTGATCCACACAAGGTTGAGGGGGTGATGAGTTGGAAGACGCTTTAGTCAGTGATGGAAGTGCGTAGTTTCCTTGGGTTGGCAGGTTACTACCGAAGGTTTGTCGAATGTTTTTCTAAGATTGCTGGTCCTTTGACAAAGTTGTTGCAAAAAAGTTTTTATTTTGAGTGGACGGATGCTAGGCAACAAGCTTTCGAGAAGTTGAAGGAAGCTTTGACGCAAGCTCCTATCTTGATTAAACCAGAATCGGGTAAGGAGTTTGTAGTTTATAGTGATGCATCATACATTGGTTGCATGTAAAAGTGTCTATCGCAATTGTAGTGAAAGTGTACACGACGCAAGTAGTAAAGTGATACGAAGTATCGGATATCGTCTCCACAGGGACTGGGCTAATAGCTTCACCTTGAATCACTGCACGAAAGTAAAGAAAATAATTGAGAAAGTTGTCACGAGAATAATAAGGAAAACTTAAATAAAAGAGTAGAGAAATCAAGATAGAGAGAATGGGCTAGTATTGAATTGCTCAGTAGTGCAGGTATTGCTGAGTTTAGGAAATCCAGTTCTGTCGTCGTCCCCGTCGCGGCAGCACCTGTCGCGGCAGCAGTCCGTTGTTTGTCGCGGCAGCGAACACTCAACTCCTTACTTCAATTTTGGCAAGAACCCCTACTGTGCCTTGGCCTATCCCTAGGTCCAAGTCTGTCGATGATCACGTCTTTGATGATACCTCCCGGCGTGAATCGAAGGATGAACACCGATGTGGATGAATTCTTCTTTAGCAACTTAACCTCGTCATATCCCTAGGTCTGAGATAGTTCAACTATAAACTAGAGAACTTGCACTTATTCCTTTCGTATACTTAACTCTCCCGATGCTAAGTAAATAGATAACCTCACAATGCTCTCCCGATGCTCTTGCAAGATATTAATAACCAGAATAAGAGAACTTGAAGTTTATTTTATTGAACTGAAAATTCCTAAAACAAAATAACCCTTGCAACTACTTTACAAGACAACCCGTGGCCCTAAGGGGAATTTAGAACATGATGAGGGAAGGAAAACGGCTAAGGTTTTGGGAAGAAGGCTAGAGAATAGGTTATCTCCCCCTATGTCGAAATATATGCCCTTATATAGGCTTTGGGTCCAAGTTATCTAAAATAGCAAGAATACAACTTTAAATTAAAGTACAACTCTAATAGAGACTAAATCTTCATAGAATCTATCTTTAAGCCGCCATCTTTCTTGCTTGGGATTTTCTCCCCTTGAACTTTGGGCTTGACATTCCTTTTGATCTGGGGCTTGGAAAAATATGGTGGTTTCACACGACAGACGGGCTGAATTTTCTCTATCTGTCGAGGTCCACTTTGCTTCTTCTCCTCAAAACTGCTGTCGTCCTCTGCTGTCACGGCGGCAACCATGGCAGCATCGTCTTCCTTGACTGCTCATCCAGTTCCAGCTCTTCTGCTTCACTGCCCAGCGCCTGCCTCTTCTGTCTGCTACAGCAGCAACCTGCAAAAACAACCAATTTCAGTAGAAACTGTGCCTTTTAATATATTTGTGATGTTTGACTGTAAACTGACCTAAATGCAATAAATAATGCTTGAATGCAGCAGCAATATGGGTTAAATAAGGGGTAAATAATAGAACTTTTACACACTCAACACGGATGTTAGGCAACAAGCTTTCGAGAAGTTGAAGGAAGCTTTGACGCAAGCTCCTATCCTGATTAAACCAGAATCAGGTAAGGAGTTTGTAGTTTATAGTGATGCATCATACATTGGTTTGGGTTGCGTGTTGATGCAAGGTGGGAATGTTGTGGCTTATGCGTCTAGACAGTTGAAGGTGCATGAGCGCAACTACCCTACTCATGATCTTGAGCTCGCGACAATGGTTTTTGCTTTGAGAATTTGGAGACATTACCTTTTGGTGAAAGGTGTGTGGTTTTCACCGACCATAAGAGTTTGAAGTACCTTATGTCTCAAAAGGAGTTGAATCTTAGGCAACGAAGATGGTTGAAGTTGCTTAAGGATTACGATCTGACCATTGAGTATCATCTTGGAAAGGCAAATGTGGTGGTCGATGCTTTGAGTTGAAAGGTAGTTGTTGAGCTGAGAGCTATGTTTGCTCGTTTGAGTATATCGTGTGATGGTAGCTTGATAGCCGAGTTACAGGTGAAACCTTTCTCAATTCAGTTGGTTAAGAAGAAACAGTTGATGGATGATTCGTTGGTGCCTCAATTTTAGGACATAACTGATGGTAAAACTACAGATTTCTGCTTTAATGATGATGAGGTTCTATGTTTCAAAAGTTGGATAGTGGTGCTGGAAGATGTTGAGTTGAGGCGCACTATTTTGACTGAGGCTCATAGCAGTTCTTTTTCTATGCATCTTGGTAGTACTAAGATGTATCGATCCTTGAAGGATGAGTACTACTGGGTGGGTTTGAAGAAGGATGTGGCTGATTTTGTAAGCAAGTGTATGGTTTGCCAACGAGTAAAGGCTGAGCATCAGTTTCCTTTCGGTTTGTTACAACCTTTGAGGATACTAGAGTGCAAATGGGAGAGGATTACGATGGATTTCGTATCTGGGTTGCCATTGACACCATCAAAGGAGAACTCAGTGTGGGTGATCGTGGATCGCCTTAAGAAGTGTGCACATTTCATGGCTGTGCATACTACGTACACGTTGGATAAGTTAGCTGAGTTGTATATTGCTGAGATTGTGCGTTTGCACAGTGTACCCAAGTCTATAGTGTCGGATAGAGATCCGAGGTTTAAAACGAGGTTCTGGGAATGTTTACACCAGGCGTTGGGTACGCGGTTGAATTTCAGCACTTCATATCATCCTCAGTCGGATGGGCAGTCGGAACGAGTTATCCAGGTGCTTGAGGATATGTTGCAATGTTGTGTGATTGATTTCCAAGGTTCTTGGGAGAAGCATCTTCTGCTAGTTGAGTTTGCCTATAATAATAGCTTTCAGGCAAGTATTCAAATGGCACCGTATGAGGCCTTGTATGGGAGAAAGTGTATAACACCTCTTTGTTGGGCTGAGGCGGGGAAAAAGTTGTTTTCCTTGCCGGATATGCTCAAGGGAACAACATAGAAGGCTGCATCGGATCGTCAGAAGTCTTACGCGAATTTAAAGCGTAAAGAGGTTGAGTTTACGGTGGGTGATCCCGTGTTCCTTAAGGTATCGCCTTGGAAGAAGGTGATGAGGTTCGGGCGTAAGGGGAAATTTAGTCCAAGGTTTATTGGATCCTATGAGGTTGTAGAGCGAGTTGGTCATATGGCTTATCGATTGAGGTTGCCTCCCGAGTTGGAAAAGATCCATGATATGTTTCATGTATCTATGTTGCGGAGATATAGATCGGATCCTTCACATGTGATCCCGGTTGAGGAAATTGAGTTGAATCTAGATTTGTCCTATGATGAGGAATCGGTGAGAATTCTTGATACGAGTAGCAAGATTCTTCGTGGCAAGACAATTGGGCTTGTGAAGGTGTTGTGGCAACACCGAGGAGTTGAGGAGGCCACGTGGGAAAGCAAGGCGGACATGCTAAAGCAATTTCCGCATATTTTTCCTCCAGGGAAAATTTCGAGGACGAAATTTCCTAAGTGGGGGACTTGTAACGCCCCGGTTTTTGGGCTTAGATGTTTTGGCGAGTCAGGTCAGGCTGGTGGAATCGGTGTCAGTTGTTCAAACCATTAAAAGGTGGTTTAAGGAGATCGAGATTCAGGATAGGATAAAAATATGATAAAAATTCCTAAAATCCTCTAAAATGATGTTTAAGAGGTTGGCCAAATCAATTTTTCAAAATGGGTTTTCTAAAGTATACATTTTGGGAAGTGACCAAAATGTAAAGATTTAAAAGTTGGAAAATGTGTTTTTTCCAGAAGAGTCAAAATCTTAGAATCTTTAGGGAGCTACTTGGAAATTATGCCTTTTCTAATTTGGCATGTGTTTTAAATGTTATTAGAAACTTAAAAAGGCTTTTATTTTGTTTTAATTAAAAAGTTAGTTAACCGGTTAAAAGGTTTTCACGGTCATTTTCATTTCTCTCTTTCACTTTAGCCAAACACTTCTCATTTTCTCTCAAATCTTCTGATTTTCTTTTCTCTCAAATCCTCTTTTGATTCCTATTATTTCTCCATTGATTTCTTCCATTTTCCTTCAAGTTTCTTCAAGCAAATCTTGCCAAATTAGAGGAGAAGCAAGGATTGGAGGTAGTTTTTGTGCTATCCCTATAATCTAAGTTCTTTAATGAAATTCCAAAAATATTTGACTCTTTAATACTGATTTTGATTGAGGTTTTGTGTTTAGATTGATTGACTCATGAAATCTTGATAAAAAAATTAGTTTAAAATGTGATTTTCGGACTTTGATTGATTTGGCTGGTTTGAGACTGTTTCTAAATGAGTTTTGAAAGGTTTTTAGTGTTGAAGTAGAGTCTTAATCATGTAGATCCTGAAATCCTTGAGATCCTTAGTTTTTAGAGTGCTTTTGGATGAGTTTTTTAGGTGTTCTTGAGGATTTCGAGTTGTTGGAGGTAGAAGGATGGTTTTAGGTTGTTTTTGGATGATGATTAATGCTTAGAATGTGTTGGATGAGTTGGGTAATGGCTGGGCTGAGGTTTGAGGTTAATCGATTGAGTTTTTTGTTGTTTCGGATGGGTGTTTTGATGCTTTAGAGCAGGGCTGCGGGTTTTCTTGTGTGTGCTGGAGCTTTGGATGCATTTTAATGCATTGAACCTCTGTTTTGATGTGTTGAAAATAGGGGATAATAATCCGGAAACAAACGAGGTGGTTTTGGAGGCTCCGGACGATCGATAGTCACGTCTGCAAGCGTGGTTTTGCGAGTGGGTGAGTGGAATTTGGTTTTCCAACGTGGAAACATTTTAGAAAAGGTTTTGGGAACTTAATAAGAGCTTGAAATGCTTTATTATGTTCGGAAGTAAGTAAATCAAAATTTCTCCCCCGGTTGTGCTAGTTATGAGCCTTTGGTTGCACTTGATTTGAAATTCATTTAACTACTGTTTTAAAGCATGTTTTGAGAATATAAATTGAGTATGATGATGCCATGTGGTTTAAGGATGCACTAGGTAAGTGGTCCTTGTATGCATGTGTTGATGCATGAGGTTTTAAGCATGGTTTAATGCTTGTTGATGCACTAGGGGGTTACAA
Organism: Hibiscus tridactylites; assembly: GCA_958450335.1. Taxonomy (NCBI): domain Eukaryota; kingdom Viridiplantae; phylum Streptophyta; class Magnoliopsida; order Malvales; family Malvaceae; genus Hibiscus; species Hibiscus tridactylites. Next base: position 48,092,026 of record OY288265.1, on the reverse strand, counting down.
TCATGCTATTCAAAAACAAGTGCATAAAACCAATATCGCCAACTGAAAACGAAGGAAAAAGATTTTATACTTACTTCTGAACTAAGACCAGCGTTTCAAGATTAATCTAAGTTCCCAAAACCACTTTCAAACCTTTTCGAAAGCTATAGGTTTCAATTTCACTCACCGACTTCCCAGAACCTCAATCGTCGATGCGAATTCAAGCGTCCAAAGCCTCAAAAGTTTCACCACTAGCTATAGGATCGATCTCCCCTGTTTTAACCACATAATAATAGAGGATTAATACATCATAATGCATTCAAGATCCTAACAAAACAATTCCTCCATATCGCTTTGCTAAAAGCTATCAACCGCTATCCTAAAACAACCGAAAACACCATCACCCTTTCTTTCAAACTTAACCCAGACATAATATAACAATCTAAACCATTTATTATCATCAATTAACATCCAAAATCAATCTATTATCAACCTTATACCTCCAGCCATCATAAAACCACCACAACTCCTAAAAAACCCATATCTATCAACCTAAACAATTAGAGATTCACATAGTTTCGGGAGTATAATGTTAAAACCAATATCTTAACATTATTAAATATCCAAATCATGATTAAAATCAATCCATAAGCCCTCAAAATAGACCCAACTTGAAAATCATAAAATTTCATCAATTAAACCTTGATTAAGCAAATCTTCCATAATTAAATCATCAAAACACATTAGAAAACATATATAAAGAGTCAAGAACTTGAGAATTTCATTAAAGAACCTTTGATTAGAGGAGAGAAATGAAAATCACCTATAACACCTTGCTTTTTCCTTAATTGGCAAGATTTGATTGAAATCTTCAAGAAAATAAATGATGCTTGATGTAGAAATCCAAGGAAACCATTTAGCAATCAAAATTGGATAAAAATGAGTAAACCTCTTGAGATTTTAGAAGAGGAAAATTAGTTTGGCTGATGAGAAAGTTGAGAGTAAAATAAGTTACGTAAGAAAATTTTTGGTTTAATAAATCTCTTTTTATTAAATCTCCTTTATCCTTAATTAATATTTAATTAAAACACTTTTCAAAATAGCCTAAACTAAGGGAAAAGTCTGATTGAAATTATTGGAAAAATAGCTCCTTAAATATTCTAAGTTTTAACTCTTTTACAAAACATTCACTAAAAATAGTTTTCAACTTTTACATTTTGGTCACTAGCCGAAATGTCATATTTTCAAAAGCCGTTTTCCAAAATTGATTTCACCAAAAATATCCCTATAATAAATAATGATTTTTTATATATTTTCTATATTTTTATCTAACCTAAAAATATTTATTTCAATTTTAATCACAAATCCGACTCGAATCTCTAATCCAGCCTATCAAACCATCTAACCGGCCCCCAAAACACCTAGTCCTAAAACCAAGGTGTTATAAACAATGCTTCCAAGAGTCATTGATGGTTTGGACCTTAAATGCAAGAAGGAAATATGCAAAACAAGACAAGAAAAAACAATATTCTAGGGTCCAAAATAATTTCATTGTTCGAATAATAACTGGGAACCGCATTCCAACAATTTTGGATATGTCTCCAAGGACTATTCTTACGAAATAATTTTTACTCAATTCTAATTATAGGGTTTTCACATGGCTCTATTGGGGTGGGCTTCTTGATGCACACAAAAGGATGGGTTCTAGAAAGGTCCTCGAGCTATCCTCGTTGTCCCCTACTAAGGGTAGCAAGGCCCTTGATCCTCACCCAATATAGGCTCTTATGAATCAAGTTCAACTCAAGGGTACTCATTTTCCTATGTCCATACGGAGAATTAGTATTCACACGAAGACGCATATGATCCTCGAAGGTACTTGCTAGGCCCATACAAAGAATCAGTATTCCCGCGAGAGCATTAGCGTTTACCCCTCACTTAAACGAACGGGACGAAGCTCGAGTATAGAGCTTATTATGCCAAATTTTAAATGCGTAAAACGAAATCATATTCATAAATGGATAATTAAATTAAATTTTACACGAACTTAGTGAATTTCGACATTAAGACAAAAGTGTAATAAGCTTTTGGCTAGACTTTCTTTTTTTGCAAAAAAACAAAAAGAAAATGGCCCCAGTAGAGTCGCCAAGCTGTTGCAACAAGGAATCAACATGAATTTTTTTAAGAAAACAAAACAATGGAGTCGTCACTAATCTTTTTCGAGGCGTGACTGGATCACCTAAATACGAGCTATTTTAATAAAAACATTTTTATTTTATTAAAACAACAATTTTGGTCTGTAGAAACACAAAAAACGAGTTCATGAGTCAATTACGCGTGGGGAAGGGTGAGCACCCCTACAACGCCCAAAAATTGGTATCTAGCTGATTACAAGTTGTCTTAATGTCAGAATTTGCAAGTTCGTGTAGAATTCAAATTATTATCCCTTTATAAATATGAGTTCATTTTAACAGCCTCACCATCCAAGAAATAAACAATAATCACTGCCAACATCTTTGACGCTAACTCGTTACCCCTTTTGGTGAGACATTGCTTTGCAAATTATATATCTTGTTATTAAACATGGCATAAAAGAAACAAATTTATTTAAATTAGGTGTTAAAGTTTTTATTCTATGTTAATTATTAAACTCAAATGATATTTAACCTAAAAAAGTCTAAGTGAATTTTATTTTAAAAATTCAAGTTTGGTTAAGTGTCAATTGAAAGGAATTAATTCTATGATGAAAGAAACAACTAAACTATATTAAGAGTTTTAACTAAAAGTTATCTAAAATTAACTTAGAACCTAAACTAAACAACATATTCCTAAAGTTTTTCTAAAAGAAGAAACTAACCTAGAAGAACTAATTAAAGGATAAACATGTGATTTTAAAAAAGTTTTTTAGAGAATTGAATTAAATTGACAAAATAATAAAAAATATAGATAACATAAATCTAAATTACATAAAATTAAATGTGTACAACAATTAAATAAAAAAGGATAAACATGTGATTTTAAAAAAGTGCATCCTTCACTCAATTGGGTCAACACTCGATATTCAAGACGGAGTTTAAAAGAAAATACAAAACTGTAAGAAAACTATAAAAATATACCATAAATTTTAAAAAGGAAAAATAACTAAATTAAAAAGGTTATTAGTCAAATTAATGTAAAAGTTAAAACACATGGGTATAAAAGCCAAGTTTCATAAACACCTTTCAAAAATTGCCTTTTAAAAATTTTGGATCAAAACAACTTCTCTTCATTTCTCTCAAGTGTTCTTCGTTTTCTTCATGAGACAAAGAACTGTAAAACTAAAATTGATTTTGATATAACAACATTTCTCAAGGACTTAATTGCAAAATCAAAAAAAAAATTAAAGACTCAAAAGACTCATAAAATGACAATGATTCAAACTTTAAGTATTTTTAAATGAAAAGCCAAGTATCCAAAATATTTCTAAGTATTTTCGAACTTAATTTTTATGAAATTAGTCAAGGCATACTGATACGGTCACACCCGTATCGATACGATTTTTGGATAATGGGAACGAGTCAAGAAAAGTGTACCGATACGCTTCTTACCGTATCGATACGGTTTTCAGACTCGATGTATTCCTAGATTCTAAAAATTACTTACCGTACCAATACGCTCCTTTGTGTACCGATACAAGTTGGTAAAATTTGAAAAATCTTGGCATTTAATTTTTGACCGTTGCCTTGTCAGATTATTGGAACCAAACATTTTGAAAGTTGGTTAACGATATCGATATGCCAAACGACCGTACCGATACATTTTTTGGTTAACCAACTCTCCAAATTCTAGTGAGCAAAATCGGTACTGGTACGCACTATGTTGTACCGATCCCCTATATAAAATATGGTTTTTGTACCGATACGCTACTTGTATACAACAACTCTTTCTTCTTTTGATTGGTACCGATATTGTGACGTGAGTACCAATACAATAGGTTGCAGAACTGCATTTATGGTAGTAATAAGAGAGCCCAACTGCTCTATTGATGATGCCATCAACCCAAATGGTTAGAATTCGATGAAGAGGTATAAAAGAAAGCCATTAAAGCTATAGCAACAACTATCATCAAGTCAAACAAATTCAAGCAAAAATCCAATCCAATTTGAGGAAACTATAGTCAAACCCTTGTACCCCAATTGTGTGATTTTTATTGTATTAATCTTTTATCAATTTGGGTTGAAAAAGCTTGTAATTTGGGGCAAATATCCTACTTTGTGAGGTTTATTTTTCATTTGCCAACAATCTTTGTATTTGAGAGAGTTTTGGTTAATCTTTGGGTAGAAAGATTAAACGGTTTGTAAGGTTTCCTCCTAATCCGAGAAAAAGGGACAAATTTCTAGTGAAATTAGTTGAAAATCAATTAGTGGAAGATAAGGTAGTGGATGTAGAGCTTGTTCTAAGCTTGGACCACTATAAATTGCATTGTCTTCAATTTCTACTTTTTCAATTTGCTCTCTTCAGTATTAAAAAGTCAATTCACCCCCTCTTGACCATTTTTGATTTGATTGATCCACTTAACAATTCATATCAGAGCCTAACTCTTTGAGGGACTCATATACACAAGAGCAGATCCTAGAAGACGATCAATCAAACTTCGAATCAAGCCATGACATCTACCTCCGACCAAAACATCTTCGAGTCACAATCGATCACCAAGCTGCCCTTTTTCAATGGGGGTAACTATCCCTATTGGAAAAATAGAATGTGGCTCTTCATCAAGTCAAATGACTATGTTCTTTGGCATGTAGTAGAAGATGGACCAACTATTTCGATGAAGAGAGATGAAGAAGGAAGGCTAGTTCCAAAAACAAGACCGGAAATGAGTGATGAAGATCGAAGAAGGCTTCAAATAAATGACAAGGCTCTTCACATCATCTTTTGTTCACTTAGACCCGACATGTATGTAAAGATGTCATCGTGCACAAGTGCAAAGGAAGTATGGGACAAGCTAGAGACCACCTACGAGGGCACCAATGATGTAAATGAAACCCAGATTGGGATCTTTAATTTGAGTTACGAGAATTTCAAGATGGATCCGGATGAGAGCGTCTGCAAGATGTTTGACTGGTTCTCCATCATAATAAATGGTCTTAAGGGCTTTAGTGAGATCATTCCTGAAGACGAGCTAGTCCAGAAGCTTCTTTACTCTCTTCTTGAATCATGGGATGGAAGAGAACTGCAATCATCGAGGCTAAGAATTTGAAGACTTTGAAGCTCGATGAGTTGGTGGGATCTCTACTTACTCATGAGATCATGAAGCAAGGAAGGGAAGAAGAAAAGAAGAGAGAAAAGAAAAGAGTGAAAAAGCAAGAGGTGGAGAAGAAGAAGCAAGGAATTGCTCTCAAGGCATCTCAAGAGGAAAGCAATTCTAGTGAGGATGAGTTTGAGAAATTGACTATGATAGCCAAGAGATTCTCTCAGTTCATGAAGTCCAACCGGGGATGAAAGTTCCAAAGGAGAAAAGACTTCAAGAACAAGAACAAAGAAAAGAAGAAGGATCAACTCAATTGTTATGAGTTCAAGAAGCTGGGGAACATAAGATCGAATTGCCCTCAACCCAAGAAGAAGGGCTTCGGTAAGAAGAAAAAGTAGAAAGTCCACATTGCCACTCAAAGTGATGAAGAATGATCATCCGATGAAGAGGTGCACGAAGTGGCTAATCTTTGTCTCATGATTATTGATGATGATCCTAAGCTAAACCCTAACTCATCTACTTTTGATTTTACATTTGATGGACTTCAAGATGTATATGATGAGTTGCAAGAGGTTTACGATGAGTTGGTAGAAAAATATAAGGAATCGGTTTTGTAAAACAAGAAAATAATTTCCAATTTGAAAAACCAAAATGATCCCCTTTCTACAACCAACTCGGAACTTGAAAAGAAGATTGTGGTTTTACAAGATGATTTAAAATATTTTCAAAATGTAAATGTTGATTTGAAATGTCTTCTTTCAAAAGTTCATGATGATCACCAAAAAGTGGTGAATGAGCTTAAGGCTTCTCTAAACGTAGTTGGGAAACAAGATTTTGAAAAGCAAATTCTTCAAAACCCAACTATGTGAAGAGGAAATTTAATGGCCACAAAGAAATAGGCTCTAAAAGGCATCCTAAAGGTAAAAGGGTTAGAAATGTATGAGTTCCTAAGGAACTAGTAGTTTTTAATAATATCAACGCTATTGCTTCTTTGATTTATAAGGGAAGCAAGTATTTGAGAGCTAACTCACATGGACCCAAATTGATTTGGGTACCAAAAACCAAGAACTAATCTTTGTTTGTAGGGGAGCATTGCTACAAGGACAAAGCTTCAAGTCAAAACACTTGGTACCTTGATAGTGGATGCTCAAGACATATGATCGGCGACAATAGTAGATTTATGGAGCTAAAGCCAAAGAGTGGTGGAGTGGTGACATTTGGTGACAACTCCAAGGGTCACATTAAGGGTATAGGTTCCATTGGTAATCTCTCTTCTATTTTTATTGAAGATGTGTTATAGGTCAATGGTCTAAAGCATAACTTGTTGAGCATTAATCAATTATGTGATAAGGGTTTTAATGCTATTTTTGATGTTAATGGTTGCAAGATTGTGAACATTAAAACAAATAAGATAATTCTCATTGGTCATCGCATATGTAACATATACATGGTGCATCTAGATGACATCCATACATCACATGCATGCTTGGTTGCTCAAAATGAAAATGATGCATGATTATGGCATAAGAAATTAAGACATGCTAGCATAAGTGTTTTAGAGAAATTGGTTTCACAAAATCTAGTTAGAGGTTTACCTAAGCTAAAATTCTCCTTAGATAAAATTTGTGATGCTTGTGTTAAGGGTAAACAAAAACGAACTTCATTTAAATCCATTAATGATGTTTCAACTAGTAGAGTTTTACAATTGAACCATATGGATCTCTTTGGGCCTATTAGGACAACTAGATTTGGTGGAAAATCATATGATTATGTTTTAGTTGATTATTTCTCTCGATACACTTGAGTTCTCTTTTTAAGTAAAAAAGATGAGGCTTTAGAAAAATTCATCACATTTTCAAAAGTCACTCAAAATGACCTTGGTCAAAACATTACTCATATTGAAGTGACCATGGAAAGGAATTTCAAAATCTAGCTTTTGAGGATTTTTGTAACTCTAATGGTATTAGCCACAATTCTTCCACACCTCGCACTCCTCAACAAAATGGGGCAGTTGAGAGGAAAAAATGTACTTTAGAAGAAATGACTAGAATCGTGCTTTGTGAAAACAATTTACATAAGTATTTTTGGGCGGAAGCGACAAGCATCGCTTGTTATATTATAAATCAAGTAATGATTAGGTCAATTTTAAAGAAAACCCCTTATGAGATTTTAAAATCAAAGAAGCCTAACATTAGCTATTTTCATCCTTTTGGATGCAAGTGTTTTGTTTTAAACAATGGAAAAGATCGTTTAGGTAAATTTGATGCAAAAAGTGATGAAGCTATTTTCTTAGGAAATTCTTTAAACTCTAAGCCTATTGAGTGTTTAACAAAAGAACCTTAGTTGTAGAAGAGTCATTTCATGTGGATTTCGATGATATCCTCCTTCCAAGGAAGGATTCTTGTGATGATGATGATGTAGGGTTCATTGAAGCCTGATGGACAATCATCAAAGGTGGATGAGGTTCCAACCAAAGAAGAAGAAGCACAAGATCCTCACATAGAATCCTTGAAGGACAAGAATCTTGGTGAAAAGGAAGTGAGTTTTCCAAGGGAACTCAACTATGTCAAAGATGGTGAAATCTTGGGTGATCCATCCAAGGGGGTAACCACTAGATCCTCTCTTAGATTGCTTAATAATGTTGTATTCATTCCATGCATTGAGCCTAAAAATATCAAAGAAGCATTAAAAGATGGTTTTTGGATAATGGCCATTCAAGAAGAACTTAATCAATTTGAGAGGAGTAAAGTTTGGACATTAGTTGATAGGCCTAGTAATAAGTCTAATATATGAACTAAACATGTGTTTAGAAACAAACTAGATGAGAATGGTAACATAGTGAGGAACAAGGCTAGAGTTTTTGCTCAAGGTTATACTCAAGAAGAGGAAATCGATTTTGATGAAACATATGCACCCGTAGCTAGAATGGAAGCAATTAGGATGCTTCTTGCATTTGCATGCTATCATGAATTTAAACTTTTTGAAATGGATGTGAAAAGTGCATTTTTTAATTAGTTTTATTATTGAAGAAGTGTATGTTGAACAACCACCCAGTTTTAAAGATCCAATTTATCCAAACCATATTTTAAAATTAACTAAAGCTTTATATTGTTTGAAACAAGCTCCTAGAGCTTGGTATGAAAGGCTTTCAAACTTTTTGGTTGAAAAAGGTTTTGAAAAAGACAAGGTGGACACTACACTTTTCATTAAAAGAAATGAAAATGACATCTTAGTAGTACAAATTTATGTTGATGATATTATTTTTGGTGACAAGAATTTTCTAAGCTAATACAAGGTGAGTTTGAGATTAGCATGATGGGGGAGTTCTCATTCTTCTTAGGGCTCCAAATCAAGCAAAGGAAGGAGGACATCTTCATCAATCAAGCTAAGTACATCAAATATATGCTCAAGAAGTTTGGCTTAGAGAATGTAAAGCCTCAAGCCACACCAATGAGCTCATCAATTAAGCTTGACAAAGATGAAGAAGGTAAGTGTGTTGATTCTAAGCTTTATCATTCCATGATTGGCTCTTTGCTTTACCTTACCGCAAGTAGACCCTGTTAAGTGTGAAAAAAGTACTAGATTTTAGCCCTAGGATAGCTCAATTATTGATAGACTTAAGCCCATTTTAGTTGCATAATTAGGTAAACAACATAAAACTGCATAGATTAGATAATCTGTCCTGTTTGATGAATTTCATTATTTTTCTCTACAAAAGATATTGCTCAGGTATGTGTTTTACTGTGCGCAGATGCCTGCCCAGACAGACCATTCCGAGGCAGCAAGGAGGGCAGAAGGAAGGAGCTAGACAATCGATGGAAGATGTTGATGTACCTGTTGAAGAGTTGATCAGGCTAAGCTATGAAGGAAAAGCTCATAATAAGAAGCCCTGCTGAGCCACTCACACCGATACAGACCTCTACCGAGGCAGCAGATGGTGCGCCTCCGAGGTAGCATTCAAAGGCAGTTGAAAATATGCAAAGTGGTATACGATTGGAAGAACACATCAAGCCCAATTTTTAGAGACCACTTGCATGCAGATCGGAGCCCAAAATCCCAAAAAAGCCACTGTCAAAGTTCAAGGATTTTGAAGTCAACCGGAAGTCAAGCTTGGATTAAATGAAGATTTAATTAGAGTTTAATATTTTTAGGAGATTTACTTTAATTCCAACTTGTACTCTACTCCCTTAACCGACTTTGATTAGGAAAAGTCTTATATATATTGTATCTTAGCCGACTAGGAGAGACAGAGAGAGTTCTTGGAGAAAAACCCTAGTGCTTTCATTCATCCATCATGTTCTAAACTTTTCCTAGAGCTAAGGGTTGGTTTTTTTGAGTAGTTGTGAGAGATTTTTGTATTTGGTTAGTTTTTTAGTGTTTGCAATAAAATTTCAAAGTTTGTTTACTCTTGGCATTATTCTTGTTTGCAATCAAATTGGGAGAGGAGAGAGCAAATTATTAATTTGTCTAATATCAGGAGAGTTAGACTAACGAAACGAGTAAACACGATTTTATCCAACTTTCGGTGAAACTACTTCGGCTTAGGAATAAGTTAGAAGTTCAGCGGCTAAAGGAGACTTAAGAATTGGTTGGTGTTCATCCTTAGATTCACACCGGGAGGTATTATCAAGACGTGTTCGCCAATAGCACTTTGACTTAGGGATAAGGAGGAGTCATTGAAGGAAGCCTTGCCGAACTTTGAAGCATCACTCAGCCACCCAAGCAACACATCACTCTCTACCGCGGTAGGTTATCTACTGAGGCATCACCTTGACAACTGCCAAGACATTTGAGTCGATTTTCTAGTACTTTAACCGAGACAAAACATTTAATATCCACATTACGACGTATTCCAATACCGGCCCATTCTCTCAAACTGAATTCTTAACCTTTTAATTTACTTTCTCTTAGTTTTAGTCAATTCAAATCCCAATCACTTGTGTTTTTACTTTTACTTATGCATGAAGATAAATTTTGAAGAATTTCCAATCCCTGTGGAGACGATATCTTTTATATTACAACTAGGCATCAATGTACACTTGCACTTAAAGAAGGACTATTTGACAGCCTACAAGTTTTTAGCGTCGTTGCTGAGGATTGGCATTAAATATCTTTTGTTTTTATTTTCTTGCATCTTAATTTTATTTTTAATCTCGTGGTTTTCTTTGGTTTATGACAAGAGCAAACCCAACATCACCACTACGACCATTTGATCCTGAAATTGAAAGAACTGCACACAGACTTCGACAAGAAAACACCAGAAACATGGATCAGCTTGGAGACGGCAATGCCCGTGACAACCTACCCGCCGACGGCTGTTGAGTGTGCAAAAGTTCTACTTTTTACCCCTTATTTACCCCATATTCCTGATGCATTCAAGCATATTTCATTGCATTTAGGATAGATTTCAATTATACATCACAATTATATAAAAAGGCACAATTGCTACTGATTTTGGTTACTTTTACAGGTAGCTGCTGTAGCAGACTCAGAGTAGTGGTGAAGCAGAGCTGGAACACAGGACTGAAGTCGTGAAGGATGATGCTGCCGTGGCAGCTAAGGACGACAACAATGGTGAAGGGAAAAAGTGAAATGGAGCTCGACAGAAAAAGGAAATTAAGTCGGTCTGTCGTGGAGCACTCATATATTTTTCCGAGCCCTAGATCAGAATGAAGGCTAAGCCCAAAGTTCAAGGAAGAAACTCCAAGCAAGAAAAGAGGACGAATTAAAGACGTGCCACAACAAACATAAAACATGTATAGGCATCAATGACCAACATTACGAAGCTTAAACTTGAACATGGCATCATTCATGCGAGCATAAGATCTATAGGAATGCCTCCTAGTCCTTAAAACCATACAAAAGCTAAAAGCCACATTTGAGCACAAGTCAAACCTCAAAGGCCATTTACAAACCAAAATAAGCAAACCAAACATGCTTAAGGTGTTTAACGTCACCAAATACTATTAAGAGTAGAAATCCCACCCATTGCCACTTATTACACTAAAGGTGAACCACATACATCTCTTAGTCAAAATTCTTGGAATCCCCTTGCTTTTGGATGACCTTGAAAGCTCAATTCTCTGCATTGATGAAACAAATGAGCGTAAGCTTATAGCTTAGTGAGGATTGCTAAAACAACATTCATCAATGCATTTCATTTAATCATTGAAACATCATTTGCAAACTCATGCCTTTCTTTTAAACTTGCTCATTTAAGCATTCAATGCACTTTTTAAACCACATGCATATTGCACCATTATAACAATAGCAAATCCCTTTGCTCATGCTTAAACAAAGCATCACATGCACTCTTGCATCATTCACAATCATCACATGCTTAATCGTTTATCATTAACATTATATTGGCTCTCAAGTGATAATCCTTAAACCATACCAAAACAAAAGACACAATCGGATACACGGATTACAAGCGTTGTCCCACACGCTTCATACATACTACCGGACTACACAAGGTGGAGATCAATGGCACAATCACAACCCCTCAACACCCGTGATGGAGTTAATGGCACAATCACAACCCCTCAACACCCGTGGTGGAGTTAATGGCACAATCACAACCCCTCAACATTACTCATCAGTAGTTGTATAACCCACTAGTGAGAGTCGGGACACAAAACAAGGCTTACACATGGGAGTTACCTCAATTATTGTAATCACCTTAACCAAGCTCACACACGGAAGTATTCCTCCACCGTAGTGACGGTTAACAAAGTCTACCCATGAGAGCCGTCCTTCATCGTGGTGGCGCTAATTCCTCAATCGCTAGGGTACTTGGATGGAGATTATAGCACAATCTCAACCCCTCGACATCCAAGGCGACTTTATTCACGGTGCACCCAATCCTATAGCCGGCTAACTATATCCAATTAAAGTAACCAAAAACCATTTCATCACTTGCCAATATAATCATTTAAAATCAATATTCCACTATTTTATAAGCATAAACACAATGCCATTTTCACAAGCATAAACATGCTTAATATCAAATGCATTTATCACATAAAACAAAGGATCACTTACCTAGTGCATCCTTAACATAATGGCATTAAAATCCAGCATTAACCATGCTTAAAACATGCTTTAAAAATAGTAATCAAAATCACATTAAACATAGGTGCATTTCCATCAAAACATAGCACATTTCCGGGAGAGACTTCCGAATCACTTACTCTTGAGCTTAGCTAAGTGTTTCAAACTTACACTAAGCTCCCAAGACCATGCTCAAAGTGTTACAAAGCTGGAAAATCCATTTCCAATCACCGATATGCGAAGCCTAGCTCGCCGACACGAAAATTACTCTTCTGCAGCCTCCAACAAGGTCTCGTTTGCTCTCGGATCAAGATCCCATGTTTTCACATCATCAAAACAGAGATTCAAGTGCATTAAAATGCATTTCAGCACCAGCAACCAATCACAACTCGTTGCACACCCAAACTACACCAATTTACCTATCCGAAACAACCGAAAACTCAATCGATTGCTTCCTACGCCAAGCTCAGCTAGCATACATCACTTCCAAACAATTATAAACATCAAAACACATCTAAAATCAATCCAAACCCATCCTTATACCTCCAGCAAGCATTACTTCAACATTTCACCTCAAAAACCCAACTAGAACTATCAAGAAACTCAAGGATCTCAAGGATTTCGGGATCTATATCAACAAAACCTCTTTTCAACATATTAGCCAACACAAAACTCAATTAAAATCAATCCAAAATAGAGCTTAACAAAACAAGTCCAAAAATTAAGAATTTCATCTTATTTTTGCAAGATTTCAATCTCAAATCAAAACTATAATGAAAACTCAACCAAAAAATTAATTAGAAGCCAAAGATCTTGGGAATTTCAATAAAGAACCTTGATTAGAGGTTGAGAACGGGATTTACCTCCAATCCTTGTTTTCCTCAATGAATGACAAGTTTTCCTTAGCTAAAATCTTGAAGATCTTGAAAGAACTCTTAAAGTTTGTTTAGAAAATATTGAGAGGGTGTTTGAGAGAAAAAGAATCCTGGAGAAAATTAGTTAGAATTGTGTTTGGCTGAAAATGAGAAGAGAATGGTAGTTATGTGATGGAATCTCACTAATTAATCACTTAATTAATTAAATAAAATAAAAGTCAATTAAGACTATTTAATTAAAATCATTTTAAACACATGTCATATTAAAGAAAGGCTAAACTGCCAGAAAGCTCCCTAAAGATTCTAAGATTTTGGCTTCTCTTTTAAAATTCACATTTTCCTCAGTTTAGAAACATTACAATTTGGTCACTACCCAAAATGTACCACTTGCGAAACTCTTTTTGTACAATTGATTTGACCAACCTCTTAAACATATTTTTAGAAGATTTTAGCAATTTTTACCACATTTTTATCCTATCTCGATCCTTGATTTCCTTAAATCAACTTACGCAATTCGAACTGTCTCTGATCGGTCTGGTCCGATGTCTAAAAATATAGGCCCAAAACTAGGGCGTTACAAGAAATATGCATAAAAAACTTTTCAACATTATTTCGATTTAAAAATTAGATGAATTAATACTTCAAAAAAATATTTGGATAAATTGGTTACTTATAGATGCATGTAAGGACAACCAATCAAGTCGTTAGTGCCCATCATTTTTACCAAATTTGATTGTTGTAATATAAATCCAACCCTCATTGTTTTATGTATTCTATTGATTTGATCTTAAAATTTTAAAAAATAATAATAAACTTAATCTTTAATATTTGTATATTTTATCAATTTGGTCGTAACTCGAAAACGTCACTGCTAGATCATATAACTAGGTTACAAGTTTGTATTTATTCATAAATTTTCTTAATCCTTTGATTTTGCACACACACCTTACAGACGAAGCGATTTGAACTCGGGTTTCTTAGGACGAACATCATCATCTTTTCCACAGGACCACTTGTTGGGTTCACCATACTTTATAATTTTTTTATTTAACACCATACTTTAATAACCGGTGCTTCATGTTAGAATCGTAAACATAATAGATATGAAATCTAACCCAAGATATATCATGCAAAAGTATCAAGAACAATAAACTAAATGTGGAAGCATACTTGAATCAATTGATAAATTAAAACCCCGAATCTTAACGTTTAAAGCCTGAATAATATGGTATTGATTTTCTAAAAAGATATGTTATCTATTGACGTAAATCTCTTCGAGGAGGAGAGAAAAACAAGTTAATCTATCTCTTGGGATCATTACCTCTTTGTATAGTTGGTTATTAAATCAAGTTTTAAGTTTTTATAACACTGTCTCTCATCAAATTATAAATGCAACTTATGATATCTACAATTTTATTTCTATGATACTTTAATACCTATTACACGCATAACATAATTGATCACCTAATTTTTTTGTTATACTTTATAATAACATAATACATTTATATATATAAATATAGGGTTAGGATCAACATACACATTGTAAAACTCTTTAAGTTTTACACGTTTTTTGGATCGTTGGATGGGGAAAATGGATAACTGAGATTAACTCCTTAATTTTTTTTCCAAGTGATAATCTTCACATATTCTACTATTAATCTCATCCATCCGTTTCACTCATTCAACGATCCAAAAAACATGTAAAACTTAAAGAGTTTTACACTGTGTAACTGGATCCTGTCCCATATATGTATACTCACAACTGTGGATTTTAATTTAACGACTACTGTCGTAGGTTGAAATGACCCATTCATCCAATAAGTATTTTATATCATTAAGGATGACAATAGGCCCACATGTTGAATTTTTTACCGCCCTGACTGACCCGAGAAATTCAAATTAAGACACGATCCCGCTCCGTCTCAAATAATTTTAATGTTTCTTCCGCCCAAATTCGAAGCTAGACAGCCAAACATGTAACTTGTAACCCCTTAGCCCAGTCTAGCCACCAGACCGAATCAAAGGGGTTACACGAGGAAAACCGAAGAAAATCCCATAAGGATTCCCTCCGATTAGCAACCCTATTTTTTCCTTTTCTAAATGCCATTAACATCCTACGTGATGGACTCGCAGAGGAAAACAAGCATTAACAAGGAGATCGAACAATGAAGGACCAAAATGCAAATCTAGGATACCATAGGGACCTAAAATGAAATTAGGGTCACCATTCTTAAATTAGTCAGGTTTCATGCTTGCATGCCAAAATGCAGCTTAAAACAACCATCTGAACTCATACAAATGATTACATAAAAAACATGGGCTAAAACGTAAGAAAACAGAACTTCAGAGATTCTAATAACTAAAAAAATTGCCCACTATATCGATACAGGTTGCCATGTACCAATACAAGCGTATTGAAACAGGCTCGATAGGCTCGGAACACTAGCCCATATCGAAACACCCTCGGGGGCGTTTTGGAACCGAGGTTTCCAGTAGCAAAATGTACCGGAACGGACCTCAACGTATCGATACACTTAAGCCATTTCAGGTACCCTGTATCGATACGCTTGACCTGCAATGCCTCATTTTGATGGTTTATTACAACCTTAGCCCCATAAAGACTCTATAAACAAGACACAAACATGCATACCACTCAAACACACCACAAAGCCTCAACAAGCATGGCAACAACATCAACACAACAAGAATAAACATGGCAAGATTCTAGATGAAAGCAACTTAAACATAACCAATTAAAAAATGGTCAAACTTCAATCAAATCATACTTGAACATGCAAAGGCACTTTACAAGTCTAAAAATGCATCATAAACATGTCTCAATATAGGGAGTCTCAAAACAAAACCTCCCAAGCATAAAGGTCATATCCCATTGCTAACATACTATTATTGGATGCCAAAATCATACTTGAGCGAAAGAGTAAACTCTTGGACACTTCAATGCTTCTTTGTTGCCACAAATGGTCTACGGATCTGCATTGTTGGAAAAGAGAGCGTAAGCAAGAATGCTTAGTGAGCGGTGCTCAAAACCATAACAACAACAATGCCGTTTTAGGATCGTTTAAAACATTTGAAAAACCAAAGCCATTCCTTAGATCATTTCATAAGAAAAATTTCCAACGACATTCTCTGTAACCCCTTTAGCCCGACCTAGACGCCCGAACCGAACTAAGAAGATTACACGGGGAAAATCAAAGTCAAGTCCTAAAAGTCAACCTCGATTGATGACCTTTTTTTTCTTTTTATCTTCTCTAGATGCACAATATTAACCTATGTGTCCAGCAAGACCATTAGAAAGAAACGACACAGCGGTCAGAGTTCAATTAGGGGTTCAATTGCATACTTGTGACTTTTAGGGACCATTTTGCAAATTACAGAAATTACAGAGACTTTTAAGATTTTAAAGTTATTGATTCTTAATTAGTCATGCAACATGCCATCATGTCAAATTTCAGCTCAAACCGATCATCCAAACACATCTAATTGATCAAATAACATTCAAGGACCAAAACGTAACATTTCAAGACTTAAGAAGATACTTTTAACCGAATTTTAACTACCCGTATCGATACACCTAAGCCTGTATCGATACGCGGGAAGACAGTAGAAAAAGATGAGAAGATCGTATCGATACACTTCCCCGCGTATCGGTAAGGCCTTCAAACTTGGCTTGGGCGTATCGATACGCGGGCAATCCGTATCGATACCCCTGTACCGAAGAGCCTAGAATTGTCCTTAGTGTATCGATACACTTCCCCGTGTATCGATACGCATACTAGAAAAACACATTCCAAAGGCATTTAAACATACTTAACCATATCCAAACAAGCTTAAATCATGCATACAAGTTATAATCTACATATTAGACATGTAAACATCATCAAACAGTAAATCATACTCATCGAACACATCAAACCATGATGAAACGTTAGCTATTCAAGCATGCTTAAGAAAACAAGCTAAAGCATAGACAAAACACTATAAGCAAAACATGAAACCAAATAGAGGCCGATTACAAGTCCAACATCAGTAACCAAACATGCTTAAGGTGTCAAACATCACCAACAAATCCAAAAGAAGGAATCCCACCCATTGCATCTTATTACACTAAGGGTGAACCACATACATTGTTTGGTCAAAAACTCTTGGAATCCCCTTGCTATTGGGCTACCTTGAATGTTCAATTCTCTGCATTGATGAAACAAATAAGCGTAAGCATATAGCTTAGTGAGGATCGCTAAACAACATTCATCAATGCATTTCATAAAACCATTGCATCATCATTTGCAAACTCATGCCATTCTTTAAAACATGCCCAGTTAAGCATCAATGCACTTTTAAATTCACTTGCATGTAACTTCGTTTTAAACAACAACAAAATTCCTTTACTCATTCTTAAACCAATCATCACATGCATTCTTGCATCATTCACAAGCATCTCATGCTTAATCATTAATCATCAACATTATATTGTATCGCAAGTGATAATTCTCAAACCATACCAAAACAAATGACACAATCAGATACGCGGATTACAAGCGTTGTCCCTCACGCTTCATACATACTACTGGACTACACAAGGTGGAGATCAATGGCACAATCACAACCCCTCAACACTCGTGATAGAGATTAATGGCACAATCACAACCCCTCAGCATCACTCATCGGTAGTTGTATAATTACAGTAATGAGAGTACGGGACACATACCACAAGACTCACACACGGAATTAAACCATTCAACGTTGTGATCTTAGCCTCAATCGTTAGGGTACTTGGATGGAGATTACGGCACAATCACAACCCCTCGACATCCAAGGCGACTTTATTCACGGTGCAAGCAATCCTATAGCCGGCTAACTATATCCGATTAAAAGTAACCAAAAACCATTTTCATCACTTCCCAATATAATCATTTAACATCAATATTCCACTATTTTACGAGCATCAACACAATACCATGTTCACAAGCATGACCATGCTTAATCTCAAATACATACATTTCTAAAATCCAAGGATTATCTACCAAATGCATCTTTAACAACATGGCATTAAACACCAGCATTATCAATGCTCAAATCATGCCTTAGCAAATAAAATCACATTTACATCAAGTGCATTTTCCAACAAAAAAATAGCACATTCCGAGAGAGACTTTCGAATCACTTACTCTTGAGCTTAGCTAAGTGTTTCAAACTTACACTAAGCTCCCAAGACCACGCTCAAAGCGTTACAAAGCTGGAAAATCCATTTCCACTCATCGATACGCGAAGCCTTGCTCGCTGACACGAAAATTACTCTTCCGGAGCCTCCAACAACGTCTCGTTTGCTCCCTGATCAAGATCCCATGTTTTCACATCATCAAAATAGAGATCCAAGTGCATTAAAATGCATTTCAACACTAGAAACCAATCACAACTCGTTGCTCACCCAAACTACACCAATTTACCCATCCAAAACAACCGAAAACTCAATCGATTGCTTCCTAAACCAAGCCCAGCCAACATACATCACTTCTAAACAATTATAAACATCAAAACACATCTAAAATCAATCCAAACCCATCCTTATACCTCCAGCAAGCATTACTTCATCATTTCACCTCAAAAACCCAACTAGAACTATCAAGAAACTCAAGGATCTCAAAGATTTTGGGATCTATATAAACAAAACCTCTTTTCAACATATAACCAACACAAAACTCAATTAAAATCAATCCAAAACAGAGCTTAACAAAACAAGTCCGAAAATTAAGAATTTCATCTTATTTTTGCAAGATTTCAATCTCAAATCAAAACTATAATGAAAACTCAACCAAAAACATTAATTAGAAGCCAAAGATCTTGGGAATTTCAATAAAGAACATTAATTATAATGAGAACCGTCGAAAAACCTACGATAATACCCAGCTAAACCAAGGAAACTTCGTACCTCTGTCACCGACTTAGGTACCTTCCAGCTCATCATAGCCTCTACTTTGTGCGGATCAACGCGAATATTCTCAACTGATACAACATGTCCAAGGAAGACCACCTCTTTAAGCCAAAACTCACACTTACTTAGCTTGACATACAACTGGTTCTCTTCAAACGCTTGCAAAACAATTCTCAAGTGTCTATCATGGTCCTCCTTGGTACGTGAATACACACGGATATCATCGATGAACACCACCACAAACTGATCCAAGAACTCATGGAACACGTGATTCATCATGTCCATAAAAGCAGCAGGTGCGTTGGTCAAACCAAACGTCACCACTAAGAACTCGTAATGCCCGTACCTTGTCCAAAAAGTCGTCTTAGGTACGTCAACATCTTTCACCTTCAACTGATAATACCCTGACCTCAAGTCTATCTTAGAAAACACTGAGGCTCCCCAAAACTGATGAAAGAGGCCATCGATCCTAGGCAAGGGATACTTGTTCTTGATCGTCAACTTGTTCAGTTACCGATAATCTATGCACATCCGTATTGTCACATCTTTCTTCTTTACAAACAACACCGATGCACCCCAAGGTGATACACTCGGCCGGATGAACCCTCGATCCAGCAACTCCTAAAGTTGCGTTTTCAACTCCTTTATCTCTTTGGGTGCCATACGATAAGGAGCAATGGATACCGGAGTCGTATTTTCATACAACTCGATACCAAACTCAACTTCTCTGTTTGGTGGCAACCCAGGCAATTCTTCTAGAAAGACACCCAGAAAGTCGCAAACGGTTCTGATGTCCTGCACACGTACATCCTTTGTGTTAAGATTCATCACATAAGCAAGGTAAGCCTCACAACTCAATCTCATCATGCGGCTTGATTCCAAAGCCGAAATCACATTCGACAAGAATTCCACATTCTCGCCTACTATCACCACTTCATAATCATCAGCAAGGTATAAGGTGACCCGCTTGACATCAAAGTCAACCACCGCTCTATGTTCAGTCAACCAATTCATACCAAGGATCACATCAAAACTGTAGAAGGATAATTCCATCAAATTCACAAGAAAAACATGACCTTGCACAGACAAAGGGCACCTCCTATACAACTTCCTAGTAACTATAGTCTCACCAAAAGAACTAGTCACTTGCATTCCTGCTTCAAGCAACTCAACAGGTATATCAAGCAAATGCGCATGCTCACTCAAAATATAAGAATGTGTGGATCCAGAATCAATCAAAGCCAACAACGATAAAGTCTGAAGAATAAAGGTACCTGCGATAACATATGTATCGTTGCTCTCCTCGCGCTGAGCAGAAACCCTCGTAGGACCCCCTTCATTAGGCCAAACTGCTACCACATGTGCAATGCCCCGCTGACCCTCATCTCTCCTTTGGAAGTTCCCTCGTCCGCGCCCATGGCCTCTCTGAGGTGTAGCCGCAGCAGGTGCACGTCCTTGCCCTCCACCAGCCAACAAAAGACACTCTCACCTCATGTGATCCGCTGAACCACGGTTCCAGCACGAATTACCTGTCACCACAATAGGAGCCTGAGCCTCTCTAGCTGCTCGAGGACAATCTCACCTCAGATGGTCCCTCGATCCACATGTCTAGCAGGTGTGCTGCTCAGACCTCACTCGGCCTCCCTGAACCTGGCCGCCCTATCCCGAAGCACCTCGCCTCACCTCAGGTTGATGTCTCCTATCACGACCTCTTTAGTCCCGTCCACCCCCAGAATTATACTCAGCTGCTCTCTTCCCAGAGCTAGAACCAACACCTCGAGATGACAAACCCAAGTTCTGCTCAATGTCTTTGGCTCAACACACCAGCAAATAGAAATTGGTGTAATCCGCGGCTAACATATATGTCTTGACTTCCTGTACCAGACCGTACCGGAAGCGATCACAACGATGCCTCTCACTAGGTATCAGCTCAGGGGCATACTGGCTCAGACGTACGAACTAGACCTCATACTCAGCCACAAAAAGGGTTCCCTAAACTAGCGACATGAACTCGCATTTCTTTTCATCCAGGTATCTCACTCCAAGATACTTCCTCTTAAAAGCACCCTTGAAAAACTCCCAATCTACCTCATTGCGTTCCATTCCAGCAATGGTAGTCGTCTACCGACTATACGCATCACCCTGGAGAAGAGAAACAGCGCACCCCAGCTTGCGCACATCATTACAACCCATCTAATCCATGATACGGATTGTGCTAGCCAACCAGGCTTCAGATGCCTCAGAAGACATACCAAAGAACTCAACAACTCCCAGACTCCTCAACCTCTCCAAGGGTAAACCCGTCCGCCCAGCTGTAGGGGCCTGTACATGCGCTCCAGCAACTACAGCCTGAAACGCCCCGGTGATCGCCTGAACCAACGATGTTAGATCACCAAACCTCGGATCGGCGTGCCATTTTTACTCGTGCTCCCCACCTCTAGGTGTGGCGGAGGAGGTAAGTTCCCACCAGGAGGGACATCGGCCCCTTGCTCACCCTGGTCGCCCTGCTCAGACGGAGGCACTATCGTGTTTGATCTGAGCTCTCTCCTCGGACCCATAGTGCTATTTTTTAACAAGGCATAACAACAAAAACAAATCAAATCATTTAGGCCATCCTCAAGTGTTGAGTGCATAAATGTTCTGTATTTTAACCCCCATTTACCCATATATTGATGCACTCAAGCATGTTTAGTTGCATTTTAGGATAGGTTTTGCACAAACATCACAGATGAATAATTTTTGCACAGATGCTGCTGATTTCGATTAATTCTTGCAGGTACCTGTGGTGGCAACATCCAGGGTAGCAGAGGAACAAAAGATAACTGTAGAGATGGAGTAAAGGGTTGAAGCAAACTGCCCTATAACTCGCTGTCGTGACAGAAGTAGCGACATTGAAGAAGAAGAGATGGAAAAGTGCAAAGTGGAGTTCGACTGATAGAGGATTTCAAGCATAATTTTTAGAGACCACTTGCAAAATTTTTAGAGCCCAGAAGCACAAAGAATGCCTTGCCCAAAGTTTGGGGAGAAAAGTCAAAGCAAGAAGATAGGGTGAATTAAAGGAAGTCTACTCAGAGATTTAGTCTTTAAATAAATTGTACTTTAATTCGAACTAGTATTCTTGGCCATTAAGAAAACTTGCACCCAAGGTATATATATATATATATATATATATATATATATATATATATGCTTGTAATTCGACCTAGAGAAGGATAACCTAGTTCCTAGCCGACTTCCATCACAAACCCTAGCTCTTCCTGTCTCCATCATGTTCTAAACTTCCCCAGGGCTAAGGGTTGATCTTGTAAAGTAGTTGTAATGGTTTAACTGTTTCTTAGGATTTTTCTGTTCAATTCAATAAAACTTCAAGTTTATTTACTCTAGTTTTCATATCTCATAAGAGTATCGGGAGAGCATTGTGAGGTTATCTATTTACTTAATATCGGGAGAGTTAAGTATACGAAAGGAGTAAATATAGGTTTTCTAGTTTATGGTTAAACTATCTTGGCCTAGGGATAGGTACAAGGTTAAGTGGCTAAAGAAGAATTCACAAACATCAGTGTTCATCCTTCGATTCACGTCGGGAGGTATCATCTAAGATGTGTTCATCGACAGAACTTGGACCTAGGGATAGGACAAGTCACAACAGGGGTTCTTGCCAAACTTGAAGTACAAAGTTTTTGTTTGTTGCCGCGACATCAACAGACCGCTGCCACGACAAGTGCTATCGCGACAGGCTCGACGACATACGCAACAAAAGTCCTCTGAACAGTGCAACACCTACACTACTAAACAAATCTATACAAACCTGCTTTCTCAATCTTATCCCTTCATCTATTTTAGTTTATATTCAAGATTATTCACAACACTTTCTTAAATTTATCTCTTTTCTCGTGCAGACTTTTAAAGATAGAAATATTTCCAGCCTATGTGGAGATGATATATGATACTTCGTATCACTATATTACTTGCGTCGTGTATACTTGCACTCAATTGCGATAGCCTTATTTACACGCAACAAGTTTTTGGCGCCGTTGCCGGGGACTGGCAACATACCTTTACCTTTAATTACTGCACTTTTTATTTTTATTTCTTTTCTGTTTCTAGTTGTTATATTTCTTTGTGCTTTTCACAAGGTTGTTTTCTTTTGCTTATGCGCAGATCGAGACGTGGTAAAGATCTTGAATACGAAATAGATTCAAAAATCGATAGGACGTACCATCTCAAGAACCAAGCTCGACTCTTGATAGAAAGAAACCACTTCTCGAGGAAAGACTTGAAGCAATGGAGAATGAATGACAAGTCAATGGGGCAATTAACAACAACAACAACAACAACCTCATGGTTGATGTTGATCCTCCTGCTTATATTCATGACAACCGTCAACCTCTTGTTGCCCCGGTAGCAAGACAGACATGCCGAGAATATATGGATAATGATCAAGTTGAACTGCAAACTATGCTGCCAGATGTGGAAGCTGAACACTTTGAACTAAAATCAGTGATGTTCATCATGATAAATTCAGCCGGACAATTTGGTGGTTCTGCTACAGAGGATGCACGTGAACATTTGAAAACCTTCCAAGAGATCTGTGGATCATTCAGACAACCAAGAATAAGCCCAGAAATACTGAGACTCTGATTGTTTCCCCATTCATTGAGGGATAGAGCAAAAACCTGGTGGAATAAGTTAACGTCAGGTTCAATAAGAACTTGGGAAGATCTTTGTCGTGAATTCCTCTCTTGTTTTAATCCTTCTCTTTTAACTGAAAGATTGCGTAAAGAAATTGCTACTTTTCAACAGGAAGATGATGAACCAATGCATGAGGCGTGGGACCGTTTTAAAACTCTCTTCCGAAATTGCCCGATGCACGGATTCCCTGTATGGAACCAGGTCGTCAAAATCTACAATGCTGCCAATTTACCCACCCGAATGAGAATAGATTCAGTAGCCAATGGTTTGTTACTAGATAAAGAGCCAGAAGATGCAATGCTTGTGTTAAAAAGGTTAGCAAAGAACGACGAACAGTTCCCCACAGAACGAAGAGGAGGAAGACGATGTGTATTTGTAAAGGAACACGAATCTGACAACTCGGTGAGAACCCAATTAGCATACATCACCAAGGTAGTTGAAAACCTACAGCGGAAGAACGAATCTAAAGCGGTGTTTTTTTTTGCCGAGGAGATGTGTGAAAATTGTAGTGGAAACCACAGTACAAAGGAGTGTCCCCTACAACTGGAAACGGGAATGTATGTTGGAAATTTCAACAAGAATAGAGGCTACTACTCCAACAATTACAACCTGAATTGGAGGAAGAACCCTAATTTTTTCTAGATTAACACAAAAAAGGCCTTGAATCCTCCTGTCCAGAATAATCAGAACCAAGGAGCCCCCAGAATACTGTCACGACAGCAGCCACAACAACAGCCAGCATCATCCACAAGTACATTGGAACAGACCCTAGCAGCTTTCATGTCCCAAACTGGAGCATTTATGGCCAACATGGATCACTTTGTCAAGAAGACTGAAACATTTATGGATAAAATAGAGATGAGGATGACAAACCATGAGGCCACTTTGAAGTCTCTAGAAACACAGATGGGTCAGGTAGCTCAGTTCATCAATACAAGACAGAATGGAGGATTCCCTAGTGATACTGAGGTCACTAGAAAACCCACACACGAGCACTATAAAGCTATAACAACGAGAAGTGAGAAACAGCTACAAGGGCCGAAAATTGAAGAAACGCCTAGTAAGGAATCGACCCTACCGACGACACTGCCCCGACAGACTAGAAGCAACCTGTTGTCGCCACCCCTGCCACAATAGCAGAAGAATTGGAGGAGCCGACAAAAGAAGTTTAAGAATGTGAGCCTTTTCAGATCTGAATTCTATGTAAAGGACGCCTCGAAGATTGTCGTCCTCCACCCCCTTTTCCACAGCGGTTGAAAAAACAGAAACATGAGTACCAGCTTAAGAAGATCTATGATGTTTTTAAGCAAGTACATATCAATATTCCGTTGTTGGAGGCCATTAAGCAGGTGTCTGGTTATGCAAAGTTCCTTAAAGATGCAATGTCCAGAAGATCCAGACTTGGGGAGTTTGAAACTGTAGTCATGACAGAAGATTGCATGGCAATCCTACAAAATTGCACGCCCCCAAAGAAGAAGGATTCTCAGAGTTTCATTATACCATGCATAATCGGTGACCAGTATGTGGGTAAGGCACTTTGTGGTCTTGGAGCTAGTATTAATCTAATGCCCAAATCTGTTTTTCAGAAATTAGGTATTGGACAAGCAAGACCGACAACACTCATGCTGCAATTGGCAGACCGCTCTTACGTTCAGCCGGATGGAAAAATTGAAGACATTTTGGTAAGAGTGGATAAATTTATATTTCCCGCTGACTTCCTTGTTCTAGACTATGAAACAGAAGAGAATGCACTGATCATCCTAGGGCGACCCTTCCTAGCCACAGGTAGAACAGTGATCGATGTAGAGAAGGGAGAACTGACTATTAGAGTAAATGACCAGCAGATAAAGCTAAATGTTCTCTGGGCCATGAAACAAGCTGATGTACAGGAAGAATGTAAGGCAATATCAGAGGTCATTTTAGACCAACCCTGCATCAGATCAAGCTGTCACGACAGAAAATTGGGCCACTGTCGCCACAGCCATCTAAAAGACTGCCACGACAAGACTGGTGACAGCAACTCCTCGGGCAATGATACCTCTGACACTGAAGGTCCTGAGGAGGTAAATTGGATAGGCATGCGCCCAGGTAAGTTCTTTGAACCTTTGAACTATACTTCTAACGAACATATAATTCAAAAGCCTTCCATAGATCAGCCACCTGCCTTGCCTTAGATCTTAAACCCCTGCCAGGGCAGCTTAAATATGTTTTTCTTAGTCTCAATGATATGTTTCCCGTAATCATCTCTTCTAAGTTGATGCAGGAACAAGAACATCAGCTGATCGGTATGCTACAGCAGCATAAGAAGGCAATTGGATGGACCATTGCCGATATCCAGGGCATCAGTCCGACAATCTAAATGCATAAGATCCTCTTGGAGGATGATCATAAGCTGACGATAGATGCTCAAATACGATTAAACGAAGCTATGTGAGAGGTGGTGCGAAAGGAAATTATCAAATGGCTTGACGCTGGAATTATTTACGCCATTTCGAATAGCAAGTGGGTGAGCTCTATGCAATGCGTACCCAAGAAGGGATGAATAACTGTAGTAACCAACAAGGATAATGAGCTAATCCCAACCAAGACTTTGACCGGTTTGAGGGTTTGTATGGACCATCGAAAGCTTAACAAAGCTACCCGGAAGGACCATTTCTCCTTACCAAATAGCCATTGCACCAGAGGATCAGGAAAAGACAACCTTCACATGCTCCTATGGAACATACGCCTTTAGGAGAATGCCTTTTGGACTGTGTAATGCACCAGCAACTTTTCAACGGTGTATGGTGGTAATATTCTCTAATATGGTAGAAGATTTCCTAGAGATCTTCATGGATGACTTTTCCGTCTTTGGAGATAGCTTCAACAACTACCTAGGCAATTTGAAAAAAGTGCTTGAAAAATGTGAAGAGGCAAATCTCGTACTGAACCGGGAAAATGCCATTTTATGATGGATGAGGGAGTAGTGCTGGGACACAAAGTCTCCTGTCATGGCATAGAAGTGGACAGAGCCAAAATCGAAGTCATCGAAAAACTGCCACCACCCACCATAGTCAAGGGCATTAGGAGTTTCTTAGGATACGCAGGTTTTTATCGTAAGTTTATTGCTAATTTTTCTAAGATTACTAAACCTTTATGTCTTTTGTTGGAACAAAATAAGGCCTTTGATTTAAATACCGAATGAACTGAAGCATTCAAGACAATGAAAGAGAAGCTGGTAACAGCCCCAATAGTACAGCCATCGGACTGGAGTTTACCATTCGAGATAATGTGTGATGCCAGTGACTATGTTGTAGGGGCAGCACTAGGGCAGAGGAAGAAGAAACTCTTCCACGTAATATACTATGCCAGCAAGACCTTAAACGATGCCCAGATAAACTACACCACAACAGAGAAGGAGTTGCTAGTTGTGGTATTTGCTTTCGACAAGTTCAGACCATACATACTTGGAACAAAAGTGGTGGTTCACACGGATCACTCAGCAATAAAATACTTGTTCACCAAAAAGGATGAACGACCACGATTGATACGTTGGATTCTACTGTTGCAAGAGTTCGATATAGAAATCAAAGATAGAAAGGGAACAGAAAACCAAGTAGCAGATCACTTGTCAAGACAGGAGATTGTAAAGGATCAAGATAAAAACAAGGTTAACATACATGAGACTTTCCTAGATGAGCAGTTATTCACTGCCACAAGTATTGCCGCGACAGCCATGGCGATAAGTAAGCTTTCTGAAGTTCCTTGGTATGCTGACATAGTAAACTATCTTATTAGTGGTTTATTACCTTCTGAACTAAACTACCAAGCAAGGAAGAGGTTCAAAATGATGCAAAACATTATTTTTGGGACGAACCTCTTCTATTTAAGCATTATGCATATCAGAATATCATGAGATGCATACCAAAGAAAGAACAGGAAGAAGTGCTCCACCATTTCCATGTTGCTCCTTATGGAGAACACTTTGGAGGAAACAAAACTGTTGCCAAAGTTCTGCAGTCTGGTTTCTTTTGGCCTACACTGTTCAAAGATGCACAAGCCTTTTATAAGCATTGTGACAAGTTCCAAAGGACAGGAGATATCTCTAGAAGACATGAGATGCCCCTGCAAAACATTCTCGAAGTCGAAATTTTCTATGTTTAGGGAATCGACTTCATGGGACCATTCCCAGCTTCTTGTGGGAACTTGTATATACTGCTGGTAGTAGATTATGTGTCCAAGTGGGTAGAAGCTATCGCCACACAAAAGAATGATGCCAAGACCGTTCAAAGATTTCTACACAAACACATCTTCACCAGGCTTGGCATCCCAAGGGCAATCATTAGTGATGAGGGTAGGCATTTTGACAATATGGTGATTGTTAATGCATTAAAGAAGTATGGAGTGAAACACAGAATCACAACAGCATATCACCCTCAAACCAATAGGCAGGCTGAGATCTCCAATAGAGAAGTGAGTAACATTCTGGAAAAGATGGTTAAGCCATCTAGGAATGACTGGTCCCTTCACTTGAATGATGCATTATGGGCCTACAGGACTGCATTTAAAACACCATTGGGAATGTCACCTTACCGACTTATCTATGGAAAAACTTGGCACCTACCTGTCAAGATAAAACATAAAGCATATTGGGCTATCAAGATAGTTAACATGGACTGGGATAGAGTAGGGCAGAAAAGGCTTTGGGATTTAAACGAAATTGAAGAAATTCGAGCCATGGCATACGACAACGCCAGAATCTATAAGGACAAGACAAAGAAGTGGCACGACAGAAAACTTCTGCCACGACAGTTCACACCAGGCCAAAATGTGTTGTTGTTCAACTCTAGGTTGAAGCTCTTCCCATGGAAGCTAAAGTCTAAATGGTCTGGACCCTTCCAAGTAGTTCAGGTTTTTCCTCATGGTGCCATCACAATAAGATCTATCAAGGACGGGCACCAATTCAAAGTCAATGGACAGAGACTCAAGCACTATCAGGGGACTGAAGCCCCAAGAGAATAGGAAGTGGTTACTTTAGGAGATTGCCCTTCAAGCCATCCCTACTTTAACTTAGTTTAATTTTATTTTATTGTATTTCTTTTATTTTTATTGCTTTAGGAAGTAGAAAATTAATATTAATTTATTTTAGTTTCAGGCAAATAAAAGAAATAGAGGAAAGAGAAGGAATGAAGCAGCCCATTACATTCACCTCAGCCCAAGAAGCCCAATGGTAACAAGGATGTCGTGATAGCCGGTCACCAGCTGTCGCGGCAGATGCGCAAAGATAGTATGTCACCCAGCTGTTGCGATAGACACCCAGCAGACGTGGGAAAAACACAGAAACGCATAACAGACGTGTCAGGAAACCGCGTGACAGCTGGCTCTGTTTTTCACGCCTAGCGTTACAGCTTCAATGGGAAGAAACCCCGTTCTATATAAACCCTCACTCCCATTTCATTTTTCACCTTCATTCTACTCTCTCTACTCTGTTTTAGAATATTTTAGCTTTTCAGTATTTTCTTTCTTTTGTTTCTACAGTACCCTTACGATGACAATGAGATCAACCCGAAGAAGTGCTGCCTCCACCTCTGCCGCGACAATCTCCACTCCCACACACAGCAGAATTCGCAGAAGGTTCGCCTCAACAGAAACGTAGAAAAGATATTATGAGTCTTTTCAGAAAAGAGAAATGTGGGAGGAAAGGGGCTTTACTTACTTGAAGAAGACCGGAGATCTAGGTCTAGAACGATTCATCGCCAAAAGGATCATCGGGCTGAAATGGTAGATGTTTGCAGAACAACCCGAGGAGATGAATGTCACACTCGTCCGAGAATTCTATGTTGCTGTCACCTCTAATGACACCTCTAAAGTCACCATTAGGGGTAAGGAAATCGATTTAGAACCACCCTACATCAATTCTCTGTATGGCATGTATGTGGGCAGGAAGGAGGACGATCATGGAAGGTTCATCAGCAATTTGTCGCCGACAGACTATGACAGCATCATGGCAGACCTCACTGAAGAAGGCACCAGCTGGAACGACGACCCAAAACATCGGTGGACGGTTCGAAGGACTCAACTCAAGACTGCTGCCAAGCTGTGGAACCACTTCGTGAAGAAGCGCCTCTTACCCACCTCTCACAACACGACAGTGGATAGACAAAAACTGGCCCTCGTTCACTCCATCATCAACGAATGGCAAATCAATGTGGGGAAATACATCCTCGATGGAATTCACGAGTGTGCACTGAAGGATAAGGGCCCCCTCTTTTTCCCTTACTTAATCACAACCCTTTGTCGAGCCAACAACGTCTCTGAAATTGATGAGGATGTTAAGATCCAGGGCAAGCGGTTGACACAGCATAATCTCTATAGCCTGATGGAGCTAAAAACAGCCACACCAATGGCATATATCGACCCTTCTGCCATGACAGAACCAGACTCAACAGAATATGTCGCGGCAGAGCCTGAGCAGACAGAACCTGACAGACTAGGAGGCACCTCCTCCAGCCAAATCATTCACCTGCTGCAAAGAATGGAGGCACGACAAAAAGGCTACATGGAGTATTTGAGGGACTTCCACACTGCTACGGTAAATTTCATTAAAGTTGAACTTGATTATACCAATGTGCAGTTCCCTCCTTTTCCAGAAAACCTTCTCTCTTCCCCATCACCTGTCACCTCTCCCAAGACGACCACTCTGACAGCTGCTTCTGCCTCGCCATCTGCCACGGCAGGACCTGGCGACAAAAGGTCTGCATCACCCCAGGTCACTCCTCGAGGAGCCAAGAGAAAGGAACCACTGCCAGAAATAGACCCAAAATTTTTCGAAGGCTTCTCCTCCTCTTCAGTCTTGTATGATGACTTGTTGGGTTGTTTGGAGCTCGATTCAATCAACCAATTTAGCTCACCAAGTGGTGGAGAGGTGGATATTTGGGTGGAAGGGTTGTGGAAGCTAGAAAGATTAAAGACACAATGATTTATAGTGGTTCGGCCTTCTAACAAGCACCTACATCCACTACCTTAGCTTCCCACTAAGGATTTCACAATCAATCCACTAATTGATTCGTCCCCTTTTCTAGGATTAGGAGGAAACCCTTACAACCGATCAAGCTTCTACCCAAGCCTTGATCAAAACCCTCTTTTACAAAGAGACAAATGAAAGCAAACTTAAACCCTCTAATAGGTGTTTGTTTGCACAATTAAGCACTCACCCAAAACCTAAAACACTTGAGCAAATTTGACAATTTTGGCTCACTAATGTTTGTCTATACAAGAAATGACACTTTAAGCACTAAGACAATTTCTTGATCATTTGTTGATTGACAATTGAAGCATTAGTCTTCTCTTGATGCTTGGAGGTCCCTTTTATACTCCCAATTAAGTTTATAGTCGTTTAGGACCGTTGGAGTTGAAATAGAGTCGTTGGAGCCTTTAATTCCCTCCATAAATGCAGTTCTGCAGCTCCCCGTTTCGAAACGCTCGAAGCCGTTTCGAAACGCTCGAAGCCGTTTCGAAACACCCTCAATATAGAAAGAGCTGTTGCAGTCTGTCAGGGTACCCGTTTCGGAACACCCCCTTGCCGTTTCGGAACGCGTATCGGAACGCCCTTAGCCCGTATCGAAACGACCTGCATTTAAAAGTTAGTTAGGAAAGAGCTGTTAGGGTTTATGACCGTTGTGGTCAGTGCCACGTGGGCATATCGAAACGGCCTAGCCTGTTTCAAAATGCTGGCCCCGTTTCGATACGAGTATCGAAACGGTTTGGCCACTGGAGGCACCTGTTTCGAAACGCCCTAAGGTGTTTCGAAACACATGGTCAGTTTTGTGAAAATTGGCCTTTGAAAACATGAAAAACCTTTATGAAAAATTCCTTAAATATTATTTCAAGTTGTTTGGACTTTGGAAATGTTTTAAATACTTTTTAAATCAGTCCAAAATATTTTTCAATTATTATATCAAAACATTAGTTCTACATGACTTAGACTCCAAACCTTCTGTCGTCCGCCAAATTGCCAAGGACTTCCCTCCGATGAAGAAAAAGAAGCTTGGTATAGATGTAGAGGGACCCTGTCGCGATAGTGGAGACGGCAACAAAAGCGACAGTGAGCTTGAGATTCTGGACAAAGCTCCAAAAGTTTCACCTACCAGAATCCAGCCACCTCGAGAGGCAAAGAAAAAGGTAGCCTCCTCCTCTCCAACCACAAAGTCAACCTCTGCTACAAAGGAAACTGTCCGCCGACAGCTCCGCATAGACAGCAGCAGTGACGACAGCACTTCAACTTAAGTTTTTTTTACTCTTTCTGTCGTTTGTGCATCTATTTGAAATTTGTGATGTTTTTATATTTCTATTTGTCATGCATTGAGGACAATGCAACCCTCGAGTTTGGGGGTAGGCAGTCCTCCTTTTGTAACCCCCTCGTCCCGGTCCGGACGCTTGACCGGTCCGAGTGGGCCACACGGGGAAAATCGAAGCGAAACCCGTTAAGGTTCCTCCTCGGTTAACGACCCAGAAAATTTCTTTTAAATTTAATCTTCTCTAAATGCACATTTAATTCCTATGTGATATAGTAACGGAAGACAAGCATTCACAACGCAACAACTCGAACAACCTAAGCAAAACAGTCAATTTTTAACTTTCAAGGCAGGCCGTATCGATACACCAATCAAGGGTATCGATACGCCTTGACCTGGTCAACCCAGCTAGTCAACTCTGGGAAGCCCGTATCGATACAGCCCTTGAGCGTATCGATACGCCCTTCTTGGTCAACACCACTTGGTCAACAAGGTAGGACCGTATCGGTACGCGTCAACCCCGTATCGATACGCCCTACACTTACCCACTTCTCAGAAATTACAGAAAGTTGAGAGGGAATCGATATACCCCCGTGTATCAATACGCCCAGCACTTCCTGAATTCCAGAGAGTTGGGACCGTATCGATACACCCTCGTGTATCGATACGCCCAGCCAAAACCGAGTCCTGCAGGCCAAACCGTATCGATACAGCCCTCAGGCGTACCGATACGCCCTGCTCTGCAACTTTCCATTTTCAGCACAAAGTCACAAGACTCACACCCTAGATGCATATTAAGACCTCCCTAGCCACATACGAACATGCATACAACTTTTACAAGCCAAGATTTAATCATACAA
This sequence comes from Hibiscus tridactylites, assembly GCA_958450335.1. Taxonomy (NCBI): domain Eukaryota; kingdom Viridiplantae; phylum Streptophyta; class Magnoliopsida; order Malvales; family Malvaceae; genus Hibiscus; species Hibiscus tridactylites. The sequence goes on along the minus strand of OY288265.1, from coordinate 48,059,114 downwards.
GCACCCAACATGTACATACATCATTCAACATAGAAATCATGCATTTAGCCATAGGATAGCATAGCAGCATTTGAGGTTCAAGCATCAACAACCATACACCAAGGTAACCTCAAAAGGCACGTGGCCAACAACATAGCATGAAAAATAAACATGGCTTTACAATCCACACAAGGCATTAACAACCCACATAAAACATCATAGCCAAGGAGTCTAAACATGCTCCTAAACAACCAACAAGCATACATCTCATTGCTTAACTATTACATGTCCAAAACATAAAAACTCATACTTGATGAACTCAAGTCAACAACCACACTTGGAGGCCCTCCACTTGTGCTAGCAACCCACAAACTAAGGATCTGCAATGTTGAACAAAGAGAGCGTAAGCAATAAAGCTTAGTGAGGGTAAGCTCTTAAAAACAAACCTCAACATTGCAGGGTCCAAGCACGATCTTAGCCAAGGTAAAAGCATAATTACCAAGAATCCTCAAGAGCCAAAAGTTAAAGATGCATGAACAATATCCAAATACATGCCATGCTCAACAAGCTCTATTTCACAACATATGTAAACACATATAAGCATCCAAGTAGAAATCACATTCTACAACACAATGATATACATATCAATCAATATTGGCACCTAGCTATGACCCGAATACGCGGATAAACACGTTGGAACTCACATCCAACAACCACTTTACCTCACGGTGGGATTACACTCATCACCGGTCTCGCGGAGGGGATTCCACTCGTCCTCACGCCCCGTCGATGGAATTCAACTCATCATCGACTATACATAAATACAATTTCCGGGCGAACCCGTACTCCTCCTTGGTGACTCAACGCCACCAAGGCCACGCGCGAATTTAGACTCATGTGTGCACACTAACATCCTAATGATCGATCATTTGTACTCAAGCATACTAGTGCCAACATTTAACTCATTCCACATTATTCATTTCAATCAATTACGTGCTTAGCACGTACTCACCATGATCACAATCATGAACCATTTCCATGCATGCCATAAGCATCACAATTCATGCCTCATCTCACATGTATAACATATTATACATAAGCAATCATATCACAAATCATGCGAGGCATTAAACATCCAAATATAAGTTCATCCAATGGCTCTAGATCAAGTTTAGGATTAGGCTACCACCCTAATCCTAACTCTAGGTGGGTCTACCAAGCCCAACCTAGTCCACATACTCGAATCAACCATTTAAAAACCACTTAAAACGTTTAACCACTCACCTAAGCTTCCAAGCTCCAAGCCAAGCAAGCAACCACCCTCACGTTTCCGGATTTCCTCTCGATGCTTCACCAACACAAGTTCCCGCTTCTAAATAACCTCAATCACAATTCAAACAATCTCAAATCAGCCCAACATCAAAAGACCAACCCGGAACACATTCAAATACAATTTACAAGTTGCAAGCCATGAACAAACCCCATATTTAGCAATCTCGGACAGCCCCAATACCTCTTCCAAAATCCATGTTTCCAACACCCATTGCACCCACAAATGATTTCAAATCAACCCCTAACCATAATACTAACATTGGACCATCAATTCCCACCTAAAACAACCCCAAAACTCACCCAAAACCTTCCAAAAACCCCATTTATACCCAAATTCGGGAATTGTTCAAAATCAAGCAAAATTCACATATGTTGCACCATTTGACTCCTATACTTCATAACTAACCATATTAAATCAAAATATTAAGTTTAGCTACACAAAGGCACCATTTTTAATCAAATCTTTTGAAATCCCCATTTTCAAAACTTCAATGGAAATGAAAACTAATGGTACTTTTAAAGAGGAGGAGTTGAGGAGAAGTCAAAAACGATGTTACCTTTCAAAAATGAGTTGAAATGGGTGAGCTTTTTGATGGAATAGTGATGAAGAGGAGAGAGCTCTATTTTCACGTTGGGGAGGTTTGGGGAAGAGAGTGAATAGTGAAAAGATGATAGGAAAAGTGATTTAAATTAAGAGATGGGCAAATTACCAAAAGGCCATTAATGAATGGCTATCCCCTTTATTCTTTAAAAGCTCTTCAATTTGCAATTTATTCGGTTTGGTCCAATTTCAAATATTTATTTTTGAAACCCGAAACATAAAGGATTATTTTAATTATAAACCCGAGCCCAAATAATATTAAAATATTATTTTCACCTAACCCCTAAACCCGGGTGTTACACCTTTTATTAATGAACTTATCATATTTTGTGTTTCATAACTATTTATTTTGTGTCTAAAAAAATTAATTGGCTTAAGTTTTTGAACTTCTGTTATCTGTCACGGTATTCATTGTCGTGACAGTAGCTTTAGAATGTTTTAGGAAGTATTTAGAGCTTTACTATAGTTCTGAACTCTTAAAAACTCCTTTGTGACTTATATGATGTTAAGACTCTGATAGCAAACTTAGAATAGGAAGCTTAGCCACTTTAGTAAGAAAGAAAACTTAGATTCAGTTTACTCCTAGAGGTGCCTAACACTGGCTCTAGGAAAATAACTAGAAGTACTCCTAGAGGTGACTAACACTGGCTCTAGGAAATTAAAATAGAGGTGCACAAAACCGGCTCTAATAAAAATAGAAAAATTTTAGAAGAAAACTATAGGTGCCCGAAATTGGCTCTAGTTAAGAATTATTTTTGAAGTAAAACTCCAGTAAGTTAAGTAACTATTCTGGTTGCTAAAGAGTCTAAGCTCATATTTGTTCACAAAACCTGCACACACTCACACGAGAATTATAGTATTGCTCTGGATAAATCCATAAACATTCGAAGAGGTATTGATCTTGATGGTAAAGATGTTGTAGGTAATGGTTGTTCACTGGGTTAAGCCAAAGCCAAAAAGATTCATTTAGATTGCATTTGCTTGAGGACAAGCAATAACTTGAGTTTGGGGTGTGTTGAGTGCATAAATGTTCTATATTTTAACCCTCATTTACCCATATTATTGATGCACTCAAGCATGTTTAGTTGCATTTTAGGATAGGTTTTGCACAAACATCACAGATGGATAATTTATGCACAAATGCTGCTGATTTCGATTAATTCTTGCTGGTACCTGTCGTGGCAGCACCCAGGGCAGCAGAGGAACAGAATATAACTGCAGAGCTGGAGTAAAGGGTTGAAGCAAACTGTCCTATAACTCGCTGTCGTGACATTTGCCATGACAGAAGTGGCGACAGTGAAGAAGAAGAGATGGAAAAATGCAAAGTGGAGTCCGATTGATAGAGGATTTCAAGCCTAATTTTTAGAGACCACTTGCATAATTTTTTGAGCCTAGAAGCACAAAGAAGGCCTTGCCCAAAGTTTGAGGAGAAAAATCCCTTTTAAAACACATGTCATATTATATTAAGGAAAGGCTGAATTGCCATAAAGCTCCCTAAAGATTCTAAGATTTTGGCTCCTCTTTTAAAAATTACAATTTTCCACAGTTTTGAAACTTTACATTTTGGTCACTATACAAAATGTACCACTTCCAAAAGTCTTTTTGTAAAATTGATTTGACAAACCTATTTAACATGATTTTAGAAGTTTTTAGCAATTTTTACCATATTTTTATCCTATCTCGATCCTTGATTTTCTTAAATCACCTAACGCAATTCGAAATATTTCCGACCAATGCGGTTTGATATCCAAAAGATCTAGGCCCAAAACCAGGGCGTTACATTCTCATATGCATTTCATGCTCGAACTAAAATTCAGGGCATAACATCATAAATTCTCAACACGAAACATGACAAGCTCAAAGCTTCACAACATCATTCATGCAAACATAGCATAAAGATCAACTTTAACACACATGAGTATATTGACATCTTTAACAATTTTACTCGGATATGCGGATAGCTTTTGGTGGAATATCACATTACCGTATTCATAACAACAACAAGGCTTCCAGTGGAATCTCACATTACCATACCCAAGACAACAACAAGGCTTCCGGTAGAATCTCACATCACCGTACTCCTCCGTAGTAGAATTTGACATCACTAAGGCCACGCGCGAATTTTACTATTATAGTGGACTCTCATTCTATTGGTCGACCAATTATATCCGGTAAATAAGATCTCATCAAATGTTAAATATACCCATCAAAGCAAACATTTACCCACTGTTTCTCATGACCACAACACATCATTTCACATTCCATTTCATATCATATTTCCATGCATAACATGTACTCAAACACATATATCTCATGAACAACTATCATTTAACAAGTGGGATCATATATACGACAAGTACATATCTCAAAACGCATGAAAACATTGGGATACAAGATTAGCATATAACATGAACATACTTTCCAAAAACAAGTAAAATAAGCGAAATCAAAGGCAAAAACAATAAAACTTACTTTTGAGTTTAGATTAGTCTTTCAAGCTCAATCTAAACCCCAAAAACTTGCCTTTAACCATGTTAAAGCTTTTAAAAATAGTTCCACTCTCCAGCACTAAACAAATGCTAGCCGAAACGCCGAATCAAGCCTCTAGATCACCCAAAATCGCGTCCGAAGTTTCCAAAGTCAAATCCTATGATTCTAAACAATTCAAAACAGAGCATTAGAGCTTATTTCAACCCACAAACCTGTAGCAACTCAGAAATCCAACATCTAGTAACATTTGTCCATCAATTCATAAATGAAATCAACCAGAAACATCTGATAAAACAACCCAAACAATTTCCAGCTCAAACCCATCAAGTTTATAATCAAAACACATCTAATAACACCCAAAAACATCAACTCATCATCATATAACCACCTGTTACTGATTTCTCACAATCTAAGCCAAAAACTCAATACTATCAACCTAAAACTTCACCAACTCAACAAATTCCGAAATTTATATGATCAGCCTATTATCTTAACATTATCTAACACTAAAAATATTGCTAGTATCATTCCAAAACCCATCAAACAAGATTCACATGAAAATCTTACAAATGGACTTTAGAGGAAAATCATAGGAAATTAGTTGGATGATGTAAAACCGATATAAAAAGAATTTTACCATTGCAATCTTGAAGGTAAAAAACTGTTTGGTTGAAAGGAAAATGAAGAGAAAGCTTTGAGGAGTTTTTAACGTCAAAATTATGATAAGATAGAAAATTCTTTAAAATACCTTTTATTTAATTAAGCTCTTTTTAAAACTTTTTCAAAAGTCAAAAATAAATGGGAAAATGTCTGATTTAGACTTAGCTAAATAGCTCCTTAAAAATTCAAAATTTTAATTCTTTTACAAACTAATCACCAAAACAGTTTTGAAATTTTACATTTTAGTCACTAAACTAAAATGTCGACTTTCTAAAAACAATTTTCCAAAATTGTTTCTACCACAAAACACACACACATATATATATATATAATGATTTAAAACTACTTTTTCCATAATTTGAATCCTTCAAAAAACTTTTACTTGAAATAAATTCCGAAACTAGTCTAAACCGAACGAACCTTCAATCAAATCTTGTTAACTTCTAGACCCTAAACTCAGGGCATTACAAAACTGATCCGATCCCATCCGATTTTTAAAATTTTTTATCAACACAGATTTTCTCAGCAACCAAACATAGTGAGAAAATCTGGTATCTAAAAATTTCAAAAAAAATACCAAACAAATGCATATAAAATAAGAAATCAAAAAGAGAAAAAAAAAACAACATTTCAATCGAATCCGTTTAAAATCATATATTCAACAACCCTTACTTTAAAAAAAATAATACGACAATGAAAAAAATAGATCTAGAACAAAAAACACAACTCAAATATTTATGAAGTTTCAATCTTTCAAATCTAGGTTACATAATTTTTTAATTAAAAAGAAAAAAAATTGAAGAGAAGAAGAACTAGAGGAAAAGAATGAGGGAGACGACACTACAAGAGCACTAAACCCAAATAATCTGAATAGCATTCTTTTCATTCCCACATGTAAAATATTTACCTAAACAATACAAGAGTAAATGAAAATAATATAAAAGATGGGGAGATTAAAAGGAAAAGAAAGAAAATGAAAAGAGGGAAAGGACAGGAAGCGGCGACAAAGTGAGAAAAATTGAAAATGAGTGTGCTTTAACCTAAACAATTATATATATATATATATATAATGGCATAAGTAAATTTAATAGTATTTGTGTAAATATCTAATGTTGGATCTGAAATTTCACACCTTAAACTTGACCTCAATTTTTTTTTTAAACTAAAATTTGGCTCGATCCGGCCCGGCTCGCTCCAATCGGATTGAATCAGGTCGCATCGAAACACATAAAGGACTGATATTATTGTCATCCCTATACATCATATATTGTTCGGCTAGACTCAGCAGAAGCTTTGTTGGAAAGGAAATGGTGGAAAAAATGTAAAATGTAAATAAAGCTATTTATAGAGACACCCGGTAAGGGATAATACAAGTTTTTAGCTCTTTTAGCAGTGGCAGTGAATTTAAAAATGAAGTTCAAAATATTATTTTAAATTGGGATGTAGATTTTTATTTAGGGTAAAATACCTGGATAACCACCTAACAATTCGGTCTGACATATTTTAATCAATAAATTATAAAAATTTAGAATTCGAGCACCTAGCTATTGAATTAGACCTATTTTGACCACTAACCGTTAAAATCTAACAAAGAGATGACATGGCAGTTAAATTAAATTTGTATAATTATATATCTGGTCCATATTAGTTACACATTTTGTTATTTAAAAAAAATATTCGAACCACTTTAATCCTACATTTCTCAATAGTCAACACCATTTCTCAGTCGAGTTTTCCTTTCCCCTTCAAGCTCCTTCTCTAATTGTTTTCTTTTGCCTGAAATAAGTTCACAATTTGAAGACCAGCAACAATGGAAAACCAATATTCATCATTATGGACCCTGATTGGATCCTACATCAATCTTTGATTTTCATTTCAGATATACGAATGTAAATAAAAAAATGAGTCGAAAATAATTTTAATTTGTGTTAGAATCTGTATCAAATGTATATTGAAGATGAAGAAACTGATAGAATGAATTTTTTTCAAAAAAAGGATATTTGAGATGGTTTTGATGAAAAGAAAAAAGAATATCTGATGAAAAAATCGATGGGTTGCGGTTTTAATTTTTGCAAAGCAAAATCTGGAGCAGGTAACAACGAGTTTTTATAAAATGGGTATTTACGAGTTAGACAAGGTGAAAAAATGAGATTTTGAGAAAATAAGGCAGTATAGATTGGAACAAATAAGGGAAAAATAAAATTCAAAAATTGAAGTGCCGTTTTGGATGCTTTTAGGTCTATTTTAAGAGAATTAAAGTGACTAAAAGAACAAAAACGTTCGGTGCTCATCGCCGGAGAAAAAGCCATTTGATGTTGCGATTTGAGGGTGCAGAAGTCTGTGGTCACGATGCAAACAAAATAGTGTGCGAATGGTTTTATAGGTTGTAAGGTCTAAATGACGCGATAAAAAGTCAACGAGAAGTGTGCAATCGATGTGGAGATGCAACGACAACGGTTGATCAAAGGAACGACGACCATAGCTGAGTAAACGAACGACGACAACATTGTAGAATGAATGTTGGGAAAGACGAAGTGTGAAATAAAAATAATAAAATATTTTAAAAAATTGATTCCACATGCCAGTCATTGATTGGTCATTATTTTTAATATTTTTTTTAAAATCAATATTTTATTTTAAAAAAATAAAGTGAAAAAATAATGCAATATTGAGGACTATTTTTGCTATAATACATAACTAACAGAGACTAAATGTGCAATTATACAAATGTATTTTAACTATTTCGTCACCTCTCCGTTAAATTTTAACTGATGGTGGTCAAAATAAACCCAATTAAATAATTGAGAGATTAAATTTTAAATATTTATAATTCTATAGCTAAAATAAGTCGGACCCAATAAATTACAATTACTCCCCTAAAGAGCCATCTGGATTCACCTTACAATTACTCCTCTAAAGAGCCACGTGGATTCACCTAGAGGTGATAACGAGCCGAGCTGAGCTCGAGCCAGGCCAGGTCAGGTTCGGCTCGGCTCGGAAACAGTGTAATTGGGCTCGGCTCGGGCTCGAGGCTCGCCGAGCTCGAAATTTTAGGCTCGAGCTCGGCTCGAAAACAATTCTATTGGTCTCGGCTCGGGCTCGAAGCTCGTCAGGCTCGGCTCGGGCTCGTCAGGCTCGTCAGGCTCGGCTCGGCTCGAAATGAAAAATTTTACTATAGTTTTTTTTATATAAAATATTAGTTAAAAATGTCTTTCATAATCAACACTAAAACGAAATTTAATGACCAAAAAGGGAAAAAAATGCCAAAAATTAGATTAATCCAAATAATCAATAAATATTCTTATAATACAAACACATAATTAAAGAAAATACAAAATCAAATAACAATCAACTAATGAAAGAAAATACAAACACATAATTTATTTTAGTGCATATGTAGATTCCGAGCCTGTTCACGAGCTTTTCGAGCCGAGCCTGAGTAGGCTCGGCTCGGCTTGTTAAGGTTTCGAGCCGAGCCCGAGCCCGAGTCGAGCTCACTCGAACCGAGCTTTGACCGAGTAACTCGCGAGCCGGTCAAGCTCATTATCACCCCTAGATTCACCACTGTCTTTTAGGAGAGTAGTGAGGAAAGATTTTACACTTGAGTTTATTATAAGCTCTCGTAAGGTTTATAATCTAATTAATACAATACATATAAAACATTGATAATTAATAAATTATTTAAAAAATATCAAATATAATTGTATTTTTATGTTATTTCACTTGCTCAAATAATTAAACAACTATAACTATCAATTAATTTTGAATAATTTTCACCAGTGGTCTCTTTATTTTGGTAATGTAATTTGCTAGTCAAACCAGTTAATACAATTCGCTATCTACTATAAACTAATTTAATTCGCTATTCACTAATTGCCAAACAAGACCAATATATACCCAAAAAAATTTAAATACTTGTATAAAACTATGATATACTTTAGGCTTTAGATACGACATAAGCCTTGTATTAATATCAATTAAAATAAAAATAATAATTATTGGATTTAAAAAAATTAAAAACCCAGCAAATGCGGGGCACTGGTACTAATAAAGAACCTAAAAGAGGCGAGAATCAATTGGAATGAATTTAAAGGATGAAGCTATGGTTACACCTGTGAGAAGCTCGTGTCTCTTGTTCCCTTTCTGTATTCACCACACAAGATTGGCGGAAACTTTATCCTCACTTTTTAGTTTCTTCTACAATCAGTTACAACATTTCTCTTTGACAAAACTGATTGGACAATTAGTGTACAACACAATCCATTTTTGCTGCATTTGTGTCATTCTTTGAGGTTACCTTACCTTTGAGATGGGATTGTATCGGCTTTTACGGTCAAGATTTCCCCAGGATGCAGAGCATCATGAGCTAAAATCGACAAGCTAGTTCTGCAATTCATCTTCCAGGATGGAAAGATGGGGAACTGATTGATCATGACAGCAAGCTTGGTCCATTCTCAGCAGCTGTCCGCCCACGACTCGGATACCTCGACATCTGAATATCATGCGATGATTGGGTCCTTGCTTTTGCATAGGGAGCACTTCTTGTCGCTGAAGAAAATCAAATATAAATTATGCAAACACAAGATAAACAACTAATGAACTTTTTTACTATCATGTCAAGAGTCATTATATGTCTTATTTATTACTGTTAGACATAAATCCAGGGCATTGGATTTATCAGCAAGACTACATGTGACATGTCAAACAGGTTGTATGCAGATTCCAAATTCTTTATTTGGGTTCCAACTTGTTCTTGTCGCAGCCAGGAATAAAATTCGCGTGACACATTGTATTGCACCCAATTCTGTTTCACGACCCTGATTTAAATGTTGCCAGTCGAAAGTTTGATTTAATGTGATTGTCATCCTATATTTTTGGGGTGAAGTGAGCAACTTTGCAGATTTTAATCACTATCATAGGCAGTGGCGGATCCAGGAATTCAACAATGGGGGTTCAATTTTTTTCTCAATGGGTATGCAAATTTTTATATCCCCTCTCTACACACTAAATTAATTTTTTGAAGAAAGATAAGAATTGTTATAGTAACTGTTATGAGATTTATCCTGAAGGTACTAACCTGCAATCTGCTGTGATCGAAGGATATTCTGCCGCCGTTTCCACCAACACGCTGAACAGATAACGAGAAGTAAGAGAAACATAAATATGCCAAATGCAATGCCAACCTTTGCACCAGCTGAGAGGTTGGGTCCACATTTAGGTAGTCCAGGTATGCCGCAAAGACCGGGATTATCAGTAACACTGCATGTAATTAGAGTAAGTATCTGGTATAGAACTTGCAATAATAGACGTGCAAGTGCATGTTTTATTTTTAATCTTGTATTTGCATTTGCATTTCTTTCGTTTTCATCATTATGTGGCAAATTCATTCCTCTTAGACGTGGGGACATACTTGAAGCTAGCACCATTCAAAAGCCTTCCTGCAAGTGCTGTTGGAACCCTTCCAGACAAAGAGTTACCATTAAGATTCCTGAAAATGAGAACTTAAATCAAACTCCTGTTGTATAATTCCAGAGCTAATCAACAGGTCAAAAACCTACAATCTGCGCAATGCAATCAACTTTCCTAGGCTTTCTGGAATTGATCCGTTAAGGAAATTGTAGGAGAGATCCCTGCAGTGTATATGGATACATTATATCAATAAGATAGATAAGTTTAGGGAAATATACAATGAACTAAAAGATCATGCGCTTTCATAACCCATATGTTAGACTTCAAACTCAAAATATCCGAGAGAAGAAAGAAAATATTATGAATCCATAATTTATTGTTCTTCCAAACATGATGGCTTTTGAAACAAGAATGCAACTCAATGGGTGCATGGTCTTTTAATCAATAGCACATAACATCTGGGAAGTAACATTTCTGATGGAGAAAACTTTATGACGGTGAGGTCCTAACTATATAAAAAGAATTCAGAGAGCTTTGCATGTAGAACTTAATACAATGGCAAGTATCTTCAAGAAGGACAAGAAATTAGGCTGCGCTTACAATATTTCTAAGCTGGTAATTGTTCCGAGTGATGATGGAATGGCCCCATGAATTGTGTTTCCACTCAAGTTTCTGTAGAAGGCGAGTACATCATAAAGCCAAGAAATGGTTATGGGGCATTCACCTTGTGTAAATTAAATAAATACAACTGAAAGCAAATAAAGGAAAATAAGTTCTATCTCTTATGTCAATGGTACTGTATTATCAAGCGCTATGACAACAGGCTGATGAGCCAGAAACTGTCCTTGGATTCATGATTCATGCCCCATAAACCAAATAGAAACAACTATAATGAAAGTGATGGAAAAACAATTTCTACTTACAAGCTCTGCAAGTGATGTAGTTTGGATATTTCATTAGGCAAGAAACCCCTTAGACCTTGATTATCAAGACCACTGATCATGAAAACACAAAGCTCAGTTACTTATAACATACCAATATAACTGATGAAGGCACTTTATCTTAAGCTTTGCAAGAATCTCGTCATATGGTTGCAATTAGAAGTTTAAAAACATGTACACTCTAGCCTTATAAATAATGCATTTATATTATAAGAAACACTTGATATATGAATGCTTGTGCACCACAGCACCAATGCATGGCAAAGTTATGTGGTTCCTTTATGAAAACAAACATGCATTTAGTTTTTCATGCCTCCGAATTAGTTAGAATCTTAGGAGTAGCAAATGATGTATGAATGAATAAAGTGTAGAAATTAAGGCCTGTTAGGAAACCAAATCAAGCGAGCAAGGTAGGGAAAGCAGATGAGATATGACATGAAGTGATATGCAAAGTAGGGAAAACCAAATCATCGATGTTAGAATTCTCCTTTTTAACATTGTTTTACTGAAATGAAATATGAAAAGAAGGTTTTATCATCTCAAAAACAGTGGAAGAGGCCATAGCATAGACATCAGTTTTATCCACATAAATCATGAAATCAACACAAGAAAATTGAAATGAACATATTATATCAATAGGAAAAAAAAAAGAAAAAACTCAAATATAAGACAAAAAGATCAAAAAAGTACAGGCCATCAATGAGCCACTTTCTGCCTGATTTATTAAAATGACAATCAACTCCACTCCATGGATGCTCAGTGGGAACACATGGGTCTCCATTCCACCCAAAACGATTAGGAAGACCCAGTGCTTTCTTCAATGCCTGTAAAGCACCAACTAGAACCAAGAATTTTTAATAAGTTAAAATGTCTACCACACATAAATAGTCAACATAAGTCATAGAAGCAAAACCATATAAGTAATATCAAAATGTAATACCTTCTTCTGGTGAAGTTTTGGACTCAGCAACTATAATTTGAAAGACTTCAATGGCATTAAGTATGACATGATGGCCCTTTTTAGGGTGAAGAGTTATTGTCAAAGTCCTCCCACTAAGAGTAATAGTTGTGTTAAGTACAAATGCAGTATAACGGTCACCACTCATGTCTACAACATCTATGTTTTCGAATACGGTAACACCATTTATCAGGACATCAAACACCCTTTGCCCTACACCAGTGATAGAAGCATCAATCTCTGCAAAGTGTAACCATATCGAGTAGTTCTTATTGGGATCCACATCCATTGTATAGGCTAAATCTGGCTTACTATTAGTACTAACAATTGCACTTTGGTAAATAGCTTCTGGATAGAAGTTTGGTGCAACTGAATCTTGTTTAATGCTACTTTCAGTAGATCTCGGCTCATCAACATTTTTTCCCAAAGTTCTGATCGGGTGCCAAAATCTATCTCCACCCCAGTGATCCCCACTATAATCTTCATCAAATTTTGGCTTTGTTGTGCCACAAGTAACTCTTGAAGTTGTTTTCAGGATTACACCTTTACCCCAATCTGGTCCATAATTGTATGCCTTATCATCAATTTGAAGAATTTCAATAGAAATAATTGATGGGTCTCCATGACCAGTACTATGAAAGCAAATAGATACTGTGTTATCCAAAAGAAACACAAGGGCTTCAGCAAACACCTGCTCGTCATGTCTGGTCCAACCTGATTTCAATGAATGAATTATGGTGCCTTCAACAGATACTTCAAATAGAGGTTCATTGTCAATGTCATGCTCAACTAATCCAAAGAAGATCCTCACAGAATAGTGCCCCTTTGGTACTCTTTTAATTATGTAGCAATTTTCTGGACCTTCAGATAGAGGGAAATACCGAAGTGTTTTTAGTGGAGGAGTGATGAAACTTGGTACCGTCGCATTAGCTGGAATTCCCCCGGTATATGCAAAATCTTTATACCAACGTGCATAAGTTGGTGGGGTTCGGACATTTTGACGAGCTCCACAACTTAAGCGCATAGCATAAGGTGCTATAGTGAGAAAAAAATGATCGAGTTTAGTACCAAAAACTAACGAAAATAGAAGGGAAAAAAGTTAGACAATTACATGAAAAGCAATAATAATTTATCAACAAGCTCTGGCCGAAAATTGGATGAAGCAAAAAAGGCAATGCATTAAGCACAAACAATAAGCTATCCCGCTTAAAATTCCCACATTAGTCTTTCTTGTTTCCTTATCTGACAAGATAAAGTTCCATTTTACCGACTTAACATTCTATAAACAACAAAGAATCGCAGTGACAATATATGCTTACAGAATCCACAACCAATCCATTGAATATATTTTCTTTCCATCATTTTCCTAAATTTCCTCAGATTCTTTGAGCCAGAAACTGTTGACTTAAAATTTCCAAAAAGAGGAAGAAGCACATCCATATCCCCCACTCCGTTACTTTTGATTAATCCTCACAGCTCATTAACATGAGTGGGAAACATAAATCAGAATTCAGAAATAATCGAATGGAGCAAATCAACAAAGAAGGAAGCGAACCATAAACTCAATTATTATACTCCATTAAGATTGATTTTCTAAGAAGATGGATCAAGATGCAACTAATCTAGCACTTAAAAATAAACCTAACCGAATCTCGAAGTAACCAGAAAACTCCAAAACAGAAATTTTTTAAAATAAAAGCATAGCAGTTGCAGAAGTTAACCTGGTCGTGCTGAAGACGAAGGGAAAGAGAGAAAGAAAACGAGAAGCCATGAGAGAGTAAATCTTAGCATCTTAGCTTAGCATAAGCTCTCGAATATCTTCTTCTTGGCTTTTCTTCTTCCTTTTTTCGCTATTGGCTCATTTCAACATTCTCTTATCTTTTTTTTTTCTTTTTTAGAGTGACTGAGTGAGTGTTTGGCTGTTTGCATCGAAATAACAGTTGAGGAATTTTTAACTTTTTCTTTTTTCTTCGTCGAGATGACTACAGGCACAGCTACAAGTGAGCTTCATTAGCTGTGATGAACACTTCAAATCCGACGGCTGTAGAAGGTCATTAGCATAATGTTGTGTCTACATTGGAGTCTGATGAGCGGTGGAGATTTGATCAGTGAGTCCCGCCTTTATCTGAGTGGTGCTGACATAAGAGGTAGTTGGCATAGCTAAGGCGGTAGGCAGAGTGGAGTTAATTGTTTTAGTGAAATAGAATATTTTAGAAAGATATAATTAATTATTTCAATATATATATAATTAAATTTGAAAAGAAAGAATAAGGTGATATGTTTTGTATTCGTCTCTCCACGTTGAAAGATAGAGGAGACAAAAGCCACGTGACCAGGCTTCACGGGATGAGTTTGGGAGGAATTAAATAAGTTTAATTGTAGTTTTGATCCGACGGTTCAGGATGCCGATCAGAGTGACAGAGTGGGACTGGGAGTAGTTGTTTCCCCTTTTTCACTTGCTTCGGAATCCATGACACTGTGTCAAAAAGCAACTTCCCTCTTAATTCTGATCAATTCCTTCGTATAACTTTATACTAGTTATAGTCTGTCATTATAACAGTTATATGTCTTTTGACAGTGTAATGTTCGAGTGACGAGCATTAACGATATTTTTTTGGTGAATAAGGCCGGTATATATATGCTTATGATTCTTTTTTGTAGTTGTGCCGATATGTCGAGAACAAGTAGCGGAAGATTTATTTTTTTCATAGAGTACTCTAATCAAAATAGTTATTTTGCTGGATTTCATTCAGAAGATTATTTAAGTCATTCTGATGTGATATGTTTTGTATTTTAATATCTTTCACACCCTTAAAATTCTATTGTTTTTATTTTCTGCATTAAATTTTCAATGTTAGCAGTGTGATATCTTTGTAATCCTATCACTTTGAATATAATCCAGTTTATTTAAAAAAAAAGCACTCCTAAACAATGAAAGGAGGATCAAAAGCATCACACTAGAACGAAACAAAGGCCATAGTCAAAATAACAAAAGAAGGACCAAATCCTTAACAGGCACAAACGCCTTACAACCGAAAGGCAACAAAAGAAAAGATAAAGTTAGAGTTGAATTAATTTAATAACATCTTTCCCTAGCACATAATTGCCGTTACTACTCTTCAAAAATCTTGAAGCTTTCATACTTAGGAACCAGGTTTTAAGAGAACTTCAAGGTTGGAAAAAAAGCCTATCTATAGACGAGCCGTAGGGACCTAGTCAGTAGAAGGTAACCCAAGCCACCTTCAAAGGAGAGAGAGGAGAGAAGGGAGAAAACTATTCTTGCAAAGTGCATAGTTAAAAGGCAATAAACACCCTCATTAGAACGTCCCACAACCTAATAAGAAAAAGGTTTGATTTTCAATGAACTTCAAAAGAAAAATAATTTTGGAAAATCAAATTTTTATGTAAGACAATCTAGTGCCCCTAGATTTGTAAAAGGAAAATGTTTTAAAAGTATTTGGGTCCCAAAAGGACTTAGTACGTCAATAAAAAAGGATGACATTGAAAAATGGATTCCTAAGGGGACTAAAGTTTGTGCTACTAATGTTTATGGATCCAAAGCAATTTGGATACCAAAAATCACTTGATTGTCTTTTGCTAGGTGTGATGGAGAGTGATCAACAAGTCAAATTAATGAGGGGGAGCTCCATGCACACTAAGGAATAACACTTGAAGAAGGAAGGCTTCACATCCTCCCTTGAGTTCAAGTGTGGTAAAATCTAGTTGCTTTTGTTTTATTTGATTTATTTTTATTTATGTCAACTAGATGATCATATATGTTGGACTAACATTTTTAATGATGCTTTGAGTAAGGGGAAGCCATTTTAAAGCCAAATTCTTATTTTTGTCAATTTTTTTACCTCTATTGTTATTTTGAACTTAAAAGTATTTTGAATTCTTTTTGATATAACTAAAAGGGGAAAATGGTTTGAAAAAATGAATTTTCAAATGAATAAGGGAGAACTTTATTTGATTTCATATTTTTAATCTCTTATTCACATTTTTAAACTTAAGGGGAGAATCCCAAACAATTTTTCAAGTTAGTTTTATTATATCAAAAGGGGGGAGATTGTAGAACTAATGTTTTGATATAATAATTGAAAAATGTTTTGGACTGATTTAAAAAGAATTCAAAACTATTTCCAAAGTCCAAATAACTTGAAACTATGTTTAGGGGATGTTTTTAAAGGGTTTTACATGTTTTTCAAAGCCAAACTAAACAAAACCTTCCAGACGTTTCGAAACACCCTTAGGTGTTTCGATACGGGGTCTTCCAGTGTCAAAACGTTTCGATACGGGTTCTTTCTGGAAGAGAATTTTGCCCAGCGTTTCGATACGGGCTATGTTGTTTCGATACGCCTACGTGGCATCGACCACAATGGTCATAAACCCCAACGACTATTTCCCAACTAACATTTAAATGCAGATCATTTCGATACGGGCGTTTCGATACGGCCAACAACGTTTCGATACGAGTGTTGCAACGAATCTTTCTACTTAAAGAGCGTATCGAAACGGGTTCGAGCGTTTCGATACGGGTAGCAGCATAACTGCATTTATGGTGGAAAATAAAGTCCTCAACAGCTCCAATTCATCCCCAACGGCTAGTAACGACTACAAACTCATTAAGGAGTATAAAAGGGACCTCCAAGAATCAAGATATGGTTAATACTTCAATTGTCAATCAACAAATGATCAAGAATTGTCTTTGTACTTAAATTGTCATTTCTTTGTATAGACAAACACTAGTGAGCCAAAATTGTCAAATTTGCTCAAGTGTTTTAGGTTTTGGGTGAGAGCTTATTTGTGCAAACAATCAGCTATTAGAGGGATTTAAGTTTGCTTATCTTTTCTCTTTGTAAAGAGGGTTTGATCAAGGCTTTGGGTAGAAAGCTTGATCGGTGTATAAGGGTTTCCTCCTAAGCCTAGAAAAGGGGACGAATCAATAGTGGATTGATTGAAAATCCTTAGTGGGAAGCTAAGGTAGTGGATGTAGACCTTGGTTAGAAGGTTGAACCACTCTAAAATCATTGTGTCGTTTATCTTTTAGCTTCCACACCTCATCCACCCAAAATTCCACCTCTCCACCACTTGGTGAGCAAGATCGGTTGAAGGAATCGAGCACCTTAAAACTCAACACTATCTTTCCTTTATCTTCATTTGTTATCAGCATATCATCAACTTAAATGAGGAGGGATATCAGAGAATCATCTCTATTCCTTTTGAAATAAACACAACTATCAAAACTATTTCTTTTGAAATTATGGATAGTCATGAATGAATTAAGCCTCTTATAATGATTAATGTACTCTTGAGCATAATTTGTAAGAAATACTAAGCCATAATCAAGAATAAGGTGTGTGGAAACTTAATAACTATAAAGGGACTCAATAATCTATGTAGTGTCTCTAACAACTTTGTGACGACCTTGATGACATTAGTTTCATATGTGACCTCTACAAAACTTAGGAAATCAATGTGGACACATGAGGCATCTTTATTAAATGTTTAACTATGGGAAAGAGTATATGGATACTCGATGATCATGTTGCAACACTAATGATTTCAAGATAGCAAATGTATGTTCCAAACACAAGACCTCATCCAAAAACACTTGATGATGTGTGATACAAAGTACAATTAGCTAGATGAATGTTCCTGAAGCTATGTGATATTACAAGAACAATTATTTAAGATAGAAAGGTGTACATTCCTAATGCTATGTGAAAATAGGTGATACATGCACGAGAGGGTTAAAATTAATTATCTTGGACAAGAATTTGAACTTTTTCGATGCAAGCAACAAGGGCCAAAACAATCCATGCATTAGAGGTGTAAAACGATGCATTTTAGATACGAAACTAAAACTGTTTTGCAAGGCTGGACCCTCATCTCACTTGAGATGACTTTTCGAATGGGATTCGAGCATTTATGGGTTGAGATGTCTCTTCAATATTGAACTTCGTTCAGTTATCTTTTGAACCCATCTTGAAACGCATCAATTCGATGTCAGGAGCTCAAGATACGTATGTTTTAACGAAGATTGTGCAAGTAGAAAACTTGATACGAGATTAATACGTGATTTTTAAATTATTACGAATTTCCAATTATTTTTTTGATTATTTGTAATTTAATTCAGCCCAAAACTTTTTTATTTATTTATATTATTTTTTAAGATTTAAGAACAAATTAAAATATTATAGTTTATTTAGGATATAATTTCATTCCTTATTTTAAGCCTTGCTTTTAGGAGATGAACTCTACTTGATGTCCAAGCCTTTAGCCTATTTAAAGAAGTTTCACCCACATTGTAGGTCAGATTTGATTGATTAAATGAAGTTCTCTCTTGATTTCATACTTGTAAGAAGTTTGAAGTCGGCTTTCAAACGAGATGTCATGTTGGTTTGGGAAGAAGGAAACAAAAGAGTGATTAGTACTATAAGTACTTAGTGAAGTAGTTCCTATAACTATTAGCTATCCATTTATTTTATTAGGTGTATTATTTCTTTTAGACAAGATTACCTAACTAGGCTTCGATCCAATGAAGTATCACCTAACTAGTCTTAACCTTTTTGAAATCATAAGAACACATATATACACAACATATCAAAGATCAAAACAAATCATATAAATCATATAACATATTCATGTAACCAAATTTCTAAAACCAATCATATAGATCAATTAAGATCAAACATTCACATAGTTCACATTCATGTCTCATTCGAATTAGGGCCTTGATCCAATCATTACTTACGCATGTTATACATATTTGATTGATCATTCAATCTATGATCACATTCCCAATTGCACTCATTCATGTATCATATTACACAATTTATTGAACATGTGACAAGTTTTATTCATGAGTTGTTAAGTGTTTTGCCTTGGTAGATTAGTGGGACTAGGTAATCGAGTCACAAGGGGTACAAAGTACCGAATCAGAGGATGCTCACTGCATCAAATCAGAGGATACACAATGTATCAAAAAGTCAACAGAGGATGTACAAGGCATCAAGTTCACTACGTGCTATCGACACCAAAACAAAGAGTACTCAATGTACTAAATCAGAGGAGCTCTAGACTCTAAGGCATGTCGTGCTACCTAAGACAAACTACTCAACCAAGGGCTTTCATTGTCTTTTAGATTAAAAAAACATCAGACATGTATTTTAATAATCAAACATTGCAAGTTACATAGCACATTACAAGTTATTAGCATATAGTACCTAACTCCTAATCATGGTCCCATAGTTTCCAGCATATAAGCATCAAGTAGACATACTTAAGCATCATATATCACCAAAAATTAGTAGCATACCATTCTTATCATGCTCATAATCACCATCCATATATCCATCAAAGCAAAGGAAACCATGCTACATATCAAACCAAGGTAACAAACTAACAATGTAGATCATATTACCATCTTTCCTTTTAACCTTCTTCCCTTAAAAAATTTACCAAGTTTAGATTAGGTTCATTTCATGCTTTCAACTAGAAACATAAATTAAACATAAACTGTAACACTCCGAAATCCGGTCTAGTCAGAATTAAGTCCCGATGATGGGAAATCCTACATTGATGAAGCCTAAATATTGTATCGATTAATTAATTATTGATATCAAACCTTAATTGAGCTTAAAATATTTTCATGGACCCCATCGAATAATATTAGAACTCATATAGTGATTAAACTGAAGAAATCGCAAGTTGAAGGACAAATCTACGATGTAGTGAAAAGTGAGGGACTAATCTTGCGATTAGGCCCACCTCAATTAATATCTACATACGTGGGTCATTTTGGTGAGAATACTTTACCATGAGGAAAGCTATCCTCCTAAAAACAAAGTAAACAAATATTGAAGAGGCTTACCCGAAAATTTACTAACCAAGCACCTCCCAATCTCTTCATCTTCTTCCTCACTTTGAACAAGCAAGCACCTCCATTGGAGGAATTTTAAACTTTTCTATTTCTTCGTTTTATCGATATCGAATCGTTTCTATCGATCGGGTAAGCTATATTCCTCAATCGGTTATTGGATTCCATGGATATATTGAGTGTAATCTAAGCTAGAGTTTTGACTATCCATGGATATCTCATCGTTGTCATCTCTATTGAAATCGATTATCGATCTTGATATTGTTATGTTGATTTTGATATCGAAATATCGACCTTAACAATCTTCCTATTGATTTCCTAGCTCAAGACATCGATAAGGAACATCCATCGTCTCCATCTAAAGCTAGGAACAAGGGGATTGTCATCCGAGAGCCTTGAAAGCTTCGGAGTCTCAAGGTGAGTGTAGTCGGGTCTCGGGTTTAGGCGAAAGGCCTTCTCGGATCATTATTTGATATTTTAAATTACATCGCTAACATTGTTGTTGAAGAAATTGCATTGGATGGTTAATCAGACACTTTGGTAAGTGTCGGTATGTTGTCATTGAACATTGGTTATAATCATTGATATTTTCATTGTGTATAGTCATTGATAAAGGCATTGTCGTTGGATTATTGCATAGAAATCATCGAACATTGATATTGATATCAAACTATGAGTGATTGATGATGAGATACATATATTGGTCATCGACGATATTGAATTCACCGGACATTGGTATATCATTGATTATTGAAATAAATATGAATATTGCAACCTTGGATTGGAATTGACTTTGGATACAATTGGCATGCCATAGAATTCATGAGCTTAGTGTACGGGTGGACTATGGTCCTAAGGCTACGACCTATATTGATTTGGTGAGGCGGAGGGACTAGACCATTTATTGATTTGGTGAGGCGTAGGAATTCGCGTATCCAGGATCTTAATTTAATCCAAGGACTAAGAATGAAATTGAAATATGTTTATACATTGTACATTGATGCATAACATTGACATCGTTGGCATGGCATTATGTTTAAGTTCAACCATGACATTATTGTTACATACATTGTTTGTGACTACCTCACTAGGCAATGTATACCTAACGTGTCTCATCTCATGCATTTTCAGGTTAAGAAGGTTTGTGTGTCAGAAGATCGGATCGGCAAGCAAGACAAGTCACTACCAACCCCAAGTAATGTGTTTTTATCTTATAAACTCCTAGGAAGGTGGCAAAGTAGTTGAACTAGTCATTTGCGCCTATTTTGATATGTTGGTGTATTGCTTAAGTTCTAATAAGTTATATAGCTTAAAACGGTCTTTTGGTGAAGTTTAAAATGGATGGAAATTGCATACATAGCTCAAAAAGGTAAAATCATGATAAACGTATTCATATGGTCATGAAACTTGGCATGCTAATAGTTTATACTATTGAAATGTTGTGTGTTAAGTTTCGTTGCATTTGGACATCGTTTGACAGGCTAAATCGAATGAAAACCAGCTAAAATATGTCATTTTAGGCCAGACCGTATCGAAACGGGTGATGACGTTTCGATACGGGTGTACAATATTAAACCTAAGAGTATGGGTGTATCGAAACGGAATAATGTTGTTTCGGAACATTTTGTCATTGGAGACCAACGTTTCGGTACGAGTTCATAGCGTACCGAAACAAGTAAAAGTCAAAGTCAAAGTCAAAGATGGTCAATCCGTTCCGATACAGGTCAAGCCTGTATCGAAACGGTCTAAATGGGAAGGTCAACATGAGTTGAATCTCGTGCACCTGTTTCGAAACAGCCTAGGGTGTTTCGATACGGGGTTAGGTAAGTTAGTTAATGGCTCATTGGACAGTTTGCTAATGTTACAATTTAGTCACTGAATTTTTGTAAAGACAATTGATTGTGTTAATGATCTCTGAATTGAATGAAATTTTGTAGACCTGACATTTGAGTAATGGATTTCATTTTGGTAAAGTCATTCACATCGAAAGACCTCTAGTTTGTTAAAATTGCAAATCTGTCCCTAATACTTGTTAATGTTGCAAAATGGCCCTAAATTGTTATTTGTGGTCCTCACCTGATTAAATTGGATTAGTAAGTACATTGGTAACGTTTGCATGTCTAATATTGATTAAGTCATGTTGTTAAGATGAAATTTTATCGCACCGATCACCGTAACATTCAATAGTAACACGCTCCGTCCCGGTTCTCTACTAGGCTGAGAAGGGGGTGTTACATTTGTGGTGTCAGAGCTAGAGTTTAGTCGATTTTAGGACTAAACCGAAGTCTATTATATTGTATTTTTGTTACTTTCCCACCTAGGAGTTTTATATTGTGTATATTGTGACTTGTCAACTAATTCGATATTCTATATAGATATGTTTGACACAAATGAAGCTCATATTGACGAGCTTGCTGCCGGCTCCTCGACACATGGCAAGGATATTAGAGGAGGAAATCCTCAGAATCCACCGCAACCACAAGACCCTCCTGTTCATGGTACTAAGCCTATAGCACCTACCGCTCAGGCTAAATGCTATCAGAACATGGCTAACATGTTCAAGCAGTTTATGGTTGCAATGCAAGCAACACCATATGCTCGGCCTACTCCTCCAGTTGTCTAGAATGCCTGTGCCCATGTGGACAAGCTGGCTTCGCTCCGAGCCTATTCTTTCACTAGACAGGATGATGACAATCCTGAAATTGCTGAATATTGGTTGGACAACACACTTCACATCTTGAATAAACATCTGCAGTGTTCAGATGAGCACAAGTTGGAATGTGTTGTTGCATTGCTGACGGACGAAGCTCTTATGTGGTGGGAAACCACTATTCTCATAGCCCCCGAAGAATCAGTTACCTAGGAGTTCTTTCTCCGAGAATTCTGAAATAAATATATCAGTGAATACTATCTCGCAGAAAGACGAAACACCTTCCTCCACCTGAGGCAAGGAGGACGACCTATCGAGCAGTATATTCATGATTTCTCTAAATATTTCCGATATGGAGTTGAGTTTGTAAAGAAGAAAGAAGACAAGTGTAGAATGTTCATAGCTGGCCTTAGAGATAAATTGCGATCTATGTTTACAACCCTTGGAATCACCAACTTCTAGGATTTGATGAACCGAGTCAAGGCAACCAAAGCTGCCCAGAAACCTCAACGAGCTGGTGGGTCTGGAAAGTTTGAGAAGAGGTTTAAAGATGATTCGTGGCCTCCAAGATAGAACAAAAATGGGAGATATCAAGGCCCCAAGCAGAATGTTTACCCACAGCCTTCCCGTTCTGAGAACATTGTGAGACCTCAGTATATGACGTAGTCTTTTTCCAAAGCAGCGTCTGTTGATAGCACTGGAGGATCGAACCGAGGCAACCAATATCCACTCTGTAATTATTGTCAAAACAAGCATCCGGCTGGACAATGTCGTAAGCAGACTAGAGCTTGTTATTTTTGTGGTGAGCAAGGTCACTTTATACGTGATTGTCTTATGAAAACAACTAAATCTGTGGCCACACCGACTACTGCTGCTTCTCCTTCTCAGTCCTTCTGAGGTAAAGGATCGAAGCAGGGTTCTTCATGGACTTTTTGATGACCGAGTGGACCAAGGAAGCCCTTTAACAAACAAGATTCAAAGGCTCCTACCCAAATGTATCATGTGCGGAGCAGAGAAGAAAAAGATGAACCTAATGTCATTTCAGGTACCATCGAGTTATATTCGCATCCTTTATATGCATTGATTGACCCTGGTTCAACCCATTCATTCATAAGCACCAATGTAGTTAAAAAGTATAACATGTCTTCTGAACCAATGATATCGAGAATCTCTGAAACCAATGATTTAAGGTCGGGCTAATATCAAATGAGAGTCAAGGAGTGTGATGTGTCTAACAATGTCTTCCGTACAAGATATGGACATTACGAATTTTTGGTGATGCCTTTTGGGCAAACTAATGCACCGGTAGCTTTTATGGATTTAATGAATCGGGTATTCAGACCCTATCTTGATAAATTCGTAGTAGTGTTTATAGACGACATCTTGATCTATTTCAAGAATGAAACAAAGCATCGAGATCATCTTCGTATTGTACTTCAGACTCTGAGAGAGAAACAATTGTTTGTGAAGTTTTCCAAGTGTGAGTTATGGCTCACCAAAGTTGCCTTTCTGGGGCATATCGTATCGGCTTTGGGCATTCAGGTGGACCCGAAGAAAATCCAAGCTATTGTAGGTTAGCATCCACCGAAGAACGTTGGTGAAGTCAGAAGCTTCCTTGGGCTTGTTGGATATTACTGTAGATTCGTGAAGGGAATTTCTATGTTAGCCGCTCTTTTAACCAAATTATTGAGGAAGGAAGCTCCTTTTGTTTGGATCGAGGTTCAGCAACGAAGCTTTGATTAGTTAAAACAAGTTCTTACCCATGCACCTGTCTTGACCCAGCCCGAGTCTGGAAAAGACTATACAGTTTGTAGTGATGCATCACTTCTTGGGTTAGGATGCGTATTGATGCAAGAAGGCAAGGTTATTGCTTATGCTTTGAGGTAACTTAAGCCACACGAGATGAATTATCCCACCCACGACCTTGAATTTGCTGCAGTTGTCTTTACATTGAAAATTTGGAGGCATTATCTCTACGGGGAGAAATGCTATCTTTTCACTGGCCATAAAAGCCTCAAATATTTGTTGACTCAAAAGGAGTTGAATCTTCGAAAACGGAGGTGGATGGAACTTCTTAAAGATTATGATCTGGTCATTGATTACCATCCAGGCAAGGCCAATGTTGTAGCTTATACGCTCAGCTGCAAACCTTTGCCTGGTAAGCATTGATAATAGACTTGAAGTTATAGGTATTGTAAAGCATATTAACTCATTGTAATATTGCTATATTGTAGCCCCTCGAGCAATTAATGCTCACTTCTGACTTCGGAAGCATCATTATCTTGTAGCTGAACTTCAAGTTCAGTCTACCATCGTTACCCAAATCAAGGATTTGCAAGAGCAAGACCCCGAGCTCCAAGACATTGTCTCTAAGCTATCAGATAATATGGACTTCAGAATTAATTCTGAAGGACTCCTATGTTTCCATGATCGAGTTTGTGTACCTAATGATGAAACTTTTCGGACCGACATTCTTTCCGAAGCTCATTCGAGTCCTTTTTCTGTTCACCCCGCGTCTGTGAAAATGTATAAAGATCTACGTGAGCTCTATTGGTGGTCAGGCATGAAGCAGACCATAGTTGATTACATTTCCAAATGCCTCACATGTCAATGTGTTAAGGCATAACATTGTGTCCCTACTGGACTATTAGAACCTATCGATCCACCGAAATGGAAATGGGAAAAGATAACCATGGACTTTGTTAGTGGTCTACCGCTAACCCCTGCAAGGCATGATGCTATATGGGTTATTATAGATCGTTTCACGAAGTCAGCTCATTTTATACCAGTTAGAATGGACTACGGTCTTCCTAAGCTAGCTGATTTGTACATCAGGGAAGTAATCCGACTCCACGAAGTACCTAAGTCTATCATCTCCGATCGAGATCCTCGGTTTGCATCTCAGTTTTAGAGAACCTTACAGGGAGCTCTGGGCACCAGAGTTAATCATAGCACCGCTTTTCACCCTCAATCTGATGGTCAGTCAGAAAGGGCAAATCAGGTAAATCATCGGACAATCTGTTTATTGAAATTCTAAAAATTTGTATTGTTATTGAATTTCCCTATAATGATTTTGGAAGACATGCTTCGGGCATGTATTATCGATTTTGGTGGAACTTGGGAGAAATCTCTACCTCTGGTCGAGTTTGCCTACAACAACAGTTACCAAACATCCATTCAAATGGCCCCGTATGAAGCATTATATGGTTGGCGATGCAAAAATCCATTGTGTTGGTCGGAGCTTGGTGAGGGCAAGATGTTAGGCCCTGACTTGCTTCATGAAACTGATGAACGAGTTACTATTATTCATGATCGTTTAAAGGTTGCCTTTGATCGACAAAAGGCTTACGCTGATCTTAAAAGAAGAGACATTGAGTATGAAGTTGGTGAAAAGCCTTTCTTAAAGTGTCACCGTGGAAGAAAGTCCTGAGATTTGGCAAGTAGGGAAAATTAAGTCCCCGGTACATTGGACCCTTTGAAATCATTAAAAAGATTGGCCAGTGACATATCGGCTATTGCTACCCTCAGAATTGAGTAAAACCCACGATGTCTTTCATGTATCAATGCTTCGGAAATAGATCTGAACCTTCACACATTGTGGAACCCGAATTTGTAGAACTTTGACCAAATTCATCCTACGAGGAAGAACCGACCTAGATTCTTGCCAAGGAAGTCAAGAGGCTTCGCAACAAAACTGTACCGTTAGTTAAAGTGCTCTAGAGGAGCCACACTGTTGAGGAAGCCACTTGGGAGCCTGAAGAGACTATGAGACAACAATATCCGCATCTCTTCAGTTCAGGTAAAATTCGAAGACGAATTTTTCTTAAGGGCGGGGGGGGGGGGAGAGTTGTAACACCCCGAAATCCGGTCTAGTCGGAATTAAGTTCCAATGATCGGTAATCCTTCATTGATGAAGTCTAAATATTGTATCGATTAATTAATTATTGATTTTGAACCTTAATATCTGCATACGTGGGTCATTTTGGTGAGAATACGTGGGTCATATAGTGATTAAACTAAAGAAATCACAAGTTGAAGGACAAATCTAAGATGTAGTGAAAAGTGGGGGACTAATCTTGCGATTCGCCCCACTTCAATTAATATCTACATACGTGGGTCGTTTTGGTGAGAATACTTCACCATGAGGAAAGCTATCCTCTTAAAAACAAAGTAAAAAAATATTGAAAAGGCTTACACAAAAATTTACTAATCAAGCACCTCCCAATCTCTTCATCTTCTTCCTCACTTTGAACAAGCAAGCACCTCCATTGGAGGAATTTTAAGCTTTGCCATTTCTTTGTTTTATCAATATCGAATTGTTGCTATCGATCATGTAAGCTATATTCCTCAATCGGTTATTAGATTCCATGGATATATTGAGTGTAATCTAAGCTAGGGTTTTGACTAACCACGGATATCGCATCGTTGTCATCTCTATTGAAATCAGTTATCGATCTTGATATTGTTATGTTGATTTTGATATCGAAATATCGACCTTAACAATCTTCCTATTGATTTCCTAGCTCAAGACATCGATAAGGATCATCCATCGTCTCCATCTAAAGCTAGGAACAAAGGGGATTGTCATCCGAGAGCCTTGAAAGCTTCGAAGTCTCAAGGTGAGTGTAGTCGAGTCTCGAGTTTAGGCGAAAGGCCTTTCCGGATCATTATTTGATATTTTAGATTACATTGCTAACATTGTTGTTGAGGAAATTGCATTGGCTAGTTAATCGGACACTTAGGTAACTGTCGGTAAGTTGTCATTGAACATTGGTTATTATCATTGATATTGTCGTTGTGTATAGTCATTGATAAAGGCATTGTCATTGGATTATTACATAGAAACCATCGGACATTGATATTGATATAAAACAATGAGCTATTGATGATGAGATACATATATTGGTCATCGACGATATTGAATTCACCGGACATTGGTATATCATTGATTATTGAAATAAATATGAATATTGCAACCTTTGATTGGAATGGACTTTGTATACAATTGGCATGCTATAGAATTCATGAGCTCAGTGTAAGGGTGGACTACGGTCCTAAGGCTATGACTTATATTAATTTTGTGAGGCGGAAGGATGTGTATTGCTATTGGTCATATTGGTGAGGCGGAGGGACTAGACCATTTATTGATTTGGCAAGGCGTAGGAATTCGCGTATCCACGATCTTGATTCAATCCAAGGACTAAGAATGAAATTGAAATATGTTTATACATTGTATATTGTTGCATATCATTGACATCGTTGCATGAGATTATGTTTAAGTTTACCATGGCATTATTGTTACTTACATTGTTTGTGACTACCTCACTAGGCAAAGTATGCCTAACGTGTCTCATCTCATGGATTTTCAGGTTAAAAAGGTTTGTGTGTCGGAAGATCGGACCGACAAGCAAGACAAATCACTACCAGCCCCAAGTAATGTGTTTTCATCTTATAAACTCATAGGAAGGTGGTAAAGTAGTCGAACTAGTCATTTGCGCCTATTTTGATCTGTTGGTGTATTGCCTAAGTTGTAATAAGTTATATAGCTTAAAATAGCCTTTTGGTGAAGTTTAAAATGGATGGAAATTGCATACATAGCTCAAAAAGGTAAAAACATGGTAAACATATTCATATGGTCATGAAACTTGGCATGCTAGTCGTTTATACTATTGAAATGTTGTGTGTAAAGTTTTGTTTCATTTGGACGCCGTTCGATAGGCTAAATCTAATAAAAACCAGCTAAAATCTGTCATTTCAGGTCAGAGCGTATCGAAACGGGTGATGACGTTTCGGTACGGGTGTGCAATATTGAACCTAAGAGTATGGGTGTACCGAAATGGAATAATGCTGTTTCGAAACATTTTGTCACTGGAGACCAACGTTTCGGTACGAGTTCATAGCGTACTGAAACGAGTAAAAGTCAAAGTCAAAGTCAAACATGGTCAATCTGTTCCGATACGTGTCAAGCCTGTATTGAAATGGTCTAACTGGGAAGGTCAACATGAGTTGACCCTCGTGCACCTGTATCGAAACAACCTAGGGTGTTTCGATACAGGGTTAGGTAAGTTAGTTAATGGCTCATTGGACAGTTTGCTAATGTTACAGTTTAGCCACTGAATTTTTGTAAAGACAATTGATTTTGTTAATGATCTATGAATTGAATGAAATCTTGTAGACCTGACCTTTGAGTAATGGATTTCATTTTGGTAAAGTCATTCACATCGAAAGACCTCTAGTTTGTCAAAATTGCAAATTAGTCCCTAATACTTGTTAAAGTTGCAAAATGGCCCTAAATTGTTATTTGTGGTCCTCCCCTTATTAAATTGGATTAGTAAGTACATTGGTAACGTTTTTATGTCTAATATTGATTAAGTCATGTTGTTAAGATGAAATTTTATCGCACCGATTACCGTAAAGTTCATCGGTAACACGCTCCGACCCGGTTCTCTACTAGGCCGGGAAGGGGGTGTTATATAAACATTGATTAAGACACTATTCTTAACCTTAAATTTAACTACACTCACAATACTCCAAGCTTTCTACTATTCTTGGTCCTTGATGACTATTCCTTTGTTCTTTCTATTTGGATGGCAAGCCCTTGCTTCTTCCAAATTCTCATCAATTCCTTGGTCTAGAAATTCATGTAAGAACGCATAGAAAACATATTAACATCCAATTCAAACTTATAATTTCAATCAAATAAGCATAACTCAATACACTTGAAACTATTTTCCAGTTCTGGCAGCTTGCACCCCTACTACTATTCTGATCATATCTCTCAATTCGAACATTTGAATTTCGATTACTTGATATCATTTTAAAGCTAACAAAATTTTATTTAAGATCATATTAGGCTTTCATTTTAATTTTTATCCAATCAGTACAGTTTATTGTCTAAAGACACGGCATTTATACTACCTGGACAATTTGCACTACTTTTGAGTTTTCATCTCCATATTTCACTACACAACTTAGAATCATATGTCGTTTGTTCCTGATTAAAGTAGACATTTCAAGGTACATTCTATCAAAATTTCAGCTTAAAATTCGATTCTTAGAATTTATGCCGATTTTTCAAAGACTCTGTCCAGAACAAGGCTTCTAGGCAGATTCATTAAAGCTTGCTTCTAGTTATTCAATTATACTAACTTATTACTTATTTTCATTTTAGGCCTTAAAAACATTTTTAACCTATTTTTTCCTTGTTCATTCACGTTCTTTAGGGTCCTAAACAGAACAATATTGTCTCTTAGTTAATTAACTTTCCATATTAGTCTCAAGCAAATCTAATAGGCACCTTAATCATCTTAAACACTCAATTTAAGCTACTTATCAAACAATTCTAGTTACACTTCATTCATACATCAAGTCCCTTGTTTTTAACCATTATTTCCAGTATTCCATTTTTTTCCAATTTACTACCAGAATTTCTTAATTTTTACAAAACCGTCCCGATTTACACACTAGACATTCTAAGTGACCAGTTTTGATTCCAATAAATTTTCAAGCACTCCCATTAACATTTTCGATCATCCAAGACGTCAATCTAATAGTAAACATCATTTTAAACAATTTTCTCCTACATCAATTTTTCCATAATTGCCAAATTTTCAAGTTAAATCAGAATTTGCACATGAACATCGAAAACATGTTAATTAGGTCACTACTTCAATTCGGCTACCTTACAATCAATGGTTCCAATGCAATTTCATTAAGATTTTCAATTTAACAACATCTCTACTAAATTTCCAGCAACCAAAGATCAATATATCATCACCATAACATGCAAAAATGAAAATCTAACCATACATTCAACTCGGCTTAAGGAGATGAGCTTACCGAGCTACTCAAATTTACCTTCCAAGCTAATTTTCATAACCATTCAAAGCTCTCAATAATCTCTCTCTCTATCTCTCTCTATCTCTCTCTCTTTCTTAGTGTAGTCGGGTATGGTGATTAAGGGAGATGACTTAGTGTCATCATATTTGGACAAAGGAATTGTCCAAATTATCCTTTTAATTAACTCTCATGTTTAAGTTAGTGGGGGGCAGCCTAGGGAATGTTAGATTTAAGCATGCAAACTCATTATTTTTATTTTATCCGATTTAGTCATTAAAATGTCTAATTCGACAATTGTAATTTTACTCAATTAAGTCCCTAATTACCTTAATCGATTTAGGATATTGTTTAATTTAAATTGGTATTCGATTTAATAATTCAATTTCTACTAGGCTCAATTTTAGGGTATTACAAGTTTACATTTAAATTCATATTGTTCATTCTTTTTCTCGATTTTTCTGGGAGGTTTCAGTTTTTAGCCTTTATGCTAACATTGGGCATTTAGTGCATTATTACCAATTTATGCTAAGGCATCAGAGAGTCGACCTAAAATTTTCTAAGTCTTCTTAAGTGTTTGAAAGCATGCAACCTGTCAAGTATAATTTTAAGCAAAATCAACCCTAAGCTCAAATCACTAGAGCTTTTAACACATTGCTATTAATTAAGCATAAGTCATCATCATAGGGCATCATCAAAAATTTGAAAAACATACTCAAACTACTAATGCCACAACAACCTTAAATAATTGCAAGACCAAATAAAATAAAACTAACTATTAACTATGGACAAACTTACCTTAAACTTGAGAAAAAGCCATTTCACTCAATGAAACTACATGAAAATAAATGCAAAAGAAAAGGGAAAAAAAGTAAGGAAAACCAACAAGGAGTTTATTGTGGATGGGATGGTTCATGCTTCCTTGCTGGATGCTTGAAGCGAGGTACATTGATAGGGGCGTGTGATGGATGCTCAGTGGTTTTGCTCTAAGAAGAGACTTTGGATGTTCGCTTGAAAGTGCAAAGATGTTTTTACGACCCCATTTTGAACTGCGAAGGATGTCTTGATATCTCCATTTGAAAGTGCAGGAGATGTTTTGCTCTTCATTTGAAAGTGCGGAAGAGACTTTATGTCTTCAGGAGGTATCCTTGTTTGAAAGTGCAGAGGATGCCCCGATAGCTTTGCTTTAAGAAGAGACTTTGGATCTTCATTTGAAAGTACAAAGATGCTTTTATGTCCTCATTTGAAAGTGCAGAGGACGTCTTGATATCTTTGTTTGAAAGTGCAGGATATGTTTTGCTCTTCGTTTGAAAGTGCGGAAGAGAATTTATGTCTTTGGGAGGTATCCCTATTTGAAAGTGAAGAGGATAAAAACCTTCCTCACGCAAGGTCATCCCCCTTCAATCTTCAAATATGATTTCATCACTGATTTTCCAATTCTCTTTTTAATAGAGGGTTGCTGACTAAAATGAGCGTCTCATACTCAAACATATCTTTTTCCATGCCATGTCGATCATTTGCATTAATAGCTCGCTTTTCTTTTACCCCAACGAGACCTCTTTCGAGAATCACTTCTTTCTATCTTGGAGTTGTTCATGTTCTCCATGGCCTTGAAGCTTTTGTCTGAATCCAAGCTTTTAATTTCCATTCTGCCATGAAAAAATGCAGTAGTAACTATAAATGGTCCGAGCCAACGAGAACGCAACTTACCTGCCATGAGCTTTAATTATACGTTATATAACAACACCTTTTGATCGATCTCAAAGTGTTTTGAACCATTAACGAGATGAAAAAATACGATGCAAATGAGGATGATACAAGACTGTTGATTTTTCGAAATCAAAAGCACGTTTCATTGGTCATGAAGTTTGTGAAAAAAATGCGATCATTCCAGCTGCTCTTCCTCTCCTTTGATGCACTTTAGTGTCGGCGGCTTGATCCCTAGAACTGGGCAGCTTTTCTCCGAATGCAGCCGAAGAACAAGCTCGCCAGGTGGTTACCGCTGAATGGCCTCATTCAGAAAGTTCAACAATCACCTCCAAGCGTAAAAAGACCACAGACTCCTCGACGATGGGGGTCATGTCTTCTTGGTTAAAGATGAAATATCGATATAGCGAGTCACTGAATTTAACGGATGCTGAGATCATGGGCTCTTCCATTTTTTACTCCGAGCAACAAGGCTATGTCTCCAAATTTTCTGGCAAAAATGGCTTGGTCATGGGCCTTCAGGCTTTCCTACAAAGTGATCAGCTTGGACAAGTTGTTTTGCGGTACGCCCATATGCATATGTTTGGACAAGTCTCGAATTGTCTCTCTCCGCACACAACAACCATATTGTCGTTGAAGATTTAGGGACTCGTTTCTGACATCTATGTTTAGATGGCAAGCTCTGGCGCTAGATAATGCCACTCAAATATTCATGATCAAAGACTGACTCTTGTTTTAGAATATCAATAGAATGCAATGTGATTTATGCTATAAAAATACAAGCAAGGGAAGAAAATCATTAGTACATGCATGATGATAATAAACATAAATACATGAAATAATTACAGAAAATATATAAATAATTATAGAAAAATAAACCGTATGGCTTTTCACATGGCTCTAACGGGGTGGGCTTTCAAAAAAAACATTCATTCATTTGGGCTTGAATCTTAAAAGGGTTCTCGAACCGCTATTATCCCTTACTAAGGTGCATAAGATGTTCAATCCTGGCCCATCAAAGGCTTGTAGATCGAACACGATTCAAGGGGATGCATTTCCGTTATGCACGTGTGGAGGGTTACTCACGAAAGCATAAGTGCTTTGGACCCCGAAAGACTTTCACTAGCCCATGCTGTGATCAAGTGAAAGTTGTGCCCACATAAAAACATTCTCAAGCGGAGTCGCCAAGCTGTGATAATGGAGTCACCACCGATCTCTGTTACTGTATTAGGCAGACAAGAAACCTAAGAAAAAACTAGAGATTACGAATTTTTTAGGGTTTAAGGGCATAATTACATGTGAGGAAGGATTAACACCCCTATCACGCCCGCAGAACGACGCTCCCTTGATCACTAATATTTTCCATGGTAATCTGGATGAATGCGTGCAAAGATTAATGTAAAAATCCACAAAGTTCTAAAAGTGACCCGAATTCGCTGACGATTGAGGAAACCCTTGTCAATTTAGACGCAAAGGGATTAAGGCATTAATCTCTAAAATACGAGAATATAGCCTCACATAGGAGTTTTGATCGTTCCCCAACTGCTAGGGGAAGGCCAAATTAACCCTACTTGAGAAAATATCTCGTTTTTCATGATGCAAAAAATATCTTTTTTTAAATGACATTTTACGTTGTTTTTAATTTTTAGGGGTGATTTAATTTTCAAAGTTAATTATTATTATTATTTGTTTTGGAAGCACGTGTAAAGAAACTAATCCTAAAAAAGCTTTATTTAATTATTTATATTTAAGAAAAAATATTTACTTTTCTAAAGGATTACCAAAGAGAGTTTTATTTACAATTAAGGAGAAATGATTATTTACTTTTTATTTAAAAAGAATTACCAAGTTAGTTTTATTTACCATTATTTACAATTAAGGGAAATAGATTATTTACATTTCTAAAAAAATTATGAAAAGGATTTTATTTAGTGATTTACAATTAAAAGAATGTATTGTTTTACTTAAACTATCTTACTCAATTAATTATTAACTGGTAAATTATTTTAGGAATCTAAACTCTAATTAAACTTTAATTGTAACACCAAAAAATTATGCCCAAATTGTAAACCCTAGATTCGTAAAATTCCTAATTTTG
Organism: Hibiscus tridactylites; assembly: GCA_958450335.1. Lineage (NCBI taxonomy): Eukaryota > Viridiplantae > Streptophyta > Magnoliopsida > Malvales > Malvaceae > Hibiscus > Hibiscus tridactylites. The sequence continues at coordinate 48,024,571 of OY288265.1, read as the reverse complement.
AAATTCCTAATTGAAAACTCTAACAATTGAGAATTTAAATTCAAAACCCTAATTTTCTATGAGGGACTAAATAAGAATTTTTATGAAACTTGGAAGTTAATATGAAATTTCTTGAAAAGTCTAAGGACTGACTCCATAAATAACATTTTTTATGAAATTGAATTCTAATTCAATTGGTTTCTGCCGCCCGTCTCTTCCTTTGTTTTTTAATTATTATTTTAATTATAAATCATAGACATATAATATATATAGTAATTCTAAACTTAATCAATTACTAATAACCAACCACAAACTTGGTTTCTGCCGCCCGCCCAATTCTCTCTTTATATAGTTATAGTTGTGCAACAAAGAAATTAGGAAAAGAAAAATATATCAATGCCGCAGAAATCCCTTCAACCCAAGTTTAGTCCAATACCGATAAATTTGGATCTAATACTTTTGATCTTGGGAAATCAAATCAATCAATAGGTTGAGTATAGCTTGGCTAAGGTGTGTTTCTTTCAGTGCTATAATTAAATTATATGTTAATTTTCTATGTGTTGATGTTTTACCCTTTATGTGATTATTTATATGTATTATGATTTTTATGGTTGACATCACATGCATACGTTTTCAGAATATGTTTTTACTATGATTTACGAACTGTGATTTATGGACTACGATTTATAAACTATTATTTATGGACTTATGGACTATGATTTATGAAGTATGTTTACGGAATATCAGATATATGGAACTTTGTTTATGAAATTTGATTTCTAATCATCATATCATTGTATGAGCATGGGTTGTGATTTGTTCTAGGAAGTTCAGTGGTTTCACCCTTCAGGATGAATTCCACTTCAAATTGGCGGTTGTAGTGAGAAGTTCTGGGGAACTTTCCTCTTGGTGGTTGTAGTTGGGTGCATTGCATTACGCTTGTGATTTATGTGTTATGCTTTAAAGAATTTTAAGAAAATATTTACTATATTTTTACGACTTTGATTTTCTTGCACTTTAGAGACACACTAAGCTCTTTAGCTTACTCCCCCATAATTTTCCTTTTTTCAGATATCTTTGAACTTTAGGCGACGTTGTACTTGGAGGATCTTACATTTTATCCGATTATTTTATTATTCAGTACGTAACTATTTTTAGGATTTCTGATTATTATTTGTTGTATTGATACATTGATGTAATTTCATACTTTGAGAATAAATATGCTTTGAGATTGTTTTTCTAGAATTCTTTTACTATGATTTTATTTTAGAGATTTTATATAAACATTCTAATATTTATTATGATATTTATTTTTTTATCGGCAAAACGATGTATATTAAAGGGAAAATATACAACGCGAGTCACACGTGCGCCTCATTAAAAACCCTCCTAAGCCTAACGGAGGAAAAGAGTACAACACGTGGACCAAAAGATAAACAATCGAACAAAGGAACACAAACCCCTCACAAAAAAAAAAACAGTCATATAGAGGCCTGAAATAAAGATACCCGCGTCACCCCTTCCTTTGCTAGCGAATCAGCTAGCCCATTCGCCTCACGGAAAATGTGATTAAAGCAAACGGACCCCAAAGTGAGGCATGGTTGATCAATCAAATAAAAAATCTCCTACAAACGCCAAGGTCGTCGTTCCAAATGCAACACCCAACCTAAAGCAATTTTGAAATCCGACTCCACAACGAGGGGACGAGATGCCCATTTAGAAGCTACAAAAAAATCCAACGCAAAGGCGATTGCCCGTAACTCCGCTACATTTGAGTCAAGAGAACCAAGAGGACCCGAGAAGAGCGCAAGTATACAACCATGTGCATCACGCAACACACCCCTAAAACCCGCAGGCCCCGACTTACCATGAGCTGAACCATCAACTGAGAACTTCAGCGTGTCCCCGAAAGGAGGCTCCCAACGTACCCCCACACGACATGGCTTAGAACTTACAAATTCACTGAACGAGCTCGGGCAATCCCACCATAAAGACTCACTAACGGACAACCCCTCTTTTAATGTCTTCACCCAATAAAACGAGCGCAGTTTAACCAAGAAACCAATTTCTGAAGCCGGTATACTTTTACCGTTAAAAACACACTCATTTCGCGCAAGCCATAAGGACCTCAGCAAAGCAGCAACGCTCGACACCCACAGAAGCCTTAAAGTACCCGTGAACGAACAATGAAATCCCGGGATGAAAAAATCTGAAAAGGTCCTTGGCATCGGCAACGATACCCCCCACCAGCGTCTGAACCAATCCCACAATCCTAGGGCAAACAAGCATAGGAAAAACAATTGATCAATCTCCTCCTCCCTCTCACGACACCAAACGCATAAACCTTGCTGCTCATCGAAAACGATGCCACGAATCTTCAAAAAATCAAAGGTAGGTAACCGGCGCAGCCAAGTGAACCACAAAAACGCCTGTACCTTGGGAGGTACAAGAACTTTCCACGCAAAGCATTCACAAAAATCGCTCCCACCCACTTTGTCTAGCATAAGCAAACGTGACAAAGTCTTAACTTAAAAGGTCCCATGCGTATCTGGTGTCCATACTAACATATCAACAGCCCCTTGCCACAACCTCACATGACTCAAAAGCGAAATGAGCTCCCGAAGTTGTCGAAACTCAAACGAACGCAAACCATGGCGAAAAAAACTCTCCCAGCGGTCATGCTGAAAACTACCTCCATTGGAAAGGTCAGCGACCAAAGCTAAACGATTTACCACAATCGAAAACAACCGAGGGAATATATCCTTCAACGGTTTCTCAACGCACCACGCATCAAACCAAAACAAAACACGCGAACCAGCTCCAACCTTCCAAACAAAACTAGGCTCACCCATAAACTTTTGAACGCTATTCGAGCTCACAGTTTGGACAATCTGCTTCCAAATAACTGACATCAAACCCCTGTAGGCGTAGTTAAATCGCCACCACTGAGCTGCCTTGCCATATTTGGCCACGATGATGGCTCTCCACAAAGATGATTCATCCCTAGCATACCGCCAAGACCATTTCGCCAACAATGCTCTATTCCGAACCTCCAAATCCGCCACCCCCAACCCTCCAAGGTGACGTGGCTGACAAACCATATTCCAGCTTACCCGACACATCTTCCGCTGTAAACTCACCCCATCCCATAGGAACGCTCGCCTCACCTTATCTATTGCTGCGATAACACCTTTCGACACTCTAAACAAACCCATATAATAAACTGGAAGTGAAGACAAAACAGAATTTACTAGTGTGATGCGATCAGCAAAAGATAGCGATGTCCGTTTCCAACCAGCGAGCTTCCGTCGAACCGAGGCAATAGCAGGTTCCCATACAGAAATGTTACGAGGATTCACCCCTAACGACAACCCCAAATATACAAAAGGCAAGTCGCCTTTCCGACAACACAAGACATCCGCCATGGAATCAAACAACCCCTCATCCACGCCAATTGTATAAAGAGATGACTTGTTGAAATTAATTTTCAGACCAGAACATACTTGAAAACAACACAGTAGCCTACGGATAGTCGTAGCACTTTCTACTGATGCTTCAAAGAAAAGAATAGTGTAGTCAGCAAACTGAAGATGCGATAACGACACCCCCGGAGCCAGCGATACCCCACGGATGAGCCCCAACTCTTCCGCTTGAACGAACATCCTATGCAGAGCTTCCGCCACAACAACAAATAGTAGAGGCGACAGCGGGCAGCCTTGCCGCAGACCACGCCCCATTCCAAATTCATTAGTAGCACTACCGTTTAACAAAACTGACAACTGGACTGTGCTGATACACTCCGTAATCCAACGTCGCCAAGTCTCACTGAACCCCATCAACCAGAGAATGTGGTCCAAGAGTTCCCAACGAACGCAGTCGTACGCTTTCGCGAAGTCCAACTTCAGTATACATCCACCCAATTGACTTCGCCTCATGGAATGTATTGTCTCATTTGCCAAAAGGATACCATCCACATTTTGTCGCCCACGCACAAAAGTCGATTGGTGATCGCTAATTAATCCACCCAACACCGGTTGTAGCCTTCTAGCCAGAATCTTGGCAAGAATCTTATAAATAGAATTAAGCAAGCTGATCGGTCTAAAATCGCTCAAAGTGACCGGTGAGTCAACCTTAGGAAAGAGCACAAGGAAAGTGTTGTTCGCACCCACAAGTAACTTGCCGGATGTAAAGAAATCAGTCAAAAATCGCCCAACATCGTCACTCACTACCTCCCAACACTTCTTAAAAAATTCCATACTATAACTATCTGGTCCTGGTGACTTCGAGCCCTCACATCCACGAACAATCGCCCACGCCTCATCAAGAGTGAAAGGCGCCACCAACCCCTTATTTTCAGCTTCACTCACCCTATTAAAAGGCCCCTCAAAACTCCATATACAAGACCTTTCATCCACGACAAAATGTTGAGAGAAAAACAACACTATGTGTTTGCGCAACCGAGTCGGATCTGTTACCCAAGTACCACTAATGTTCAAACCGGAAATAGCGTTACGCATTGTGCGCAACTTCGCAGCTCTATGGAAAAAAGCAGTGTTTCTATCCCCCAACTGAAGCCAATTCGCTCTCGACTTTTGGCGCCTCAAAGACTCCTTCCATCGGATAGCTCGCCACAAAGCTTGTAACCACGTTCGCTTCTGATCGGACAGCTCAGATACATCCCAATCCGCTTCCTCTATACCACCGCTATCCAAACAATCAAGGCGATTCTGGATTAGAACAATCTCTTTCTCAATGTCCCCAAAATCCGTTCTATTCCACTGACGTAGAAAATTCTTCAAATGCCAAAGTTTTACCAAAATATTGGAATTGCCAATTCCCAACCCTGTTAGACGACACCACTCCTCAACAATGCATCGGACATTTCGCTTCTCTTCTAACCAGCAGTTTACAAAGTGAAAAGGGCGAGGGCCCCAATCTTTATCATCACACAACAAAAGCAACGGGGCATGATCCGATATCCCTCTAGGAAGCGACAACTGCTCAATGTTTGAAAAACAATCCATCCAGAGCGACGACACTAGAAATCTATCAATGCAACTTCTACGATTGTCCCTACCAAACCAAGTGAACTGCTTCCCCCGTAATGGCAAATCAATTAAACCCACTGATTGTACAAAGGAAGCAAACGAATTCATACCTCTTGACGCTGAGCTACACCCAACTCTTTCCGACGCCCAAAGAACTGAGTTGAAATCTCCTGCCACACACCATGGTCCTGGAAAGCCCCGATCACGTCCCCCATACGAGACCACAAACACTCTTGCTCCGTCACGTCACAAGGAGCATAAACGGCCATGATGCAGCACACAAAGTCTCCCGGTTTCCAACGCCCCTGAAGAATAACAAAATGACGATCCACTTCCACCGACTCCAACAAAAATCGTGCACCTTCCCATATCAATATCAACCCTCTCGAAGCCCCAACAGAAGGTGAAAACGTATGCTCAAACCCATCACTAAACCATAAGTTTGCAACTAGCGACGCCACTAACTCCTCTAACTTTGATTCCTGCAGCAACACCATATCAACCCGCTGCTTTTTTATAACATCACCCACCCTTCGCCTTTTCAAAACGGAGTCCAACCCCCTAACGTTCTAGCTCAAAATGTGCATGACTACAGCGTTCGAATGCCGACTTTAAGCACCCGTGACAAATCCTTAATTATCTCCTCCTTGCGCCCTACCGATGTCACACCCACAAGGTTTTCAAACGCCTCTGTTGCTGCAACTTCTCGCTGAAGGATTTGCTGTCGATGATACAGATCCGAGTCCGTTAACGAGGCGTCGGCCACTATAGTAGTGTCACGCCCCAAACCCTTCTTTAATCTCCCTCTCCCTAGTTTCGAAGGCCTTGCTACGCCTGACAGAGCGTCAACCAATTTAGTCTTTGTAACTATATCGTTTATCCATAGCGGGACAACCTTGTCTCCCTCAGAATTATGTTGTAAAACTGGCTAATCACCAACAACCTCCTCAACGAGTATACTAACCAAATCTGCCTACTCACCAACAACCTCCTCAACGGGTATATTCACCAACCCTTCAAATTCGATTTTTTCACTCCCCAACTCGCCATGATTTTGGATTTGAAAATCGATCATGTCCCTCTCCAAATCCCCTTGATTTTGGATGTGGATGTTACTGTCTTCATTCAAACTAAGCGGTTGTAACAACTTATCATCAGAATTCGAAATTCCAACCCTTCGGTGACCATCCGAATAAGGACTCTGCACTCCTTCAGCAACTGCATGTAACGGTGAACCACCAGCCGACAATGCTGTTTTACCGGCCACCTCCACCCCCTGTTTGTCCAATGTTGGTTCCGACGACGACCCTGAGCACTCATACGATATACTCGTAATACGAAGGTCCTCCCGACGGTTATCCTCCCAAACCATGAATTTGTAACACCCGAGTTTAGGGGTTAGGTGAAAATAATATTTTAATATTATTTGGGCTCGGGTTGGTTTCTGAAATGATCCTTTTAAAATTTTGGGTTTCAAAATAAACATTTTTAAAATGGGACCAAAATGATTTAGACTCAAAGTTGAAGAGCTAATTTAAAAACAAGGAAAACTATTCATTAATGGCCTTTTGGGTAGTTTACCCAACTTCAAATTTAAACCCCCTTTTTCCTATCATCTTTCCACTATTCACCTTCTTCTTCATTTCCTCCCAATGTGAAATAACACTCATCCCCCTTGTTACTATTCCATTCAAAAAGCCCCTCCATTTCGACTCCATTTTGAAAGAATCGAGTTTGGGCATCGGTGAAGCATCGGAAGTAAATCCGGAAAGTTGAAGGTTGTTGCTTGCTTGGTTGTTGAGCTTGGGTGGCTAGGTGAGTGGTTAATTGCTTTAAATCTTTTTAAAATAGTTGGTTCGAGTATATGGACTAGGTTGGGCTTGATAGACCCACCTAGAGTTAGGATTAGGGTGGTAGCCTAATCCTAAGCTTGATCTAGAGCCCTTGGATGAACTCATTATATAGTTGTGTATGTCTCGTATGAAATGTGGTATGAATGCTTGTGTATATTGTATTATACATGTGGGTTGAAATATGACTTGTGATGCTTGAGACATGTATGATGATGGTTGTTGGTGAGTGCGTGCTAAGCACGAGATTGATTGAAATGAGTAATGTGAAGTGAGTAAATATTGGCACTAGTTTACTTGAATACAAATGATCGATCATTAGGATGTTAGTGTGTACACATGAGTCTAAAGTCGCGCGTGGCCTTGGTGGCGTTGAGTCACCAAGGAGGAGTACGGGTTCGCCCGGAATTGTATTTAAATGTAGTCGGTAATGAGTGGAATCCTATCGACGGGGCGTGAGGATGATTGGAATCCCCTCCGCGAGACCGGTGATGAGTGAAATCCCACCGCGAGGTAATGTGGTTGTTGGATGTGAGTTCCAACATGTCTATCCGCGTATTCGGGTCTTAGCTAGGTGCCAATGTTGTTTGATGTGTATATCAAAATGTTGAGGTTTATGATCATTGATGAGATGCTTGAATGTGATTATATGTAATGTGGAGTTAAGCTTATGATCATGACATTATAGTGTACATTACTCATGCATTTTATTCTCATGACTCTTGTGAATCCTTGGTATGTTGGTGAAATGCCTTGGCTAGATCATGCTCGGACCCTGCAATATTGAGGTTTGATTTTAGAGCTTACCCTCACTAAGCATCTTTGCTTACGCTCTCTTTGTTCAACATTGCAGATCCTTAGTTCGTGGGTTGCTCGGGCAAGTGGAGGGCCTCCAAGTGTGGTTTTTGGCTTGAGTTCATCAAGTATGGATTTTTAATGTTAGACATGTAATAGTTGAGCAATGGGACATGTGTTGTTTTGTTGGGTAGTTGTTGGTTGTTTAGGAGCATGTATAGACTCCTTAGTATCTTGCTTTTGTATGGTTTGTGTTGCCATGATGAATGTTGACTCATGCCTAAATTGCTCCTTTTGAATGCTAGCTGAATGCCTTAGAGGCCATCTTTATGTTTGAATGATGTTTGAATGAATGCACGTTTGTGAGGTTTTGCCTAGTGTTAGATTTGTCTAAATCATGTTAAAGCATGCTAATATAGTTGGTAAGCCTTAGGTTGAATTGCTATGTTGTTATAGGGTGCTTTGGTGATGTTTTGGGGCATCCTTGTGCCTTAAAACAACCAAAACGTGTCTGCAGACAGGGGGCGTTACGGAACGAGTCCCCCTGTTCCGAAACGGTTCCTTTGCAAATGGCCTGCCGTTTCGAAACGGATGGGGGTCGTTCCGGAACATTTTTGCTACTGGAATTTTGAGAAATTGACGAGATAAAGGCGTTCCGGAACGGGCCTCTAATGTTTCGAAACGGTCAAATCTCGTTGACCACGAGATATTGACCGTCAAGGTCATTCCGATACGGGTCTCCCCTGTTTCGAAACGGTCACCTTATGGTTAACCCAGGCCCGTTGACTAAGTCAAGGCGTTTCGGAACTCCTTAAGGGCGTTTCGAAACGGCCTGTTGTAAAACATTAAAATGAACTGTTTAATTGTTGGGTTGGTCGATGTATGTTGAAATGTTTGTATTTCCGCTGCTGTGCCTTACATAGGATTAATTTATGCATATAGACAAGACAAAATAAAAAGAAATTTTTTTAGGGTCGTTAACCGAGGGGAAACCTTAACGGGTTTCGCTTCGGTTTTCCCCGTGTGGCCCACTCGGACCGGTCATCCGACCAGACCGGGACGAGGGGGTTACACTTGTTGGTATCAGAGCCTAAGGTTACCGAGACCTCGAGCAGGTAAGTGAGGTAAGTTTAAGTTTTTAAATTGAATTGCACGGTGTTTGCTTGTTTTGCAAGAATGATTGCTTGTGTGACAAGTATGTTGATTGTTTTATTTTAAAGCATGTGTGTGTGGGTCCCATTACTACTATTACATTGGAAAAATGATTTTTTAAGTGAGGGAACGTACTTGAACACTTGGAAGCCTTGCCTTGCTAACCCAGCTTGTATGTTTTGTTGTTGTGGTTGTAGTTGATATCTGTGAGAGTGATGTCTAGACCGAGAGGTAGACCGAGGTTGGTTTGTCAGGAACCACGATTTGCGGCTCCTGTTGAGCCGACAGTTGGTGTGGAGGCTCACCTTGAAGGGCCGGTGGCCGCGGGAGTTGGCGCTCCTCCACCACCACCACCTCCTCCACCTGGAGTTGGGGGCGAGGATGGAGCCGGAGGAAATAGACCTCAAGGTGGCCAAGGTAGCCAAGGTCCAGCTGGAATTGACATGACTCCGCTTGTGCAAGCAATAGCGGGAGCATTCTAGGCCGCAGTTGCGGGAGCTCAGGCTGCAACTCAGCCTATGTGTGATGATGCTAGTCTACCTTTGGAGAGGCTCCATAGCTTGGGGGCCGAGGAGTTTAGAGGATCTACTCCGGAGAGGTCGAAGTTATGGTTGGAGAAGACAGTTCGTATCTTGGCTCAGATGGGTTGTGCGGGCGCACGTAGGTTAGGTTGTGTGATCTCATTGCTTCAGGGTGATGCCTACACCTGGTGGGTCACCATTACTACCGGGGTTCCAGAGACTGAGATTGATTGGGAGTTCTTTGAGTCTGCTTTTCGGAAGAGGTACTTGGGACCGAGGTACCTAGATGAGAAGAAGAGAGAGTTCATGGCTCTCACTCAGGGAGATGCTTCTGTGACTGATTATGAGATTCGTTTCGTTCGTCTGAGTCAGTATGCTCCGGAGTTAGTGCCTACTGAGAGGGCTCGATGCGATCGTTTCAGATTCGGACTTCATGAGGAAGTTAAGAGGTATACCTTAGCTTCTGATTATTCTGACTTTGATGTCTTGGTTGCTAGAGCCAAGGACATTGAGCATAGCTTGGGGCTGGCCAAGCGTTCTAGGGGATCTAATTCTGGTAAGAGGCACAACAACTTTGATGGTAGAGATGCTAAGAGACACAGAGGTGGCGGACATCAGTTTGACCATAGACGTGGCGGTGGCCACCATGGTAGGGGCCATCAGGGCCATAGAGGAGGAGGGCGCTTGCCTGAGTGTACCCGATGTGGGAGACAGCACGCTGGTGAGTGTTGGGGTAACTTCTATGCTTATTGGAACTATGGTTCGAGGGACCACTTTAGGAGGGATTGTCCGCATCAGGCGGCTCAGGCACCGAACATTGCTCAGGCTCCTGCGAGAGCGAATGATTTTCAGAGAGGCCGTGGGCGCGGTCGTGGCTACTTCCAGCCTAGGGCTGATGCACCTAGGGTAGATGCTGAGAGGAACCTTGCTCATGTTGTGGCTGTGCAGCCAGAGGCGGGAGGACCAGCGAGAGTCTATGCTCAGAGAGAGGCCGGGAACGACACCGATGTGATAGCAGGTAATTTCGAGTTACAGTCTATGTCTTTGCTTTCTTTGGTTGATTCGGGTTCTACGCATTCCTACATTTTGAGTGAGCATGCACAAAAGTTAGATATCCCTGTTGAGATCTTAGATGTAGGTATGCATGTTACTAGTTCTTTTGGTGAGACAGTTGTGGTTAGACGTATGTATAGGAGGTGTCCACTGAAGATTCAGGGTCATGTGTTTTCAGTTGATGTGATGGAACTTCCCTTCTATGGCTTTGATATTATTTTGGGTATGGACTGGTTGGTTGAGCACCGGGCTAGTGTGGATTTTGAGACAAAGAGAATTTCTTTGAAGCTTTCTGATGACTACGAGGTAGTGGTAGTGGGCGAGAACATTAAGTTCTTGTCTAATGTGGTGTCAGCTTTAGAGGCTCATAAGTTGATGGACTCTGGATGTGGGGTTTATTTAGCTTATGTTATGAATCCGGATATGAGTGAAGCTAGACCGAAAGATATCAGAACAGTGTGTGACTTTCCAGATGTGTTTCCTGAAGAGTTGTCGGGTTTGCCTCTTGACAGAGATGTTGAGTTTGTGATTGAGACAGTTTCAGGGTCTAATCCAGTTTCGATAGCTCCGTATCGTATGGCTCCGAAAGAGTTGAAGGAATTGAAGAGTCAGTTGCAAGAATTATTAGACCGTGGTTTCATTAGGCCTAGTAGTTCTCCGTGGGGTGCTCCAGTGTTGTTTGTGAAAAAGAAAGACGGTAGCATGCGCATGTGCATTGACTATAGGCAGTTGAACCAGTTGACTGTGAAGAACAAGTATCCGTTGCCTCATATAGATGATTTGTTTGATCAGTTGAGAGGTGCTTCAGTGTTCTCGAAGATAGATCTGAGATCCGGGTACTATCAGTTGAAGGTGAAAGAGTGTGATGTTCCGAAGACAGCTTTTAGGACTAGATATGGTCACTATGAATTTCTTGTGATGCCATTTGGGCTCACGAATGCACCAGCAGCATTCATGGACATGATGAACAGAATTTTCAGAGACTATCTAGACCGTTTTGTAGTTGTCTTCATTGATGATATACTTGTGTACTCGAAGACAGAAGAAGAGCATGATGAGCACTTGAGGTTTGTTTTGCAGAGATTGTTGAGCAATCAGTTGTATGCGAAGCTTAGTAAATGTGAGTTCTGCATTCGAGAGGTTGTATTTCTTGGCCATGTTGTTTCGGCCGAAGGTATCCGAGTGGATCCATCGAAGATTGAGGCTATTGTTGAGTGGAAACAACCTAAGTCCGTGACCGAGATTAGGAGTTTCCTAGGATTAGCCGGTTACTATAGGAGATTTGTTGATGGCTTCTCTAGAGTAGCTGCTCCCTTGACTAAGTTGTTGCAAAAGGGAGTCAAGTTTGAATGGTCAGATGCAAGACAAAAGGCTTTTGAGAAATTGAAAGAAGCTTTGACGAATGCTCTAGTGTTAGTGCAACCTGTTTCAGGTAAGGAGTTTGTGATTTACAGTGATGCTTCCTACGTAGGTTTAGGATGTGTTTTGATGCAAGATGGGAGAGTTGTTGCTTATGCTTCTAGACAGTTGAAGATTCATGAGAAGAACTATCCTACTCATGATATAGAGTTGGCCGCAGTTGTTTTTGCATTGAAGATTTGGCGTCATTATTTGTATGGTGAGAAGTGTATTGTCTACACCAATCACAAGAGCTTGAAGTACTTGATGACACAGAAAGAGTTGAACTTGAGACAGAGAAGGTGGCTAGAATTGTTAAAAGACTATGATTTGACCATTGAGTACCATCCGGGTAAAGCAAATGTAGTAGCCGATGCATTGAGTAGAAAAGTGGTCGTTGAGTTGAGAGCTATGTTTGCTAGATTGAGTGTGTCCGATGATGGTGGTCTGATCACCGAGTTGCAAGTGAAGCCTTCTTTGATTCAGTTGATTAGAGAGAAGCAGTTGCAAGATGCAAGCCTAGTTCCTCATGTTCAGGACATAGCCGAAGGAAGACCGACTGAGTATAGTTTCAGTGGTGAGAGCTTGTTGTGCTTTAGAGATAGAATTGTTGTACCGGAAGATGTTGAGTTGAGACGTCAGGTTTTGAGTGAAGCACATTCGAGTCCCTTTTCTATGCATCCGGGTAGTACCAAAATGTATCGAGATTTGAAGAATGATTACTTCTGGGTTGGTTTGAAGAGAGATGTAGCCGACTATGTGAGCCGTTGCATGGTTTGTCAGAGAGTGAAGGCAGAACATCAGGTTCCTTCAGGTTTGCTACAGCCTTTGAAGATTTCGGAATGGAAATGGGAGAGGATCACCATGGATTTTGTGTCGGGGTTGCCTTTGTCTCCTTCGAAGAAGAACTCAGTTTGGGTGATTGTTGATAGGTTCACTAAGTGTGCTCACTTCTTAGCAGTGAACACTACGGATTCCTTAGACAAGTTAGCAAACTTGTACATTCGTGAGATTGTGAGACTTCATGGAGTTCCGAAGTCTATTGTTTCAGATATGGATCCTAGATTTACTTCGAGGTTCTGGAGTTGCTTGCATAGTGCTTTGGGTAGCCGTTTTCATTTCAGCACATCTTATCATCCCCAGTCCGATGGGCAGTCAGAGTGAGTGATACAAATTCTAGAGGATATGCTTCGTTGTTGTGTGATTGATTTTCAGGGTTCATGGGAGAAGCACTTACCGTTGGTTGAGTTTGCTTACAACAACAGTTATCAGTCTAGTATTCAGATGGCACCCTATGAGGCTTTGTATGGTAGACGATGTAGGACTCCAATTTGTTGGGCTGAGACAGGTCAGAGGTTGTTACCTATGCCAGACTTGCTTAAGGGAACTACAGAAAAAGTGAAGTTGATTTGTGACCGTTTGAAAGCGGCTTCCGATCGTCAGAAGTCTTATGCAGATTTGAAGAGGAAAGAGATTGAGTACTCAGTGGGTGAGAAAGTGTTTCTGAAAGTATCTCCGTGGAAGAAGGTAATGAGATTTGGCCGGAAAGGCAAGTTTAGTCCGAGGTTCATCGGTCCGTATGAGATAGTTGAGCGGATTGGGCCTGTAGCTTATCGTTTGAGGTTACCTTCATAATTAGAGAAGATCTATGATGTCTTTCATGTGTCTATGCTTAGGAGATATGGATCGGATCCTTCTCATGTGATGCTCGTTGAGGAAATAGAGTTAAATCCGGATTTGTCCTATAATGTAGAACCCGTTGAGATACTTGCTTCTGATAGCAAGGTGTTGCGTGGCAAGACCATAGAGTTGGTCAAGGTGTTGTGGAGACATAGAGGTGTGGAAGAGGCCGTGGGAGAGGAAAGCGGATATGGTTGAGCAGTTTCCGTATTTGTTTCCACCAGGTAATTTCGGGGACGAAATTCCTTAAGTGGGGGAGAGTTGTAACACCCGGGTTTAGGGGTTAGGTGAAAATAATATTTTAATATTATTTGGGCTCGGGTTGGTTTCTGAAATGATCCTTTTAAAATTTTGGGTTTCAAAATAAACATTTTTAAAAAGGGACCAAAATGATTTAGACTCAAAGTTGAAGAGCTAATTTAAAAACAAGGAAAACTATTCATTAATGGCCTTTTGGGTAATTTACCCAACTTCAAATTTAAACCCCCTTTTTCCTATCATCTTTCCACTATTCACCTTCTTCTTCATTTCCTCCCAACGTGAAATAACACTCCTCCCCCTTGTTACTATTCCATTCAAAAAGCCCCTCCATTTCGACTCCATTTTGAAAGAATCGAGTTTGGGCATCGGTGAAGCATCGGAAGTAAATCCGGAAAGTTAAAGGTTGTTGCTTGCTTGGTTGTTGAGCTTGGGTGGCTAGGTGAGTGGTTAATTGCTTTAAATGATTTTAAAATAGTTGGTTCGAGTATATGGACTAGGTTGGGCTTGGTAGACCCACCTAGAGTTAGGATTAGGGTGGTAGCCTAATCCTAAGCTTGATCTAGAGCCCTTGGATGAACTCATTATATAGTTGTGTATGTCTCGTATGAAATGTGGTATGAATGCTTGTGTATATTGTATTATACATGTGGGTTGAAATATGACTTGTGATGCTTGAGACATGCATGATGATGGTTGTTGGTGAGTGCGTGCTAAGCACGAGATTGATTGAAATGAGTAATGTGAAGTGAGTAAATATTGGCACTAGTTTACTTGAATACAAATGATCGATCATTAGGATGTTAGTGTGTACACATGAGTCTAAAGTCGCGCGTGGCCTTGGTGGCGTTGAGTCACCAAGGAGGAGTACGGGTTCGCCCGGAATTGTATTTAAATGTAGTTGATGATGAGTGGAATCCCATCGACGGGGCGTGAGGATGAGTGGAATCCCCTCCGCGAGACCGGTGATGAGTGAAATCCCACCGTGAGGTAATGTGGTTGTTGGATGTGAGTTCCAACATGTCTATCTGCGTATTCGGGTCTTAGCTAGGTGCCAATGTTGTTTGATGTGTATATCAATATGTTGAGGTTTATGATCATTGATGAGATGCTTGAATGTGATTATATGTAATGTGGAGTTAAGCTTATGATCATGACATTATAGTGTACATTGCTCATGCATTTTATTCTCATGACTCTTGTGAATCCTTGGTATGTTGGTGAAATGCCTTGGCTAGATCGTGCTCGGACCCTGCAATGTTGAGGTTTGATTTTAGAGCTTACCCTCACTAAGCATCTTTGCTTACGCTCTCTTTGTTCAACATTGCAGATCCTTAGTTCGTGGGTTGCTCGGGCAAGTGGAGGGCCTCCAAGTGTGGTTTTTGGCTTGAGTTCATCAAGTATGGATTTTTAATGTTAGACATGTAATAGTTGAGCAATGAGACATGTGTTGTTTTGTTGGGTAGTTGTTGGTTGTTTAGGAGCATGTATAGACTCCTTAGTATCTTGCTTTTGTATGGTTTGTGTTGCAATGATGAATGTTGACTCATGCCTAAATTGCTCCTTTTGAATGCTAGCTAAATGCCTTAGAGGCCATCTTTATGTTTGAATGATGTTTGAATGAATGCACGTTTGTGAGGTTTTGCCTAGTGTTAGATTTGTCTAAATCATGTTAAAGCATGCTAATATAGTTGGTAAGCCTTAGGTTGAATTGCTATGTTGTTATAGGGTGCTTTGGTGATGTTTTGGGGCATCCTTGTGCCTTAAAACAACCAAAACGTGTCTGCAGACAGGGGGCGTTTCGGAACAGGTCCCCCTGTTCCGAAACGGTTCCTTTGCAAATGGCCTGCCGTTTCGAAACGGATGGGGGTCGTTTTGGAACATTTTTGCTACTGGAATTTTGAGAAATTGACGAGATAAAGGCGTTCCGGAACGGGCCTCTAATGTTTCGAAACGGTCAAATCTCGTTGACCACGAGATATTGACCGTCAAGGTCGTTCCGATACGGGTCTCCCCTGTTTCGGAACGGTCACCTTATGGTTGACCCAGGCCCGTTGACTAAGTCAAGGCGTTTCAGAACACCCTAAGGGCGTTTCGAAACGGCCTGCTGTAAAACATTAAAATGAACTGTTTAATTGTTGGGTTGGTCGATGTATGTTGAAATGTTTGTATTTCCGCTGCTGTGCCTTACATAGGATTAATTTATGCATATAGACAAGACAAAATAAAAAGAAATTTTTTAGGGTCGTTAACCGAGGAGAAACCTTAACGGGTTTCGCTTCGGTTTTACCCGCGTGGCCCACTCGGACCGGTCATCCGACCAGACCGGGACGAGGGGGGTTACAGAATTGAACAGCGTTACCACTGCTACCGTTGCGCCTAGACGCTGGTTACTGTACACCGGCAGTGCACCGCCGCTACTGCCCCTGCTCCGGTGGTGGCGCCGTCTCTATCCTTCGACATTGGTGGATCCTTTACAAGCTTCAAATAACGAGGACTTGTACCTCTTTTTCCTCCTTATTCGAAACCATGCAACCAAAGAAAAAAAGAATGAAAGCAAAAGTATAAAGAAGTAGTGCCTGGGTAAAAATACCTCAAGAAAATCACTATCACTTGTATTCCTCTTGAATTTCTGTGTTACAATGGGTGAATGCTTGGTTGTGAATGTTTCAATTACAATGGAATGAAACTTATTTATAGGCTTCGAGAAACCCTAAAAGTATATTCCATGTTTGTGCTAAATACATCCGGAAAGGGAATCAAACCACTTTCCTTACATTCAATTTGATCCTAAATGAGTAAAAACAAATAGGGAAATGTATAATTTTGAATTTAAGTACAAATATTCAATAAAATAATTGAAAGTTCGCAATTAAATCAAATTCCTGTATTAAATTCGCATCCAATTTTCTACAAGCACTGTCTTTAGTAAAACAAACATATCTTGAGCTCCCGACGTCCAATTGAGGCATTTCAAGATGTGTTGTAAATTTAACTGAAAGAAGGTCAATACGTAAGAAGACATTCTAACCCAATAGTGCTCGGATCCTATCAAAAATTTGTCGTGAGTCCATAGTGAGAATTCCTTGTGCGTCACTTGACTTTCCATACTTGTTGGACATGATCTCTTGTAATCTTCCCATATCTAATGTGAATAGGATCTTGTGTGATCTGCAAGAAATACATTAATAATGATATAAATAAAAATAATAATATATAAGAAACAAAATGGGCTGGAAGGACCTTTATTTATGTATATTGACTATCATTTTATTTTTATTTTTTGATAGACTCTTTTTTATATTTTTTGCTTATTGGGTTTAATAGTAATAATATATATACATGAAAATAATAAAAATAAACTTAGGTTTAGATAAAATTAGGTGACTACATTCTTGAATCGAATCTAGCACATAGGATTGCTTCCATGCAACTTGATTTGAAATCCCACATCCACAACAAGCACTCCTATCATTTGGTATTAGATTAGGAGGATTCTTAATATAATTCTTGATGTTCTCGGCATTATATTGTTTTTCGAGGGTTTTTTCATTCAATTTTTTTAGCTTTTAAGTTCTTTTGTTTTAGCCTTTCTTCATCTTATACATCATCTAACACTTTTTGTTTCATTGCGTTAGTAGGGACTAAAAGTTGAATACTTTTCTTTTCTCCTTGCAACTATAAACTTAATTGGTGTCTAACTTTCCTTTGGATTCATAGAGCATTTAAAGATTTTTAAATAGGATTCTAGATGTCACATAAACCTCGATGACTTTTTACTTATACCAAATATAATGGTGATAATTATTATGTCAGATGCGATCAAAACGAGTATGAAGAGCATCATCTGAGACATGTTACATGTTCTAAAGAAAAGAAAAGCAACAAACCGGAGACCCTTGAATCCTGATCAGTCGATTCCATACACAAATTAACACAATGGATGGAACGATTTGATGGGAAATTGCAAACCCTTGTATCAGAGTGGAATGTTCCACAAGAGCTAGTGCATGATAAATTAAAGGATGAGGAAGAAATTTGTTCTTCTGAAAAATATGGAGAAGACGTTACCATCGAGAGTTTCATATAATACAATACATATTTATCTTAAGTGGGAATGTATAGTATGAAATCTTAAAGTGTCAAGTTGTAAATCCATTAAACATCGCTTTCTTTATACATTTGTTTTTAAAGGCTTAAATATACATTTGATATCTAAAATTCACAACTTTCTAAATTGGTACCTAAAGAATTTTTTCTTCTAAATTGGTACTTAAACTAGATACATTCTCCCAAGTCGATTCCTAAATAGTTCTTGCTTCCAAGTGGGTACATGAATTAGACACGTTCTTCCAAATTGATACCAAAACTTGTACAATTTATAAGTTTGGTCCTAATTAAAAATAAATCAATAACTCATTTCCAAACTTGTACACCTTCTATATTTAATTTTTTTTATCAATTTAATCTTTGTTATTTCCTAAATTATTTGTTCTCCTCCATAAATGCTATATTACTTTCATGATATTATAAAAATTTAACAGTAACTTATTGTTGTTTTATGGTAGAATAAAATTGATAACTATTGATTTAATTCGATAGACTCGCTTAGTTGGACAATATTGTAAAAATGACTAAATTGATGGGATTTTTAAATATGAAGGGTTAAATTTATTGACTTATTTCAAATTATGATCAAATTATTAGAATGCATAAGTTTTGAGATTAAAACTATAAATAACATTACCAAAAACAATGGATGAAATTAAAGTTTGGATACTAACTTGAGAGCGAAAATTCTTTAGGTATCAACTTGGGATATTGTGCCTAGTTCAGGTACGAACTTAGAAGAAAATTTTCTATAGGTATCAATTTGGACGAATGTGCCTAATTCAAGTACCATCTTGGAAGCAAAAATTCTTTAGGTATCAATTTGGAAGAATGTGCCTAATTCAAGTACCAACTTGAGAGCAAAAATATTTTAGGTATCAATTTGAAAGAATTTGCCTAATCCAGTTAACATATATATTTAAGCCTTTTTAAAATCATTGAGTTCTGAATTTGTAAAAATTGTTTTAAACATGAGGGTTTACGTTTTTTTTATTATTCTAAAATTTCGGGACACTAATGTAGCCTGAATGTAACATTTTGGACTTGTCGGATTATTTGGGTCAAATTTGTTTTTTATTTTATTTTTCTTTTTAGATTTTAGAAGACTTTTTTTTAATTTTTTTAGAATTGTTATAATTATTTATTTTTTCAAAGAAAATTATAAAATATTGTCACATCATTATAGTTAACAAACCAATCGAAGTTATTACAACACAATCAAAAGCAATGTAGAGAAAATGTCTTCTCTCCCGAAATCCTCAGAAAGTTGTGGTGATGAAGCCTCTCCTGATCCTCCCACCATCTCTGAATCACCATCAAAAGCAATGTAGAGAATTCTCCTATCGAGATTTGGTGACTGGTCCGAAGCAAGAAATGGTAGCATGGATTATGACAACTTTACCCTTGGCTTATCGGATGGTATTCCATGTTAAACCCCTCTGTATTTTGTACGTAGTTTGTACTATAAAAACTATAAAACCCTAATATTCAGTAGCTCATCTGTTGCGTCTGTTGCAACTACTTTTGTAAGTTGTTAAGCTGTTGTCACAGCTGTGTGTTGCTGATTGGATGTGCAGTTGCTTTGATAACTGCTCTAGCTGTGTATATAAACACACTAGCGTCCATCATGTAAAAGCAGTGTTGTTGATATGAATTGAGTTTTATCTCTAAAGCTTTTGTGTTTACGATCCTCTCATTGTATGTCTAACATGGTATCAGTTGCTAGGGTGTAACTTCTTTGCTTTCTTTTCCCGTGTCAAAATCTTCTTTCTGTGGTTCATTCCTCTTGGTTCAGTTTCCTTGTTGTTGCGTCTTTCTTCTTCCTCATGGCTCCTGAAATTACACTTGCTGAAGATGATTCTGTTCTTGAAGCTCAGTTGTTCTCTAACAAACGCATCAATGTTTGTCTCACGGGCTCCAACTTTCTTCTCTGGAAACAACAGGTTGTCTTGACTATTCGAGGTCTTGGTCTGGAAGGATTTCTTGATGGCTCCATGTCTGTTCCTGCGAAAACGATGCGCAATCGAGCAGGTGAAACTGTGCTTAATCCTTCTTACATTCATTATTTCAAGCAGGATAGCTCCCTTGCTTCTTGGTTGCTATCTACTGTTTCTCCCAACATTTTGCCAAGACTTGTAGGTTCTGAGACCACAGCTGATGTGTGGAAATCGATTACTGAGATAAACTCTGGTTTGTCTACTACCAAGATGAAGAATCTGCATTGCAGGCTGAGATCTTTAAAGAAAGGAACTCATTCCATGCGTGAATATACTATGGTTGTTAAAGAAATTTGTGATCTTCTAGCAGCTTGTGGTAGTAAGATCACTGACATAGAGCACATTGCCACCATACTCAATGGATTACCTGTGAAATTTGAACCCTCGATTTCAACTATCACGGCCATCAAAGAAGTTTACACAGTTGACAATGTGGTGTCCACTCTTGTGGATGCTGAAACTCGTCTTGAAGGTTCTACAAGATACTCTGCAGGCATCAATTACACCAGGTATAATTCTAAGAACGCTAATTCCTCTATTGATAATGATCAAGAAGAGACATCTCAATTCTCAGTTGATTCTGCCAAGAATACTTCCTCCTCCTTCAAGTATAAGGGCAGACCACGACATCAGTGTCAACTTTGTGGGAAATTGGGGCATCTGGTTGATCGATGTTGGCATCGATTTGATCAAAACTTCAAAGGTGTCACTGCCCAGCAATCGAAATCAAAGGTTCAGGTGCACACTTGTACATGCTGCTCTCATAGTTCAGAACCAGCTTATGATCCATGCACACGTGTGCATACTCATGTTGATCAACTTGCTGATGATGGTGATAATGTTCAAATTAATGCTTTGACCTCTGATGGACCAGCTAGCTATTCCAAATGGTTTCCGGATTCAGGGGCTACACATCATGTAGCCAGCTCTTCTCCTGTTCTACAAAACAAGGCTTGTTATGGTGGTAAAGGTAAGGTTCATCTTGGTGATGGCACCTCCCTTAACATTATGCAGATTGGTCGCGTATGCCTTAATTCTTCTACGAGGTCTCTTTGCTTGAATAATACTTTATATGTTCCTCAAATCTCCAAAAGTCTCATGTCTTTAGCTATGTTTGCACAAGATAACGATGTTTATTTTGAGTTCCATGCCACCTTTTGTCTTGTTAAGGATGCTTGCACGCATAAGGTGCTATTGAAGGGTGGACTTGATGAAGGACTCTATAGCTTCGAGAATGCAGTGGCTGATGGTGATGTGCGTGTCCACAACATTGTGGTGAGGGATGATTCTGAGTTTTGGACCTGGCATAGAAGATTGGGACATCCAAGTTCAGATGTTGTTAGATTAGTTACTCATAAGTCTGCATCTAGTACAAAAAAACATGTATGCATGGCATGTCAAATGGGAAAAGGCCATGCATTGCCATTTACTTCTTCTAATATAGTGTATTCTCGTCCTTTTCAATTGGTCGAGGTTGATGTATGGGGACCAGCTCATGTTGCCTCCAATGGATTTCGATATTTTGTTTTGTTTGTAGACATGTACAGTTGAAACACTTGGCTGTTTTTATTGAAGAATAAAAGTGATGTTTCAACAATTTTTGACTCCTTTTTAGCTATAGTTCATAATCAATTTCACTCCAATGTTGTTACTTTCCAAACGGATGGTGGAGGGGAGTTTCGGTTTTTGGAATCTTTAGCTGTTAAGAAAGGAATTGCCCTTCGCAAGACTTGCCCACACACCTCTCAACAAAACGGTGTTGTAGAGCGTAAGCATAGGCATGTGGTGGAAACAGCTCTTGCATTATTAGCTCAAGCTAGTGTACCTTTCAAGTTTTGGTCTCAAGCTGTTATTAGTGCTGTTTTTCTGATTAATAGGTTGCCTACAAGGAATTTGGATGGAATGTCTCCCCATCAAAAGCTTTATGGCACAACTCCTGATTATGACTTTCTAAAGGTTTTGGATGTCGTTCCTATCCTCATTTGAGGCCTTTTAACAGACACAAATTTTATTTCAGGTCTAGACCATGTGTATTCTTGGGATACTCACCCTTGCATCATGGATATGTATGCTTGGAAAAGGATGGTCGATGCTTCACTTCCAGGCATGTTGTATTCGATGAGCTGCAGTTTCCTTATGCTACTGATGGTTTGGCCAAGTCTCAGGGTTCATTGTTTGTACCCTCAGCTTCAGTTCCACTTCTTCCCACGATGGATGCCACGATTCCTTCCTCGAATACTGATTCTGAGCATGCTACATCTGCGTATACCGATTCAGTACAAGGGTCTTTGCCTGAGTTGTCTAGATCTGCCCCTGAGGTGCATTCATCTCCCACGTCGAACACTTCCTCATCTGGAACTGCTGTGCATGATACTAAAACTGCTACATATGGTGTTGACACTCCTTCCTTTGGTGCTGAATCTGCTATGCCTACATGTGATAACAGGTTGTCCACTGAGATGCATGCTCAATCTCCTGTGACCAATGACTTGGTCATTGAAGATTACAGCTCTACTCCAGTACATCCTGTCACATTGCCTGATGTGGCTCATGTGGCATTGCCTGATGTGGCTCTTGTGTTCTTGGCCTCCAATGCAGAAGTTCCTGTTCCAGATACTGAAGCCCCTTGTCCAGTTGATAGACCTCATACCACTATCAGTATGCAACCTCAGTCTGCTGTAAATGTACACCCTATGGTCACACGACGCAAGAATGGTATTGTGAAAGCCAGAGTGTATAATGTTCAAGTCAAGTCTCCTCCTGATGACATTCATAGTGCATTGGATGATCCTGATTGGAGAGCAGCTGTGATGGCTGAATATCAAGCCCTGATCAGCAATGGTACGTGGGATATAGTTGAGCTCCCTATTGGGAGGAAAGCAGTAGGGTGTAAATGGTTATTCAAGGTTAAGCTTAAGGCAGATGGGACTGTTGATCGATTTAAAGCACGCCTTGTTGCCAAGGGTTTTGCTCAAATACCAGGCTTTGATTTCATGGACACTTTCAGCCCTGCTGTTCGTTTTGCCACTGTTAATATTCTTCTTTCCATTGTTGTTTCTAACCAATGGCCAATTCGACAGGTTGATGTGAATAACGCATTTCTAAAAGGAGATCTCCAGGAAGACGTTTATATGCAACATGTTCCAGGCTTTGAAGAATGCTCGTCTTCAGGTAAAGTTCTGGTATGCAAGCTTCGAAAAGCACTTTATGGTTTGCGACAGGCGCCCAGGAATTGGTTTGTTAAACTCAAAGAATTTTTGTGTTCGTTAGGCTTTGTGGAGTCTAAGGCAGATCCTTCTCTTTTCCTACTTATTGATGGTCATGACACAACCTATTTGGTAGTCTACGTAGATGACATTCTCATTACAGGGAATGCTTCTTCTACTGTGGACCATATCATACGTGAGCTACATGACAAGTTTTCTCTGAAAGACTTAGGTCTTTTACAATATTTCCTGGGGTTAGAGGTCACTCGATCTAGCAGTGGATAGTTTCTTTCTTAGAAGAAATTCTTGTCTGAGTTACTACACAAGGTTGGTATGAAGGGGTCAAATTCAGCCACTACACCCATGCCTCCTAATTTCAAATTGAGTCAATTTGAAGGAGATCCTCTTCCTGATGCTCAGTTGTATCGTAGCACGGTGGGTGCGCTGCAGTACATAACTCACACTAGACCTGATGTGTCCTTTGCTGTTAACAAGGCTGCGCAATTTCTTCAGCACCCTACTCGGACTCATTGGCTTGCTGTGAAGCGTGTTTTACGTTATCTCAATGGCACTATGAATTTTGGCCTGTGGTTTTCTTCTCAGGTGCAGAGAGGTGCTACCCTGCAAGTATTTTCCGATGCCGATTGGGGTGGTGATATAGATGATCGTAAGTTTATCTCTGGGTACTGCGTCTTTAATGGTGCACATTTGCTTACCTGGAGCTCGAAGAAGCAGTGTGTTGTGTCTCGGTCAACTGCCGAAGCAGAATATCGGAGTTTAGCTGATGCTGCTGCAGAAATCGCTTGGATCAAAGCTGTGCTCGTGGAAATGGGGGTCAGCTTACTGGAGTGTCCTCGTATTTGGTGCGACAACACCAGTGCGGTTGCTATGGCAGCTAACCCTGTGCTACATGCTAAGACCAAACACTTTGAGCTTGATCTTCACTTTGTTCGGGATAAGGTTGCTGCTCAAGAAGTTCAGGTTAACCATGTTCCTGCTGATTGCCAGGTTGCAGATACTCTAACTAAGCCTCTTCCAGCTGCCAAGTTTGAGTCTCTTCGACGGAAGCTGCTGGTGTTCGAAGCACAAGAAGTTTTTCCAGAGCTTAGAAAGCAATAAGAATGTTAAACCCCTCTGTATTTTGTACGTAGTTTGTACTATAAAAACTACAAAACCCTAATATTCAGTAGCTCATCTGTTGCGTCTGTTGCAACTACTTTTGTAAGTTGTTAAGCTGTTGTCACAGCTGTGTGTTGCTGATTGGATGTGCAATTGCTTTGATAACTGCTCTAGCTGTGTATATAAACACACTAGCGTCCATCATGTAAAAGCAGTGTTGTTGATATGAATTGAGTTTTATCTTTAAAGCTTTTGTGTTTACGATCCTCTCATTGTATGTCTAACATTCCAACCATCGACTTTTTTGATAAAAGTATGGAGTTGACCTTGATAGTCAAGGTTCTTGGCTACAACACCCTTCATAATCGGATTTACAGTCTCTACAGGCCTACCCATTCTCGAGAATGGTTATTTTCTCGTTAAGTTCAGTTACCTTGACCTTGGACCATATTCAGTCCGAGCCTTGCTCTATCGAGAATGCTTTTGTAGGACGCATTTGGTTGTACTGGTATGACCATGTCACGTGGAGGTGTTATTCTTTGAACCTTTGTTTATCCCAGTCCAAGCTCGACTAAGCATAAGTTGTTTTGGTCCTATCTTCGTGACCTCTAACATAGTATCTCAGAGCCTTGGATTATGTTGGGTGACTTCAATGCCACATTATATCTTAAAGATCGCAGGGGTTGTTCTCGCTCAACTA
The DNA here is from genome assembly GCA_958450335.1 of Hibiscus tridactylites. Classification (NCBI taxonomy): domain Eukaryota; kingdom Viridiplantae; phylum Streptophyta; class Magnoliopsida; order Malvales; family Malvaceae; genus Hibiscus; species Hibiscus tridactylites. The sequence continues at coordinate 47,999,705 of OY288265.1, read as the reverse complement.
AACATGACTGAAATTTCATTAGTGCCATGCTCGAGTCTGGACTTCATCATCTTGGTTACCAGGGACCCGAGACCCGACTATACTAGGTACAGAGGTAACTGTGTAGTTCGTCTTGACCATTGTATCTATAACGACCAATGGCTTGAGGCCTATCCGGACGTATTTGTTCGTCTTGACCATTGTAACACTGCCTTGACCAAAAATAAACTTCTTATCTTGTTCAATTGGAATCTCAATTATAGCTTGAGCTTTAGCATGTTCTTGAACAACAACTCTTTTGGCTACAAAAATCGACATCTGACTGGATTAATGTTGGTGACTGAAACACTTGGTATTTTCACAAAAGAGCCATTATTGTAAAAGGGCTAACCGTATTTCTACTCTCTAGATTCTCATTAGGGAATGGATTTTCGATGAGGATACTCTTCAAGAAGAAGCGATCAAATTCTTTCACCATCTCTTCTCATCTGATGGTGACTCTCCTTGGACTTGATCCTATATGTGAAAGTCATGGTCGATCAAGCCCAACTCATTGATGATATTCTTGTCGAGTTTGGCTCTTTTTAGGGTATAGGGTGAACAAATCCAAGTTGCAAGTGTACTTCTCTTCTAATACAAATGACACAACAACTTCGATTGTCCGTTCCTGCCTTGACGTCTAACAAGTTCAATAACTCAGAACTTACATAGGAATCCCAGTGATGCATGGTTAGGCCACATGTGCATTTTACACCTTTATCCTTTACAAAATTTGAATCAAACTGATGGGATAGTCAGCTCGCCAACTTTCTTTTGCTAGGAGGGACACCCTTGCAAATTCCATTCTTGCTGCAATCCCCACGTATTTCAGGCAAACTTGGGACACCCTTGCAAATTCCATTCTTGCTGCAATCCCCACGTATTTCAGGCAAACTTTTCCCCACGTATTCCATTCTTTCTTTGTTTGTCCTTTGACTAGGAGCATTTGCACGTCTTTTCCTTTTTGTGAGGAACAACATCCGATTCATCTTTAGGTTGTTGCTTCGGTTCGACATCATCTTCTATCCTTGCAATAGGAAGGAACTGAGATGGCCCTTTGGATAACACGACAGCAAGAGGATTTACCTCTTGTTCTTCCACTATAGTGACGGCTTCCGCCGGTCTCGATGCATCTAGCTCCATCTGGGGCCCTTCAGGTGTTGCATCCACAATCTTGGATGCAATAGACATATCTTCATCAACATGCTTTTCTTCTTGTGTAATTTCATATTCTTCTTCTTCATCAACATCTTCTATAATTACTTCTTTCTTTGGAAAGGTGGGGGTTGCATCTACATTTAGTTGTAGTGTTCAGATCCAAAAGGCAGTCCTTGATTATTTTGCTCGAGACTTGCTCCTTTTGTGTGTCCCCAACAATACTCACATCCTTGGGGGAGTTGACAGACTTCCCTAGAGCTTCTTTTATTGTTGCATTAGAGGAGAAGTCATAGCTGTGAATTATGGCTAGAAATTTAGGAAGAGTAACTGGAACAACTCTACTCATTGCATAAAATAAATTATGTACAATCTCTAAAGTTTGAAATGGGGCTGCAATCTTCCCCATTATGTTGGTAACAAAATCAATATTGTCAGCCAAACTTCATTGTTTTGTGGGAGGTCTTCATCAGCAGTCCCCACTTTGGCCTTCCCTTTTTCAGTCCTCGTTGCAGCACCCAACCTCGGTGTAAGAGCCTCGTTGTTTCTAACCATTCGCTCAATAGAAACCTCATTCAGTGGCCCTTTGTTGGTTATTATTTCTTCATTTTCTATGGGCTTAATCCCCTTGAAGCTGCATAAGCGCATAATTAGTGATGGGAAAGAAAAAATCCCACATTCGACAATCTCTTTATGAATAATCTTTCTTTCTTCGATCCAATGAGACTATGGTACTGTGAGTAGATGACATCATCCTAGAATTAAAAAATTGAAACCAAATCTTTGCAGGTAAAGTTAAGAACTTTTGATACATAGTATAGTTACCCACATTAGTCCCTGACCAACATGCATCTTCAATGCATAAATCCTTTACCAACAAGTCAACCTTTTCATCATTAATATCTTTAAAAAATAGTGAATGCTCATCTTTGGTTATAGTAGTGTTCAACACCTTATTAATGGTAGCAACATTTCAGGGAATACACAAACACAAACTTAATATAGGGCTCATAAAGATTGGACTGAAATTTCCTGGCCATTTATGGAGTGCAATGGTTTGATAAATAAGCTTCCTTGGTTCGCATTCTAGAGCAAGACCAATCTCCTATTCTGGATGAATATTCCTTTTCAGGATGTTCTCCTTGTAACTCTCTTCCGCCGTGGTTGTTGAAAACACCTCATCATAAGATTTTTCAACTAATATCATCTGTTCCTCTTCTTGCAGCGTGGATGCTGCAACACGAGTCTCTTTAGGCAAAAGTTCCATGGATATTTTTCTTGCCGCTCTTGTCTTCGTCATTGGTTAGTGTGGATGAAGAAGATTTTTGCAAAAAGGTTAAAGCTTTTTGTTGTTGAAGAAGAAGAGAAAATAGAAACTTGGTGAAGAAGCTCAATGATAAAAAGATGTCATTAAATAAAAGAGAAAGAAAAGATGAAATGAACGGCACAACCTTTATCTTCTTATGCGATGATATCAAATAGTTGTGATTGTGGCGCAAAAATCATCCGCATCCATTGTATCTCTCGCTCTCACGAATCATATGGTTGTGATTGGGTTGCTCAATCGGTGCAATGAAATTACTCCAAAAGCCCCCAAAGTCATACACTACACGTTGAGCCTTGCTTTGCAACCTTTTCATGAAAAAAAACCAGTCCAATGCAAGCAGAAAGTGACACGCGTCGTAACGTATCAAGAATAATATCCTTCTTCTAAATAAATAAAATAAATAAAGAAATTAAATTAAGTATAGATAAGAAAGTAGGAGTCGAACCCACAATGACTTAGAACTTTCTTTGTCGCCCTTTTGTAGTTTCTGAACCAAGAGCTGTTGATGGAGCTATGTTGATGTGATTTAGGTGGGGGTTTATTGTAATGAAATGTAATTGTTTAAGAAAGTAAAAGAAAGCTTTTAAAAGAGTTTAAAGTAAATATGAGATTATCAGCATCGGGCTTCAGCGTTGACTTGTTCTACTCGGTTTCTTGGTAAAGATTTTAATTTCGAAAAGCTTGTTAGAAAAATTACTTCAAGGTCAATCCTTGGGTTTTTGTTTGTAAACTGAATTTCCAAAATCAATTTTTGGTTTCAGTTTTGATAATTTGTCAAAACCAACTCAATGTTTGAGAAAACAAATTACTTAAGCTCGTAACCAACTCGAAAAGTCATTTCTACAAAAACGATTCGATCTCAATTTCACTTAGTAATCTATTTACTAAGTGTGTTCCTTGGAAGTCGGATTTGTTTCAATAACCGATCCTCCCTCCCACTTGATAGATCAAAACAATTGTTTTTCTCCAAAGTCAATCTTTGGGTTTTAAAAATCATTTTGATTTAGAAAATAAAGTTTGAAGAAATTGAGAGAAGTTTTCGAAATGTTTGAAGCATAGTTTCAAACCTCGCATTGAGAACGCGTCATCGCATAAGCCTTCGGCTTAAAAAGATCTACCCGAGCATGATTATCAAATTAATCAGGCTGGACATATAAGAAATAATTAAAAGAAGAAATATAAGAAAATAACTTAAGTAGAAAAACTAAGAAGAGGATAATTTCCAAGAGAAGAAGAAATGATGTTCAATTGCTAATTGAATGATGACAAGACTTACCCCAAAGAGGGGTATTTACAGTGTTTCAAAATAACCTAGGTAAAACCTAAAATGATAATTAAAATTAAACAAAATAATTATTCAAAGTTTAAAGTTTAAAATTTAAAAAATACGGTGATAAGCTATCTGATAGGCGGCATGATAAGCTATCACTACTGCTGACGTCATCTTCTAGAAGACGCTGACGTGGCGCCCAGTCAACATTCATGCCCTGATTCATGCCAATGACTCCAACATTTTCTGCAGAATTCCAGCTTATTTCCAGCATCACGTCTTCTGCATAAAAACATCATAAAATAGCCCAATTAAGTCCCTTAAACTTATATTTATTCGAAATAAGGACAAAAAACATAACTAAAACAAATACTCATTAAATTCCTCATCACTTATCCGATGCTTGTCCTCAAGCATCTCAAAATTAAACAAACCTAAGCTCAAGTTATCATCCTTAATTTCACGAAGTCTCAAAGTTTCTGATATGATTAAGTATCTAAACATGAAAGAAAAATAAAGAGCAAAATAGATAAATGGCAAGATTAAGAAATTTAAGCAAAAACGACATTCCAATACCCTACTAACATCAACATGCAAACCAAGTACCCTCACAAGGAATCGCTCATGTCACTCAAAGTGTTTAAGGGTAGAGAAAATCACTCGAGCCAAAACTAATTAGAGCATTACCATAGGCTTGTGGTTAAATCTAATCTCCACTACTAATCATGAATGTAATGCAAAAATCAAGAGGTCTTAAAAGGGTTGTAACGGGGCTAAGGTTCGGGTAGGATAAAGGCTGAAAAATAGGGGTTAAAATTCAAGACAAAAATCATCCCAAAAAATTTATTCGAAACATTTTTTCATTCGAATCAAAACTGTTCTGCAGTGTATATAATTGTTATTTTTTTGAACTGCATTGCTATTTTTTTCTGCTTTTTTTTGCAGATTCGAACAATTTTTTTTCTGCACTGCATATTCGAATAGTTTCTGCACATTTTATTTTCTGCTCTGCTGGACTGCATGATTCGAATCTGTTTTTTTAAGACAATTTTGTCTTGAAAAGGGGACAAAAATAATGGAATTAGGAAAAATGGATTAGGCTAAAATATGGTGATTTGCAAAAAAAGGCCAAGGCTCAAAATTGTTTCACTAGGGGAAATTAATTAAAGGGTATGCAAATTGTTTCACTAGGGGAAATTAATTAAAGGGTAAGCAATTTGTTTGGGAAGAGAAATGGTTAAAACCTAGTGCCTCAATCATATTTAAGCATCATATTCAATCAATGTAATCTCAAAAATAATTTAAACACAAGTTCTAGAATGCAACTAATTTAGCTAGGCACACTCAAACAAACAAAGAGCAAAAATAATGCATGCTCATTAAGCTCAAAACTCACAAAAATTGTCTTGTGTACCTAGGTAAGCATCATGTGAAGTAGAGAAAGAAATGTCATATAAAGCTTTTTTATCAAAAATTAATCATGCCAAAATCTACCATGCAACCTAGAATTTTCTAACAAGATAGATACAAAACCATATGAAAATATTGAGACAAGGCAAAACTAAGGATTAAACGAAGAACTTAAATTAAATAAAATCAAGAAATCAAGAGAACAAGAGAACAACCAAATGAATAAGCAAGATGAAAATTTTGACAAGCATATCTCCCTCCCCCTCACTTGATGCATTTTGTCCCAAAATGAACATAAAATAAAATACAAAAGAGAGAGGGTGAAAATACTCCCCGATCGCAGAAGAGCATGTTTCGGTAGTGGGCTTCGAGTCTGGTGTAGGGGCGGAGGCGAGCTTGCTCCCTAGTTCGGACCATGATGGTGGGTCGGGGCTGAAAGTTGGTCGATGGTGGTGAAGATGAAGGTTAGGTTGAAGTAGACTAGGTTTCGGCTGAGTGTTGGTTTGTTGGAATAAAATATGAAAAAGAAAAATATGGTATTTTAGGTCTAGTGAAAGTGACGGCTTGGAGGGATAAGGTGGGTCCATGGAATTTTATTTTAATATGGTGGCGTTTTAAATTTTAAGTGAAAAAAGGTGATAATGATAGAGGTGGTTAAAGAGTTAGACGTGAGTTTAAAAGCAAATGGGGTCCACGGAATCTCTAGATAAGGTGAGGTTTGTTTGAAAATTGAATTGGATTTTTTTTAATTTGACCGAGAAGGAGGGGATTGTACGGGTGGGGAGATAAGGATGGGGTCCATGGGATATAATCTAGATGAAAATGACATCTTCTCATGCCTTTATTCGATCAGCCTGTGAATAAAATAAATTAAAATAAAATTAAATAAAATAATGGAAATAAAAATAAATTCGAAACTGAAAAAAATAAAGAAAAAAATAAAGAAAATGGGTTGCCTCCCATCCAGCGCTTGTTTATCGTCGCTAGCTTGACGACCTTATTCAAGTGACATGTTCGATTAAACGAATTTCCTCGACTAGACCAACTGGAGCATTGTCATAGTACGGTTTAAGCCGTTGACCGTTAACTTTAAATGGCTCTCCAGAATTACTTTTAATTTCCACTGCACCATGTGGAAAAATATTAGTCACTGTATACGGTCCAAGCCACTTTGATCGTAATTTCCCTGCAAAAAATTTTAACTTAGAGTTAAATAATAAAACCTTTTGACCAATGTAAAATGATTTAAATGCACTATTACGATCGTGAAAATCTTTATTTTTTTTCCTTAAAAATTTTTGAACTGTCGTATGCATTTTTGAAATTTCTTCCAACTCCTAGATATCGAGTTTTCGCGTTTCGCCAACTAGATCCATTTCCATGTTGCATTTTTGGACTGCCCAAAGCGCGCAGTGCTCCAATTCGACCAGTAAATGGCACGAATTACCAAAAACAATGCGATAAGGAGACATCCTGATAGGACCCTTATACGATGTCCGATATGCCCATAATGTGTTATTCAGCTTAACGCTCCAATCCTTCCGATCGGGTTTCACGATCTTTTCAAGAATGGTCTTGATTTCATGATTTGACACCTCCGCCTGACCATTTGTTTGCGAATGGTACGACGTCGCGATGCGTTGGGTGACGCCAAATTTTTTCATTAGCGCGTCGATGACTTGATTGATAAAATGTTTCCCCCTGTCGCATATCAACGCTCTTGGTGTGCCAAACCTAGAAAAAATACAAACTTTCAAAAATTTGACAGTGGTTTTAGCATCATTATTTTTTGTAGCTTTCGCCTCAACCCATCGGGAAACATAATCAACAACTAAAATAATATAAAAATTACCGAATGATGATACAAATGGCCCCATATAATCTATCCCCTACACATCAAATATTTCGCAAACATGAATATGATTTAGAGGCATTTCATTACGTCGGCTTAAGTTACCAACTCTTTGACATTTATCACATGGTTTGCAAAATAAATATGTGTCTCGAAAAATATTAGGCCAATAGAATCCGCATTCAAGAATTTTATGAGTTGTCCTTTTAGGTCCATAATGTCCACCGCATGCATATGAATGACAGGAATTAAGGATAGATTTGACCTCATCTTCAATTACACACCGTTGTATTACCTGATCGGAACAATGTCTCCAAAGGTAGGGATCATCCCAAATATAGAACCTGGATTCCCTCTTGATTCGGGTAATTTCTGACCGTGGCAAGTCAAGGGGTAATTCACCTGTAGCCAAATAGTTCACGATATTCACAAACCAAGGTGTTGAAGCTTGCGCCATCATCAAAATTTCTTCAGGGAACTCGTCATTAATAGGTGAATCCGAATTGGTTAGTGGGATTCGGCTGAGGTGATCGGCCACAAGATTTTCACTTCCCTTCTTGTCCTTTATCTCGAGATCAAACTCCTGGAGGAGTAAAATCCATCGGATCAGCCTTGATTTTGCTTCCTTCTTGCTCATCAAATATCGCAAGGCTGCATGGTCAGAAAAAACAATAATTTTAGTTCCAAGTAAATAAGAGCGGAATTTATCTAGAGCAAAAACTACAACAAACAGTTCTTTTTCTGTAGTTGAATAATTTCGTTACGCTGGATCAAGCGTTCTCGATGCATAGGCAATGACATGAGGCTCTCGTCCTTTCCTTTGTCCAAGTACTGCTCCAACACTAAAATCCGAGGCATCGCACATAATTTCGAACGGCAAGTTCCAATCGGGCGGTTGTACTATTGGCGCGGATACAAGTTTCTCCTTAATTGTATCAAACGATTTCCTACATTCGGATGTAAAGTCGAACTCTACATCTTTCTATAGTAACCGACATAGTGGTTGTGCTATCTTCGAGAAGTCTTTTATAATCCGCCTGTAGAAACCTTCATGTCCAAGAAAAGAGCGAATATCCCTCACAGTAGTGGGGTATGAGAGTGAGCGTATAATATCCGTTTTAGCTTTATCAACAGAAATTCCTTTAGAAGAAACTATATGTCATAATACTAAGCCTTTATTAACCATAAAGTGACATTTCTCATAACTAAGCACAAGGTTAAATTCAATGCATCGTTTTAAGACATTAGTTAAATTCAATAAACACTCACCAAATGAATTACCATATACAGTGAAGTCGTCCATAAATACCTCGATCCATTTCTCAACATAATCCGAAAATATACTTACCATACATCGCTGGAACGTAGCCGGAGCGTTACATAGTCCAAACGACATTCGTTGATAGACTAATGTTTTGAATGGGCACGTAAACGTTGTCTTCTCTTGGTCATCAGGGGCTACGGGAATTTGAAAGAAACCTGAAAAACCATCGAGATAGTGTTGAGTTGATCGAACAATTGCAAATGGCCAAGAGGGGGTGAATTGCCAATTAAAATTTTGGTGGGAAGAAATGAGGGAAAAATAAAATTGACACAAGTAGTTATAGTGGTTCAAGTTCTCCAAATGAACTCTACATCCACTACCTTAGTTCTCACTAAGGATTTTCAACAAATTCACTACTTGAATTCTTCCCCTTTTCTTGGATGAGGAGGTAACCTTACAATTTCGTTTAAGCTTTCTACCCAAAGCTTAATCCACTCGAATACAAAGACAAGTTGTGGCAAACTCAAATGATTCCTCTCAAAGGATAATTTGTCTACCCAATTACAATTTCAATAACCCCAAACTCACAATACAATTTGACAATTGAAAGACACTAGAGTTGGGTACAAGAATTTGACTTTTAATAGCTCAAGGGTTTGGATTTTTGCTTTGATGATGCTTGTGTATTGAATAGTTGTTGCTGACCTTCAAAGGGCTTCATTTTATACCTCCTCCATTAATTCTAGCCGTTTGGGTGGTTGGGAACATGAATAGAGCCGTTGGAACCCTCTCTTACCACCATAAATGCACTTCTGCAGCTATCTGTATCGGTACACGGGGAGCCGTATCGATACCTGTCTCAGAAAAGAAAGAGCTGTTGTGTGCAATAAATAAGGGGTATTGAAACACACGTAAGTGTATCGGTACGGGGTATCGAAACGGCTAAGACCGTATCGATAACTTTTTCTCAACTTAGCTCACTGTCAATTTCCGTATCGGTACGAGGGTTTACCGTATCGATACGGGTCAACGACCAATTTAAAATTTGGTTACCTAACCAACTGACACCAACGATCAAAATATTTAAACCGACTTGAATTTAAAATTCATTAAGTCCGTATTGATATGGCTGAAGTCGTACCGGTACGTCATTCAAACTCTTTAGACTTTTACAGAGGAGCGTATCGATACAGGTGAATAGCGTATCGAAACGTGTTCCTCCAGTAGCCAACTTTGTAAAAAAGGTATCGATACGGCTGGAAGCGTATCGATACACCTGGACGATTTTCAATAGTTTGGCCTTGGAACACTTAGAAAAATATTTTGAGTTTGAGTTTTTCAAATCAGTTTTAAAGTGTTGGTGATTTAAAACTTATTAAGGGACTTATAAAAACAATTTTAAGTTTTTCAATTTGATCCATAAAGATTTAATTATATCAAAATCAAACATAGGTTTTACAATCTCCCCCTTTTTGATATAACAAAACTAAAACTTAAAATTTTTGACACTTTGAAAAACTTTATGAAGTTAACTCCCCCTTAATATAAGCTAGGTAACTTTTAAGTTAAAATCAAAATTTTTAAAGTGTTGTGAGCTAGTTTCTCTCCCCCTTTTTGTTAGATCAAAAATCTTGAGACAAGATATAAGTGCATAATATAGGCAAAGGTATAAATAAGCAAGGTAAATATTATTAAGCATAGCATCAATCTTAAAAATCCAACAAAAACAGAAAATCAAAGCATAGGTTTAAACATAAAGCAAACTTATTCCTAAGAATATAAATCAAAGATGCATAAAATAGAAATATCCTAAATGATATGCATGAGATGCAAGAAGAATCGTCTAGGCATCATCTTCGTTGTCTTCATCATCTTCATCATCAACTCCCATTGGATCATTATCCCTCATGCTATTGCGCCACTCATCATGGAAATCGGAGAGGGAAATATTCAAAGAATTATGACCGCTTTCAAGAGATGTGAGGCGATTCTCCATGCTCGTCATCCTTGTATCAAAAGTTGTTTCAAGGGCGGTAAGACGATTTCCCATGTCCGTGCGCAACCCCGTAAATTTCTCATTGAGGAATGTCATGAGAGCATCCATGGAGGGTTGAGGAGCTTGAGGAACTTGGTCACCTTGAGGTTCTTCAAATACGGCGGCGGCCTCGGGTGGTAGCTCTGAAAGACGTACCCAATTACCATTAAAATAATGGAACTTTCCCCGTGCAAGAGATCGTTCATCAATGGGATCGGTGAGGGGAGTTGGGAAGTCAAAAGAGCAATCAATATCCTTTTTCATAAAGAAATAACTTAAGGTCGTACCATATGTAAAGGAGGTGACGAGAGAGGTGTGACGATTTTGCACAAGATAGACGATTTCCCCGAACATGATTCGAGCAAGATTTGGGCGCTTTCGCTCACGGAAGCAATGGATCCAAAAATCATCCACTTGACGGATGGTAGAGTATTTTCCTCCGGAGGGCCTAAACCACCAAGACACCATCAATTGAAGGATCCGATCTTGAGCATTTAGGGCGGTTACGGAGCCACTAAGAACATGTCCCAAAGCATCATCATCATCAAGGCCTTCATCCTCTAAATTAAAAACTTCACAAATGGATTTGACATCAAGGATGAATTTCTTTCCCATGAGATAAGAACTAATGGCGGTAACAACCCCATTGCGAGAAATACATTTGACATTAGTGTAGAAAATCAAAACCAAAAGACGATAATAAAAACCGGGAATAGAGAGAAAATCCATGAAATTCCAGCGTTGGAGCAAAGGAAGATATTCAAATTCGAAACGCTCCGAGTTGAGAAAAGGAATGGATATTACCCTTTCCGCACGAATCTTGTAATTCTCGAATTGATGAAAGTATGCGAGACCCGCGGGACTTTCAAAGGAGTGTTCATAGATCGAAGTGTAGTTCGGACGTGCAACCATTCCAAGATTGGATGATTCACCGGTTTCAAAAACCCTTGATCTCTTCCTCGATTCCTTTGGTGCCATGATCTAAAAGAAAATCATGCATATAGATTTCTTCAATTTAGTTAAGAACCAAGGTAAAAAAAATTGAAAATAAAAATTTGAAGAAAAAGAAATTTTGAAGAACAAAAGTTTTTTTTAAAAAAATTGAATCATAAAAACAAAAACAAAATAAAAAAATTGAAAAAGAAAAAGAAAGAAATTTTACCTTGATAGAAACTTGAGAGATTGAAGAAAATTCTAGCACAATTTTGATGAGAAGGAGCTTAAAGCTTTGCTTGATGGAAAAACTCTTTTAGATTTTGAGTTGTGGTGTGAAAATATGAGGGAGGAAGAGCCCTTTTATAGGCAAAAACGGCTAGGGTTTTTAGGGTTTGAAGAATTTTAGTTTTGGTAAAAGTTGAACACTTTAAATGCCAAATTAAAAGCTATCTGCGCAATCGAGTATCGATACGTCTGAGGGTGTATCGATACGGGGGTAGAAACGTCATTTCCTTAAAAATGCCCGTTGGAGAATTGTATCGAAACGGATGAGATCCGTATCGAAACGATTTGAAGCTCGTATCGATACGAGTTTAACCGTATCGATACCCGTTTAAGGCAAAAGAAGCCTAGGAATCTGAATGAAGAACATGTATCGATACGCGTAGAACCGTATCGATACCCTATGCCCAGAAATGCATCTTTAGGCCTAAGAACAAACATAGGCTCGATTTTAACATCTCCTAAAGGTATGCAAATGATGAATGAACAATTCTAAACATATTTTAAAAGAATCATACTCCCCCTAACTATAGGCATGGATATTTTCAAGAGTTACAACACATAAACATGCAATTTCACAAAATCAAGCAATTTTAAGCACAAAGAGGTCCTAAAAGGTCAAGATAGGCTAGCTAAACCTAACTCTCTCCTAAGGGATCAAAAACGCTCTTTATCTAAAGGTTTTGTAAATATATCCGCTAATTGGTTCAAGGTGTCAATATATTCTATAACAACATCATTTTTCAAAACATGATCTCTAATAAAATGATATCGAATTTCTATGTGTTTAGTTCTAGAGTGTTGGATGGGATTCTTAGTAAGACAAATGACACTAGTGTTGTCACACTTAAGGGGTATAGTTTCTACTTCAACACCATAATCTAAGAGTTGTTGCTTCATCCAAAGGACTTGAGCACAACAACTCCCTAAGGATATGTACTCCTCTTCGGTGGTAGATAAGGCTACGCTATTTTGTTTCTTAGAGAACCAAGATATGAGCATACTACCTAAGAATTGGCATGTCCCGGAAGTACTTTTCCTATCTATCTTACATCCCCCATAATCCGCATCCGAATAAGCATGAAGGCTAAAGGAAGAATCTTTAGGATACCAAAGGCCTAAAGTAGGTGTGTCTCTAAGGTATCTAAAAATTCTCTTAATGGCAACTAAGTGTGATTCTCTAGGACTAGCTTGAAACCTAGCACACAAGCAAACACTAAACATGATATCCGGTCTACTTGCAGTAAGGTAAAGCAAAGAACCTATCATGGATCTATAAAGCTTAGAATCAACACACTTACATCCTTCATCTTTGTCAAGATTTATGGAAGAACTCATAGGAGTGGCTTGAGGCTTTGCATTCTCCAAGCTAAACTTTTTGAGCATATCATTCACGTACTTAACTTGATTTATGAAGGTGCCATCTTTCCTTTGTTTGATTTGGAGTCCCAAAAAGAATGAGAGCTCCCCCATCATGCTCATCTCGAACTCACCTTGCATTAGCTTAGAAAATTCTTTACAATAACACTCATTAGTAGAACCAAAAATGATATCATCAACATAAATTTGAACTACTAAGATGTCATTGTTATATCTTTTTATGAAGAGTGTTGTATCCACCTTTCCCTTTTCAAAACCCTTTTCAATTAAGAAATTTGAAAGTCTCTCATACCAAGCTCTAGGATCTTGTTTTAAACCATAGAGAGCTTTTGTTAGTTTAAACACATGATTTGGAAATTTTGAATCCTCAAAACCCGGTGGTTATTCCACATACACCTCTTCATTTATAAAACCATTTAAAAAGGCACTTTTCACATCCATTTGAAAAAGCTTTAAATTATGATAACATGCAAATGCAAGCAACATCCTAATAGCTTCCATTCTAGCTACGGGTGCATAAGTCTCATCAAAATCAATTCCCTCTTCTTGTGTATAGCCTTGAGCAACAAGCCTAGCCTTGTTTCTCACTATATTACCACTTTCATCTAATTTATTCCTAAAAACCCATTTTGTTCCTATAGTAGATTGATCATTAGGCCTTTCAACTAATGTCCACACTTTACTCCTCTCAAATTGATTTAATTCCTCTTGCATGGCCAAAATCCAAAAATCATCTTTTAAAGCTTCTTTAATATTTTTAGGCTCAATGCATGAAAGAAATGCAACATGATTCATTAATTTGAGAGAGGATCTAGTAGTTACCCCCTTGGATGGATCACCCAAGATTTCACCACCTTTGACATAATTTAATTCCCTTGGGTAAGACACCCCCCTTTCCTCAAGAGCCAAGTCCTTCAAGGCTTCAAGAGGTGGATCTTGTGTATCCTCATCTTTAGTTGGAATCTCATCCACCTTTGACGTTTGTCCTTCATCAATGGCATCAAGGATTCCTACATCATCATCATCACAAGATTCCTTCCTTGGAAGGAGGTTATCATCGAAAACAACATGTATTGACTCTTCAACTACAAGAGTTCTTTTATTAAATACACGATAGGCTTTAGAGTTTAAAGAGTACCCTAAGAAAATAGCTTCATCACTTTTAGCATCAAATTTACCTAAGTCTTATTTACCATTATTCAAAACAAAATACTTGCAACCAAAAGGATGAAAATAGCTAATGTTAGGCTTCTTAGATTTTAAAATCTCATAAGGTGTTTTCTTCAAAATTGGCCTAATCATTACTCGATTAATAATATAGCAAGCGATATTTGTGGCTTTCGCCCAAAAATATTTAGGTAAATTATTTTCGCAAAGCATGGTTCTAGCCATTTCTTCTAAAGTTTGATTTTTCCTCTCAACTACCCCATTTTGTTGAGGAGTGCGAGGTGCGGAAAAATTGTGGCTAATCCCATTTTCATTTAAAACCTCATCGAAACCTAGATTTTGAAATTCGGTTCCATGATCACTTCTAATGTGAGAAATCTTAAGTTCAAGATCATTTTGAGTTATTTTAGAAAATGTGATGAATTTTTCTAAAGCCTCATCCTTTGTACTTAAGAATAGAACCCAAGTATACCTAGAATAGTCATCTACAAGCACAAAAGCATATGATTTTCCACCCAAGCTCATTGTTCTAATAGGCCCAAAAAGATCCATATGAATCAATTGTAAACATCTACTAGTAGAGACATCATTTATGGATTTAAAAGAAGTTCTATGTTGTTTACCCTTTGAGCATGCATCACAAATTTTATCATTAGAAAATTTAAGTTTGGGTAAACCTCTATCTAGATTAAGGGAAATTAATTTTTCTAAAAAACTCATGCTAGCATGTCCTAATTTTCTATGCCAAAGCCATGAGTCATGTTCATCATGTGCAACTAAGCATGTATGAGATGAATGAATGTCATCTAGATGCACCATGTAAATGTTCCCTATGCGATGACCAATGAGCATTAGTTGATTTGTTTTAATGTTTACAATTTTGCAACCACTTTTATCAAATAAAACATTAAAACCCTTGTCACACAATTGACTAATACTCAACAAATTATGCTTAAAACCGTTGACATACAAAACATTTTCAATGAAAATAGAAGAGTGATTACCAATGGAGCCTATTCCTTCAATGTGGCCTTTGGAGTTGTCACCGAAAGTTACCACTCCACCACCTTTTGGCCTTAGTTCCACAAATCGACTCTTGTCATCGGTCATGTGTCTTGAGCATCCACTATCAAGGTACCAAGAATTTTTGCTTGAAGCTTTAGCCTTGTAGCAATGCTCCTCCTACAAACAAAGAATTTAGGCCTTGATTTTTGGTACCCAAATCATTTTGGGTCCATGAGTGTTAGCCTTCAACATTTTGGTTCCCTTAGGAATCCAAGAAGCAATATCATTCATATCATTAGAAATAATGAGTTCCTTAGGAACCCAAACACTCCTAACTCTTTGACCTCTAGATTGCTTATTAAAATTTCTTTGTTTAGGTATACAAGGATTTCTTTTTACATATTGGGATTTAGAATGATTTCCTTTTTCAAAATTATTTTTCCCAATAGCAATAGATGTTTTAAGATTATCCACTTCCTTTGTGTGATAATCTTGAAAATCGGAAAGAATTTTTTCAAGTTCAAGATTTTTTGTTTTAAGATCATTTGAAGGATTTACTAAAAACAAAACCTTCTTTTCCAATTCGGAGTTAGCTTTAGAAAATGTCTCATTTTGATTTTTCAAATCGGAAATGATTTTCTTGTTTTTTAAAATGAATTCTTTGTATTTTCCTACTAACTCATCATACACTTCTTGCAATTCATCATAAGCATCTTGAAGTTCATCAAAAGTAAAATCGAAATTGGATAAATTAGAGTTTACCTTAGGTTCATCATCAATGGCCATAAGACATAGATTGGCCACTTCCTCCTCTTCCTCGGATGACTCATCGTCACTCCAAGTAGCTATTTGTGCTTTGAGCTTGTTCTTCTTCCTAAAGCTTTTCTTTTTCAATTGAGGACACTCGGAACGGATGTGACCCGGTTTCTTGCATTCATAACAAGTAATTTGGTCATTCTCCTCTTCCTTGCTCTTACTCTTGAAGTCTCCCTTTCTAATGAATTTTCTTCCATGATTTGACTTCATGAACCAAGTAAACCGTTTGGCCAACATGGCCATCTCCTCATCTTCATCCTCACTAGAATCGCTTTCTTGATGTGAAGCTTTTAGAGCGATTCCCACTTTCTTCTTCTCAATCTCCTTCTTCTCAACTATTTTCTTCTCTTGTTCTCTTCCCTTCCTCATGATCTCATGGGTGAGTAGAGATCCAACAAGAGCATCAAGCTTAAGAGTCTTCAAATCTCTAGCTTCAATAACGGCCGTTCTCTTGCCATCCTATGACTCCGGAAGAGAGTACAACAATTTTCTCACTAGCTTGTCTTCGGGAATGATCTCGCCGAAACCCTTCAATCCGTTGACAATGACCGAGAATCGATCAAACATCTTGGAGACACTTTCTTCGGGATCCATCTTAAAGTTCTCATAGCTTAGATTGAGTAGCCCAATCTTTTTCTCCTTGACATCACTAGTTCCCTCATATGTTGTCTCGAGGGTATCCCAAACCTCCTTAGCATTTTCGATTGAAGACACCTTGGAGTAGATATTCGGACCAAGTGCACAAAATATCACATGAAGAGCTTTGTCATTCATTTGCATCCTTCTTCTTTCATCATCCGTCATCTCGGCTTTGACCTTTGGGACGAGTCTTTCTCCATCTCTCTTCATGGGAATGTATGGACCTTCTTCAACCACATCCCACACCATATAATCGGTATACTTGATGAAAAGCCTCATCCTATTCTTCCAATATGGGTAGTTGTCCCCATTGAAGAATGGTGGCTTGGTGGTGGATTGGGACTCATAGTTGGAGGTGGATGCCATTGCTTGACTTGTTGTTGATCAAACTCTCCTAGAATCGACTCAAGAGGGTTGTAATCCTTCCAATGAGTGTAGCTCTGATACCAATTGTTGAGTTGATCGAACAATTGCAAATGACCAAGAGGGGGTGAATTGGCAATTAAAATTTTGGTGGGAAGAAATGAGTGAAAAATAAAATTGACACAAGTAGTTATAGTGGTTCAAGTTCTCCAAATGAACTCTACATCTACTACCTTAGTTCCCACTAAGGATTTTCAACAAATTCACTACTTGAATTCTTCCCCTTTTCTTGGATGAGGAGGTAACCTTACAATTTCGATTAAGCTTTCTACCCAAAGCTTAATCCACTCGAATACAAAGACAAGTTGTGGCAAACTCAAATGATTCCTCTCAAAGGATAATTTGTCTACCCAATTACAATTTCAATAACCCCAAACTCACAATACAATTTGACAATTGAAAGACACTAGAGTTGAGTACAAGAATTTGACTTTTAATAGCTCAAGGGTTTGGATTTTTGCTTTGATGATGCTTGTGTATTGAATAGTTATTGCTGACCTTCAAAGGGCTTCATTTTATACCTCCTCCATTAATTCTAGCCGTTTGGGTGGTTGGGAACATGAATAGAGCCGTTGGAACCCTCTCTTACCATCATAAATGCACTTCTGCAGCTATTCGTATCGGTACACGGGGAGCCGTATCGATACCTGTCTCAGAAAAGAAAGAGTCGTTGTGTGCAATAAATAAGGGGTATCGAAACGTACGTAAGCGTATCGGTATGGGGTATCGAAACGGATAAGACCGTATCGATACCCTTTTCTCAACTTAGCTCACTATCGATTTCTGTATCGGTACGAGGGTTTACCGTATCGATACGGGTCAACGACCAATTTAAAATTTGGTTACTTAACCAACTGACACCAACGGTCAAAATATTTAAATCGACTTGAATTTAAAATTCATTTAGTTCGTATCGATACGGCTGAAGTCGTATCGGTACGCCATTCAAACTCTTTAGACTTTTACAGAGGAGCGTATCGATAGAGGTGAAGAGCGTATCGAAACGTGTTCATCTAGTAGCCAACTTTGTAAAAAAAAGGTATCGATACGGCTGGAAGCGTATCGATACACCTGGACGATTTTCAATAGTTTGGCCTTTGAACACTTAGAAAAATATTTTGAGTTTGAGTTTTTCAAATCAGTTTTAAAGTGTTGGTGATTTAAAACTTATTAAGGGACTTATAAAAACAATTTAAAGTTTTTCAATTTGATCCTTAAAGATTTAATTATATCAAAATCAAACATAGGTTTTACAGATAGCAATAGTGAGATTTACCAGCTAATCTTGCAATCATTTGATCAATATATGGTAAGGGAAAGTGATCTTTTCGGGTTATAGAATTCAACTTCCTGTAATCGATGCAAACTCGCCATCCATTCTGAACTCGAGTTGGAACTAACTCACCTTCGTCATTTCTTATTACCGTGACGCCAATTTTTTTAGGAACAACGTGAATAGGACTTAACCATTCGCTATCTGAGATTGGATATATAATATCGACGTCTAAGAGTTTTTGAATTTCGTCTTGTACTACCTTCATCATGGGATCATTCAAGCGTCGCTGACCTTATCGTGACGGCTTTGCCCCTTCCTCAACTTTGATCTTGTGCATACAAGTTGAGGGGCTAAGTCCTTTGATGTCTACTACCGTCCACCCTATTGCTTCCTTATACTTTCGCAAGACTGTGACAAGATCGACTTCTTCCTCTCCGATTAATTCGTTCGAAATGATAAACAGTAAGGTATCATTATCTCTAAGAAGGCGTACTTAAGGTGGGATGGGAGTTCCTTTAATTCCAACTTCGGAGCCTGCAAAATAGATGGCAAAGGTTTAGTCTTCGATGAAGTTAAAGCTAAATCAGAATTAATAAAGGAAACATATTTGTCCTCATTTTCTGCCTCATTATTGCAAAGCTCATAGTCCATATCAAAGTTATTAAAAACATTAGTATCCGCATACTCTTCTATGTATGGATCAACAATATCAATTGAGTTAACAGATTCAACCTGATCAGGATACCTCATTGCCTTATAAACATTGAATTCTACTACCTCACCGTCGAATTCCATGGATAAAAGGCTGTTCCTTACTTCTATTTTCGTGTTTGCTGTGCTAAGGAATGGTCTTCCCAACAACACTTCAGAGCAAGTGTTTGTTCTATCGTGAGCCATATCGATCACGTAGAAGTCCGTAGGGAAAAATAAGACATCTACCTTTACCAAAACATTTTCCAACACTTCTTCTGGATAGATGACTGATCGATCCGCCAACTGTATCGTAATCCTGGTTTCCTTCAAAGGATCATTAGTTATCATTTTATAAACAGAAAGCGGCATTACATTTATTGAAGCCCCAAGATCGCACATAGCACGTTTAATAGATACGTTACCAATTTGACATGGTATAGCAAACATATCTTGGTCTTTCATTTTGGGTGGTAACTTACGTTGAAAACTGCAGAAACGTGCTCTCCCAAATTTACCTTTTCGTGCCCGGTGAGTTTCCTCTTGGTTGTGTAGAGCTCTTTAAGGAAACTAGCGTACCTTGGCACTTGGCGAATGACTTCCAAGATGGGAATGTTCACTTGGACTTTTTTTAAATACTTCAATAATCTCTCTCCCTCTTCAGCCTTTTTGTCACGTTTTACCAATCGTGATGGGAATGGAGGTGCGACTTCAAGAGGTGGAGACGAAGGAGGAGATGGTGGTAAAAGGTTATTTTGGTTTCCGTTACCTTCTTCCATGGCATGAGTGGGATTATTGTTTTTTGATGGTTCTTTTGGAGCTATAACGGTCCCACTACGGAGTGTGATGACACTTATATTTTCCCCAGGGTTTGTCTCGGTTTGCGAAGGAAGTTTACCTTTGGAATCAAGACGGCTTGCTAGCTGGCTTATTTGTTTGTCTATCTCTTGTAAGTGGGCCTCGGTACGAATTTGGAGTTTCTCTTGGGATATCGCTAAAAGCTCAACTAAGGTTTCTAGAGATGTCTTTTGTTGTGGGTAGGGTTGATCTTGTCTCTGGTTGTTTGCGTATCCAAAGTTTGACTGGTTTCTCCACCTCGGATTGTATGCATTTCCTATGGCATTGGCTTGGGCGACATCATCTTCCTGAATCATCGAACAACAGTCTGTCGGATGTTCTGGGCTAGTACAGATCCCACAAAGTTTAGTTGTTCCCTTTTTTCCTGCAAGAAGAGTTTGCACTATTTCAGCTAATTTATTAATCTTATTTTCTAAAGAAACTGTTCTTACCTTGCGAACACTTCGAGATGGTTCGCTAGATTGATTAAACCTTTGTGAGTTGGCAGCCATGGTTGATATCAGTGTTTTAGTTGTTGTTGGGGTCATATTGACTAGAGCTCCGCCACTTGCCGCATCTATTACTTTCATATCCACTGGCGTAAATCCTTCATAAAAATACTAAAGGAGGGTTTGTTCCGACAATCCATTTTGTGGACAATTTGCACACAACTTTTTAAACCTCTCCCAGTATTCATATAAAGATTCAGATTCTTTTTGTTGAATGCTCAAGATGTTGCGCCTTATTTCACTCGCTTTTGCCGCAGGGAAGAACCTGTCAAGAAAGAGTTTAGCCATGTTAGTCCAGGTTGTAACAGAGTTTGGGGGTAAATCAAATAACCAATCTTTTGATATATCTGCTAAAGAAAATGGAAAAGCTCTAAGTTTAATTTGGTCATCGGATACTCCCTAAGGCTTTGTGCTTAGACAAACCATGTGAAATTCCTTCAAATGTTTGTATGGGTTTTCGTCGGGCAAACCGTGGAAGGTTGGTAGTAGATGAATCAAGCCTGTTTTTAGTTGGAACGACGTTTCACCATTAGGAAAGGTTAAGCACAAGGGCTGATTGTCCTCTGGTGCCCTGATCAGCTGCTGGATCGTCTGTTCGTTGTTTCCCATTTGGCTTTGATTTTTGGGATGAATTCAACCCGTTCTCCCGAATTTCTCCTGGTCAAAAATAATAAAAAACAAACAGTAAAAGTTGCTGAAGTCCCCGACAACGACGCCAATTTTGACATGCGTCAAGAATAATATCCTTCTTCCAAATAAATAAAATAAATAAAGAAATTAAATTAAGTATAGATAAGAAAGTCGGAGTCGAACCCACAATGACTTAGAACTTTCCTTGTCGCCCTTTTGTAGTTTCTGAACCAAGAGCTGTTGATGGAGCTATGTTGATGTGATTTAGGTGGGGGTTTGTTGTAATGAAATGTAATTGTTTAAGAAAGTAAAAGAAAGCTTTTAAAAGAGTTTAAACTCTTTCTTGAAGCACTGAGTTGAGTATTCGCTGCCGCGATAAGCAACGGACTGCTACCGCGACAGGTGCTGCCGCGACAGGGGCTACGACAGAACTGGAGTTCCAAGACTTAGCAATACCTGCACTACTGAGCAATTCAATACCAGCCCATTCTCTATATCTTGATATCTCTACTCTTTTATTTACGTTTACTTTATTATTTTCCTGACAACTTCTCAAATATTTCCTTTACTTTCGTGCAGTGAATTAAGGTGAAGCTATTAGCCCAATCCCTGTGGAGACGATATCCGATACTTCGTATCACTTTACTACTTGCGTCGTGTATACTTGCACTACCATTGCGATAGACTATTTTACACGCGACAAGTTTTTGGCGTCGCTGCTGGGGATTGGCAACATAACTCTACCTTTTCTTTTACTGCACTTTTGTTTTTGTTTTTATTTTTATTTTTCTGTTTTTCTTTGGTGTGTTCAACTCTTGCTTTTCACAAGGTTTCTTGTTTATGCGCAGATCGAAACGAGGTGAAGATCTTAAGTATCCATTAGATCCGAAAATCGAATGTTCATTCAATCTCAAGAAACGACTTCGTTACTTACTAGCCAGGAACGAGTACCTTGAGGAACAGTTAGAGACAATGGCACACCGAGGAGATGACCCTCCTGTTGGAGATGAAGAGGGTAGACAGCATGTCGTCGATGCTGCTGCCGCTGCCGGACGACAGTCCTGTCGTGACTACATGTTGAACGATCATGTAGAACTGGAAACCACGCTGCCGGACATTGATGTTGACAACTTCGAGCTGAAACCTGTTATGTTCAGCATGATCAACAATGCCGGTCAATTCAGTGGTGCTGTTACAGAGGATGCTACGGAGCATCTCAAAACGTTCCAGGAGATCTGTGGTTCATTTAGACTGCCAGGAGTTAATCCGGAGATACTGAGGCTTCGGTTATTTCCCCATTCATTGAGGGACAGAGCAAAAACTTGGTGGAATAAACTTACGCCGGGTTCAATTAGAACTTGGGCAGATTTGTCTCGTGAATTTTTATCTCGTTTCAATCCTTCACATTTATTTGAGCGATTACGTAATGAAATTGCTACTTTTCAACAGGAAGATGACGAGCTGATGCACGAGGCCTGGGACAGATTTACTACTCTTCTACGGAACTGCCCAATGCATGGATTCCCCGTCTGGAATCAGGTAACTAAGTTTTATAATGCTGCCAACTTATAAACTCGTATTCGAATTGATTCAGCAGCAAATGGATTATTATTGGACAAAGACCCGGACGAGGCAATGCAAGTATTGAAAAATCTGGCTAAGAATGAAGAGCAGTTTTCGACAGCAAGAAGAGGGGGTAAACGGGTACTAGCTGTTAAGGATTATGAGGCTGACAGCACGATGAAATCACATGTGGCATTCCTCACTAAAGCAATGAAAAAGCTCTTGAATGATGATGCACAACATGGATTTGCTGTTGAGGAGGTATGTGAAATCTGTGAGGGAAATCATAGTTCGGATGAGTGTCCTATACAGTTAGAAGAGGGAAAGTATGTTGGAAACTACAAGCCGAATTACAACTCCAACAACTATAATCCCAACTGGAGAAATGATCCCAAGTTTTCTTGGAGTAATCCTAATAATGCCCTGAATCCTCAAGCACACAGTAATCAGAATTAGGGGTGTTCAAATCCGGGTACCCGGGTAGTCGGGTACCCGAAGTACCGGGTACCCGGATCATTGGGTATTTATATATTCGGCCCGTGTCCCGACCCGGAAGTTGCGGGTACCCGTTAGTCGGGTACCCGAAAGTTGCGGGTACCCGGAAAATCGGGTATCGGGTACCCGGATTTTTATTATTTTTAAATAATTAAATTAAAAAAAACATACACAAATTTAAAAGTTTGAAATACATAATCTAACGTTACCATATCATTGTGAAATCTTTATTTTCTCTTGTTTGCAATTAATTTGGAACTAATTAATTTTTATCTAATAAATTTTCTTATTTACGTAACAATTGAAAAAAAATAAAATCTTTAAAAAAGAACAGTATAAAATTCTAAAGCATATTCGAAAGGAATCTTTTGGCTCAAGCATAAGCATAAAAAAAACTTTAATTGAACCTCACTTTTCCTTTCCAATTTCCATGGTTCACGCACGTAATAGTAGGCACTAGGCAGTAGAAAAATTTTGCTTTTCAATTTCCATGTTTTTCAATTTCCATGGTTCACAGTTCACACTTCACATAACAGTTTCAATTTCCATGCTTTTTAATTGCATCTCAATTTTCCTTTCAAATTTCCATGGTTCACGTATGACGTAACAATAGGCGGTAGCAAATTTTTACTTTTCAATTTCTATGGTTCATGTAACAGTTTCAATAAACATTGCGTATATAATCTAAATTATGTAATCTAAACATAATTTAACGTCCAAACATAAAATTTTAAAATCCTTGTTACATAATCTAAACATAAAGTTTAAGGTTCAAAATAC
Source organism: Hibiscus tridactylites (assembly GCA_958450335.1). Classification (NCBI taxonomy): domain Eukaryota; kingdom Viridiplantae; phylum Streptophyta; class Magnoliopsida; order Malvales; family Malvaceae; genus Hibiscus; species Hibiscus tridactylites. The sequence continues at coordinate 47,975,946 of OY288265.1, read as the reverse complement.
ATAATCCAAATCCAAGCAACATAAGTTTAGAAATATAAAATCCATAGTATAAATAAGTTCATAGCAAATTAGATATAATCAACTTGATAGACCACTTTCTAGTTTCTACCAACAAAAACTACCTCAAATCACTTTCACTCGCGAATCATGATCATGCCACTTTTCTTCATTTGTCATTCTCCTTTCCTACAAACAATTCTTTTATTAGATATAAGTAAACCACAAGTTTACAACAACCAATAGCTTACCAAGATGTAAAAGGAATAATATAACTAAATTTTTATCAAAAGAAATATCAAGTAGAACTTTCATCAACGAAAACATAACTAAAATTTATTAGCTTACCAAAGTTTAGGACTTGTGCTCTATGGGCATGGCTCTTCATACGTAGCGTCCGAAACTTCATATGTCTCATCAATGATAATCGTTGGTTGTTCCGAAGTTAAATCTTGCATTTCTACATTAAAATATTTCAAGTAAAAAAATCATTACAATGTATTACATATGTTTTAAAATATAAACAATTAAATATCAAAACGTAAAATTAAAAACTAACCTTCTTCTATATTCTCCAATGCTAGCAAGCTCTCCTCTATCATAATAGTATTATGAGAAGCACGAATCCAATCTTGAGTACAAATAAGAGCTTCCACCAACCTAGGAGTCAAAGAGGTGCGGAAAGAATCAAGCACACGTCCTCCCGTACTAAAAGCGGACTCTGAAGCAACGGTAGAAACCGGAATTGCAAGTACATCACGTGCCATTCTCATAAGAAAAGGATAGTTCATTGTTTGCATAGACCACCAAGACAAGATGTCAAAATCATCAGTCTCACGAACACATTTATCCCCCAAATACTTGTCTAGCTCAGTTGATTCGGAAGTATCAAATAATTCTATCTCAGTCACAAAATCCTTTCTCAAATTTGTTCCTTTCAACTTCCTTATTCCTCCTTCACTATGACCAACAACATCCATAGAGCGAGATTTCATTTGTGGTGCTAAAGGTTGCGAAGAAGCATAAAAATTAAACAACGATGTCAAAGTGTCTTTAATCCGTTGACACAAGACAAAAGAGTTGTTGGGATCATAAGAACGACGAACGATCCACTCAACATATCTTAACTTATGCCTAGGATCAAGAACTAAAGCAATGAACATCAATACATTCACATTGTTAACATTCACCCAATACTTATCAAATTTCACCTTCATTTGGCTTGCCATGCTCTTAAGCCCAACATTCGAGTCATCAAGATAACGGTTTATCGTATACCCAATATCATATATTTCTTCCACAAAATTATTACCAATCACATACCTTGATCCAGCGAAACTCAATGTAGCCTCATAAAAGATCTCAAGAAAAGGCAAGAAAGATGTGACTTTGTCCCAATCTTCATCATCAGGGGGACCACCAACCTTCCTAAGCTCTTTTGTGTAAGGAATGTGCTTCGTTTTCATATTTTTGAATGCCTTCCTAAACACCAAAGCACTTTTGAGCATGGAATATGTGGAATTCCACCTTGTTTCAATGTCCAAACAAACAAGAGATTTACTATTTATATTTTCTTCTTCAACACAAGATCGGAATTTTTGTAGCCTTGCAGGGGAAGGCCTCACATATTTCACAGCGGCACGGACTTTCATAACAGAATCATCAACATCTTTCAGCCCATCTTTAACAACCAAATTCAACATATTTCACAGCAGCACATCTCATATGCAAAAATTGAGCATCCAACACACTCCCATCCCATAAGTTGACAATTTGTTTCAAATACTTAATCGCTAGATCATTCGAACTAGCATTATCAACTGTTACAGTCAAGATTCTCTTAAGTCCCCATTATAGTAGACACTTTTCAACGGCTCTACCAATAAGTTCCCCAGAATGACTGGCAATTGGGCAAAAGTTAATCATCATCTTGTGCAACTTCCAAGTGTCATCTATGAAATGAGCAGTTAGACACATATACGACAAATTCTGAGCAGATGTCCATGTATCTGTGGTAAGGCATACCCTAGAGGACAAATTCTTGAAAAAGTCCTTCAGCGTCTTCCTTTTTTCGATAAACAAAGCATAGCAATCTCTTGTAATAGTAGCACGTGAAGGAGGAATAAAATCAGGAATAGCGATCTTGCAGAACGTACGAAATCCTTCACGTTCAACAAAGCTAAATGGTAACTCATCAACAATCACCATTTTAGCGAGTGCTTCTCTAATCTTCTCTTGATTAAAACGCCACAGTTTAGGAACACTAACAGTTTCTATGGTCCCATCAGCATTGCACTTCGTCTTGGACTCGAAATCTAAGATTGTTTGTGGTTTTCCTAAGTTAAAGGGGGCTTTCTTGCACCGGTCAGTATGACGCTTCATTGCATTAGTTCCATTGGCAGATGCACAAGTAATTTTTCGAGCACAATAAATGCATTCGGCATGTTCTTTATCACCTTCGATTGCTTTAAAATGATCCCAAGCTGAAGAAACTTTTTTCTTTTTGCCTCCTTTAGTTGTTGAAGCTTCAATAATCTTTTTCCCCTTCCTTTTACTTTTCGTATTAATTGGAGTCTCTATCTCAACCACTTTAGTCTTTTCGAGTTCCTTAGACGACTCAGATGAAGAAGATACCATCTCCATATCATCAATATTTTCCCCTGTCATTGACATAATCTGAAGAAAAAAATTTAATATGGAGTTTGCCGTATAATCCTATTGTATAATCAAAACACTATTCTTGTTTTTACAACTACTGTATAATCAAAAGTTTTGATTCAAAACTACAACAATGCCACAAACACAAATTCACTGCACATATTCTGAATTTGACGGTATAATCATAAGTTTTGATTCAAAACTACAAGTTACAACATTCTTATTTTTGGAAGGCATTTCACTGTAAACATAATAATTTTCAAACAAATGTATAATCAAAGATTTCACTACAAATTTAAACATATTTAGAGGGTATACCACAAACATAATAATTAATAACCTCTAAACACAAATTCACTACACAAATTTCACACAAATTTAATATTTAAAATATAAACACTAAACAATGTATACGTGGTATTTCACTAAACAATGTAAACACAAATTTAAAATGTAAACACTGGAAAGGAAGTTAAAGGCGATGATGATTGATGGCAAATTGGCAATGCCGAAAGCAAGAGGAAAAGGAAGAGGTCGCGCAAAGGTAAAACACTTGCTGAGTAATTATGATGGTAACCCAACTTATCTAATAGTGATATTTTTTGGAGATAAATGGAACTTAAACTAATTAACAAATGCCCCCATCGAGTAGCTAAGCAACTGTCAAAATTGGTGAAACGAGCACAATCCAAAATCTTACTCTATAAGCAATTGAAATATTGATATCATAATAGGAATTATTATTATTGTTAATTTGAACCAGCAATGCAACTTATTTTATTCAAAAAAATGTAAACACAAATTTCACACGAATTTCACAACAAATTTCAACATAGGGTATTTCACTGTAAAGTGTAAACATGGGTATTTACAAAACAAATGTATAATTAAAGATTCAAAACAAACAACCTTCTTATTTTTGCATTTACAGTGTTGGGTAAGAAAGAAAAAATGAATAAAAGAGGTAAAATTGTTGAAAAAAATTTAGAGCTCCTTACCGGAAAAGATGCCGCGTCTGTCGTCTGTGTGTGAGAGACTGAGAGTTGGGACTGTGGGAGTTTGCCGTGACTCCTACCGTCGAACGGTCGAAAGTTTAGAGCCGATAACGACCGGAAAATATGTGCGTGAGTCGTCGACGAGTGCAAAGGAAAAATTCTCTAAATTTAATTTTTAGGGCTTTTAGATTTGGGGGAAAAGTTAAAAGAGGGAACATAATTCAAAACACGTAAAGTCTCAAGTCTGAGTCTGATGGTCATGGGATTTTTTTGATTATTATATTTTATTTAATTATTATATTTTATTTCAACATATAAATAATTAAAAAAAATTTTATGCGGGTAGTCGGGTATCCGGGTACCCGAATTTTTTTGATTTTGTGACCCGGGCCCGACCCGAAAAATGACGGGCCGGGTACCCGACCCGGGACATAATTTTTTTTGAAAAATTACCCGAATTTTTATGGTCGGGTCAGCGGGTCGGCGGGTCGGGTCATTCGGGTCGGGTAGTTTTGAACACCCCTAATCAGAATCAGGAAGGACCTAGATTGCTGACTCGACAGCAACTACAGCCGCAACAGCAGCAACAACAACCACCAGCTGCCACAAACAATATATTGGAACAGACTCTGGCTACTTTTATGTCTCAGACAGGTACTTATATTGAGAATATGAATCAGTTTGTCAAGAAAACAGAGACATTCATGGATAAAACAGAGATGCGGATGACGAATCATGAAGCTACTCTAAAATCTTTGGAGACACAAATGGGTCAGGTTTCCCAGCATATCAAGCCAAGGCAGACTGAAGGATTCCCTAGTAAAACTGAAAATGCTAGGCAGCCCACACATGAGCAATGTAAGGCCATTACTAGTAGGAGTGGGAAGAAATTACCAGGGCCGGAAAAGGAAGCTGAAACAGTAAGAAAACCAGCCTTGGACAGACCTACCGAGGAAGTTGCCCCGACAGGTAATAAACAGACTACTGCCGATGAGCCTGTCACGACAGCAGAAGCGACAGAGGAGAAAAATGATGAACCCAAACCTCCTCAAATTCGTATGCAGTGGGAAGGACGTATTGCTGATTATCGTCCCCCACCTCCTTTTCCTCAACGGTTACAGCAAGCAAAGCAAGAATCTCAGCTCAAAAAGATTTATGATATTTTAAGCAGGCTCATATTAACATTCCGCTGTTGGATGACGTTAGGGAGATGCCTGGTTATGCCAAATTTCTCAAGGATGTCATGTCAAAGAAATCTAAACTTGGGGAATTTGAAACGGTAAAGATGACAAAAGGATGCATGAGTATTCTTCATAGGCAGCCACCCCAGAAAAAGAAGGATCCGGGGAGCGTCATCATACCTTGTGTAATCGGAGATAAATATGTGGGTAAGGCACTTTGTGATCTTGGTGCTAGTATTAATTTAATGCCAAAATCTGTTTTTCAGAAATTAGGTATTGGAAAAGTGCGGCCCACGACAGTAATTCTGTAGCTGGCAGACCGCTCTTATGTTCATCCGGAAGGAAAAATCGAAGATATTCTGGTAAGAGTGGATAAATTTATATTTCCTGCTGACTTTCTTGTTTTAGATTGTGAAGCAGATGAAAACGCACCAATCATCCTTGGGCGACCCTTCTTAGCCACGGGAAGATCACTGATTGATGTGGAAAAAGGAGAACTCACCATGAAAGTGAACGACCAAGAGATTAAGTTGAATGTTCTCCAAGCTATGAAGCATGTTGATGCAGATGAGAAATGTAAAGTTATCACTGAAGTTACCTTTGATCAACCCTGCATCAGGTCGGGCTGTCACGACATCAAAATTGGTCACTGCCTCGGCAGCCACTTGCAGGAATGTCACGACAGCAACTCCTCTGAATCCGATACATCAGATATTGAAGATCAGGAGGAGGTAAACTGGATAGGCGATCGTCCAGGTAAGTTATTCAAACCTTTAAATTATACTTCGGATAACCATGCAATCCAAAAGCCATCTACTGTTGAGCCCCCTGTTTTAGAACTGAAGCCCCTGCCAGGGCAGCTAAAGTATGCTTTTCTTGGTTCAAATGATACATTGCCCGTAATCATCTCCTCCAAGTTGCTGCAGGAATAGGAACAACAATTAATAGGGATGCTGCAGCAACACAAAAAGGCAATTGGATGGACGATAGTTGATATTTAAGGCATTAGTCTGGCGTTATGCATGCATAAAATCCTTTTAGAGGAAGATCATAAGCCGACTATAGATGCTCAAAGGCGGCTAAACCATGCGATGAAAGAGGTGGTGCGTAAAGAGATAATCAAATGGTTAGATGCTGGTATTATTTACGCCACCTCTGACAGCAAATGGGTGAGCCCAGTGCAATGCGTTCCTAAGAAAGGAGGAATGACCGTAGTAACCAACGAAAACAATGAGTTAATCCCAACCAGGACTGTGACCGATTGGAGGGTTTGTATGGACTATCGGAAGCTTAACAAAGCTACCCGAAAAGACCACTTTCCTTTACCATTTATTGATCAAATGCTTGATAGATTAGCAGGTAAACCTTACTATTGTTTCCTTGATGGTTATTCAGGTTATAATCAAATAGCTATCGCACCGGAAGATCAAGAAAAGACGACTTTCACATGCCCTTACGGAACGTATGCTTTTAGGAGAATGCCGTTTAGATTATGCAATGCAACCGCCACCTTCCAACGGTGCATGATGGCCATATTCTCCGATATGGTGGAGGACTTCCTTGAAATATTTATGGATGATTTTTCAGTTTTTGGGGACGATTTTGAGAGCTGCCTAGGCAATCTACAAAAGGTACTTGAAAGATGTGAAAAAGTAAACCTAGTCTTAAATTGGGAAAAATGCCACTTTATGGTGGATGAAGGGATAGTCCTTGGCCATAAGATTAGCTGTCGTGGGATAGAAGTCAACAGGGCCAAGATAGAAGTGATCGAAAAGCTGCCGCCGCTTACCACAGTCAAGGGTATTAGAAGTTTCTTGGGACATGCTGGTTTTTATCGGAGATTCATTGCAAATTTCTCAAAAATCACCAAGCCCCTATGCCATCTTCTGGAGCAGAACCGACCCTTTGACTTTAATGATGAATGTATTGAAGCATTCAAGGTTCTGAAGGAAAAACTGGTAACAACCCCAATAGTACAACCACCAGACTGGACACAACCATTTGAGATCATCTGTGATGCTAGTGACTATGCTGTCGGGGCAGCACTTGGGCAGCAGAGAGACAAATTATTTCATGTCATATATTATGCTAGTAAGACATTGAACGACGCCCAAGTAAACTACACCACCACAGAAAAGGAGTTATTAGCTGTGGTATTCTCCATTAACAAGTTTCGTTCTTACATACTTGGTACGAAGGTAATAGTGCACACAGACCATTCTGCCTTGAAGTATTTGTTTTCGAAAAAGGATGCAAAGCCTCGATTGATACGGTGGATCCTGCTATTGCAAGAATTCGACCTTGAAATCAAGGACAAAAAAGGGACAGAAAATCAGGTGGCAGATCACTTGTCAAGGTTGGAGAAGGGACATAGTCTACAAACAGATGAGACAAACATACTGGAGACCTTCCCAGATGAGCAGCTCTTTGCTGCCGCAATCACTGCCGCGACAGCCATGGCGGCAGGTAAGTCTTCTGAACTCCCCTGGTATGCTGATTTCGTTAATTTCTTAGTTAGCGAAATAATTCCTTCTGATCTTAATTATCAAGCCAGGAAGAGGTTTCAAAATGATGTTAAGCATTATTATTGGGACGAATCGCTTCTTTTCAAAATCTGTGCAGATCAGGTTATAAGGAGGTGTGTACCACAAGAAGAGCAAGAAGACATACTTCATCACTGCCATGCTTCACAGTATGGAGGTCACTTAGGAGGCAACAAAACTGCTGCCAAGGTGCTGCAGTCAGGATTTTACTGGCCGTCACTGTATAAAGATGCACAAATCTTCTACAAGAGCTGTGACAGGTGCCAAAGGACAGGAAACATCTCAAGGAAAAACGAGATGCCACTGCAGAACATTCTAGAAGTCGAAATCTTCGACGTTTGAGGGATTGATTTTATGGGACCTTTTCCATCTTCATGTGGGAATCTATACATCCTCCTGGAAGTAGATTATGTCTCTAAGTGGGTTGAAGCTATCGCGACTCAAAAGAATGATGCCAAGACAGTCCAAAGGTTTTTACACAAAAATATCTTTTCTAGGTTTGGCATCCCTAAGGCGATTATCAGTGATGAAGGGAGACATTTTGACAATAGGGTTATTGCTGCTACCTTGAAGAAATATGGTGTTAAGCATCGGATCGCGACATCATATCACCCATAGACCAATGGACAAGCTGAAATATCTAATAGGGAAGTTAAGAACATTCTTGAGAAGATGGTTAAGCCAACTAGGAAAGACTGGTCTTTACTCCTCAATGATGTGTTATGGGCATATAGGACAACTTTTAAGACTCCATTGGGCATGTCTCCATACCGATTGATTTATGGGAAAACATGTCATCTACCTGTCGAGATAGAGCACAGAGCATACTGGGCAATCAAGGCAGTGAATATGGACTTGGACAGGGCAGGACAGAAAAGGCTGTTAGATCTGAATAAAATTGAAGAGATCCGGACTATGGCATATGACAATGCAAGAATATACAAGGATAAAACTAAGAAGTGGCATGACAAAAAGTTGCTGCCACGACAGTTCTGCCCAGGGCAGCTTGTATTGTTATTCAATTCTAGACTGAAACTCTTCCCAGGGAAGCTAAAATCTAGATGGTCTGGCCCGTTCCAAGTCGTACAGGTTTTTCCCCATGGTGCCATAACAATTCGATCATTAAAAGACGGGCACCAATTCAAAGTCAACGGACAGCGCCTCAAGCATTATCAGGGGACTGAAGCCCCAGGAATGCATGAAGTGGTTACCTTAGGAGATGCCCCACCTGGCATCCCTAATTTAACCTAAATTTTATTTTTATTATTATTTATTATTTATTAGGAAATAAGGTTTATTTTATTTTGAATAATGTTTTTATTTTTATTATTTTTAGGAAATAAAGGAGTCCAGCAGAACAGGAGAAGTGAACTCAGCCCACCATCCATCCATCAGCCCATTAAAGCCCAAATGTTGAAGCCTATCGTTACAGCTGCCGCGACAGACGCAGAAAATACAGGCTGTCATCACGCTGTCACGACAGACGCGTAACAGACGCGAAAACGTGTGTTAGACGCGGAAACGTGTGTCAGACGCGTCAGACACGCTAACGTACAACAGCTGGCCCCGTTATTCGCGCCTACCGTTACAGCTTCAACGGGCAGCAATTTCCTCTCTATATAACCCCGTTTCATTTTCATTTTCACTCACTTCTGCCTTTCTTACTTGCTCTCCCTCTTTCGTTTTCATTTGCTTTCTTGTTATTTTTTCACAACCCTTGCACAAATATGTCTTCTAGGAAAACCCGACGCAATGCTGCCTCCACTTCCTCACCGACAGCAACTCCCCCACGTTCTTTGCTAGCAGAGACATGTGGGAGGAGAGAGGCTTCATCTACACACCGACGGAGGAAAATCTGGGCCTCAAACCATTCATAGCCTGTAACCCCCTTAACCCGGCCTAGACGGTTGACCCGAATTAAGAAAGTCACACGGGGAAAACCAAAGTCAACCCGAAAGTCAACCTTGATTAACGACCCTTTTTTTTTCTTTTTAATCTTGTCTAGATGCACATTAGCCCTAATTGTGATCACACAAACATCATACTCAAAGATCACAAACATCAGAGATCAAACAGGGACCCAATTGAACAAATTACAACTTTAGGGACCAAATTGTAATTTCTGATAATTAAAAGGACTTAACCCAAATTAATCTTACCAACTTGAAATTAGTCAGGTTTCATGCTTCTCTGTGAAATTTCAGCTCAAAAGGACTTCCCAAACTCATACAATTTCACAAACAAGATTCAGGACCAAAATGCAAACATTACAAAACATTTAACCGCCAATGTCAGCCCCCAACGGTCACCCGTTCCGAAACAGGCAGAGCCCGTTTCGAAACACGGGTCGTTCCGCAACGCGTACCGCTACGGGGGTCTGGCAGAGACCAAACCGTTTCGAAACGATGCATACCGTTTCGGACCTCTGGGTTCATTCAAGGCACTCGTTCCGAAATGGTGCACACTGTTCCGAAACGCCCTGCACAGATTGCAGCACAATGCATCCTTAAACATGCAATTAAACATCCAATCATGCTCCAAATGCTACCAAACTTTACCAGCATGCAATTCAACATATATAGGACATACTTGCATCAACAATTCATCAAAACAACATCATAAGCAAAAGCCCCAATTCTATAGGCATGTTTCCTACACAAGCTAGCTATTCAAGCACAAACTTCCAAAACAAGCATGTAATGATCCAACACAAAAACCAGCATTCTCAACAACATTCAACATACTTAGGGAGTTTAAAACCTCTCCCAAAACATACACATTGATCCCCCATTGCCAAAGTATCAAAAGCTAAATGATCTTAGGAAAACCTTCCATACTTTGAGCTTTGCTTCCACTTGAATACTTGCCTTCCTTGCTGCCCTCAAGGTTCACTAATGTTCTGCATTATTGAATTAAGAAAACAAGGAGAGCGTAAGCAAAAGCTTAGTGAGGAATGCTCTTAAAACCATTCAATAATGCATTTAAAAACATTTACAAATCATGCTTTAAATCAACCTTTGCACATGCTCAAAAGCATACTTAAAACAAGCATCTCATGCTTCAACATAATATAACATGTCATATTGGCTCAAGTGATAGATTCCATTTCATTAAAGCAAGTTCATCAACTTCCCAAGGACTTTTAAACACCTTGGCCCCAAGGACTTTTAAACACCTTGGCCATGGACTTTTAAACACCATGGATGAGGACCACACAAGGACTTTTAACCACCTTTGTGTCCATAGCTTGAATCACCCCAAGGACTTTTAAACACCTTGGCCCCAAGGACTTTTAAACACCTTGGCCCCATGGACTTTTAAACACCATGGAAAGGATCACCTAAGGACTTTTAACCACCTTAGTGTCCGCAACAAGAATCATCCAAGGACTTTTAACCACCTTGATGATCTTAAGAATACAAGGCTCACTCAAGGACTTTTAACCACCTTAGTGACCTTAACCTTTTCAAAAACATCACTTGCCAATATACATCTTTTTCATCATATATTCCACTGTTTTAAAGCATTAAACCAAGCCATATTCAACATGCATTTAAAAGCATCAAACCACATCTTATCAATGTACAAAAACAAGGAACTCTTACCTTGAGTTTCCTTCAACATATGGCTTACAACAACAGCAAAAACCATGCTAAATCATGCTTTCAAAACAGTAATTAAAACATGCAAATAACCATTTCGCATCACAACAAAATCATGGCCACCACTAGAGAGTAATTCTGAAAACTTACACTTGAGCTTAGCAAAGTTGTTTAGACTTAAGCTAAGCTCCCAAGACATTGGTTTCAAAGCCGAAAACCCAATTTTCACAAACGCACTCACCGATTTCCACTTTGCTTCAAACCAAAGCACCAAATCAAGCTTCCGGATCAACAACTCTTGGATCCAAAGATGCCTCCCCTGTTTTCAACACATCAAAGCAGAGGATTAATGCATCATCATGCATTAATTGCTTCAATGAAAGCACCTAAACTCGCTGCTCTCATCCACACACCATTTTCGGCCACCAAACACAACCGAAAATGCATCCAAACCACTTCTAAACAAAGCCCAGCCATAAACCAGCAAAACCACACATCCTTAAACATCATATAACATCTAAAAACAACCTATCAACATCCTTATACCTCCAGCAGCATCAGATCCACAAGATCACCTCAAAAACAACCTTGAATCACAAGCTAAACTTAGGAAACTCAACCTATCCGGGATTGCATTAATCAAAACTCAATTCCTTATCAATTTAGAGTTCATTTAACATCAAAAACACATCTCAAATCACAGATTAATCAGATCTAACGAAAATCATCAAAAATCATCAAATCACTTAAAAACCTTTAATTAAACATCAATTAAGGATTGAAAACTTAGGAATTTCAGTAAAGAACTGATAGTTTAGAGGAGAAGGATGTTCTTACCTCCAAACTTGAGTTTCTCCCCTTTTTGGAATCAAAAATCTTGTTGAATCAAGTAGCAATTAAAGAGGTTTTGAAGATATGTTGATTAGGAATCAAATGAGAGTTGAAAGGAGGGATTTAGGTGAGAAAATCAGATCCAATTCTCTGGAGAATAGGTGTTTGGGTTGAGAGAAAATGAGAGAAAGAAAATTGAGAAAAGTTGGTTACAAAATCCAAAATAGCCAAAACCTTCACCGGTTCCTCAACACCTCGATGCTTCCACAGCACCTTCACCAACTCAATGGTCTTGCCACGAAGAACCTTGCTATCCGAATCCAGAACCTTCACTGGTTCCTCATCATAGGTCAAATCCGGATTCAAAACCACTTCCTCCACAGGCATCACATGCGAAGGATCAGATCTATACTTCCGGAGCATAGAAACATGGAACACATCATGAATCTTCTCCAACTCCTGAGGTAACCTCAACCGATACGCAACAGGACCCACACGCTCAACAACCTCATATGGTCCAATGTACCTAGGGCTCAACTTACCCTTCCGACCAAACCTCATCACCTTCTTCCAAGGCGAAACCTTCAAGAACACACGGTCACCCACCGCATACTCTATCTCCTTACGCTTCAAATCCGCGTAAGACTTTTGCCGATCAGAGGCAGCCTTCAACCGCTCACAGATAAGCTTCACCTTCTCAGTGGTCCCTTTCAACAAAGCCGGCATCGAAACCAACTTTTGACCAGTTTTAGCCCAACAAAGAGGAGTCCTACACTTCCTCCCGTACAAAGCCTCATAAGGTGCCATCTGTATACTCGCCTGATAACTATTGTTATAAGCGAACTCAACCAAAGGCAGATGCTTCTCCCAAGAACCTTGGAACTCAATCACGCAGCATCTCAACATATCCTCCAAGATCTGAATAACTCGCTCAGACTGACCATCCGACTGAGGATGATAGGATGTACTGAAATGCAATCTTGTACCCAGAGCTTGATGCAAACACTGCCAGAAACGCGATGTGAACCTCGGATCCCTATCCGACACAATCGACTTAGGCACACCATGCAGCCTCACAATCTCAGCAATGTACAGCTCTGCCAGCTTATCCAAAGAGAACGTAGTATGCACAGGCAGGAAATGCGCACACTTCGTCAGGCGATCCACAATCACCCAAACAGAGTTCTTCTTTGATGGAGACAAAGGTAAACCAGATACAAAATCCATGGTAACCCTCTCCCACTTCCATTCAGGGATTTTCAACGGTTGCAACAAACCAGAAGGAACCTGATGTTCAGCCTTAACTCGCTGACACACCAAACACTTGCTCACAAACTCTGCAACATCCTTCTTCAAACCCACCAATAGTACTCATCACGAAGATCACGATACATCTTAGTACTACCAGGGTGCATAGCAAAAGGACTACTATGACCTTCAGTCAGAATAGCACGCCTCAACTCAGCATCAGCAGGCACTACTATTCGACTCCCAAAACATAACACACCATCATCATTAAAACAGAAATCCGAAGGCCTACCCTCCGCGATATCCTGAACATGAGACACCAAGGAATCATCCAACAACTGCTTATCCTTGATCAACTGAACCAATGATGGTTTCACCTGCAACTCAGCTACAAGACCACCATCTCGCGATATGCTCAAGCTAGCAAACATAGCTCTCAGCTCAACAGCTACCTTCCTACTCAAGGCATCCGCTACAACATTAGCCTTTCCAGGATGGTACTCAATCGTCAGATCATAATCCTTGAGCAACTCCAACCAACGCTGCTGCCTAAGATTCAACTCCTTTTGTGACATCAGATACCTCAAACTCTTGTGATCCGTGTACACAGTACACTTCTCACCATACAGATAATGCCTCCAGATCTTCAGAGCAAAAACCATTGCAGCCAGCTCAATATCATGCGTAGGGTAATTGCGCTCATGCACTTTCAACTGCCGCAATGCATAAGCAACCACCTTACCCTCTTGCATCAGCACACACCCCAAACCAACATAGGATGCATCACTGTAGACCACAAACTCTTTCCCTGATTCAGGCTGAACCAAGACAGGAGCTTGCGTCAAAGCCGCTTTCAGCTTCTCAAAAGCCTGCTGTCTCGCTTCCGTCCACTCATACTTAACATCCTTTTGCAACAGCTTCGTCAAAGGAGCAGCAATCTTGGAAAAACCATCCACAAACCTTCGGTAGTATCCTGCCAAACCAAGGAAACTACGGACCTCATGAACAGACTTAGGAACCTTCCAGTTCATCACCGCCTCAATCTTCTGAGGATCAACACGAATCCCCTCAGCTGAGACCACATGCCCAAGGAACACCACCTTCTTAAGCCAGAACTCACACTTGCTCAGCTTAGCATAAAGCTGATTCTCCAACAAAGCTTGCAAAACAATCCTCAAATGCTCTTCGTGCTCCTCCTCAGTACGCGAGTACACGAGGATATCATCAATGAACACCACAACGAACTTGTCCAGGTATTCATGAAACACACGATTCATCATGTCCATGAAAGCATCAGGAGCATTTGTCAAACCAAACGGCATCACAAGGAACTCATAATGCCCATACCTTGTCCTGAAAGCTGTCTTAGGCACATCCACATCCTTCACCTTCAACTGGTAATACCCTGACCTCAAGTCAATCTTAGAGAACACAGCAGCTCCCCGAAATTGATCAAAGAGATCATCAATCCTTGGCAAAGGATACCGATTCTTGATAGTCAACTTGTTCAGCTGACGGTAATCAATGCACATCCTCATAGTGCCATCTTTCTTCTTCACAAACAAGACCGGTGCTCCCCAAGGTGACACACTCGGCCGGATGAAACCACGATCAAGCAGCTCTTGCAACTGCGTCTTCAGCTCCTTCAGCTCCTTAGGTGCCATTCTATAGGGAGTAATGGACACATGAGTTGTATTCTCATACAGCTCAATTCCAAACTCACCTCGCGACTAGGAGGTAAACAAGGCAACTCCTCAGGAAAAACACCAGGAAACTCCTTCACAACTCTGATATCTTGCACCCTCAACTCCTTAGAGCTAGGATTCATCACAAAAGCTAGATAAGCTTCACAACCTTGCCTCAGCATCCTACTCGCCTCCAAGGTAGAAACAACATTGGCAAGAAACTTCACATTCTCACCAACCACCACCACATCATAATCATCCGCAAGCTTAAGCGAAACACGCTTATTCTCACAATCCACAACAGCACGATGCTCAACAAGCCAATCCATACTAAGGATTACATCAAAACCATAAAAGGGCAACTCCATAAGATCAACATGAAAAACATGCTCTTGAACAACCAAGGGACACCTTCTATAAAGCTTTCGAGTCACAACAGTTTCACCAAAAGAACTAGTGACGCGAACACCAACATCCAAAGACTCAACAGGCAAACCAAGCAATTCAGCATGCTCACGCAAAATGTATGAATGCGTAGATCCAGAATCAATCAAAGAAAGCAATGACAAGGATTGCAAAGTAAAGGTACTTGCAATCACATCTGCATCATTCCTCCCTTCACGCTGAGCATACACCCTCGCTTGGCCTCCACCTTCAGGCTGAATAGCCACAACATGGGCTACTCCACGACCACCTTCCTCACGCCTCTGGAAATTACCACGGCCGCGCCCACGACCTCTCTGTGGTGCAGCAACAGCAGGAGCACACATCTGATCACCAGCCAACCTCGGACAATCTCGCCTCAAGTGGTCAGCAGAACCACAATTCCAGCGTCCATAACCAGCTTCCGCAACAGGAGCTTGCACCTCCCTCACAGCACGAGGACAGTCACGCTTCAAGTGACCACGTGAACCACAGATCCAACAAGCACTAGGGTCAGCTCTAGCATTGCCCCCTCTAGCAGGTGCACCACCACCTCTCTTAGCTGAGGACTGATACCTCTGATCACGTCCCCTCTTGTTCCGTCCACCTCCGGAACTATATTCAGCAGCTCTCTTACCAGAACTTGCTCCAGCACCTTTCGCAGACAAACCCAAGTTCATCTCTATATCCTTGGCTCGGCCCACTAGCACATCAAAATCATCATACTCAGTGGCCAGCACATACATCTTTACCTCCGTTACAAGACCATAACGAAACCTCTCGCACCTCTCCTGTTCATCAGGAATAAGCTCAGGTGCATACTGACTGAGTCGCACAAACTGCACCTCATACTCAGCCACTGTCATGCTCCCTTGGGTAAGAGTCATGAACTCACGTTTCTTCTCATCAAGATATCTCACACCAAGATATCTCCTCTTGAACGCATTCTGAAAGAATGTCCAAGTCACATCAGCTTCAGCCATCCCAGAGATTGTGGTCGTCCACCATGTATAAGCATCATCCTGAAGCAAGGATACCACACAGCCCAACTTTTGCACATCCGTGCAACTCATCTGTCCCAAGATTCGCTTGGTACTCTCTAGCCAAGCTTCCGAACTCTGAGCAGACATACCCCTGAACTCAGTCCCACCAAGACTGCGCAGATGCTCCAAATGTAGTCTAACACCAGCATCTCCCTGATGCCCAGCTCCTTGAGCTCCAGCTACTGCTGCTCGAAAAGCACCCGCAATAGCTTGAACTAACATAGACATATCAGGCATAGCTTGCCCCTGACCAACCTCTGGTCCTGCAGCCCCAGCACCAGCTGCTGCAGCTTCAACTCTCCCTCCCTCAGCACCACCACCACCAGGTGGAGGAGGAGGTAACACTGCACTACCCGTGTTCTCTTCATTTTCATTATCATTCTGAGCCGCAGCTCGCACATTACCTCGTAACTCTCTACGTGGTGCCATACTTTTACCATGCAATCACAATGCAAATAAAACAAGTCAGGCCCAGCAAGGTAAGCAATCCAAGTATTCAAGCTCAATTTCATTCAAAATCAACATCATTTCATTAGCTTTTGTTTGGCAATGGGTACCCTCAACATGTTACATCACAACATACAATTCAATTACACCCAAATCACAAGCCACTAAACATGCTTTCACACAACAAGCATACATAGCTCATATTCTTCAATCATGCATACAAACATTCCCAATTACTCGAGAACTCAGCTCTGATACCACCAAATGGAACCCCCTTAACCCGACCTAGACGGTTGACCCGAATTAAGAAAGTCACACGGGGAAAACCAAAGTCAACCCGAAAGTCAACCTTGATTAACGACCCTTTTTTTTCTTTTTAATCTTGTCTAGATGCACATTAGCCCTAATTGTGATCACACAAACATCATACTCAAAGATCACAAACATCAGAGATCAAACAGGGACCCAATTGAACAAATTACAACTTTAGGGACCAAATTGTAATTTCTGATAATTAAAAGGACTTAACCCAAATTAATCTTACCAACTTGAAATTAGTCAGGTTTCATGCTTCTCTGTGAAATTTCAGCTCAAAAGGACTTCCCAAACTCATACAATTTCACAAACAAGATTCAGGACCAAAATGCAAACATTACAAAACATTTAACCGCCAATGTCAGCCCCCAACGGTCACCCGTTCCGAAATAGGCAGAGCCCGTTTCGAAACACGGGCCGTTCCGCAACGCGTACCGCAACGGGGGTCTGGCAGAGACCAAACCGTTTCGAAACGGTGCATACCGTTTCGGACCTCTGGGTTCATTCAAGGCACTCGTTCCGAAATGGTGCACACTGTTCCGAAACGCCCTGCACAGATTGCAGCACAATGCATCCTTAAACATGCAATTAAACATCCAATCATGCTCCAAATGCTACCAAACTTTACCAGCATGCAATTCAACATATATAGGACATACTTGCATCAACAATTCATCAAAACAACATCATAAGCAAAAGCCCCAATTCTATAGGCATGCTTCCTACACAAGCTAGCTATTCAAGCACAAACTTCCAAAACAAGCATGTAATGATCCAACACAAAAACCAGCATTCTCAACAACATTCAACATACTTAGGGAGTTTAAAACCTCTCCCAAAACATACACATTGATCCCCCATTGCCAAAGTATCAAAAGCTAAATGATCTTAGGAAAACCTTCCATACTTTGAGCTTTGCTTCCACTTGAATACTTGCCTTCCTTGCTGCCCTCAAGGTTCACTAATGTTCTGCATTATTGAATTAAGAAAACAAGGAGAGCGTAAGCAAAAGCTTAGTGAGGAATGCTCTTAAAACCATTCAATAATGCATTTAAAAACATTTACAAATCATGCTTTAAATCAACCTTTGCACATGCTCAAAAGCATACTTAAAACAAGCATCTCATGCTTCAACATAATATAACATGTCATATTGGCTCAAGTGATAGATTCCATTTCATTAAAGCGAGTTCATCAACTTCCCAAGGACTTTTAAACACCTTGGCCCCAAGGACTTTTAAACACCTTGGCCATGGACTTTTAAACACCATGGATGAGGACCACACAAGGACTTTTAACCACCTTTGTGTCAATAGCTTGAATCACCCCAAGGACTTTTAAACACCTTGGCCCCAAGGACTTTTAAACACCTTGGCCCCATGGACTTTTAAACACCATGGAAAGGATCACCTAAGGACTTTTAACCACCTTAGTGTCCGCAACAAGAATCATCCAAGGACTTTTAACCACCTTGATGATCTTAAGAATACAAGGCTCACTCAAGGACTTTTAACCACCTTAGTGACCTTAACCTTTTCAAAAACATCACTTGCCAATATACATCTTTTTCATCATATATTCCACTGTTTTAAAGCATTAAACCAAGCCATATTCAACATGCATTTAAAAGCATCAAACCACATCTTATCAATGTACAAAAACAAGGAACTCTTACCTTGAGTTTCCTTCAACATATGGCTTACAACAACAGCAAAAACCATGCTAAATCATGCTTTCAAAACAGTAATTAAAACATGCAAATAACCATTTCGCATCACAACAAAATCATGGCCACCACTAGAGAGTAATTCCGAAAACTTACACTTGAGCTTAGCAAAGTTGTTTAGACTTAAGCTAAGCTCCCAAGACATTGGTTTCAAAGCCGAAAACCCAATTTTCACAAATGCACTCACCGATTTCCACTTTGCTTCAAGCCAAAGCACCAAATCAAGCTTCCGGATCAACAACTCTTGGATCCAAAGATGCCTCCCCTGTTTTCAACACATCAAAGCAGAGGATTAATGCATCATCATGCATTAATTGCTTCAATGAAAGCACCTAAACTCGCTGCTCTCATCCACACACCATTTTCGGCCACCAAACACAACCGAAAATGCATCCAAACCACTTCTAAACAAAGCCCAGCCATAAACCAGCAAAACCACACATCCTTAAACATCATATAACATCTAAAAACAACCTATCAACATCCTTATACCTCCAGCAGCATCAGATCCACAAGATCACCTCAAAAACAACCTTGAATCACAAGCTAAACTTAGGAAACTCAACCTATCCGGGATTGCATTAATCAAAACTCAATTCCTTATCAATTTAGAGTTCATTTAACATCAAAAACACATCTCAAATCACAGATTAATTAGATCTAACGAAAATCATCAAAAATCATCAAATCTTGCATTATAAGCCAAGATCCATTTCACCACTTAAAAACCTTTAATTAAACATCAATTAAGGATTGAAAACTTAGGAATTTCAGTAAAGAACTGATAGTTTAGAGGAGAAGGACGTTCTTACCTCCAAACTTGAGTTTCTCCTCTTTTTGGAATAAAAAATCTTGTTGAATCAAGTAGCAATTAAAGAGGTTTTGAAGATATGTTGATTAGGAATCAAATGAGAGTTGAAAGGAGGGATTTAGGTGAGAAAATCAGATCCAATTCTCTGGAGAATAGGTGTTTGGGTTGAGAGAAAATGAGAGAAAGAAAATTGAGAAAAGTTGGTTACAAAATCCAAAATAGCCAAATGGCTTTCCCTCCACTTTTAATATCATTTAAAATCAGAATTTAGTCTTAAAATATCTTAGAAAAATCTGGAGAAACTCCCTTTGGGTAAATAGCTCCTTAAAGATTCAAAGTTTCAACCCTTTATAAAACAGCCACAAAACTTTCGAAAATTACATTTTGGTCACTAGCCAAAATGTCACCCTTCCGAAACTCATTTTCCAAAATTGATTTCACAGTTCACTTAATTATATTAAAAGATGATTTTAGAACATTTTTCCATATTTTTAATGCAACCCGAACTAGGTTTTCCTAATTTCACCTCTTTAGATTCGAACAGCACTTTGACCGAACCGGTCAACGCCCAAAACTCCTAAGCCCAAAATCGGGGCATTACATAGCCCGGAAGATTAGAGCTTTACAGTGGCAAACATTTGCGGAGCAGCCGGAGGAAATGATTGTCCGAGAGTTCTATGCTGCCATCAGCAGCAGAACGGCGACAACAGTGTTCATTTGAGGGAAAGAGGTGCCAATTGAAGCAGAACACATTAATACCCTCTATGGCTTCTACATCGGTGTCAATGACGATGCCCATCAGCAATTTCTGAATACGCTAGACAGTGCTACCTACGACGCTGTCATGGCAGAGTTGACCAATGCTGGGACTGAATGGAACACCAGCAGAAAGAATCCAAGGACTGTGAGGAGGACCCAGTTGCTACCGGAGGCAAAGTTGTAGAATGCCTTCATAAAAAAGAGGATCATCCCATCATCCCACAACACCACCGTCGATCAACCAAGGTTAGCGTTGATACACTCTATTCTGCATGAACGGCCCATTAATGTGGGCAGCTTTATTCGAGAAAGTATTCTGGAGTGTGCGCATAGACCAACGGATCCCCTCTATCTGCCCTACCTCATTGCTTTGCTCTGCCGCAGCCATAATGTCCCCGAGGTGCGCACTAATATGATAGTTGAAGGAAGGGGGGTGGACTGAAAAGAACATTCTCAGCCTTATGGAGCTGACTGCCGCCACACCTCTGTCATCATTCGACCACGTTGCCGCCACAGCTGAAACAACAGAGCAGCAGCACACTGAACCAGCTACCGCAGCTGCTGCCCCGACAGAATCCTCCGCCCGGATATTAGCTGCCATTCAGAAACTGGAGGAACGACAACTGGGGTTAATGGCTTTCATCAGGGACTTTGCTGCTTCCACGGTAACATTTATACAAAGTTCTTTAAATTTTCCTGATGCGGCCTTCCCTACTTTTCCTGCCCATTACTTTACTGTCACTACCCCTGCCCATACCCCTACACCTGCTGCCACTCCATGCACGCCTTCTACTGCCTCAACACCATCGCCTGCCCCAACAGCAGCAGGCAGCACCCATGCCGAGCCATCTGCCCAAGGGACAAAACGTCCGTTGGCATTAGAGGATCTAGATGCTTTTGTTGCTGGGTTCTCCTCCTCTTCAGTCTGGGCTGCCAGTGATACCGAACCCTCGATCAAGAGAAATCTGGCAAAGGAATTTAACCCCGTGAAGAGACAGAAGCGGATGGCTGATAAGAATAAATTGCCAAAGGCCAGCAGCAGCAGCAGCAGTGACAACAGCAGCGGGGAGAGCAGCAGCAGCAGCTCGGAAGTTCAAGTTGTGGAGCAACCTCCTCACATCTCCCCAACCAGAGTCCAGCCACCACGGGAGGCCAAGGCCAAGAACACATCTGCCTCCCCCGTGCCCCAGCCTGCCCCAAAAGCCAGAGCCCGCCTCCAGATCCGCCTCAGCAGTAGCAGCGAGGACAACAACTAAATTTATGTTTCTTATCTTATATTTTGCTTCGTGATATATATTTAGTGATGTACTGCCTTTTATTTTGTTTTTATTGTCATTTGCATTGAGGGCAATGCAACCTTCAAGCTTGGGGGTGGCAACCCTCCATTAATGGAGTACATCTCAGTTTAAAATCTGTGTCTTTACTTAGTTTATTTTTGTCAAAAAAATGATGATGAAAATATTGAAAATTTTGACTGAAAACTGTGAACTGAACTTACCTGTCGTGAATGCTCTGTCGTGGCAGTGACTTTAGGATAGTTTTTAGGAGAAGTTTAGAGCCTTTCTATAGTTCTGAAAACTTAAACACCATTGTGACTGTTATACTGCTTAGACTTCTTTTAGCCAAACTAGAATCGGAAGCTTAGCACTTGAATAGCCCCTAGAGGTGCCTAACACTGGCTCTAGGAAAGAAGTTTAGCAAAAGAGACTCAACAGCCCTAGAGGTGCCCGAAACTGGCTCTAGGAAGTTAACTAGAGGTACCCAAAACTGGCTCTAGTGAAGCTTTAGCTAAAAAAAAGAAAGAAAAATCGAGTCAAAACAAAAAAAAATCAAAGGAGCATGAAAAAGTGCCTTCAAAAGATAAACTTTGGCATAAAAATTTGAGTTAAGAGCTGAAATATT
The DNA here is from genome assembly GCA_958450335.1 of Hibiscus tridactylites. NCBI lineage: Eukaryota > Viridiplantae > Streptophyta > Magnoliopsida > Malvales > Malvaceae > Hibiscus > Hibiscus tridactylites. Next base: position 47,953,780 of record OY288265.1, on the reverse strand, counting down.
CTAGTGAAACTAAGAGAGTCTTGGCATATAACTGTTCACAAGCATGCACACACTACACGAGGACTATAGTGAGACTCCGGACAGATCCTAAATTATCCGACAGGTAGCTGCCGTCACAGGGAACGAACGACGGGTAAGGGAAAGTTCACTGTTTGAAAGACAAAGAAAAATTTTTCATTTTTCTTTTAGGTCTTAGTTGCTTGAGGGTAAGCAAAAACTTGAGTTTGGGGGTGTGTTGAGTGCGTAAAAGTTCTATTATTTACACCCTATTTAACCCATATTTCTGCTGCATTCAAGCATTATTCATTGCATTTAGGTTAGTTTACAGTAAAACATCACAAATATATTAAAAGGTACAATTTCTACTAAAAATGGTTGTTTTTGCAGGTTGTTACCGTAGCAGACGGAAAGGGCAGGCGATGGGCAGTGAAGCAGAAGAGCTGGAACTGGACAAGCAGTCAAGGAGGACGATACTGCCATGATTGCTCTGTGACAGCAGAGGACGACAGCAGTTTTGAGGAAAAGAAGCAAAGTGGACATCGACAGATAAAGAAAATTCAGCCCGTCTGTCGTGTGGAAACCCTATATTTTTCCAAGCCCCAGATCAAAAGGAATGTCAAGCCCAAAGTTCAAGGAGAGAAAATCCCAAGAAAGAAAGATGACGGCTGGAAAGTAGATTCCTTGAAGATTTAGTGTTTATTAGAATCATACTTTCATTTAAAGTTGTATTCTCGCTATTTTAGATAACTTGAGCCCAAAGCTTATATAAGGGCATATATTTTGACCTAGGGGGTATAACTGATTACCCTAGCTTCCTTCCCAAAACTCTAGACGTTTTTCTTCCCACAACATGTTCTAAATTCCCCCTAGGGCCACGAGTTGATTTGTAAAGTAGTTGCAAGGGTTGTTTTGTTTTAAGAATTTTCAGTTCAATAAATTAAACTTCAAGTTCTCTTATTTTGGTTATTAATATCTTGCAAGAGCATCGGAAGAGCATTGTGAGGTTATCTATTTACTTAGCATCGGGAGAGTTAAGTATACGAAAGAAATAAGAGCGAGTTCTCTAGTTTATAGTTGAACTATCTCGGGCCTAGGGATAGGACGAGGTTAAGTGGCTAAAGAAGAATTCATACACATCGGTGTTCATCCTTCGATTCACGCCGGGATGTATCATCAAAGACGTGATCATCGACATACTTGGACCTAGGGATAGGCCAAGGCATATCTGGGATTCTTGCCAAACTTGAAGCACTGAGTTGAGTATTCGATGCTGCGATAAGCAACGGACTGTTGCCGCGACAGGTGTTGCCGCGACAGGTGCTGCCGCGACAGGGGCGACGACGGAACTGGAGTTCCGAGACTTAGCAATACCTACACTACTGAGCAATTCAATACCAGCCCATTCTCTCTATCTTGATATCTCTACTCTTTTATTTACGTTTACTTTATTATTTTCGTGACAACTTCTCAAATATTTCCTTTACTTTCGTGAAGTGAATTAAGGTGAAGCTATTAACCCAATCCCTGTGGAGATGATATCCGATACTTCGTATCACTTTACTACTTGCGTCGTGTATACTTGCACTACCATTGCGATAGACTATTTTACACGCAACACAACTCAGTGAGATCCAGTTGTCGTTTCCTTCCACCAGCTTCATAATCCAAATTCACTTGCTTGAAAGCCCACATAGCTTTGTGTTCTAACTCAACAGGTAAGTAACATGATTTTTCAAAGACTAATTGATACATGGACATCCTAAGAGGAGTTTTAAAAGCAATGCGAATTGCCCACAAAGCATCATCTAGATTGAGGAGTTTTAAAGACTAGTCCTTCCTAGTGGTATTTACCATTTTTTCCAAAATATTTTTGATAGCCCAATTGGAGACCTCGACCTATCCATTAGATTGAGGATGATAAATTGTAGAGAATCTATGATGTAATTCATATTTCTTTAATGCATCAACCACTTGATTGCAATGCAAATGCTTCCCTCGATCACTGATTAGTGCCCTCGGTCTCCCAAAATGGGTGAGTATATCCTTGTGGAAAAATTTTAATACCTTCTTGGCATCATCCTTAAGTTCAACAACTTCTATCCATTTAGAAAAATAGTCCATAACCACTAAAATATAGGGATTACCAAAAGAATTTGGGAAAAGACCCATAAAATCCAAGCCCAAAACATCAAATAATTCTACCTCCATAATTGGTTGTTGTGGAATCTCATTTCGTCTGGATATTGACCCTGAGCGCTGACAACAATCACACTGTTGTGCAAACGCGTGGACATCCTTAAATAATGATGGCCAATAAAATTCCAATTGAAGGACTTTCGCAGTAGTTCTCATACCACCAAAGTGACCTCCATATGGAGCATCATGAGAATATTGTAAAATTGGTATCATAACCTCCTCTGGAACACAACGCTTGATAATATTATCATTGCAGACCTTGAAAAAATAAGGTTCATTCCAATAATATTTAGTTGCATCACAAAGGAATCTTGCTTTCTCATGACAAGTGACACCTAGAGGAGTCTTTCCACACACTAGATAATTAACAAAATCCGCATACTAAGGAGTTGCATCCACATCAAATAACTTTTCATCTGGACATGCTTTGACAATTTGAATTTTATTTCTATCTTTGCTACCAAAATCTAAACTTGAAAAATGACCAGCAACTTGATTTTTTGAACCTTTTCGATCTTTTATCTCAATGTCGAATTCTTGCAACATCAAGATCCATCGAATTAACCTAGGTTTTGTATATTTCTTTGCAAAAAGGTGTCGCAAGGCTGAATGATCAGGGACCAAATTGTAATTTCTGATAATTAAAAGGACTTAACCCAAATTAATCTTACCAACTTGAAATTAGTCAGGTTTCATGCTTCTCTATGAAATTTCAGCTCAAAAGGACTTCCCAAACTCATACAATTGCACAAACAAGATTCAGGACCAAAATGCAAACATTACAAAACATTTAACCGCCAATGTCAGCCCCCAACGGTCACCCGTTCCGAAACAGGCAGAGCCCGTTTCGAAACACGGGCCGTTCCGCAACGCGTACCGCAACGGGGGTCTGGCAGAGACCAAACCGTTTCGAAACGGTGCATACCGTTTCGGACCCCTGGGTTCATTCAAGGCACTCGTTCCGAAACGGTGCACACTGTTCCGAAACGCCCTGCACAGATTGCAGCACAATGCATCCTTAAACATGCAATTAAACATCCAATCATGCTCCAAATGCTACCAAACTTTACCAGCATGCAATTCAACATATATAGGACATACTTGCATCAACAATTCATCAAAACAACATCATAAGCAAAAGCCACAATTCTATAGGCATGCTTCCTACACAAGCTAGCTATTCAAGCACAAACTTCCAAAACAAGCATGTAATGATCCAACACAAAAACCAACATTCTCAACAACATTCAACATACTTAGGGAGTTTAAAACCTCTCCCAAAACATACACATTGATCCCCCATTGCCAAAGTATCAAAAGCTAAATGATCTTAGGAAAACCTTCCATACTTTGAGCTTTGCTTCCACTTGAATACTTGCCTTCCTTGCTGCCCTCAAGGTTCACTAATGTTCTGCATTATTGAATTAAGAAAACAAGGAGAGCGTAAGCAAAAGCTTAGTGAGGAATGCTCTTAAAACCATTCAATAATGCATTTAAAAACATTTACAAATCATGCTTTAAATCAACCTTTGCACATGCTCAAAAGCATACTTAAAACAAGCATCTCATGCTTCAACATAATATAACATGTCATATTGGCTCAAGTGATAGATTCCATTTCATTAAAACAAGTTCATCAACTTCCCAAGGACTTTTAAACACCTTGGCCCCAAGGACTTTTAAACACCTTGGCCATGGACTTTTAAACACCATGGATGAGGACCACACAAGGACTTTTAACCACCTTTGTGTCCATAGCTTGAATCACCCCAAGGACTTTTAAACACCTTGGCCCCAAGGACTTTTAAACACCTTGGCCCCATGGACTTTTAAACACCATGGAAAGGATCACCTAAGGACTTTTAACCACCTTAGTGTTCGCAACAAGAATCATCCAAGGACTTTTAACCACCTTGATGATCTTAAGAATACAAGGCTCACTCAAGGACTTTTAACCACCTTAGTGACCTTAACCTTTTCAAAAACATCACTTGCCAATATACATCTTTTTCATCATATATTCCACTGTTTTAAAGCATTAAACCAAGCCATATTCAACATGCATTTAAAAGCATCAAACCACATCTTATCAATGTACAAAAACAAGGAACTCTTACCTTGAGTTTCCTTCAACATATGGCTTACAACAACAGCAAAAACCATGCTAAATCATGCTTTCAAAACAGTAATTAAAACATGCAAATAACCATTTCGCATCACAACAAAATCATGGCCACCACTAGAGAGTAATTCCGAAAACTTACACTTGAGCTTAGCAAAGTTGTTTAGACTTAAGCTAAGCTCCCAAGACATTGGTTTCAAAGCCGAAAACCCAATTTTCACAAATGCACTCACCGATTTCCACTTTGCTTCAAGCCAAAGCACCAAATCAAGCTTCCGGATCAACAACTCTTGGATCCAAAGATGCCTCCCCTGTTTTCAACACATCAAAGCAGAGGATTAATGCATCATCATGCATTAATTGCTTCAATGAAAGCACCTAAACTCGCTGCTCTCATCCACACACCATTTTCGGCCACCAAACACAACCGAAAATGCATCCAAACCACTTCTAAACAAAGCCCAGCCATAAACCAGCAAAACCACACATCCTTAAACATCATATAACATCTAAAAACAACCTATCAACATCCTTATACCTCCAGCAGCATCAGATCCACAAGATCACCTCAAAAACAACCTTGAATCACAAGCTAAACTTAGGAAACTCAACCTATCCGGGATTGCATTAATCAAAACTCAATTCCTTATCAATTTAGAGTTCATTTAACATCAAAAACACATCTCAAATCACAGATTAATTAGATCTAACGAAAATCATCAAAAATCATCAAATCTTGCATTATAAGCCAAGATCCATTTCACCACTTAAAAACCTTTAATTAAACATCAATTAAGGATTGAAAACTTAGGAATTTCAGTAAAGAACTGATAGTTTAGAGGAGAAGGACGTTCTTACCTCCAAACTTGAGTTTCTCCTCTTTTTGGAATAAAAAATCTTGTTGAATCAAGTAGCAATTAAAGAGGTTTTGAAGATATGTTGATTAGGAATCAAATGAGAGTTGAAAGGAGGGATTTAGGTGAGAAAATCAGATCCAATTCTCTGGAGAATAGGTGTTTGGGTTGAGAGAAAATGAGAGAAAGAAAATTGAGAAAAGTTGGTTACAAAATCCAAAATAGCCAAATGGCTTTCCCTCCACTTTTAATATCATTTAAAATCAGAATTTAGTCTTAAAATATCTTAGAAAAATCTGGAGAAACTCCCTTTGGGTAAATAGCTCCTTAAAGATTCAAAGTTTCAACCCTTTATAAAACAGCCACAAAACTTTCGAAAATTACATTTTGGTCACTAGCCAAAATGTCACCCTTCCGAAACTCATTTTCCAAAATTGATTTCACAGTTCACTTAATTATATTAAAAGATGATTTTAGAACATTTTTCCATATTTTTAATGCAACCCGAACTAGGTTTTCCTAATTTCACCTCTTTAGATTCGAACAGCACTTTGACCGAACCGGTCAACGCCCAAAACTCCTAAGCCCAAAACCGGGGCATTACATAGCCCGGAAGATTAGAGCTTTACAGTGGCAAACATTTGCGGAGCAGCCGGAGGAAATGATTGTCCGAGAGTTCTATGCTGCCATCAGCAGCAGAACGGCGACAACAGTGTTCATTTGAGGGAAAGAGGTGCCAATTGAAGCAGAACACATTAATACCCTCTATGGCTTCTACATCGGTGTCAATGACGATGCCCATCAGCAATTTCTGAATACGCTAGACAGTGCTACCTACGACGCTGTCATGGCAGAGTTGACCAATGCTGGGACTGAATGGAACACCAGCAGAAAGAATCCAAGGACTGTGAGGAGGACCCAGTTGCTACCGGAGGCAAAGTTGTAGAATGCCTTCATAAAAAAGAGGATCATCCCATCATCCCACAACACCACCGTCGATCAACCAAGGTTAGCGTTGATACACTCTATTCTGCATGAACGGCCCATTAATGTGGGCAGCTTTATTCGAGAAAGTATTCTGGAGTGTGCGCATAGACCAACGGATCCCCTCTATCTGCCCTACCTCATTGCTTTGCTCTGCCGCAGCCATAATGTCCCCGAGGTGCGCACTAATATGATAGTTGAAGGAAGGGGGGTGGACTGAAAAGAACATTCTCAGCCTTATGGAGCTGACTGCCGCCACACCTCTGTCATCATTCGACCACGTTGCCGCCACAGCTGAAACAACAGAGCAGCAGCACACTGAACCAGCTACCGCAGCTGCTGCCCCGACAGAATCCTCCGCCCGGATATTAGCTGCCATTCAGAAACTGGAGGAACGACAACTGGGGTTAATGGCTTTCATCAGGGACTTTGCTGCTTCCACGGTAACATTTATACAAAGTTCTTTAAATTTTCCTGATGCGGCCTTCCCTACTTTTCCTGCCCATTACTTTACTGTCACTACCCCTGCCCATACCCCTACACCTGCTGCCACTCCATGCACGCCTTCTACTGCCTCAACACCATCGCCTGCCCCAACAGCAGCAGGCAGCACCCATGCCGAGCCATCTGCCCAAGGGACAAAACGTCCGTTGGCATTAGAGGATCTAGATGCTTTTGTTGCTGGGTTCTCCTCCTCTTCAGTCTGGGCTGCCAGTGATACCGAACCCTCGATCAAGAGAAATCTGGCAAAGGAATTTACCCCCGTGAAGAGACAGAAGCGGATGGCTGATAAGAATAAATTGCCAAAGGCCAGCAGCAGCAGCAGCAGTGACAACAGCAGCGGGGAGAGCAGCAGCAGCAGCTCGGAAGTTCAAGTTGTGGAGCAACCTCCTCACATCTCCCCAACCAGAGTCCAGCCACCACGGGAGGCCAAGGCCAAGAACACATCTGCCTCCCCCGTGCCCCAGCCTGCCCCAAAAGCCAGAGCCCGCCTCCAGATCCGCCTCAGCAGTAGCAGCGAGGACAACAACTAAATTTATGTTTCTTATCTTATATTTTGCTTCGTGATATATATTTAGTGATGTACTGCCTTTTATTTTGTTTTTATTGTCATTTGCATTGAGGGCAATGCAACCTTCAAGCTTGGGGGTGGCAACCCTCCATTAATGGAGTACATCTCAGTTTAAAATCTGTGTCTTTACTTAGTTTATTTTTGTCAAAAAAATGATGATGAAAATATTGAAAATTTTGACTGAAAACTGTGAACTGAACTTACCTGTCGTGAATGCTCTGTCGTGGCAGTGACTTTAGGATAGTTTTTAGGAGAAGTTTAGAGCCTTTCTATAGTTCTGAAAACTTAAACACCATTGTGACTGTTATACTGCTTAGACTTCTTTTAGCCAAACTAGAATCGGAAGCTTAGCACTTGAATAGCCCCTAGAGGTGCCTAACACTGGCTCTAGGAAAGAAGTTTAGCAAAAGAGACTCAACAGCCCTAGAGGTGCCCGAAACTGGCTCTAGGAAGTTAACTAGAGGTACCCAAAACTGGCTCTAGTGAAGCTTTAGCTAAAAAAAAGAAAGAAAAATCGAGTCAAAACAAAAAAAAAATCAAAGGAGCATGAAAAAGTGCCTTCAAAAGATAAACTTTGGCATAAAAATTTGAGTTAAGAGCTGAAATATTCTAGTGAAACTAAGAGAGTCTTGGCATATAACTGTTCACAAGCATGCACACACTACACGAGGACTATAGTGAGACTCCGGACAGATCCTAAATTATCCGACAGGTAGCTGCCGTCACAGGGAACGAACGACGGGTAAGGGAAAGTTCACTGTTTGAAAGACAAAGAAAAATTTTTCATTTTTCTTTTAGGTCTTAGTTGCTTGAGGGTAAGCAAAAACTTGAGTTTGGGGGTGTGTTGAGTGCGTAAAAGTTCTATTATTTACACCCTATTTAACCCATATTTCTGCTCCATTCAAGCATTATTCATTGCATTTAGGTTAGTTTACAGTAAAACATCACAAATATATTAAAAGGTACAGTTTCTACTAAAAATGGTTGTTTTTGCAGGTTGTTACCGTAGCAGACGGAAAGGGCAGGCGATGGGCAGTGAAGCAGAAGAGCTGGAACTGGACAAGCAGTCAAGGAGGACGATACTGCCATGATTGCTCTGTGACAGCAGAGGACGACAACAGTTTTGAGGAAAAGAAGCAAAGTGGACATCGACAGATAAAGAAAATTCAGCCCGTCTGTCGTGTGGAAACCCTATATTTTTCCAAGCCCCAGATCAAAAGGAATGTCAAGCCCAAAGTTCAAGGAGAGAAAATCCCAAGAAAGAAAGATGACGGCTGGAAAGTAGATTCCTTGAAGATTTAGTGTTTATTAGAATCATACTTTCATTTAAAGTTGTATTCTCGCTATTTTAGATAACTTGAGCCCAAAGCTTATATAAGGGCATATATTTTGACCTAGGGGGTATAACTGATTACCCTAGCTTCCTTCCCAAAACTCTAGACGTTTTTCTTCCCACAACATGTTCTAAATTCCCCCTAGGGCCACGAGTTGATTTGTAAAGTAGTTGCAAGGGTTGTTTTGTTTTAAGAATTTTCAGTTCAATAAATTAAACTTCAAGTTCTCTTATTTTGGTTATTAATATCTTGCAAGAGCATCGGAAGAGCATTGTGAGGTTATCTATTTACTTAGCATCGGGAGAGTTAAGTATACGAAAGAAATAAGAGCGAGTTCTCTAGTTTATAGTTGAACTATCTCGGGCCTAGGGATAGGACGAGGTTAAGTGGCTAAAGAAGAATTCATACACATCGGTGTTCATCCTTCGATTCACGCCGGGATGTATCATCAAAGACGTGATCATCGAAATACTTGGACCTAGGGATAGACCAAGGCATATCTGGGATTCTTGCCAAACTTGAAGCACTGAGTTGAGTATTCGATGCTGCGATAAGCAACGGACTGTTGCCGCGACAGGTGTTGCCGCGACAGGTGCTGCCGCGACAGGGGCGACGACGGAACTGGAGTTCCGAGACTTAGCAATACCTACACTACTGAGCAATTCAATACCTACTTACCAATCCCTGTGGAGATGATATCCGATACTTCGTATCACTTTACTACTTGCGTCGTATATACTTGCACTACCATTGCGATAGACTATTTTACACGCAACACAACTCAGTGAGATCCAGTTGTCGTTTCCTTCCACCAGCTTCATAATCCAAATTCACTTGCTTGAAAGCCCACATAGCTTTGTGTTCTAACTCAACAGGTAAGTAACATGATTTTTCAAAGACTAATTGATACATGGACATCCTAAGAGGAGTTTTAAAAGCAATGCGAATTGCCCACAAAGCATCATCTAGATTGAGGAGTTTTAAAGACTAGTCCTTCCTAGTGGTATTTACCATTTTTTCCAAAATATTTTTGATAGCCCAATTGGAGACCTCGACCTATCCATTAGATTGAGGATGATAAATTGTAGAGAATCTATGATGTAATTCATATTTCTTTAATGCATCAACCACTTGATTGCAATGCAAATGCTTCCCTCGATCACTGATTAGTGCCCTCGGTCTCCCAAAATGGGTGAGTATATCCTTGTGGAAAAATTTTAATACCTTCTTGGCATCATCCTTAAGTTCAACAACTTCTATCCATTTAGAAAAATAGTCCATAACCACTAAAATATAGGGATTACCAAAAGAATTTGGGAAAAGACCCATAAAATCCAAGCCCAAAACATCAAATAATTCTACCTCCATAATTGGTTGTTGTGGAATCTCATTTCGTCTGGATATTGACCCTGAGCACTGACAACAATCACACTGTTGTGCAAACGCGTGGACATCCTTAAATAATGATGGCCAATAAAATTCCAATTGAAGGACTTTCGCAGTAGTTCTCATACCACCAAAGTGACCTCCATATGGAGCATCATGAGAATATTGTAAAATTGGTATCATAACCTCCTCTGGAACACAACGCTTGATAATATTATCATTGCAGACCTTGAAAAAATAAGGTTCATTCCAATAATATTTAGTTGCATCACAAAGGAATCTTGCTTTCTCATGACAAGTGACACCTAGAGGAGTCTTTCCACACACTAGATAATTAACAAAATCCGCATACTAAGGAGTTGCATCCACATCAAATAACTTTTCATCTGGACATGCTTTGACAATTTGAATTTTATTTCTATCTTTGCTACCAAAATCTAAACTTGAAAAATGACCAGCAACTTGATTTTTTGAACCTTTTCGATCTTTTATCTCAATGTCGAATTCTTGCAACATCAAGATCCATCGAATTAACCTAGGTTTTGTATATTTCTTTGCAAAAAGGTGTCGCAAGGCTGAATGATCAGTGAACACTTTAACCTTTTCACCGAGAAGGTATGAACAAAATTTTTCAAAAGCAAAGATTACTACTAATAGCTCTTTCTCTGTGGCTATGTAATTAATCTAAGCCTCTGTAAGAGTCTTACTAACATAATAGATTGTATTGAATATCATGTCTCGTCTTTGACCTAAAAATGCTCTGAAAGCGAAGTCACTGGCATCGCACATAAGTTCAAAAGGTTGATCCCAGATTGGTGCAACAAAAATTGGGTCGTTCACAAGTTGCTTCTTAATTCGATTGAATGCATCTAGGCATGCATCACCAAAGACAAATTTTCTATTTTGTTCCACCAATAGACATAATGGCTTTGTGATTTTTGAAAAATCACGAATAAACTTCCTATAAAAACCAGCATGACCAAGGAAACTTCGAATGCCTTTGTCATTATTTGGTGGAGGGAATCTTTCAATGACATCCACCTTAGCTTTATCGACCTCAATTCATGCCTTAAAAATTATATGGCCTAAAACAATTCCTTCTGTGAGCATAAAATGACATTTCCCTAATTTAAAACGAGATTAGTGTCCTCGCATCGCTGCAAAACTCTCTCAAGTTCGTTAACGCAATGGTTGAAATCATTCCCATAAATCGAATCATCCTTAAAAATATCCAGGGAATTGTCAATCATGTCAGAGAATATTGTCATCATGCACCTTTGAAATGTAGCTGGTGCATTGCAAAGACAAAAAGGCATGCGACGAAAAGAAAATGTTCCAAACGGGCATGTAAATGTAGTATTTTCTTAGTCTTCAGGTGCAATAGCAATCTGATTGTATCTAAAATACCCATCTAATAAACAATAATACTCTTTGTCAGCAAGTCGATCAAGCATATGAGAAATAAAAGGAAGTGGGAAATGAAATTTTTGTGTGGCCGCATTGAGTCTTTTATAGTCAATGCAAATTCTCCACCTTATAGGAATACGAGTCAAAATCAATTCATCAACATCATTACGAACAACAATGATACCACTTTTCTTAGGAACACAATGGACTGGGCTTACCCATGCACTATTAGATATGGCACATATAATACTAGCATCCAACCATTTGACAAATTCTTTCTTAACCACTTTGTTGAGTGGATCATTGAATCGATTTAAGTCAGGATGGGGTTGAATTGGATTTTTAAAGTATTTGGTAGTGAAGTGGTAAAATAAAAATTCAAGACAGAGCACTTATAGTGGTTCAAGTTCCAAATGAACTCTACATCCACTACCTTAGCTCCCACTAAGGATTTTCCAACAACTCCACTAGTTGATCTTCTGCTTTTCTAGGCTTAGGAGGAAACCTTTACACAAGTGGTCAATTTTCTACCGAAAATTGACCAAACCCTCTCACAAGGTTACAAAGAAGATTGAGGCAAAAGAAAAGTATCTCACAATACAAATGTTGCCCAATTTACAATCACTCAACCCAATTGAATAAAAAAGATAGGAATTACAATGAACAACAATTGGGGTTTTGCAAAGATTTGAGAGTTTTTGCTCTAGAGCTTGAATTTGATGTTGAAATGTTTCTTTTAGGCTCAATAGTTGTTGCTGATGGATTTAGAACTCCCCTTTATACATTCTCCTTCATTTCAAGTCGTTGGGGTTGTTGCCATCATAAATATAGACGTTGGGATGAAATCTTCCCACATTAAATGCACTTCTGCAACTACCCGTTTCGAAACACATGTACCTGTTTTGAAACAGACCAAAATAGAAATAGCCATTGGGGTGTAATTAAGAGACCGTATCGATGCACTAAGAGTCCGTTTAGAAACATTATGCCTCTGCCAAAACTTGTATCGAAACGGCTTAAATCGTTTCGATACACCTTAACCGTTTTCCGAAAATCAGTTATAAAACTTGCAATGGTCATATTTTTGAATCCAAGTTTGAAAATCATTTCAAAATGTTTGAGGTCGTTTCGATACTGCTGTATCGAAATAGTTCAACTCGTTCTGTTGTTCTTCATCCGTTTTGAAACATAGGGGGGTGTATCGAAACGGGAAGGCTTGTTCCAAAACACATGTTAACAGTTTCAAAACGTTCCGAAACGCCTAAAGGACGTTTCGAAATAGTTACTCGATAATCACTGTTTTGACTTTGAAAACACTTAGAATTTTTTTCATAAACATTGGTTTTGAGTTGGACCAATTTGCTTAAAGATTTTGGGAAGTTTTAAGGACTTAAAAATTTATTTTCTCTTTTTCAATTTAGTCCTTAAAATCTTTGTTATATCAAAATCATTTCTTTAGTTTTACACACTTCTCTCATCATTTTATTGAGTCGGCGTTCAGGTTCAATGGACAATTTGCTATCATCGTCCAACTTGATATTATACATGCACAAAGAAGGGCTAATGCCTTTGATGTCCGCAATAGTCCAAGAAATGGCTCGTTTGTGCTACTTAATAATATTGATATTTTTTTCTTCTTGAATTCTATACAAAGTTTTTAAGACAATAACTGAGAGCGTATCCTTATCACCAAGAAATATATACTTGGATGAGATCCTCTAAAATATCTCTATCATGGCATTATTTCGTATTGCTCTCGAGATCGAAATTAAAAATCCCAAAAGTAATCTGATCATTATCAACTCGTATGTTAACTTCTCCTTTTAAAACATTTAAGAGCTTTCCCGGTAAATAAAAAGGTCGTCCAATAATGATATGAACGTCCTTTTCTTCTTTGCAGTTGAGAATAATAAAACCCACCCAAAATACAAACTTATCTATACGCAGAAGTACATAATTTGTCCGTTTGGATGAATTAAAGACCTATCGGCTAATTGAAACGTGACCGCAGTAGGTTTCATATGTCAAATGCCTAGCTTTTGAAAACTAGAGAATGGCATAAGATTAATATTGGCTTCAAGATCACAAAGAGCTTTACCGAAATAGTGATTTCCAACAGAACATGAAATAATAAAGTTGTTTGGGTCTTTCATTTTTCGGGGCAAAGAATTAGAAATAAGTGCACTACATTCTTCTGTGAGCACAATGGTCTCTATTGCACTCAGTTTCTTATTCTTAGATAAAATTCCCATCATGAAATTTTTATAATTTGGAATCTGAGTAAGAGAATTCATCAATGGAATTTGCACCATGAGTTGTTGCAAAGTATCGTGAAAGAATTGAAATATACTATCATACTCAGTATTCTTGAATCATTGAGGGTAAGGTGGAGATGGAGTACCTGCTGGTTATGTCGACGTGTGAAATTGCGTCCACAAATTAGATTGCAAAATCAGTGGTAACAAAGTAATAACTGGAGGAATATCATCCTCTACACTGACCTTCATTCCATCTTTCAGTATATAGTCAGTTTTTGAGGACTCCTCGCGCTCTTGAATAGAAATGGGTAGTTGTTGGGTAACATCACTAGTTTGTTTATAACACCGGAGAGTGATAACCTTACAATTTTCCTTCCCCTTGATGATCGAACTATCAATATTGCTAGGAAGTGTGTGTAACACCCCAATTTTGGGCCTAGCTATTTATGGGTAAATCAGATGGTCTGGTGGAACGGGTTAGAGATTCGAGTCGGAATTGGGATTTAATATTTTTATACGAGATAAAATATGGAAGATGGTTAAAATCCTTATTTAATATATAATGATTAATGGTGAAATTAATTTTGGGAAATAAAATTCAAATATGTGACATTTTGGACTAGTGACTAAAATGTAATTTTAGCAAAACTGTTTTGGTGATTGTATTGTAAAGAGTCAAAACTTTGAATAATTAAGGAGATATTTTATTTTAATCAGTTATTTCCCTTAATTTAGTCCTTTTTAATAAATGTTTTAATTAAATGATAATTAAGGATGAGAAAGATTTTAATAAAATGGTCTAGTTAAACAAAACATTTTCTTACGTAACTTTCTTTGACTCTCAACTTTTCTCTCTACTTTCTTATCACCCAAACTAGTTTTTCTCTTCTAAAATCTCTATAGATTTATTCCTTTTCATCCAACTTTGATCTCTAAATGATATCCTTGGATTTCTACAACAAGCTTCATTTGTTTTCTTGAAGATTTCAATCCAATCTTGTCAATTAAGGGAAAAGCAAGGGATTAGAGGTAATCTTCACTCTTCTCCTCTAATCAAGGTTCTTTATTGAAATTCCAAAGTTCTTGACTCTTTAAATATGTTTTTTAATGAGGTTGTATGATTTAATTGGTAATATGATTAAATCAAGGTTTAATTGATGGATTTATGTGATTTTTTAATTGGCTCTATTTTTCTGGGTTTTTGATTGATTCTAATCATAATTTTGATGTTTAATCGTGTTGAGATAATGGTTTTAACAATGAAATCCCAAAACTATGTGAATCAAGGCTGAACATCAGTTTCCTTCTAGGTTGTTGCAACCGTTGAGGATACCAAAATGGAAATGGGAGAGAATAACCATGGATTTTGTATTTGGGTTGCCGTTAATGCCAACTAAGAAGGATTCCATTTGGGTGATTGTTGATCGATTTACGAAGTGCGTACATTTTGTGCCAGTGCATATAACATATACCTTGGATAAGTTTATGGATTTGTATATTACTGAGCTTGTGCATTTGCACAGAGTGCCAAAGTCGATAGTTTCAGATAGAGATCTGTGGTTTATGGTGAGGTTTTGGGACTGTTTGCATTGTGCTTTGGGTACATAGTTGAATTTTAGTACATCATATCATCTTTAGTCGGATAGTCAGTCTGAACGTGTGATCTATGTCTTGGAGGATATGTTGAGATGTTGTATCATTGAGTTGCAAGGAACCTGGAAGAAACAATTCCCTTTGGTGGAGTTTGCTTATAATAATTACCAAGCTAGTATATAGATGAAACTGTATGATTCTTTGTATGGTAGGTTTCGTATGCCTTTGTGTTGGGCGAAGGTTGGGGGAAAAGCACGTTTCGTTGCTTGATGTGTTAAAAAGAACAAATGAGAAAGTGAAACTTATCTGTGATCGTCTAAAAGCTCCCTCAGAATGTCTGAAAGTTTATTTGAAGCATAGGAAGCTTGAGTATGTGGTTGGTGATCGTGTGTTTTTGAAAGTGTCGCCTTGGAAGAAGAGGATGAGGTTTGGATAAAAGTGTAAACTTAGTCCAAGGTTTATTGGATCATATGAGATTGTGGAGCTTGTTGCTCGTGTTGCCTATTGTTTGAAGTTACCTCCTAAGTTGGAGAAAATTCAAGATATGTTTAATGTGGAACCTGTTAAGGTTCTTGATTCTAGTAGCAAAGTCCATTGTGGTAAGACGATTGATTTTGTAAAAGTGTTGTGGCAACATTGGGGGGGTTGAGGAGGCCACATGAGAAAGCAAAGCGGACATGTTGAAGCATTTTCTGCATTTGTTTCCTTCAGGTAAAATTTTGAGGACAAAATTTCCTAAGTGGAGAAGAGATGTAATGCCCCGGTTTTGGGCCTAGCAGTTTGTGGGTTAATTAGACGATCTAGTGGACCGAATTAGAGATTTGAGTCAGATTTGAGATTGAATATTTTTATGCGAGATAAAATATGGAAAATGTTTAAAAATCGTTACTTAATATATAATGATTAATGGTGAAATCAATTTTGGGAAATACAATTCAGCTATGTGACATTTTAGACTAGTGACTTTCTTTGACTCTCAACTTTTCTCTCTACTTTTTTATCAACAAAACTAGCTTTTCTCTTCTAAAATTTCCATAGAATTATTCCTTTTCATCCAACTTTGATTTCTAAATGATTTCCTTGGATTTCTACAACAAGCTTCATTTGTTTTCTTGAAGATTTCAATCCAATCTTGCCAATTAAAGGAAAAGAAAGGGATTATAGGTAATCTTCGTTCTTCTCCTCTAATCAAGGCTCTTTATTGAAATTCTCAAGTTCTTGACTATTGAAATATGTTTTCTAATGAGGTTTTATGATTTAATTGGGTAATATGATTAAATCAATGTTTAATTGATGGATTTATGTTATTTTCGAATTGGCTCTCTTTTGCTGGGTTTTTGATTGATTCTAATAATGATTATGATGTTTAATGATGTTGAGATAATGGTTTTAACATTGAAATCTTGAAGCTATACGAATCTCTAATTGTTTAGGTTGCTAGTTATGTTTTTTGAGGAGTTATGGTGGTGTAACGATTGCTGGAGGTATAAGGATGTTATGAGATGGTTTTAAATGTCTTTTGATGTCAATCGATGTTGTTTTCAGTTGTTTCGGATGGGCGTTTGGTACCTTTTAGCAAGGCAATGTTGAGGAATTGCTTGTTGGGATTTTGAATGCATTATGGTGCATTAATCCTCTGTTATAATGTGGTTAAAACATGGGAGGTTGATCTCTTGGCTACCAGCGAAGCGTTGGAGGCTTCAGACGCTTGATTCGCATCAGTGAATTGAAGTTTTGCGTGTCGGGGAGTGAGAACGAAACCTACAGCTTTAAAAAGGTTGGAATATGGTTTTGGGAACTTGGATTGAGCTTGAAACGCTAGTCTAAGTTCGAAAGTAAGTATAAGTGGATTTTCTCTCTCGGTCGTGCTTTTATGAAATGGTTTATGCACTTGTTTTTGATTTCCTGGAACCTACTGTTTATGCATGTTTTTAAGTATACGATATACTGTTTTTAATCATGACATGATGATGGATGCATATGAAAATAGTGGGTTAATGCTTAGTAATGAATTATATTGGCAAGTGATATGGTTTACAATGTTATCGAATATAGTTGGTCAACCATAGGATTGAGTGCACTATAAATAAGTCTCCTTGGATGTCGAGGGGTTGGTGTCCTGTAACTCAATCCAAGTACCATAACGGTTGAGGGGTTGGTGTCACGTGAGCTCTCGTTTGTGGGTTAAACATCTAACTGATGGTTGGGGTTGGTGTCCCTATGGGTTCTGATTGTATTGTACCGAGATTGTGATTGAATCACTATTCTGGTTGAGATGGCTTGAAATGTCGTGAGAACTGATGCGCTCCAACTCTCCAATTGATGTTGTAGAGAGAAGCTTTGGTTGTCCCGACCGTGAATGCAAGTAAGCCTTGATCCTCTGAATGTCTTCTTGTTTAAATAGGAAAAATGATGAAGATATGATATGATGCAGAAGTCTGGTAGTGTATGGTATGGATGAAAGGATGAATTTGGTGAAGGGTTTAGGGGCTGTACGAATATGTTGGAGAATGGAAAAGAAAAGAAATGGAATGGAAATGAAGAAAGTATAAACCCATTTCTAATTGAAAGACTTATACTGAATGGTTATAAGAACCAATAATTGAAGTATCAAAGAATGGAGATATGAAGCTGCCACAAACCTTAGAATAGGCTTGATAAGTCAAGAAGTTCTTAAAAGAACAAGTTTGAGAGAAACCTCAAAAAGATAGAATTATATTCAAGAAAATTGTGTGTTTACAAATAAAAATCAAAGGCCAATTTATAGATTACAAGGAATGGCCGAATGGGGATGAATCAAGGGGCACGTGATGCTTCGGCATGGCTTGTGTCTCCCTCCAAATGGTAGAATAGACATGTAGTTTGCTGGTGATGATTTGGCTAACTCTTCAAGGGTTGGTGTTGCTTCATTTTGGCGCCAAGGTGTGGAGAGGCACTATGATTTCCCTCCATGGCCGAATAGTTTCCTAGATGACCCTTCATGCTTAGCTAGCTTGGTAGTGTAGCTAGCTAGCTAGGTAGTGGAGCTAAGAGTGACAGCTGGAGCTGAGTTGAGCTCCTCGAGCTGGCATGAGCTGACTTGAGCTAAGCTATCCTTTGGATTTGATTTGAGCTGTTTCGACCTGCCCTTAGCTAGGTGAACTTCTCCTTGAGTATTTCTGAGCTTGTATCAGGCTATAAGAGTTGTTATGAGCTAAATTGTAGCTAACCTTGTCTTGATTATTCTCTAACCTGATTTGAGCTAGTGATGAGCTGAATGGGCTGCTTCGGCAATTTGAGCTGAGCAGAATTTAGCTGCCTCATCAATTTGAGATTTCTCCTAGCTGGTTATCTTGGCAAGTGAACTTGTAAGCTTGATTGAGTTGATTCTGAACGTCACGAGCTAATAGTGAGCTGCCCATTGATCCCTTGTGATGTGGGTAATATGTCTTACAAAGAAAACACCAAATAACATAAGTAAATGTAATTAAAACAAAATATTAGGACCGAAATGAATTTAAAGAAAGATATGGTTATGTAATCTTAAACATGCATGTTCACTAAATAATGTACAAAACATAAAGAATAACGAATGGAAATAAGTTGTGATATCTCAATATGTAATGCATACCCATGATATGAGCATGAATGGTATGAATGATATGATAAGCTAATATGCTCCTAACATGCACACTTAAGGTCAATGGCAATGTATAAATATAGAGAAAGTTAGTAAAAGCTCTCTCGTCTTCCATCCTTGTGAACAAGGATTAAAGTATAGTGAAAATGAGTAGTTGGTGGAATAGGATTGCATCATCTCCCCTTCTTTAATGTGATTTTTCCTCAAATTGAAGCCCTTGGTTTCTGGACACTTCTTTGTTGGGGTGATCGAAAACTCGTGCTCTCCCTTCAATGGATTGGCATCTTTAGAATCTGCATTCTGTAAAACAAAAGAAGAAAATATTTCTACATTTTTGTTAAAATCGATCATATGTTATGTCAAAAGACACTTTGTTAGGCTTGATAGGCTCGATTTCCTTTAATCGTTATGGATAGCCAAGTGGTGGAGAAGTTGGATTTTTGGGTGATTGAGGTGTGGAGCCTAAAAGATAAAAAGACACAATAATTTAAAGTAGTTCGTCCTTCTAACAAGCACTTACATCCACTACCTTAGCTTCCCACTAAGGATTTCACAATCAATCCACTAATTTATTCGTCCCCTTTTCTAGGATTAGGAGGAAACTCTTACAACGATCAAAGCTTTCTAACCCAAAGCTTGATCAAGCCCTATCTACAAGAGATAAAGATATGAAAACTAAAATCCCTCTTACAAGGTTGATGTTTGCACACTAAAGCACTCACCCGAACCTAAACACTTGAGAAAATTTGACAATTTAGGCTCACAAGTGTTGTCTATGCAAAGAATGAATAAAGTAAGCCCTAAGACAAATTTCTCACCATATGGTTGTTGACAATTGAAGCATTAGCCTTTCTTTGATGCTTGGAGGTCCCTTTTATACTTCCAATTGAGTTTGTAGCCGTTGAGGACCGTTGGGGTTGAATTAGAGCTGTTGGAGCCTTTATTTCTCTCATTAATTGTAGTTCTAGAGCTCTCTGTATCGGAACACGAGAGGCCGTATCAAAATGTCCTTCTTCAGAACTAGCCGTTGAAGCCTGATACAACACCCCATATTGAAACGCCTTTAGTCATATCGAAATGTTCTTGAGAAGTATCAAAACGGTTACAAACCGGTTCGGTACGGATGACCGTTGAGCTACATTCAAATAACCGTTGGGAAAATATGACCGTTGCAGAGGTTTTGACTGTTAGGTGTGTCGAAACATCAATGGGGTGTTTCGAAACAGAAACCATTCGTATCAAAACGGGCAAGCCCTATTTTTGTACGCATTTTGTCCGCTTCAGAACGCATCGATATAGATTGACCTTGTATCGAAACATGTACCTTAAAAACACTAGTTTTACTACTTAAATCGTTTCAAACATTGTCAAAAGCTTTTTAAACATCCCCAAACTTATTTTCAAGTTGTTTTGACTTAGAGAGTGTTTTAAATTCTTTTCAATTAAGTCCAAAACATTTTTCAATTATTATATCAAAACATATATTTCTACACACTTCCTTGTCATTGCTCTTTTTGAAAAGGCACACGCTCTTTCGGTTCCTCCTTTGTGTCGCTTGGAATCATCATACCATTTGATAAGGGCATTAGTCCATTTAACATCTTTGTGGTGTTGGTTGGTAACATCATGACTGTTTGTGAAGGTACACGATTCTTCATATTCCACCTTTGGTAACGTCATGTCCTTTGGTGCAGGGATGTGTCTTTTGGAAACATCATGATCTTTCATTAGGGTTTCAACACTTTGTTTCTGATTCCCACCTCCTGGATCAATAAATCCTTTCACGAACAGTTCCTTATAGTTCACGCCAACTTCTCTTTCCCTTATGCCCTTTCGAATGATGACTTTGATTCTCACAAACCATTTAAAACGAAAATGAAACTTGCCATAAAAAGTTGATAGGATACTGCCATGTAGCTGAATCAATTGGCTACAAAACAAACCATCGTTAGTAAATGAAAAATTAATAACAAGATGAATGGACAAAGCAAACCATGGTGGATGTTTTAATGAGAGTTGGTTGTTGAATCTTCTTTAAGATTAGCATTGCACTTGGGATGTCAACAAACGCAATTCTTAGATCTTCAAATGACACATCCTTTTGAACTTCAAGTTGCATATCCTTTGGAATGTCAAAGGTCATGTCTTGTGGTTCACTAAAGGCCATGCCTGCTGGCTCTTCAAAAGACATGTTGCTTGATTCATCAATTTGAAAAGGTATGTCTTTTGGAGAATCCTACAAAAGAAAAGAAGAAAGAATAGGAAGAAAAGATTAGTTAGCTAAAATTTTCTCCTCACTTTCCTTTTCTTCTCCATATTCATTTTTCTCACTCTCATGCTCTTTTCGGATTCTTTCATTCTCACACTCTTCTTTTTGAACATGTTCATTTTTAACTCCGGCGTTTCTCTCATCCACTCGCTCATTTTCAATTCCAACATTCCTTTCATCTCCAATTGTATTTGTCTTCTCACAATGTTCCTTTTCAATTGCACTCTCTTGATTTGCATGCCTTCAATGCTTTTCCTCAAGCGAGTTTGATCTTCATGGACTTGGTTCGGAGACAAAGGTGCCAAAGTGATCTTCTTGTTGGTGTGGAGGAAAGAATATCAGTTGTTGAAGCCGTCATACATTGCTCTCTTGTCAAATTGGCACGGTCTTCCCAATAGCAAATGACTCGTGCTCATAGGTGCAACATCACAAATGACTTCATCTTGGTATCTACCAATAGAGAATGAGATAGACACTTGTTTTGTAACCTTTAAGTTATTCCCATCGTGTAGCCAATGCAATTCTTAGGGACTTGGATTCTCGGTTGTATTTAGCCCCAATTTCTCTACCATGTAAGTGCTTGGCAATGTTTGTACAACTTCCACTGTCGATGATAACGAAACATACTTTTCCTTGGATATGTCAACATGTCTGAAAAATGTTTGAACGTTGTAGATCATCCGACACATCTTGGATTTTATTTTATCCTTCTTTTGAGATTTATGGAATGTTGAAAGAATCTTGTGACATGGTTAGTGAAAATCAAAGAAAAAAATTGAAATAGTCCTCACCAACACACACACAAAAAAGCATCACAGTTCACTCCAAAGAAAAGATTATGTCATTCAATTCACCCGTGTTTCACTATGGTAATTTAGGCTTTAACTTCCTCTTCTATGCTCACTAATCTCTTGCCTTTTATCGCTCGATCTCTCGACACAAGTTCTCAAAAGAACTAACTCTGACTTTGTCAAACTTTTTTCTTTGGTTTTAAGTGGCGTTTGGGCTGCAAAGAAAGGTTAAGCTAGGAAAAGGAAATGAAAATAAAAGGTTAAAGAAGAAATGAGAATTAAAGGGATTGAAATGAAAAGAAAGAAGAAATGAAAAGAAATAAATAAAACAAATTTGTTACCACAAAACTCACTTACAAACCAATCGTGAACAATCAAACTTGAGGAACTTCTCCGAGTTGGTTGCTTGTTGGTCTTGTACTTTCTTCACCCCTTGTGTTTCTTTTCTGATTTTCTTTTCTTTTCTTTTTTTGTACTATTCAGATTCCTTGAGAGATGAGTTAAGGAATTCTAAATTTTCTCCTTTTTTGTACTATTCGAATTCTTTGAGAAGAAGAAGAATTTCGAATTTGCCTCTCTTTTTTTCTTTTAGAAATTGAAATCACAATGGTAGAGCTTACTTGATTCTTCATTTGCTCTGATACCACATGATGCGATCCAACTCTCTCATTTATGTTATAGAGAGAAGATTTGATTGTCCCAACCATGAATGCAAGTAAGCCTTGATCCTCTGAATGTCTTCTTGTTGAAATAGGAAAGAAATGATGAAGATAGGATAGGATGTGGAAGTATGGTAGTGTATGGTATGGATGAAAGGATGAATTTGGTGAAGGGTTTAGGGCTGTTCGAATATGGTGGAGAATGGAAAAGAAAAGAAATGGAATGGAAATGAAGAAAGTGTATTCAAAGTATCAAAGAAAGAACTTGTACTAAACTCGTTTCTAATTGAAGAACTTTGAAGGTGGAAATAGGGACTTAGACAGAATGGTCATAAGAACCAACAATCTAAAGTATGAAAGAATGGAGATAGGAAGACGCCACAAACCTTAGAATAGGCTTGATAAGTCAAGAAGTTCTTAAAAGAACAAGTTTGAGAGAAACCTCACAAAGATAGAATTATATTCTAGAAAATTGTGTGTTTACAAATGAAAATCAATTGCCTATTTATAGATTACAAGGGATGGCCAAATGGGCATTTGATGGTTCGACATTGCTTTTGCCTCCATCCAAATGGCCGAATAGGCATGTAGTTTGCTGGTGATGATTCGGCTAACTCTTCAAGGGTTGGTGTTGCTTCATTTTGGTGCCAAGGTGTGGAGAGGCACTATGGTTTCCCTCCTTGGCTGAATAGTTGCCTAGATGACTCTTCATGCTTAGCAAGCTTGGTATTATAGCTAGCTAGATAGCTAGTAGTGCATCTAAGAGTGATAGGTGGAGCTGAGTTGAGCTCCTCGAGCTGGGCATGAGCTAACTTGAGTTAAACTAGCTAGCTGATTTAGCTAGCTAATCCTTTGGAGCTGATTTAAGCTGTTTTGAGCTACCCTAAGCAAGATGAACTCCTCTTTGAGTATTCTTGAGCTTGTCTCGTGCTATAGGTGTAACGCCCCGCTTTTGATCCTGGATGTTTTAGGCATCAATTTAAGTTGGTCAAACCTAGAATTGGATATTCGAGCCTTTACAAACGGTTCATGGAAATAATGATTCGGGGTAAGGTAAAAATTTGGTAAAAAATTCTAAAATTATCTAAAAACATAAGGATGGGTTTGGTAAAATCAATTTTACAAAATGGATTTTGGGATGTGGACATTTTGGGCAGTAACTGAAATGTAAAGATTTAAATTGTGGAAAAAGTGTGATTTTCAAAGGAGAGTCAAATTCTTAGAATCTTTAGGTAGATTTTTGGCAATTAAGCTCTTTCTTTTGATTGAAATGTGATTATAATAGTTTAATTAATGTTGAAGAGGGAGGTTTTATTAAAAAGAGGTAGTTAGTTTGTTAAATCATTTTTGACGTAACTTTTCCATTTCTCATTTTCTCTTCAGCCAATCATTCCCTCTTTTCTCTCAATTTCCAGAATTCCTTTTCTTAAAGCTTCATGAGTTGAAAACTTGCCAATTGGAAGAAAAGCAAGGATTGGAGGTAATTTCATGCTAATCCTCTAATCAAGGTTCTTTAATGAAATTCCAAAGTATTTGACTCTTGATTTGTGTTTTTAATTGAGGATTTAATGTTGATTTGGTAAAAATATCGAAATCTTGCTAAAAGAGGAATTAAAATGTGATTTTTGTACTTGCTTTGTTTTGGTTCAGTTGAGGTAGATTCTATTCATGTTTAGGAAGATTATTGATGTTGATAATGAGTTTTGATCATAATAATCCCGAAATCATTGAGATATCGAATTGTTAGATTGTTAGATTTTGGGTTTTAGGTTGTTAATGTGAAATCTGAGTTGCTGGAGGTATAAGGATGATATTAGGATATTTTTGGATGTTGATTTATGGTTAAAATGTGATGGAAGTGTTTGTTAATGGCTGGGTTGAGTTTAGTGATCAATCGAAGGTGATTTCGGTTGTTTCAGATGGGTATTTTGGTGCCTATGGGCAGAGCTGCGGGTTTTTAATGTTTGCTGGTGGTTTTAATGCATTGAGATGCATTAATCCTTTGTTCTTGTGTGGTATACACATGGGAGGATTCTTTGGAAGCATTTGGCGAAATTCCGGGTATTTCAAACACTTGATTTTCGCATCGGTGATTGAGGTTTCGCGAGTCGGTGAGTGGAAATGGGATTTCTAGCTTTGAAACAACTTAAAAGTGGTTTTGGGAACTTAGTGTAAGCTTCAGATGCTTTACCAAGTTCAGAAGTAAGTAAAGTGATTTTCTCCTTCGGATTGTGCAATTATAAGCTTGTGGATGCACTTGAATTTATATTTGTTTACCTACTATTTTAATGCATGATTTGAGTATATGATTTGCTATTGATGATGCCATATTGTTAAAGAATGCACTAGATAAGTGATCTATTTATGTATGTGGTTATACATGTTTTATGAAGCGTGGTTTAATGCTTGGAAATATGGCTTGTTGTGAATGCTTTGAAAACAATGAGGTTTATACTAAATGAGAATTATATTGGCAAGTGATGTTGTGTAAAGTGTTTTGCAAATGAAATCGAATATAGTTAGTCGACTATAGGATTGAGTGCACTACAAACATGTTGCCTCAGATGTTGAGGGGTTGTGATTGTACCAGAAACTCTATCCAAGCACCCTAATGATTGAGGAAATTGAGTTGTGTCCCGTCTCTCGTTAGTGGGGTTATACATCTACTGATAAGTGGTGTTGAGGGGTTGTAAGGTTCCAAATACTCCACCACGGGTGTCACAACGGTGAAGGGTAGCTTCCGTGTGTGAACCTTTAGATACTGGTGAGTATGTATGGAGTCCCTATGAATTAGAAAAAATATGAAATGGTCCCTAAAAGCAATAATTGGATGAAATTGATGCATGATTGAGTTGCGATTGATCTGTTGCAATGTTTAACACATATGAATCCAGTTTGCATCTAGATAAGATAACAAGAAAAAATAAGGTTGTTTATTAAGGTAAACCTTCCCGATTTACTTCAATATTCCCCGTGTGACCCGTTCGGTTCGGTCTACCGGCTAGGTAGAGTTTAGGGGGTAAATTTGATGGTATTAGATCTGGGTTTCGATAGAATGGGAAGATGGTAAGTTAATGGTAAGTTGATGTGATGTTTGTTGTGTGCGATGAATGTTATAAGCATGTATTTGTTGATTAAATGATAGTGACGCTATGTATGATGCTTGTGATATAAGTATGAGCTGTTATATATGATGATATTGTGGGCTGAATCTTATTGATTGTGATGCACGATGGTTGTGACATGAATGTTGTATGCTTTATGTTGTGTTTGGGGGAAATTGGGATGCCCATTCCATTATTACTATAGTGAAGTGTTTTTAAATTGAATTCGAATTCTTGGATCCTTGCTTGGAGCTGACTTGAGTGTTTTGTTTTGTTATTTTTCTTTCATGCCTTAATTATAATAGCACAATAAACCAGGGAGAGAGTAGCAATCTGGTATGATTGCTATTGCCGTTGGGCAAGGAATAGATGAGTGTGTAATGTCTCTTGGGGGCTTGACGCCTCGATGTGCCTCGATGTAAGTACAACCTGTGTCGGTTGGACCAGTGTTGGATGATATGGCACCTAGGATATAGACAATGTCCGGAGCTTGGGAAGCGGTTAATGTTGGAGTGTATGTGACTGCACTAGCTAGTGGATGTTTGTGAGCTGCAGTTAGAGCACTTACGTATTTTTGAAGAAGTTGAGCTCGAGGGTTGTCACCAGAGGTATCCATGGAGCGGATGACCTGTACGAATATGATTATGGAACAAATGAGGTGTAATGGTGCCCATAGTGTGAGGATGAGTTATATCTCAATTTTGAGGACATGTGTATAGTTGGTTGACAACTGTGGTTGTGGGCATGTGACATGATGTTATGTTTTGAGAGTTCTTTTGATCTGTTCTAAAGAAGAAGTATCTGAGAGTTAGATACTTGGATGACAAGAAATGTGAATTTGTGGTTTGGGTTCAAAATCATAAGTTTGTAGTTGAGTTAAGACATAAATTGTTTAGTTGACCGGGTATGCTCCTGGATTGGAATTGGATGCGAGACATCGATGTGATTGACTCTTTTATGGGTTTGTGCGTGATGTTAAACAAGATATGATGTTTATTTTGGCTACATCATTCTCGAAGTGTTGGTAACACTGGTGAGGTACCTTGAGCAGAACTTGGGTTTAATAATTCGTGCGAGGGGTTCTAGCTCTATGTAGAACTAATGTTTTGATATAATAATTGAAAAATGTTTTGGACTGATTTAAAAACATCTCCAAAGTCCAAACAACTTGAAATATTATTTAAGGAATTTTTCATTAAGGTTTTTCATGTTTTCAAAGGCCTATTTTCACAAATCAGACCAAGTGTTTCGAAACACCCTAGGGCGTTTCGAAACGGGTGCCTTCCAGTGGCCAAATGTTTCGATACTCGTATCGAAACGGGGCCAGCGTTTCGAAACAGGCTAGGCCGTTTCGATACGCCCACGTGGCACTGACCCCAACGGTCATAAACCCCAACGGCTCTTTCCCAACTAACTTTTAAATGCAGGTCGTTTCGATACGGGCTAAGGGCGTTCCGATACGCGTTCCGAAACGGCAAAGGGGTGTTCCGAAACGGGTACCCTGACAGACTGCAACGGCTCTTTCTATATTGAGGGTGTTCCGAAACGGGTTCAAGCGTTTCGAAACGGGGAGCAGCAGAATTGCATTTATGGAGGGAAATAAAGGCTCCAACGACTCTATTTCAATCCCAACGGTCCTAAACGGCTATAAACTCAATTGGGAGTGTAAAATGGACCTCCAAGCATCAAGAGAAGACTAATGCTTCAATTGTCAATCAACAAATGATCAAGATATTGTCTTAGTGCTTTAAGTGTCAATTCTTGTATAGACAAACACTAGTGAGCCAAAATTGTCAAATTTGCTCGAGTGTTTTAGGTTTTGGGTGAGTGCTTAATTGTGCAAACAAACACCTATTAGAGGGTTTAAGTTTGCTTTCATTTGTCTCTTTGTAAAAGAGGGTTTTGATCAAGGCTTGGGTAGAAGCTTGATCGGTTGTAAGGGTTTCCTCCTAATCCTAGAAAAGGGGACGAATCAATTAGTGGATTGATTGTGAAATCCTTAGTGGGAAGCTAAGGTAGTGGATGTAGGTGTTTGTTAGAAGGCCGAACCACTATAAATCATTGTGTCTTTAATCTTTCTAGCTTCCTAAACCCTTCCACCCAAATATCCACCTCTCCACCACTTGGTGAGCATAATTGGTTGATCGAATCGAGCTCCACACAACCCAACAATTGGTATCAGAGCTTGGCTCAATCGGTGAGGATTAACATCCTATTGAGAAGATCCGGCAAGCTCGATCACTTTTTCATCAACCGGCTCAAATGGCGCAATCCATAGACAAACCGCCTTTCTTTGACGGAGACCACTACGCCCATTGGAAGACAAAGATGAAATTCTTCATCAAATCAAAAGATTACAAGTTATGGGATGTAGTTGAAGATGGTTCGTTCGTGCCTAAAAGAAGTAAAGCGGAGTGGAGTGCCGACGATCGCAAGAAGATGGAGCTTAATTGCAAAGCCTTGCACATCTTGTTTTGTGCATTTGGTCCATCCATCTATGAGAAGATGTCTTCTTGTGAGAGTGCCAAGGAGGTATGGGACAAGCTTGAAGTCACATACGAGGGGACAAACGAAGTCAAGGAGACCAAGATTGGGCTCCTAACCTTGGAGTATGAGAACTTCAAAATGGATCCGGAAGAGAACATCGAGAAGATGTTTGATAGATTCTCCACCATCACCAATGGTCTTAAAGGTTTTGGAGAAGCCATCCCGGAGGAAAAGCTTGTTCGAAAGCTCATCTACTCACTTCCCGAGTCTTGGGACTCAAAGAGGACCGCCATCATCGAGGCCAAAAATTTGAAGACCTTGAAGCTTGATGAACTCATGGGGTCTCTCCTTACTCATCAAATCATGAAGAAGAACAAAGAGGATGAGAAGAAAAGGGAAGAAATTAGAGCTATGGGAGAGAAGAAAATCAAAGGGCTTGGCATCAATGCAAGTGCCATGGCTCTCAAATCCTCCACTTGCCATCATGTCTACTCAAGTGAAGAGGAGGAAGATGAAGAGATAGTTCATATCTTCAAGAAGTGTGCCCCTTTCATGAAGAAAGCCTTGAGAGAGCTTGAACGAGAACCTAAAAGAAAGGAGAGGGCTAGCACTTCAAGCCATAAGAATAAGGCACATGTGGCTACTTGGAGTGATGAGGACTCCACCGACGATGAACAAGCCAACCTTTGCCTTATGGCCATCGAAGAAGATTCAAGGGTAACTTCTAATTCATCTACTTCATGTTCTTACACTTTTGATGAATTACAAGATGCCTATGATGAATTGGTTTTAGATTTTAAAAGCCACATTTTGAAAAACAATAAATTGATTTCAAAGTTAAAAATTCAAAATGATTTGCTTTCTAAAACCAAACTTGAACTTGAAGCAAAACTTGAAGAGTTTGAACTAAAATGTCTTGATTTACAAAAATTGCTTCAAAATGTTCAAGTAGAAAAAGATTTGATTTCCAAAGAGCTTGAAAAGAAAAACAATTTTGGAAAATCAAATTTTTATGTTAGACAATCTAGTGCCCCTAGATTTATAAATGGTAAATGTTTTAGAAGTGTTTGGGTCCCAAAAGGACTAAATACTTCAACTAAAAAGGATGAAATTGAAAAATGGATTCCTAAGGGGACTAAATTTTGTGCAACTAACATTTATGGATCCAAAGCAATTTGGATAACAAAAGTTACATGATTGTCTATTATAGGTGTGATGGAGATGTTCAACAAGTCAAACATTGAGGGGGAGCTCCATACACACAAGGAAGAACACTTGGAGAAGGAAGGCTTCACATCCTCCCTTAAATTCAAGTGTTGGTAAAATTCTAGTTGTTTTTGCTTTTATTTGTTTATTTTAATTTAAATTCAACTAGATGATCATATATGTTGGACTAACATTTTGATGATGCTTTGAGTAAGGGGGAGCCATTTTTAAAACCAAAATTCATATTTTGTCAAATTTTGCCTCTATTGTTATTTTTGAACTTAATGTTTTAAATCTTTTTGATATAAAAAAAGGGGGAGAAATGGTTTGAAAAAATGATTTTTCAAATGAATAAGGGGGAGTTTTATTTGAATTAATTTCTTAATCTCTTATTCACATTTTTAAAGTTAAAGGGGGAGAATTCCAAACAATTTTTCAAGTGGTTTTATTATATCAAAAAGGGGGAGATTGTAGAACTAATGTTTTGATATAATAATTGAAAAATGTTTTGGACTGATTTAAAAAGTATTTAAAACATCTCCAAAGTCCAAACAACTTGAAATATTATTTAAGGAATTTTTCATTAAGGTTTTTCATGTTTTCAAAGGCCTATTTTCACAAATCAGACCAAGTGTTTCGAAACACCCTAGGGCGTTTCGAAACGGGTGCCTTCCAGTGGCCAAATGTTTCGATACTCGTATCGAAACGGGGCCAGCGTTTCGAAACAGGCTAGGCCGTTTCGATACGCCCACGTGGCACTGACCCCAACGGTCATAAACCCCAACGGCTCTTTCCCAACTAACTTTTAAATGCAGGTCGTTTCGATACGGGCTAAGGGCGTTCCGATACGCGTTCCGAAACGGCAAAGGGGTGTTCCAAAACGGGTACCCTGACAGACTGCAACGGCTCTTTCTATATTGAGGGTGTTCCGAAACGGGTTCAAGCGTTTCGAAACGGGAAGCTGCAGAACTGCATTTATGGAGGGAAATAAAGGCTCCAACGACTCTATTTCAATCCCAACGGTCCTAAACGGCTATAAACTCAATTGGGAGTATAAAATGGACCTCCAAGCATCAAGAGAAGACTAATGCTTCAATTGTCAATCAACAAATGATCAAGATATTGTCTTAGTGCTTTAAGTGTCAATTCTTGTATAGACAAACACTAGTGAGCCAAAATTGTCAAATTTGCTCAAGTGTTTTAGGTTTTGGGTGAGTGCTTAATTGTGCAAACAAACACCTATTAGAGGGTTTAAGTTTGCTTTCATTTGTCTCTTTGTAAAAGAGGGTTTTGATCAAGGCTTGGGTAGAAGCTTGATCGGTTGTAAGGGTTTCCTCCTAATCCTAGAAAAGGGGACGAATCAATTAGTGGATTGATTTTGAAATCCTTAGTGGGAAGCTAAGGTAGTGGATGTAGGTGCTTGTTAGAAGGCCGAACCACTATAAATCATTGTGTCTTTAATCTTTCTAGCTTCCTAAACCCTTCCACCCAAATATCCACCTCTCCACCACTTGGTGAGCATAATTGGTTGATCGAATCGAGCTCCACACAACCCAACACTCTAGAAGGTGAGTTGCAGACTCTAGTTTTAGTGATAGCCTGTGTAAGAATGGTCATGCTAAAGGGGTATCATCTGGGTTGAAGTGAGGTTGTGATAGTGTTGGTAAAGGATCATAAGGTTAGTATGTCAAGGCTTGAGTAGCTTTCGATACCTATTAAGTATGTGGATTGTGTGACCATGTGAGGCGAGATTGGCCACGTTTGATCGGTGGGGTATAACTTTCGGCGCCTGTTGATGCTAATGCTTTTAGGAGTTATGGCTTGAACGTGCGTTTCGGAGGTGTTAGATGTGGGAATGTGAGTAACTAGATTCTTGGAATGGATTGGTTGTCTGAGCATAGAGTTGTAGTTGATTTTGATGTTAAGCGAGTTACCTTGAAACTTGCTGATGATTACGAAGTGGTAATCGTAGGCGAGAATGTAAAATTCTTGTCCAATTCAATTTCGGCTCTTGAAGCAAGTCGTATGATGGAGTTGGGTTGTGAAGCTTTCCTAGCTTATGTGATGAACCTTGGTAAAAGAGAGGTACGAGTACAAGACATACGCACATTATGTGAGTTTCCGGGTGTCTTTCCGGAAGAGTTGCATGGTTTGCCACAGAATAGAGAGGTCGAGTTGGCATTGAGTTGGATGAAAATATGACTCCAGTGTCTATTTCTCCCTATCGAATGGCTCCGAAAGAGTTAAAAGAGTTGAAGATGCAATTTCAGGAGTTGCTTGATCGAGGGTTCATAAGGCCAAGTGTTTCACCTTAGGGTGCACCGGTCTTGTTTGTAAAGAAGAAGGATGGCACGATGCGTATGTGTATAGATTATCGGCAACTAAACAAGTTGACGATTAAGAACAATTGCCCTTTGTCAAGGATTGATGATTTGTTTGATCAGTTCCGAGGTGCTTCAGTGTTCACGAAGATTGATTTGTGATCTGGATATTATCAACTAAAGGTTAAGGATGTAGATGTACCTAAGATAGCTTTTCGGACAAGGTACGACCAATATCAGTTCTTATTGATGTCGTTTTGATTGATAAATGCACCAGATGCATTCATGGATATGATGAATCATGTGTTCCATGAGTTTTAGATCAGTTTTTGGTAGTGTTTATTAATGATATTCTCATGTACTCGCGTACCGAGGAGGATCATGATAAGCATTTGAGGATTGTGTTGATGTAGGGCATGTAGGTGTTCCCTTTTTGTGAGAGCGCAAGTGCACACTCTTGCCAAGTTATAGTATAAAAGATGTTGAATCCCACGAGGATTGGATAGCTTGTCTCGTTCCCTAGTTCCTGCACAAGGTAAAATAAAACACAAGTGAATGGTTTGTTTTGATAGAAAATAAACGAAAACACAAGTAATAAAGAAGGTAATTAGGTTGATAGAGCAGGCAGGGTTATGCTGCTTCTTAGTGTGAGAACTGCGTTGTAAAAGGTATGAGTTATTTTGTACTACCAAGATATGCTGCCTCGGCGGGTATGGCGGGCAGCAAACTACGACCCTGTCACGCAGCTGTAGCGGGTCACTGCCACTATAGGGGTGTACTGTCTCGACAGGTGGAACGGAAAGAAGTCCTGGCGGCATTTCTGTCAGATACTCCAAGTTCGACAGGATAGTCGACAGTGATCCCTCCTATTTCTAGGTTAGGATGCTCGAGAGCAAACGTGACGTAGGCAATACCTAGCAATCTCAGTGTCAACCTAACACAGGCTAGTCATCTTGGTTGGTAATCCCTTTTAGTCGTTGAAACTTGTAGATTGGTGTGGAACCAAGTTAGTCACGCCTCAGCACATTGTGACTGTACTTAACCCTTTCGCGAGCCTTGCACTTTCGTGCCCGACAAATGGATTTTCTCTCAACTGACTGGTGTAGACTAATTCAAAGAACAAAGAGCATAGATTAAGCAAACTTTGGAATTTATTGAAAACAAATTAAAACTAATACAATTGTTTCCTTCAAACTACTTTACATACACGCGCCGAAACCCTAGGAGAGTTGGGCCGCGACCCCCAACAACTCCAACCTATCTAGCTACATCTTCGTTGTGCGGCTACTCAGGCTCACATCCCCTCACCCTCGTCATGCCCCTATACCCTTACACACATTGGGTATATATAGGGCGCATGGTATAAATTTGAGTCCTTCTTGAAGTAGGAGTTCTAAAAGTAAATTACATTAAATACAAACTCCTTTTTTTACTTAAATATGGACTATTTAGACGTTGCCTTCTTCCGCAAGTAAGGACAAGTGCTCCTACTTATCGATCTTGGATCAGCTCTACCGGCCGCTACAAGCTTCAGAAAATCGCAAGTCTAGGCTTATTGGGCTTAGGAAATTTCCCTCTTTCAATCATGGCCCATCTTGGCTAAGTAAGTGTAACTCCTGCCCGGGCGGCACTTGGCGGCAATGCTGCTTCGGCAGCGTCCTTGGCGGCATCTGGAACTACTTCAGTACAACTCTTTTTGTTCCAGCTTTCATGTCCTCTCCTCTCCTAGCTATAGCACCTGAAAATATAAACTAAACTAAAACAATAACTTTTCTCAACCAAACCTAAAATATTCAATAAAAACATGGTAAAAGAGAAGATATTGTTATAATGCATGCAATGCACCTAAATATGCCTAAATGAGCTTAAGAACAACAATAATACGGGCATGAATGTGAACAAAATATAGAACAAAATATAGAACAAAATATAGAACTGATGAACAAAATATACAACTCGAACTATTGCTTGTCCTCAAGCAATGCAACCTAGCTAGTAAACCGACCCTTAGCACAAAATTAATAGAAACATTAGCCTTTAACTTGATTTCTTACCTCAAGGCCGTGGCACCTGTTTTTATGTTAGTGATAGGGAATGGTATGAAATAACTTAGGTTTTAATTTTCTTAATGTTAGTGCAATGTGTTTAGGTCTGTGCTCATGTTGATCATGCTGAGATAATTATGTTAACAAAGAATGCCTAAAATAATTAAAATACTAGAAAGGATACGAGTTGCTGCCTTGGCAGCACATTTTAGCACTTTTGTTTTCTTTTTCTGATCATGGGTTTAAGGGCTTCAACTCATCACAACTATTCTCCGGGTTTGAAGCTAAGATAGGTGCACTCTACGAAACTCCAAACCCTTTGAATAGAGTCATCCCGTGAAGACTTTCATTCACTCTTGCTAATTTGTCCGTCACTTGGTTTAGATTCATGGACTATGATAGCAGCGGAGTGCCCTTGCTCATGATTCTTCCTAGGGCCTGTTTCGGGCACCTCTAGGGTATTTAATCTTTTTGCCTAGAGCCTATTTCCGGCACCTCTAGGGTTTTCATCATTTTTGTTGTGCTGCCCTGTGCTGCCGTGGTGGTAAACCTGTATTCAATCTAGTAATTTTTATTAAGGCAGGCAGTGTTAAACTCAAAACTCTAGCGGAAAATTCAGCATTTAACAGACAAGTGTAAAGATAATTGGTAGAAAGAAAAATTTTCTAAAAGTATTTTTCATGCTTCTTCCCATAGTTAGATTAAAAAATTTAGTATGGTGCGAATATATGTAATCGGCTAAGCTATCATAGGTATAAGTTTTCAACTAAAAATTTCTACTTCATTAAGTGCCAGGGGCAGAATTTACATATGATCCTAAATGCTACTAAATGAACCTAAAACAAAGAGGACTAATTTCCCCCAAACTCAAGGTTGGCATTGTCCTCAATGCCTCTACAAAACTAAAATTAAAAACAAAACATAAAATATAAAAAGAAAAATTAAAAACATAAAAATAAAATAAAATAAAACATAAAAATTAAAAAAAATAAAAGAAAAATGATTATGAGGAGGCGGGCAAGACGAGGCAGCGCGTAGCAGATGTTCTGTTAGTTGAGCTCTTCTTCTTGCTACGCGGCGGCTGGATGCGGCTGGGGTGGGCTTTTTTATTGTTTTTCATCTCCTCCACCCTGAAGCTCTATTGCTGGCCGCTTTCTTTGTCTATCTGCCTCTGTTGGTTCGTCATCAAATGAGTCTGAGATCTCCATGTCTGAGTCACTAGCGTCTTTGGCAGTTGCCCCTTTTTCTACTGAGGATGCAGCAGTGGTTTCCTCCCCCTCTGATTCTGATGAGAAGGTAAGTTCATATGGCTGGATAAGTGTTGAAGAGGTTCTTCTCTTGGGGCGATGGTGCGGACCCTCGCAATCGTCAGCGACAGTAGCAGCAGCTGGTCTTGGAGTGATCTGGATTGGCTTGGAAGCTGCTAACTCCGTGGGAAAGGCGGACAACTTTGGCACGTCATCTTGATACTTTTCCAGCAAGTAGGCCACAAAGGTCTCTTGCACGTCCGCTACGTATTTGGTGAAGATCACCCGCTTGTGCTCGTTCCTCTGGCAGCTTTCAACTAGGATACACAGTAGGGGGATCACTTCGGATGGGAGGGCAGCTTCAGTACTGCCCGCTACGGCTGGGGTGGCAGCAGCTTGGGACAACGTCTGGGTGGTGGAAGGTGTGTTTGGCTTCGCGTTATGCATCATCTACTGGCGTACCCTTCTTGTCCATCCTTCCTTTGCAAGAAGAATTTTGTCCTTGGGGTCCGGCGGCACGCGAAAAATTGGCACACAAGCTAGTGATGAGTGCAGGGAAAAAGAGGGGTCCTTTGACATTTGGCTTCTTTGTTTGGGCATATATCTCATTTATTATTACCTCACCAACGTTGATTTGCCGCCCCATCATTATGATGTGGATGAGGGCAAGCCACAGCCTGTTGACTGTTGATCCGTGTGTTCTGGGCATCAGACGGCGTTGTACGAAGTAACTCCAAAGGGCTGCCCCCGGCAGCAAATCACGGCGGTTGACTGACCCATTGTTCTTACCTGTTAGCCACTTGGTGTTTGGCTTACAGATATCCCTCTTGATCTTATTGTAGTCAGCCACAGTTAAGTAGGACTCCCATTCCTCATGTGGATTGCCGTTGACTTCTATGTTGTAAAAGATGTTTATCATGTCAGCTGTGAACTTGACACCTTTTTCGCGAACATAAACGAAAGGGCTTTCCGGTGTCGGTCTGTGGGCATAGAACTCCTGATGTGACCACAACCAGCAAGAATTCCAATGAATTTCCTAGAGGTCCTATTACTCGTGCAAGAGCTAAAATGATTCAAGATGCTGTGGAAAGTTTGCTTTGCCAATGCTGGAAAATGAATGAAGAAATGACAGCAACAATTAGATCTTGCAACGTTTTGAGTTTGTTGGAAAGTTGAAATAAGTTGCATAAGAATTTGCATGAGTAGTTGCATAAGAATTTGCATGAGTAGTTGCATAATAGTTTATTCATTCCATGAGAATAAATATGCTTGTTTATGAATTTATGCAAGCACTTCATTTATGAAAATACTTCACTTATGTATGTGTTTCATTTAAGCATGTAGGTTCATTAATTAAACTAGTTCATTCATTGAATTTGTCCAATTAATTCATTAAGTTTGCATAACATTTTTATCATATTTTGATTAATATTTTATGTGTTTTTAGCGTCATTATACGTTGGGATTAATATGGAAACAATTGAAGACTTTTCATCTTCTTCAAGGAGACATGTCATCTTTATCACCATTCAAAGAGAGTCTTTTTGAATTACATGGGGGATGAAGCATTTAGAAGACTTTATTATGCTTTTATTCAGCCAATAAAGTTGAGAAATAAAGAAAGGAAGTGGAAGAGACACATACACTTAGATGCAAACATGGGCAGATTCATTCCAAGTCATCTACATGCACCTTTAAGAGCCAAGCAAGTGGAATATCAAAGGATGCATCACTTGGACGTGTATAAGTCTTCATTCAAGCCTTATTATGTCCAAATTCATTCTAAATTACACAAATGGCCAGCCACACTTGATAGGATTGAAGACAAACCATTGAATGTCATAAATTGGAGCCTTAATGCATTGTTTTGTCCATTCAAATTCTAGGCTACCATGAACTATAAATAGGATGCTCATTTGCCTTTGTAAGGGACCTTTTTTTTTTAGAAAATATATGAGAGTGTTCTCTTCATTGTTCTTTAAGAAGTTTATCGGCTTTCAAGCTAGTCTTGTGGCAAATTTTCCCTTTTCATTCCATTCTATTTATAGCGTTGGTTCCTAGCTTTCTAGCTAGCGGGTCACGTTCCACCATTCCACCATCACTTCCATTTCATTTTATTGTTGGTTCTTAGCTCAATTATAGCTAAAGGGTCATAATCCAACCTTCTTCCATCATTTCATAAAGGGTAAGAACGTGTAAGGTTTGGGTCAACATTCACTATCTTGTTGGTTCTTCCTTGTTCCACACCGATTCTATTCCATATATCCATATCAACTTCTATCCATTTTCCCCTTACATTTATCTTTCAAACCATAATCACCAACCATTCCATCACCTATTACAACAACAACTTTCACCATCTTCATTCCATATACATCACTTCCACACTCAAGTTTCAAGTTTGCAACTTCATACTAGAATCACGTTCGGGCAACATCACATACGAATTCGGTCATCACGCAACCGGATACGTATCATTTGGTATCAGAGCTATTTTGATTCAGTAAGTTAAGTGTTTCTCTCTCCCGGTTTGCATAAAAAAAGAAAAAAAGAAAAAAAAAGAAAAAAAAGGAAGTTTGGTTGTTGTTGGTATTACTCAATTCAGCAAATTATTTTCTAATCATTCTACTTTTCTACCTATAGCCTTTTTTTTCTAAACCCTTTCTTCCAGCCAATTTCCACAAGCAAACTTGTTAAGCCTTGAGTAAGTTCTCTAAGGACTTTGATAGGAGAACAAGAGCGGTAAAAGGCAAGAGTGCACATCAAGGGTAAAAGCCATCCCGAGTGAAACACGAGTGTGAGTGTTTTCCTTGGAGTGTAACGATGAGAATTTGTGCTAGTGAGGTTTATTATTTAATCATGTCTCAAGATTCTGTGAGAAACACTATTGGTGCTAGTAATAATGTTAACGTAGATGCAACTAACTCCAATCTTCAAGATATTATCCAAGAGATGGACAGGTTGTTGCAACAAAGGTTGGGGCCGATGCAAGAACGATTAGATCATTTGGAGGAAAGATCTCAACGAAGGCATAATTCAGATCACGAGGAAGAGTATGAGGGAGAGGTGGATGAAGATCTCATAGACGAGCGAGCCTCCCAGCAAAGTTTGAGGCGTCGAGAACCTAGGTACCAAAGAGCTCGGCCAAGAGTTGATGATAATCTTAGCAACATCAAAATAACCATTCCTTCTTTCCAAGGAAGAACGGATCCTGAAGCTTATCTTGCATGGGAAAAAAAGTTGAGCACATCTTTGAGTGCCACAACTACTCCGAGCTTAAGAAGGTAAAACTTGCAGCCATTGAATTTACAGATTATGCACTAATATGGTGGGATCAGTTGACATCTAGCAGGAGACGCAATGGCGAACATCCAATTTCTACTTAGAATGAGATGAAGGCCGTTATGCGTAGGAGGTTCGTTCCAACTCACTATAATAGGGAGTTGTTCAACAAGCTTCAAAATCTCACCCAAGGCAACCGTAGTGTTGAGGATTACTTTAAAGAGATGGAAGTAGCCATGATCCGAGCCAACATTGATGAGGATCGAGAAGCCACCATGGCAAGATTTATATCCGGCCTTGATCCTAATATTGCGGCCACTGTTGAGTTGCAACATTATGTGGAGATCGAAGACATGGTTCATATGGCCATGAAGGTCGAGAGGCAACTCAAAAGGAAGGGCACAACCCATGCCTATGGAGGCTCTTCTCCTAAATGGGGGCAAGGTACCTACAAACAGAAGGCATCCTTTACGCCTAAAGAACGAAGCGTTCCAACAAAGAGTGCCAAACCCATTGCCGAAACTAGTAAGGGAAAGAGCACCGCTATGCCAGTTCGATCCCGTGATGTGCAATGCTTCAAATGCTTGGGGCGAGGTCACATTGCTAGCCAATGTCCAAATCGCAACACAATGCTCATTCGAGAAGATGGAGAGATCGAAACTGACCAAGAGGAGGAAGAAGATGATGTTCCTATCCAAGAAGAAGAAGAGATGGAACATGCTGTACATGGTGAGGTTCTTGTTGTGAAAAGAAGCCTAAGCGTGCAAGCCATAGAAGGAGAAGATTAAAGCGAGAACATCTTCCATACTCGCTGCCATGTAAACGAAAAGGTATGCTTTGTCATTATTGATGGAGGAAGATGTACTAATGTTGCTAGTACTTTGATGGTAGAGAAGCTTAGATTGGCAACAACAAAACATCCTCATCCTTACAAGCTACAATGGCTCAATGGTGGGGGAGAACTCAAAGTCACCAAGCAAGTACTTGTGCCATTTCCATTGGAAAATATAAAGACGAGGTGCTGTGTGATGTTGTACCAATGCACGCTAGCCATATCTTGTTGGGGAGACCGTGGCAATTCGACAAAAGGGCTATACATGATGGTTATACCAACCGTTACACTTTCACCCATCAAACCAAAAAGATCACTTTAGCCCCTCTTTCACCAAAACAAGTCCATAAAGACCAAATCCACTTGAGAGAGAGTTTCAAAACAGCCAAAGAGAAAGAAAAAGAGTTTAAATCCAAAGAGAGTGACAAAAATGAGGGGAAAAAACCATTCTTTTTGCAAGAGAGAAAGTGATCAAAAAATGTTTGCTTTTAGAGAAATGGGCACTTGTACTCATGTACAAGGAAAATCTTTTGAACACTAATGATCTTGATCCTGGTTTGCCATCTTTTATTGTCTCTTTATTGCAGGAATTTGAAGATTTGTTTCCGGAGGAGATTCCAAATGAGCTTCCACCTATTCGAGGAATAGAGCATCAAATTGATTTCATTCCCGGAGCCATCATTCCAAATCGACCAGCATATAGAAGCAATCCGGAAGAAACTAAGGAGTTGCAAAGACAAGTATCCGAGTTAATGGAAAAAGGCTATGTGAGAGAGAGCCTTAGTCCATGTGGCATGCCGGTTTTACTTGTACCTAAGAAGGATGGAACTTGGCGTATGTGTGTGGACTGTCGAGCATTGAACAAGATAACGGTAAAGTATCGTCATCCTATTCCTAGATTAGATGATATGCTTGATGAATTAAGTGGTTCTAACATCTTTTCTAAGATTGATCTTAAGAGTGGGTACCACCAAATAAGAATGCGAGAAGGAGATGAGTGGAAGACATCATTCAAAACCAAGCAAGGTTTGTATGAGTGGTTGGTTATGCCATTTGGCTTAACTAATGCACCAAGTACATTCATAAGGTTAATGAATCATATACTTCGACCATTCTTGGGTAAGTTTTGTGTGGTGTATTTTGGTGACATACTTGTGTATAGCCAAACTTTGAATGATCATGCTCAACATTTAAGGTTAGTATTGGATGTTTTGCGAAAAGAAAAGTTGTATGCTAACCTACAAAAATGTACATTTTGCACTAACAAAGTTGTGTTCTTAGGTTTTGTTGTTAGTTCAAAGGGTTTGGAGGTTGATCAAGAAAAGATTAAAGCAATTGAGGAATGGCCGATACTTACTAACATTAGTCAAGTGAGGAGTTTTCATGGACTTGCTAGTTTCTATCGCCGATTTGTTCCCAATTTCAGCACCATAGCCGCACCTTTGACCGG
Organism: Hibiscus tridactylites; assembly: GCA_958450335.1. Classification (NCBI taxonomy): domain Eukaryota; kingdom Viridiplantae; phylum Streptophyta; class Magnoliopsida; order Malvales; family Malvaceae; genus Hibiscus; species Hibiscus tridactylites. Next base: position 47,913,262 of record OY288265.1, on the reverse strand, counting down.
AGTTATCAAAAAGAACTCTAGCTTCTTTTGGGGAGACGAACAAGAGAAGTCTTTTTGTTTGATTGAACAACTTTTAACCAATGCACCCTTATTATCTTTACCTGATTTTGATAAAGTTTTTGAAATTGAATGTGATGCATCAGGTTTAGGAGTTGGAGCTGTATTATCTCAAGAAGGACGTCCTATTGCATATTTCAGTGAGAAATTGAGTGGAGCAACTCTAAATTATTCAACTTATGACAAGGAGATGTATGCTCTCATAAGGGCATTAGAAACGTGGCAACATTATCTATGGCCTAAGGAGTTTATCATCCACACGGATCATGAGGCGTTGAAACACTTGAAGGGACAACACAAGCTTAATAAGAGACATGCCAAGTGGGTTGAATTCCTAGAAACATTCCCATATGTTATCAAATATAAGAAGGGTAAGGAAAATGTTGTTGCTGATGCCTTATCAAGAAGGTATACTCTTCTTAACCTTTTGGATTCTAGATTGGTAGGTTTTGCCTTAATTAAAGAGCTTTATGAATCTGATTATGATTTTGGTGAAATTTACAAAGCTTGTGAAAAAGGAACATATGAGAAGTTTTGTAGGGCTGATGGGTATCTTTTCAAGGAAGGAAAGCTTTGTATCCCTCAAGGATCTATTAGAGAATCGCTTATCAAATAGGCCCATTGTGGAGGACTAATGGGACACTTTGGAGTGGCCAAAACGCACTCTATATTGCAAGAACATTTGCATTGGCCAAAGATGAAACGAGACGTGGAGAAGTGGTGTGAGCATTGCATCACATGTAAGAAGGCAAAGTCCAAAGTCATGCCCCATGGACTTTACACACCATTACCAATTCCAAATGCACCATGGGAGGATATTTCCATGGATTTTGTGCTAGGACTTCCATGCACAAGGAATAACAAAGATTCCATTTTTGTGGTAGTAGATAGATTCTCAAAAATGGCTCATTTTATTCCATGCAACAAGACTAATGATGCTTCCCATATTGCTAATCTATTTTTAGGGAAGTTGTGAGATTACATGGAGTTCCAAGAACTATTGTGTCTGGTCGAGATGTGAAGTTCTTGAGCCACTTTTGGAGGACGTTATGGAGTAAGATTGGAACAAAGCTGTTGTTTTCTACAACTTGTCATCCACAAACGGATGGCCAAACTGAAGTTGTCCAATCGTGTATTGTCATCTAAGGACTTGGGAAGAGGACTTGCCACATGTTGAGTTTGCATACAATCGCTCCATGCATTCCGCCACTAAATGTTCTCCATTTGAAGTGGTATATGGTTTCAATCCTTTGACCCCAATTGATTTGCTTCCTTTGCCTATTGATCAATTCAAAAATAAGGATGGGCAAAATAGAGCTGAATTTGTGAAGAAGCTTCACCAACAAGTGCGGGAGAACATTGAGAGGAGAACAAAGCAATATGAGCAGCAAGCTAACAAAGGGAGGAAACGAATAACTTTTGAACCTGGAGATTGGGTTTGGTTGCACTTGAGGAAAGAGAGGTTTCCAGCCCAACGCAAATCGAAACTTATGCCTCGAGGAGATGGTCCTTTCCAAGTGGTCAAGAGGATTAATGATAATGCTTATCAAATAGACCTTCCCGGTGAGTATAATGTGAGTGCTACTTTCAATGTTGCTGATCTATCCCCTTATGATGCAGGTGACGATTTGGGGGCAAATCGCTTTCAAGAGGGAGGGAATGATGTGATCACAACCAGCAAGAATTCCAATGAATTTCCTAGAGGTTCTATTACTCGTGCAAGAGCTAAAATGATTCAAGATGCTGTGGAAAGTTTGCTTTGCCAATGCTGGAAAATGAATGAAGAAATGACATCAACAATTAGATCTTGCAACGTTTTGAGTTTGTTGGAAAGTTGAAATAAGTTGCATAAGAATTTGCATGAGTAGTTGCATAAGAATTTGCATGAGTAGTTGCATAATAGTTTATTCATTCCATGAGAATAAATATGCTTGTTTATGCATTTATGCAAGCACTTCATTTATGAAAATACTTCACTTATGTATGTGTTTCATTTAAGCATGTAGGTTCATTAATTAAACTAGTTCATTCATTGAATTTGTCCAATTAATTCATTAAGTTTGCATAACATTTTTATCATATTTTGATTAATATTTTATGTGTTTTTAGTGTCATTATACGTTGGGATTAAGATGGAAACAATTGAAGACTTTTCATCTTCTTCAAGGAGACATGTCATCTTTATCACCATTCAAAGAGAGTCTTTTTGAATTCCATGGGGGATGAAGCATTTAGAAGACTTTATTATGCTTTTATTCAGCCAATAAAGTTGAGAAATAAAGAAAGGAAGTGGAAGAGACACATACACTTAGATGCAAACATGGGCAGATTCATTCCAAGTCATCTACATGCACTTTTAAGAGCCGAGCAAGTGGAATATCAAAGGATGCATCACTTGGACGTGTATAAGTCTTCATTCAAGCCTTATTATGTCCAAATTCATTCTAAATTACACAAATGGCCAGCCACACTTGATAGGATTGAAGACAAACCATTGAATGTCATAAATTGGAGCCTTAATGCATTGTTTTGTCCATTCAAATTCTAGGCTACCATGAACTATAAATAGGATGCTCATTTGCCTTTGTAAGGGACCTTTTTTTTGAGAAAATATATGAGAGTGTTCTCTTCATTGTTCTTAAGAAGTTTATCGGCTTTCAAGCTAGTCTTGTGGCAAATTTTCCCTTTTCATTCCATTCTATTTATAGCGTTGGTTCCTAGCTTTCTAGCTAGCGGGTCACGTTCCACCATTCCACCATCACTTCCATTTGATTATATTGTTGGTTCTTAGCTCAATTATAGCTAAAGGGTCATAATCCAACCTTCTTCCATCATTTCACAAAGGGTAAGAACGTGTAAGGTTTGGGTCAACATTCACTATCTTGTTGGTTCTTCCTTGTTCCACACCGATTCTATTCTATATATCCATATCAACTTCTATCCATTTTCCCCTTACATTTATCTTTCAAACCATAATCACCAACCATTCCATCACCTATTACAACAACAACTTTCACCATCTTCATTCCATATACATCACTTCCACACTCAAGTTTCAAGTTTGCAACTTCATACTAGAATCACGTTCGGGCAACATCACATACGAATTCGGTCATCACGCAACCGGATACGTATCAACTCCCGCACATGGTTGTTTTTGATTCCTTTTGGCTGTCGTGCAAACTAGTCCCAGTTCATATTGTGGATCCTTTCGAATAGAGAGGGTTCCAAGCCAAAATCCTCATCAGGCCGGGTGCATTGGAAACCCATCTCTTCCCATAGTTGTCATTCTCTATAGTGTTTCTTGTAGGTCTCCTCGACAGTAGGGTTCAAGAACCTTTTGTAAGGGGTTTTGGAGGAGGCGGCGGGCTGCTGTGATGAGGCCATAGTTTGTGGGATGGTTGTATTTCTTTAAGAAAGAAAAGAAAATAAGGGAAATCTTGGAAGCAAAGATTGTAGAAAGAGTCAGAGTAAAAGAGAAAGCAAAGTGAACAATGGGGTGAGTATAGTTGGCTTTATATAGCCGCTTCTCTCCACGCCTTGGCGGGCACGCTATCAACGGGCGACAATTATTGCAACACGAATAACGAGATTCTAGTCGTTACACAGATATCCGTTCCACTCGTTGTGGCAAATTTAGCCATTGCGGCTAGCCGTTATGAAGCCACTAGTCGTTATGCTCGTCTGCCTTGGCCGCTAGTTGGGCCTCTCCTTTATTCTGTCATTTTTCTTGATCTTTCCTTCATTCCTAACCTAAAATAAATTAAATACAAAAATTAAATCTAATCCTAATGCATAAAAATATATTAAAAATAAAATTAGGCTATGTCGGGCAGCGCTTTTCCCAAGCATAACCACTTTCGGAGGGTCCTTGTGTTTGGTTATTCATCTGGGCATGTCCTTCCCCTCCTCAAATGGATGTTGATGCCAACCTTCCTGCCCTGACGGGACATACAACAAGAAAACAAAGAGGCCAAAAACTTGTATGGCCAAAAACAAAGAGGCAAATAAATGAAAATAGATTTAATGTGCAAAAACTAAATAGAAGTGTAGAAATTCAAACGTAGTTGATGTTGTCAATCCTCGGCAACGGCGCCAAAAACTAAAATATGGACGCATGGCCTCTATACCCTTACATACATTGGATATATATAGGGCGCATGTCCTAAATTTGAGTCCTCCTTGAAGTAGGAGTTCCAAAAGTAAATTACATTAAATACATACTCCTTTTTTACTTAAATATGGACTCTTTGGACGTTGCCTTCTTCCGCAAGTAAGGATAAGTGCTCCTACTTATTGATCTTGGATCAGCTCTACCGACCGCTACAGGCGTCAGAAAATCGCAAGTCTAGGCTTATTGGGCTTAGGAAATTGCCCTCTTTCAATCGCGACCCATCTTGGCTAAGTCGGTGTACCTCTTTCTCGGGCGACACTTGGCGGCAATTCTGCTTTGGTAGCGTCCTTGGCGGCATCTGGAACTGCTTCAGTACAATTCCTTTTGTTCCAGCTTTCCTGTCATGTCCTCTCCTCTCCTATCTATAGCACCTGAAAATATAAACTAAACTAAAACAATAACTTTTCTCAACCAAACCTAAAATATTCAATAAAAACATGGTAAAAGAGAAGATAATGTTATAATGCATGCAATGCACCTAAATATGCCTAAATGAGCTTAAGAACAACAATAATACGGGCATGAATGTGTACAAAATATAGAACACATGGACACTCTACAGTTGCAAGTATTGTTTGAGAATCAGCTTTATGCTAAGCTGAGCAAGTGTGAGTTTTGGCTCAGGGAAGTTGTCTTTCTTGGACATGTAGTGTCGGCCGAGGGTATTCAGGTTGACCCACACAAGATCGAGGCGGTGATGAATTGGAAAACACCTAAATCGGGGATGGAGGTGCGTAGTTTCCTTGGTTCGGCTGGATATTAGCGAAGGTTTGTGGAGGGTTTTTCTAAGATTGAGGCTCCATTGACTAAGTTGTTGCAAAAGAATGTTCGTTTTGAGTGGACGGATGTTAGACAACATGCTTTTGAGAGGTTGAAGGATTCTTTGACGCAAACTCCTATTTTGATTCAAACAAAATCAAGTAAGGAGTTTGTGGTTTACAGTGATGCGTCATATGCTGGTCTAGGTTGTGTGTTGATGCAAGGTGGGAAGGTTGTGGCATATGCATCTAGATAATTGAAGGTGCATGAGCGCAACTATCCTACTCATGATCTAGAGCTTGCTATGGTTGTGTTTGCCTTGAAGATTTGGAGGCATTACCTTTACAGTGAGAAATGTGTGGTTTTCACAGATCATAAGAGTTTGAAATATTTAATATCTTAGATAGAGTTGAATCTTAGCCAGCGAATATGGTTGGAGTTGCTTAAGGATTACGATCTGACGATGGAGTATCATCCTGGAAAGGCCAATGTTGTGGTCGATTCTTTGAGTAGAAAGGTGGTTGTTGAGTTGATAGCGATGTTTGCTCGGTTGAGTATATCGTGTGATGGTGGGTTGATAGCCGAGTTACAAGTGAAACCTTTATTGATTCCGTTAATTAAGGATAAGCAGTTGCTTGATGATTCTTTGGTTCCTCATGTTCAGGATATAGCTGATGGTAATGCAACAGATTTCTGTTTCAACGATGATGGTGTTTTATGCTTTAAAAAGTCGCATAGTTGTGCCGGAGAATGTTGAGTTGAGGCACACTATTTTGAATGAAGCTCATAGCAGTCCTTTTGCTATGCATCCTGATAGTACAAAGATGTACCGTGGGTTGAAAGATGAGTACTATTTGGTTGGGTTGAAAATGGATGTTGCTGATTTTTTAAGCAAGTGTATGGTATGTCAGCATGTGAAAGCTGAGCATCAGTTTCCTTCTGGTTTATTGCAACCTTTGATGATATCTGAATGGAAATGAGAAAGGATTACGATGGATTTTGTGTCTGGTTTGCCTTTGACATCATCAAAGAAGAACTCCATTTGGGTGATTGTAGATCGTCTTACGAAGTGTGCACATTTCTTGAATGTGCATACTACGTATATGTTGGATAAGCTAACAGAGTTGTATATTGGTGAGATTGTGTGTTTGCATGGTGTGCCTAAGTCTATAGTGTCGGATAGAGATCTGAGGTTTACAAGATGATTTTGGGAGTGTTTACACCAAGCGTTGGGTACACGCTTGAATTTCAGCACTTCGTATCATCCTCAAACGAATGGGCAGTCAGAGCGAGTTATCCAGGTGCTGGAGGATATGTTGAGATGTTGTGTGATAGACTTCCAAGGTTCTTAGGAAAAGCAGTTGCCCTTGGTGGAATTTGCCTATAATAATAGTTTCCAAGCAAGTATACAAATGACTCCGTATGAAGATTTGTATGGAAGGAAGTGTAAAACGCTTCTTTGTTGGGCGGAAGTGGGGCAAAAGTTGGCTTCTTTACCAGATTTGCTTAAGGGAACAACTAAGAAAGTGAAGCTCATATGTGAGCAATTGAAGGTGGCTTTGGATCATCAAAAGTCCTATGCGGATTTAAAGCGTAAGGAGATTGAGTTTGCGGTTGGAGATCGCGTGTTCTTGAAGGTTTCACCTTAGAAGAAGGTGATGAGATTTGGACGTAAGGGTAAGCTTAGTCCAAAGTTTATTGGATCTTATGAGGTTGTGGAGTGAGTTGGTCCTGTTGCATATCAGTTGAGGTTGCCTCCCGAGTTGGAGAAAATTCATGATGTTTTTCATGTTTCAATGTTACGAAGGTGTAGATCGGATCGGTCTCATGTGATGCATGTTGAGGAGATTGATTTGACTCTAGATTTATCTTATGATGAGGAACCAGTGGGAATCCTTGATTCTAGTAGCAAAGTTCTTCGTGGTAAAATAATTGAACTTGGGAAGGTGTTGTGGCGACACCAAGGAGTTGAGGAGGCTACGTGAAAAAGCAATGCAGATATGTTGAAGCAGTTTCCGCATATATTTCCTTCAGGTAAAATTTCGAGGATGAAATTTCCTAAGTGGAGAAGAGTTGTAACGCCCAAGTTTTGGGCCTAGATGTTTTAGGCATCAGTTTAAGTTGGTCGAACATAGAATTTGAGATTCGAGCCTTTAGAAACGGTTCAGGGAAATCATGGTTCGAGATAAGGTAAAAATGTGGTAAAATTTTCTAAAATCATAATTATGGGTTTAGTAAAATCAATTTTACAAAATGGATTTTGGGATGTGGACATTTTGGGCAGTGACTGGAATGTAAAGATTTAAAACTGTGGAAAAAGTGTGATTTTCATAGGAGAGTCAAATTCTTAGAATCTTTAGGGGGCTTTTTGGCAACTAAGCATTTTCTTTTAAAACTGTGGAAAAAGTGTGATTTTGTTAAATCATTTTTGACGTAACTTTTCCATTTCTCATTTTCTCTTTAGCTAATCGTTCCCTCTTTTCTCTAAATTTCCAGAATTCATTTTCATTCTTTTGATTTACAAATTTTTTCCAAAGATTTTTCTCAAAGATTTACAAGATTTTCTTAAAGCTTCATGAGTTGAAAAGTTGCCGATTGGAAGAATAGCAATGATTGGAGGTAATTTCGTGCTACTCCTCTAATCAATGTTCTTTAATGAAATTCCAAAGTATTTGACTCTTGATTTGTGTTTTTAATTGAGGTTTTAATGTTGATTTGGTAAAAATATCGAAATCTTGCTAGAAGAGGAATTAAAATGTGATTTTCGTACTTGCTTTGTTTTGGTTCAGTCGAGGTGGTTTCTAATCATGTTTTGGAAGATTATTGATGTTGACAAGGAGTTTTGATCATAATAATCCCGAAATCAATGAGATCACTAATTGTTAGATTGTTAGATTTTGGGGTTTTAGGGTTTTAATGTGAAATCTGAGTTGCTGGAGGTATAAGGATGATATTAGGATGTTTTGATGTTGATTTATGGTTAAAATGTGATGGAAGTGTTTGTTAATGGCTGGGTTGAGTTTAGTGATCAATCGAAGGTGATTTCAGTTAGGTATTTTTGGTGCCTATGGATAGAGCTGCGGGTTTTTAGTGTTTGTTAGTGGTTTTAATGCATTGAAATGCATTAATCCTCTGTTCTTGTGTGGTATAAACAAGGGAGGATTCTTTGGAAGCATTTGGTGAAGTTCTAGGGACTTTGGACGCTTGATTTTCGCATCGGCAATTGAGGTTTCACGAGTCAGTGAGTGGAAATGGAATTTCCAGCTTTAAAACATCTTAAAAGTGGTTTTGGGAACTTAGTGTAAGCTTGAAACACCTTACTAAGTTTAGAAGTAAGTAAAGTGATTTTTTCCCTAGGATTATGCTATTATAAGCTTATGGATGCACTTGAATATATATATATATATATATATATATATATATATATATATATGTTTATGTGTGTTTACCTATTGTTTTAAAGCATGATTTGAGTATATGATTTGCTATTGATGATGCCATATTGTTAAAGGATGCACTAGGTAAGTGATCCTTGCATGTATATGGTTATACATGTTTTATGAAGCATGGTTTAATGCTTGGAAATATGGCTTGTTGTGAATGCTTTGAAAACAGCGAGGTTTATACTAAATGAGAATTATATTGGCAAGTGATGTTGTGTAAAGTGTTTTGCAAATGAAATCGGATATAGTTAGCCGGTTATAGGATTGAGTGCACTATAAACAAGTCGCCTTGGATGTTGAAGGGTTGTGATTGTACCGAAATCTCCATCCAAGTACCCTAACGGTTGAGGAAATTGAGTTGTATCTCGTCTCTCGTTAGTGGGGTTATACATCTACTGATGAGTGGTTTTGAGGGGTTGTAAGGTACCGAATACTCCACCACGGGTGTCACAACGGTGAAGGGTAGCTCCCGTGTGTGAACCTTGAGATGCCGGTGAGAATGTATGAAATGTTAATGGATGCATAATGTGAATAAAATGCATGTTTTACCTTTTTAAGCTTTGCATATGGTAACTATGCATGGAAAAGCTTGGAATGAGTTTTAGCAAATGATTTGTTGTTGAAGTATGTAATACTTGTTGCATGGTGTATAACATGCTGATTTTAATGATGAAGTGCATGGATTTCAAAGAGGGCATGATGGTTTTCAAAGTGTAAAATGGTTTTAAGCATTGATGGTTTTTTGGGTTTTGAGCACTACTCACTAAGCTTTTATGTTTACGCTCTCTTTTGTCCATCAATGCAGATAACTAAGTGTTTGGAGGCAGCAACTTGCAAGGGAATCCTAAGAGACTTCACTTTGAAAGTATATTTCGGTTATGGTCTAGAGTAATAAGGGCAATGGGAGATTTCATGTTTTTCTTGGGTAATGTGTATGGACACCCTTTGAGCATGTTTGCTTTATGATTTTATACTTGTAAAAGGCCTTTAATTGCTGTTTGGAGTTTTGGATTGAGTTTTGACTATTGAGTGGTTTATTTGCTAGGTTGTCTGCCTTTAGATTTCTATTGATATAATTAGTCATGCTTTGATGCTAATTATGCTGCAAATGTTTGAGGATTAACGTTTATGTATGATATATGCATGATAGAAACATGTTGGATTTGTTTAGGTTGATTTTTTAGAGTGAAAAAACAACAAAATCTGTCATTACAGGCACAAGTGTTTCGAAGCACTCGAGCTTGTATCGAAACGATATGCGTGAAATGATCTTGGTGTTCCGAAACAAGCGAGGTTTGTTCCGGTATGATTTTCTACTAGAAACCATGGTTTCGAAACATCTCTAAGGCTTTCTGATAGGAGCCCGTGTTACGAAACAGGGCCTTAGTGTTTCGAAACAGGTGACAATTAAGTTAGTTGTTGGAATGTTCTAAAGTTATGTTTCTTTGTGTTTTAGTCCTTGAATGTTGTGGATGCAATTGAATGAGCATGAATGATTATTTTAAGCTGAGATTTGACTGAGATGCATGTAATGGGACTAACTGAAGTACGGTAACACAAAACCGGATTAATTCTCTACGAATCGGAAAAATTACAAAATAGTCCCTAAAAGCCATAATTGGATGAAATTGATGCATGATTGAGTTACGATTGATGTGCTGCAATGTTTAACACATAGGAATCTAATTTACATCTAGATAAGATAACAAGAAAAAAATAGGGTTGTTTACTGAGGTAAACCTTCCCGGTTTACTTCAATATTCCTCGTGTGACCTTTTCAGCTTGGTCTACCGGCTAGGCCGGGTCGATGGGGTTACAATATGAGTTTTTATAAGTTGAATTGGAGCTATCTTTGTCTTGATTCTTCTCTAAGCTGATTTGAGCTAGTGATGAGCTGCCTCGACAATTTGAGCTGAGCTGAATTGAGCTACCTCGGCAACTTGAGCTGCCTCCTAGCAGGTTGTCTTGGCAAGTGAACTTGTAAGTTGGATTAAGCTGATTCCGAACGTCACGAGCTAAAAGTGAGCTACCCATTGATCCGTTGTGATGTGGTTATGTAATCTTAAACATGCATGGTCACTAAATAATATGTATGTTCACTAAATAATATGCAAAATATAAAGACTAACGAATGGAAATAAGTTGTGATATCTCAATATGTAATGCATAACCATGATATAAGCATGAATAGTATGAATGATATGATAAGCTAATATGCTCCTAATATTCACACTTAAGGTCAATGGCAATGTATAAATGTAGAGAAAGTTAGTAAAAGCTCCATCGTCTTCTATCCTTGTGAACAAAGATGGAAGTATAGTGAAAACGAGTAGTTGGTGGAATAGGATCGCATCAAGAACACTTATTTGAATCCATGTACCCGATGAACTATTTTGGAAATGGAACTTGGTTAATGATCACTTGTAAGCCAATATAATTGTTGATGCATCACGAAAAGGTTTATTTGTATAATGTGATTTATACGTGTCTACTCTTTAACCTTTACATATGGTTTGTTATGCGCGAGAAGGCTTAAATTGAGTGTTTGCAATGGGATTTGTTGTTTGTATTTGACACATGCTATATATGGTTTAAAATGCTGGTTTTTGAAAGTGTTAAGTGCACGGTTTACAAGGCATGAAGTTCAAAAGATGTTTCAAATGATATTAAAATGAGATTTCAATGTGGTTTTGGAAAATGGTTTTAAATTCATTGATGGTGTTTTGTTTTTGAGCACTCCTCACTAAGCCTTGTGTGCTTACACTCTCTTTGTCCATCAATGTAGAGAATTAAAGTCAAGGGTAGCGAGGAAGCAAGGGATCGCACAAGACTTGATATTGAAAATATGTTTTTAAATCAGACTATATGTAATAAAGGCAATGAGGATTCCGATGTTAACTTGGGAGAATTAAACTCCTTGTTTAAGCATGTTTGAGTTGCTATTTTGGACTTGTAAATGGCCTATAAGGGTTGGTAATTGCTTTCGTTTGGTTTCTAAGCTTTGCTTGGCTTGGTTTATAGGAAGCATGCCTATTGTTTACCATTTGAAGCATGTTGCTATGAACTGATGCTAACTCTGATGTGTTTAGTTGAGGATCAAACCTTAAATATGTTGGAAATATGTTAGAAGCATGTTAGGGTGTTTTGGTATCCTCAAATGCATGTGAAACCAACAAAATGTGGGCACTTCAGGCCCAAATGTATCGGTACGTGTGTCCTTGTATCGGTACGGGTAAGCCATTTCAGGCTTAGTGTTTTAGTACGCGGCCCATCTTATTGAAATAGGTAAGCCCAATCAGGCTTAGCGTTTGGGTACACGGAGACTCGTTTCAGTACGAGTCATGTGTAAATGGCAAAGTGTTTTGGTACACGAGGGTGTATCGGTATGGGTTTTGGTACTATAATTTTGGGTTTATAGAATAACAAAATTGTACTGATACGGGCCATAGTGTACTGATACAATTAGCCATTGATTTGGTTAATTGGTTTAATCTAAAGTTTTGTTTTCCTACATTTTAGTCCCTAAATGTTGTGGTGGCGATTATTTGAGTTTAGATTATTGAATCGAGTTAATACTTGACATGTATGCATGAAACCTGATTAATTAAAGGTTGGTAACATAAAAAGGGGTTAAGTTCTTGTAGTTTTCTAGAATTGCAATTTGGTCCCTTAATGTTCATGATTGCAATTGAATGCCCTATTAATGTCCGATTAGAGTGAGATTTGAACCGCTGCCAGCATGTTCATTATAGGTTAATAATTTGCATCTAGAGAAGATAAAAGAAAAAATGGACGTGTTTCAGGTAATTCTTTCTGGTTTGCTTCGGCAAACCTAATGTAGCTCACTTGATTCAGTCGGGCGTCTAAGCTTGGTCGAGGGGGTTACAATGTGCCCGGTTTTCAAGAGTTTATAACAATTTCAATTGTGTCAATTGAGCTTCCAAAGTACGAATTGACGAAGAGTGGCCTTGTACGATAGCTTTGGTTCGACAGAAATGTTCTCGCATCATTTCCTCAAAAGGAGAAAATGGATTAGATATAGATGACGAAACATAGTAACTAGAATGTGAATGTATTTAAGGCGATGCACCATATTGCGATTGCGCATCATACCGCGACTGGTAATTATGTTAAGAAGAATATTGTGGTTGCACCTTGTTCTGTTGTAATTTTCATGGAGCATGTTGAGTATATTGTTGTTGCGGATTGATATTCCCTTGTCTCACACTAAAATTCCCTTTGGAAGCATTATTCTCGGATCTTAATACTCTTGGATTTTGCCAAGAATTAGGATTTCCCCAAGATTGCCTCGTAGTTTCGTTGTAAGAATTACCAATGGTATTCTCCGCATGTTGCCTACATAGCTTGCATTCTCCACATATTGTGGGCAATCTTCATAACTATGATTTTCACCACATATCTCACAAGAAAATACAAGTGCATTAGTCTATTGAGTAAGTTGAATAGGTGGAACTTCACTCGTGCCTTTAATATTCTTGATTTTATTCTCCAAAGAGGAAATTTGAGCTTTTAGAAATGTGACACCCTAAAAACACCTTAGAAGAAATCATAAGAAATTAGAATGAAAAGTGTAAACATTTTACACTTGAACAAAAGATTAGAATGAACAATCGAAATTAACATTGTAAGTATTATAACTAATAGTTATGTTTATATTACACATGATTGGAATAAAATATATATGAATAATGCACTATAGTGGGAACTGGCCATCTTAAATTAGACTAATAATATAATTATGGGTTGTTAACATTATCATAATACAATATATATATAATTAAACTACACACCCATATTATAATAAACATGATTAAATTACATGTTTTAAAGAGAGACAAATGTCATCGCAAAGTGACACTCGGCCAGCTCTAGTAAACACCTATGTGGTGTCATCATCTTCACTAAACTAATCCCACCGAAATGAGCTAGATAAAAGTTAGAAAGAAAGAGAGAAATCTGGAGAATGAAGGATGGGATCAAAGATTAAGGCTAGAAATTGGGGTTAGAATGCATGCATGTTCTTGTAAGCTCAAGTAAGTAGATAAAGTGTTACCCGATTTTGTTCTTGTAGTTTGATTGTTGTTTTGATTGAATTCTTTGTGAAATCTTGCTGGAAAATTTTGGTTAAATTCTTGATTATTCTTAAAGAATGATTGGTTTGTGATATGATTGAAAATGGACTAGAAATGTGGTTGAAATAAGCTAGATCTTGAAATCTGCCTAGATTCGTACATATAGAACACCCTGTAGAAATCCGAGTTTTTGAGCATGATGGAGTTTGAATTAGAAAACTTTCAATAGGACAAAGTTGTAGAGCATGAAAAATAGTATAAGATAGAGGTCTTGGAAGCATGAAAATGTTGCTCGGTTTGCTGGAAATTGAGTTAGTAGTAAACTGGTCACATTTGAAATGAAACTGGAAACTGTTTAGGATAAATTTGAATTTTGAAAATTTTTTATGGGTTATTTGATGATTTTAAAATATGGGTGAATTGTTATTCAATAGGGTAACCTATTAAAATATGGTTAGTAACATGTTTAAGGTGATTAAGGACTTCGAATTAATCTTTAAAGTCAATAAAATAGTTAAAGGACTAGTTTGGACTAATTTGGAAAAATAATTAATTAGGGGACCTTAATGCCCTGTTTTTGAAGCTACTAGAACTTGATAATAATTTTATAAGATGTATCTAAAAGTGGTTAGAAACTCAGAATCAAACGTGTAATGAATCATAGGTTAAATGGTCACTAAAGTTACATATTGTAAACAGTGGGTAGATTAGGTCATTGTAAATGCCCTATTTTCAAACATTAAACTGTATTGATTGAGAAATGAGAAAAATATGTGCTATACATTGTTTTAAAGATATGTGAATAAGATTTATATATTGGTAAAGAAATTGAAATTTGGATCTTTGGTTAAAAACTTATGACCAGATTAGTTGGTGTTGCTCAAACAGCCAGTTTAGGGGACAATTTCATGTGTTTAAGTCTTTGTGTTTTATAAATAATTAAATGTGTTTGAAAAATGTTCTAATATGATTTATTTGTGTTTTTTGGATGCTCAAGAATAAGAGTCTGAAGAGTTCTTGGAAGATTCAAGGGTTGGGCTATCAAAAAGGAAAGACAAGGGCATAGTGATCAAGGAGCAAACTTAAGCTTGGAGTATTGTGAGTGTAGTTGCTTTAGGGTTAGGATTAGCATCCTAACAAATGTTTTTTATGTTTATTTGATGGAATAATATGAAGCATGAAATGAATTTAATAAAGGTTTTGTAAACTTAAAATGTAAAGGAAGAAGGATTAAAGAAATGATCAATTGTTACATGATCAATACTAGTTAAGGTTGTTAATGATCTATGTGATTTGCTATGAAGTATGAGCTACATGATATGAGCTTAAATATGAAATTTAGCTACTATTTTTGATGATTTTATGATTGAAATGGTATTATATGCTTGCTGGAAATTTAATTGAACATGATCTTGAATGTTTATAATGCAATGTTGACATGAACATGCTACTTGGCCTTGTAATGTGATTGTTAAACAATTATTTGATCTTGTTGAAACATTAAAAGATATAATAAGTCATTGTTTGACTAATGGTTCTTAGGTAGAAGGGCATGCCTTAGAGTCTGAGCTCTACTGATTTAAAGGTGGTTAGTCACCTATTGATGCATTGGGCATCTACTGTTAAAAGTTGCATGTCGAATGGTGTAGTTAGACACCTTGATACATTGTGTATCTACTGATTTTTGGTTTTTTGAGCATCTACTATTATATGTTGGTATTTGGTACCTATTGACTTGATTACCTAGTCCACTTAATCATCCAAGGCAACACTTAATGAACTTGTAATAAGACTATACATGATTGAGTGAAACATGAAATGATATGTGTTTATGTGTTACATGAAATGATATGATTAAAATGGATGGTGAATCTATTAGAATGAAATGAAAATGTGATTATGGATATGATATGATTCTTGCTCTTTGGTTGAGTTGTACAATGTTGTGATTGATTGACGTTGAATATGTATATTTTTATATGAATGAATGATATAATATGAATGGGACTAGCTAAGTTTTCTTGAGCATGATTTGGCCTAGCTAGGTTGCTTTGTTTATCTAAGCCTAGCTAAGTAACCTTGGATACATGGAATAATACATTAAAAGATTCAATTAGTAAGTTTTAAGAACTGCCTCACTAAGTACATATCGTACTTATCACTCTTCTGTTTCCTTCTTCCAAAGTAACAGGTCTCTGATATCTAAAAGCACTCTATTTTGATCCGGGAGCTAACACAAGCCAATATTCAAGTATGATATAAGCTTTTCTTAGACTCCTAGATGGTGGCATAGTTATATATGTTAGAATTATGTTACATGCATTTTGGAACATTGGATATGTTAGTTTGGTTTGTATATGTTTAAGACATGTTTTACATGATATGTAATGGATGATCAAGTTGATATGACTTTGTTTTGAAATGTATATATATGAATATGGTTGATTATATCTTAATGGAATCTTGGAAATGTTAAATGTTTTTTAAGTATATGATTGATTTGAATGGCTTGATGTTGGGATTGATATGAATGCTTGATTAGGAGAATTGCATCTAGAGTTTGTTAAGAGTAGGTGGTGTATTCGAATGGTAGGTTTGATTTTATATATGTTTGTTTACATGGTCTTAGGAAGAAGTATGTATTTATAAGATGAATTGAATGTATACATAACTAAATGGTTCATGATTCTAGATTATATAATGTTTTGATTGTCTTGAAGATGGAAACTTATGTATAGGGTTTTGTTAGCATGGAATTCAAATTCTTAAGGATGATCTTGTGTAAATCGAACATGATGTCTATAAGTTTAAATCGTTTGAAATATGTTATTGTATGTACACATGTATACTAGCTTGTTTAGGTGTTAACCGATTGCATATATACATGAGTTGGATTGAGTTAATTCTTAGATGAATGTTTGAAAGTGTATACATGTTTAATATGGTTGGTAAGTTAGTTTAGGTTGGTTATGTAATATGTTTAACATATTTAATCTTAAGGATTGTTATGTTAAATTACATGTATGTTAAGTTAATTTACAAGGATATCTAGTATGTTGTAATATGTTAAGAAAGTTTTTGCTGGCTCACCTAAATGTATTGTTTGTTAGAGAATGCTAATGTCTTATAAGCTGCTCATTTCTAATTGATTGAGGTTATATATGTTGTTTATTGTTTACATATTCTTATATGTTATGTATTCTGTTCGAGTAACTCCTCTCACTCTTAAATCGGGCGTGGGGTGTTACAAGAAAAGAAATATCATCCAGCTTGAAAATGCCCGGGGTAGCTTTGCATGAAGCAGCTCTTGAAATAGGATATTGGGAATCATTTTGTGCAAAGCGCTCTAACACTTCAACAACATCAATGTAAGTGCAATTGAGTAAAGGTCCATTTGATAATTCGTCAACAAGATGTCTAGTGGACGCATTTAACCCATTGCAGAAGATCTCAATTTGAGTTTCTTGTTGAAGGTCGTGATTGGGACATCACCGCAAGAACGACTTATAGCATTCCCAAGTAGTGTGAAGATTTTTATCATCCAAATTGTAATAAGCAGTGATATCATTCCTTAGACACGAGCTTAGTGCCGAAGGATTAAAATGTAACACAAACTGTGTTGCAAGATCATTTCAGGAAGTGATAGATCCAGCAGGAAGTCTACGAAACCATGTACGAGCTCTTCCCTGCAAAAGTTATGGAAATAATTGCATACATAAGTCATCATCAAGAACACCTTGTTGACTAAAAGAAGCACAAATAAATGGAAATGATTGAAGATGTTCTCATTCATCTTCATGTGGCAATCCAGTACACTGCCCATTCAAGTTAAGCATTTTGGAACATGACTGACTTTAACTCAAAATTTCTAGGTTGAAGGGTGGTCGAACAACTCCTGGTTGTAAATCATGCAAATGAGAGACTACAATATCATATGTTTTTTCTATTTCGAATCTGAATTGGTGGATACAGTGGTGGATCATCAGGAGGTTGTGGCGGCAATATCGATATGGTAGCATTGTTGACTTGACCGACCATTTCACCTTGTTCTCTAAGTCTTCTTCTAAGAGTCCTTTCACTTTCTAGATCATGTGTAAGAAGTGGTGTAGTAAAAATTCTGGTCATACAATACCCAATATGTGAATAAAGAAACTGGATCCCCTCGTTCAACTCAGCAGATACCCAAATGCAACAATGTAACAACATATGATGATCAATTCAACAATTAATATTAAACTTATTTTACTAACTTTATTTCAACCTTTCAACGATGACTCAAATATGCACAACTACCACAACTTCCATTGCTAACAAAAACTACATATTCTCAAACAAGTTGATCAACTCTCGTCGTATCCTCATCTGTAACCCCCTTAACCCGGCCCAGACGGTTGAACCGAATTAAGAAGTTTACACGGGGAAAACCAAAGTCAACCCAAAAGTCAACCCTGATTAACGACCCTTTTTATTTTTAATCTTATCTAAATGCACATTAACCCTAGATATGTTCACAAGAACAGCATACTTAAAGATCATAACAATCAAAGAACATTCAGGGACTCGATTGCACAAATTATGACTTTAGGGACCAAATTGCAAACTCTGAAAATTATAAGGACTTAACCCAATTAAAAGTTACCAATATGAAATTAATCATCTTTCATGCTTCTCTACCAAATTTCAGCTCAAACGGACATCTCAAACTCATTCAATTGCATAAACAAGGTTCAAGACTAAAACGCAAAGATTTCAAAACATATAACCGTCAATTTCAGTGCCCAACGGTCGAGTGTTCCGAAACGGGAATAATCCGTTCCGAAATGCAGGACCGTTCTGAAACAAGTTCCGAAATAGGGCTTGGCAGTAACATTTCCGTTCCGAAACGGGTCTACCCGTTTCGGAACGCCAAGGCCATATCAGGCCCTCTGTTCCGAAACGGTAGCACCTGTTCCGAAACAGGCTGCCCAGATCGCAGAAAATTAGCTGGTTTAACACGCAATTGACCCATCAAACATGCTCCAAAGGCAACCAAATTATACCAGCAAGACATTACATGCATAAGGAACATAATTGCATCAACCATACTCAAACATGGCATCAATTAAGCAAATCCCCAATTCTATAGGCATGCATCCTATTTAGAAAACCATTCAAGCATCATAATACCAAACCAACTTCACAAAGGCCAATTACATGTTCCATGATCAACAACAACATAAAACAAACTTAGGGAGACCAAAACATCTCCCAAAACAACAACATAGGTCCCCCATTGCCAAATGCCAAAAGCTAATAGTGTTAAGAAACTTTCACCATACATGAGCTTAGTTCTTCACTTGGATTCTTGACCTCTTGCTGCCCTTATAAGCACTTCAATGCTCTGCATTATTGGTTTAAGAAAAGAGAGAGCGTAAGCAAATAGCTTAGTGAGGAATGCTCATTTAAAACAACTCAATAATGCATTTATAAAACACCTTTATAAACCTTAGTTCAAAAAATCATTTATACATGCACATAAGCATTTAAAACAAGCATTTCATGCTTCAAATTATTAACATGTCATATTGGCCACAAGTGATAATCATAATCTTTTTCCATCTCAAAATTCAATCAACACAAGATCCACACATGGACTTTTAACCACCATTGTGATCTTACAATTCACAAGGACCACACATGGACTTTTAACCACCATTGTGTCCTTAGCACAAGAATCACCCATGGACTTTTAACCACCATGGTGTTCTTACAATCCACAAGGTTCACACAAGGACTTTTAACCACCTTTGTGACCTTAACCAAGAATCATCCATGGACTTTTAACCACCATGGTGTTCTTACAATACACAAGGTTCACACAAGGACTTTTAACCACCTTTGTGACCTTAACCAAGAATCACCCATGGACTTTTAACCACCATGGTGTTCTTACAATACACAAGGCTCACACAAGGACTTTTAACCACCTTTGTGACCTTAGCACAAGAACCAACCATGGACTTTTAACCACCATGTTGGTCTTAATACAAGAACCACCTATGGACTTTTAACCACCATAGTGTTCTTAACCATTTCTCAAAACATCACTTGCCAATATACATCACTTAACAACAATATTCCACTGTTTTAAAGCATTTAACAAAGCCATAATCATCATGCATCGTTATGCATCAAACCACATTTAACAATGTCCAAAACAAGGGTCTCTTACCTTGAGCATCCCTCAACACATGGCTTATAAAATCAGCAAATAAACATGCTAAAATATGCTTTCAAAACAGAATTTAAAACATGCAAACAAATCACATTGCATTCAACCAACTCATGGTTCATCAACAAGAGAGTTTTTCCGAAAACTTACTCTTGAGCTTAGCAAAGTTGTCTAGACTTAAACTAAGCTCCCAAACCTTCAAAACATTGGTTTCAAAGCTGAAAACCAAAATTCACTCACCGATTCTGTTTCGCTACTTGCCGAAACACCGATCAAGCTTCCGGATCACCACCACAAGGATCCGAAGATGTCTCCCCTGTTTTAAACACATCAAAGCAGAGGATTAATGCATCATCATGCATTAATATCTTCAATGGAAGCACCTAAACTCGCTGCTCTCATCCACACTCCATTTTCGGCTACCAAACACAACCGAAAACACATCCAAACAACTCCACAACACTACCCAGCCAAGATCCATCAATTCCAAACATTCTTAAACCTCAATTAACATCCAAAAAGGATCTAATCACGTCCTTATACCTCCAGCTATAGCAGATCATCAAGATCACTCCAAAAACAACCAAAAACTCAAGCAAAACTTAGGAAAATTAACCTATCCGGGATTGCATTGATTAAACCTCAATTCCTCATCAATTTTACATTCATTTAACATCAAAAAGACACCTCAAAACAGTGCCCAATCAATCCATACGAATTTCATCAAAAATTAACCAAATCTTGCATTTTAAAGCCAAGATCAAGAATACAATTGTAAAACCTTTAATAAAACACAAATCAAGGATTGAGAACTTGGGAATTTCAGTAAAGAACTGAGAATTTAGAGGAGAAGGACGTTCATACCTCTAAACTTGAGTTTCTCCCTTTTTGGAACCAAGATCTTGAAAATCCAATAAGCAAATGCTAAGGTTTTGTTGAAGAAATGATTAGAGATCAAATGAAGGTTGAAATATCATCTTTAGTTGTAAAAAATCAGAGGGAATTTTGCTGGAGAAATGTGTTTGGGTTGAGAGAAAAGTTGAGAGAAAAGAAAATGGAAATTTTGGAGAAAAGTTAGTTAAAATGACAAAATATATTTTCCCTCCTTTTTACCTTTTATTAAAACCATTAATTAATTGATTAATATCAAGAAAAATCTGGAGAAACTCTTATTGGGTAAATAGCTCCTTAAAGATTCAAAGTTTCAATCCTTTTTAAAACAGTCACCTAGTTTTCAAAAATTACATTTTAGTCACTAACCCAAAATGTCACACTTCCAAACCTCATTTTGTAAAATTGATTTCACCATTCTCTTATATATAATAAAAGAGGATTTTAAGATATTTTTCCATATTTTTAATGCAATCCGAACTAGGCTTTCCTAAATTCACCCTTTATATTCGAACCGCAACCCGACCGGCCCGGTCCAAACCCAAAACTACTAAGCCCAAAATTGGGGTGTTACATCATCCAACTCTCGTTCTAATGCTTGTTAATTTGAATTCTCACTACATCTTTCGATGTCAATGGCTATGCTAAACACTTCCATAAAAAACATCATTCAAATTTAACAATTGAAACAAGAAAGAAAGCTCATAAAATAGATAAAAATTCAGAATCCAAAACAACTTTAGTTCATAAGCAAACAAAACAGTAAACCATCATCATTTTATTTCAAAGAAATGCATAAACTCGAATGAAAACCTCGAATCCTAGCTTTATTCGGAATGAATGAATACGTTCCTCCTTGCTTCAACACTTGGATCTTCGTTCTTCACAAATAATTCTGCCTCATCTTTACCTTGGGTCTCCAGAAAATTCGCTCATGTATCCGCTAGACCCGCCTATGCGTTACAACGGATCCTAGGAAGTCACATTAGGGTCACAAGAGCGACCCATAGTAAAAATACACATAAAAACATTTTTTTTGTCTCAAAACACTTGTTAAACTGTAAAATCAACTTCTATTTAAAATACCATTTCAGGAAGTCATTTAAACACATAACAAAAATTTCAGAAAGTGTTTTACAGACACTATCATAAAACAATACATGACATACATGCCCACTAACTATACAGTACCGTACTCCAAAGGCAAGCCGAGACAACTCTGAACACTGCTATCAAATATTATACCATGATATATTCTTTTAACCTGCGATGGTAAAAACAGTGTGAGCTTGGAAAAGCTCAGTAATTCAGAACTACCAAAAGATGCTATAAGCTCATACAGATATATGGTAGGCATAACATTTTCATGATGTTTCGTATAGTAGCAATCTCCATTTCTATGCTACTATTTCGAGGTTGCATCTTACTCAAGAATAACGATATTTGTTCTTTATTCAAACATCAAGAATTAAACGGGAATTATATAGGCTGGTAACATACGGAGGTGGAATAAGAGAATTTAGTGTCTAGTGTGTTCCAACAGTGCAACGTTAATGCATGAAATGTAACAATACAATAAACCTTTTTTTTAATTTCAAATACATTTATTTCAAGTAGCAGTAAAAATCATTTTAATTCTTTATTTACCCTCCAACCATACTCCAGTATATAGTTTCCCCAGTGCGGTATCATGTACATGCATTAATCCGAGCCCATTGGGCGTGGGTACCATCCTAAGGGAATACCTTAAAATACGGGCAGCCCTAGCCGAAGCATAGGAACCGAATACGGGCGGACTTAGCCGAAGCATAGGAATCGAATATGGGCGGACCTAGCCGAAGCATAGGAATCGAATACGGGCGGACCTAGCCGAAGCATAGGAACCTAAAACGGGCAGACTTACGAGCTAGATCAGGGCTGAGCCGTAGTACCTTCATATCATTTCCCAAGTACCCCAGTGAATCAGATCATCAATAGTTCATTAATCAATACCAGTATTTTCAGTAATACATTATCCATATAACATGTTTGTCATATCTGGAGAATAAACATATATCAGAAATATAGTATGATCATGCTTAATTTATAAAATATGTCATGTTCTTGTGAATTCAAGTATGTCAGTCATGTGCACGTGATAGGTATTATAACATGTAGATCAACATGCAAAAACAGTCGTGTAGCACACATGGAACACACTAGGTTGAACAGTTTATTCCTTGGAGATACTTGGCATTTACGGAAGGGAACACATTAACCTTTTGACAATTCGAACGGATTTTAGAAACAAAGTCCCTATAAAACGGGGGTTCATACTAACAGTTCAAACCAGATATTTAGGAGATGATACATCAGGATCTTTGAGAGCTTAGATATATCATGAGCGATTTACTCATTTAAGCCTACAAAGGCATTATAGTCATTTTATCACACATGGGCATTTTGTCAAGGCTTGTTTATACCAACAAGGCATAAGCAATGGCTCGGAAATTCTATTTGCTCATCAGGTTTCCAACCAAGCATTCAGAGGTTTCCATGTCAAGATCTTTCACGATATCAGATACATTCAATGCTAGTTTGATCACTTTGGCCAATGAGGGCATTTTGGCCATTTAACTATCAAGGGTGATTTTGTAATTTAGCCCAATAATGATGAAATGACGATTTACAATATTTAAGATTTTCAGAAGTTTATCGAGCCTTCAAAACCATTCGAACTAACATATCCTAACCTTGCAGTACTAACCAATCCTTCTAATGTATCTGGCTATATCGTATATCTGAACGGTTGCTTTCATATTTCACCATAAGACTTGAGGCGGAGTAGTCGATCTTATGTTCTGTGCGGAAAAACTTCCAACCTTACATTAATATCATGGGTGAATTACATAAATGAGTCATGCTTCAACCCTTAGGAGCATTTTAGTCATTTTCAGCTTTATTGGCATTTCCAGAATTTTATCAGAGGCAATTTACTTATTCCAGTCAAGGGGGCATTTTGGTCATTTTGAAGCTCGGGATATCCATCATTCCGGTCAATTGAACCATATATAGTATTTTAATCAATTAAGTACCCGTGGGTGTTTCAACCATTCAAGTAATTTTGATACCTCCAACCACTTCATTCATTTCAGAACTCAAAGGTTTATCCATCATTCTAGTTAATTTGCAAACTTCGGTGTTCGGGGATACTTCAGTCTTTTTGGTCAATACGATCATTTCGATTCATTAACCATAACCGTATTTCCATTACTTTTAGTCATTTCAGTCAATCCGGTATTTTGAGCCGGTTGATTAATTCAGAGGTACGGATAGTTTCCTATAAATCTATATTCAGAGACTCATTCCAAATTCACTACAACAAATTTTCTTATGTATGACATCTAAAATATTGTCATTAAAATTAACATTTACGTCACCATTTATATTTTATGACGTTAAAATTGACGTCACGACGATCGTCACGTTAGGTGTGTCACTAAATGTCAAATATGACAATGTATCTATTTTTGTCACGTATTGTTAAATATACGATGACGATAATGCATAACGTCACTTTATAATTTATATTCAATGACATTTAAGTAGGTCAACAATTACTATAAAATTTCGTCATTAATTATTCGTATCGTCACAAATAATATAATAATTCAATTGTATAAATGACGAGAAAATATTGTCACGTTTGTAACAACTAATTATTTCACCAAATTATAATATATAATGTATTAATAATTAATTTTCTAATATTTTATTTATTAAAAACTTTTTTATTATAAAATAAAAATCATAAAATTACGATAATGATTTGAATTTTTGTAAATTACAATTAAGGTCTAAACATCTCGAAAACTACAATAAAAAGTCAAAACTTATCATAAATTACAATAAAAAGTCTAAATTTTTCATAAATTGCAATAAATACATAAACTTTTCATAAATTACAATAAAAGTCTAAACTTCTTATAAATTACAATAAAAGCGCATATCTTTTTACAAACTAAAACAAAAGCACATCTTTTTTTTTAAATTACAATAAAGGCCTAAATTGATACAATTTGATTCCCTAAAATGCCAAAAACCAGTGCCAAATCTTAGATTAAGGGTAGACATGTAAGGTTTTGAGTGCCAAAAAGGCAGACTGGGTATGTATGGAAACCAAACAAGTGGAAGAGGGGCATAGTTGGACGCTTCGGCGTTGCTTGATGCGAGAAACAGGGACAGTTGTGGACGGTGAATGCACCGCTCAACTAGTAGAGAGTTAGAGCATCAGGGAATCGAGTCTGACTCGGGGCTGAGCGACGGACGACTGGTGGCCAAGGAGGACGAACAAGACCAGGGAGCAGCGATGGGTGTTGGGGCGACGTGAACCACAGGTGAGTTTGAGCGTTTTGAAAGGGTTGACAACTTTCCAGCGTCGATTGTTTCTAACGGCTGAATGAATCAGGCCGAACGAACGGCGGTAGTCAAATAATAGGGGTAAGGCAGAGCGGCGGTAGTGTGGTTAAAGTGGGAAACCATTTCTTCTTTTTAGGGTTTTCAAAATAAAAAGAAAAAAATTCAACTAAACTAATAAGGGTTTTTAAATTATATAACATATATGAGATTTAATTCTATAGATTAAAATGGCCAAACTACGGGATTAATCAACAATATTTCTAAGGTTTTAAGAAGCAACACTAAACTCGTCAAATTTATACTTTTGTCCCAAAATATTTTAATATTTACAATTTAGTCTCAAATTTTTTATTTCCTTTAAGCCCCAAAATTCAAATTTAAGACAATATAAACTTTGGATTATCAATGCTTACACTATTAACATCGATTTTGGGGTGTGACAAAAATATTTTAAAATTGCAATATTTTTTACATCATTTTAAAAATGTTTAAATGAAAGGATTGGTTCATGATATTCCCTTGGATTTTGAAGAAGTAGTATTTCATTTATTTACTTTTATATAGTTCGATCATATTATTTATAAACACATAAATTGGATATTTTTTTGTCATAATAATTAATGATTATTAATTAAAAATTGAGTTAGTTGGTATTTTGTTTTTATTTGTTTTCATTGGAGTCTATATCTGAATTTTATTTATATATCATGGAAAATGAAGAAAACGTCAGTAGTAAAAAGAAAACAAATTGATCATTAATAATTTTACATTTATGTTTGTTAGAAAAATTTTAGGTGAAGTTTACAAATGATAATAGAACTATCATACAATCCTTTTTTTACTCTCCCAACTTGTAACAATTGAAAGTTTGGTGACTAAAAAGAAAATTGCGGAATATCCTAATAATTATTTGTGAATTTTATCTTAAAATTTTACTTCTAAGTAAAATTGAAAACACTAATAAATCTTCATAAATTTCATTGATCATTAAGGTTATATGATTTTCTTATTAGCACTCAAATGTAACATGTTCAACTAAAGATTAATTTTTAATAAGAAAAGGGGTCTTAAATTTATAAATATAACCTTAAACCTATTTTGTGACACAATTTAATGATGTATTTTTTAAAACATTCATATAAAAGATAAGAGATGAAAATGATTGACAAATAATTGCTTTCGTCACGATAAACTTACTTTTATGGCACGAATAAAACATTATCATTTATATCTTATAAAATATGACGAATTAAATTGTCATAAATATTATTTTTGTTGACAAATTTGCAATGTCATTATTTCAATTTGAATCGTCATAAAAATAATTCGTCACTAATGCTTCTATTTTATTGATGACGACTTTATAACGTCGTCATTTTGTCTAAACGTCATTGAAAGATTTCCCACCAATTTTTTTTGGAGGCAAATATTGACTCCAAACATATTGTGACAAAAATCAATGACATTTTCTAAAATAGTCAAAAAAGATATATCATAAATCACTAACTGTGACGAAAACAAATATTTGTCACATGTATAGTATGTTCTGTGACGTTATTCACAATGTCATATAGAAATTTTGTCACTAATTGTTAAATTTGTTGTAGTGATTCAAGGAAACTTAACACCTTACAATCTTGAGGGTTCAAATCTTGTTACCATAACTTTCCAAGTTTTTCGAGGTTTTCAAATGAATCATGTTGTTTTACCATATCTAGTGTAGATTTCTAGATCACCTCCAATTCCAAGGGTATTTTAGTCATTCTCATACCTTAAGGGCGTTTTCGTAATTTTATATCCAAATATTTTTAACATTTGATCATTGGACACCGATAATCGGATTTAAAGATTAGATGCCTTATTAATTATTTATTGAAGTCCAGGTCCTTACTTTTATTAATGTTCTCGTTCGAGCATTTTAATCTTATCCAGGTTATCATACTCAATTTCATATCCGGTTTGACTTAAGCAGAGCTAACATCACTCCTCATCATATTTATGCATGCATTAACCGAATACCGACATGATCATAAAGCATACAAGAGGTAGTAATGTATTACCTTTAATCATCGCTACATCGGTCAACCATGATACTCCATTTAATCACTCTCGAACCCGAATGCGACGTCCTCAACATCCCGAATACAAGAAACTTTGAATACCTTCAATCGCACAGATTCCAATTTCAGTCCTTATTCACATTGCTCATAATTGATTATTAAAATACATAAGTAGAGTCGAATTCAAGGTCCAATTCGGAGGCTTTCGAGTTAGAATTTCACGAAACGGGCATCAAAATCGGACTCATGACGTCGAAAAACATAAAATAGGACTTTTTAGGAAAAGTTGACTTTTTGGTCAAAGTCAACGCTGACGTCGGCGGTCAAAGTCAACGTTGACGCCACTGGTCCAATGGCTGACTCAGCGAGTTGACTCACTCAGTTGACTCGGGCGAGTTGTCTCACTGAGTTGACTCATTGAGTTGACTCGATCAACTGGTCGAGTACGGGTCAACAGGTCGGGTTACTTTGTTTGGACATGTTCGGGTGACTCGGTTCAAGGTCAGACCGGGTCTGAGCCGACCGGTTCAACAACCACCGTCCAAGGCGGCTGGGAATCGCCTTGGACGGCGCGTGAAGCCCACGCGCGGCCTTTCCCGGTCGGAAATGGGCCGAAAAACACCCCAGATCACACCATTGCCATCATTTTCCTCAACCACAACTCAAAAATCTAAGATTTAGGCCAAAAAACTTACCAAACTTACCCTAAATCGGACGAAGGAGTGAAGTCTCCGACGAGGCTTTAGACAGCGTCGATCTGGCGGTTGGTGACTGGTGTTGCGCTCGCCTCGACACCGGGAAGAAGATAGTAGCGAGCAAAGCACGAGGCGACGTTAGAGGCGGTCGGAAAGCAACTCAAAAACCCGATAGGGTTTCACCCTAGGTTCTCCGAACCTTTAACCCTTCAACCCAGCGATTTCAGCGGCGGTTGCGCCAGTGACGGCTAAGGCTGGAGTCAGGGTGAGGCGGAGGACACGGTGACACCAGCGGTGACAACCACGACACGGCCGTGACGGGGATCTGAAGGGGCACCGATGTAGGGGAGATGAGAGGTTTCGAAGGGGATAAAATTCAGATCTAATTTCTTTCAGATTCAATTGATGCATTTAATTTGGGGAAAATGGGTGGTTGGATCTAGTCTTATTGTTATTATTATTATTATTATTATTATTATTATTATTATTATTATTATTATTATTATTATTATTATTATTATTATTATTATTATTATTATTATTATTATTATTATTATTATATTCTCTGATACATGTTATAAAAAAATCTTACTATACCATAATCAAGACTTGCCTTAGACCAGATGGCTAAGCCCATTGTCTTCCATGTTAAGAGGTGCGGGTTCATAACCCCTTGGCTACGCACATGGCCGGAGCCACATTGATCATTTGGGTGTTTGGATACACCTCAATTTTTTTTAAAATTATATTTTTTTATATAATTTGTATATAAAAAACAAAAAATATATGAAATTAACACCCCATTACAAATAAAATGAGGACACTTGTTGTTCACGCAAATTGAGTGAAGGAATGTGGTACACATTTTGTTATAACATACTAGATAGCTGGCAGTGTCATCCTTATCTTTAAATATCTGGACAGTTGGTGGCTGTAATGACGCATCTGGTTGTAATGAATAAAATTCATATGCAAGGACATTAGCATTACATCGACAAAGCAGCAGAAAGGCAAAATTTTGTACAAAAAGAGCAAAGATGACTAAAGTTATAGAAAATATAAATAATAAGGGTAAACTACACAGATGACCACTAAACTATGGGTTTGGTGTCAAAATGACCACTATATTATTTTTTGCCGCAAATGCACCACACAACTATTTAAATGGTTCCATTTTAGCCACACGTCGTTAAAAACGAAAAAGTTAACAGAACTGTTAAAAAATTGGTATAATTACACATTTGGTTCTCTATATTTATACAATATATCAATTTAGTCATAATTTTAATCTAATAATTAAAATCCCCCAATGAGGTTGTGACACGTGTCACCCTGACTGGAGTAGGAAAAATGAAAACCAAGGAACTGCCCTTGGTAGGAATCGAACCTAGGACTTTGGGGGTGTAGCGCGCGCGAGTTTGACACTGAGCCAAGCATATTATTGTGATATGCAATACTAATAATAATATATGTCTTATATATAGAGAGAAAGAAAAAACAAACAGATATATAATTCTGAGATCCAAACGTATGCATATCACAAGAAATTGAATATATATGATGAACTTCAATAGTATATCACAGTAAAGGATTTGCTCGATTTTCAAAATTTGTACTGTTTTTCTTTATTTCCAGTATGATTCTGAGGTAAGATTTGGATGGTAATTTCTTGGTATTTACTGAGAATTGAAGTGATATTTAGGGGATAGAATGAAAGGATGGATTATTCTAGGATATTGTCTGAAAGTACCATGGGACCAGTCCATGAGAAACGCCAGCAAAAGTCTAACACAAGACACTGACAGAAGAATCCCCACTACTGTTATAATCTTCCTTAATATACATGCATACAAAGGGAGAAAAATCCAAAAGTTGAGCTTAAGCAAATTGTTGGACATGATCATGAAACAGAGAATTTGAACCTTTTTAGAAAGCCAATACTATACCATGTTAAAGACAGAAAATGTCCCATACCATACTCATTACAGTTTGAAAAGGAAATTGCGGGTTTTATGAAATCCATTGAACTAAACCCTGGTTTTTTCACAGCTTTCCGGCACCAGTAACAGTAAAAAACAAGCCTAAAGAAAACATAATTACATTAATCCAAGCCAAGTTGTATGTCCAATCTTAATATTGGTGGAAAATTCAGTAAAAAACAGAATACAAAGTAAACATAAACAAACAAATATGTATATATAAAGAGGTGCAGGGGGTGAAGGTGGGAAGTAGATAAAGATGCATATGTCGAATGGTTTGTGAGTTTGAAGAGGGCTTTGTGTTTCTTCTGATGAGGAAAAGAAGATTGGTTTCAACGAATCAGGTTTGCACAGCACACCACCTCCCACCATCACCATCAACATCATATTATCATATTCAGGTTTACTGTGATATACTGTGATATATATTCAACGTCTGATGCATACGTTTGAATCTCATAATTATATTTCTATTAGTTTTTTCTTTCTCCATATATATACTACATATATTATTATTAGTATTGCATATCACAATTATATGCTTGGCTCAGTGGTAAACTTGCGCGCGTTACACCCCCAAGGTCCTAGGTTTGATTCCTACCAAGGGCAGTTCCTTGATTTTTATTTTTCCTACTCCAATCAGGGTGACACGTGTCACCACCAGATTGGAGGGGGGAAATTAATTAATTT
Organism: Hibiscus tridactylites; assembly: GCA_958450335.1. Classification (NCBI taxonomy): domain Eukaryota; kingdom Viridiplantae; phylum Streptophyta; class Magnoliopsida; order Malvales; family Malvaceae; genus Hibiscus; species Hibiscus tridactylites. The sequence continues at coordinate 47,882,812 of OY288265.1, read as the reverse complement.
AGTTAAATAAAAATAATTAAAATCCCCCAATAAGGTGGTGACACGTGTCATCATCTTATTGAATAATTAATTTATTTTATTATATTAAAATTATGACTAAATTGATATATTGTATAAATATAGAGAACCAAATGTGTAATTATACTAATTTTTTTAACAGTTCCGTTAACTTTTTCGTTTTTTTTTTACGGCGTGGGGCTAAAATAGAGTCATTTAAATAGTTGTATGGTACATTTGCGGCAAAAAATAATATAGTGGTTATTTTGACACTAAACCCATAGTTCAGTGGTCAATTGTATAGTTTACCCAAATAATAATAAAAAATACATAACCGAGAATGCATGAGGTACTAATGTAGGGACTAATTAATCAATAAATAAGGAGGAAATATATGCTCTAAGCTATGAATAATAATAACTGGAGTAAAGTCTGCATACGTACTTCCAAATATCTCATGATGCCTGGGACTCTAAAGAAAACAGATGGGAAAATTATCAGTGTTGGAATGCATAAAATACTTTGTATTGATATCCCTTAAGGACAAGCCGTTAGAGAATAAATCTCTCCGATGACCCATCTTGTCAATTTTTCGTAACTGTCTCTGGTTGTCCGGCTCACACCAGTCGCTTGCAAGCTTGATGAATGGCTTCTGTTGAATCTCAACTCCAACCATCTTTTTATCGGGCATCATATACCTTGGAAAATTTCATTCATCGGCCATGACGTCACGAACTGCGATAGCTTCAACCCCCGTTCAAACTCCTTCCATGATTCAATGGAAGCCGACTACTGATGGATGGTTAACGCAGTTTTTGCTCACTCATCTTCTTGTTCTATGGGTGGGCTCATCCGCCACCAAACCAGGGAATGAATTGTTGCCTTCCACAATTTTTTTGGGACATCGTCAATCTTGCCACCACAATTTTTGAAGGTCTCAAAATTACACGGCCTTGGAAAAATTCAATGCCAAACAGATAGTGTCGAAGCACACAAGTTCTACTAATGTTCTTCCGACCCAACTTGGAGGAAGTTTTTACAGGGACCTCCATGGCCCTCAAGGATATATTTTAGGAAAAATATTTTATGCACCGGCATTGAAAAATTTGTTTTCCAAGTAGGCATAGTTTTTAAGGTTTAGAGGTTTAAGTTTTAGTGTTTGTTGTTAGATTTTAAAGTTTGACAATATATTTTATGGTTTAGAATTAAAGCTCGGAGTTTACGGCCCTAAAAAGGGTATTTGGCAGCTTTAGAAGCCTATTTGTGTAAAAAAAAAATCCAATAACAATATATCAAATAATTATCTTTATTTTAGTATGATTTTCAAATAGGTACTTGTTTGAAAAGATTTAAATGATTTTGTATTATAATCACCAGGGCCACTTTGGTGTATAAAGTGGTGTATAAGCCTTAATAGTAGTTATTGTTTATACCTATTTTAATTCAGTTTTTTTTAATAACCGTTATCATCTCAATTCTAATAATAAGCAGGATCGGTATAAGTAATTTGTTATTATTTCTACTTACTTCTTCTTACTCTCTAGAAGACAGAATTCATTCATCCAATGATCCAAAATCAATGTAAAACTAAACCCCATGGTTGATTCTTCCACCTCGTTGCAGTGGCAGATCCAATTCTGAGAAAGGTAGATGTAAAGAAAGAGTAGACTTTCATTAATGCAACTTGATGCGTTTTTGTGGTGCTTTCATACTTGGCTTAACAGCACGACATTCCCTGCATGGGGAGACGAGTGATTGAAACAATCTCCGGCCAAACCAAGATTTTGAGCCATTCGCCTCTCTTTTCGCATCTTCATTTGATTTATGAGAAACCATCGTCGGCCGTGATTTGTTGTTGTCGGTGGTGGCATGAGGCTGAGCTGATTTCATTAAGAACTCAAGTGGCCGGAGACGACCGCCGGAGATTACCTTGTCGGGATAGTAATTTCTGTTGGGGTTGTGGGGAATCCTAAACTCGAACTCGTGACCATGATCTTTGTTGCTTTGATCAGGTGCTGATGATGATGTACCTGTTACAGACTTGGAATGCTGATTCCGATCGATGCATACGAGGCTAGTGAAGGAGAGAGAGTCGAGTGATGAACTGCTGTGTTCGGCTGCAACATCCATGGATATCTTGTTTTGTTTGTTGTGGCCGTGGCTTCCCATTGAATCTGCTGTTAGATTTGGTTAATGGGTGTCCCAACTCCTAAACCTTTATTTATACACTAAAGTGTCGATATGTTCTAAGCATGTATTCAGATTTGACCATACATACGTGAGGTTTGAATTTGGATTGGTTAATTTAAGTAATGAAATTCTGGGATATTCTAAGTTTGAACTGTTTTGAGTTCAATTTGTTTTTGGTTATGGTAATTTACTAGTTAAGTTATTCGTATCTGTAAGTCAAGTTTTATGAATTCTGTTAGAAAATAAACGTTAATCCAAGAATAAATAATAAAATAAATAATATTATTTAAACGAACATTACAAAATTAAGAACAATACAACAATATATAAATCAAACCGATTTGAAACCAAAAGAAACGTGTTGAGGCCTGCACGAACGCAGTTTCCTTAAGACAGATTTTCGGCCACTCCTATGGTGCTCGAGTTCATTGGTCGTCTGTCCCCCAGGATACAACAACATAAGATCAACCACAGTTGCACTACTGTGGAGATCGCGAACCGACCCTTGCCTTCGCCTATCACCGAAAACCACTTGTAAAATCCACAGAGTAAAACAATAAAAATTTTCTGTGGTTTTTGAGTTGTGTAAAACTTAGAAGGTTTACTCCCTATTTATAGGAGTGTCATGAGGGTATAAGTGGAAATTTTGACCTAATGGAGCATTCAATATTGAGAATCAATTGATTTTCTTATAAAGCAATTTCCAAAATTATTATCTGAATTAAAGGTAACTTCTAATATTTATCCTTTTAATTTCAAGATAAAATTTGGCAAATTTATGCTTTTATTTGAGGAAAATTCATTTTAAATTTGGGTCAAAATATCTGCAAGCCCACGGAGGACCAGACCGGTTCAGACATTTGCGTTACCCACGTCGTGCACATCTGCACATTTACGAACCAACAATTGGTTCCACATTTTCCTCAACAACATTTGAATCAATTTCTTATTCAAAGCTCCAAAATTATCAAATTTTTCCAACAAATTCTTTGTTATTTGTTTGATTTGAGTTTCATATAATTTTCTAATTTAGCTTGAACGACTCGAATTTATGAATATTTGAAAGATTTCGTACCTATGTTTGATTAAAATGTAGAATTGTAAAAGTATAAAATCCCCGAGGAATAATTGTTTCATGTGTTGGATGTTTGAGCTTGTTATTTTTTGTTGGGTGGATTTAACAAAGAAGAAGGTTGAATAAAATAATAAAAGTGTGTGTTCTTGTTTCTAGATCTTAATAAGTTTTGAATGATTCGGCCTTCTTGTTAACGAACCTCTGAAATGACAAAGAGAGGAATGTTGGCTTTTGTTTTAACTCGTATTTAGTAATTACGAAATGTTTGTCTCACTTACTTAACATATGCAATTTGCAAGATGCATTTCGGTAAGGTTTATTATCCGATATACAACTGGTGTATACTTTTATCTTGGTTTAATTATCGCTATCTAATTTACTGGCTGACTAATTTAGATAGGATATTACAGATTTCTATTATGTAGGTAACTCTTTTAACCCTACTTGCTCCTTTCACAACATCAAGATTCAAATAATTGAACTTAAGAGAGCATAAATTTTTACTTATACAAACCGAGTTAAAATAATATCATATATTCCTTTTTTTATATATCTAATAAAGTAAAAATAAATAAAAAAGCGTTAGTTTTTTTTATCTTATTTATGGAGTTAAAAAAAATTATATGGTTAATATATTTAATTAAAATAATATTGTGGGGTTAATTGAGTATAATTCTATTAGTATTGTTGTCAGTATAAAATAAAAGAAGGTGTTGGATTGAACAAGATTAAGTGTTCAATATATTTCCATTTATGAGTGGGGAGGGATCTTAATAATATAGACATTTTATACTGAATGTTGCAATAATAATAATAATAATAATAATAATAATAATAATAATAAGGGTTAACTACACCACTGACCACCGAACTAATAGGGGATTTCTATTTTGACTACTGAACTAACGAACTCGTCAATCAGGCCACCGAACTTATAAAACCAACCTATTTTGATCATCGCCGTTAAAAACTTAACTGTGGGGTGACAGAACTGCCACATAGCAGCTTACCGAAAATTTGAAAAATTACACATTTGGTCCCTATTATTTACCTATTAAATCAATTTGGTCCTAATTTTAATTTAATTAAATAAAATTAACCAACCAACTAGATGACGACACGTGTCACCACCAGATTAGATGAATTTACTCTATTTTTTATTTAATTTATTTAATAATTTTCTACCAAATCATGTGGTGACACGTGTCACCTAATTGGGTGAAAATTTATAGAAATGAGATGGCTGGGAATCGAACCCGCAACCATCAACAAAAAATGCCCTTACTCACTCTACCACTAAGCTAAGCCTTCGTATTATTTCAAATATGCTAACTTATTTATTTAATGGCATATTGGGTTTCCTTGTTCTTCTTCCTTATTACTAAAAAAAAGCCATATTTCAATCACATTGTCTTCTTCAATAGTCTCCTCTTCCACAAACTCATCGCCTCTGGTTTCATCACTTTTGGCATCAATTTCCTTGTCTTGAATTATTCCCTCCCTCACATCTTCGAGCTTTAATTCATCATTCCCCTTTTTATCATTATTTAACTCATTTTCGCTTCAACATCTTCCATAAAAACATCCATTAGAACTTCAATATGTGGCATTCCACCATTATTGATCCAATTACTTCTTCGCGTTTTGTAGATCCAATTAACATATATATTTACAGGAAGTTATGACACTAATCCGATTTAGTATAGAAACCTAAGTGAATATTGCTAAATAAATTAGAAACGAGGATAGAATCATGACCATAAATATAACTTGGGATTGTTTTGAATTTGTAAACTGAGGACTGAGACATATGAAACCAAACAAAAATGACCCATCTATACAGCTCTTAACCTCTAGTTTGAGGCTATACTTATGACCTAACATTCGAATTACAACACGGACTGCAACCTTACCTAACCAGATTGTATATACAAAGAAAAAGTACATATACTCTGTCGAATATGTTCCTAATCGGTCCCCGATAACGGAACTGGGATCCCCGAACTTATATTCTCATCCTACCCTTTGATTTTTCCCTGAAAAAATCGTCAACGACATTCATTGTTGCCATGCCAATACATTCACGGCACTCGTTCGATGAACGATTTCGTGCTATCCTTACTCTTCGAGTGTTGTGGAGGTACCTGACCTCTCATTTGTAATATTGATGGCAAGAAAGGAAAAGGAACCAAATGGAATGGAGAAGGTAGGACACGGTAAGAACTAAGAACTCACGCTGACAGAATTTCTGGTGTCAAAATTCTACGTCTTTCAACAGTTTCCTACAATCAAGATTGCAGGGCCAACTTCTGAAGATGCTCGAAGAAGATTTGTAGGCTTACAACATCGGTGAAGATTACATCTGATCCAGCAGCCATGTCGATGGAATTACTATATGTTGTTGATGGGTTCAACTTTGCTAATAAAAATTGTAACCCCCTCGTCTCGGCCTAGACGACTGACCGGTCCGAGTAGGCTACATGGGGAAAACTGAAGTGAAACCCGCTAAGGCTTTCCTTCGGTTAGCAACCCTAGAAAATTTCTTTAATTATTATCTTGACTAAATGGATGAAATTAAACCTATGTGAAAAGACAACAACGGAAGCAACAAGCGAGGCGATCAACCCAAACAGAATACCAAAAACAGCCCATTTTTAACTTAAACTACAGGTCGTTTCGAAACACCCTAGGAGTGTATCGAAACGCCTTGACTAGGTCAACTGGCCAAAGTCAACACGAAGAGACCGTATCGAAACGCTGGTCAACCGTTCTGAAACGCCCTCATCAGTCAACTTCTCGTGGTCAACGATACGAAGACCGTTCCGAAACGCCAAGGCCCGTTTCGACACTTCAATTTATCGTCGAAATCTCAGATTTCCAGTAGCAAAAATGTATCGAAATGACCCCCTTGCATACCGAAACGCCTGGCCTGAAACAAGAGGCCGTATCGAAACGGGACCAACCGTTTCGATACACCTGCTGCGAACAGACAAGTTTTAGCTGGTTTATGGCACAAGGCTGCCCCAAACACCAACTAAAACCTTCCACAACCTAACATGTAACACTCTAAGGAAAAACCAAACACAACAAGCATGCTTAGCACACCTCATACATACAAAAGCCATACATACATAGGGAGTATCAATCAACAAGATAAGCATTTAGATAGGAACGTGCATACAAGCATGCGTATCAAAACCATTTAGCCATAGGAAACATGCATTCACTTAAGCAATGCATACCCAAGCCCTACATGCCTTCAAACATAAAAACTTAAGCATCTCATGAACACATGGCTTACAACTCTAACACCAAAGCATTAGCGACATAGAGCCTACATAAAGGAGTCTAGATACACGCTCCTAAAACACGTAGCATTTCCCATTGCTAAACTGCTACATTATTTAATAAATCATACTTGATCAAACTACCACGCGCTTGGACGCCCTTTTCTTGCTCCTTGCTAACTCCAAGCTAATGATCTGCATTGTCGGAAAAGGAGAGCGTAAGCATAAAGCTTAGTGAGCGGAGCTTGAAAACATAACAACGACAATGCAGGGTTCAAAGCTTTCTTTAAAATAAAGGTCAACACATACAATCCATCCAACGACATAATCCTCTTACTAACATACAAGTTCAACCACAGGTCAACAATATAGATATTTATCATGGAATCACACTTCATTGTATGCATGAGGCATAATCCTAGATTTAAAACAGAACCATTAAGAGGGAATGATATAGTGAGACACAAGCATGAACAATACATGGTATGCACAAGCATAACCAAAACACACACGGTGGGACCACACATCACCGTTCGACTAGTAGTTTTCTGATGGGACCACACATCACCGTACTCTTCTACTAGTCACTACTGGTGGGACCACACATCACCGTAGTTTTATACTAGTCACTACCGATGGGACCACACATCACCGTAGCAACGACAACCATCACGTGAGGTTCGATACCAACCATGCAACACGATATACAAATCACCATCATGCGACATGAACACACTATATCATGCACGACCAAAACAACTTGCAACAAAGTCCACAATTATGCACAAACTTACTACTTGCAATCTTACCAACCACAAGTGGTCTTACTTACCATTTTCGTGCACAACCTGCACCAACTTACATATATTTTACAAGGCATATCAACAACACCATTGATTTCATCATGCATGATCAACAACATAATAACAAACAACATGCTTCCTTCCAAAGTATTAGAATTTCATGCATAACAAATTATCACCACAAGTAACGAAAAACAAACGGTAAAAAGGGGAATTTAAAGAGGCGATACACATCAACTTACTCTTGAGTTTAGATTGACCTTTCAAGCTCAATCCAAACTCTTTCAAAACCATCTTTGAACCAAAACGTTGCTTAAAAACATTTCCACTCACCATTCGCACACCAATGCAAACCACAAAGTCGTTTCAAGCTTCCAACTTCCCGGGACCGCGTCCGAACCGCCCAAGGCCAAATCCACTTTGAAAAATCTCCAACAATGAGCAAGAGAGATGATGGAATAGTGAACTTGAAAGGGGAGGGGATTTTCACGTTAGAAAAGTGGGGAGGTAGAAGATGATAACTTTTTTGTGTTTGAAAAGTAAAGGAAAAAGTTTTATTTTTGCAAGTTCAATTATTTACCAATTTGCCATTAATGAGATGGTTATTTCAAATATTCTAAAATCCATGTGTTTTGGGTTTGAAATCAAAACAAGCCCAACATAAATATTTGTTTTGGAAACCCGAGGCCCAAAATATTATTTTACTATTTTAGTTTCACCCGACCCCCAAATCCTGGCATTACAACTCTCCCCCACTTAAGGAATTTCGTCCTCGAAATTACCTGACGGAAGGTGACACGGAAACCGTTTCTCCATATCTTCCTTTATCTACGCCCAAGTGGCTTCTTTCACACCTCTTTGTCGCTACTTAACCCTAACATACTCGATAGATCTCCCACGCAGCACTGAAGGTCAATAATACACATCTCAACACGATCTCTAATATTTGAATATCTCTCTCTAACTGATCATCAGACTGAGGGTGATACGTTGTACTGAAATTCAGACGGGTACCCAAAGCAACATGCAGGCATTTCCAAAAGCTAGTTGTAAACCTTAAATTTCTACCTGACACAATCGACTTCGACACACCACGTAATCTCACAAACTCACAGATGTACAAATCGGTTAACTTACGTATGAACGACTATGAAATGAGCACACCTTGTGAAACGGTCAACAATCACCCTAACTGAATTCTTCTTAAAGGAAGTCAAAGGCAATCCTGACACGAAGTCCATCGAAACATCTTCTTACTTCCATTTTGAAATTTTCAACGGCTGCAACAAACCAGACGGAAATTGAGATTCTGCTTTAACACACTGACAAACCTCACGTTTGCTCACAAAACCGGAAACACCTCTCTTCAGACCAACCCAATAGCACTCATCTTTCAATCCATTGTTCATCTTTGTGCTACGGGAATGCATAGCAAACGGACTACTGTGCGCTTCAATAAAGATCGTACGCCTCAAATCACTGCCATCTGGCACAACTATCCTATCTCTGAAACACAAGACCCAACCAACACTGAAACTGTAGTCTGTATGTCTTCCTTCCGCTATATTTTGCACTTGAGGTGCCAAAGATCTATCTAACAAATGCTTCTCTCAATTCAACTGACCCTAAGTAGATTCGTCCTGAAGCTCGGCCACTAGACCGCTATCACCGGACAAGCTCTAACTAGCCAACATGGCTCTCAACTCCACGGCTACCTTCCTACACAAGCATCTTCCGCTACATTGGCTTAATCCGGATTATACTCAATCTTGAGATTATAGTCCTTAAGCAATTTTAACCACCTACGTTGTCTAAGATTCCACTCTTCCTATGTCATCAAAATTTTCAAGCTCTGATGATCTGTACACACTATGCATTTCTCACCTTACAAGTAATGCCTCTAAACCTTCTTCAAATCAAACACAGTTGCAGTTAACTCTATGTCATATGTCGGATAGTTACGCTCATGAGTCTTCAACTATCTCGAGGCATAAGCCACCACTCTTCTGTCTTGCCTGAGAACACAACGTAACCCTACATATGAATAATCACTGTAAATTCCTTACTCGACTCTAGCTAAATCAAAATCGATGCATTGGTCAAAGCTTCTTTCAATTTCTCAAAGGCTTGCTGTCTCGCATCTGACCACTCGAACTGAACATTCTTCTGAAGCAACTTCGTCAAAGGAGCGGCTATCTTCGAGAAATCATTCAAAAACCTTCTATAGTATCCGGCTAACCCTAGAAAACTATGAATCCTTGTCACATGCTTCAGTTGCTTCCACTCAATAATGGCTTCTATCTTCTTCTGATCAACTTTAATCGCATCGGCTGACACTACATGTCCAGGACTACTTCTCGAATCTAGAACTCGCACTCACTCAACTTTGCATACAACTGTTTGTCTAACAAGGTCTGCAAAACTATCCTCAACTGCCGGTCATGGTCTTCCTCAGGACGCGAGTACACCAAAATATCATCTATGAAGACAATCACAAACTGATCTAAGTATTGATAGAAAATTTTGTTCATCGTATCCACGAAAGCAGCTGGCGTATTAATCTAACCAAACGACATAACCAAGAATTTATAACGACCCTACCTAGTCCTAAAAGCTGTCTTCGGTACATCAACCTCTTTTACCTTCAACTGTTAATACCCGGATCTCGAATCTATCTTAGAAACATTGAAACACTTCTAAGTTGATCGAGTAAATCATCAATTCTCGGCAACAGATACTTGTTCTTCACTGTCAACTGAGTCAACTATCTATAATCTATGCACATTCTCATACTAGCGTCTTTCTTCTTCACAAACAGTACAGGTGCGCCCCAAGGCGAAGAACTCGGACGGATAAAACTTCCATCTGACAACTCTTGCAACTGAGTCTCAACTCCTTCAATTCTTTCAGTGCCATACAGTACGAATCAATCAAAACAGGAGCAGATTCCGCATACATCTCTATAGCAATTCTACTCCTCTACCAGGTGGTAAACCAGACAATTCTTCTAGAAACACTTTCGGGAGATCGCAGACCGTTCTGATATCATGTGGTCTAACCTCGATCAATTTCAGATTCATCCCTAAGCTAGGTAGGCATGACAACCAAACTCAAACAACCTCTGAACCTCGGAAGCTAAAACAACATTCGATACGAAATCCACCTTCTCACCTACCATTACAATCTCATAGTCATCCACAAGCTTTAAGAAAACTCCCCTTGTCTCAAAGTCTACCCTAACTCTATGTTCTACAAGCCAATCCATACCCGGTATCACATCAAAACCGTAATAAGGCGGTTCCATCACATCTACTAGAGACACGTGACCCTAAACCATTAACGAACATTCCTTGTACATCTTTCTGACCACGATTGTATATCCGAAGGAGCTAGTAACACTAACACCTACCTCTAATATCTCACAAGGTAAATTCAACAACCTCGCATGCTCACTCAAAATATACGAATATGTAGATCCAGAATTAATCAGAGAAAACAAACTCAATGACTGTATCGAGGAATTACCTGCTATAACATCGACATCACCCTGAAGTCAACTCGTAGGTCTTCACTTCTTTTTCCACTCATCTTAGGATCTGTCACATTGTTCTTTCCCAACATGAACCAACTCATACGCACGCTGACCCAAACAAACAAACTATACCTCAAACTCTAGTACGACCATACTGCCCTAAACTAGAGCGATGAACTCTTTCACCATTCACATTCTCTGAAACCTCATATTCATGATTACCAACTCCAGGCCCACGCCTTGGTCTTATAATTGGCAAAGACAACAATACAACAACAAACAAAACACGCAAGCAAAATATATGGGGTTAGCAAGGGGCAAGGGTCCAAGGTGCTCAAGTACTCCTTTACTCAAAAACCTTTTTAAATAAGTAATAGTAGTGGGAACTCGACTCTACGCCACAACACAACCATCATGCTAGCTCATGCTTTCAAACACCGTACTAACAAGCAAACATCAAGCATACATGGCAAAACACTCACCGAGACATAGCAACAACATAACACTTCAAACTTACCTCACTTACCTACCCGAGGTCTCGAAACCTCAGGCTCTGATACCACCAAATGTAACCCCTCGTCCCGGCCTGGAAAACTGACCGGTCTGAGTAGGCTATACGGGGAAAACCGAAGTGAAACCCGCTAAGGCTCCCCTTCGGTTAGCAACCCTAGAAAATTTCTTTATTTATTATCTTGTCTAAATAGATTAAATTAAACCTATGTGAAAAGACAACAACGGAAGCAACAAGCAAGGCGATCAACCCAAACATCATACCAAAAAAGCCCATTTTTAACTTAAACTACATGCCGTTTCGAAACACCCTAGGAGTGTATCGAAACGCATTGACTACGTCAACAGGCCAAAGTCAACACGAGGAGACCGTATCGAAACGTTGGTCAACCGTTCTGAAACGCCCTCAGCGGTCAACTTCTCGTGGTCAACGATACGAAGATCGTTCCAAAACACCAATGCCCGTTTCAATACTTTAATTTATCGTCAAAATTTCAAATTTCCAGTAGCAAAAACGTATCGAAACGACCCCTTTGCGTACCGAAACGCCTGGCCTGAAACAAGAGGATGTATCGAAACGGGACCAACCGTTTCGACACACCTGCTGCGAACAGACAAGTTTTAGCTGGTTTATGGCACAAGGCTGCCCCAAACACCAACTAAAACCTTCTACAACCTAACATGCAACACTCTAAGGCAAAACCAAACACAACAAGCATGCTTAACACACTTCATACATACAAAAGCCATACATAGATAGGGAGCATCAATCAACAAGATAAGCATTTAGATAGGAAAAACCATTTAGCCATAGGAAACATACATTCACTTAAGCAATGCATACCCAAACCCTACATGCCTTCAAACATAAAAACTTAAGCATCTCATAAACACATGGCTTACAACTCTAACACCAAAGCATTAGCGACATAGAGCCTACATAAAGGAGTCTAGATACACGCTCCTAAAACACGTAGCATTTCCCATTGCTAAACTACTACATTATTTAATAAATCATACTTGAGCAAACTACCGCGCGCTTGGACACCCTTTTCTTGCTCCTTTCTAACTCCAAGCTAATGATCTGCATTGTCGGGAAAGGAGAGCGTAAGCATGAACCTTAGTGAGCGGAGCTCGAAAACGTAACAACGACAATGCAGGGTTCAAAGCTTTCTTTAAAATAAAGGCCAACACATACAATCCATCCAACGATATAATCCTCTTACTAACATACAAGTTCAACCACAGGTCAACAATATAGATATTTATCATGGCATCACACTTCATGGTATGCATAAAGGCATAATCCTAGATTTAAAACAAAACCATTAAGAGGGAATGATATAGTGAGACACAAGTATGAACAATACATGTTATGCACAAGCATAACCAAAACACACACGGTGGGACCACACATCACCGTTCGACTAGTAGTTTTCCGATGGGACCACACATCACCGTACTCTCTTACTAGTCACTACTGGTGGGACCACACATCACCGTAGTCTTATACTAGTCACTACCGGTGGGACCACACATCACCGTAGCAACGAAAACCATCACGTGAAGTTCGACACCAACCATGCAACACGATATACAAATCACCATCATGCGACATGAACACACTATATCATGCACGGCCAAAACAACTTGCAACAAAGTCCACAATTATACACAAACTTACTACTTACAATCTTACCAACCGCAAGTGGTCTTACTTACCATTTTCGTGCACAACCTGCACCAACTTACATATATTTTACAAGGCATATCAACAACACCATTGATTTCATCATGCATGATCAACAACATAATAACAAATAACATGCTTCCTTCCAAAGTATTGGAATTTCATGCATAACAAATTATCATCACAAGTAACGAAAAACAAACGGTAAAAAGGGGAATTTAAAGAGGCGATACACATCAACTTACTCTTGAGTTTAGATTGATCTTTCAAGATCAATCCAAACTCTTTCAAAACCATATTTGAACCAAAACGTTGCTTAAAAACATTTCCACTCACCATTCGCACACCAATGCAAACCACAAAGTCGTTTCAAGCTTCCAACTTCCCTGGACCGCGTCTGAACCGCCCAAGGCCAAATCCACTTTGAAAAATCTATAACAATGAGCAAGAGAGATGATGGAATATTGCACTTGAAGGGGAGGGGTTTTTCACGTTAGAAAAGTGGGGAGGTAGAAGATGATAGCTTTTTTTGTGTTTGAAAAGTAAAGGAAAAAGTTTTATTTTTGCAAGTTCAATTATTTACCAATTTTCCATTAATGAGATGACTATCTCAAATATTCTAAAATCCATGGGTTTTGGGTTTGAAATCAAAACAAGACTAACATAAATATTTGTTTTAGAAACCTGATGCCCAAAATATTATTTTATTATTTTAGTTTCAACTGACCCCCAAACCCGGGTATTACAAAAACCTTGCCTGCACCATAATGAAACCAAAATAAGCCCTTTAAAGAAACAATCTAAGACCGATAAATATCGATATTGAAATATGGCTTCTTACTGCTAACAAGGAAGAAGAACAGGGAAACCTAATATGCCACTAAATAAATAAGTTAGCGTATTTGAAATAATTGAAAGGCTTAGCCTAGTGGTAGAGTGAGTAAGGGTAATTTTTGTTGATGGTTGCGGGTTCGATTCTCAGCCATCTCATTTCTTTAAATTTTCACCCAATTAGGTGACACGTGTCACCACATGATTGGGTGGAAAATTATTAAATAAATTAAATTAAAAATAGAGTAAATTCATCCAATTGGGTGGTGACACATGTCGTCATCTGGTTGGTTGGTTAATTGTATTTAACTAAATTAAAATTAGGGCCAAATTGATTTAATAGGTAAATAATAGGGACCAAATGTGTACTTTTTCAAATTTTTGGTAAGCTGCCACGTGACAGTTCCGTCACCCCACCGTTATGTTTTTAACGGCGGTGGTCAAAATAAGTTTGTTTTATAAGTCCGGTGGTCTGATTGACGAGTTCGTTAGTTCGTTGGTCAAAATAGGAATCTCCAATTAGTTCGGTGGTTAGTGGTGTAGTTAATAATAATAATAATAATAATAATAATAATAATAATAATAATAATAATAATAATAATAATAATAATAATAATAATAATAATAATAATAATAATAATATCGTTGGTTTTTGTGGGCCTTATAGCTATTAAAATTTTCGAGTGAAAAATATAAAAAAGTTAAAAATGTTATGAATATTTATCTTTATGGATGTCTATCATGATAAGAACTTTATCAATGAGATTTGACTTACTTTATCGTTAGGAATATTATCTACATTAATTAGAGTTTAATGTATTATGTATTTCTTATGTCTATAAATAGATGACTTGCTGAAGGCATTGTACACAAGTCAATATATTTTACTATTGTTTACCATTTTATGTACTTCTTTTGCCTATAAATAGATTTGACCTACAAATCTCCCTCTTTTCTCATCTCTTTATTCTTTTACTATTGTTTGTTGTTTTACGTTGTTTTATTCATAACACGTTATTAGCACGAGACTCTAACCAACTGGGTGTTTGTCGTTCAAATCCTGAAAGAGTTACTGAAAAGAATTTGATTCTATCATGAATCACATATATTTTTTTACATCAATTATATTTTAATTATCGATTATCGTTCTCTCTTGATATTTAACTTGAATTTTAATTTTTAAAAAATTATTGGGTACTAAATTAATTAGGAACTTTTGATGGACGATGTTCAATCATTATTAATGCATGTGATGCATGCCAAGCATCTTGTACGTGGATTGGGTGACTTCACAGTAAGGAAATGAAATTTCAGCATAAAGTCCATCTAATTTCTAAGCCAATCCATGAGGGTTTAGTGATCGAAAATGCCATCCTTTATTACATGGATCCCATGATCGATCTTTTGCTCAACGGTCTGTTATTCAGGTAATGGGTGTTTACCAATTTATGTTTATTTAATTAGTTTTTACGATTAAATTTGTTTTGTTCGATTGAATTTATTCCATTCCTTGAAGTGAATGGAAGTATGATTATAAAGTCTATATTTGCTCGAAAGCAATATTTTTTCGTGTCGAAAAATTTGATTATAGACTTCTCCCAAGTTTAAGTTACAAAAATTCGACTTGATCCAAAAAAAATTATTGGAGGCATTCCCTGAAGTGAATGCAAGCATGATGTTTATCCGTACAATTATTGGATCTGTTTCATTCCCTGAAGTGAATGCAAACATGGCAAATCATTATTCAATTATAGGCATAACTTCGATATAATCCTTGTATATTGGATGAACATCCCGTTCTGCGAGGCTATTAGTCTCAAAGGAGGTTTTTAAATAACCTTGTGAATTGGTTTAACAATACCGCGTATGAGGATTAAATCTTTGTTCTCTGCCATGAAGAAATGTTACTAAAAACATACTCCACTTTTCACGACAAATAATGTTGTCCTCAGACACAATATCGTGAATAATATTTCAAAGGCCCACTGACTCTACTCCATTCCCTGAAGTGAGTGTGAGATTATATTATGAAAATAATAAAAGTCACATTAGAAGTTGTGGTCATGGTCGAGGCCATGCGTACAGACATGGATAATATGATCGTTTTAAGAATGTTTATATCGATCAGAAGTGGGGTTATATGGATGACAAGAGTTATAAAAGATCATTATAAGAAAGTAAAATCATTTTATTACCAATGCGATGTTATAAACCATTGGTCTCGTACTTGTCGTACGCTGAAAAATCCACAATCATTGAACGATAAAGGAAAGACAATATAAGAAAATTTTATTTGCGAAAAATGACGAAGATAATATTGGTCCAACATATTTGGACATTGTTGGTCCAACTCATTTAGATGTTGTTGATTTCGTTATAACCCTCAAAGGAAATAAATTATCTTCCAATTATTCTCGTATCTTTGAAGAAAATTATTTATCTTTTTATTTATTTTGCTTTATCTTTATTTACTTTACACATTAATTATTTACGTTTTATATTTATATATTATAATATTTATTTATTTTGTTTCACATGATTACTTATCAAATACAATCTATGGTGACAATTTATGCTTAGTAGAAGCATAAGATATATTTTCCATTTAATGCAAGGGATAATGTGAGTACTATATCTAAAAGTACTGAAAATATTGATTCTCTAGAAGAGCAATAAGTTCTTGAGAGAAAGCACATTTTGAAAGTGTAGTATTGTGAATATTGTAATAATATCGATAATGGTAATGATATTGTCACCACTAGAAGTGGAAATTTTAAGAGAGCAATATAAGTTTGCAAAAATATTCTTTTAGAATTATAGATAACATATGTTATTAATTGGCATTTGAAATAAACTAATGTGAATATAAGTTTGGGTAGCTAAAAAGTCCGTTGAAAGCTCTAAAAGAGTTATATATTGCTACAAAAAATTTAATTTTCATTGAAAGCTCCAGAAGAGCTAAATATATTCCTATTTAAAGGAACAATTTTGACGGTCATACTAGACATGTACGAGTCAGATTGAATCACATGTTATGGTTAACCAGAAGTTTACCAAGTTCGGAAATGTATATACACAATTGTATATAGTTGGCATGGTCGGTTAGACCATACTAATCAAAAATGATGCGAAAGCTATTGAGATTTATATGCACATTTATTAAAAGAACCTAAAGTTCTTGTGTTGCTTGTTCTCAAAGGAATTGATTAAATTCCACTTATTGAAAGAACACGAAATTCTTGTGTTGTTTTTTCTCAAAGAAAATGATTAAGATCCCACTTACCAAAAGAACTTGAAGTTCTTGTACTAAAGTTGAGACTGCATGTCTTGCATATCTGAATAAAATATGGGCCCATATTTTCACATATGTGAAAAGTTTTATATGATTTTAGTAGATGCAACTATATTGTTTTATCAACTTGTTGTCACTAGATTTTCACCCTCTTTTATTTATTATTATTATTATTATTATTATTATTATTATTATTATTATTATTATTATTATTATTATTATTATTACGGACTATTTTTATAGTTAAAACCCCAAAAAATGTAAAAAAGGAGCCCATCTAAATTAAATAAATGTCTACTAATAATAAAGCCCACTATTTTATATGATGAAAAAACTCACCTTAAAATATAATAAGAGCCAATTTTTATTTCTTTTTAAAGACCCAAACTAACCTATTGTGTGTTTTCTTTCCAGGTTTAATCAAAACCGTTGGATTTGAGGTTGAAAATATGAACGAATAAGATCGAATAAGGGAAAAAAGGGGTCCAACCCGTGCAGCCCCGCGCACGGGATTGGGTCCCCCAATCCAGCCTCGATAAACCCTAGGTGGGGCTGTCGGCCTCTTTCCCGCCGTTCTGGGCCACAACGACTGCCGTGAGGGGTGCCGGTCAACTCGCCTCAGCTTGTCGGTGCCGTTGCCGCCGATCTTGCTTCCGGCCGTCGCTGTTGTCGTGTTTAATCGATGAAGAATCATCTCAAACCCTAAATAATTTTGAAGGGCAAAAATCCCCAAATTCGAGTAGAATTGAATGAAATCCAACTTGATATCACTGATTTAAAGCATTTCTAATCAAAATGGATGATTTTTTGGGATTAATTTCATGATTTGTCTCCAGATTAGCTTGATCTCTAAGCACCAAAACCCTATAAATTGAGCCATTTTCTTTCATTGTAACACACACCAATTCACCAAGAATACACACCAAAATTCATTCGAAAATCATCTATGAAAATCATCTGAAATTGCTGGAAATTGTTCGAGTTTGGAGTAACTTTGGTTCAAATTTTTGTGTTGGAAGCAAGCTTTTTTCCAGTGGCGATTAGAATCGATTCGAGTGGAGATAGTTTGTGGTTTTCTACACTTTCGGTAATTTCTCTCTTTTTTTCTTTAATTTTTAATTTTATTTTCTTTATTGAATTTTTGTTTATTCATGTTCTTTGGTTGCAATTTGGATTAGAAGATCGAAATTGGTATTCAATAATAATTTCCGCTCTTTATTTTGCTTTAATTTTCGTTTTAATTCTTTAGATTCTTAAATAAAATAAAAATGTTGTTTTTTAAATTTCTGATCTTGAAAATGAAATAATTAACACTAAAAGAGGTTTTGATCCTTTTGGATTTAAGAATAAAAATGAATTAATGTTTTACAAAAAAAAACTAAAATCAAGGTATTTAATAAGAGATGATAAAACATAAAAAATAAATAAGTCTTAATTTGTTAGAAAATAAAGTGGGTTTTGAAATAATGTTTTAATAAATTAAGGGTATAAAATAAAACTAAGAAGTTTTTGGGCTTTGAAAAAAGATTTTGATTTCTAGAATAAAAATTTTAAGATAAAGTTCTTACGTAATTTAAAGAATGTTTTTTAGAAAAAAAAGAAATAAATAAAAGTGTTTGAAAAAATAAGTTTTAAAAGGAAAAAAAAAAAGATAGAATTTTTTTAAAAAGGGGTTTTAATAAAGTTTTAAAATTTAAGAGAATAAAGTTTGAAAACATGAATTTTATTCTCTAAATAATAGGTTAACTTAAAGATTTTAAAAAATTCCAAGTCATCTTTTAAGAGAAGCATTTTAAGAAAATGTAAAAACAAAAAATATTCAAAGAAATGAAAAGTAATAATAACCTTTAAAGTATTAAAGAGAAACTCATTTTTTGAAAATAAAACTAAAAGAATAAAAAATATAGAAAATCAATAAGATTAAAAAAAGCTAAAATGTCCAAAAGAAGGATTTAGGTTTTAAAGAAAAAAAAAAGAAAAAAAGATTTTTCTTTTAAAGAAACAATAAAAGTAATACACAAAAGAATAATCAAGTTTCTATTTTGTTCTTTAGAGATAGGTCAAACTTAGGACTAAGTTCTAAAAGCTTAGATAGAGATGTGTTTGTAGAAAGATTTTATTCACACAAAAAAAAACAAAACAAAAAATACACTTAAACAAACTCAAACCCTCAATTAGGAATAAAAGACTTAGACCTTTTTATGATTTAAAATAATCAAACCTAAAAAGAATAAAATGCTCAACACGTTGAAATTCCATGTTGTTTGAAAAAGTGAAATTAATTTAATGCGGTGTCTTATCAAACGGGAATGACAGGTTAGCGCCATAGATGTTGGTGGTGATTAAAGTTCATCTCCTGGCGATAAGACCGTTAAAATAGTTCGATATTCATTAAACTGGCAAATAAAGTCAAACCTTCGTGAACTTGCAAATTCCAGTTTTGAAAACGATTTTGGAATCAATTAGGTACCAATTTTAGGCGTTGTGAGGGTGCTAACCCTTCCCCACACGTAACCGACCCCCGAACTTATTTTCTGGTTTTCGTAGACAAAAACTGTTGTTTTATTAAAACAAAACGTTTTATTAAAATGACCTCGTATTAAAGTGATAAAATCACACTTTTCAAAAAATATTAGTGGCGACTCCGTTAATTTTTTTTTAAGTTTACCAAAAAGTCAAAGCCCTCACAAAAAGGGGTTGCGGCACAACTTACAACTAGGGCTGGCAATTACCCATGGATGGTGGCCAACTTGACCCACCTGACCCAACAAAATGGACGAAAACCCAACATAACATGAGTTTAATCCGTTTGGAGTGGGTGGCGGATGAAGCGGGTGATGGATTAGGGTGGAAAATTTTGAACCCACCATCCGATCCGTCATCTGCTCCATCCATCTATCTATCAATATAATATTAACTTTAAAAAATATTTTGAACTTTGAAGATATTTTTAAAGCTTTAGTTTACTATTGGGAATTGAGAATTTTGTTAACGTAGTTATGTTGTATGTATTTTTTTGACTAAGCTGTTGTACGTAAAAACGTTTGCAAATTTGGAACTTTAATGTATTAAATATTAAATATTTTTAGTAAGATATTACATGTATTTTTAACTCTTATTTTTTAATAATAGAACCCATTTATGATCCGACTCACTCGACTTATCCGCGGTTGATGGGTGGAGTGGATTTGGATCAATGATCAAGCGGGTGGTGGGTGGGTTGGCTGATAGTTTGAGATGCTGATGGTGGAGCGGATGGAACTCCAACCCAACAAAATCCGACCCGTTGCTAGCCCTACTTACAACCGGAAGTTTGTGAGATTGATTATAAAAGGATTCAGATTATGTAGTTAGACTGTTCGCCTTGCAAAATCTTGTGGGTTTATATTTTAGGCTATATCAGTTGATACAAAGCCTATTGATTATAAAAAATACAGTTTAACAAAATTTCTATTGGATGCCTCCTCATTAATAGCTAAACTAAGAGAACAAAATAATTATTATTTATATGTTGTTTCTGTTGGGTTTTTTGGTGCTCGATTCCTTCAACTGTTCTTGCTCGCCAAGTGGTGGAGAAGTGAAATTTTGGGTGAAAGAGGTGTGGAAGCTAAAAATGATAAAGACAAGATGATTTATAGTGGTTCAACCTTCTAACTAAGGTCTAAATCCACTACCTTAGCTTCCCACAAAGGATTTCCAATCAATCCACTATTGATTCGTCCCCTTTTCTAGGCTTAGGAGGAAACCCTTACAAACCGATCAAGCTTTCTACCCAAAGCCTTGATCAAACCCTCTTTACAAAGAGATAAAGATAAGCAAACTCAAATCCCTCTAATAGGTATTTGTTTGCATAATTAAGCTCTCACCCAATCCTAAAACACTTGAGCAAATCTAACAATTTTGGCTCACTAGTGTTTGTCTATACAAAGAATTGACACTTAAGCACTGAGACACATTTTGATCATATGTTGTATTACAATTGAAGCACTAACCATTACTAGATGCTTAGAGGTCCCTTTTATACTCATCTTTGAGTTGGTAGTCGTTACTAGCCGTTGGGGTTGAATTGGAGCCATTGGAGACTTCATTTCCCACCATAAATGCAGTTCTGTAGCTCCCCGTTTCGAAACGCTCGACCCCGTTTTGAAACACTCTTGAAATAGAAAGAGCCGTTGCAGCACCCGTATCGAAACGCCCTTGGCCGTATCAAAACAGCGTATCAGAACGCTCATCCCCGTATCAAAACGTCCTGCATTTAAAAGGTAGTTGGGAAATAGCCGTTGGGGGTTTATGACCGTTGAGGTCAATGCCACATAGGCGTATCAAAACGACAGAGGCCGTATCGAAACGCCATGCAAAAATCTCATCCAGATTAAAGCCCGTTTTGAAACACGTTTCAAAACATTTTGCCACTGTAAAGACCCGTATCGAAACACCTAAAGGCGTTTCGAAACGCCTGGATGTTTTTGTTGAATCTGGCTTTGAAAACATATAAAAACCTTTTAAAATATCCCTTAAACATAGTTTCAAGTTGTTTGGACTTTAGAAATTATTTTGAATTCTTTTTAACTTTGTCCAAAATATTATTCAATTATTATATCAAAACATTAGTTCTACAATATCCCCTTTTTTGATATAATAAAACCAACTTGAAAAATTGTTTGGAATTCCCCCCTTTTAAGTTTAAAAATGTGAATAAGAGACGAAAAATTTAAAATAAATTAAAGCTCTCCCATATTCATTTGAAAATGCAATTTTTCAAACCAAACTCTCACCTTTTTGTTATATCAAAAAGAATTTAAAAGACATTAAGTTCAAAATAACTTAGGAGGTTTGAAAAGATGACAAAAAAATTAGAATTTTGGTTTTAAAATGGCTCCCCCTTACTCAAAGCACCATTAAAATGTTAGTCTAACATATGTCATAATCTAGTTGAAGAAAAAAATTAATCAAATTAAAACAAATAAAACAACTAGATTTTTACCACACTTGAATTCAAGGGAGGATGTGAAGCCTTCCTCCTCAAGTGTCTTTCTTGTGTGCATGGAGCTCCCCCTCAATATTTGACTTGTTGATCACTCTCCATCACACCTAGAAAAAGACAATCCAGTAATTTTTGGTATCCAAATTGCTTTGGATCCATAGACGTTAGTAGCACAAAATTTAGTCCCCTTAGGAATCCATTTTTCAATTTCATCCTTTTTGTTGAAGTATTTAGTCCTTTTGGGACCCAAATACTTCTAAAACATTTACCATTTACAAATCTAGGGGCACTAGATTGTCTTACATAAAAGTTTGATTTTCCAAAATTATTTTTCTTTTCAAGCTCTTTGGAAATCAAATCTTTTTCTTCTTGAACTTTGTCAAGCCAATTTTGTAAATCAAAACATTTTTGTTCAAACTCTTCGGGTGTTGCTTCAAGTTCAAGTTTGGTTTTAGAAATCAAATCTTTTTGAATTTTCAACTTTGAAATCATTTTATTGTTTTTCAAAATGTGATTTTTAAACTCTAAAATCAAATCATCATAGGTATCTTGTAATTCATCAAAAGAATATGAACATGAAGTAGATGAATTAGAAGTTACCCTTGAATCTTCTTTGATGACCATAAGGCAAAGGTTGGCTTGTTCATTATCGGTGGAGTCTTCATCACTCCAAGTAGCCATATATGCCTTCTTCTTATGGCTTGAAGTGCTTGCCCTCTTCTTTTTCATGGATTCTCGTTCAAGCTCTCTCAAGGCTTTCTTCATGTAAGGGGCACACTTCTTGAAGAGATGAACTATCTTTTCTTCTTCATCCTCCTCTTCACTTGAATCAACATGAGGGCATGTGGAGGATTTGAGAGCAATGGCATTTCTGTTGATGTCAAGCCCTTTTAGCTTCTTCTCCCCCATAGCTCTAATATCTTCCTTCTTCTTCAACTCTTCTTTATTCTTCTTCATTATTCGGTGAGTGAGAAGAGACCCCATGAGCTCATCAAGCTTCAAGGTTTTGAGATTCTTGGCTTCGATGATGGCGGTCTTTTTTGAGTCCCATGACTCGGGAAGGAAGTAGATGAGCTTTCGGACAAGTTTCTCTTCCAGCAAGGCTTCTCCATAACCTTGAAGTTCGTTGGTGATGGTGGAGAACCTATCGAACATCTTCTCAAAGTCCCCTTTCAGATCCATCCTGAAGTTTTCATACGCTAGGTTGAGGAGCCCGATCTTTGTCTCTATTACTTTGTTTGTCCCCTCGTATGTAACTTCGAGCTTGTCCCAAACTTCCTTGGC
Source organism: Hibiscus tridactylites (assembly GCA_958450335.1). NCBI lineage: Eukaryota > Viridiplantae > Streptophyta > Magnoliopsida > Malvales > Malvaceae > Hibiscus > Hibiscus tridactylites. Next base: position 47,859,337 of record OY288265.1, on the reverse strand, counting down.
ACTCTCACAAGAAGACATCTTCTCATAGATGTTGAGGCCAAATGCACAAAATAGGATGTGCAAGGCTTTGCATTTTAGCTCCATCTTCTTGCGATCGTCGGCACTGCAATCCACCTTGCTTTGTTGTGGCACGAATGAAACATCTTCTACTATGTCCCAAAGCTTGTAGTCCTTTGACTTTATGAAGAACTTCATCCTTGTCTTCCAATGGGCATAGTATGTTCCGTCGAAGAAGGGCAGTTTGTCGATGGATTGCGCCATTGAGCTAGTTGTTTGAAATGTTGATCGAGCTTGCCGGATCTTCTCAGTAGGATGTTAATCCTCTTCAATTGAGCCAAGCTCTGATACCAATTGTTGGGTTTTTCCGTGCTCGATTCCTTCAACCGTTCTTGCTCGCCAAGTGGTGGAGAAGTGAAATTTTGGGTGAAAGAGGTGTGGAAGCTAAAAATGATAAAGACAAGATGATTTATAGTGGTTCAACCTTCTAACCAAGGTCTACATCCACTACCTTAGCTTCCCACTAAGGATTTCCAATCAATCCATTATTGATTCGTCCCCTTTTCTAGGCTTAGGAGAACACCCTTACAAACCGATCAAGCTTTCTACCGAAAGCCTTGATCAAACCCTCTTTACAAAGAGATAAAGATAAGAAAACTCAAATCCCTCTAATAGGTATTTGTTTGCATAATTAAGCTCTCACCCAATCCTAAAACACTTGAGCAAATCTAACAATTTTGGCTCACTAGTGTTTGTCTATACAAATAATTGACACTTAAGCCCTAAGACACATTTTGATCATATGTTGTATTACAATTGAAGCATTAACCATTACTAGATGCTTGGAGGTCCCTTTTATACTCATCTTTGAGTTTGTAGCCGTTACTAGTTGTCGGGGTTGAATTGGAGCCGTTGGAGACTTCATTTCCCACCATAAATGCAGTTCTGCAGCTCCCTGTTTCGAAACGCTCGGCCCCATTTTGAAACAATCTTGAAATAGAAAGAGTCGTTGCAGCACTTGTATCGAAACGCCCTTGGCCGTATCAAAACGCCGTATCGAAACGCTTATCCCCGTATCGAAACGTCCTGCATTTAAAAGGTAGTTGGGAAGTAGCCGTTGGGGGTTTATGACCGTTGACATTAATGCCACATAGGCGTATCGAAATGGCAAAGGCCGTATCGAAACGCTATGCATAAATCTCATTCAGATTAAAGCCCATTTCGAAACACGTTTCGAAACATTTTGCCACTGTAAAGACCCGTATCGAAACACCTAAAGGCATTTCGAAACGCCTGTATGTTTTTGTTGAATCTGGCTTTGGAAACATATAAAAACCTTTTAAAGTATCCCATAAACATAGTTTCAAGTTGTTTGGACTTTAGAAATTGTTTTGAATTCTTTTTAATTTTGTCCAAATTTTTTTCAATTATTATATCAAAACATCAGTTCTACAGTTTCCATATAGCAACATTTATACACATTAAGTCAATGAGTTATAATAAACTCTCTGTTACGATTGATTTTTGGTCAGAAGCCATACATTTCCCATTTTATAATTTTGAATGTGCGATATATTGTTGAATTGCTCCACCACAACACACACAATAAGTAAATAAAAAGGATTGAGAATATATATATTGAGGATGAGTTTCCTTTTATGTTTAAATTCTTAAACATTAATTGGAGAATCATTTATGACATGATTTTTCTCAACATCAAGGGGAGATAATAATCAGCTGGATAAAGGAAAATGAATTATCGTTATCTAGATCCTCATATAGGAACTAGAAGTTCATAAGATAATTCATGTTATTACATGTCAACTGTCAGACATATTTACTGTCCTAATGAGAATAACTTAGTCTCATATACCAGTTGAAATGCTCCAAATTTGAATTACATGTTAGAGCGAATGGATTTAAATCATGCATGAAGCATGATAATTGGTTCCAATGATCAAAATTCTCGTAAATGAAAAATAGTATGAGATAGTCATATATTGGAGGCGGGTGCTCCTAAAAAGACTCAAGACATAACTAATAATAAAACACTTGAAGAGTTTCAGGTACCTAAAATAAAGATTGAAATTTTGAAGAGTTTCAGGTCCCATTATGGTGAGTTGATCACACAATTGCAAATGGCCAAGAGAGGGGTGATTTGGCAATTAAAAATTTGGTGGGAGGAATGAGTGAAAAATAAAAGATGACACAAGTAGTTAGAGTGGTTCAAGTTCTCCAAATGAACTCTACATCCACTACCTTAGTTCCCACTAAGGATTTTCAACCAATCCACTACTTGAATTCTTCCCCTTTTCTTGGATGAGGAGGTAACCTTACAAATTGATTAAGCTTTCTACCCAAAGCTTAATCCACTCAATTTACAAAGAGAAGGTTTTGGTAAACTCAAATAATTCCTCACAAAGGATAAATGTTTACCCAAATACAATTTCAAACGTCCCAAAATCACAATACAAGATAACAATAAAATCACTAGAGTTGGGTACAAGAATTTGACTTTGAAGAGCATTAGGGTTTGGATTTTTGCTTTGATGTTGCTTGTAGGTTAAATAGTTGTTGCTTGGTCAATTGAAGCTTGTTTTTATACCCTTGCATTGATTTCTAGCTGTTTGGGTAGTTGGGATCATCAATAGAGCCGTTGTGGACATTTTTCCCGCAATAAATGTAGCTCTGCAGCATACCGTATCGGTACTCGGGAAGGGCATATCGATACCTGCATCAAAGAGGAAAGAGTCGTTGTGCCTGAAAACAGAGAGTATCGATACGCATAAAAGGCGTACCGGTACGGTTTTAAGGGGCGTATCGATACGGTAGGCCGTATCGATACTGTCTTTGCTCACTGGAATCCCAAGTCATGTTTACATAAAAAGCGTATCGATACGCATACCAAGCGTATCGGTACGGTATAACGGTCTTTTAAAAATTGGGAAACCAACCAACTGAGAAGTAACGTTCAAATAATTAAATGCTCAGATTTTTCAAAGATATGCTTATCGTATCGATACGGTTGCAAGGCGTATCGGTACAGTAACTCCATTAAAATTCTAGTGGAAAAAGAGGGTATCGATACGCATAAGGGTATCGATACGCCTGAGCAATTTTGTGAACTTTGGTTTGAAAATAAAATTCCAGTAGCCAAAGCGGGTATCGATACGCATAAGGGTATCGATACGCCTGGGCGTTTTTGCATACTTAGGCTTGAAAGACATTGGAAAAGACTTAGAGAAGTTTATATGTTTAAGAGCAGGTCTTTAAACATTATTTTGTTTAAAAATACCTGTCAATTTGTGAGACTTTAAAGAGTACTTAAAAAATTATTGTTTTGCAAATTGGTCCTTAAGTTTATATGTTATATCAAAATCAATTTTGGTTTCACAATCTCCCCCTTTTTGATATAACAAAACCATAAATAAATTTTTAAGTTTTTGAAATTTTGAAAAGCTTTCTCCCCCTTACTTTAAGATAGATTTTCAAAAATAAAACATTGACTCTATGATCCTTCTCCCCCTTTTTGTTAGATCAAATAAAATACAAGGATAGTAGCAACATAATAGCAACAATGATTCATTAAACTTAAAGCAATCATAAGAGTTCAAATGCATAAACTTCAAATTAAACATAATAGTTCAAATGCATAAACTTCAAAGCAACCATCATAATCCAAACTTTAAAATCCTAAAAACATAGATAATAGGCATAAACTTCAAATCCTAAAATCAAAAGTGCAATAACATATATAAAAGACTAAATGCCCTAAGATGAGATGCATGATCTACTCGTCCCCTTCTTCATCATCGTCGTCCTCATCATCTTCTTCTTCATCTTCTTGAGAGGGTTGATCCCTTCGATTTTGGTTGAGCCAAGAACCATGGAAGGCGGTAAGGGAGATATCCATGGAGTTTTGGTGAGAAGTCACGGCGTCTATCTTCTTTTCCATGCCTTGGACGCGATCTTCTAAGGATGTGAATCGATTATCCATCGCAGTGAACTTCTCATTTAGGAAAGTCATGAGAGTATTCATGGAGGAGGAATCAAACGAAGCACGGTGAGAGCTCGAAGAAGCACGAGAGGCATCGACTAGAGCATCTTGTGGAGGATCTTGAGCATTGTGAACCCATTCATTACCAACATAAGTGAAACCGGAACGAGCTAGAGAACGCTCATCAATGGGTAGGCCAAGGGTTTCGGGAAAGTCATATGAACAATCAGTGCCAAGGGAATGAAATAGAAAACTCAAAGCCGTTGAGTAGTAAAAGGATGAGACTTGTTTGGTGTGACGGTGTTGGACTAAAAAGACAAGGTCGGCAAACATAATTTGACAAAGATTTGGACGTTGACCTTCTCTAAAACACCTAAGCCAAAAATCATATGTTTGACGAATAGTTGAATATTTCCCACCCGATGGACGTAGAAACCAAGAGATAAGAAGATGAAGGATACAGTCATGAGCATTTAAAACTTTTTCTGAGCCTAAAGGACCCGTACCCAATGATTGTTCATCATCAATGCCAACATTTTCAAAACCAAAGACATTACATAAAATTGTTTGATCAATTTGAAAGGTTTTGCCCATAATAGAAGATTCAATAACAATGACATTCTCCCTAGCTTCATCATGAATGCATACGGCATTAGAAAAGAATACGATGACTAGGTTCCTATATAGGATAAAAGGAATGCTCAAAAAAGTTAAAAACTTCCATTGCTTAATCAAAGATAGGTATTGGAATTTAAAACGGGGAGAACTTAAGAAAGGGATTGACATGACACGTTCTTCCCTAACGTTCATATCTTGAAAAAGCTTATAACGTTCTATATCAATGGGATCGGGAAAACTTAATTCGATGATATAAGGAAGGTTAGGTGTAGGATAACCCTCGACATCCTCATGAGGATTGGAAGTAGAACGATGACGCTTAGTGCCCTTTTTTGGTGCCATAACCCTGAAAACACATAAAAAAGGATTCAAATATGTATGCAATTAACATCCTATTCAATCCAATAAATTCTAATAATTCAAGGTAATTTGTCAAAAGAATTTTAATTTTAAAGAGATATTTACAATTAAAAAAAAACAGTTTAAAAAAATTTGAATATAAAATATATTCGAATGAAAAATCTTGATTTTTGAAATTTTTTTATGAAAAAGTTGAAACCCGTAACAATCAAACATGGTTTGTACAAAAATTCAGTTGAAACAATAATAAAAATTAAACGAAAATTAAAGAAAATAAAAAAAAGAAGAGTTTTATACCTTGAATCTTAGATTTGGTGAAAAAGGTGATGTGAATGCACAAGATTTGATGACAAAGCTTAGCCTTGATGTGTAGAGTAAAAACTCTCAAAGAATTTTTAAGATTGATGGCAAAATTTGAAGGATTGAGGGGGTTTTTATAGGGTTTCGCGGCTAGGGTTTTTGGAGAGAAAAGGGGTTTTTGTGTTTTAAACCTTTTTAACAATTGCAACCCTAAATACCCTCTCCGTCGAGGCTGTATCGATACACTATACACGCGTATCGATACCCTTTAACCCTAATTTTATATTCGTCGTTACTACCGTATCGATACGCGGGGCCGTATCGGTACGCTTGGCTTTGACTATTTCCCTTGACTTGTACCGTATCTATACGCGGGGTCGTATCGATACTTGTTCATCTTCAAAAATTCCCAGTTATCAACCCGTATCGATATGCTTCAGCCGTATCGATACGCCTTTACCAGATTAGCTATTTTTGACAGATTTAAGTGCAAAAATCCAATTTGAAACGTCCTTAAATGCATGTACATGTCATATGAACAAGTTTTAATGGCTAAACTTAATGCATACTCCCCCTAGCAACATGCATAGAAGCAAAAAGAACAAAATTAACACAAGCATGAATTACAAAAAATTTCAAGCAAATTTTGACATTTTGGGACCTCAAAGGGGTCAAGAAAGGCTAGTTAAACCTAACTCTCTCCTAAGGGTCCAAAAGCGCTCTTTATCTAAAGGTTTTGTAAATATATCCGCTAATTGGTTCAAGGTGTCAACAAACTCTATAACAACATCATTTTTCAAAACATGATCTCTAATGAAATGATGTCTACTTTCTATTTGTTTAGTTCTAGAGTGTTGGATGGGATTCCTAGTGAGATAAATGGCACTAGTGTTGTCACACCTAAGGGGTATGGTTTCAATTTTAACACCATAATCTAAGAGTTGTTGCTTCATCCAAAAGACTTGAGCACAACAACTCCCTAAGGATATGTATTCCGCTTCGGTGGTAGATAAGGCTACGCTATTTTGTTTCTTAGAGAACCAAGATACGAGCATACTACCTAAGAATTGGCATGTCCCGGAAGTACTTTTTCTATCTATCTTACACCCCCCATAATCCGCATCCGAATAAGCATGAAGGCTAAAGGAAAAATCTTTAGGATACCAAAGGCCTAAGGTAGGTGTGTCTCTAAGGTATCTAAAAATTCTCTTAATGGCAACTAAGTGTGATTCTCTAGGACTAGCTTGAAACCTAGCACACAAGCAAACACTAAACATGATATCCGGTCTACTTGCGGTAAGGTAAAGCAAAGAACCTATCATGGATCTATAAAGCTTAGAATCAACACACTTACCTCCTTTATCTTTGTCAAGCTTTATGGAAGAACTCATAGGTGTGGCTTGAGGTTTTGCATTCTCCAAGCTGAACTTTTTGAGCATATCATTCACGTACTTAGCTTGATTTATGAAGGTGCCATCTTTCCTTTGTTTGATTTGGAGTCCCAAAAAGAATGAGAGCTCCCCCATCATGCTCATCTCGAACTCACCTTGCAATAACTTAGAAAATTCTTTACAATAACACTCATTAGTAGAACAAAAAATGATATCATCAACATAGATTTGTACTACTAAGATGTCATTGTTATATTTTTTTATGAAGAGTGTAGTATCCACCTTTCCTTTTTCAAAATCCTTTTCAATTAAGAAATTTGAAAGTCTCTGTTGAGTGTGTAAAAGTCCTATCATTTACACCTTTTTAAACCCATATTTCTGCTGCATTCAAGCATCATTGCATTGCATTTAGGTTAGTTTTCAATAAAACATCACAATTATATAAAAGGCACGGATTCTACTGAAAGATGGTTATTTTTGCAGGTATCTGTCACAGTAGATGTTGAAGGCAGGTGCAGGGCAGACAAGCAGGAAAGCCGAACTGGACAAGCAGCTGAAGAAGACGAACCTGTCGCGAACCTGTCGTGACAGCATGATGACAGCAGATTCATGAAGAGGAAAAAGTAAAGTGGACCTCGATAGATAGAGAAAAATTTGCTCGTCTGTCGTGTGGAAGCCGAATATTTTTCCAAGCCCCGGATCAAAAGATATGTCAAGCCAAAGCTCAAGGAGAAGAATTCCCATGAAACAAGGAGGCGGCTGAAAAGTAGGAATCCTTAGAGATTTAGTCTTTATTAGAATCTTACTTTTAATTAAAGTTGTAATCCTTGTTACCTTAGATAACTTGAGCCCAAAGCTTATATAAAGGGCATAGATTAACCCTAGGGCATAGCCGACTACCCCATAACCGAAACCTAAACCCTGCCGTTTACCTGTCACCGATATGTTCTAAATTCCCCCTAGGGCTACGGGTTGTTTTGTAAAGTAGTTGCAAGGGTTGCTTTGTTTTAGGATTTTTCAAGTTCAATAAAATAAACTTCAAGTTCTTTTATCTTGGTTTTAATATCTTGCAAGAGCATCGGGAGAGCATTGTGAGGTTATCCATTTACTTAGCATCGGGAGAGTTAAGTATACGAAAGAGATAAAAGCGTGTTCTCTAGTTTATAGTTGAACCATCTCGTGCTTAGGGATAAGGCGAGGTTAAGTGGCTAAGGAAGAATTCATACACATCGGTGTTCATCCTTCGATTCACGCCGGGAGGTATCATCAAAGACGTGATCATCGACAGACTTGTGCCTAGGGATAGGGCAAGGCAGATCTGGGATTCTTGCCAAGCTTGAAGTACGGAGTTAGTGTTCGCTGCCGCGACAGCTAACGGACAGACGCCGCGACAGGTGCTGTCGGCGACGGGTGTGACGACAGAACTGGAGAACCTAAGCAATTCAATACCTACACTACTGAGCAACTCAATACCAGCCCATTCTCTCCATCTTGAAATCTCAATCTTTTATTTACGTTTTTAATTTAATATTCGTGACAATTCTCTTAAATATTTCCTTTGCTTTCGTGCAGTGAATCTAGGTGAAGCTATTAGCCCAATCCCTGTGGAGACGATATCCGATACTTTGTATCACTTTACTACTTGCGTCGTGTATACTTGCACTACAATTGCGATAGACTATTTTACACGCAACAAGTTTTTGGCGCCGTTGCCGGGGATTGGCAACATAACTACACCTTTCTTTCCTTGCACCTTTTGTTTTTATTTTCGTTTTTATTTTTGTTTTTATTTTTCTTTAATTTTTTTTCTTTTGTGTTTTTAAACTCTTGCTTTTTACAAGGTTTTCCTGTTTATGCGCAGATCGAAAAGAGGTAAAGATCCTGAGTATAAATTAGATCCGGAGATTGAACGTTCCTTTAATCTCAAGAAACAGATTCACCACCTCTTAGACCGAAACGAATACCTTGAAGAACAGCTAGAGCAGGTGGTCCGTAATCAGCCTGTCGGTGATGATATACCGCCTGTCGGTGACCCGCCCGCGGCAGGTGGACGACGGTCATGTCGTGACTACATGCTGAACGATCATGTAGAGCTGGAGACCACGCTGCCGGATATTGACGTTGACAACTTCGAGCTTAAACCTGTCATGTTTAGTATGATCAACAATGCCGGGCAGTTTGGTGGTTCTGCGACAGAAGATGCCAGGGAGCATCTCAAAACGTTCCAAGAGATCTGTGGTTCGTTTAGACTACCAGGAGTTAGTCCGGAGATACTGAGGCTTCGGTTATTCCCCCATTCATTGAGGGACAGAGCTAAAACTTGGTGGAATAAACTTACACCGGGTTCTATTATGACTTGGGCAGATTTAACTCGTGAATTTTTGTCTCGTTTTAATCCTTCACATTTAGCTGAGCGATTACGTAATGAAATTGCTACTTTTCAACAGGAAGATGACGAGCCAATGCACGAGGCCTGGGACAGATTCACAACCCTTCTTCGAAACTGCCCAATGCATGGATTCCCCGTCTGGAATCAGGTAACTAAGTTTTATAATGCTGCTAACTTACAAACTCGCATTCGAATTGATTCTGCAGCAAATGGACTACTATTGGACAAAGATCCAGACGAGGCCCTGCAAGTTCTGAAACATCTGGCTAAGAATGAGGAGCAGTTTCCAACCGCTAGAAGAGGGGGTAAACGGGTACTTGCTGTCAAGGATTATGAGGCCGACAGCACTATGAAATCACAGGTAGCGTTCCTCACTAAAGCCATGAAACACTTATTGAGTGAAGAGGAAGTACGAGGATTTGCTGTCGAGGAAGTTTGTGCTACATGTGAGGGAAATCATAGCAGGGATGAGTGCCCTATAAATATAGAAGAAGGAAAATATGTTGGAAATTACAAGCCAAACTACAATTCCAACAATTACAACCCTAATTGGAGGAAAGACCCCAAATTTTCCTGGAGTAACCCCAACAATGCTCTAAATCCGCAAGCATATAATCAGAATCAGGGGGGACCTAGATTGTTGACGCGACAGCAGCCACAGCCGCAAAACCTGCCGCAGAACCTGCCGCCTCAGCAACAACAGCAGCCACCACCTGCCACGAGTAGTATATTGGAGCAGACTCTGGCCACCTTTATGTCTCAGACTGGCACGTATATGGATAACATCAATAAGTTTGTCAAGAAAACGGAAGACTTTATGGATGAGACTAAGATGAGAATGACAAACCATGAGGCCACCTTGAAATCTCTAGAGACACAAATGGGTCAGGTGTCGCAGCATATTAAGCCACGGCAGAATGGAGGATTCCCTAGCAATACTGAAAATGCTAGAACGCCCCCTCATGAGCAATGTAAGGCGATTACTACTAGGAGTGGGAAAAAGTTACCAGGGCCGGAAAAAGAAGCTGAAACAGAAAAGCAACCTGCCTTGGATAAGCCTGCCGAGGAAGCTGCCCCGGCAGGTAATGAACAGACTGCTGCCGATGAGCCTGTCACGACAGCAGAAGCGACAGAGGAAAAAAAAGATGAGTATCGACCTCAGATTCGCATGCAGTGGGAAGGGCGCATTGCTGATTATCGTCCTCCACCACCTTTTCCGCAACGGATACAGCAAGCTAAGCATGAATCTCAACTTAAAAAGATTTATGATATTTTTAAACAGGTTCATATTAACATTCCGTTGTTAGATGCTGTTAGGGAAATGCCCGGTTATGCTAAATTTCTCAAGGATGTCATGTCTAAAAAATCTAAACTTGGGGAATTTGAAACGGTAAGGATGCAAGAAGGTTGCATGAGTATTCTTCATCGACAACCACCCCAGAAAAAGAAGGATCCAGGGAGCTTCCTCATACCTTGCGTAATCGGAGATAAATTTGTGGGTAAGGCATTATGTGATCTTGGTGCTAGTGTTAATCTAATGCCCAAATCTGTTTTTCAGAAATTAGGTATTGGCAAGGCGCGGCCCACGACAGTTACCCTACAGCTAGCCGACCGCTCTTACGTTCACCCCGAGGGAAAAATTGAAGACATCTTAGTAAGAGTGGATAAACTTATTTTTCCTGCTGACTTTCTTATTTTAGATTGTGAGGCAGATGAGAACGCACCAGTCATCCTAGGACGACCCTTCTTAGCCACGGGAAGATCATTGATTGATGTGGAAAAAGGAGAACTCACCATGCGCGTAAACGATCAAGAAATTAAGTTGAATGTTCTCCAAGCAATGAAACATGCTGATGTGGGTGAAGAATGCAAGGCCATCATTGAGGTGACCTTTGATCAACCCTGCATCAGGTCGGGCTGCCAGGATATAAAATTTGGTCACTGCTGCGACAGCCATTTACAAGCCTGTCACGACAGCAACGACGACAGCACCGACGATAGCACCGACGACAGCGACTCCTCTGAATCCGATTCATCTGATATTGAAGGTCATGAGGAGGTAGACTGGTTAGACCATCGCCCAGGTAAGTTATTCGAACCCTTGAATTACACTTCGGATAACCATTTAATCCAAAAGCCATCTACTGTTGAACCACCTGTCTTAGAACTTAAGCCCCTGCCAGGGCAGCTTAAATATGCTTATCTTGGTAGTGATAAAACACTACCCGTAATCATCTCTGCTAAGCTGCCGCAGGAACAGGAACGACAGTTGATCGACATGTTGAGGCAGCATAAAAGGGCGCTAGGATGGACCATAGCAGACATTCAGGGCATTAGTCCGGCAATCTGTATGCACAAAATCCTCCTAGAGGAAGATCATAAGCCGACTATTGATGCCCAAAGGCGGTTAAACCTTGCAATGAAGGAGGTAGTGCGTAAAGAAATAATTAAATGGTTAGACGCTGGTATCATTTACGCCATCTCCGATAGCAAATGGGTAAGCCCGGTGCAATGTGTTCCCAAGAAAGGAGGCATGACTGTGATAACCAACGAAAACAATGAGCTAATCCCAACCAGGACTGTGACCGGTTGGAGGGTTTGTATGGACTATCGGAAGCTTAACAAAGCTACCAGAAAAGACCACTTTCCTTTACCCTTTATTGATCAAATGCTTGACAGATTAGCGGGTAAACCTTACTATTGTTTTCTTGATGGTTATTCAGGATATAATCAAATTGCTATTGCACCAGAGGACCAAGAGAAAACGACTTTCACCTGCCCCTATGGAACATACGCATTTAGGAGGATGCCGTTTGGACTCTGTAACGCACCTGCCACCTTCCAAAGGTGCATGATGGCCATATTCTCCGACATGGTAGAAGACTTCCTTGAGATCTTCATGGATGATTTTTCTGTCTTTGGAGACGATTTTGAGAGCTGTCTTGGCAACCTTCAAAAGGTACTTGAAAGATGTGAAAAAGCTAATCTTGTTCTTAATTGGGAAAAATGCCATTTTATGGTAGATGAGGGGATAGTTTTAGGCCATAAGATTAGCTGCCGTGGGATAGAAGTCGACAGGGCAAAGATTGAAGTCATAGAGAAGCTGCCGCCGCCAACCACAGTCAAGGGCATTAGGAGTTTCCTAGGGCATGCTGGTTTCTATAGGAGATTTATCGCAAATTTCTCAAAAATCACGAAGCCCTTATGTCATCTCTTAGAGCAGAACCGACCCTTTGACTTTAATGAAGAATGTACTGAAGCATTCAAGGTTCTGAAGGAAAAACTAGTGACAGCCCCCATAGTACAGCCACCAGACTGGACGCAACCGTTTGAAATTATGTGTGATGCTAGTGACTATGCTGTCGGGGCAGCACTTGGGCAGCGCAAGGGCAGGTTGTTTCATGTCATATATTATGCCAGCAAAACATTGAATGATGCCCAAGTGAATTATACCACCACAGAAAAGGAGCTGTTAGCTGTGGTGTTCTCCATCGACAAGTTTCGTTCTTACATACTTGGAACGAAGGTAATAGTGCACACCGATCATTCTGCCCTTAAGTACTTGTTCGCAAAGAAGGATGCAAAGCCTAGGTTGATACGATGGATCTTGCTATTACAAGAATTCGACCTTGAAATCAAAGACAAAAAGGGGACAAAAAATTAGGTGGCAGATCACTTGTCGAGGTTAGAGATGGGACAGAGTCTACCTGTAGATGAGACACACATACTAGAGACCTTCCCAGATGAGCAGCTCTTTGCTGCCGCAATAGCTGTCGCGACAGCCATGGCGGCAGGTAAGTCTTCTAACCTTCCCTGGTATGCTGATTTCGTTAATTTTATAGTTAGCGGAATATTACCTTCTGATCTTACTTATCAAGCCAGGAAGAGGTTTCAAAATGATGTAAAACATTATTATTGGGACGAACCTCTTCTTTTCAAATGGTGCGCAGATCAGGTTATAAGGAGATGTGTACCACAAGAAGAACAAGAAGACATTCTCCATCACTGTCATGCCTCACAATATGGAGGACACTTAGGAGGCAACAAAACTGCTGCCAAGGTGCTGCAGTCAGGTTTCTACTGGCCGACACTGTATAAGGACGCACAGGAATTTTACAAAAACTGTGACAGGTGCCAGCGGACAGGTAACATCTCAAGGAGAAACGAGATGCCACTGCAGAATATCCTAGAAGTCGAGATCTTCGACGTATGGGGGATTGATTTTATGAGACCTTTTCCATCTTCATGTGGAAATCTTTACATCCTCCTAGCAGTAGATTATGTCTCCAAGTGGGTAGAAGCAATCGCAACTCAAAAGAATGATGCCAAAACGGTCCAAAAGTTTTTGCATAAAAACATCTTTTCTAGATTTGGCATCCCTAAGGCGATTATCAGTGATGAAGGGAGACATTTTGACAACAGGGTAATTGCTGCCGCCTTGAGAAAATATGGTGTCAAGCACAAGATAGCGACAGCATACCACCCACAGACCAATGGACAGGCTGAGATTTTCAACAGGGAAGTGAAGAACATTCTTGAAAAAATGGTCAAACCAACTAGGAAAGATTGGTCTTTACTTCTGAATGATGCATTATGGGCATACAGGACAGCTTTCAAGACTCCATTGGGCATGTCTCCATTCCGATTGATCTATGGGAAAACCTGTCACCTGCCTGTCGAGATAGAGCACAAGGCATATTGGGAAATCAAGGCAGTAAACATGGACTTGGACAAGGCAGGTCAGAAAAGGCTGTTAGATTTGAATGAAATCGAGGAAATACGGACAATGGCCTACGACAACGCAAGAATATACAAGGAGAAAACAAAGAAGTGGCATGACAAGAAGTTGCTGCCGAGACAGTTCTGCCCAGGGCAGCTTGTGTTGTTGTTCAATTCGAGGTTGAAACTCTTTCCAGGGAAGCTCAAATCTAGATGGTCTGGGTCATTCCAAGTAATTCAAGTTTTCCCCCATGGTGCCATTACAATTCAATCATTAAAAGACGGGCACCAATTCAAAGTCAATGGACAACGCCTCAAGCATTATCAGGGGACTGAAGCCCCAGGAATTCAGGAAGTGGTTACCTTAGGTGATGCTCCACAAGGCATCCCTAATTTAACCTAGTTTTATTTTTATTTTATTTTATTATTATTTATTAGGAACTAGATTTATTTTAATAATGTTTTGTTTTTAATTTCAGTTTTTAGGAAATAAAAGAGACAAGTGAGAAAGAAGAAGTGGCCCAAGACCACCGCCCATCCATCAGCCCAACCAAGCCCATCTATGGTAACCTGTCGTTTCGGCTGCCGGCGCAGACGGATTTGACAGGCTGTCAACAGACGCACGGCAGACGAAGAAGCATGCGGCAGACGCTCCGCAGACGCATTAATGCGTGTCAGACGCGTCAGACACGCCATATCCAATCTGCCGCCCCGTTATTCCCGCCTGCCGTTGCGGCATTAAATGGGCAGCTACTCGACAGCTATATAAACCCCTTCTCCCTTTCATTTTTTCCTCACTTCTGATTTTTCTCTCTTGTATTCTCTTCTAGTTTTATCTATTTTCTCTCCTTTTTCAGCCCTTGCAACCAAAAATGTCTTCACGACAGACTCGCCAAAATGCTGCTGCCGCCTCTTCTTCCGCAGCAGCATCCCCGTTCGCCAACAAGGAACTTTGGGAGGAACGGAGCTTCATCTATAACAGAGATGCTCCTCTTTTTGGACTCCGGCCGTTCATTATGAAGGCCATTACGGCGCAACTTTGGGAAGACTTTGCCGAGCAGCCGGCAGAGCTTAATGACACCCTGGTTAGGGAATTCTATGAGGCGATCGAGAGTAAGACGGCGACATCTGTCGTCGTCCGAGGAGTGACAGTTCCTTTCACCGCCAGCAGCATCAATCATGTCTTCGGCCTCTTCTTTGGCCCCAATGACGACGCTCATCAACAGTTTTGGGACTCCCTCGACGCTGCCGGCCACGATGCTGTCATGAGGGAATTGACAGAAAAGGGCACAACTTGGAGCACCAGCAAGAAGAACCCCAATTCCGTCAACCGGGCAGAGCTGCTTCCCGAGGCTAAATTATGGAACGCTTTTATTAAAAAGCGTATCCTGCCCTCATCCCACCACACGACAGTCAACAGGCAGCGGCTTGCCCTCATCCACTCTATCATGCATGACAGGCCGATCAACGTGGGCAGGTACATGCGAGACAGCATTCTCGATTGTGCCTTCAGAACAGATTCACGACTATGCCTGCCCTTCACCATTACGGCCCTCTGCCGCTGCGCTGCCGTACCGGAGGACCCTTCAGACAAAATCAAGAAGGGCAGCGGCTGGACCGACAGCAACATCTCCAGCCTTATGGAGATCATCGTCGTAACGCCCCTCAACGCCTTCGATCCAAACGCCCCACCTGCTAAATCTGATGATGAACCTGCCACCGAGCCTGCCCCAGAAGCTACGACCAACACTGCTCCGGCAGGTCAGAACGCCAACATCTTAGCTGCCATCTTGAGGATAGAGGAGCGGCATATGGGTTTAATGACATTCATCCGCGATTTCTCCAACGCAACGGTAAACTTTATTACCAACTCTTTAAATTTTTCGGATGTCATTTTCCCCACCTTCCCCGCCCATTACTTTAATATACCCTCCCCCACTCCCACACCACCTGTCTCTCCCCATGGAGAATCTGCCTCCTCCACACCTTCCCCGACAGCAGCCGGCAACCCACCGGCGGACACTTCCCCTCGAGGCACCAAGCGAGCTGCCACTGACGACAGCCCTCTCGTCCGGAGAAACTTGGACAGCGCCTTTACGCGGGTGAAAAGAATCAAACATGTGGCCAACAAGAGGATGCTGTCCAAAGCCATTACGAGTAGCAGCTGGGATAGCAGCGGCAGTTCTGATGTTCGACTAGTGGAGCCACCTGCCCTTCAACCTGCTGACGACCCTGTCCACCAACCGGAGGAAGTACCTGCACCTCAACATGCAGATGAACCTGTTGACCAACCTGCCCAGGAACCTGCCCAGCCACCTCCCCAACGCAGACGCTACCATCAGATCCGCGTCAGCAGCAGTGATGAGGACAGCGCATAAAATTTAAGTTTTTATTTCTTTTTCTTCTCTTATTGCTGCCTGCCCTTATATATTTGTGATGTACTTTTATTTTTCATGTTTTTCTTTATTTGTTTTAGTGTCATTTTGCATTGAGGGCAATGCAACCCTTGGGTTTGGGGGTGGCAACCCTCCATATTTAATGGAGTCTTTAGCACATCTTTTGTTTTATTGTTGTATCTTATTAGTCATTTACTTTTAAAAAAAAATCAGAAAATTTAAACTGTTGGCTTAAAACTGTGAAGTTAACTTACCTGTCATGACAGCTCTGTCGTGGCAGCATCTTTAGGACAGGTTAAGGAAAAGTTTAGAGCCTTTCTATAGTTCTGAAAACTTAAACACTTTTGTGACTGTTATATTGCTTAGACTTCTTTTAGCCAAACTAGAATAGGAAGCTTAGAACTTGGATAGCCCCTAGAGATGCCTAACACTGGCTCTAGGAAAGAAGTTTAGCAAAAGAAAATAAAAAACCTAGAGGTGCCCGAAACCGGCTCTAGGAAGCTAACTAGAGGTGCCCAAAACTGGCTCTAGAAAAACTTAGCTTGAAAATAGAAGAAAAAGCATGAAAATGTGCCTTCTAAAAGAAAGTAAACTTTGGCATAAAATTCAAGTTAAGGAGTTGAATATTCTAGTGAAACTAAGAGAGTCTTAGCATATAACTGTTCACAAGCATGTACACACTGCACGAGAGCTATAGGGAGATTCCGGACAGATCCTAACCTTTCCGACAGGTTGCTGCCGCCATAGAGAATGAGCGACAGGTAAGGGACAGTTCACTGTTTGAAGGCCAACACAAAAATTTTCAGTTTTCTTTTAAGTCTTCATTGCTTGAGGGCAAGCAAAAACTTGAGTTTGGGGGTGTGTTGAGTGTGTAAAAGTCCTATCATTTACACCTTTTTAAACCCATATTTCTGCTGCATTCAAGCATCATTGCATTGCATTTAGGTTAGTTTTCAATAAAACATCACAATTATATAAATGGCACGGATTCTACTGAAAGATGGTTATTTTTGCAGGTATCTGTCACAGTAGATGTTGAAGGCAGGTGCAGGGCAGACAAGCAGGAAAGCCGAACTGGACAAGCAGCTGAAGAAGACGAACCTGTCGCGAACCTGTCGTGACAGCATGATGACAACAGATTCATGAAGAGGAAAAAGTAAAGTGGACCTCGATAGATAGAGAAAAATTTGCTCGTCTGTCGTGTGGAAGCCGAATATTTTTCCAAGCCCCGGATCAAAAGATATGTCAAGCCAAAGCTCAAGGAGAAGAATTCCCATGAAACAAGGAGGCGGCTGAAAAGTAGGAATCCTTAGAGATTTAGTCTTTATTAGAATCTTACTTTTAATTAAAGTTGTAATCCTTGTTACCTTAGATAACTTGAGCCCAAAGCTTATATAAAGGGCATAGATTAACCCTAGGGCATAGCCGACTACCCCATAACCGAAACCTAAACCCTGCCGTTTACCTGTCACCGATATGTTCTGAATCCCCCCTAGGGCTACGGGTTGTTTTGTAAAGTAGTTGCAAGGGTTGCTTTGTTTTAGGATTTTTCAAGTTCAATAAAATAAACTTCAAGTTCTTTTATCTTGGTTTTAATATCTTGCAAGAGCATCGGGAGAGCATTGTGAGGTTATCCATTTACTTAGCATCGGGAGAGTTAAGTATACGAAAGAGATAAAAGCGTGTTCTCTAGTTTATAGTTGAACCATCTCGTGCTTAGGGATAAGGCGAGGTTAAGTGGCTAAGGAAGAATTCATACACATCGGTGTTCATCCTTCGATTCACGCCGGGAGGTATCATCAAAGACGTGATCATCGACAGACTTGTGCCTAGGGATAGGGCAAGGCAGATCTGGGATTCTTGCCAAGCTTGAAGTACGGAGTTAGTGTTCGCTGCCGCGACAGCTAACGGACAGACGCCGCGACAGGTGCTGTCGGCGACGGGTGCGACGACAGAACTGGAGAACCTAAGCAATTCAATACCTACACTACTGAGCAACTCAATACCAACCCATTCTCTCCATCTTGAAATCTCAATCTTTTATTTACGTTTTTAATTTAATATTCGTGACAATTCTCTTAAATATTTCCTTTGCTTTCGTGCAGTGAATCTAGGTGAAGCTATTAGCCCAATCCCTGTGGAGACGATATCCGATACTTTGTATCACTTTACTACTTGCGTCGTGTATACTTGCACTACAATTGCGATAGACTATTTTACACGCAACAGTCTCTCATACCAAGCTCTAGGAGCTTGTTTTAAACCATAAAGAGCTTTTGTTAGTTTAAACACATGGTTTGGAAATTTTGAATCCCCAAAACCCGGTGGTTGTTCAACATACACTTCTTCATTTATAAAACCATTTAAAAAGGCACTTTTCACATCCATTTGAAAAAGCTTGAAATTATTATAACATGCAAATGCTAGAGCATCCTAATGGCTTCCATCCTAGCTACGGGTGCATATGTCTCATCAAAATCAATTCCCTCTTCCTGGGTATAGCCTTGAGCAACAAGCCTAGCCTTGTTTCTCACTATATTACCACTTTCATCTAATTTATTCCTAAATACTCATTTAGTTCCTATAGTAGATTGATTATTAGGCCTTTCAACTAATGTCCAAACTTTACTTCTCTCAAATTGATTTAATTCCTCTTGCATGGCCAAAATCCAAAAATCATCTTTTAAAGCTTCTTTAATATTTTTAGGCTCAATGCATGAAAGAAATGCAACATGGTTCATTAATTTGAGAGAGGATCTAGTAGTTAACCCCTTGGATGGATCACCCAAGATTTCACCACCTTTGACATAGTTGAACTCCCTTAGGTAAGACACCTCCTTTTCCTCAAGAGCCAAGTCCTTCAAGGCTTCAAGAGGTGGATCTTGTGTATCCTCATCTTTAGTTGGAACCTCATCCACCTTTGACGTTTGTCCTCCATCAATGGCATCAAGGATTCTTACATCATCATCATCACAAGATTCCTTCCTCGGAAGGAGGTTATCATCGAAAACAACATGTATAGACTCCTCAACTACTAAAGTTCTTTTATTGAATACACGATAGGTTTTAGAGTTTAAAGAGTACCCTAAGAAAATAGCTTCATCACTTTTAGCATCAAATTTACCTAAGTTTTCTTTACCATTATTCAAAACAAAACACTTGCAACCAAAAGGATGAAAATAGCTAATGTTAGGCTTCTTAGATTTTAAAATCTCATAAGGTGTTTTCTTCAAAATCGGCCTAATCATTACTCGATTTATAATATAGCAAGCGGTATTTGTGGCTTCCGCCCAAAAATATTTAGGTAAATTATTTTCGCAAAGCATGGTTCTAGCCATTTCTTCTAAAGTTCGATTTTTCCTCTCAACTATCCCATTTTGTTAAGGAGTGCGAGGTGCAGAAAAATTGTGGCTAATTCCATTTTCATTTAAAAACTCATCGAAACCTAGATTTTGAAATTTGGTTCCATGATCACTTCTAATGTGATAAATTTTAAGTTCAAGATCATTTTGAGTTATTTTAAAAAAAGTGATGAATTTTTCTAAAGCCTCATCTTTTGTACTTAAGAATAGAACCCAAGTAAACCTAGAATAGTCATCTACAAGCACAAAAGCATATGATTTTCCACCAAGCTCATTGTTCTAATCGGCCCAAAAAGATCCATATGAATTAATTGTAAACATCTACTAGTAGAGACATCATTAATGGATTTAAATGAAGTTCTATGTTGTTTACCCTTTGAACATGCATCACAAATTTTATCATTAGAAAATTTAAGTTTGGGTAAACCTCTAACTAGATCAAGGGAAATTAATTTCTCTAAGACACTCATGCTAGCATGTCCTAATTTTCTATGCCAAAGCCATGAGTCATGTTCATCATGTGCAACTAAGCATGTATGGGATGAATGGATGTCATCTAAATGCACCATGTATATGTTGCCTATTCTATGTCCTATGAGCATTAGTTGATTTGTTTTAATGTTTACAATTTTGCAACCACTTTTATCAAATAAGACATTAAAACCCTTATCACATAATTGACTAATGCTCAATAAATTATGTTTAAGACCGTTGACATACAAAACATTTTCAATGAAAATAGAAGAGTGATTACCAATGGAGCCTATTCCTTCAATGTGGCCTTTGGAGTTGTCACCGAAAGTTACCACTCCACCACTCTTTGGCTTTAGTTCCACAAATCTACTCTTGTCACCGGTCATATGTCTTGAGCATCCACTATCAAGGTACCAAGAATTTTGGCTTGAAGCTTTAGCCTTGTAGCAATGCTCCCCCTACAAACAAAGAAATTAGGCCTTGATTTTTGGTACCCAAATCATTTTGGGTCCATGTGTGTTAGCCTTCAAAATTTTGGTTCCCTTAGGAATCCAAGAAGCAATAGCATTCATATTATTAGAAATAATGAGTTCCTTAGGAACCCAAACACTCCTAACTCTTTGACCTCTAGATTGCTTATTAAAATTTCTTTGTTTTGGAATAAATGGTTTTCTTTTTACGTATTGGGATTTAGAATGATTTCCTTTTTCAAAATTGTTTTTCCCAATAGCAATTGATGTTTTAAGATTATCCACTTCCTTTGTGTGATAATCTTGAAAATCGGAAAGAAGTTTTTCAAGTTCAAGATTTTTTGTTTTAAGATCATTTGAAAGATTTACTGAAAACAAAACTTTCTTTTCCAATTCGGAGTTAGTTTTAGAAAATGTCTCATTTTGTTTTTTTCAAATCGGAAATGGTTTTCTTGTTTTTCAAAATGGATTCTTTATATTTTCCTACTAACTCATCGTAAACCTCTTGCAATTCATCATAAGCATCTTGAAGCTCATCAAAAGTAAAATCAAAATTAGATAAGTTAGAATTTACCTTTGGTTCATCATCAATGGCCATGAGACATAGATTGGCCACTTCTTCCTCTTCCTCGGATGACTCATCGTCACTCCAAGTTGCTATTTGAGCTTTAAGCTTGTTCTTCTTCCCAAAGCTCTTCCTCTTCAATTGAGGACATTCGGAACGGATGTGACCAGGCTTTTTGCATTCATAGCAAGTGATTTGATCCTTCTCCTCTTCCTTACTCTTGCTCTTGAAGTCTCACTTTCTAATAAACTTTCTCCCACGATTGGACTTCATGAATCGAGTAAACCGTTTGGCCAACATGGCCATCTCCTCATCTTCATCTTCACTTGAATCGCTTTCTTGACATGAAGCTTTAAGAGCGATTCCAACCTTCTTCTTCTCAACACCCTTCTTCTCAACAATTTTCTTCTCTTCTTCTCTTCCCTTCCTCATGATCTCATGGGTGAGTAGAGATCCAACAAGAGCATAAAGCTTGAGAGTCTTCAAATCTCGAGCTTCAATAATAGCCGTTCTCTTGCCATCCCATGGCTCCGGAAGAGAGTACAACAATTTCCTCACTAGTTTGTCTTCAGGGATGATCTCGCCGAACCCCTTCAATCCGTTGATAATGACCGAGAATCTATCAAACATCTTGGAGACATTTTTATCGGGACCCATCTTGAAATTTTTATAGCTTAGATTGAGTAGCCCAATATTTGTCTCCTTGACATCACTAGTTCCATCATATGTTGTCTCGAGGGTATCCCAAACCTCCTTGGCATTTTCGATTGAAGACACCTTGGAGTAGATATCCAGACCAAGTGCACAAAATATCACATGGAGAGCTTTGTCATTCACTTGCATCCTTCTTCTTTCATCATCCGTCATTTCAGCTTTCACTTTTGGGACAAGTCTTGCTTCTCCATCTCTCTTCATAGGAATGTATGGACCTTCTTCAACCATATCCCACACCATGTAGTCGGTAGAGTTGATGAAGAGCCTCATTCTATTATTCCAATATGGGTAGTTATCCCCATTGAAGAATGGTGGCTTGGTGGTAGATTGAGACTCATAGAGGTTGGAGTTGGATGTGGATGTCATTGCTTGACTAGTTGTTGATCAAACTCTCCTAGAATTGACTCAAGAGGGTTGTAATCATTCCAATGAGTGTAGCTCCGATACCAATTGTTGAGTTGATCACACAATTGCAAATGGCCAAGAGGGGGTGAATTGGCAATTAAAAATTTTGTGGGAGGAATGAGTGAAAAATAAAAGATGACACAAGTAGTTAGAGTGGTTCAAGTTCTCCAAATGAACTCTACATCCACTACCTTAGTTCCCACTAAGGATTTTCCACCAATTCACTACTTGAATTCTTCCCATTTTCTTGGATGAGGAGGTAACCTTACAAATTGATTAAGCTTTCTACCCAAAGCTTAATCCACTCAATTTACAAAGAGAAGGATTTGGTAAACTCAAATAATTCCTCACAAAGGATAAATGTTTACCCAAATACAATTTCAAACACCCCAAACTCACAATACAAGATAACAATAAAATCACTAGAGTTGGGTACAAGAATTTGACTTTGAAGAGCACTAGGGTTTGGATTTTTGCTTTGATGTTGCTTGTAGGTTCAATAGTTGTTGCTTGGTCAATTAAAGCTTGTTTTTATACCTTTGCATTGATTTCTAGCCGTTTGGGTAGTTGGGATCATCAATAGAGCCGGTGTGGACATTTTCCCGCAATAAATGCAGCTCTACAACATACCGTATCGGTACTCGGGAAGGGCGTATCGATACATGTGTCAAAGAGGAAAGAGCCGTTGTGCCTGAAAACAGAGCGTATCGATACTCATAAAAGGCGTACCGGTACGATTTTAAAGGGCGTATCGATACGGTAGGCCGTATCGATACTGTCTTTGCTCATTGGAATCCCAAGTCATGTTTACATAAAAAGCGTATCGATACGCATACCAAGCGTATCGGTACGATATAACGGTCTTTTAAAAATTGGGAAACCAACCAACTGACAAGTAACAGTCAAATAATTAAACGCTCAGATTTTTCAAAGATGTGCTTATCGTATCGATACGGTTGCAAGTCGTATTGGTACGGTTTCATGAAAACAGTTGCCCAGATGAATATCGTATCGATACGGTTGCAAGGCGTATCGGTACGGTAACTCCATTAAAATTCCAGTGGCAAAAGAGGGTATGGATACATATAAGGGTATCGATACACTTGAGCGATTTTGTGAACTTTGGTTTGAAAATAAAATTCCAGTAGCCAAAGCGGGTATCGATACGCATAAGGGTATCGATACGCCTGGGCGTTTTTGCATACTTAGGCTTGAAAAACATAGGAAAAGACTTAGAGAATTTTATATGTTTAAGAGCAGGTCTTTAAACATTATTTTGTTTAAAAATACTTGTCAATTTGTGAGACTTTAAAGAGTACTTAAAAATTTATTGTTTTGCAAATTGGTCCTTAAGTTTATATGTTATATCAAAATCAATTTTGGTTTCACACATTCGATATTTATATTTTGGCGCATTTGGTATAATCGCCTTAGTGAGTACTAATTGAGGAAATACTATAAGAATATCAGTTTTCTTATGTATTTTATAAAGGAGTTTGGATCAAGATTCATTATATTATTAGAATCCTTGAAGAGATTCAAATTGAAAACTCATGAATAGATTTTAAAGTATTTAATGAAAGTATTTGAGAAAATGAATCTTGAGATGGGGTTTTGTCTCAACCTAAAGATCGAGCACTTAAATATGTGTTTTTGTCTATGAATGGACACATGCTGAAAGAATCTTAACGAGATTCAATATGAACAAAGCATATACATTGAGTACCCCAATAATTGTAAGATTGTTGGATGTGAATAAAGATAATTATATATTTTCTTAGTCTTGAAGCATCATATCTTAACTGGTCCAGAAGCACTGAATTTTAGTTGCTCTATAATAGTATGGTGCAACAAAATCATTTTAGATCTTTAACTTGATATCTCTTCAAATCATGTAATTGTTATACACAAGGAAAGCCAAGAATGTGTTTTTGCTAAGACCATTGACCCAACATATCAAGAAGATATGTGATTTACTTTCAGAAGATATGATGCAAAGCTATCTTGTTTAGAGACAATGCAAGATCTATATCTCAATCAAAAGGTTGATACATAAAAAATGACAAAATGGAACATATTACTCCAAAAATTTCATCTCTCGCGATCTTTAGAAAAATAGTATTCAAGATTGAATTATAAAGATTCAAAGATCTTATGTGGTGTTTTCATGAGGGAGATTAAATACGTGTTGCACTCTTTTTCCCTTAACCGAGGTTTTGTCCCAATGAGTTTTCTAGGTAAGGTTTTTAAAGAGACAACATGTTATGCGTATCAAAGATGTGTGTACTCTTTTTCCTTCACTAAAGATTTTTTCCCATTGGGCTTTTATCTTAGTAAGGTTTTAACGAGGCTCATTATCTTCATAAACATCCAAGGGGGAGTGTTATGAATATTTATCTCTGTGGATGTCTATCATGATAAGAACTTTATCAAAGAGATTTGAATTTCTTTATCATTGGGAATATTATCTACATTAATTAGAGTTTAATGTATTATGTACTTCTTATGCCTATAAATAGATGACTTACTGAAGGCATTGTACACAAGTCAATATTTGAGAATAATACAAATCTCTTTATTTCTCTAATCTCTTTATTCTTTTACTCTTGATTGTTGTTTACGTTATTTTATTCACAACAAAAAAAATTAATGAATTTTTATCGTAAGAAATCCGATCACAATCTTTAACTCTCCTCTTTGCTGAAGTTTCGATTCAAGAGTGTCGTAGACTTATCTTGGATGGAGAGATTCATTTTACGGGTACATTTTTACGAGTACATAAACTTGTTCTTGATAAATGAATGTTAGTTTGTTGAACAATATTGAAGAACAATTTTAAAGAATTGTTTATCTAAATATTTTTTTTGAAGTTCATTATAGATTTCTTAAGATATCGTAGGATTTTGCGGAGCTTCAAGAGTTATAAGCTTACGATCCTTTTTTAGGAATATGATCCTTTATATGAATGATTTGGAGGTGATCCTTTTTACGGTACCAAATAGATGATCATATGTTAAAAAATGTACCAAAGAGGTGATCAGAAAAGGTAATTCATAAGATATCAAACTTATTTATTTATATTTATTTCATTAATTTAGAATTTAGATAATTTCTCATTATTTATCACTTAATTTAATTAAAAATAATTTATATCATTTGTCATTTAAATTTAATTGAATATTGTTGATGCCTAAAAGTAGTAGACACGAAACAAGGAAGGCAGGGATGAAGAACACGTTGATTGATGGCGATTGCAGGTAGTTCTCCCCGGTTGACTTGGGGCGGAGAGCTGCAAACAATATAGATGTCAGGGGTTGAGAGAGGTGAGGGAGATGATGACCTATAAGAGAAGTTCCAAAAGAAGAGAGAGTCAACCCCCTTTTCCTTGCTACCCTGTCTATTATATATGTCCACGAGTGTTGCAGATAATTGACATGTGTCATTTCTCAAGATTAATTCATATGACAATCTACTGATGTTCTAGTTCGATGGAAAGAAAGATACGCCAGACTTAGTGTCATGATGGCCTTGGTGGGATGTCAGAGTATAGCTCAGTTATCGCATAATAGGCTAAGTTTTTAATTCAGGTGACCTTAATAGCTATGATACGTGTTGCTTTGTAGTGAGCCCCGGGGGCCTCAGGTCTAGGGGTGCATCCCAGGAGGGAACAAACATTGTTGTATGGCGTCTACGAGGGTTGAAGTATATGTTATATAACGTCTCTAGAGGCTCTATATTTAGGAGGTATAACACTTGTCCCTCCAATTTTGTGAGAGTACCATAAAGTTGGTCGACCCATAGCTTGATAAGGGACATGCGATTGTAGACATCTCCATTTTTAAAAGTTTTGATAAAGGCATTTATGCGGAGTAGATATAGTGTTTTGCACTTTTGCAAAGTTAATGCTAAACAGAAAATGAGGGGTACACACATCTCTGATTGATTTAAATTTACAACACATTTACCATTGGATTTAGGGGAGGCATTTTACGGAATCTTATTTGTAGCTTTGTAAGGTTGATGCTATCCGCGCATAAATTGGAATAGACATCTCCAATTTGTTTATATCAACAATGCACTTGCAATTGGATAAGTGAAGGCATTCGACGATAAATTTCCATCTTGTAGAGCTAGTGTTGTCAGGGTATAAATAGATAAATGCATCTATGTTTTGTTTTAATCGACAATGCCTTTAGCTTTGGATTGAGGAAGGTAGTCGATGCTATTAAAGTGGTACACATTTAGTGATGGTGTTTGTACCTTTGTAGAGTCATTGCTGCCAGAGCACAAATAGGTACATGCATCTCCGGTTTGTTTAGACCAACAATGCACCTGGCATCGGACTGGCAGAGACGCTTCAAGCAATATCGTTTGCACCTTTATGCATACACCTCTAACTTGTTTTTAATCAACAATGTCTGACATTAGATATACATAGGTTGTTCAACAATCAAATAGGTGATATGATAAGATATCTGATGTTGTCATGGCATAAATAGATAAAGCATCTCTCACTTTTTGAGCAACAATGCGAGGCATATTGCGCAAGCAGTGAGTTCTTATTTGGTCATGTATAACATGTATCGTTGGTAGATACAAATGAATACATCCACCTCTACACCATCTAGAGAAAAACACAATGCATAATACATTGAATAGTGCTTGTGCCATCGATTGACACAAATAGACACTGACATCTCCATGCCATCAAGAGAAAAATACAATATCGAACGTATTGAAGGGCGGAGGCTACCCTCTTCGTCCTTATAGAGCTTGTGCCATCAGTAGACACAAATGGACACATGCATCTCCACTCCCTCAAAAGAAAAACACAATACCAAAACCATTGAATGAGCGAAGGTTGTCATTTGCGTCCTTGTAGAGCCTGTGCCATCGGTAGACACAAATGGACGTAGGCATCTCCGCGCCCTTAGGAGAAAAACAAAATGACGAAAGAATTAAATGGGCGGAGGCTATCCTCTGCTAGGGCCGAAAACCACACTCTTACATATTAGTGTCGCTCAAGAAATAGGAGTGTAGGCAGCTCAACTCCCTTGGAGAAAAACACAATGCAAATTTATTTAATGGGTGGAGGTATCGATGAGTGTTCAATGCGAGTCATTTACTTACCCATAGCAAAACCCAAACATAAATTTTCAGAATGCTAATTGTATTCCATGATCCATTAATGAAGAGAGAGGAGAGGGATGACTCCCTTGGTACAGGAATTTTACTTATGGGAGGGAACGCTCTCCAAGGGAATGAATAGGGTGCTCAGTGACTTCTCTTTAGCTACTGGAGCATTTTCGGTACCATCTTTAACCTTGTATATAATGACAACTTAGATGCTTGATGCTCTTCAAATACTGATGCACTTTAGAGGAAGTATACTCGTCAAATCAAGTAATAAAGTGATAGAGTAGAAGGTCAAACCCACGAGGATTGGATTAATAACTACGAAGTTATCGAACTTAAGAATGTTTAAGTAAGTATTGATTGGTGTCGGTTTATCAAAACTAAAATCAAATAAAGTAAAGGTAGCTATGGTCAAGAAAAATAGATTGTAATGCCCCGAAAAAAGGGCTAGAACATTCGGGTGAATTACCAGAATCGGGTTGGAATTTTTGGTTAGGCTTTGGCTAATTAATTAATTCCGGAAAAAAATTAGGTAACAAAATCGATTTTTGATAAATTTATCATGATGAGTATTTGTGGAAATATATTTAATAAGTTTTATAAAGGGGTGAAATTGAGTTTGAAATAATTTTAATTGGGTTGTTTTAATATATATTAAATGGTCACTACTTTACAAAAGGTTGTAGAATATTATTAATGACATTTTTGTAAAAATAATTAAAGTTGTGATTTTATGGGATTATTTGACCCATTTATTAAATAAGGATTTTATTATTTATTTCTAATTAAAATTTGACGATGGTTATTATTTTTTCAAGAAAGAAGACCATTTCTAAATTTATCTCTCCTTTTCTCTCAAGATTCTCCCAATCACCATTTTAGTTTTCTTAAATTTTCTTATCTAATTTCTATTCATTTTCTTTCTAAATCATTTCTAATCAATAGCCACACAAGAGATTTTGATTTCTATCATATTGTTCAATAGATTTCAAATTGGAAGATTGAAGGAGCAATCTTGATTTTCAAGTTCTAATTTATTTGGGCTAGCTTTGATTTTCTAATGATATCCTCATTATTTTGTGTTGATTATGTATCAATCCTATTATTTTTTGATGTTAAAATGAATTTTAATTGATTAATTTAATTTCTAAATGATAATGAGTGAATCATAATTTGATTGGTAAAATCTAAATATTTTAATTGAATTATAAGTTATTCTTGTGGGTTAGATGTAATCTAAACTTAATTTTGTGGAATTAATTTCAAAATTAACCTAACTAGTTGAATTTAAATTTGAGTTCTTAAATGGGGTAATTTGTAGAGTGTGAAAAGAGGTGTTCGGTGAAATGCTTGAATAGAATCGTAAAGTCGAGAAAGAAAACAGAATTTCAAAAATGGTTCCGTGCGTGTGTAGGTTTGAGGCGCTGATTTAGTAAGGGGAATTCATGGTTCATGGGTAGCTATAGCTGCTGCCATTTTATGTGCCACATTTAATGGCTTTATATTAATAAAAAAGGGGGGAAATAAATGGGAGTTAATGTGAGTGTTGGCAGTGGCGTAAAGGGGGGAATTATTTGCCTTCGAAACACATTGAAAAACAGGGCTGGGTGCGTGAATTGTAATGGTACGGCTACTGTTATTTTATTTTGTTTCGAGTATGGTGTTGTGTGATTCTAACGATAAGGATATCGAATGTCACGTGGGGTAATCAATTTAATTAGTTTTAGTGTGGTCAAATTTATTGTCACCTTTGATTTTCTTGTGGAAGATGGCAAGTGTTTGGATGTTAGGTGTTGGCGTTGAGACGTTGGCACCAAAACGATGGCATGTTGGTGAGTGCAAATGTGTTTTGGTACTATAAAGAGATTTGATTTATGACTTTGGTAGTTTAGTTAAAGCGTAGCAAGTTTAGCTAAGCTCGAAAGAAAGTTTTTCTATTTTCGCCTTTTGAATAACGGTTCGCTATAAGTCTTGATTTACATGTTTTGATTTAAAAACATGGATGAATTTATCTAATGTTTATGCATGATTTGAGTATAATATATACTGAATTTTTTTTTATCATATATTGATGATGGATGCATTGGTAAACAAATCATGTAAGTATGGTTTATACTTGTAAATACATGATTTAATGCATTGGAAAACAGCAAGGTAACATGGTTTTAGAAGTGTATATTGGCAAGTGATGAGATCTAATTATTGTTGGATATAATTCGTACGTGAGACAAATTCTTCGGTCACACAATAGGGGTAGTGCTATTGTGTTGTGAGTGATAGGGGTAGTTCTATCACCAACGGGCAATGAGGGTAGTGCCATCCCGGCCGAAGTGAGATTATGGTGAGGGTAGTTTCACCATGAGACTTGATGGGGGGTAGTTTCATTAAGGTATCTGCATATCCAAACATGAATGAATAGGGGTAGTTCTATCCAGGTCACTTGAATGCCAATATATGAGATTACATGTATCATGTTTTTAAATGGTTTTGTATAATGAGATTTATACATTAGATTCTATTTTAAATATGTTTATGATGTTCAAGCATGAGAGGCTTGCATTGACATTTTGCATTATGGTTAATGCATGAGATTTGTGATACATGTTTTACAATTGGTTGTTGAAATTGCTTTAGAAGAGATTTTAGGTAAGAGAAGTAGTTGGGCATGATTATAATACATGTCTTGGAAATAAATGAAAAATGATTTGGTTTGAGTAAGCATGAGACTTGAGAAATGCATATCGTCATTATGCATGATTCGTTTTGAAAATAAACGAGAAAATGCTTATGTTTTGATCAAGCATGATTTCTTAAATGTTTTCTGAATAAAATGTTATTATGAAAGCATGACACTTATGTTTCAAAGGTGCATGGTTTATTTAAATGCTTTGAAAAGGGTGTGTTTGACTTGCTCTAATATGAATTTCTATTATAGGTTTTGGTTTTAAAACTGCATTGACGTTTATCCTTTTTGAGCGCACTCACTATGCGTTATATGCCTACGCGCTCTTTTCTTCCGTCAATGCAGTGAATAAAAGCAAGTTTGGGGACGTGGCCCGAGGCAAGGTGGATTCCAAGACAAACGAATTCAAAGGGTATGGTTACGGTATTATTAATATTTGTAATAAGGCAATGTGTTTAGAATATTGTGATAGGTTGTTCTTTTTAGGGAATGATAACTTGATTGATTTTATATTACGTTAGATGATGGTTTTACTTAATGATTATTATGTTGATTTTAT
This sequence comes from Hibiscus tridactylites, assembly GCA_958450335.1. Taxonomy (NCBI): domain Eukaryota; kingdom Viridiplantae; phylum Streptophyta; class Magnoliopsida; order Malvales; family Malvaceae; genus Hibiscus; species Hibiscus tridactylites. The sequence goes on along the minus strand of OY288265.1, from coordinate 47,828,802 downwards.
TTTTATGTTTTGTATACATGATAGTTATGATCAAATGATTTTAATGGTTTAAATATCGATTAGATTCATTACTTGTATTCAATGAATGCTTATGGTCATATGCTTTAATCCCTTAATTATTTTATAGCTTATGTTGAGGTTTTGATCATTTGGTTCTTAATGGATAATGATGTATTTTGTTAGGAAGCATGCCTCCAGATTACTTGTATAGATATGAATTGTGTTGATTAATTGGTAAGTAACTATTTGTGCATATGTGTATAACGGTGATTTATTATTAGAAGTATATCATTGTTATTCGTAAGTTTTTGGATAAGTTGCATTGGAATTAAAATTCCCAAAACTGCATAGGGTGCAGCCTGTGTATTGTAATGGCTGGTGGTTAATTCGATTAATGGATTTTACCGAGTTTGGATTCTTTGCAATTTGGTCATCGTATGATGTTACATCAATTGAACAAGTTAATGATGTCTGTTTGATTTAAGTTTTTGCAAGCTTGTTTAAAATGTATCTAATTGTTATATGAAGCTTTTACAAACGTGTTAGTCCTTGTTAGTTGGGTGCTTTACATTTTAGTCCTTAAAATTCGTATTTTGCTAAATTGGATGCCCATTTGTTATCCGTTGAAGTTGAAATTTGACATGCGGCAATGGAACATGATTAATTAAGTATTGGTATCTTGAAACTTGAATCAATCCCTGTAATTATTAAGATTTGCATTTTGGTCGTTAAAGTTCTCGTTTTGCAATTGAGTGCCTTATCGATGCTCGAATCGATTGAAAAATGAACCGATGCTGGTATGCACACATTAGGTCTTAATAATGCATCTAGATAAGCTAAAAGAAAAAAATGACCGTAATTTGAATAAGAATGTTCAAATTTGCTTCGACAAACCTAATATAATCTTCTTGGTTCGAGTCTAACGACTAGGCTAGGTCAAGGGGATTATATATGATGGTATCAGTGCCAGGTTACAAAACCTCGGACGGATGGAATTTAATTTGTTTATTTGAGAATGTAACACCCTGATTTTGGGTCTAGAAGTATTTGGGGTTGGTCTGAGGTTCGTAAGACCTAAATTAGAGATCTTAGTTTTCGGGAGGGGTTCAGGGAAATCAAGGTTCGGGTTATGATAAAAATATGATAAAATGCTTAAAATTATTATTAATTATATAAATGATTTTGGTCAAATCAATTTTAAGAAAAGAACTTTGGAAGTGGGACATTTTGAGTTAGTGACCAAAATACGATTTTTACAAAGTTTTTCTAGTGACTGTTTTGTAAAGGGATTGAAACTTTGAATCTTTAAGGAGCTATTTTACCTATTTCTATTTATCAGATTTTTCTCTCAATTAGGAACATTTTAAAAGGTTTTAATTAATGATTAAAAGGTTTTAATAAATGAGAGTTAGTTATTTCATTTAAACTCAATTTACGTCATTTTCTCTCATTTTATTTTCTCTCAAAGTTATCCTTCAGCCAAACACTCTCCTTTTTCAAGAAACTTGAGGTAATGCTCTTTATTTACAGAGTTTTTGATTTCTAAAGGATTCTTTAATCTCGATTTACAAAATCTTATTGTTTTCCTTTAATTTTTCAAGAAAAACACATCCAATTGAGAGAGGTTTCATCCATTAAAGGTAAGGTTCGTTCTCCTCCTCTAATGATCAGTTCTTTACTGAATTTCCTAAGTTATCAATCCTTTACAAATGTTTTCTAAGCTGTTTGGATGAGTTAATCATGAAAGTTTTGTTAAATTGAAGATTATTTGTTGAAATCTTGTGATTTTCGTAATTTTACTGTTTTACTTGATTTGAGGCTGATATTAAACATGATTTGGATGTTAAATGGTGTTGAAATAGAGATTTTATCATAATAATCCCAAATTGGTTTGGATATCTAGTTGTTAGATGGTTAGATTTGAGGTTTTATCAAGATAGTGTGGTTCTGATGTTGCTGGAGGTATAATGATGAAATTAGGTTGTTTTTATATCTTATTTGTTGATTAAAAGTAGATGGAAGTGTTAGGTTTTGGCTGGGTAAAGTTTGTAGAGTAATCGAAGGTATTTTTGGTTTTGTCGGATAACCATTTTTGTATTTTGGGGCGGAGCAGCAAGGTAGCTTTGATTGTTGGTTGTTTTAATGTATTGTGATGCATTAATCCTCTGTTTTTGTGTGTTATAAACATGGGAGAACACATCGGAAGAGATTGGTGAAGTTCTGGGAGCTTGATTACGCTTTGGCAATGTGTGCCTCGCGTTGTCGGTGAGTGAAATTGGTTTTAAAAGTCTTTCAAAGACTTGAAAGCAAGGTTTGGGGGTTTAAGTTGAGTTTGAAGCACTATCCTAAATCCGAAAGTAAGTTTGAGTTGTTTCGCTCTCGTTTCTCGGTTTTTTATCCCATTGGTTTTATGATCATGCTCTTGTTTTGAAGATAGAATTACACCTACTATTTTAAGCATGTTTTGAAAAATGATATGATGATTTTCATGATCCCATGAGATAGAATTGTTATTTCAATGAGATAGAACTATTTGAGAAAATGCTATGCATTGTATATGCTTTTGAAATGGAATGCGAATGATTTAAAATGATGCACTGAAAAACAGTAGGTAATGTTGTTTAAAATGAGTATATTGGCATGAGATGAGACTATTATTACCAGATATAATTGGTCAACCAATAGGATGATAAGTGCACTATATATACAAAATTCGTACGTGCTCTTTGTTTCGGGAATAGGGGTAGTGCCATCTCGTTTCAAAGTTAGAGTGTGGTGATGAGAGATTCCACTATGGTAGGTCTTGATGATGAGGGATTCCATCAAGCTTTGTGGCGATGAGAGATGCTGCCATGAGAGTTTGGTGATGTGAGATTCCATCGGGGTAGGACATGACATTTTAGTCAAGCTATCCGCATATCCGAGTAATGTTGCTAAAATACCAATATATGAGATTCACATGTACCTTGTTTATAAATGATTTAAATGAATTGAGAATGCATATGAGATAATGTTTTGAGATATGCTTTATGAGATTTAAGCATGTAAGGATATGCCTTGAGATTTTGCGTTTTGATGAATGCATGAGATAGATGATACATGTGGTTTAAATGATGTGGTTTTGCTTTGAGAATGATTTCAAACATGAGATAGAAAGAGCATGATGAGATAGAGATTTCTAAATGAGAAATAGTTTTAAATGCATTGTTGTTGTTGGTTTGTTTTGAGCATCCTTCACTAAGCATTTGTGCTTACACTATATTTTTCCAACAATGCAGAGAATTAGCATATTTGGGCAGCAAAGAGGCAAGAAGGATTCCAAGGAGTAGGATTAAGCTCAAGTATGGTTTTATATTTGCTTATTAGCAATAATAGTTGGCAATGGGAGGATGCCTTTATGTTTTAGGAGGTGTGTTTTGACACACCCTGTTTTGTGCCAAGTTTGAAATGGCCTTAATGACTTGTAAATGGCCTTTACTTGCTGGTTTATGCCTTGGTTTGTGTTTTGACTCTTGAATGCCCTTTTTGCAAAGGTTGCATGGCTATAGATTCCTTTGATGCATATGGACATGTTATCATGTTGTTTCTATCATGTATGATTGTTGTTTGATGTTTTGAATATGTTGTATGCATGTTGGAATGGTTAAGCATGGATTAAAGTGTGAAAAACAAGCAAAAAGTGTCATTACAGGCCCAAGTGTTTCGGTACACTTGAGCTTGTACCAAAACGGTGAGCCTGGAATGGCTTAAGGGTTTCGAAACATAAAGGTCTGTTCCAGTACATTTTGCTATTGGAAACCTCAGTTCTGAAAAACCTCAAGGGGTGTTTCGATACGGGCCCGAGCTTCGAGGCACTTGAACTTGTTTCGATACGGCTGTTCTGATACATGGCAACCTGTACCAAAATGACATGCTGTTAAGGTAGTTAATGGAATCTTTTGAAGTTCCGTTTCTTTACGTTTTAGTCCATGAATGTTGTGGATGCAATTAAATGATCATGAATGAGTATGTTGAGCTAAGATTTGACATGGATGCATGTAATGTGACTAATTAAAGGCTGATAACTTAAAAAGTAAAGAAGTCCCTATAATTTGGTGAAATTACAAAATAGTTCTTAAAATGTAAATTGTATGCAATCGAGTCCCAAATCGTTATCTGATCGAGTTGTTAATTGTTCCAATGCGATGTTAAACACTTAGGGTCATAATGAGCATCTAGAAAAGATAAAATAAAAAACAGGGTCGTTTATTGAGGTAAACTTCAATATTCCCCTTGTGATCCATTCGGTTCAGTCTTTCACCCAGACCGGGTTGAGAGGGTTATAGAGAAATTGTTAAATGTGTTACGTATGTGCTCATGTTGTTAATTTCTTATGTTGGGGTTAATCGGGAACTCATTGCCTATTACAAATGTTGTTGAAAAGGTTTTTACAGGTTTTTCGTGGATCACTTGTCGACCCTAGACACAATCATCAGTTTTAAACACTGGTAATGAATTTTATTTTAGATTAGAAATGATTTATTCAGTAATTAAGTTTGAGCTTAGTAAGCGTTGTCTGGGTTATTGATAGTATAAGAAAAGTGTTTTTCGATCTTGAGTAGACTTGGTCCTTGATTGAGAGTAACTAGAAATGGTTTCAGAACTTGAGTGACGTTGTCCTCGTTTGTGAGTTTTTGGTGGTGTTAGACCATTGTTTAGAATGTTAAGGGTGGTTATTACCATCGATGTAAGTGGTTGTGTACAACGTAAGGTGTCGTATTCTTTATAGCAGTACCACTTTGTACAAAGTAGGCACGGGAAAGCTTCTACCTGACATGTGATGTTAATTGTTAGGGAGAATTTGGTAGTATCCCTAATGTTCATGCCACGAGGATGGTGAAGGTATGGAATAGGTGTAAAATATCGAATTGATTTTCACCTTTGAAGATCAGAGTGCGCAACAGAATCATGGAAATTGTATTTTGATTAAGGAAAGGTCAAGTAATCTGTTTTTCAATCCCTATTGCATAATCTGGTGGATTCTTGTTTCACAAAATTATGCATATTAATTAAATTTAGTTGTTTGGGTGCGTTGAAGTTTTAAAGATTGGAGTTGATTCTTGTGGTAATCTAAGGTTAAAGTATGTTCAAGTTTTGAATGACTGTGCTGTTCGAAAATTATTTCGTAGCAGGCTTTCGAAGGAGTTTTCCGTGTTGTCCTATGTTTGCGAAGTTGAGTTCGGTGTTGAGACATACCTTGGTAGGACTCCGGAAATAATTTTTATGTCAAGTTGATGAGCATTAATGGGATTTGTGAGTGGAGAACGTAATGGTAATAACGATTGGTTTATGGATATATTTGATCAGAACTTATAGTTTTGGAAGCTTCAGCATGGTTGTTGACGACAGCGGTGTTTAAGACCATTTGATTGGTATGCGTTTAAAGTTATTTCATGTTGATGACGAATGCGCTAGTGGCATGCGAGGTTGCGTTGAGTTGAGTATTTTGTGGATACTTGGTTTCGTAAGTAGTAAGAGTGGTGGTATTCTCGTGTACAACGGTACCGAGAAGGATTTTGGTCGCAAATCATGAATGGTTTAGTAGGCTTTTGTAGTGAAGTAAATGTTTACTCCTTATTTGGGTAAGTGCGACTTTTGACAAGGTGAAAAGATTATTGGTTTTGAGAATGTTTTTAGTAAGTGTGAATAGTTAAACATGCACAATGCATAAACACTTATATGTATATATTTAAATATGCTAGTATATGCATACATTTGGGCATGACATTAGAGGTTTTGCATGCATACAAATAGGCATCTACATGGGCATATAAGTAATCATGCATACATATTTTTACACTTACGGATGACTTTTCCGAGGCCGATGAAGTGATGGTGTAAGCGAGGTAGTTTATGTAAGTAGCTTTAGCGATGAGGTTCTTTGGGGTTTCAAGGTTTGTAGAAGGTGTTAAAGATTGATTCTTAAAAGTTGGAGTTGTTTTAGATTTGGAGCAACCAAATTTGTTGTTAAAAGCTACGTGGTTGGATTTCGTTTGGGATCGTGGATTGGGTTTAGTTATTTAATTAGTTCCGGGTTGATAATTGAATGTGTTTTCAAAGGAATATAATTTTTTTTTGGACATGACTAATGTTTTGGAAGGTTATTTTATTGGTTTATCAAATAACAAGAGCTATGTTTTTTATAACTTTTGAGAAGAGCCAATTTGTTTTTAAAAGTGATTTTTGTGAGTTAAATGGAGATGGGATACATGTTAAGAATCTTCAGGGAGCAAATACACCCTTTGTATTTTAGCAAAGTCAATTTTCTTTTACTTAAAAAACTACTACCGATGGTTAATATTTTCTCTAAAACATGGTTTTCTAAATTTTATTTCAAATTAGAACTATTATTTTCGTGTTTTCTACTTTTCTAAAATGCTTTTCCAATGATAAATTAATTTTCTGGACTTATTTCTAATCTATTTTTAATCCAAACGATTTTTATACTTGAGCGAATCGGTGGATTTTTTGTTAACAATGCTTTTCACGTTAAAATACAATGGGAAGCTCATTTTTTTGAACTCCTAGCAAGAAAGGTTTAATGCCTCAATTTTGGGCCTAGAGGTTTTAAAGGCACTTTAGGGTCTGAAGAATCTAGATTAGAGATCTAGGTCAGTTCGGAGTCGGTTCAGGGAAAACTTAGTTCTAGATGCGATAAAATTTTGTGAAAAATTTCTAAAATCCTTTTAAAATATGTATTGAGGGAAAGTGAAGCCAATTTTGGAAAATGATTTTCGGAAAGTCAACATTTCGGTTTGATGACTAAAATGTAAAAATTGAAAGTTCTATTTTAATGGCTAAATCAAAGAGAGCCAAAACTTAGAATCCTTAGGTAGCTATTACACAGAGGTGGTATCAACTATTCCCTTGATTTTATGTTTTAAATGATTTAATTAAATGTTTTAATAAAAGAGTTTTATTAAAAGAGATTTTCAAAGGCAAATAATTTTCTTACGTAACTACTTTTCTCCAACAATTTTCTCTCAACTTTCCCAGTAGACAAACTCTCTTTTTATCACTAAAATCTCTCGAGAATTGTCTCATTTCATCTACTTTTGTTTCCTAAATGATGCCCTTGGATTTCTATAACAACTAGCTAAAGTTTTCTTGGAGAATTTCATCAAAATCATTGCAAATCAAGGGGAAAGCTTGTGTTAGAGGTGATCTTTTTTCTCTCCTCTAATCAAGGTTTTTTATTGAAATTCCCAAGTCTTTGGCTCTCTAGTTTTGTTTAATAACAAGATTCTGTAATTGAATTGATGAAAATTGCTAAATTAAGCTTTGTAAGATGGATTTTCAATTTTTTGTTTGGGCACTGTTTTGATTGATTTGAGAATGATTTTAAACTTGATTTGGACGTTAAATAATGTGAGAATAATGGTTTTGTAATAATAATCCAGAAATAGGATGGATCTCTAATTGTTAGATTATTAAATTTTTGGTTTTTGAGGTGTTAGTGTGAAATATGAATTGCTGGAGGTATAAGGTTGTAATTAGATTGATTTTGGATGTTGATTTATGGTTAAAATGGGATGGAAGTGTTAGATTGTGGTTGGGCTGAGTTTAGGGAGCAATCGAAGGTTATTTCGGTTGTTTTGGATGGGTATTTTGGTACTTTAGGGCAGAGCAGTGAGATAGTTTAAGTTGCTGGTGATTTTAATGCATTAAGATGCATTAATCCTCTGTTCTTGTGTGGTATAAACAGAGGAGAGTACATTGGAAGCAATCGAAGAAGATCCGGAGAGTACATTGATGGTGTATGGTTTTGAGCACTCCTCACTAAGCCTTGTGTGCTTACGATCCTATTTGTCCATAAATGCAGATGATTGAAGCTTAGGAGCCAACAAGAGGCAAGGGATTCCAAGGGATTTGATTTGAATGTATGTTTCATTTAATGACTAGAGTAATAAGGGCAATGGGGGTTCCATAGTCTATTTGGGTGATGTTTATGAACACCATTTGTGAATATGCTTGTTTTATGGTTTTTAACATGTAAAAGACCTTTATTTGATGGATTGTGCATTGATTTGAGTTTTGAATCTTGAGTGGCTTATATGCTAGATTGCATGCCTATAGTTTACCTTTGATGCATTTGCCATGATTTGTTGTTGAATATGCCATGAATGTATGAGGATTGATGTTTAAATATGATGAATGCATGTTGGATTGGATTAGGATGGATTTAAGTGTGAAAAACCAGCAAAAACTATCATTACAGGCCCAAGTGTTTCAGTACACTCGAGCCTATACCGAAACAGTGAGCCTGAAATGGCCTAAGGGTTTCGAAAAAGGGGAGGTCTGTACCGGTACGTTTTGCTACTAGAAACCACTGTTCCGAAACACCTCAAGTGTGTTTCGATACGGGCCCGTGTTCCGAGCCTTGTGGACCTATTTTGGTACGCCTGTTTCGATATAGGGCAATCCTGTATCGAAACGACAGGCTGGTAAGTTAGTTGATGGAATATTCTGGAGTTCTAATTCTTTACGTTTTAGTCCCTAAATGTTGTGGATGCAATTAAATGAGAATGATTGTTTGGAGTTGAGTTTTGATAGAGATGCATGTAAAATGATTAATTTAAAGATGGTAATCTAAAATGCGAAGAACCCATCTTAATTTGTCATATTTGCAAAATGGTCCCAAATATCGTAATTGGATGCAATTCAGTCTTAATCAATGACCGATTGAGTTATGATTGTTCCGTTGCGAGGCTAAACACTTAGGACACTAATGAGTATCTAGATAAGATAAAAAGGGAAAAAAGTAGGGTTGTTTATTGGAGTAAACTTCCCGGTTTACTTCAATACCCCCCGTGTGACCTGTTCGGTTCGGTTTACTGCCTAGGCTGAGCCGAGGGGGTTACATTTGGTGGTATCAGAGACAAGTTTCGAAAGTATGGGATGATGGTAAGTTAATAGTAAGTTGATGTGATGTGATTCTAAATGATTGATGATGTTTTCTTTGCACGATTATTGATATAATCATGTTGATGATGATCAAATGATATGGATGCCATATATGATGATTTTGATGTATGTGCGAGCTGTTATATATATGATGATGTTGCGGGCTGAATTTGATTGATTGCAATGCGCGATGGTTGTGGTATGTACGTTGTATGCCTTATGCTATGTTAGGGGGAAATTGGGATGCCCATTACCTGATTTCTTGTTTAGTGGTATGTACGTTGTATGCCTTATGCTATGTTAGGGGGAAATTGGGATGCCCATTACCTGATTTCTTGTTTTGTGGTATGTACGTTGTATGCCTTATGCTATGTTTGGGGGAAATTGAATCCGAAGTCTTGGATCCTTGCTTGAAGCTAACCTGATTTCTTGTTTTGTTTTATTATCATGCCTTAATTATAATAGCACAATGGGACAAAGGAGAGAGTTACGTTCGGGTACAATTGCTCTTACTGGTGAGCAAGGAATTCGGAGAACGAGGTTCTTCTTGGTGGGAATTTACCTCCTTCACCGCTTCCACCTGGGGGGGAGGAGCAAGGACAACATGTGCAAGCTGGTCTTGTGTTGGGTGATTTAACGCCTTAGTTCAGGCGATGACTGGGGCATTCCAGGCTATTGTTGCTGGAGTACAAGTACAACCACATGTTGCTGCGCAATTAGGTTTCCCGTTGGAACGTTTGCTAATTTGAGAGGCGTTGAGTATCGTTGTTTGTATCCTGAAGCATCTGAGGCTTGGATGGCTAGAACGATCTAGATTTTGGATCAAATGGGGTGCAATGATGCACGTAAGCTAGGATGTGTCGTTTCATTGTTGCATGGTGAGGCATACAGTTGGTGGACGAGTATGTCTGCGGCTATGAAGCCCAGTGAGGTGGATTGGGACTTCTTCCAAGCTGCCTTTAAGAAGAAGTATCTAGGAGTTAGATACTTGGTCGACAAGAAGTGTGAGTTTATGTCCTTGGTTCAAGGTAGCATGACAATGGCTGAGTATGTGATCCAGTTGGTTCGTTTGAGCCAATATGCTTTTGAGTTGGTGCCGAGTGATAGGCATCATTGTGATCGCTTCCATTATAGACTGGTATCGGAAGTGAAGACTTTCATGTTTGCCTCTGATTATACAGATTTTGATGTGTTGGTGACGCGAGCTAAGGATATCGAGCATAGTTTAGGCTTGTCCTTTCGTGTGGGTGGCTATAGCTCGGGTAAGAGAGTTACGGATTCTGGTCCTGGTGGTGGGCAATATAAGAGGCATCATGATCGTATGTACCAGCCTGAGGTGAGACGAGGTAATCTTGGGCGTGGTGCGCTAGTTCTGGGTAATAGGGTGAGATCTGAACAAAATGCTTATTGGGTATGTGGATCGCGTAAGTATTTGAGGCGAGATTGTTCTCGTATGACTCGAGAAGCGCAAGCTCTTGCGGCTATGGCAACTAACTCTTGTTGGAGTGTTGGATAGGCTGATCATTTTAGGCGTGATTGTCCCTTGTTGGCTGGAGGTGGTCACGGCTGGGCACCTATTGTTGTACCACAGAGAGGCCGGGCGCGGTCATGGTAATATCCAGCATAGGGAGGATGGATAGAGAGCTGTAGCACATGTTGTGGCTGTTCAACCCAAGGGTGGTGGTCCTACGAGGGTGTGCATATCGTGAGGGACGCAATGACACCGATGTGATTGCAGGTACATTCACTTTGCAATCGTTTTCATTGTTATCTTTAATTGTTTCTAGATCTACGCATTCATACATTTTGAGTGAGCATGCACATTTGCTTGATATCCCTGTTGAGATTTTAGATGTGGGAATACAAGTAACTAGTTCCTTTAGTGAAACTGTTGTTATGAGAAGGTTGTATAAGAGATGTCCTTTATCTGTCCAAGGCCATGTGTTTGCAGTTGATTTAATGGAGTTGCCTTTCTATGGTTTTAATGTAATCCTTCAAATAGACTGGTTGACCAAGCATAGGGATGTGGTCGATTTTGATGTTAAGCGAGTTACCTTGAAACTTGCTGATGATTACGAAGTAGTAATCATATGTGAGAATGTGAAATTCTTTTCTAATGCAATTTCGGCTCTTGAAGCGAGTCGTATGATGGAGTTGGGTTGTGAAGCTTTCTTAGCTTATGTGATGAATTCTGGTACAAAGGAGGTGCGAGTACAAGACAAACGAACGTTATGCGAGTTTCATGGTGTCTTTCCAGAAGAGTTGCGTTGTTTGCCACCGAACAGAGAAGTTGAGTTTGGCATTGAGTTGTATGAAAATACGACTCCAGTGTCTATTGCTCCTTATCGGATGGAACCTAAAGAGTTGAAGGAGTTGAAAATGCAACTTCAGGAGTTGCTAGATCGAGGGTTCATTAGGCAAAGTGTTTCACCTTGGGGTGCACCGGTCTTGTTTGTGAAGATGAAAGATGGCATGATGCGTACGTGTATTGATTATCGGCAACTGAACAAGTTGACGATTAAAAACAAGTATCCTTTGCCAAGGATTGATGATTTTTTTACCAGTTTCGAGGTGGTTCAGTGTTTTCTAAGATTGATTTGAGGTCTGAATGTTATCAATTGAAGGTAAAAGATGTAGATGTGCCTAAGATAGCTTTTCGTACAAGGTACGAGCATTATGAGTTCTTGGTGATGCTGTTTGGTTTGATGAAGGCATCGGCTGCATTTATGAACATGATGAATCGTGTGTTCCATGAGTTTTTGGATCAGTTTGTGGTAGTGTTTATTGATGATATTCTCGTGTACTCTCGTACCGAGGAGGATCATGATAAGCATTTGCGGATTGTATTGCAGGTGTTGTTGGAGAATAAGCTTTATGCTAAGTTTAGCAAGTGCGAGTTTTTGGCTCAGGGAAGTTTTCTTCCTTCGACATGTGGTGTCGGCCGAGGGTATCCGAGTTGACTCACATAAGATTGAGGCGGTGATGAATTGGAAGACACCTAAATCATGATTGAAGTGTGTAGATATTATCGAAATTTTATGGAGGGTTTCTCTAAGATTGCTTCTCTATAACGCCCCGGTTTTTGGGCCTAGATGTTTTAGTCATCAGCTTGGGTTAGTCGAACCTAGAATTGGATATTTGAGTTTTTAAGGACGGTTCAGGGAAATCATGGTTCGGGATAAGGTAAAAATATGGTAAAAATTTCTAAAACCATCTAAAATGATATAGATGAGTTTGGTAAAATAAATTTTATACAATGGATTTTGGAACGTGTACATTTTGGGCAGTGACCAAATTGTATAGATTTAAAACTGTTAAAAAAGTGTGATTTTCAAAAGAGAGTCAAATTCATAGAATTTTTAGGGGTCTTAATGGCAATTAAGCCTTTTCTTTAATTTGCATGTGACTTTAATGTTTTAATTAAAGTGGAAGAGGGTGATTTTATTAAAAGAGGTGGTTAAACTGTTTAATTATTTTTGACGTAACTTTTCTATTTCTTCTTTTTTCTTCAGCCAAACATTCCCTCTTTTCTCTCAGTTTTCAGAATTCTTTTCATCATTCTTCTATTTTGATTCACAGCACTTTTCCAAAGATTCTACTCAAAGGTTTGCAAAGATTTCTTAAAGCTTCTTGAGTTGAAAACTTGCCAATTAAAAGAAAAGCAAGGATTGGAGGTAATTTCCTGCTACTCCTCTAATCATGGTTCTTAATAAAATTCCAAAGTATTTGACTCTTGACTTATGTTTTTTAATTGAGGTTTTAATGATTGATTTGGTAAAAATTCATAAATCTATCTAAAAGATGATATTAAAGGTAATTTTCGGTTAGGCAATATTTTTATTGATTTAAGAAAGATTTTAAGGTTGATTTTGATGTTGAATGATGTTAATAATGAGATTTGATCATAATAATCTCGAAATCATTGAGATCTCTAATTGTCTAGGTTGTTACACTTGGGTTTTTGGCTTGGAAATGTGAAATCTGAGTGCTGGAGGTATAATGATGATATTAAGATGTTTTTGAATGTTGATTTATAGTTAAAATGGGTTGGAAGTATTTGTTGATGGCTGGGTTGAGTTTAGTGATCAATCGTAGGTGATTTTGGTTGTTTCGAATGGGTATTTTGGTGCCTTTGGCCAGAGTTGCGGGATTTAGTGTTTGCTGGTTGTTTTAATTCATTGAGATGCATTAATCCTCTGTCTTTATGTGGTGTAAATAGGGGAGGATCTTTTGGAAGCAAACGATGAAGATCACGGGGATTCAGATGCTTGATTTTCGTGTTGACAATTGAGGTTTCGCAAGTCGGTGAGTGGAAATGGGATTTCCAGCTTTGAAACATCTTAAAAGTGGTTTTGGGAACTTAGTGTAACCTTGAAACGCTTTACTAAGTTCGAAAGTAAGTAAAGAGATTTTCTTCCTCGGATTGTGCTATTATGAGCTTGTGAATGCACTTGTTTTAAATGTGTTTACCTACTGTTTTAAAGCATGTTTTGAGCATATGATTTGCTGGTTATGATGCCATATTGTTGAAGGATGCACTAGGTAAGTGATCCTTGTAAGTATGTGTTTATACGTGTTTAATGAAGCATGGTTTAATGCTTGGAATATGGCCTATTGTGAATGCTTTGAAAAACAACAAGGATGCACTATAAACAAGTTGCTTTGGATGTTGAGGGGTTGTGATTGTACCGAAAACTCCATCCAAGTACCCTAACGAGTGACAAAATTGAGTTGTGTCCCATCTCTCATTAGTGGGTTATACATCTACAGATGAGTGGTGTTGAGGGGTTGTGATGGTACCGAATACTCCACCACGGGTGTCACAACGGTAGAGGGTAGCTCTCGTGTGTGAACCTTGAGATGCTGGTGAGAATGTATGAAGTGTTGGGACAACACTTAGGAATTCGTGTATCCGATGCATTTTGAGTAATGAGTATGTTGATGATCACTTGTGGGCCAATATAATTGGTACATTGTTATGAAATATTTATGGATGCATATTGTGATAAAAATGCATGTTTTACATGTTTAAGCTTTGCTTATGGTGACTATGCATGGAAAAGCTTGGAATGAGTTTTAGCAAATAATTTGCTGTTGAAGTATGTAATACTTGTTCCAAGGTGTTTATAATGCTAATTTTAATGATGAATTGCATGGATTTGAAGGAGGGTGTGATGGTTTTCGAAGTGTGAAAATGGATTTAAGCATTGATGGTGTTTTTTGTTTTTGAGCACTCCTCACTAAGCTTGTATGCTTATGCCCTGTTTCACTCATCAATGTAGATAACTAAGTGTTTGGAGGCAGCATCTTGCAAGGAGATCTAAGGAGACTTCACTTTACGAATGTATGTTTCGTTTTATGGACTAGAGTAATAAGGGTAATGGGGGATCCATGGTTAATAGGGAGACACGTTGAAACTTCCTAAGCTTGAAATAGTGACTAAAATGCGATTTTTGAAAAGTTTCAGTGGTGACTGTTTTGTAAGGATTGAAACTTTGAATCTTTAAGGAGCTAATTTACCCAAGAATGATTTCTCCATATTTTCTTAATTTAAGTGATTTAATTAATGTTTAATTAATTAAATGAAAAGGGGGAAACCACTTTTTAGATTTTCATAACTAACTTTTCTTAAAACTTTCTCATCTCATTTTCTCTCAAAATTCCCTCATCCAAACACTTTTCTCCAGCAACTTTTTCATTGATTTTCACTCCAATTGATGAGGTTTCAATCATCAATTAATTCATAGTTCATCTTACATCAAATCCTTTTAATTTGCTCATTGGAATTTCAAGAAAATTGGCTCAAATCAAGGAGAAATCAACATTTAGAGGTAAGGTTGTTCTTCTCCTCTAAATACTCAGTTTTTTACTGAAATTCCCAAGTTATCAATCCTTAATTTAAGTTTTATAAATGGTTTTAATGATATGAACTTGATTTTGGATTAAAACTCAAGATTTGGAAGAAATCTTGAAGAATTTTGTGGTGATTGTGTGGGCTCTGTTTGAGATGATTATAAAATGTATTTGGGATTTCTAATGATGTGTAAATGAGGTTTTATCAATGCAATCCTGAATAGGTTGTGTTTCCTAAGTTTTTTCTTATGAAAATGGTGGTTTTTGGGGTGATCTTGGTGTTCTGTTATAGCTGGAGGTATAAGGACGAGTTTAGGTTCATTTTGGATGTTAATTGATGTTTAGAAATGGTTATAAGTGATGGATCTTGGCTAGGTTATGTTTTGGAAGAGTTTGGAGGTGATTTCGGTTGTTTTTGGTAGCCGAAATGTTAGAATTGGTTAAAGCAACGAGCTTATGTGTGATAGATGAAGATTTTAATGCATGATGATGCATTAATCCTCTGCTTTGATGTGTTTAAAACAGGGGAGACATCTTCGGACACTTGTGGTGTTGATTCGGAGGCTTGATCGGCGTTTCGGCAAGCTTGCGAAACGGAATTGGTGAGTAAAGTTGGGTTTCCAGCTTTGAAAAAAATGTTTGAAGGTTTTGGGAGCTTAGTTTAAGTCTAAGCAACTTAACTAAGCTCAAGAGTAAGTTTTCGGAGAAACTCTCTTGGATGAGCCATGAGATGGTTGGATGCATTGTCTTTGATTTGCATGTTTAAATTCTGTTTTGAAAGCATGTTTTAGCATGGTTAATGCTGGTTTTGAAAGCCATATGTTGAAGGATGCTCAAGGTAAGAGATCCTTGGTTTGACATTTGTAAATGTGGTTATGATGCATAATGATGCATGATGATTAAATGGCTTTGATTAATGCTTTAAAACAATGAATTGTTGATGATAAATGATGTATATTGGCAAGTGATGTGTTTGTTTTAAAGTACTTGAATCGGATATAGTTAGCCGGCTATAGGATTGGGTGCACCGTGAATAAAGTTGCCTTTGATGTTGAGGGGTTGAGATTGTACCGTAAACTCCATCCAAGTACACTAACGAGAAAGGTAAGATCACAATGGTGGTTAAAAGTCCATGTATGGATCTTGTGTTGTGTTTCCCGTGTTCTCGTTAGTGGTGTTATACAACTACCGATGAGTGATGTTGAGGGGTTGTGATTGTACCGTTAAACTCCACCACGGGTGTTGAGGGGTTGTGATTGTACCGGTAAACTCCACCTTGTGTGTTCGGTAGTGTGTATGAAGCGTATGGGACAACGCTTGTAATCCGCGTATCCGATTGTGTTTTGTGTTGTAAATGGTTATGAATTATCACTTGAATGCCAATATGACATGTTGATTTTAATAAAGCATGAGATGCTTGTTATGTATGCAAGGTTGCATCAATAATGATGGTTATATGATGAAAGGCTTTGTTAAAAGTGTTTTATAAAAAAACATTATTGTGTTGTTTCTTTAGAGCATGCCTCACTAAGCAATTGTGCTTACGCTCTCTCTCTTAAACCAATAATGCAGATAATTGAAGTGTTTGAAGGCAACAAGGAGGCTAAGAGTCCAAGGGAACACTAAGCTCATGTATGGTGGCGTTTTCATAACACTATTAGTTTTTGATATTTTGGCAATGGGAACCTAGGATGTGTTTTGGGAGATGTTTTGGACTCCCTAATTGTGGCATGATGCCTTTGATGATTTGGATTTGTAAATGGCCATTTTGATGCTTGTTTTGGTGATTAGTTGGTTGCTTGGTTTTGGATATTAGGATGCATGCCTATAGACTTGTGGAATTCCATGTTTGATTTTATGAATGTGTTTTGAAGTTGCAAACATGTACCTTATGTGTATGATGACTTGTTGGCATGATTAGGAAGCCATTAGGATGTGTTTGAATGGTTAAATGCATGTTAAACCAGTAAATTCTGCAGCTTCTGAGCAACCCGTATCGATACACTCACAGGCGTTTCGAAACGGGGGCCTGTAATGGTCTTGGTGTTTCGAAACGGCTGGTGACCGTATCGAAACGGTTTGGCCATTGGAAGGCCCTGTTTCGAAACAAGTCTCGAAATGAACCCGTGTTTGAGAATGGTCAACCCCGTTTCGAAACAGGCGACCGTTGAGCACTGATTTGAATGGTTTTAAGGTTTGCAAGCTTTACGTTTTAGTCTTGAAAATTGAATTTGCAATTGCATGAGTTCGAGATGTCTGATTAAGGTGAAATTTGACAGGGAAGCACTTAATATGATTAATTTAATATTGGTAACTTAAAAATCAGTTAAGACATTCTAATTTCCAGAATTTACATTTTGGTCCCTAATACTTGTGATTTGTGCAATTGAGTCCTTTATCGATATTCGATCACTATGTTTTCCTTATGTTTGATTCTCCAGAATACACTTAGGGTTAATGTGCATCTAGACAATATTTAAAAGAAAAAAGGGTCGTTAATCAAGGTTGACTTTCGGGTTGACTTTGGTTTTCCCCGTGTAATCTTCGTAGTTCGGGTCAACCGTCTAGGCCGGGCTAAGGGGGTTACATTTGGTGGTATCAGAGCTGATTTCTCGTGTAAATTGGAATGGTTATGTGGGTGTTGTATGTGTGATTGCATGATATGCCTTTTAAATGGAAGTATGATGTATGAATTGTAAAGTATGTTGCAATTGTGATGCTATGTTGTGTTGAAGCATGTTAGAGGTACCTATTGCCATATCAAAACTAATGAGAGGAATTGTTTTTGAAAATGAGCTTGAGTACTTGGATTACTTACCTTGTTGAGCCTAATTATGTTTATTACATTTGTGTCAGTGCATTGTAGTTGCATATAAATGGGGCCTCGTAGAGAAATGAGGATGAATACGAGAGCTATGGCTCAGAATGAGAACGAGTAAAAAGTTGAGAATGTCGTGGATATACCTCCTCCTCCTGGTGGTGGACCTCCCGGTGGTGGTGGTGCTGGAGGTGATGGTGCTGGTGTTGGTGCTGGTGCTGGGGTCGCTGGACCTGATGGTGTGCATGGGCAAGCTGCTCCTAACATGACAGTTTTGATTTAGGCTATTGCTAGAGCCTTTCAGGCAGCAGTAGCTGGAGCTCACGGAGCTGTGCATCAGGGTGATGCTAACGTGAGATTACCTTTGGAACGTCTTCGCAGTCTGGGAGGGACTGAGTTCAGAGGTTTATCTCCTGAAGGTTCTGAATCTTGGTTGGAAAGCACCAAGATGATATTGGGGCAAATGAATTGCAATGATGTACAGAAGTTAGGTTGTGTAGTATCGCTGTTACATGATGATGCGTATACTTGGTGGACGACCACTGTCTACTGAATGGAGGAAGTTGATGTGACTTGGACGTTCTTTGAGAACGTGTTCAAGAGAAAGTATGTAGGTGTGCGATACCTGGATGAGAAGAAAAGAGAATTCATGTCTCTTGTGCAAGGAAGTATGACAGTGGCTGAGTACGAGATCCAGTTTGTTCACCTTAGCCAGTACGCACCTGAGCTTATCCCTGATGAGCGAGAGAGGTGTGAGCGTTTCCGGTATGGTTTGATGTCGGATGTGAAGACCTTTATGCTTGCAGCTGAGTACACGGATTTTGATGTGCTGGTTAGTAGGGTGAAGGACATTGAGCAGAACTTGGGTCTGTCTTCCAGAGGTGTTAGTTCTAGCTCAGGCAAAAGAGCTGCTGAGTATAGTTCCGGTGGTGGACGGAACAAGAGAGGACGAGATAAGAGGTATCATTCTTCTGCTAGGCGTGGTAATGGAGGGCATGCTGCGCCTGTTCAGGGAGATAGGATGAGAGCTGATCAGAACACGTGCTGGACGTGTGGATCGCGTGGTCATTTGAGGCGTGATTGTCCTCGAGCAGTGACCGGTAATTCGTGCTGGAATTGTGGTTCGGCAGACCACATGAGAAGGTAGTGTCTTTTGTTGGCCGGTGGTGGTCAAGGACGTGCTCCTGGGGTTGTTGCACCACAGAGAGGTCGTGGGCGCGGTCGTGGTAACTTCCAGCGCAAAGATGATGTTGGTAGGAATGTGGCGCATGTGGTGGCTGTCCAACCTGAGGGTGGTGGCCAGGCTCGGGTGTATGCTCAGCGAGAGGGGAGGAATGACACGGATGTGATCGCAAGTACCTTTACTTTTCAATCCTTGTCATTACTTTCCTTGATTGATTATGGATCTACACACTCATACATACTGCGTGAACATGCTTAATTGCTTGGTTTGCCTGTTGAGTTTTTGGACGTTGGTATGCGTGTAACTAGTTCTTTTGGTGAGACCGTTTGTGACACGGAAGTTGTATAGAAGATGTCCTTTGGTCGTGCAAAATCATGTTTTTCTTGTTGACCTCATGGAATTGCCATTTTATGGTTTTGATGTAATCCTTGGTATGGATTGGCTTGTTGAACATCGAGTTGTGGTGGATTTTGAGAACAAGCGAGTTTCGTTGAAGCTTGCAGATGATTATGAGGTAGTGGTGGTTGGTGAGAATGTGAAGTTTCTTGCCAATGTGGTGTTTACATTGGAAGCGAGCCGGATGCTGAGACAAGGATGTGAAGCTTATTTGGCCATTGTGATGAATCCTAGTTCTAAGGAGTTACGGGTTCAAGATATCAGGACTGTGCGAGAGTTTTCTGGTGTTTTTCCGGAGGAGTTACCTTGATTGCCTCCTAATCGAGAGGTGGAGTTTGGAATTGATCTGTATGAAAACACGACTCCAGTGTCCATTACTCCTTACCGAATGGCACCTAAGGAGTTGAAGGAGCTGAAAACGCAACTTCAGGAGTTGCTTGATCGTGGTTTCATTCGGCCGAGTGTGTCACCTTGGGGTGCACCGGTCTTGTTTGTGAAAAAGAAAGATGGCACTATGAGAATGTGCATCGATTATCGTCAGCTGAACAAGCTGACTATCAAGAATCAGTATCCTTTACCAAGGATTGATGATCTTTTTGATCAATTTCGGGGAGCGGCAGTGTTCTCTAAAATTGACTTAAGGTCAGGTTATTACCAGCTCAAGGTGAAGGATGTGGATGTGCCAAAGATAGCCTTCAGAACGAGGTATGGGCATTATGAGTTCCTTGTGATGCCGTTTGGTTTGACGAATTCTCCTGCAGCTTTTATGGACATGATGAATAGAGTGTTCCATGAGTATTTGGACAAGTTTGTTGTGGTGTTCATTGATGATATCCTTGTGTACTCTCGTACTGAGGAGGAGCATGAGGGGCATTTGAGGATTGTGTTGCAGGCTTTGTTGGAGAATCAGCTTTATGCTAAGCTGAGCAAGTGTGAATTCTGGCTTAGAGAAGTTGTTTTTCTTGGGCATGTGGTTTCTGCTGAGGGGATTCGTGTTGATCCTCATAAGATTGAGGCAGTGATGAATTGGAAGCCTCCTAAGTCTGTTCATGAAGTCCGTAGTTTCCTTGGTTTGGCAGGATACTATAGGAGGTTCGTGGATGGATTTTCAAATATTGCTGCACCTTTGACGAAGTTTTTGCAGAAGGATGTCAAGTATGAGTGGACAGAAGTGAGAGAGCATGCTTTTGAGAATCTTAAGGCAGCTTTGACGCAAGCTCCTATCTTGGTTCAACCTGAATTAGGGAAAAAGTTTGTGGTGTACAATGACGCATCCTACGTTGGTTTGGGGTGTGTGTTGATGCAAGAGGGTAAGGTGGTGGCTTATGCATCGCGACAGCTGAAGGTGCATGAGTGCAATTATCCTACACATGATATTGAGTTAGCTGCGGTGGTCTTTGCTTTGAAAATTTGGAGACATTATCTGTATGGTGAGAAGTGTAATGTGTACACGGATCACAAAAGTTTAAAGTATCTGATGTCTCAAAAAGAGTTGAATCTTAGGCAACAACGTTGGGTGGAGTTGCTTAAAGATTATTATCTGACGATCGAGTAGCATCCGGGAAAAGCTAATGTTGTAGCGGATGCCTTGAGTAGGAAAGTGGTAGTGAAGTTGAGGGCTATGTTTGCCAGCTTAAGTATTTCGCGAGAGGGAGGTCTTGTGGCTGAATTGCAAGTGAAACCATCTTTGGTTCAGTTGATAAATGATAAGCAACTGTTGGATGATTCCTTGGTGCCACATGTTCATAATATTGCTGAGGATAGACCATCAGATTTCTGTTTTAATGATGATGGAGTTCTATGTTTTGGGAGTCGGATAGTAGTGCCGAATGATGCTGAGTTGAGGCGTGCTATTCTGACTGAAGCTCATAGTAGTCCTTTTGCTATGCACCCTGGTAGTACAAAGATGTATCGTGATCTTAAGGATGAGTACTATTGGGTGGGTTTAAAGAAAGATGTTGTTGAGTATGTGAGTAAGTGCATGGTTTGTCAGCGAGTTAAGGCTAAGCATCAGTTTCCTTCTGGGTTGTTGCAACCGTTGAGGATTCCTGAGTGGAAGTGGGGTCTGGTTTGCCTTTGTCGCCATCGAAGAAGAATTCGGTGTGGGTGATTGTGGACCGCCTTACGAAGTGTGCTCATTTATTGCATGTGCATACTACGTACACTTTGGATAAGCTTACAGAGCTGTACATTACTGAGATTGTGCGGTTGCATGTTGTGCCAAAGTCTATAGTGTCGGATAGAGATTCGAGGTTTACGTCGCGTTTCTGGGAGTGTTTGCATCAAGCTTTGGGTACACGGCTGAATTTCAGTACTTCTTATCATCCACAGTCGGATGGACAGTCTGAGCGTGTTATCCAAGTGCTGGAAGATATGTTGAGGTGCTGTGTGATTGAGTTTCAAGGCTCTTGGGAGAAGCATTTGCCTTTGGTGGAGTTTGCTTATAACAATAGCTACCAGGCAAGTATTCAAATGGCACATTATGAAGCCTTGTACGGGAGAAAGTGCAGAACTCCTCTTTGTTAGGCTGAAATAGGTCAGAAGTTGGTTTCGATGCCAGCTTTGTTGAAAGGAACCACCGAGAAGGTGAAGCTCATTTGTGAGCGATTGAAGGCAGCTTCTGATCGAAAGAAATCTTACACGGATTTGAAGCGTAAGGAGATTGAGATTGCGGTAGGTGACTGTGTGTTTTTGAAGGTTTCGCCTTGGAAAAAGGTGATGAGGTTTGGTCGAAAGGGTAAGTTGAGCCCTAGGTACATTGGACCATACGAGGTGATTGAACGTGTGGGTCCTGTTGCGTACAAGCTGAGATTGCCGCAAGAGTTGGAAAAGAATGATGATGTGTTTCATGTCTCTATGCTTCAGAGGTATAGATCGGATCCTTCACATGTTATGCATGTGGAGGAAGTGGAGTTGAATCCAGACTTGACCTATGATGAGTAGCCGGTTGAAATTCTGGATTCGGACAGTAAAGTTCTTCGGGGCAAGACCATTGATTTGGTAAAGGTGTTGTGGAAGCATCGTGGTGTTGAGGAAGCCACGTGGGAAAGAAAGGATGACATGAAGAAGCAGTTTCCGTACCTTTTTCCTCCAGGTAAATTTCGAGGACGAAATTTCTTAAGGGGGAGAGTTGTAACACCCCAATTTTGGGCTTAGAAGTTTAGGGTCTGAACCGGGCCAGTCTGATTTTCGGTTCGAATATAAAAGGAGGTTTTAGGGAAAGCCTAGTTCGGGATGCTTTAAAAATATGGAAAAATATCTAAAAATCCTCTTTTAATACATATAAGAGAGTGGTGAAATCAATTTTACAAAATAAGGTTTGGAAATGCAACATTTTGAAATAGTGACTAAAATGCAATTTTTGAAAAGTTCAGTGGTGACTGTTTTTTAAGGATTGAAACTTTGAATCTTTAAGGAGCTAATTTACCCAAGAATGATTTCTCCAGATTTTTCTTAATTTAAGTGATTTAATTAATGTTTAATTAATTAAATGAAAAGGGGGAAACCACTTTTTAGATTTTCATAACTAACTTTTCTTAAAACTTTCTGATCTCATTTTCTCTCAAAATTCCCTCATCCAAACACTTTTCTCCAGCAACTTTTCCATTGATTTTCACTCCAATTGATGAGGTTTCAATCATCAATTAATTCCTAGTTCATCTTACATCAAATCCTTTTGATTTGCTCATTGGAATTTCAAGAAAATTGGCTCAAATCAAGGAGAAATCAACATTTAGAGGTAAGGTTGTTCTTCTCCTCTAAATACTCAGTTCTTTACTGAAATTCCCAAGTTATCAATCCTTAATTTAAGTTTTATAAATGGTTTTAATGATATGAACTTGATTTTGGATTAAAACTCAAGATTTGGAGGAAATCTTGAAGAATTTCGTGGTGATTGTTTGGGCTCTGTTTGAGATGATTATTAAATGTATTTTGGATGTCTAATGATGTGTAAATGATGTTTTATCAATGCAATCCTGAAAAGGTTGTGTTTCCTATGTTTTTGCTTATGAAAATGGTGGTTTTTGGGGTGATATTGGTGTTCTGTTATAGCTGGAGGTATAAGGACGAGTTTAGGTTCATTTTGGATGTCAATTGATGTTTAGAAATGGTTAGAAGTGATGGATCTTGGTTGGGTTATGTTTTGGAAGAGTTTGGAGGTGATTTCGGTTGTGTTTGGTAGCCGAAATGTTAGAATTGGTTAAAGCAGCGAGCTTAAGTGTGATAGCTGAAGATTTTAGTGCATGATGATGCATTAATCCTCTTCTTTGATGTGTTTAAAACAGGGGAGACATCTTCGGACACTTGTGGTGTTGATCCGGAGGCTTGATCGGCATTTCGGCAAGCTTGCGAAACGGAATTGGTGAGTGAAGTTGGGTTTCCAGCTTTGAAACAAATGTTTTAAGGTTTTGGGAGCTTAGTTTAAGTCTAAGCAACTTAACTAAGCTCAAGAGTAAGTTTTCGGAGAAACTCTCTTGGATGAGCCATGAGATGGCTGGATGCATTGTCTTTGATTTGCATGTTTAAATTTTGTTTTGAAAGCATGTTTTAGCATGGTTAATGCTGGTTTTGAAAGCCATATGTTGAAGGATGCTCAAGGTAAGAGACCCTTGGTTTGACATTTGTTAATGTGGTTATGATGCATAATGATGCATGATGATTAAATGTCTTTGACTAATGCTTTAAAACAATGAATTGTTGATGATAAATGATGTATATTGGCAAGTGATGTGTTTGTTTTAAAGTACTTGAATCGGATATAGTTAGCCGGCTATAGGATTGGGTGCACCGTGAATAAAGTCGCCTTGGATGTTGAGGGATTGAGATTGTACCGTAAACTCCATCCAAGTACACTAACGAGAAATGTAAGATCACAATGGTGGTTAAAAGTCCATGTGTGGATCTTGTGTTGTGTGTCTCGTGTTCTCGTTAGTGGTGTTATACAACTACCGATGAGTGATGTTGAGGGGCTGTGATTGTACCGTTAAACTCCATCACGGGTGTTGAGGGGTTGTGATTGTACCGGTAAACTCCACCTTGTGTGTTCGGTAGTGTGTATGAAGCGTACGGGACAACGCTTGTAATCCGCGTATCCGATTGTGTTTTGTGTTGTAAATGGTTATGGATTATCACTTGAATGCCAATATGACATGTTGATTTTAATAAAGCATGAGATGCTTGTTATGTATGCAAGGTTGCATGAATAATGATGGTTATATGATGAAAGGCTTTGTTAAAAGTGTTTTATAAAAATCATTATTGTGTTGTTTCTTTAGAGCACGCCTCACTAAGCAATTGTGCTTACGCTCTCTCTCTTGAACCAATAATGTAGATAATTGAAGTGTTTAAAGGCAACAAGGAGGCTAAGAGTCCAAGAGAAAACTAAGCTCATGTATGGTGACGTTTTCATAACACTATTAGTTTTTTATATTTTGGCAATGAGAACCTAGGATGTGTTTTGGACTCCCTAATTGTGGCATGATGCCTTTGATGATTTGGATTTGTAAATGGCCATTTTGATGCTTGTTTTGGTGATTAGTTGGTTGCTTGCTTCTGGATATTAGGATGCATGCTTATAGACTTGTGGAATTCCATGTTTGATGCTATGAATGTGTTTTGAAGTTGCAAACATGTACCTTATGTGTATGATGACTTGTTGGCATGATTAGGAAGTCATTAGGATGTGTTTGAATGGTTAAATGCATATTAAACCAGCAAATTCTGCACCTTCTGGGCAACCCGTATCGATACACTCACTGGCGTTTCGAAACGGGGGCCTATAATGGTCTTGGTGTTTCGAAACGGCTGGTGACCGTATCGAAACGGTTTGGCCACTAGAAGGCCCTATTTCGAAACAAGTCTCGAAACGAACCCGTGTTTCGGAACGGTCAACCCCGTTTCGAAACAGGCGACCGTTGGGCACTGATTTGAATGGATTTAAGGTTTGCAAGCTTTACGTTTTAGTCCTGAAAATTGAATTTGCAATTGCATGAGTTCGAGATGTCCGATTAAGGTGAAATTTGACAGGGAATCATATAATATGATTAATTTAATATTGGTAACTTAAAAATCAGTTAAGACATTCTAATTTCAAGAATTTACATTTTGGTCCCTAATACTTGTGATTTATGCAATTGAGTCCTTTATCGATATTCGATCACTGTGCTTTCCTTATGTTTGATTCTCCAGAATACGCTTAGGGTTAATGTGCATCTAGACAAGATTTAAAAGAAAAAAGGGTCGTTAATCAAGGTTAACTTTCGGGTTGACTTTGGTTTTCCCCGTGTAATCTTCGTAGTTCGGGTCAACCGTCTAGGCCGGGCCAAGAGGGTTACTGATACATGCCTTGTATTGCTGAGCCTGTGAGTCTATTTGCCGAGGACGTATCGATACCCTCTCTAAGGGTATCGATACGGTGGTAGTTAATTTGGTTAAATGAAATCTTTGAATGTTCTGAATCTTTACGTTTTAGTTCCTGAATATTGTGGATACCTTTAAATGAGTTTGAATGGTTATTTTTGAGCTGTGTTTTGACAGAGATGCATGTAATGAGACTATTTAAAGGTTGGTAAAATGAAATTGGGATAAACACTTGGATTTTGATAAGTTTACTTTTTGGCCCCTAAAAGCCGTCTTTAATTCAATTGATTTGTGATTGATGTAACGTACGTTCCACTGAAATCGTTTAATACTTAGGGCTATAATGTGCATCTACACAAGAAAAAAGGAAAAAAATAGGGTCGTTTATTGACGTGAACCTTATCGGTTTACTTCAATATTTCCAATGTGACCCGTTCGATTCAGTCTATTGACTATGATGGGTCGAAGGGGGTTACATTTTGTGGTATCAGAGCCAGGTTACGAAAAATGGGATGATGGTAAGTTAATGGTATGTCAATGTGATGTAATTGTATGTATTTCGTGATTTTTGTTTTGCACAGTGGATGTCATAAGCATGTTAATGTTGATCAAATGATGGTGATGTTATGTATGATGATTGTGAGTTGTTATATGTGATGATGATGTGGGCTGAATCTTAATAATTGTGATGTATGATGGTTGAGGCATGTAATTTGTATGCTTTATGCCATGTTTGGGGAAATTTGGGATGCCCATTGCCTTATTACTATAGTGAAATGTTTTAAATTGAATTTGAAGTCTTGGATCCTTGCCAGAAGCTGGCCTGATTTCTTGTTTTGTTTTATATTCATGCCTTAATGATAATAGCATAGTAGGATCAAGGAGAGAGCTACGTTTAGGATCAGTTGCTCCTGTTTGTGAGCAATGGAATTAGGAGAATGAGGTTCTGCCTGGTCTGAATTTACCTCATCCACTGCGACCACCACCTGGGGGAGAGGAGCAAGTGCAACACGGACAGGATGGTCCGGTGTTGGCTGATTTGATGCCTTTGGTACAAGCGATGACTTGAGCATTCCAGGCTGCTGTTGCGGGAGTGCAAGTTCAAGCACCTGCTGCTGGGCAAGTGGGTTTGCCGTTGGAACGCCTGCGAAGTTTGGGAGGCGTTGAATATCGTGGATTGTCTCTTGAAGCATCCGAGGCTTGTATGGCTAGTAGGATCCGGATTTTTGATCAGATGGGATGTAATGATGCATGCAAGTCAGGATGTGTTATCTCTTTATTGCATGGTGATGTATATGCTTGGTGGACGACTGTGACCGTGGCCATGGAACCCAATGAGGTGGATTGGGAGTACTTCTAGACTGCCTTTAAAAAGAAGTATCCGGGAGTTAGATACTTGGATGTTAAGAAGCGTGAGTTCATGTCCTTGGTGCAAGGGAACATGACAGTAGCTGAGTACAAGGTCCGGTTCGTATGTTTGAGTCAATATGCTCTAGAATTGGTGCCGAGCGATAGGTATCAATGTGGTCGCTTCCGTTATGGCTTGGTGCAGGAAGTGAAGACTTTCATGCTCGCTTCTGATTACACTGATTTTGATGTGCTGGTGACGCGAACCAAGGATATAGAGCAGAGTTTGGGTTTGACCTCTCGTGTTGGTGGTTCTAGCTCGAGTAAGATAACTGTAGATTCTGGTCCTAGTGGTGGACATAACAAGAGAATCCGTGATCACAGATATCAGCCTGAGGTGAGGCGAGGTAATTTTGGACGAAGTGCCCCATCTCAGTGTAATAAGGTGAGGTTTGAGCAAAATACTTGTTGGTCATGTGGATCGCGAGAGAATTTTTGGTGAGACTGTCCTTTTGTGGCTCGAGAGGGGCAGGCTTCTGTAGTTGGGACGGCCAATTCTTGTTCGAAGTGTGGATCAACTGATCATATGAGCCATGAGTGTCCTTTGCTAGCTAGAGGTGGTCAAGGTCGAGCACCTATTGTTGCACCATAGAGAGGCCATGGGCACAACCAAGGTAATTTCCAACGGAGGGAGGATGGGCAGAGAGGTTTAGCTCATGCTGTTGCTTTTCAACCTGAGGGTGATGGTTCTGCGATAGTATATGCACATCGCGAGGGACGTAACGACACCGACGTGATTGCTGGTACCTTCACCTTGCAATCCTTGTCTTTGTTAGCTTTAATTGATTTTGGATATACGCATTCATACATCTTGAGTGAGCATGTCCATTTGCTTGATATCCTTGTTGGGAAGCTAGATGTAGGAATGCATGTAACCCCCTTAACCCGGCCTAGACGGTTGACCCGGATTAAGAAAGTCACACGGGGAAAACCAAAGTCAACCCGAAAGTCAACCTTGATTAACGACCCTTTTTTTTTCTTTTTAATCTCATCTAGATGCACATTAACCCTAATTGTGATCACACAAACAACATACTCAAAGATCACAAACATCAGAGATCAAACAGGGACCCAATTGAACAAATTACAACTTTAGGGACCAAATTGTAATTTCTGATAAATTAAAGGACTTAACCCAAATTAATCTTACCAACTTGAAATTAGTCAGGTTTCATGCTTCTCTGTGAAATTTCAGCTCAAAAGGACTTCCCAAACTCATACAATTGCACAAACAAGATTCAGGACCAAAACGCAAACATTTCAAAACATATAACTGCCCATGTCAGCCCCCAACGGTCGACCGTTCCGAAACAGGTTGACCCTGTTCCGAAACACGGGCCGTTCCGATACCAGTTCTGCAAATGTCACCCTTCCAAAACTCATTTTCCAAAATTGATTTCACAGTTCACTTAATTATATTAAAAGATGATTTTAGAACATTTTTCCATATTTTTAATGCAACCCGAACTAGGCTTTCCTAATTTAACCTCTTACGATTCGAACAGCACTTTGACCGACCGGTCAACGCCCAAGACTTCCAAGCCCAAAACCGGGGTGTTACAACTCTCCCCCCCTTAAGAAATTTCGTCCTCGAAATTTACCTGAAGGAAAGAGATAAGGAAACTGCTTCAGCATGTCTTCCTTCCGCTCCCACGTGGCTTCCTCAACACCGCGATGCTTCCACAGCACCTTCACCAACTCAATGGTCTTGCCACGAAGAACTTTGCTATCCGAATCCAGAACCTTCACCGGTTCCTCATCATAGGTCAAATCCGGATTCAAAACCACTTCCTCCACAGGCATCACATGCGAAGGATCAGATCTATACTTCCGGAGCATAGAAACATGGAACACATCATGAATGTTCTCCAGCTCCTGAGGTAACCTCAACCGATACGCAACAGGACCCACACGCTCAACAACCTCATACGGTCCAATGTATCTAGGGCTCAACTTACCCTTCCGACCAAACCTCATCACCTTCTTCCAAGGCGAAACCTTCAAGAACACACGATCACCCACCGCATACTCTATCTCCTTACGCTTCAAATCCGCGTAAGATTTCTGCCGGTCAGAAGCAGCCTTCAACCGCTCACAAATGAGCTTCACCTTCTCGGTGGTCCCTTTCAACAAAGCCGGCATCGAAACCAACTTTTGACCAGTTTCAGCCCAACAAAGAGGAGTCCTACACTTCCTCCCATACAGAGCCTCATAAGGTGCCATCTGTATACTCGCCTGATAACTATTGTTATAAGCGAACTCAACCAAAGGCAGATGCTTCTCCCAAGAACCTTGGAACTCTATCACGCAGCATCTCAACATATCCTCCAAAATCTGAATAACTCGCTCAGACTGACCATCCGACTGAGGATGATAGGATGTACTGAAATGCAACCTTGTACCCATAGCTTGATGCAAACACTGCCAGAAACGCGATGTGAACCTCGGATCCCTATCCGACACGATCGACTTAGGCACACCATGCAGCCTCACAATCTCAGCAATGTACAGCTCTGCCAGCTTATCCAAGGAGAACGTAGTATGCACAGGCAAGAAATGCGCACACTTCGTCAGGCGATCCACAATCACCCAAACAAAATTCTTCTTTGATGGAGACAAAGGTAAACCAGATACAAAATCCATGGTAACCCTCTCCCATTTCCATTCAGGGATTTTCAACGGTTGCAACAAACCAGAAGGAACCTGATGTTCAGCCTTAACTCGCTGACACACCAAACACTTGCTCACAAACTCTGCAACATCCTTCTTCAAACCCACCCAATAGTACTCATCACGAAGATCACGATACATCTTAGTACTACCAGGGTGCATAGCAAAAGGACTACTATGACCTTCAGTCAGAATAGCACGCCTCAACTCAGCATCAGCAGGCACTACTATTCGACTCCCAAAACACAACACTCCATCCTCATAAAAGCAGAAATCCGAAGGTCTACCCTCCGCGATATCCTGAACATGAGACGCCAAGGAATCATCCAACAACTGCTTATCCTTGATCAACTGAACCAACGATGGTTTCACCTGCAACTCAGCAACAAGACCACCATCCCGCGATATACTCAAGCTAGCAAACATAGCTCTCAGCTCAACAGCTACCTTCCTACTCAAGGCATCCGCAACAACATTAGCCTTTCCAGGATGATACTCTATCGTCAGATCATAATCCTTGAGCAACTCCAACCAACGCCGCTGCCTAAGATTCAACTCCTTCTGAGACATCAGATACCTCAAACTCTTGTGATCCGTGTACACAGTACACTTCTCACCATACAGATAATGCCTCCAGATCTTCAGAGCAAAAACTACTGCAGCCAGCTCAATATCATGCGTAGGATAATTGCGCTCATGCACCTTCAACTGCCGCGACGCATAAGCCACAACCTTACCCTCTTGCATCAGCACACACCCCAAACCAACATAGGATGCGTCACTGTAAACCACAAACTCTTTCCCTGATTCAGGCTGAATCAAGATAGGAGCTTGCGTCAAAGCCATCTTCAGCTTCTCAAAAGCCTGCTGTCTCGCCTCCGTCCACTCAAACTTAACATCTTTCTGCAACAACTTCGTCAAAGGAGCATCAATCTTGGAAAAACCATCCACAAACCTTCGGTAGTATCCTGCCAAACCAAGGAAACTACGAACCTCATGAACAGACTTAGGAACTTTCCAGTTCATCACTGCTTCAATCTTCTGAGGATCAACACGAATCCCCTCAGCTGAGACCACATGCCCAAGAAACACCACCTCCCTAAGCCAGAACTCGCACTTGCTCAGCTTAGTATAAAGCTGATTCTCCAACAAAGCTTGCAAAACAATCCTCAAATGCTCTTCTTGCTCCTCCTCAGTACGCGAGTACACAAGGATATCATCAATGAACACCACAACGAACTTGTCCAGGTATTCATGAAACACACGATTCATCATGTCCATGAAAGCAGCAGGAGCATTTGTCAACCCAAACGGCATCACAAGGAACTCATAATGCCCATACCTTGTTCTGAAAGCTGTCTTAGGCACATCCACATCCTTCACCTTCAACTGATAATACCCTGACCTCAAGTCAATCTTAGAGAACACAGCAGCTCCCTGAAATTGATCAAAGAGATCATCAATCCTCGGCAAGGGATACCGATTCTTGATAGTCAACTTGTTCAGCTGACGGTAATCAATGCACATCCTCATAGTGCCATCTTTCTTCTTCACAAACAAGACCGGTGCTCCCCAAGGTGACACACTCGGCCGGATGAAACCACGATCAAGCAGCTCTTGCAACTGCATCTTCAGCTCCTTCAGCTCCTTAGGTGCCATTCTATAGGGAGTAATGGACACATGAGTTGTATTCTCATACAGCTCAATTCCAAACTCCACCTCGCGATTAGGAGGTAAACCAGGCAACTCCTCAGGAAAAACACCAGGAAACTCCTTCACAACCATGATATCTTGCACCCTCAACTCCTTAGAACAAGGATTCATCACAAAAGCTAGATAAGCTTCACAGCCCTGCCTCAGCATCCTGCTCGCCTCCAAGGTAGAAACAACATTGGCAAGAAACTTCACATTCTCACCAACCACCACCACTTCATAATCATCCGCCAGCTTAAGCGAAACCCGCTTATTCTCACAATCCACAACAGCACGATGCTCAGCAAGCCAATCCATACCAAGGATCACATCAAAACCATAGAAAGGCAACTCCATAAGATCAACATGAAAGACATGCTCTTGAACAACCAAAGGACACCTTCTATAAAGCTTACGAGTCACAACAGTTTCACCAAAAGAACTAGTGACTCGAACACCAACATCCAAAGACTCAACAGGCAAACCAAGCAATTCAGCATGCTCACGCAAAATGTATAAATGCGTAGATCCAGAATCAATCAAAGAAAGCAATGACAAGGATTGCAAAGTAAAGGTACCTGCAATCACATCTGCATCATTCCTTCCCTCGCGCTGAGCATACACCCTCGCCTGGCCTCCACCCTCAGGCTGAATAGCCACAACATGGGCTACTCCACGACCACCTTCCTCTCGCCTCTGAAAATTACCACGGCCGCGCCCACGACCTCTCTGCGGTGCAGCAACAGCAGGAGCACGCTCTTAACCACCAGCCATCCTCGGACAATCTCGCCTCAAGTGGTCAGCAGAACCACAATTCCAGCACTCATAACCAGCTGCCGCAACAGGAGCTTGCACCTCCCTCCCAGCACGAGGACAGTCACGCTTCATGTGACCACGCGAACCGCAGATCCAACAAGCACTAGGGTCAGCTCTAGCATTACCACCCCTAGCAGGTGCACCTCCACCTCTCTTAACCGAGGACTGAAACCTCTGATCACGTCCCCTCTTGTTCCGTCCACCTCCGGAACTATACTCAGCAGCTCTCTTCCCAGAACGCGCTCCAGCACCCTTCGCAGACAAACTCAGATTCATCTCTATGTCCTTTGCTCGGCCCACCAACACATCAAAATCATCATACTCAGTGGCCAGCACGTACATCTTTACCTCCGTTATGAGACCATAACGAAACCTCTCGCACCTTTCCCGCTCATCAGGAATCAGCTCCGGTGCATACTGACTGAGTCGCACAAACTGCACCTCATACTCAGCCACACTCATGCTCCCTTGGGTCGGAGTCATGAATTCACGCTTCTTCTCATCCAGATATCTCACTCCCAGATATCTCCTCTTGAACGCATTCTGAAAGAATGTCCAAGTGATGTCAGCTTCAGCCATTCCGGAGATTGTGGTCGTCCACCACGTATAAGCATCGCTCTGCAGCAAAGACACAGCACATCCTAACTTTTGCACATCAGTGCAGCTCATCTGTCCCAAGATTCGCTTGGTACTTTCCAGCCAAGCTTCCGACCTCTCAGCTGACATACCCCTAAACTCAGTCCCACCAAGACTGCGCAGACGCTCTAAGGGTAGTCTAGCACCAACATCTCCCTGATGCCCAGCTCCTTGAGCTCCAGCTACTGCTGCTCGAAAAGCACCCGCAATAGCTTGTACCAGCAACGTCATGTCAGGCATAGCTTGCCCCTGACCAACCTCAGGTCCTGCAGCTCTAGCACCAGCTGCTTCAGCTCCAGCTCTCCCTCCCTCAGCACCACCACCACCAGGCGGAGGAGGAGGTAACACAGCACTTCCCGTATTCTCTTCATTCACATTCCCCTCCGGGGTCGTAGCTCTCACGCTACTCCTTAACTCTCTACGTGGTGCCATACTTTTACCATGCATAACAATACAAATAAAACATAATCAGGCCCAGCAAGGTAAAAAATTTCAACTATTCAAGCTCAATTTCTTTCAAAATCAACATCATTTCTTTAGCTTTTGTTTGGCAATGGGTACCCTCATCATGCAACAACACAACATACTACTCAATTGCATCAACATCTCAAACCACTGAACATGCTTTCATACAACAAGCATACAAGCCAAACCATGCTTCAATCATGCATACAAACATCCCCAATTACTCGAGAACTCAGCTCTGATACCACCAAATGTAACCCCCTTAACCCGGCCTAGACGGTTGACCCGGATTAAGAAAGTCACACGGGGAAAACCAAAGTCAACCCGAAAGTCAACCTTGATTAACGACCCTTTTTTTTCTTTTTAATCTCATCTAGATGCACATTAACCCTAATTGTGATCACACAAACAACATACTCAAAGATCACAAACATCAGAGATCAAACAGGGACCCAATTGAACAAATTACAACTTTAGGGACCAAATTGTAATTTCTGATAAATTAAAGGACTTAACCCAAATTAATCTTACCAACTTGAAATTAGTCAGGTTTCATGCTTCTCTGTGAAATTTCAGCTCAAAAGGACTTCCCAAACTCATACAATTGCACAAACAAGATTCAGGACCAAAACGCAAACATTTCAAAATATATAACTGCCCATGTCAGCCCCCAACGGTCGACCGTTCCGAAACAGGTTGACCCTGTTCCGAAACACGGGCCGTTCCGATACCAGTTCCGCAACGGGGGTCTGGCAGAGACCAAACCGTTTCGAAACGGTGCACACCGTTTCGGACCCCTGGGTTCATTCCAAGCACCTGTTCCGAAACGGTGCTCACTGTTCCGAAACGCCTGCACAAAAATCAGCAAACTAGCATACCAAAATCATGCAATTGACCACTCAAACATGCACCATATGCTACCAAACTTTACCAGCATGCAATTAAACATATATAGGACATATATGCATCATCAATTCAACAAAACAACATCACAAGCAAAAAGCCCCAATTCTATAGGCATGCTTCCTACACAAGCTAGCTATTCAAGCATTAACTTCAAAAACAAGCATATAAGGATCCAATCCAAAAACCAGCATTCGATTCAACATTCAACATACTTAGGGAGTTCCAAACACCTCCCAAAACATACACATTGGTCCCCCATTGCCAAACCATCCAAAAGCTAAAATGTTTAACAAAACCTTCCATACATTGAGCTCTACTTGTACTTGAACTCTTGCCCTTCTTGCTGCCCTTTAAGATACTCTAGTGCTCAGCATTATTGAATTAAGAAAACGAGAGAGCGTAAGCAAAAGCTTAGTGAGGAGTGCTCTTTAAAAACCATTCAATAATGCAATTAAAAACATTTACAAAATCATGCTTACAATCAACCTTTGCACATGCTCAAAAGCATATTTAAAACAAGCAATCTCATGCTTCAACATAATCATTAAAACAAGCATCTCATGCTTCACAATATCATTAAAACAAGCATCTCATGCTTCACAATATACTCAACATGTCATATTGGCTCAAGTGATACATTTCATTTATTAAAACAAGTTCAACAACTTTCCCAAGGACTTTTAAACACCTTGTCCCCAAGGACTTTTAAACACCTTGGCCATGGACTTTTAAACACCATGAATAAGGACCACACAAGGACTTTTAACCACCTTTGTGTCCAATGCTTGAATCACCCCAAGGACTTTTAAACACCTTGGCCCCAAGGACTTTTAAACACCTTGGCCCCATGGACTTTTAAACACCATGGAAAGGAGCACCTAAAGACTTTTAACCACCTTAGTGTCCGCAACAAGAACCATCCAAGGACTTTTAACCACCTTGATGTTCTTAAGTAACAAGGCTCACTCAAGGACTTTTAACCACCTTAGTGACCTTAACATTTTCAAAACATCACTTGCCAATATACATCTTTTACATCATATAATCCACTGTTTTAAAGCATTAAACCAAGCCATTTACAACATGCATTTCAAAGCATCAAACCACATTATTTCAATGTATAAAATCAAGGAACTCCTACCTAGAGTTACCTTCAACATATGGCTTAGAACATCAGCAAATACCATGCTAAAACATGCTTTCAAAACAGTAATTAAAACATGCAAATCATCATTTCGCATCACATAAAAATCATGGCCACCACTAGAGAGTAAATCCGAAAACTTACGCTTGAGCTTAGCAAAGTTGTTTAGACTTAGACTAAGCCCCCAAAACCTTGGTTTCAAGCCGAAAACCATTTTCACTCACAAATGCACTCACCGATTTCAAC
The DNA here is from genome assembly GCA_958450335.1 of Hibiscus tridactylites. Classification (NCBI taxonomy): domain Eukaryota; kingdom Viridiplantae; phylum Streptophyta; class Magnoliopsida; order Malvales; family Malvaceae; genus Hibiscus; species Hibiscus tridactylites. Next base: position 47,793,267 of record OY288265.1, on the reverse strand, counting down.
TTTGCTTCAAGCCAAAGCACCAAATCAAGCTTCCGAATCAACAACTCTTGGATCCAAGGATGCCTCCCCCGTTTCAACACATTAAAGTAGAGGATTAATGCATCATCATGCATTAATTGCTTCAATGAAAGCACCTAAACTCGCTGCTCTCATTCAACCTCCATTTTCGGCCACCAAACACAACCGAAAATGCATCCATAACAACTCTAAGCAAAGCCCAGCCATAAACCAGCAAAACCTCACTTCCATAAACATCATAAAACATCTAAAAACAATCTAACAACATCCTTATACCTCCAGCAACAACAGATCCACAAGATCACCACAAAAACTACCTTGAAACACAAGCTAAACTTAGGAAACTCAACCTATCCGGGATTGCATCAATCAAAACTCATCTCCTTATCAATTTAGAGATCATTTAACATCAAAAACACCTCTCAAATCACAGGTTAATCAGATCTAACGAAAATCATCAAAAATCATCAAGATCTTGCATAATAAGCCAAGATCCATAAATCAACTTAAAAGCCTTTAATTAAACATCAATTTAGGATTGAAAACTTAGGAATTTCAGTAAAGAACTTGAAGTTCAGAGGAGAAGGACGTTCTTACCTCCAAACTTGAGTTTCTCCTCTTTTTGGAATGAAAAACCTTGATGAAACTTGTAGCAATTGAAGAGGTTTTGAAGATACAATGATTAGGAATCAAATGAGAGTTGAAAGGAGGATTTTAGGTGAGAAAATCAGAATCAAATCTCTGGAAATGGAGTGTTTGGGTTGAGAGAAAAAGAGAGAAAGAAAATAGAGAGTTAGTTATGAAAATGGCTAAATGAGATTTCCCTCCTTTTGTTTTACTTTAAAAATCAGAATTATAACTCAAAATATCTTGGAAAAATCTGGAGAAACTCCCTTTGGGTAAATAGCTCCTTAAAGATTCAAAGTTTCAACCCTTTATAAAACAGCCACCAAACTTGCGAAAATTACATTTTGGTTACTAGCCCAAAATGTCACCCTTCCAAAACTCATTTTCCAAAATTGATTTCACAGTTCACTTAATTATATTAAAAGATGATTTTAGAACATTTTTCCATATTTTTAATGCAACCCGAACTAGGCTTTCCTAATTTAACCTCTTACGATTCGAACAGCACTTTGACCGACCGGTCAACGCCCAAGACTTCCAAGCCCAAAACTGGGGTGTTACAACTCTCCCCCCCTTAAGAAATTTCGTCCTCGAAATTTACCTGAAGGAAAGAGATAAGGAAACTGCTTCAGCATGTCTTCCTTCCGCTCCCACGTGGCTTCCTCAACACCGCGATGCTTCCACAGCACCTTCACCAACTCAATGGTCTTGCCACGAAGAACATTGCTATCCGAATCCAGAACCTTCACCGGTTCCTCATCATAGGTCAAATCCGGATTCAAAACCACTTCCTCCACAGGCATCACATGCGAAGGATCAGATCTATACTTCCGGAGCATAGAAACATGGAACACATCATGAATCTTCTCCAGCTCCTGAGGTAACCTCAACCGATACGCAACAGGACCCACACGCTCAACAACCTCATACGGTCCAATGTATCTATGGCTCAACTTACCCTTCCGACCAAACCTCATCACCTTCTTCCAAGGCGAAACCTTCAAGAACACATGATCACCCACCGTATACTCTATCTCCTTACGCTTCAAATCCGCGTAAGATTTCTGCCGGTCAGAAGCAGCCTTCAACCGCTCACAAATGAGCTTCACCTTCTCGGTGGTCCCTTTCAACAAAGCCGGCATCGAAACCAACTTTTGACCAGTTTCAGCCCAACAAAGAGGAGTCCTACACTTCCTCCCATACAGAGCCTCATAAGGTGCCATCTGTATACTCGCCTGATAACTATTGTTATAAGCGAACTCAACCAAAGGCAGATGCTTCTCCCAAGAACCTTGGAACTCTATCACGCAGCATCTCAACATATCCTCCAAAATCTGAATAACTCGCTCAGACTGACCATCCGACTGAGGATGATAGGATGTACTGAAATGCAACCTTGTACCCATAGCTTGATGCAAACACTGCCAGAAACGCGATGTGAACCTCGGATCCCTATCCGACACGATCGACTTAGGCACACCATGCAGCCTCACAATCTCAGCAATGTACAGCTCTGCCAGCTTATCCAAGGAGAACGTAGTATGCACAGGCAAGAAATGCGCACACTTCGTCAGGCGATCCACAATCACCCAAACAGAATTCTTCTTTGATGGAGACAAAGGTAAACCAGATACAAAATCCATGGTAACCCTCTCCCATTTCCATTCAGGGATTTTCAACGGTTGCAACAAACCAGAAGGAACCTGATGTTCAGCCTTAACTCGCTGACACACCAAACACTTGCTCACAAACTCTGCAACATCCTTCTTCAAACCCACCCAATAGTACTCATCACGAAGATCACGATACATCTTAGTACTACCAGGGTGCATAGCAAAAGGACTACTATGACCTTCAGTCAGAATAGCACGCCTCAACTCAGCATCAGCAGGCACTACTATTCGACTCCCAAAACACAACACTCCATCCTCATAAAAGCAGAAATCCGAAGGTCTACCCTCCGCGATATCCTGAACATGAGACACCAAGGAATCATCCAACAACTGCTTATCCTTGATCAACTGAACCAACGATGGTTTCACCTGCAACTCAGCAACAAGACCACCATCCCGCGATATACTCAAGCTAGCAAACATAGCTCTCAGCTCAACAGCTACCTTCCTACTCAAGGCATCCGCAACAACATTAGCCTTTCCAGGATGATACTCTATCGTCAGATCATAATCCTTGAGCAACTCCAACCAACGCCGCTGCCTAAGATTCAACTCCTTCTGAGACATCAGATACCTCAAACTCTTGTGATCCGTGTACACAGTACACTTCTCACCATACAGATAATGCCTTCAGATCTTCAGAGCAAAAACTACTGCAGCCAGCTCAATATCATGCGTAGGATAATTGCGCTCATGCACCTTCAACTGCCGCGACGCATAAGCCACAACCTTACCCTCTTGCATCAGCACACACCCCAAACCAACATAGGATGCGTCACTGTAAACCACAAACTCTTTCCCTGATTCAGGCTGAATCAAGATAGGAGCTTGCGTCAAAGCCATCTTCAGCTTCTCAAAAGCCTGCTGTCTCGCCTCCGTCCACTCAAACTTAACATCTTTGTGCAACAACTTCGTCAAAGGAGCATCAATCTTGGAAAAACCATCCACAAACCTTCGGTAGTATCCTGCCAAACCAAGGAAACTACGAACCTCATGAACAGACTTAGGAACTTTCCAGTTCATCACTGCTTCAATCTTCTGAGGATCAACACGAATCCCCTCAGCTGAGACCACATGCCCAAGAAACACCACCTCCCTAAGCCAGAACTCGCACTTGCTCAGCTTAGTATAAAGCTGATTCTCCAACAAAGCTTGCAAAACAATCCTCAAATGCTCTTCGTGCTCCTCCTCAGTACACGAGTACACAAGGATATCATCAATGAACACCACAACGAACTTGTCCAGGTATTCATGAAACACACGATTCATCATGTCCATGAAAGCAGCAGGAGCATTTGTCAACCCAAACGGCACCACAAGGAACTCATAATGCCCATACCTTGTCCTGAAAGCTGTCTTAGGCACATCCACATCCTTCACCTTCAACTGATAATACCCTGACCTCAAGTCAATCTTAGAGAACACAGCAGCTCCCTGAAATTGATCAAAGAGATCATCAATCCTCGGCAAGGGATACCGATTCTTGATAGTCAACTTGTTCAGCTGACGGTAATCAATGCACATCCTCATAGTGCCATCTTTCTTCTTCACAAACAAGACCGGTGCTCCCCAAGGTGACACACTCGGCCGGATGAAACCACGATCAAGCAGCTCTTGCAACTGCATCTTCAGCTCCTTCAGCTCCTTAGGTGCCATTCTATAGGGAGTAATGGACACATGAGTTGTATTCTCATACAGCTCAATTCCAAACTCCACCTCGCGATTAGGAGGTAAACCAGGCAACTCCTCAGGAAAAACACCAGGAAACTCCTTCACAACCATGATATCTTGCACCCTCAACTCCTTAGAACAAGGATTCATCACAAAAGCTAGATAAGCTTCACAGCCCTGCCTCAGCATCCTGCTCGCCTCCAAGGTAGAAACAACATTGGCAAGAAACTTCACATTCTCACCAACCACCACCACTTCATAATCATCCGCCAGCTTAAGCGAAACCCGCTTATTCTCACAATCCACAACAGCACGATGCTCAGCAAGCCAATCCATACCAAGGATCACATCAAAACCATAGAAAGGCAACTCCATAAGATCAACATGAAAGACATGCTCTTGAACAACCAAAGGACACCTTCTATAAAGCTTACGAGTCACAACAGTTTCACCAAAAGAACTAGTGACTCGAACACCAACATCCAAAGACTCAACAGGCAAACCAAGCAATTCAGCATGCTCACGCAAAATGTATGAATGCGTAGATCCAGAATCAATCAAAGAAAGCAATGACAAGGATTGCAAAGTAAAGGTACCTGCAATCACATCTGCATCATTCCTTCCCTCGCGCTGAGCATACACCCTCGCCTGGCCTCCACCCTCAGGCTGAATAGCCACAACATGGGCTACTCCACGACCACCTTCCTCTCGCCTCTGAAAATTACCACGGCCGCGCCCACGACCTCTCTGCGGTGCAGCAACAGCAGGAGCACGCTCTTGACCACCAGCCATCCTCGGACAATCTCGCCTCAAGTGGTCAGCAGAACCACAATTCCAGCACTCATAACCAGCTGCCGCAACAGGAGCTTGCACCTCCCTCCCAGCACGAGGACAGTCACGCTTCATGTGACCACGCGAACCGCAGATCCAACAAGCACTAGGGTCAACTCTAGCATTACCACCCCTAGCAGGTGCACCTCCACCTCTCTTAACCGAGGACTGAAACCTCTGATCACGTCCCCTCTTGTTCCGTCCACCTCCAGAACTATACTCAGCAGCTCTCTTCCCAGAACTCGCTCCAGCACCCTTCGCAGACAAACTCAGATTCATCTCTATGTCCTTTGCTCGGCCCACCAACACATTAAAATCATCATACTCAGTGGCCAGCACGTACATCTTTACCTCCGTTATGAGACCATAACGAAACCTCTCGCACCTTTCCCGCTCATCAGGAATCAGCTCCGGTGCATACTGACTGAGTCGCACAAACTGCACCTCATACTCAGCCACACTCATGCTCCCTTGGGTCGGAGTCATGAATTCACGCTTCTTCTCATCCAGATATCTCACTCCCAGATATCTCCTCTTGAACGCATTCTGAAAGAATGTCCAAGTGATGTCAGCTTCAGCCATTCCGGAGATTGTGGTCGTCCACCACGTATAAGCATCGCTCTGCAGCAAAGACACAGCACATCCTAACTTTTGCACATCAGTGCAGCTCATCTGTCCCAAGATTCGCTTGGTACTTTCCAGCCAAGCTTCCGACCTCTCAGCTGACATACCCCTAAACTCAGTCCCACCAAGACTGCGCAGACGCTCTAAGGGTAGTCTAGCACCAACATCTCCCTGATGCCCAGCTCCTTGAGCTCCAGCTACTGCTGCTCGAAAAGCACCCGCAATAGCTTGTACCAGCAACGTCATGTCAGGCATAGCTTACCCCTGACCAACCTCAAGTCCTGCAGCTCTAGCACCAGCTGCTTCAGCTCTAGCTCTCCCTCCCTCAGCACCACCACCACCAGGCGGAGGAGGAGGTAACACAGCACTTCCCGTATTCTCTTCATTCACATTCCCCTCCGGGGTCGTAGCTCTCACGCTACTCCTTAACTCTCTACGTGGTGCCATACTTTTACCATGCATAACAATACAAATAAAACATAATCAGGCCCAGCAAGGTAAAAAATTTCAACTATTCAAGCTCAATTTCTTTCAAAATCAACATCATTTCTTTAGCTTTTGTTTGGCAATGGGTACCCTCATCATGCAACAACACAACATACTACTCAATTGCATCAACATCTCAAACCACTGAACATGCTTTCATACAACAAGCATACAAGCCAAACCATGCTTCAATCATGCATACAAACATCCCCAATTACTCGAGAACTCAGCTCTGATACCACCAAATGTAACCCCCTTAACCCGGCCTAGACGGTTGACCCGGATTAAGAAAGTCACACGGGGAAAACCAAAGTCAACCCGAAAGTCAACCTTGATTAACGACCCTTTTTTTTCTTTTTAATCTCATCTAGATGCACATTAACCCTAATTGTGATCACACAAACAACATACTCAAAGATCACAAACATCAGAGATCAAACAGCGACCCAATTGAACAAATTACAACTTTAGGGACCAAATTGTAATTTCTGATAAATTAAAGGACTTAACCCAAATTAATCTTACCAAATTGAAATTAGTCAGGTTTTGTAACGCCCCGGTTTTGGGCTTGGAAGTCTTGGGCGTTGACCGGTTGGTCAAAGTGCTGTTCGAATCGTAAGAGGTTAAATTAGGAAAGCCTAGTTCGGGTTGCATAAAAATTATGGAAAAATGTTCTAAAATCATCTTTTATTATAATTAAGTGAACTGTGAAATCAATTTTGGAAAATGAGTTTCGGAAATGTGACATTTTGGCTAGTGACCAAAATGTAATTTTTGAAAGTTTGGTGGCTATTTTATAAAGGGTTGAAACTTTGAATCTTTAAGGAGCTATTTACCCAAAGGGAGTTTCTCCAGATTTTTCTAAGATATTTTAACTCATAATTCTGATTTTAAAAGAATCAAAAGGAGGGAAATCCAATTTTAGCTTTTTTCTCATTTAACCACCTATTTTCTCTCTATCTTTTTCTCTCAACCCAAACACTCATTTTCCAGAGATCTTGTTCTGATTTTCTCACCTAAAATCATTCTTTCAACTCTCAATTGATTGCAAATCATTGTGTCTTCAAATCCTCTTCAATTGCTTCAAGATTTATCAAGTTTTTCAATTCCAAAAAGAGGAGAAACTCAAGTTTGGAGGTAAGAACGTCCTTCTCCTCTGAACTTCAAGTTCTTTAATGAAATTCCTAAAGTTTTCAATCCTAATTTGGTAATTGATTAAAGGTTTTAAGGTTGATTTATGGATCTTGGCTAATTATGCAAGATTTTGATGATTTCACTTGATTTTCGTTTGATCTGTTAAATCAGTGTTTTGAGAAGTGTTTTTGATGTTAAATGATCATTAAATTGATGTGGAAATGAATCTTGATTGATGCAATCCCGGATAGGTTGGATTTCCTAAGTTTAGCTTGTGTTTTAAGGTAGCTTTTGTGGTGATCTTGGTGATCTGATGTTGCTGGAGGTATAAGGATGCTTATAGGTTGTTTTTAGATGTGTTTTGATGTTAATGGAAGTAAGGTTTTGCTGGTTTGTGGCTGGGCTTTGTTTAGAAGTGTTTCGGATGCATTTTCGGTTGTGTTTGGTGGCCGAAAATGGAGGTTTAGTGAGAGCAGCGAGTTTAGATGCTTTCATTGAAGCAATTAATGCATGATGATGCATTAATCCTCTGCTTTATTGTGTTGAAACAGGGGAGGCATCCTAGGATCCAAGATTTGTTGATCCGGAGGCTTGTTTTGGTGCTTTGGCTTGAAGCGAAGTGGTAATCGGTGAGTGAAAATGGATTTTCAGCTTTTAAACCAAAGGTTGAAGGTTTTGGGAGCTTAGTTTAAGTCTAAACAACTTTGCTAAGCTCAAGTGTAAGTTTTCGGATTTCTCTCTTAAAGTGGTGGCCATGTTTTGATGAAATGTGAAATGATGATTTTGCATGATTTGCTACTGTTTTGGAAAGCATGTTTGAGCATGTTAATTGCTGATGTTTTAGCATGATTTATGCTGATGTTTTAAGCCATGTGTTGAAGGTGTCTCTAGGTAAGAGTACCTTGTTTTATGCATTGTTAAATGATGATTTAATGCTTTGAAATGCATGAAGAAATGGCTTGGTTTAAATGCTTTAAAACAGTGGATTACATGTTGTATAAAGTGTGTATTGGCAAGTGATGGTTTGTAAAAGTGAAGGTCACTAAGGTGGTTAAAAGTCCTTGAGTGAGCCTTGTTATCTAAGATCATCAAGGTGGTTAAAAGTTCTTGGATGAATCTTGTTGCGGACACTAAGGTGGTTAAAAGTCCTTAGGTGCTCCTTTCCATGGTGGTTAAAAGTCCATGGGGCCAAGGTGTTTAAAAGTCCTTGGGGCCAAGGTGTTTAAAAGTCCTTGGGGTAATTCAAGCTACGGACACAAAGGTGGTTAAAAGTCCTTGTGTGGTCCATTCATGGTGTTTAAAAGTCCATGGCCAAGGTGTTTAAAAGTCCTTGGGGTCCAAGGTGTTTAAAAGTCCTTGGGGAAAGTTGTTGAACTTGATTTCATAAATGATATGTATCACTTGAGCCAATATGACATGTATAGTACATGAGATGCATGTGATGCATGATTTAAATGTTTATGTTGAAGCATGAGATGCTTGTTTAAATGAAATGTGGAAGCATGATATTGCTTGATTTAAAGTATGCTTGAGCATGTGTAAAGGTTGTTTACTAGCATGATTTACAAATGGTTTTTAAAGCATTATTGAATGGTTTTTAAAGAGCACTCCTCACTAAGCTTTGGCTTACGCTCTCTCGTTTTCTTGATTCAATAATGCAGAGCATTAGGGTGCATTGAGGGCAGCAAGAGGAGGCAAGCAAACAAGTACAAGTAAAGCTCAATGTATGAAGGTTTTCTAAGTGTTTTAGCTTTTGTATGTTTTGGCAATGGGGGACCAATGTATATGTTTTGGGAGGTGTTTAAGACTCCCTAAGTATGTTGAATGTGGTTGATGTTGCTGGTTTTTGGATTGAACCTTATATGCTTGTTTTGCAAGTTGAGGCTTGAGTAGATAACTTGTGTTGGAAGCATGACCTTAAATTTGGGGCTTTTTGCATGAGATGTTATTTTGTTGAATTGATGATGCTTATATGTGTTAAATATGTTTAATTGCATGCTGGTAAAATTTGGTGATGTTTGGAGCATGTTTGAGTGTCCAATTGCTTGATCTAGCATGCTTGTTTGCTGGTTTTTGTGCAGGCGTTTCGGAACAGGGGTGTACCGTTTCGGAACGGGTGCCTTGCATGAACCCAGGCGTCCGAAACGGTATGCACCGTTTCGAAACGGTTTAGCCTCTGCCGAGGCCATGTTCCGGAACCCGTTTCGGAACGGCCCGTGTTTCGGAACAGGGCTAGCCTGTTTCGGAACGGTCGACCGTTAGGGGGCTGACATGGTAGTTATATGTTTTGAAATGTTTGCATTTTGGTCCTGAATCTTGTATGATCAATTGCATGAGCTGTGGATGTCCTTTTGAGCTGAAATTTCACAGAGAAGCATGAAACCTGACTAATTTTAAGATGGTAATCTTAATTTTGGTTAAGTCCCTTAATTTATCAGAAATTACAATTTGGTCCCTAAAGTTGTAATTTGTTCAATTGGGTCCCTGCTTGATCTCTGATGTTTGTGATCTTTTGATATGTTGTTTGTATGATCACACTTAAGGCTAATGTGCATTTAGACAAGACTAAAAAGAAAAAAAAAGGGTCGTTAATCAAGGTTGACTTCCGGGTTGACTTTGGTTTTCCCCGTGTAATCTTCGTAGTTCGGGTCAACCGTCTAGACCGGGCTACGGGGGTTACAGGTTTCATGCTTCTCTGTGAAATTTCAGCTCAAAAGGACTTCCCAAACTCATACAATTGCACAAACAAGATTCAGGACCAAAACGCAAACATTTCAAAACATATAACTGCCCATGTCAGCCCCCAACGGTCGACCGTTCCGAAATAGGTTGACCCTGTTCCGAAACACGGGCCGTTCCGATACCAGTTCCGCAACGGGGGTCTGGCAGAGACCAAACCGTTTCGAAACGGTGCACACCGTTTCGGACCCCTGGGTTCATTCCAAGCACCTGTTCCGAAACGGTGCTCACTGTTCCTAAACGCCTGCACAAAAATCAGCAAACTAGCATACCAAAATCATGCAATTGACCACTCAAACATGCACCATATGCTACCAAACTTTACCAGCATGCAATTAAACATATATAGGACATATATGCATCATCAATTCAACAAAACAACATCACAAGCAAAAAGCCCCAATTCTATAGGCATGCTTCCTACACAAGCTAGCTATTCAAGCATTAACTTCAAAAACAAGCATATAAGGATCCAATCCAAAAACCAGCATTCGATTCAACATTCAACATACTTAGGGAGTTCCAAACACCTCCCAAAACATACACATTGGTCCCCCATTGCCAAACCATCCAAAAGCTAAAATGTTTAACAAAACCTTCCATACATTGAGCTCTACTTGTACTTGAACTCTTGCCCTTCTTGCTGCCCTTTAAGATACTCTAGTGCTCTGCATTATTGAATTAAGAAAACGAGAGAGCGTAAGCAAAAGCTTAGTGAGGAGTGCTCTTTAAAAACCATTCAATAATGCAATTAAAAACATTTACAAAATCATGCTTACAATCAACCTTTGCACATGCTCAAAAGCATATTTAAAACAAGCAATCTCATGCTTCAACATAATCATTAAAACAAGCATCTCATGCTTCACAATATCATTAAAACAAGCATCTCATGCTTCAGAATATACTCAACATGTCATATTGGCTCAAGTGATACATTTCATTTATTAAAACAAGTTCAACAACTTTCCCAAGGACTTTTAAACACCTTGTCCCCAAGGACTTTTAAACACCTTGGCCATGGACTTTTAAACACCATGAATAAGGACCACACAAGGACTTTTAACCACCTTTGTGTCCAATGCTTGAATCACCCCAAGGACTTTTAAACACCTTGGCCCCAAGGACTTTTAAACACCTTGGCCCCATGGACTTTTAAACACCATGGAAAGGAGCACCTAAAGACTTTTAACCACCTTAGTGTCCGCAACAAGAACCATCCAAGGACTTTTAACCACCTTGATGTTCTTAAGTAACAAGGCTCACTCAAGGACTTTTAACCACCTTAGTGACCTTAACATTTTCAAAACATCACTTGCCAATATACATCTTTTACATCATATAATCCACTGTTTTAAAGCATTAAACCAAGCCATTTACAACATGCATTTCAAAGCATCAAACCACATTATTTCAATGTATAAAATCAAGGAACTCCTACCTAGAGTTACCTTCAACATATGGCTTAGAACATCAGCAAATACCATGCTAAAACATGCTTTCAAAACAGTAATTAAAACATGCAAATCATCATTTCGCATCACATAAAAATCATGGCCACCACTAGAGAGTAAATCCGAAAACTTACGCTTGAGCTTAGCAAAGTTGTTTAGACTTAGACTAAGCCCCCAAAACCTTGGTTTCAAGCCGAAAACCATTTTCACTCACAAATGCACTCACCGATTTCAACTTTGCTTCAAGCCAAAGCACCAAATCAAGCTTCCGAATCAACAACTCTTGGATCCAAGGATGCCTCCCCCGTTTCAACACATTAAAGTAGAGGATTAATGCATCATCATGCATTAATTGCTTCAATGAAAGCACCTAAACTCGCTGCTCTCATTCAACCTCCATTTTCGGCCACCAAACACAACCGAAAATGCATCCATAACAACTCTAAGCAAAGCCCAGCCATAAACCAGCAAAACCTCACTTCCATAAACATCATAAAACTTCTAAAAACAATCTAACAACATCCTTATACCTCCAGCAACAACAGATCCACAAGATCACCACAAAAACTACCTTGAAACACAAGCTAAACTTAGGAAACTCAACCTATCCGGGATTACATCAATCAAAACTCATCTCCTTATCAATTTAGAGATCATTTAACATCAAAAACACCTCTCAAATCACAGGTTAATCAGATCTAACGAAAATCATCAAAAATCATCAAGATCTTGCATAATAAGCCAAGATCCATAAATCAACTTAAAAGCCTTTAATTAAACATCAATTTAGGATTGAAAACTTAGGAATTTCAGTAAAGAACTTGAAGTTCAGAGGAGAAGGACGTTCTTACCTCCAAACTTGAGTTTCTCCTCTTTTTGGAATGAAAAACCTTGATGAAACTTGTAGCAATTGAAGAGGTTTTGAAGATACAATGATTAGGAATCAAATGAGAGTTGAAAGGAGGATTTTAGGTGAGAAAATCAGAATCAAATCTCTGGAAATGGAGTGTTTGGGTTGAGAGAAAAAGAGAGAAAGAAAATAGAGAGTTAGTTATGAAAATGGCTAAATGAGATTTCCCTCCTTTTGTTTTACTTTAAAAATCAGAATTATAACTCAAAATATCTTGGAAAAATCTGGAGAAACTCCCTTTGGGTAAATAGCTCCTTAAAGATTCAAAGTTTCAACCCTTTATAAAACAGCCACCAAACTTGCGAAAATTACATTTTGGTCACTAGCCCAAAATGTCACCCTTCCAAAACTCATTTTCCAAAATTGATTTCACAGTTCACTTAATTATATTAAAAGATGATTTTAGAACATTTTTCCATATTTTTAATGCAACCCGAACTAGGCTTTCCTAATTTAACCTCTTACGATTCGAACAGCACTTTGACCGACCGGTCAACGCCCAAGACTTCCAAGCCCAAAACCGGGGTGTTACAATGCAAGTAACAAGCTCTTTTTGTGAAAATGTTGTTACGAGAAAACGGTATAGGAGATGTCCTTTATCTGTTCAAGGCCGTGTGTTTTCAGTTGATTTGATGGAGTTGGCTTTCTATGGTTTTGATGTGATTCTTGGAATGGATTTATTGTCTGAGCATAGAGCTGTAGTTGATTTTGATGTTAAGCGAGTTACCTTGAAACTTGCTGGTGACTACGAAGTAGTAATCGTAGGCGAGAATGTGAAGTTCATGTCCAATGCAATTTCGGCTCTTGAAGAGAGTTGGATGATGGAGTTGGGTTGCGAAGCTTTCCTAGCTTATGTGATGAACCCTGGTACAAAGGAGGTGCGAGTGCAAGACATAAGAACAATATGTGACTTTCTAGCTTATGTGATGAACCCTGGTACAAAGGATGGTACAATGCATATGTGTATAGATTATCGGCAATTAAACAAGTTGACGGTTAAGAACAAGTACCCTTTTCCAAGGATTGATGATTTCTTTGATCAGTTTCGAGGTGCTTCAGTGTTCTCGAAGATTGATTTGAGATCTGGGTAGTGTTAACTAAAGGTTAAGAATATAGATGTGCCCAAGATAGCTTTTCGGACAAGGTACGACCATTATGAATTCTTAGTGATGTTGTTTGGGTTGAAAAATACATTGGCTGCTTTCATGGATTTGATGAATCATGTATTGTATGAGTTACTAAATCAATTTCTGGTAGCGTTTATCGATTATATTCTCTTGTACTCGCGTACCGACGAGGATCATGATATGCATTTGAGGATTGTGTTGCAAGTGCTGTTAGAGTATCAACTTTATGCTAAGATGAACAAGTGTGAGTTTTGGCTTAGGGAAGTAGTTTTTCTTGGACATGTAGTGTCGGACGAGGGTATTCGAGTTGATCCACGCAAGATCGAGGCGGTGATGAATTGGAAAATGCCTAAATCGGTGACAGAGGTGCATAGTTTTCTTAGTTTTGCTAGATATTACTAAAGGTTTGTGGAGGGTTTTTTCTTAGATTGTTGCTCCTTTGACTAAGTTGTTGCAAAAGAATGTTCGCTTTGAATGGACAAATGTTAGGCAACAAGCTTTCGAGAGGTTGAAGGAGTTTGTGGTTTACAGTGATGCGTCGTATATTGGTCTATGTTGTATGTTGATGCAAAGTGGTAAGATTGTGGCATATGCATCTAGACAGTTGAAGGTGCATGAGCGCAACCATCCTACTCATGATCTAGAGCTTGTTGCGGTTGTGTTTGCTTTGAAGATTTGGAGACATTACCTTTATGGTGAAAAGTATGTGGTTTACACCGATCTTAAAAGTTTAAAGGATTTGATGTCTCAGAGGGAGTTGAATCTTAGGCAACGAAAATGGTTGGAGTTGCATAAGGATTATGATCTGACGATTGAGTACCATCGTGGAAAGTCCAATGTTGTGGCTGATGTTTTGAGTAAGAAGGTGGCTGTTGAGTTGAGTGCGATGTTTGCTCGGTTGAGTATATCACGTGATGGTGGGTTGATAGCCGAGTTACATGTGAAACCTTCCATGATTCAGTTAATTAAGGATAAATAGTTGCTTGATGATTCGTTGGTGGCTCATTTTTCAGGATATATCTGGTGGAAATGCGAAAGATTTCTGTTTCAATGATGATGGTGTTTTATGCTTTAAAAGTCCAATAGTTGTGTCAGAAGATGTTGAGTTGAGGCGCACTATTTTGACTGAAGCTCATAGCAGTCCTTTTGCTATGTATCCTGATAGTACAAAGATGTATCGTGGGTTAAAAGATGAGTACTATTGGGATGGGTTGAAAAAGGATGTTGTTGATTTTGTGAGCAAGTGTATGGGTTGTCAGCCTTTGAGGATACCAGAATGGAAACGAGAAAGGATTACGGTGGATTTTGTGTCCGGTTTACCTTTGACACCATCAAAGAAGAACTCCATTTGGGTTATTGTAGATCGTCTTACGAAGTGTACACATTTCTTGTTAGTGCATACTACGTATACATTGGATAAGCTAGCGGAGTTGTATATTGCTGAGATTGTGCATCTGCATGGCGTGCCTAAGTCTATAGTGTTGGATAGAGATCCGATGTTTACAGCAAGATTTCGGGAGTGTTTACACCAAGGGTTGGGTACGCACTTGAATTTCAACACTTCATATCATCCTTAAACAGATGGACAGTAAGAGCATGTTATCCAGGTACTGGAGGATATGTTGAGATGTTGTGTGATAGATTTCCAAGGTTCTTGGGAAAAACAGTTGCCTTTGGTGGAATTTGCCTATAATAATAGTTTCCAGGTAAGTATACAAATGGATCCGTATGAGGCTTTGCATGGAAGAAAGTGTAGAATGTCTCTTTGTTGGGCGGAGGCGTAGCAAAATTTGGTTTCCTTGTCGAATTTGCTTAAGGGAACAATTGAGAAAGTGAAGCTCATTTGTGAACGGTTGAAGGCTGCTTCGGATCGTCTAAAGTCTTACGGAGATTTAAAGCATAATGAGTTTGAGTTTGCGGTTGGAGATCACGTGTTCCTGAAGGTGTCACCTTGGAAGAAGGTGATGGGGTTTGGACGTAAGGGTAAGGTTAGTCCAAGGTTTATAGGACCTTACAAGGTTGTGGAGTGAGTTGGTCCTGTTGCATACCAGTTGAGGTTGCCTCATGATTTAGAGAAGATTCATGATGTGTTTCATGTTTCTATGTTGTGAAGGTATAGACCGGATCCATCTCATGTGATGCTTGTTGAGGAGATTGAGTTGAATCCGAATTTATCTTATGATGAGGAACCTGTAGGGATCCTTGATTATAGTAGCAAAGTTCTTCGTGGTAAAACGATTGAACTTGTGAAGGTGTTGTGGCGACATCGAGGAGATGAGGAGGCCACGTGGAAGAGCAAGGCGAAGATATTGAAGCAGTTTCCACATCTTTTTCCTTCAAGTAAAATTTCGAGGAAGAAATTTCCTAAGTGGGGGAGAGTTGTAACGCCCTGGTTTTGGGCCTAGATGTTTTAGGCATCGGCTTAAGTTGGTCGAACCTAGAATTTGAGATTTGAGCCTTTAGAAACAATTCAGGGAAATCATGGTTCGAGATAAGGTAAAATTGTGGTAAAATTATCTAAAATCATAAAGATGGGTTTGGTAAAATCAATTTTACAAAATGGATTTTGGGATGTGGACATTTTGGGCAGTGACTGGAATGTAAAGATTTAAAACTGTGGAAAAGTGTGATTTTCAAAGGAGAGTCAAACTAAGCATTTTCTTTTAAAACTGTGAAAAAAGTTTCTGCATCGGTTTGGGTTAGTCGAACCTAGAGTTGGAGATTCGAGTCTTTAAGGACGGTTCAGGGAAATCATGGTTCGGGATAAGGTAAAAATACGGTAAAAATTTCTAAAATCATCTAAAATGATATAGACGGGTTTGGTAAAATCAATTTTATACAATGGATTTTGGAACATGTACATTTTTGGCAGTGACCAAATTGTAAAGATTTAAAACTATGAAAAAGTGTGATCATCAAAAGAGAGTCAAATTTTTAGAATCTTCTGGGATCTTAATGGCAATTAAGCTTTTTCTTTAATTGGCATGTGATTTTAAAGTTTTTATTAAAGTGGAAGAGGGTGATTTTATTAAAAGAGGTGGTTAAATAGTTAAATCATTTTTTATGTAACTTTTGTATTTCTCCTTTTCTCTTCAGCCAAACATTCACTCTTTTCTCTCAATTTCCAGAATTCTTTTCATCTTTTATCTCTTTTGATTCACAACACTTTTCTAAAGATTCACCCAAAGGTTTGCAAAGATTTCCTAAAGCTTCTTGAGTTGAAAACTTGCAATTCGAAAGAAAAGCAATGATTGGCGGTAATTTCGTGCTACTCCTCTAATCAAGGTTCTTTAATGAAATTCCAAAGTATTTGACTATTGATTTATGTTTTTTAATTGATTTTTTAATGATTGATTTGGTAAAAATGCATAAATCTAGCTAAAAGATAAGATTAAAGGTGATTTTTGGTTGGGCACTGTTTTGATTGATTTAAGAGTGATTTTAAGGTTGATTTGGATGTTAAATGATGTTAATAATGATCTTTGATCATAATAATCTCGAAATCATAGAGATCTCTAATTATCTAGGTTGTTAGTTTTGGTTTTTTGGCTTGGAAATGTGAAATCTGAGTTGTTGGAGGTATAAGGATGATATTATGATGTTTTTGGATGTTGATTTATAGTTAAAATGGGTTGGAAGTGCTTGTTTATGGCTGGGTTGAGTTTATTGATTAATCAAAGTTGTTTTCGGTTGTTTCATATGGGTATGTTGGTGCCTTTGGGCAGAGGTGCGAGATTTTAGTGTTTGCTGGTGGTTTTAATGCATTTAGATGCATTAATCCCATGTCCTTGTGTGGAGTCAACAGGGGAGGATCTTTTGGAAGCAAAAAGTGAAGATCGAGGGGGCTTCAGACGCTTCATTTTCGCGTCGGCAATTGAGGTTTCACAAGTCGGTGAGTGGAAATGGAATTTCCAGCTTTGAAACAACTTAAAAGTGGTTTTGGGAACTTAGTGTAAGCTTGAAATGCTTTACTAAGTTCGGAAGTAAGTAAAGAGATTTTCTCCCTCAGATTGTGCTATTATGAGCTTGTGGATGCACTTGTTTTTATATGTGTTTACCTACTGTTTTAAAGCATGTTTTGAGCATATGATTTGCTGTTTATGATGCCATATTGTTGAAGGATGCACTAGGTAAGTGATCCTTGTAAGTATGTGTTTATACCTGTTTAATGAAGCATGGTTTAATGCTTGGAATATGGCTTATTGTGATGCTTTGAAAAACAATGAGGTTTGCATTAAAAGTCAATTATATTGGCAAGTGATGTTGTGTAAAGTGTTTTGCAAATGAAATTAGATATAGTTAGTCGTCTATAGGATTGAGTGCACTATAAACAAGTCGCCTTGGATGTTGAGGGGTTGTGATTGTACTGAAAACTCCATCCAAGTACCCTAATGATTGAGGAAATTGAGTTGTGTCCCGACTCTCATTAGTGGGGTTATACATTTACCGGTTAGTGGTATTGAGGGGTTGTAATGGTACCGAAAATTCCACCACAATTGTTACAACGGTGAAGGGTAGCTCCCGTGTGTGAACCTTGAGATGCTGGTGAGAATGTATGAAGTGTTAGAACAATACTTAGGAATCCGTGTATTCGATGCTTGTTGAATAATGAGTATGTTGATGATCACTTGTGGGCCAATATAATTGATACATTGTTATGAAATGTTTATTGATGCATTTTGTGATAAAAGTGCACGTTTTACCTTTTTTAGATTTGCATATGGTGACTATGCATGGAAAAGCTTGGAACTAGTTTTAGCAAATGATTTGATGTTGAAGTATGTAATACTTGTTGCATGGTGTTTATCATGCTGATTTTAATGATGAAGTGCATAGATTTCAAAGAGGGTGTGATGGTTTTCAAAGTGTGAAAATGGTTTTAAGCATTGATGGTGTTTTTGGTTTTTGAGCACTCCTCACTATGCTTGTATGCTTATTCTCTCGTTCACTCATCAATGCAGACAACTAAGTGTTTGGAGGCAGTATCTTGCAAGGGGATCTAAGGAGACTTCACTTTACGAATGTATGTTTAGTTTTATGGGCTAAAGTAAAGAGGGCTATGGGGGATCCATGGTTAATAGGGAGACGTGTTGAAACTCCCTATTTGAGAATGTTTGGTTTTGGTTTTGAACTTGTAAATGGCCTCTAATCGTTGGATTAAGCCTTGTTTTGAGATTTGACTTTTGGATACTTGATTTTCATAGGAAGCATGCCTCTAGATTACATTGTTGATGATTTCCATGATACGATTTGTTGTTGTCATGCATATTTGAAGGTTGATAAGTAATCAAGTTGTAAGTATGTTTAAATACATGTTGGACTAGCTTTGAATGGTCTAAAGTGTGTAAAATCAGCAATTTGGGTACTTGCAGGCTGCAGGGTATCGATACACTTGATAGTGTATCGTTATGGTCTTTATAAATTAGAGGGATTAATCGATACATGGGGGCGTATCGATACACATTTTGTGTGTATCGATACGGGTCTTGGGTGTATCGGTATGAGCCTTGTATTGTTGAGCTTGGGAGTCTATTTGTGGAGGGCGTATCGATACCCTCTCTAAGGGTATCGATACGGTGGTAGTTAATTTGGTTAAATGGCATCTTTGAATGTTCTGAATCTTTACATTTTAGTCCCTAAATATTGTGGATGCAATTAAATGAGTTTGAATGGTTTTTTTAGTTGTGTTTTGAAAGAGATGCATGTAATGAGACTAATTCAAGGTTGGTAAAACGTAATTGGGATAAACCCTTGGAATTTGATAAGTTTACATTTTGGTCCCTAAAAGCCGTCTTTAATTCAATTTATGTGTGATTGATGTCACGTACGTTCCGTTGAAATTGTTTAACACTTAGGGTTGTAACGAGCATCTAGATAAGATAAAAAAGGAAAAAAATAGGGTCGTTTATTGAGGTAAACCTTCTTGATTTACTTAAATATTCCTTGTGTGACATGTTCGGTTCAGTCTATCGACTAGGCCGGGTCAAGGGGTTACATGCTCCGTTAACCAAGTTGTTGCAAAAGAACGATCATTTTTAGTGGACAAATGTTAGACAACAAGGTTTTCGTGAAGTTGAAGGAAGATTTGACGCAAGCTTCTGTCTTGATTAAACTTGAATCGGGTAAGGAGTTTTAGTTTACAGTGATGCATCGTATGCTGGTTTGGGATGTGTGCTGATGCAAGGTGGGAAGGTTGTGGTGTATGCATCTAGGCAATTGAAGGTGCATGATAACAACTATCCTACTCATGATTTAGAGCTTGCTGCAGTTGTGTTTGCTTTGAAGATTTGGAGGCATTACCTTTATGGTGCGAAGTGTGTGGTCTATACGGATCATAAGACTTTGAAATATCTAATGTCTCAGAGAGAGTTGAATCCTAGGCAACGATGATGGTTGGATTTGCGCAAGGATTACGATCTGACGATAGATTATCATCCTGGAAAATACAATGTTGTGGCTGATGCCTTGAGTAGGAAGGTGGACGTAGAGTTGAGAGCAATGTTTTCTCGGTTGAGCATATCACGAGATGGTCGATTGATAGCTGAGTTACAAGTGAAACCTTCCTTGATACCGTTAATTAAGGAGAAGAAGTTGCTTGATGATTCTTTGGTGCCTCATGTTCAGGATATAGTGGATGGTAATGCAACATGTTTTTGTTTCAATGATGATGGTGTTTTATGCTTTAAAAGTCGAATAGTTGTGCTAGAGGACGTTGATTTGAGGCGCACTATTTTGACTGAGGCACATAGCAGTTCATTTGCTATACATCCTGATAGTACAAAAATTTATTGTGGTTTGAAAGATAAGTATTATTTGGTTGGGTTGAAGAAGAATGTTGTTGAATTTGTGAGCAAGTGTATGATTTGTCAGCGTGTGAAAGCTGAGCATCAATTTCCTTCCGGCTTGTTGCAACCTTTGAGAATACCAGAATGGAAATGGGAGAGGATTAGGATGGATTTTGCGTCTAGTTTGCCTTTAACATCGTCAAAGAAGAACGCCATTTGGGTGATTGTAAATCGCCTTACGAAGTGTGCGCATTTCTTAGACGTACATACTATGTATACGTTGGATAAGCTGGCAGAGTTGTACATTGCAGAGATAGAGTGTTTGCATGGTGTACCTATATCTATAGTATCGGATAGAGATCCGAGGTTTACAGCGAGGTTCTGGGAGTGCTTACATCAAGCGTTGGGAACGCGTTTGAATTTCAGTACCTCGTACCATCCACAAACAAATGGATAATCAGAGCAATTTATCCAAGTGCTCGAGGACATGTTGACGTGTTGTGTTCTAGATTTCCTAGGTTCTTGGGAAAAACAGTTGCCTTGGGTGGATTTTGCCTATAATAATAGTTTTCATGCGAATATACAAATTGCTCCGTATGAAGCTTTGTACGGAAGAAAGTGTAGAACGCCTCTTTGTTGGGCGAAGGCAAGGCAAAAGTTGGTTTCCCTACTAGACTTGCTTAAAGGAACGAATGAGAAGGTAAAGCTTATTTGTGATTGGTTGAAGGCAGCACCGGATCGTCAAAAGTCTTACACGGATTTAAAGCGTAAGGAGATTGAGTTTGCGGTTGGGGGTCGCATGTTCTTGAAGGTATCGCCTTGGAAGAAGGTGATGAGGTTTGGACGTAAGGGTTAGCTTAGTCCAAGGTTTATTGGACCTTATGAGGTTGTAGAGCGTTTTGGTCCTATTGCATATCGGTTGAGGTTGCCTCCCGAATTGGAGAAAATTCATGATGTGTTTCATGTTTTGATGTTGTGAAGGTATAGATCGGATCCATCTCATGTTATGCATGTTAAGGAGATTGAGTTGAATCTGGATTTGTCTTATGATGAGGAACTAGTTGGGATTCTTGATTTTAGTAGAAACGTTCTCTAGATTTGTGGCGACATCGAGGAGTTGAGGAGGCCATGTGGGAGAGCAAGGCGGACATGTTGAAGCAGTTTCCGCGTCTTTTTCATTCATGTAAAATTTCGAGAACAAAATTTCCTAAGTGGGGGAGAGTTGTAACGCCCTGGTTTTCGGCCTAGAGGTTTTAAAGGTGGTTTAGGGTCCGATGAATATAGATTAAAGATCTAGGTTAGTTTGGAGTCGGTTCAGGGAAAACTTAGTTCGGGATGTGATAAAATTGTGTGAAAATTTCTAAAATCCTCTTTAAATATTTATTGAGGGAAAGTAAAGCCAATTTTGGAAAATGATTTTTTGAAAGTCGACATTTCGGTTTGGTGACTAAAATGTAAAAATTAAAAGTTCTGTTTTAATGGCTAAATCGAAAAAAGCCAAAACTTAGAATCCTTAGGGAACTATTACACCAATGTGGTATCAACTATTCCCTTTATTTTGTGTTTTAAATGATTTAATTAAATGTTTTAATAAAAGAGTTTTATTAAAAGAGATTTTAAAAGGCAAATAATTTTCTTATGTAACTACTTTTCTCTCAACTTTCCCAGCAGCCAAACTCTCTTTTTATCACTAAAATCTCCACAGAATTGTCTCATTTCATCTACTTTTGATTCCTAAATGATGCTCATAGATTTCTACAACAGCTAGCTAAAGTTTTCTAGAAGGATTTCATCAAAATCATTGCAAATCAAGGGGAAAGCTTGTGTTAGAGGCGATCTTTCTTTTCTCTCCTCTAATCAAGGTTCTTTATTGAAATTCCCAAGTCTTTGGCTCTCTAGTTTTTTTGATAACAAGATTTTGTAATTGAATTGATGAAAATTGCTAAATTAAGCTTTGTAAGATCGATTTTGAAGATTTTCGTTTGGGCACTGTTTTGATTGATTTGAGAATGATTTAAAACTTGATTTGGATGTTAAATGATGTGAGAATAATGGTTTTGTAATAATAATCCCGAAATAGGATGGATCTCTAATTGTTAGATTGTTAGATTTTTGGTTTTTGAGGTGTTAGTGTGAAATCTGAATTGCTGGAGGTATAAAGATGTAGTTAGGTTGATTTTGGATGTTGATTGATGGTTAAAATGAGATGGAAGTGTTAGATTGTGGCTGGGCTGAGTTTAGGGAGCAATCGAAGGTGATTTCGGTTGTTTTGGATGACAATTTTGGTGCTTTAGGGCAGAGCAATGAGATAGTTTAAGTTGTTGGTGATTTTAATGCATTTAGATGCAATAATTCTCTGTTTTTGTGTTGTATAAGCAGGGGAGAGTACATTGGAAGCTATCAGTGAAGATCCGGGGGCTTTAGACGCTTAATTTTGCGTCGGCGAATCTTGGTTTTGCCTGTTGGTGAGTGAGAACATGTTTTCCAGCTTTGAAACACTTTACTAAGTTCACAAGTAAGTAAAAGGATTTTCTCCCTCGGATTGTGCTATTATGAGTTTGATGATGCACTTAATTTGAAATGTGTTTTAGCTACTGTTTAAAGCATGATGTAAAGCAAGTGACTTATTGTTTTGATGTATATTGATGAAGGATGCACATGGTAAGTGATCCTTGTATGTATATGCTTATACATGTCTTATGAAGTATGGTTTGATGCTTGGAAATGTGGCTTATTGGTAATGCTTTGAAAATAGTGAGATTTGTTCTAAATGATAATTATATTGGCAAGTTGTAACGCCCCGGTTTTGGGCTTAGTAGTTTTGGGCGTTGACTGGTTTGGTCAAAGTGCTGTTCGAATCTAAAGAGGTGAAATTAGGAAAGCCTAGTTCGGGTTGCATTAAAAATATGGAAAAATGTTCTAAAATCATCTTTTAATATAATTAAGTGAACTGTGAAATCAATTTTGGAAAATGAGTTTTGGAAGGGTGACATTTTGGCTAGTGACCAAAATGTAATTTTTGAAAGTTTGGTTATTGTTTTCGAAAGGGTTGGAACTTTGAATCTTTAAGGAGCTATTATTCCAAAAGTAGTTTCTCCAGATTTTTGTAAGATATTTTAGTGATATATTCTGATTTTAAAAGATGTCAAAAGAGGAGGGAAAGCCATTTTGGCTATTTTGTTAACTAACTTTCCAATTTTCTTTCTCTCATTTTCTCTCAACCCAAACACCTTATTTCCAGAGAATTGTTTCTGATTTTCTCACCTAAATCTCTCCTTTCAACTCTCTTTTGATTCCTACTCGACATATCTACAAAACCTCATCATTTGCTACTTGATTCATCAAGGTTTTTGGTTCCAAAAAGAGGAGAAACTCAAGTTTGGAGGTAAGAACGTCCTTCTCCTCTAAACTATCAGTTCTTTACTGAAATTCCTAAGTTTTCAATCCTTAATTGATGTTTTATTAAAGGCTTTTGAGTTGTGAATTGGATCTTGGCTTATAATGCAAGATTTGGTGATTTTTGGTGATTTTCGTTTGATCTGTTAAATCTGTGATTTGAGATGTGTTTTTGATGTTAATTGAACACTAAATTGATAAGGAATTGAGTTTTGATTAATGCAATCCCGGATAGGTTGAGTTTCCTAAGTTTAGCTTGTGTTTCTTGGTGGTTTTTGAGGTGATCTTGTGGATCTGATGTTGCTGGAGGTATAAGGATGTTATTAGGCTCTTTTTAGATGTTAAATGATGTTAAAGGATGTTAGGTTTTGGTGGTTTATGGCTGGGCTTTGTTGAGAAGTGGTTTGGATGCATTTTCGGTTGTGTTTGGTAGCCGAAAATGGAGTGTGGATGAGAGCAGCGAGTTTAGGTGCTTTCATTGAAGCAATTAATGCATGATGATGCATTAATCCTCTGCTTTGATGTGTTAAAACAGGGGAGGCATCTTTGGATCCAAGAGTTGTTGATCCGGAAGCTTGATTTGGTGCTTCGGCAAGAGGCGAAGTGGAATCGGTGAGTGAAAATGGTTTTCGGCTTTGAAACCAATGTCTTGGGAGCTTAGTTTAAGTCTAAACAACTTTGCTAAGCTCAAGTGTAAGTTTTCGGAAAGTACTCTCTAGTGGTGGCCATGATTTTGTTGTGATGCAATGTGGTTTATTGCATGATTTAAATACTGTTTTGAAAGCATGATTTAGCATGGTATTTGCTGTTTTTGTAAGCCATATGTTGAAGGAAGCTCAAGGTAAGAGTTCCTTGTTTTTGTACATTGATTAAATGTGGTTTGATGCTTTTAAATGCATGATGAATATGGCTTGGTTTAATGCTTTAAAATAGTGGATAAATTGATGATAATGATGTATATTGGCAAGTGATGTTTTGAAAAGGTTAAGGTCACTAAGGTGGTTAAAAGTCCTTGAGTGAGCCTTGTTTACTTAAGAACATCAAGGTGGTTAAAAGTCTTTGGATGGTTCTTGCTATGGACACAAAGGTGGTTAAAAGTCCTTGTGTGATCCTTTCCATGGTGTTTAAAAGTCCATGGGGCCATGGTGTTTAAAAGTCCATGGGGCCAAGGTGTTTAAAAGTCCTTGGGGCCAAGGTGTTTAAAAGTCCTTGGGGTGAAACTTGATACGGACACAAAGGTGGTTAAAAGTCCTTGTGTGGTCCTTTCCATGGTGGTTAAAAGTCCATGGGCCAAGGTGTTTAAAAGTCCTTGGGGCCAAGGTGTTTAAAAGTCCTTGGGGTGAAAGTTGATGAACTTGTTTTTAAAGAAATGGAACTTATCACTTGTGGCCAATATGACATGTTATGATATGAAGCATGAGATGCTTGTTTTAAGTATGCTTTTGAGCATGAGCAATTGATGATTTGAGGCATGATTTATAAATGTTTTATAAATGCATTATTGAATGGTTTTATGAGCATTCCTCACTAAGCTTTTGCTTACGCTCTCTTTCGTTTTCTTAATTCAATAATGCAGAACATTAGAGTACCTTGAGGGCAGCAAGAAGGGCAAGCAATCAAGTGAAAGTAAAGCTCAAAGTATGGAAGGTTTCTTAAGTACATTTTTAGCTTTTGGTAATTTGGCAATGGGGGACCAATGTGTATGTTTTGGGAGAGGTTTTGAACTCCCTATGTATGTTGAATGATGATGAGAATGCTGGTTTTAGTGTTTGTCCTTTATATGCTTGAATTGGAAGTTTATGCTTGTATGGCTTGCTTGTGTAGGAAGCATGCCTATAGATTTGGGGCTTTTCGTATATGATGTTGTTTTGATGAATTGTTGATGCAAGTATGTCTTATATATGTTGAATTGCATGCTGGTAAAGTTTGGTAGCATTTGGAGCATGATTGGATGTTTAATTGCATGTTTAAGTATGCATTTTGGGGCAATCTGTGCAAGGTGTTTCGGAACAGTATCACCCGTTTCGGAACAGGTGCCTTAAATAAGCCCAGGCGTCCGAAACGGGAGGGACCGTTCCGAAATGGTTTGGCTACTGCCAGCCCGTGTTGTGGTACGCGTTGCGGAACGGCCCCGCGTTTCGAAACGGGCTCTGCCTGTTTCGGAACGGGTGACCGTTGGGGGCTGACATTGGTAGTTAAATGTTTTGAAATGTTTGCATTTTGGTCCTGAATCTTGTTTATGCAATTGTGTGAGTTTGGGAAGTCCTTTTGAGCTGAAATTTCACAGTGAAGCATGAAACCTGACTAATTACAAGCTGGTAACTTTAATTTGAGTTAAGTCCTCATATTTATCAGAAATTACAATTTGGTCCCTAAAGTTGTAATTTGTTCAATTGGGTCCCTGTTTGATCTCTGATGTTTGTGATCTTTGAGTATGATGTTTGTGTGATCACAATTAGGGCTAATGTGCATCTAGACAAGATTAAAAAAGGGTCGTTAATCAAGTTTGACTTTCGGGTTGACTTTGGTTTTCCCCGTGTGACTTTCTTAATTCGGGTCAACCGTCTAGGCCGGGTCAAGGGGGTTACATTTGATGGTATCAGAGCTCAGTTCTCGAGTAATTGGGAATGAATCTGTGCATGATTGAAGTATGTATGCCTTGTATGCTTGTTGTTTGAAAGCATGTTTAGTGGCTTGTGATTTGGATGCCATTGAGATGTATGCTGTGATGTAGCATGTTGTGGGTACCCATTGCCAAATAAAAGCTAATGAAATGATGTTGATTTTGAATGAAATTGAGCTTGAATACTTGGATTGCTTACCTTGCTGGGCCTGACTTTATTTTATTTGCATTGTTGTTGCATGGTAAAAGTATGGCACCACGTAGAGAATTACGAGGTAGTGTGCGAGCTACGGCTCCTAATGAGAATGAGAACGAGGAAAACACGGGTAGTGCGGTGTTACCTCCTCCTCCACCTGGTGGTGGTGGTGCTGAGGGAGGAAGAGCTGAAGCTGCAGCTGGTGCTGGAGCTGCTGGACCAGAGGTTGGTCAGGGGCAAGCTATGCCTGATATGACGATGTTGGTACAAGCTATTGCGGGTGCTTTTTGAGCAGCAGTAGCTGGAGCTCAAGGAGCTGGGCATCAAGGAGATGCTGGAGTTAGACTACCTTTGGAGCGTCTGCGCAGTCTTGGTGGGACTGAGTTCAGGGGTATGTCTGCTGAGAGTTCGGAAGCTTGGCTAGAGAGTACCAAGCGAATCTTGGGACAGATGAGTTGCACGGATGTGCAAAAGTTGGGTTGTGTTGTGTCCTTGCTGCAGGACGATGCGTATACGTGGTGGACGACCACCACAGCTGGGATGGCTGAAGCTGACATCACTTGGACATTCTTTCAGAATGTGTTCAAGCGGAGATATCTTGGAGTGAGATATCTTGATGAGAAGAAGCGTGAATTCATGACTCTTACCCAGGGGAGTATGACAGTGGCTGAGTATGAGGTGCAGTTTGTGCGACTCAGTCAGTATGCACCTGAGCTTATTCCTGATGAACGGGAGAGGTGCGAAAGGTTTCGTTATGGTCTTGTAACGGAGGTGAAGATGTATGTGCTGGCCACCGAGTATAATGATTTTGATGTGTTGGTGGGCCGAGCCAAGGACATTGAGATGAACTTGGGTTTATCTGCGAAAGGTGCTGGAGCAAGTTCTGGCAAGAGAGCTGCTGAGTATAGTTCCGGAGGTGGACGGAACAAGAGGGGACGTGATCAGAAGTATCAGTCCTCAGCTAAGAGAGGCGGTGGTGCACCTGCTAGAGGAGGTAATGCTAGAGCTGATCCAAGTGCTTGTTGGATCTGTGGTTCACGTGGTCACATGAAGCGTGACTGTCCTCGTGCTGTGAGGGAGGTGCAAGCTCCTGTTGCGGCAGCTGGTAATGGATGCTGGATTTGTGGTTCTGCAGACCACTTGAGGCGAGATTGTCCGAGGTTGGCTGGTGATCAGATGCGTGCTCCTGTTGTTGCTGCACCGCAGAGAGGTCGTGGGCGCGGCCGTGGTAATTTCCAGAGGCGTGAGGAAGGTGGTCGTGGAGTAGCCCATGTTGTGGCTATTCAGCCTGAAGGTGGAGGCCAAGCGAGAGTGTATGCTCAGCGTGAGGGAAGGAATGATGAAGATGTGATTGCAGGTACCTTTACTTTGTAATCCTTGTCATTGCTTTCTTTGATTGATTCTGGATCTACGCATTCATACATTTTGCGTGAGCATGCTGAACTGCTTGGTTTGCCTGTTGAGTCTTTGGATGTTGGTGTTCGTGTCAATAGTTCTTTTGGTGAAACTGTTGTGACTCGAAAGCTTTATAGAAGGTGTCCCTTGGTTGTTCAAGAATATGTTTTTCATGTTGATCTTATGGAGTTGCCCTTTTATGGTTTTGATGTGATCCTTGGTATGGATTGGCTTGCTGAGCATCGTGCTGTTGTGGATTGTGAAAATAAGCGAGTTTCGCTTAAGCTTGCGGATGATTATGAAGTTGTCGTGGTTGGTGAGAATGTGAAGTTTCTTGCCAATGTTGTTTCTACCTTGGAGGCGAGCAGGATGCTGAGGCAAGGTTGCGAAGCTTATCTAGCTTTTGTGATGAATCCTAGCTCTAAGGAGTTGAGGGTGCAAGATATCAGAGTTGTGAAGGAGTTTCCTGGTGTTTTTCCTGAGGAGTTGCCTGGTTTACCTCCTAATCGCGAGGTGGAGTTTGGAATTGAGCTGTATGAGAATACAACTCCTGTGTCCATTACTCCCTATAGAATGGCACCTAAGGAGCTGAAGGAGCGGAAGACGCAGTTGCAAGAGCTACTTGATCGTGGTTTCATCCGGCCGAGTGTGTCACCTTGGGGAGCACCGGTCTTGTTTGTGAAGAAGAAAGATGGCACTATGAGAATGTGCATTGATTACCGTCAGCTGAACAAGTTGACTATCAAGAATCGGTATCCTTTGCCGAGGATTGATGATCTCTTTGATCAATTTCGGGGAGCTGCTGTGTTCTCTAAGATTGACTTGAGGTCAGGGTATTATCAGTTGAAGGTGAAAGATGTGGATGTGCCTAAGACAGCTTTCAGGATAAGGTATGGGCATTATGAGTTCCTTGTGATGTCGTTTGGTTTGACAAATGCTCCTGCTGCTTTCATGGACATGATGAACCGTGTGTTTCATGAATACCTGGACAAGTTCGTTGTGGTGTTCATTGATGATATCCTTGTGTACTCGCGTACTGAGGAGGAGCATGAAGAGCATTTGAGGATTGTGCTGCAAGCTTTGTTGGAGAATTAGCTTTATGCTAAGTTGAGCAAGTGTGAGTTCTGGCTTAAGTAGGTGGTGTTTCTTGGGCATGTGGTCTCAGCTGAGGGGATTCGTGTTGATCCTCAGAAGATTGAGGCAGTGATGAATTGGAAGGTTCCTAAGTCTGTTCATGAGGTCCGTAGTTTCCTTGGTTTGGCAGGATACTACCGAAGGTTTGTGGATGGTTTTTCCAAGATTGCTGCTCCTTTGACGAAGCTGTTGCAAAAGGATGTTAAGTATGAGTGGACGGAAGTGAGACAGCAGGCTTTTGAGAAGCTGAAGGCGGCTTTGACGCAAGCTCCTATCTTGGTTCAGCCTGAATCAGGGAAAGAGTTTGTGGTCTATAGTGATGCATCCTATGTTGGTTTGGGGTGTGTGCTGATGCAAGAGGGTAAGGTGGTGGCTTATGCATCGCGGCAGTTGAAAGTGCATGAGCGCAATTACCCTACGCATGATATTGAGCTGGCTGCAGTGGTTTTTGCTCTGAAGATCTGGAGGCATTATCTGTATGGTGAGAAGTGTACTGTGTACACGGATCACAAGAGTTTGAGGTATCTGATGTCACAGAAGGAGTTGAATCTTAGGCAGCGTCGTTGGTTGGAGTTGCTCACGGATTATGATCTGACGATTGAGTATCATCCTGGAAAGGCTAATGTTGTTGCGGATGCCTTGAGTAGGAAGGTAGCTGTTGAGCTGAGGGCTATGTTTGCTAGCTTGAGCATATCGCGAGATGGTGGTCTGGTTGCTGAGTTGCAGGTGAAACCATCGTTGGTTCAGTTGATCAAGGATAAGAAGTTGCTGGATGATTCCTTGGTGTCTCATGTTCAGGATATCGCGGAGGGTAGACCTTCGGATTTCTGTTTTAATGATGATGGTGTGTTGTGTTTTGGGAGTCGGATAGTAGTGTCCAATGATGCTGAGTTGAGGCGTGCTATTCTGACTGAAGGTCATAGTAGTCCTTTTGCTATGCATCCTGGTAGTACTAAGATGTACCGTGATCTTCGTGATGAGTACTATTGGGTGGGTTTGAAGAAGGATGTTGCAGAGTTTGTGAGCAAGTGTTTGGTGTGTCAGCGAGTTAAGGCTGAACATCAGGTTCCTTCTGGGTTGTTGCAACCGTTGAAAATCCCTGAATGGAAGTGGGAGAGGGTTACCATGGATTTTGTATCTGGTTTACCTTTGTCTCCATCGAAGAAGAATTCTGTTTGGGTGATTGTGGATCGCCTGACGAAGTGTGCGCATTTCTTGCCTGTGCATACTACGTTTTCTTTGGATAAGCTGGCAGAGTTGTACATTGCTGAGATTGTGAGGTTGCATGGTGTGCCTAAGTCGATTGTGTCGGATAGGGATCCGAGGTTCACATCGCATTTCTGGCAGTGTTTGCATCAAGCTTTGGGTACAAGGTTGCATTTCAGTACATCCTATCATCCTCAGTCGGATGGTCAGTCTGACCGAGTTATTCAGATCTTGGAGGATATGTTGAGGTGCTGCGTGATTGAGTTCCAAGGTTCTTGGGAGAAGCATCTGCCTTTGGTTGAGTTCGCTTATAACAATAGTTATCAGGCGAGTATACAGATGGCACCTTATGAGGCTTTGTATGGGAGGAAGTGTAGGACTCCTCTTTGTTGGGCTGAAACTGGTCAAAAGTTGGTTTCGATGCCGGCTTTGTTGAAAGGGACCACTGAGAAGGTGAAGCTCATTTGTGAGCGGTTGAAGGCTGCCTCTGATCGGCAAAAGTCTTACGCGGATTTGAAGCGTAAGGAGATAGAGTATGCGGTGGGTGACCGTGTGTTCTTGAAGGTTTCGCCTTGGAAGAAGGTGATAAGGTTTGGCCGGAAGGGTAAGTTGAGCCCTAGGTACATTGGACCATATGAGGTTGTTGAGCGTGTGGGTCCTGTTGCGTATCGGTTGAAGTTACCTCAAGAGTTGGAGAAGATTCATGATGTGTTCCATGTTTCTATGCTCCGGAAGTATAGATCTGATCCTTCGCATGTGATGCCTGTGGAGGAAGTGGAATTCAATCCGGATTTGACCTATGATGAGGAACCGGTGAAGGTTCTGGATTCGGATAGCAAGGTTCTTCGTGGCAAGACCATTGAGTTGGTGAAGGTGCTGTGGAAGCATCGAGGTGTTGAGGAAGCCACGTGGGAGCGGAAGGAAGACATGCTGAAGCAGTTTCCTTATCTCTTTCCTTCAGGTAAATTTCGAGGACGAAATTTCTTAAGGGGGGGAGAGTTGTAACGCCCCGGTTTTGGGCTTAGTAGTTTTGGGCGTTGACCGGTTTGGTCAAAGTGTTGTTCGAATCTAAAGAGGTGAAATTAGGAAAGCCTAGCTCGGGTTGCATTAAAAATATGGAAAAATGTTCTAAAATCATCTTTTAATATAATTAAGTGAACTGTGAAATCAATTTTGGAAAATGAGTTTTGGAAGGGTGACATTTTGGCTAGTGACCAAAATGTAATTTTTGAAAGTTTGGTGACTGTTTTCGAAAGGGTTGGAACTTTGAATCTTTAAGGAGCTATTATTCCAAAAGTAGTTTCTCCAGATTTTTCTAAGATATTTTAGTGATATATTCTGATTTTAAAAGATGTCAAAAGAGGAGGGAAAGCCATTTTGGCTATTTTGTTAAATAACTTTCCAATTTTCTTTCTCTCATTTTCTCTCAACCCAAACACCTTCTTTCCAGAGAATTGTTTCTGATTTTCTCACCTAAATCTCTCCTTTCAACTCTCTTTTGATTCCTAATCAACATATCTACAAAACCTCATCATTTGCTACTTGATTCATCAAGGTTTTTGGTTCCAAAAAGAGGAGAAACTCAAGTTTGGAGGTAAGAACGTCCTTCTCCTCTAAACTATCAGTTCTTTACTGAAATTCCTAAGTTTTCAATCCTTAATTGATGTTTTATTAAAGGCTTTTGAGTTGTGAATTGGATCTTGGCTTATAATGCAAGATTTGGTGATTTTTGGTGATTTTCGTTTGATCTGTTAAATCTGTGATTTGAGATGTGTTTTTGATGTTAATTGAACACTAAATTGATAAGGAATTGAGTTTTGATTAATGCAATCCCGGATAGGTTGAGTTTCCTAAGTTTAGCTTGTGTTTCTTGGTGGTTTTTGAGGTGATCTTGTGGATCTGATGTTGCTGGAGGTATAAGGATGTTATTAGGCTCTTTTTAGATGTTAAATGATGTTAAAGGATGTTAGGTTTTGGTGGTTTATGGCTGGGATTTGTTGAGAAGTGGTTTGGATGCATTTTCGGTTGTGTTTGGTAGCCGAAAATGGAGTGTAGATGAGAGCAGCGAGTTTTGGTGCTTTCATTGAAGCAATTAATGCATGATGATGCATTAATCCTCTGCTTTGATGTGTTAAAACAGGGGAGGCATCTTTGGATCCAAGAGTTGTTGATCCGGAAGCTTGATTTGGTGCTTCGGCAAGAGGCGAAGTGGAATCGGTGAGTGAAAATGGTTTTCGGCTTTGAAACCAATGTCTTGGGAGCTTAGTTTAAGTCTAAACAACTTTGCTAAGCTCAAGTGTAAGTTTTCGGAAAGTACTCTCTAGTGGTGGCCATGATTTTGTTGTGATGCAATGTGGTTTATTGCATGATTTAAATACTGTTTTGAAAGCATGATTTAGCATGGTATTTGCTGTTTTTGTAAGCCATATGTTGAAGGAAGCTCAAGGTAAGAGTTCCTTGTTTTTGTACATTGATTAAATGTGGTTTGATGCTTTTAAATGCATGATGAATATGGCTTGGTTTAATGCTTTAAAATAGTGGATAAATTGATGATAATGATGTATATTGGCAAGTGATGTTTTGAAAAGGTTAAGGTCACTAAGGTGGTTAAAAGTCCTTGAGTGAGCCTTGTTTACTTAAGAACATCAAGGTGGTTAAAAGTCTTTGGATGGTTCTTGCTATGGACACAAAGGTGGTTAAAAGTCCTTGTGTGATCCTTTCCATGGTGTTTAAAAGTCCATGGGGCCATGGTGTTTAAAAGTCCATGGGGCCAAGGTGTTTAAAAGTCCTTGGGGCCAAGGTGTTTAAAAGTCCTTGGGGTGAAACTTGATACGGACACAAAGGTGGTTAAAAGTCCTTGTGTGGTCCTTTCCATGGTGGTTAAAAGTCCATGGGCCAAGGTGTTTAAAAGTCCTTGGGGCCAAGGTGTTTAAAAGTCCTTGGGGTGAAAGTTGATGAACTTGTTTTTAAAGAAATGGAACTTATCACTTGTGGCCAATATGACATGTTATGATATGAAGCATGAGATGCTTGTTTTAAGTATGCTTTTGAGCATGAGCAATTGATGATTTGAGGCATGATTTATAAATGTTTTATAAATGCATTATTGAATGGTTTTATGAGCATTCCTCACTAAGCTTTTGCTTACGCTCTCTTTCGTTTTCTTAATTCAATAATGCAGAACATTAGAGTACCTTGAGGGCAGCAAGAAGGGCAAGCAATCAAGTGAAAGTAAAGCTCAAAGTATGGAAGGTTTCTTAAGTACATTTTTAGCTTTTGGTAATTTGGCAATGGGGGACCAATGTGTATGTTTTGGGAGAGGTTTTGAACTCCCTAAGTATGTTGAATGATGATGAGAATGCTGGTTTTAGTGTTTGTCCTTTATATGCTTGAATTGGAAGTTTATGCTTGTATGGCTTGCTTGTGTAGGAAGCATGCCTATAGATTTGGGGCTTTTCGTATATGATGTTGTTTTGATGAATTGTTGATGCAAGTATGTCTTATATATGTTGAATTGCATGCTGGTAAAGTTTGGTAGCATTTGGAGCATGATTGGATGTTTAATTGCATGTTTAAGTATGCATTTTGGGGCAATTTGTGCAAGGTGTTTCGGAACAATATCACCCGTTTCGGAACAGGTGCCTTAAACAAGCCCAGGCGTCCGAAACGGGAGGGACCGTTCCGAAACGGTTTGGCTACTGCCAGCCCGTGTTGCGGTACGCGTTGCGGAACGGCCCCGCGTTTCGAAACGGGCTCTGCCTGTTTCGGAACGGGTGACCGTTGGGGGCTGACATTGGCAGTTAAATGTTTTGAAATGTTTGCATTTTGGTCCTGAATCTTGTTTGTGCAATTGTGTGAGTTTGGGAAGTCCTTTTGAGCTGAAATTTCACAGTGAAGCATGAAACCTGACTAATTACAAGCTGGTAACTTTAATTTGAGTTAAGTCCTCATATTTATCAGAAATTACAATTTGGTCCCTAAAGTTGTAATTTGTTCAATTGGGTCCCTGTTTGGTCTCTGATGTTTGTGATCTTTGAGTATGATGTTTGTGTGATCACAATTAGGGCTAATGTGCATCTAGACAAGATTAAAAAAAAGGGTCGTTAATCAAGGTTGACTTTCGGGTTGACTTTGGTTTTCCCCGTGTGACTTTCTTAATTCGGGTCAACCGTCTAGGCCGGGTTAAGGGGGTTACACAAGTGATGTTATGAAAAATGGTTTATACATGAAATCATATAGAGTTAGCCGTCTATAGGATTGAGTCCACTATAAGCAAGTCGCCTTGGTTGTTGATGGGTTTATACAGTGTACCAAATACTCCCTCCAAGTACCCTAACGATTGAGGAAAGTGTTTAGTGTCTCGTCTCTCATTAGTGGGGTTATACATCTACCGATGAGTGGTGTTAAGGGGTTTATATGGTGTACCGAATACTCCACCACAGGTGTCGCAACGATGGAGGGTAGCTCCCGTGTTTGAACATTTAGATGTCGGTGAGAATGTATGAAGTGTTGGGACAACACTTGTGAATCAATGTATCTGATGTTGTTTTGAGAAATGAGTATGTTGATGATCACTTGCGAGCCAATATAATTGATAAAGTATTAGGAAATGATTAATGATGCATATTATGTAAACGCATGTTTTACTCTTTAAGCTTTGCATTTGGTAGCTATGCATGGGAAGGCTTAAGTTGAATGATAGCAATGGATTTGTTGTTGAGTTCATAGTACTTGTTGCATGATGTTTAACATGCTTATTTGTTAAGGAAATTTCATATTTTTTAATAGCGCATGGTGGTTTTCAAATGATGGAAAATTAGTTTTCATGCATTGGTATTGTTTTGTTTTGAGCACTCCTCACTAAGCCGTGTGTACTTACGCTTCTATGTGTCCATCAATGCAGATAATTGAAACTTAGGAGGCAGCAAGAGGCCAGGGGTTCCAAGGGACTTTGCTTTGAATGTATGTTTTGTTTATGGACTAGAGTAATAAGGGCAATGGGGGTTTTATAGTCTATTTGGGTGATGTGTATGAACACCCTTGGTGAGCATGTTTGCTTTATGGTTTTTAACTTGTAAAAGGCATTTATTTGATTGATTGTGTATTGGTTTGAGATTTGACTCTTTAGTCGCTTATTTCCTATGTAGCATGCCTATAGTTTACCTTTGATGCATTTGCCATGATTTGTTGTTGAATATGCCATGAATGTGTGAGGGTTGATGTTTAAGTATGCTCTATGCATGTTGGATTGGTTTAGGATGGATTTAAGTGTGAAAAAACCAGCAAAAAGTGTCATTATAGGCCTATGTGTTTCGGTACACTCGAGCCTGTACCGAAACACTGAGCCTGAAATGGCCTAAGGGTTTCGAAATAGGGGAGGTTTGTTCCAGTACGTTTTGCTACTAGAAACCACTGTTCTAAAACACCTCAAGTGTGTTTCGAGCCATGTGGACCTGTCTCGATACGCCTGTTTCGAGACAGGGCTAGCCTGTACCGAAACGACATGCTGATAAGTTAGTTGATGGAATATTCTGGAGTTCCGATTCTTTACGTTTTAGTTCCTGAATGTTGTGGATGCAATTAAATGAGCATGAATGATTATTTGGAGTTGAGTTTTGACAGAGATGCATGTAACATGATTAATTTAAAGATGGTAATCTAAAATTGGAAGAACCCCTCATAATTTGTCATGTTTGCAAAATGGTCCCTAAATCGTAATTGAATGCAATTGAGTCTTAATCGATGTCCGATTGAGTTATGATTGTTTTGCTGCGAGCCTAAACACTTAGGACACTAATGAGCATCTAGATAAGATAAAAAGAAAAAAAATTAGGGTTGTGTATTGGAGGAAACTTCCCAGTTTACTTCAATATTCCTTGTGTGACCTCCTGCTCAGTTTAGTCTACCGTTTAGGCCGGGCCGAGGGGGTTACACAAGGTGAGCTATGATTTCTTATTGACATTCCACACCCTTTGTGTCCTTAATCTATTATTTATGTTAACATTTGAGATTAAAATAAATTTAATTATGTTTAATTGGTTTATAATGGTTTTAAGAACGAATTATGGGTAGGTTGTTCAAACTTAGTGGTTTCTTGTTGGCCGAGAAAAATATGGAAATTGGTTTTACAAGTTAGGAACCGGAATTAATTTAAATGCCTAGTGGAGACAGTTTTTCTTCATGAATTGAGATTGATGTTTAGTTGTTGTTTTGAGGAGTTATTGATGTTTTACGAAGGTTTGTGAATTGAGAATTGTTTGTGAATGGATGATTGGATATTAGGAAGGATTGGTGCAAGCTAAAAAGAAGCTTTTGATATTTTGGCGGAGTTTTGGCATGAGAATTAGATAAGTTTGAACGGATTGAGACGACGAGATACTGAATAACATGTAGGTGGTTGAGTGTTTCTCGACGTTTCTCTATGGATGAAGGTTGTAGAAAAAAGTCTGTAATGGTGTGTCGAATCAAGTCTCAAAGGTAAACTTACAGATTCCATTAACTAACAAAAAAAGCTAGGCGTATCGATAAACCAAGGCCTGTATCGATATGCGTTTGTCCAGTGAGCAACTTCTGTTTTAATGTTCACAAACATGTACCAATAAGCCCTCGCATATCGAAACACATAGCCTAAATCAAGTAGTTCGTACCGAAAAGGTTCAGCCCGTTGCGGAACGCCCTGGCAAAATTTGGCATACTGTATCGGTACGCTATCCCGCATTTCGGTACGCCTGGGCCTGCAATGCCATTTTTCTCCTCTATAACATACCAAAAATCATTCAAAACCAATCTAACATGCTTCCAACCTAAGAACAATCATTTAAGGTATGAGGCACCAAATCAAGCATTAAACATCAATGTAACCAAATATGACAATATATAGGCACACTTCCTAAGAAAACATCCACATAAAGATCAAAGGAGAACCCAAACAAAATACCAACATATAAAGGTCATTTACAAGTCCAACTAGGCAATATAAACTTGCCACAAATAAAGGAGTTTCAAGCACAACCTCATAGGTACCCTCCAAGTGCCACTCTTTACTATTTAGTAAATGTAATTCCACACTTGAGCTATGAAACCCCCTTGGAATCCTCTCTTTCTTCCTCGTTGCCCAAAACAAGTTATTTCTTTGCATTGTTGGAAAAAGAGAGCGTAAGCATAAATGCCTAGTGAGGGTCGCTCGATTGAAAACTAACAACAATGCATTTAAAACCATTTCTCAAAAACAAATCTCTTTTCATCATGCTGAAATACAACTCATACTATAAATCTCTTTCAAGGAAAAATCAATAAACACTTATAAAACATGTATCATCAATCTCATGCATTTACCATAGTGCAAAACTCATTGCAAGCTTCTCATGCTTGTACATCATAAAACATATCTCAAAAATTGAATCTCATGAATAAATCTCATTATACAAAATCATTAAAAATCATGATACATGTAATATCATATATTGATATTATAAGTGACATAGATGGCATCTACCCCCATCCTTGGATACAACTACCTCTATCCATAAATGCTCGGATATGCGCACACCTTGATAGCACTACCCTCATCACGTCTCATGGTGAAATCTACCCTCACCATAATCTCACTTCAGTCGGGATGGTACTACCCCCATTGCCCGTTGGTGATAGAATCTACCCTATCACTCGCAACACAATAGAATCTACGCCTATTTTGTAACCAAAGAATTTGTCTCACATAAGAATTTGTATATTATAGTGCACTTCTCATCCTACTGGTCACCAATTATATCCGATGATATTAAGTCTCATCACTTAGCCAATATACATTTTTAAACCATGTTACCCTACTGTTTTCAATGCATAATCATAAATCAAGTCTCATCCCATCTCAAGAGCATAAACAATGCATAACATTTTCTCAACAAGTTATAAACTCTTTCAAATCATAAATCAATTCTCATGGGATCATATTCATCAAATCTCAATGCTTAAAACATGTATAAACAATAGGTAACAAATATCTTTCTAAACATGAGCATGATCAATCAAACAATGGGAAAACTGATAAACCGAGAGCAAAATCTTTCATACTTACTTCTGAGCTTAGATCAACATTTAAAGTTTAATCTAAACCCCCAAACCTTCCTTTCAAAGCTTTGAAAAGCTTTTAAAACCATTTCCACTCACCAACAAAGCTTCACTTCACTTGCCGAAGCAATATCAAGCCTCCAGAGCAAACAAGACCTCATCCAAAGACATCAGATGAATCTCCCATGCTTCTAACCAAAGCAAAACAGTGGGTTAATGCACATTCGTGCATCAAAACCTCCAGCTACTTAACTCTACAATTCTCTCTAACAAAAACCAAGCAAACGACATCCGAAATCAATTGAAAACATGAATGAAATCATTCTAAACAATCTCCAGACAATGCCTAGCGAGATTAACAATTAATCAACGTCAATATACATCTAAAAACATCACCTCAACATCCTTTTACATCCAACAAACAATAAACACATAAACAAGCCATAAACTCAAATATTTTAACCTAGGAATCTATCAATTCACCTAGTTTCGTGATTCTATTATTAAAACCCACTTTACCACTTTACCTAGTTACGGGAAACTCAACACATTTCATCAATTTAACCTCATTTAAAGCTTAATTAAAGCAAGATATCATCATTTATAACCCAAATCAATTTACAAGAGTCAAGAACTTGAGAATTTCAGTAAAGAAACTTTGATTAGCGGATAATTAAGAAGATCACCTCTAACACAAGCTTTTCCCTTGATTGTTAATAATTTAGATGAAAACCTTCAAGAAATCCAAAGCTAGTTGATGTAGAAATCCATGTGAACTATTTATAAATTAAAAGTGGATAAAAGGGATAAATCTCTTGAGATTTTAGTGATGAGAAAGTAGTTTGGCTGGTGGGAAAGTTGAGAGAAAAAGTTACGAGAAAATAAGTTATGTAAGAAAATGTTTAAGCCCCTCGAAATCCTTTTTTATTAAAATCCCTTTAAATAAACCTTTTTATTAAACCTTTAAAATATCCAAAATAAGGGAAAAGGCTGATAAAACCTTGGTGTAATAGCTCCCTAAAGATTCTAAGTCTTGACTCTTTTCAATTTAGTCATAAAACGTATTTTACAATTTTTAAGACTTTGTCACCATTTTTAAAATGCCAATTAAATCAGTGCAATTTTCTCAAATTAGATTCTTCAAAACCATCAAATAATTGTTTTATAATTTTAGAATATTTTCCCATATTTTATTTTGCTCAAAAACATTTTAAATCAATTTATTTCCAAAACTAGTATAAATTTTCTAGACCGGTTCACCCGAACCGTCTAGCCAAACCCAGCTAACTTCCAAGCCAAAATCGGGGAGTTACAAATCTCTCCCACTTAAGAAATTTCATCCTCGAAATTTACATTGTGGAAAAAGATAAGGGAATTGCTCCTTCATGTCATCATTCCTATCCCACATGGCTTCCTCAACACCTCGATGCGCCACAACAGCTTAACAAACTTGATGGTCTTTCCACGAAGAACTTTACTATCCGTAGCTAAATCTCAACCGGTTCCTCTTCATAAGATAAATCTGGATTCAATTCAATTTCCTCAACTACCTTAACATGCTACGGATCCGATCTATACTTCCGAAGCATGGATACATGAAAAACATCATGTATCTTCTACAACTCAGGTGGCAACCTCAATCTATAAGCTACCAGACCAACTCGCTCCAACACCTCATAAGGTCCAATAAACCTCGGGATTAACTTACCTTTTCTACCAAATCACATCACATTTTTCCAAGGTGAAACTTTTAGAAACACTTTATCACCAATTGTATACTCAAT
The DNA here is from genome assembly GCA_958450335.1 of Hibiscus tridactylites. NCBI lineage: Eukaryota > Viridiplantae > Streptophyta > Magnoliopsida > Malvales > Malvaceae > Hibiscus > Hibiscus tridactylites. Next base: position 47,753,384 of record OY288265.1, on the reverse strand, counting down.
TCCTCTACGCTTCAAATCTACGTAAGACTTTTGCCGATCTGAAGCCGCTTTCAACTGATCACTAATAAGTTTTACCTTCTCATTACTCTCCTTAACACATGAGGTAGAACAACATATTTCTCGCCTACCACAGCCAAACATAGAGGTGTACGATGCCTCCTACCATACAACGTTTCATACGGAGCCATTTGAATGCTCGCTTGATAACTGTTATTATAAGCAATCTGTACCAAAGGCAAGTGCTTTTCCCAAGATCCCTAAAAATCAATGATGCAACATATCAACATATCTTCCAACACTTGGATAACACGCTCAGACTGGCCATCCGTTTGAGGATGATACGAAGTGCTAAAGTTTAATCTTGTACCCAAGGCTCGATGAAAACACTCCCAAAACCTTGCCATAAAACGCGGATCCTTATCAGACACTATAGACTTAGGCACTCCATGCAAATGCACGATCTCCAAGATGTACAAAGCCACTAGCTTATCAAACTTATACGTAGTATGCACAGGCAGAAAATGCGCACACTTCGTAAAACGATCAACTATCACCCAAATAGAGTTTTTCTTTGACGGTGTCAAAGGAAACCCTGACACGCTCCAACACCTCATAAGGTCCAATAAACCTCGGAGATTGGACAACTTTTTTGTAGAGCGTTTGGGTGTTCTCTAAATATAAACGCAAGTGCACACTCTTGTCAAGTTATAGTATATAAGATATCGTCTCCCACAGGGATTGGACATCTTAACTCGAATTGTAATTCCTAAACAAAGAAAATTAAATGCACAAATAAGTTTTAGTTTTGTAAAGAATAAAAGGTAAATAAAACACAAGTAATAGAGAAGTGATCAGATTGATAGAATGGGTCAGATTATGCTGCTCCCAAGTGTGAAACTGCGTTGAATAGGTTAAGTTGTTCTACGCTGCCAGACTTTACTGCCTCGACCGAGGATGGTAGATTAGCTGCTTTGACGCTTTCGCTACCTCGACAGTGGAATGGAAAATTGGCTCGAACAAACTCAACAAACCTTCAAGGCTGGTAGGACGCTTCGATATTGATTCTGCTTATGTCTAAGTCAGAATACTGTTCTTGCCCACTGCAGATGATACCCGTCACGACGTGAATCTTGCAAAGACAACAATCTTGGTTCATCCTCTTTTAGGCGCCTTAAACTCGTATATATGTCTAAGCTAATTTGATCAACACCTGATTAGGATGAGGATTGTACTTTTCCTTTTCGTGAGTTTGACTCTCTCGATACCGAACAAATGTATAGTTAACAACTAATCTTTCGAACTTAATTGAAAACTATGAAGAGCATGGAATAAGCAAACCTTAATTCCTGAACAACCGTTCTCACACTAGTTTACAACATAACCCAAACCCAAAAGAGATTTTAGAACATAATGGCAGCAAGAAAACCTAAGTTGTCTAAAATTACAAAATATGTCAAGTATATATATGCATTAGCTAGGTGAAGTCCTCATTGGAGTAAAAGTCTTAAAAGTAGCTTTTGCATTAAATGCAACCTTTAATTTCGACTTTTTCTCGTTGCCTTGCACTGCAAGTTATCTTGATCTCCTCCATCCACGACTCTGTCTGTTGCTTCAGGCGTCAGAAAATTGAGTTGATGGCATCGTTAGAGTTAGGATTTTCTTCTCCATAGATCACACTGCAATTCTCTAATTCCTCAGCTTGCCGCTCTGGGTGACAAGTATGGCGGCGATAGCTACTCGGCATCAGGTTTCTCTGCTTGGAACTACATCAGTATAGCTCCCTAGTCTGCTGCCTCAGCATCAACTCTTCAGCCCCCTCTCCTTCTGTCAACTTCTAGTACCTGAAACTAAAACTGAACTAAAACAACATCCTTTCCTTACCAAACAAAAGCTAATTGATAAAAACATGGCAAAGTAAAGAATATTGTATAATACAATGTGTTGCGTGTCAAAAGTCCTATTGCAAATAGTGCAAGTGTACATGACGCAAGTAGTAAAGTGATACTTGGAGTATCGGATATCGTCTCCACATGGACTGGAAATATCTTTATCCTAGAGTTGCTGCACGAGAGAAAGAAAGAGTTTAAATTGTTTGGGAAGTAATCTTGACAAGCAAATAAAGTAAGAGATAAAAGAATCAGGTTTAAGAAATAGGCCAGCATTGATTTTCTCAGTAGTGTAGATGTTGCACTGAATAGAGACTTTTGTTCTGTTTTCGTTCCTGTCGCGGCAGCACCTGTCGCAGCAGTGGTCTGTTGTTGTCGTGGCAGCGATCACACAACTCTGTACTTCAAGTTTGGCAAGAATCCATGCTATGACTTTTCCTATCCCTAGATCCAAGTGTTGTTGATGAATACTTCTTAGATGATACCTCCCGGCGTGAGTCGAAGAGTGAACACCAGTGTTGTTGAATTCTTCTTTAGCCACTTAACCTCATACTTATCTCTAAGTTGAGATTGTTTAACCATAAACTGGAAAATGCGTATTTATTTCGTTCGTATGCTTGACTCTCCCAATATCAAACAAATGGATAACCTCACAATGCTCTCCCGATACTATTGTGAGATATGAAAACCATAATAAATAAACTTGAAGTTTTATTACCTTGAACAAAAAATTCCTAAAACAATACAATCCTTGCAACTACTTTACAGAATCAACCCTTAGCCCTAGAGGAAGTTTAGAACATGATGAAAAGGGGAAAACGACAAAGGTTTTGGGGAAGACGGCTAGGAATAAGATATCCCCCTCTAGGTCGAATTACATGCCTTTATATAGGCCTTGGGTCCAAGTTTTCTAATATGGCAAGAATACAAGTTTAAACTAAAGTACAACTCTATTAGAGATTAGATCTTCTGAGTATATGCCTTTAATTCGTCCTCTTTTCTTGCTTTGGGTTTCTTCCTTGAACTTTGGGCTTGACCTTTATTCTTCCTCTGGGCTCAGAAAAATATAGGATTGGTCCACAACAGACCGGCTTTAAATCCTCTATCTGTCAAGCTCTACTTCATTCTTCCACCTCACCAATGTTGTCGTTATGGCTGCCACGGTAGTGGCCACGACAGCGTTTTGCTCTTCGACTCCAGTACTGTGCTCCAGCTTTGCTCCTTTGCTACCCTGAGTCTGCTACAACAGATGCCCGCAAAAGTGACCGAAATCAGTAGCAACTGGGCCATTTTATCTAATTGTGATGTATATGCAGAAATCTACCCAAATGCAATGAAATATGCTTGAATGCATTAGAAATACAGGTAAATGAGGTGTAAAATATAGAACTTTTATACACTTAACACACCCACAAACTCAAGTTCTTGCTTGCCCTCAAGCAAATATGACCGAACTAAAAATAAAATTTTTTTGTTTGGCTTAATTCAGTGAACCTTTCATACCTACCACTTATTCCCTATCAAGAGCAATACCTTGTCGGGCATTTCTGGATTTATTCGGAACCATGATATAATTCTTGTGCGGTGTGTGCAGGTTTTGTGAACAACCAAGTGTCTAGACTCCTTTAGTGTACCAGAATAGTCATGCTTACAAACTTGAGTTTATGCCAATTCATTTTTTCTAGAGGCAATTCTTAGGCTCCTTTAGTTTTTTATGACTCTTGATTTAACTGCATCTTTTATGGAGGCAATTCTTAGGCTCCTTTAGTTTTTTCTAACTTAAGCTTAAAAAGAAATCTCCCTAAAATCAATGCAAGGTAGTTTTGCAAGCAATTGAGTCTGAATATTTTTCATTCTTTTATTTCTTTCCTAGAGCTAGTGATAGGCACCTCTAGGGGCAAATTGAAGTGGGTAAACATTCCTATTCCAGTGCACTACTAAAGTCTAAATAGCATAAGAGTCACAAAGAGTGTTGTACAGATCAGAATTATAGCAAGTCTCTAAACAGTTCCTAAAATTTCCTAAAGGCACTGTCACGACAGAGTATGTCACGACATGTAAGTTTAGTTCAAAGACTTAAGCCAATTTTTTTTCATTTTTTGACACAAAAATAAACTTAAAAATAAACTAATAATTAGACACGAATTTAAGACACAACTAACACTTCATTAGTGAAGGGATGCCACCCCCAAACTCGAGGGTTGCATTGCCCTTAATGCATGACAAAATGAAAGATAAAAAAAATAAAATAAAATACATCACAAAAGAAATAAAACAGCAAAGGCAGCAAAATATAAGGAAGAAACCTAATTTGAGGAGCTGTCTTCGTTGCTGCTGCTGCTGATTTGGAGCTGTCGCCAGTAACTTTCATGGTAGGGGCTGGCAGTGTGCTGGGAGAGGCAGATGCTGTTTTCTTCTTTGCTTCCTGAGGTGGCTGGACACGTGTCGGTGAGATGTATGGGGGCTTGTCCAGAAGCTCGACATCATCGTCGGAGCTGCTGCTGTTGCTGACATATCTGCCTTGGCCGGAGGGTCCTTCGACAGTCTCGTTGAGCTTCTTCCTCTTCATCGGAGGGCAGTCCTTGGAGATGTGTCGGGCAACTGATGGCTCGGAATCGGAATCTTGCCAGACAGAAGAGGGGGAGAACCCTTCCCAATAGTTGAGGTCAATTTCCAGGAGGGGGTCCTTTCTCTTTTCTCCTCTGGGGTTTGAGACTGTCTGCCGCCTTCGGCTGTCGTGGCAGGAGTAGGTATGGAAGCAACAAATGGAGTTCTGGGGCTTTCAGTAGGGGTAGGTGTGGGAACAACAAAAAAGTGGTATGGGAAGGAAGGGAATGGCACATGGGTAAAATGTAAATCATTATGAATAAAGTTTACCGTTGCGGCCGTGAAATCCCTCATGTGGCCCATCAGTCCGAGCTGTCGTTCCTCCGATCTTTTAAGCATCGACAGAATCTAGGCGAAGGTGTCTGGTGGAGGTGCTGCTGCCGTCTGCTATTGTTCTGCTACGGCAGGTTCTGGGGAACTAGGGCCTACCGTCTGGTCTGCTATGGCAGAGGGATTGAAGTATGACAGCGAGGTGGCAGCTTTCAACTCTATGAGGCTGAAAATGTTTCGCTGCGCCCACCCCTTTCCTTGGACTTTGACATTCTCAGCAATCTCCGATACATTGTGGCCACGACAAATGGTGGTGATGAGGTATGAGAAGATGAGGGGACCTGACGGTCGGAGGGCACACTCAAGTATTCCATCCCGTATGTAGCAGTCGACATTTATTTGTCTTTCATTTAAAATGGAATGCACAAGGGCTAACCTTGGTCTATCGACGGTGCTGTTGTGGAAGGATGGCATGATGCACTTCTTGACAAAGTGATTCCACAATTTTTCTTGTGGAGTCAGCTGGGTTCTTTTTACGGTCCATCGGTGTTTGGGATCGGTGTTCCATTCTGTCCCTTCCTCGGTGACATCTTCCATGACCGCGTCGTAGTCTGCCGGCGACAGACTATTCACGAATCTTTTGTGGGAGTCCTCCTTCTTACTCACATATAATCCGTAGAGGGTGTTGATGTAGGCAGGCTCGATGGAGAGTTGTTTACCTAGAACTATTATTGTCTTGGTGTCTTTGCTGTCGATGGTAGTGTAGAACTCTCTAACGATTGTGATGTTCATCTCCTCGGGTTGAGCAACAAATTGGTGCCATTTGAGGGCTTGGATTTTTCTGGCTATGAAGTTTTCGAGCACTAGATCTCCCGTGGGTTGTGAGTAGATAAACCTTCTTTCCTCCCACATATCCCTCTTTTGGAAGGAACTGTAATATCTCGAGACAGACTCGGTGGAGGCGAAACGGTCTGGAATGGCGTTTTGGCTTGGGGTGGATAGTGCTGCGGTAGAAGTGGAGGCATCACTGCGGCGGGTTTGTCTGCTAGCCATTTGCAAGGTCTGTAGAAAATGTAAAGGAAATTTTTGAGATCTAGAGAAAACAAGTTGAGAGAATGAGAATGAGATGAAAAATTAATAGTTAGTGGGGGTTTATACAGAAGGCTGATTTTATGCTCGTTGGAGCTATAACGGCGGGCACGAATAACGGGGCCAGCAGTTACGCGGTTTTTAACGCGTTTGTCATGCCTTTCTGTTTTTGCTGCGCGTCTGTTACACGTTTGCGTGTCTGTCGCGACAGCTCCGTGACAGGCTATCTTCTACGTGTCTGTCGCGACAACTGATGAAAGGCTGTGATGACAGACTCGTCCGTTGGGCTTTTTGGGCTGTTGTGGATGTGGTGGGTTGGTTCATTCCTTCTCTTCGCCTTGCTTCCTTTATTTCCTAAAAATAATTAAATAAATAATATTAAAATAATATCTTAGTTCCTAAAATAAAATAAATAAATCGTAATTCCTAATAAATAAATAAAATAAAGTAAAATAAAAACTAAGTTAAATTAGGGATGCCTTGAGGGGCATCTCCTAAAGTAACTACTTCCTGCATCCTTGGGGCTTTAGTCCCCTGATTATGCTTTAGTCTCTGTCTGTTGAATTTGAACTGGTGCCCGTCCTTTAGGGATTTGATTGTGATGGCACCATGGGGGAAAACCTGGACAACTTGGAAAGGACCGGACCATCTAGATTTAAGCTTTCCTGGGAAAAGTTTCAACCTAAAATTGAATAACAACACCTGTTGCCCTGGGCAGAACTGTCGTGGTAGTAGTTTCCTGTCGTGCCACCTTTTGGTTTTGTCCTTGTAGATCTTAGCGTTGTTGTAGGACATTGCTCGAATTTCTTCAATTTCATTCAAGTCTAGTAGCCTCTTTTGTCCTGCCTTATCCAGTACATATTTACTACTTTGATAGCCCAGTAAGCTCTGTATTCTATCTCAACAGGTAAGTGACATGTTTTCCCGTAGATGAGTCTATAGGGTGACATTCCTAATGGTGTTTTGAATGCTATTCTATATGCCCAGAGTGCATCATTGAGATGTAGAGACCAATCCTTTCGAGTGGGTTTAACCATCTTCTCAAGTATGTTCTTTACTTCTTAGTTGGATATCTCGGCCTGCCCATTCGTTTGAGGGTGGTATGCTATTGCAATTCGGTGCTTTACTTCGTATTTTCTCAAGGAAGTAGCAATTACCCTGTTATCGAAGTGTCTCCCCTCATCACTAATGATCGCCCCGGGGATGCCAAATATGGATAAGATATTCTTGTGCAGAAATCTTTGAACAATTTTGGCGTCATTTTTCTGGGTGGCGATCGCTTCTACCCAATTGGACACATAATCCACTGCCAGTAGGATGTAAAGGTTCCCACAAGATGCTGGGAATGGCCCATGAAGTCGATTCCCCATACATCAAAGATTTCGACCTCTAAAATGTTCTACAGTGGCATCTCATACCTTCTCGAGATGTTCCCAGTCCTTTGGCATTTGCCATAACTTTTGTAGTAGGCTTGTGCATCCTTGAACAGTGTGGGCCAGTAGAGACCAGATTGCAGAACTTTGGCAGCGGTTTTGTTTCCACCTAAGTGTCCTCCATAAGGGGAAGCATGGCAGTGGTGAAGCACATCTTCCTGTTCATCTTGTGGTACGCATCTCCTGATAATCTAATATGCACAGTGTTTGAAAAGAAGAGGTTCGTCCCAATAATAATGTTTTGCATCATTTTGGAACCTCTTCCTTGCTTGGTAATTAAGTTCAGGAGGTAGTACCCCACTAACAATGTAATTAACAAAATCAACATACCAAGGGATTTCAGAAAGCTTACTTGCCGCCATGGCTGTCGCGGCAGTGCTGGTGGCAGCAAATAGTTGCTCATCTGGGAAGGTCTCCAATATGTTGGTCCTATCTGTCGATTGACTCTTTCCCGTCTCTAACCTCGACAAGTGGTCCGCTACTTGGTTCTCTGTTCCTTTTTTATCCTTGATATCAATGTCGAACTCTTGCTGCAGCAGAATCCAACATATCAATCTCGGTTTTGCATCTTTTTTCGTGAACAAATATTTTAGTGTTGAATGGTCTGTATGGACCACCACCTTTGTTCCAAGTATGTACAGACAGAACTGGTCGATTGAGAACACCACTGCTAACAACTCCTTCTTTGTCGTGGTGTAGTTGATTTGGGCATCATTTAATGTTTTGCTAGCATAGTAAATCACATGGAAGAGCTTATCCTTCCTCTGCCTAGTGCTGCTCCGACAGCATAGTCACTGGCATCACACATTATCTCAAATGGAAAACTCCAGTCTGGTGGCTTTACGATCGGGGTTGTTACCAGCTTCTCCTTCAGAATTCTGAATGCCTCAGTACATTCAGTATTGAAATCAAATAGATGATTCTGCTCTAGTAGGTGGCATAAGGGTTTGGTAATCTTCGAGAAATTTGCAATAAATCGTCGATAAAACTCGGCATGCCCTAAGAAACTCTGAATTCCCTTGACTGTGGTGGGTGGTAGAAGCTTTTCGATGACTTCTATTTTGGCTCTGTCCACCTTTATGCCGCGACAACTCACTTTGTGGCCTAGTACTATCCCTTCATCCACCATGAAGTGTCATTTTTCCCAGTTTAGGACCAAGTTCGCCTCTTCGCATCTTTCAAGCACCTTCTGTAAGTTGCCTAAACAACCTTCAAAACTGTCTCCAAAGACGGAAAAGTCGTCCATGAAAATTTCTAGGAAATCCTCCACCATGTCAGAGAATATGGCCATCATGCACCTTTGGAAGGTTGCTGGTGCATTGCAGAGCCCAAATGGCATTCTCCGAAAAGCATAGGTGTCGTATGGGCATGTGAAGGTAGTTTTCTCTTGGTCCTCCGGTGCAATTCCTATCTGATTGTAACCTGAGTAACCATCAAGAAAACAATAGTAAGGTTTCCCCGCTAATCTATCAAGCATTTGATCAATAAAAGGTTGGGGGAAATGGTCTTTCCGGCTAGGTTTGTTAAGCTTCCGGTAATCCATACAAACCCTTCATCCAGTCACAGTCCTGGTTGGGATTAGCTCGTTCTCTTCATTGGTCACCACGGTTAAGCCTCTGGTGCATAGCCTCGTTCAAACGTCTCTGGGCATCAATAGTCGGCTTATGATAAACCTCCAAGAGAATCTTCTGCATACATAATGTCGGACTGATGCCTTGGATATCAGCTATCGTCCATCCAATGGCCTTCTTATGCTGTTGTACCATTCTGATTAGCTGCTGCTTTTGTTTCTGCATTAACTTGGAAGAGATGATTATAGGCAGCGTATCATTTAAACCAAGAAAGACATATTTAAGCTGCCGTGGCAGGGGCTTAAGGTCTAGAACATGTGGCTTTTCAATTGAAGGCTTCTAGATTATATGTTCATTTGAGGTATAATTAAGAGGCTCGAAGAACTTACATGGACGATTGCTTATCCAATTTACCTCCTCATGACCTTCAATGTCAGATATTTTTTAATCGGAGGAGTCACTGTCGTCGTTGCTGCCGTGACAGTCTTCCAGGTGGCTGCTGTGGCAGTGACCAAACTTTATGTCATGGCAGCTTGATCTAATGCAGGGTTGGTCAAGGTTTACTTTAGTGATGGCCTTGCACTCTTCTTCTACATCAGCATGTTTAATTGCTTGGAGAACATTGAGTTTGATTTCTTGATCATTCACTCTCATGGTAAGTTCTCCTTTTTCCACATCGATCAGAGTTCTGCCTGTGGCTAGGAAGGGTCGCCCCAGGATGATCAATGCGTTTCCATCTGCTTCACAATCTAAAACAAGAAAGTCAGCAGGAAAAATAAATTTATCCACTCTTACCAGAATATCTTCGATCTTCCCTTATGGTTGTACGTAAGAGTGGTCTGCCAGCTGCAGCATGACTATCGTGGGCTGTGCTTGTCCAATACTTAATTTCTAAAACACAGATTTGGGCATTAGATTTATGCTAGCACCAAGATCACAAAGTGCCTTACCCACGAATTTGTCGCCAATTATGCACGGTATGATGAAGCTCCTAGGGTCCTTCTTCTTCTGAGGTGGATGCCTGTGCAAGATAGTCAAGCATCCTTCTGCCATTTTTACCGTTCGAATTCCCCAAGTCTGGACCTTTTTGACATGACGTCCTTGAGAAATTTCGCATAACCGGGCATCTACTTGATGGCCTCTAACAGCGGTATATTAATGTGCACCTGCTTTAAAATATCATAAATCTTTTTGAGTTGGTACTCATATTTCTGTTTTTGTAACCGCTGTGGAAAAGGAGGTGGAGGACGGTAATCTTCAAGACGTCCTTCACATGGTATTCGGATCTAAGGAGGCTTAGGTTCTTCAGTATCCTTTTCTTTCTCCTCTGCCCCTTCTGCTGTCGCGGCAGGAGTGTCGACAACAAGTTGTTTTTCCTCTGCCGGCGCAGTGTTCTCGGCAGGTAATTCTAAGGTCGGTTCCTCACTTGGTATGGTCTTCATCTCCGGTCCTTGCAGCTGTTTCCCACTCCTAGTTGTGATTGCTTTACACTGATCATGTGTGGGTTTTCTAGTGACCTCAATATCACTAGGGAATCCTCCGTTTTGCCTTGGCTTGATATGCTAGGAAACCTGGCCCATCTGTGTCTCCAGCGATTTCAGGGTGGCCTCATGGTTTGTCATCTTCATCTCTGTTTTGTCCATGAATGACTCAGTTTTCTTGACAAAGTGATCCACGTTTGCCATGTAAGCTCCTGTCTGTGACATGAATGTTGCCAATGTCTGCTCCAGTATACTAGGTGTTGCTGCCTATGGCTGTTGCGGCTACTATTGTGGCTGCTGTCGCAATAGGATTCTGGGTGCCCCTTGGTTTTGGTTGTTCTGCATTTGAGGATTCAGTGCATTGTTCAGATTGATACAGGAAAACTTGGGATCTTTCCTCCATTTGGGATTATAATTGTTGGAATCGTAGTTTCTTGGCTTGTTGTAATTCTCAACATACATCCCTTCTTCAAGCTGTAAATGACAGTCTTCCGAACTATGGTTCCAACTACAAGTCTCACATACTTCTTCTGCAACATATACGAGTTTAGAATCTTTCTTCTGCAGATTTTCCACCACCTTTGTGAGGTATGCAACCTGTGATTTCAGGGAATTGTCAGCTTCATAATCCTTTACAGTTATCCCTCGTTTGCCACCTCTCCTAGCTGTAGGAAATTGCTCATCATTATTTGCTAGGTTTTTCAACACTATCATTGCCTCGTCTGGTTCTTTATCTAATAATAGCCCATTTGCTACTGAATCTATTCTCATACGAGCGTATGTATTGGCAGCATTGTAGAATTTAACGACCTGATTCCACACGGGGAATCCATGCATCGGGCAGTTCCTTAGAAGAGTTGTAAATCTGTCCCATGCGTCATGCATTGGTTCATCATCTTCTTGTTGAAAAGTAGTAATTTCGTTACGCAATCTCTCAGAAAAATGAGAAGGATTAAAACGAGATAAAAATTCAAGAGAGAGATCTGCCCAAGTTCGTATTGAACTTGTCGTTAGTTTATTCCACCAAGTTTTAGCTCTGTCTCTCAGTGAATGAGGAAATAACCGGAGCTTCAGTACTTCCGAATTTATTCCTTGCAATCTAAACGACCCACATATTTTTTGGAAACTTTTATGATGTTCTCGGGCATCCTCTGTTGTAGACCCACTAAACTGTCCAGCAGAATTTATCATGCTGAACATAACAAGTTTCAGCTCGAAGTGCTCAGCTTCCACGTCTGGCAAGGTGGTCTCCAATTCAACATGGTCATTGACCATGTAATCCCGGCAGGACTGTCGTGCGGCAACGGCAGGCCGTCCATTCCGGGCATCCTGGGGAGGATCTCCAATAACCCCTTGGTTATTACTTCTAGCTATTCTTCAAGATAGTCGTTTCTTGCTATCAATTGTCGGACTCGGTTCCTGAGGTTGTACGTGCGTTCGATTTCAGGGTCTAGTTCGTACTCAGGTTCTTTGCCTCGTGTAGATCTGCGCATAAGCAAACAGAAAACCTTGTGAAAAGCACAGGGTAAATAATATCAAGGAAAATAGAAAAATTAAAAAGAAAAAGTGCAGTAAGAATAAGGGTAAAGATATGTTGCCAGTCCCCGGCAACGGCGCCAAAAACTTGTTGCGTTATAAAAGTCCTATCGCAAATAGTGCAAGTGTACACGACGCAAGTAGTAAAGTGATACTTGGAGTATCAGATATCGTCTCCACAGGGACTGGAAGTAGCTTTATCCTAGAGTTGTTGCACGAGAGAAAGAAAGAGTTTAAATTGTTTGGGAAGTAATATTGAGAAGCAAATAAAGTCAGAGATAAAAAAATTAGGTTTAAGAAATAGACCGGTATTGATTTGCACGGTAGTGCAGGTGTTGCACTGAATAGAGACTTCTGTTCTGTCGTCATTCCTATCGCGGCAGCACCTGTCACAGCAGTTGTCTGTTGTTGTCGCGGCAGCGATAACACAACTCTGTACTTCAAGTTTGGCAAGAATCCCTGCTATGACTTGTCATATCCCGAGATCCAAGTGCTATTGATGAATACTTCTTAGATGATACCTCCCGGTGTGAGTCGAAGAGTGAACACCAATGTTGTTGAATTCTTCTTTAGCCACTTAACCTCGTACTTATCCCTAAGCCGAGATGGTTTAACCATAAACTGGAAAATACGTATTTATTTCGTTCGTATGCTTGACTCTCCCGATATCAAACAAATGGATAACCTCACAATGCTCTCCCAATACTCTTGTGAGATATGAAAACCAGAATAAATAAACTTGAAGTTTTATTACCTTGAACAGAAAATTCCTAAAACAGTACAATCCTTGCAACTACTTTACATAACCAACCCTTAGCCCTAGAGGAAGTTTAGAACATGATGAAAAAGGGAAAACGACAAGGGTTTTGGGGAAGACGGCTAGGAATAAGATATCCCCCTCTAGGTCGAATTACATGCCTTTATATAGGCCTTGGGTCCAAGTTTTCTAATATGGCAAGAATACAAGTTTAAACTAAAGTACAACTCTATTGGAGATTAGATCTTCTAAGTATATGCCTTTAACTCGACCTCTTTTCTTGCTTTGGGTTTCTTCCTTGAACTTTGGGCTTGGCCTTTATTCTTCCTCCCGGCTCAGAAAAATATAGGAGTGGTCCACGACAGACCGGCTTTAAATCCTCTATCTGTCAAGCTCCACTTCATTCTTCCACCTCACCAATGTTGTCGTTATGGCTGCCACGGTAGTGGCCACGACAGCGTTTTGCTCTTCGACTCCAGTATTGTGCTCCAGCTCTGCTCCTTTTCTGCCCCGAGTCTGCTACAGCAGATACCTGCAAAAGTGACCGAAATCAGTAGCAACTGTGCCATTTTATCTAATTGTGACGTATATGCAGAAATATACCTAAATGCAATGAAATATGCTTGAATGCAACAAAAATATGGGTAAATGAGGGGTAAAATATCGAACTTTTATACACTCAACACAATGCATGAACCTAATTATGCCTAAAACTTACTTAAAACATAAATAATATGAGATGAAATGCACACAAAATATAGAACTTATGAACACTTTACACACCCCAAAATCGAACTATTGCTTGTCCTCAAGCAATGCAAGCCTAAACATACTTGCCCTTAGAACTAATCAGAAAGAAAATCCTATTTTAAACTTGATTTAACATCTCAAGGCCGTGGCACCTACATTATATTTGTGATAGGGGAAACAACAAGAACTATCTCAGAAGTAATCTAAAATGCCAGTGTAGTGTTTGCAAGAATTGTGTACAAGCTGAATATGCAGAATACTCTAAATAAACAAAGATGATGTCATGGTATATAAGGTTGCTGTTGAGGCAGCATAATTAAGCACATTTATTTAATTATGGGAGTAAGGGCTTCAGCTCATCACAACTACTTTCTAGGTGTGAAATTAAAATAGGAGCAAACTACAAAACCATGAACCCTTTGAGTAGAGTCATCTCGTGAAGACTTTTATTCACTCATGCTAATTTGTCCGTCACTTCAAGGATTTTCAAATTCATGGACTTTGATAGCGGTGAAGTGTCCTTGCACATGATTCTTCCTAGAGCTGGTTTCGGACACCTCTAGGGAAAGACAACATAAAAATTTTCTTTCCTATCGTGGCAGTGTTTTCTGTTTCTGTGTGTTGCCTGCCTCAGCGGCTTCCTACAACCAGTGTTAGAATTTTGCAAATAATTCAAGCAGGAAATTTTTATCAGAAATTCAAATAAACTCAGCAAGTAACATGTAACCCCCTCGACCCGGCCTAGCCACCAGACCGTATCGAGCGGATCACACGGGACTAGCCGAAGAAAGATCCGATGATTTCTCTCCGATTAGCAAACCTAAACGCGTTGATTATTATCTTTTTTAGATGCTCGAATTAAACCTTATATTTGAGAACACACAGTAGAAGAAAACATGACAAAACGAGCACCGAATGATCAACCGAGCAACTAGGGACCATAATGCAAAACAAGCATAAAGCAGGGACTTATGATGAAATTAAGGTGATCACTTTGAAATTAGTCTCATTTCATACTTCCATGCAAAAATGCAACTCAAAACAAGCCCACAATCAAACACAATTGATAACACATCAAGCTTGGACTAAAACGCAAGAAAAACAACTTCAAAGATGCTCTTAACTAACTTCCAACGAACCTCGTTTCGCTTTCAAGGGGTATGGATACGGGTCTGCCCAGAGAGCTTTCGTTCCGAAACGGCTTGGACCCGTTCCGACCCTGCAAAGCTTGTTTCAATACTCGTTCTGAAACGCCAAGGCTAAAACAAGAACTGTTCCGAAACCTTCAAGGCGATTTCGAAACACCCTACTGCAGAAACAGAAAATCTGCAGGCCAAGCATCTCCAAGGTTATTCCCCTTGGTTCCAATCAACACAAACAACAACGACACAACAAGATAAGCATAAAAACGATAAGAGCAACCAACCAAACATACTTTTAAGCAAGAGAACCAACCAACGATTAACAAACGATGGGATACAAACATCAAGATCCTTGTAATAAGAAAACCAAGCTAGAAAGCCGAAACCATAGAGCTCAAGGTAAAAACTATCAAACCAAGGCATAACAAGCATGTACTCCACCCAAGGAGTTTACAAAACACTCCAAAAACATAAACAAGAGTTACCCCCTTTGCCACACACATTATTATCTAAACGAAACCATACTTGAGCTTGAAGCGGACACTTGGATCACCTCCCTTGCACCGTTTCTTTCCAAGATAGCCCACATATCTTCATTGTTGGAAAAGAGAACGTAAGCTACAAAGCATAGTGAGCGGGGCTCAAAACCAAGCTACAACAATGCAGTTTTGAAAACCACCCTCATTTTGGAAACCAAAACAATTTCTTAAAAACACTTTCGCAAATCATTTCCTTTCAAACATATCATGCTTAAATCAAGTATAAGCATTTGCAACCATACATGCCACAGTCACAAAACATGCATAAAACATGCATAACCATATGTAAACCACATATGTAAACCAAGCCTAACGGCTCCAACTCAATCCACATGCTCCAAGCATATAAACACAACCATATGAGTTTACCAAGCTCATATTAAACCATAAGCGAATGAGTATACCGGCATCATTGACACGTTGCTCGGATAAGTGGACACCTTAATGGTACAACCCCCATCAAACAACATGGTGAAACAACCCTCACCACAATCTCACTTCGGCCGGGATGCCACAACCTGCATTGCCTATAGCACAACCCCTATCACTCGCATCACAATAGCACAACCCCTATTGTGAATCCGAAGAATTTATCTCACGCACGAATTTTGTAATTATAGTGCACATCACATCCTATTGATTGATTAATCTATTCGATATAACCCATGTGTCAATATACTCATCGCAACCACACCATCCACTGTTTTACACCATGGATAAACACCTCCCCAAAAACATCCCAAATACCATAACAACAAGCCCATGCATAGCACGAACTCAAACAACACTTTCATAAATCGCATGGTATTCTCATGGGACAAAAACAACATGCATTTGATGCACAACAATAGTGGATAAACATCATTATAAAGATATGCTCGTGATCAAAACATGATCAACATGTAAAACGATGAAAATACCGAAATAACTCAAAACTTACTCTTGAGCTTGGATTGGCCTAACGGCACAACACAAACTCTCAAAATGCTTCTTTAACCTTGTTAAGGCATTAAAAACATTTTCACTCACCATCGATTACCACAACCAAGCTGAAACACTTTTCTTGCTTCTCGGTTCGCTCACAAATGAATCCAAATGCTAAGTGGATCAAATGATCGATATGAACCAAGAGGGGGGTGAATTGTATTTTTAGACTATTTGGAAGTGGAATTGGCAAATAAAAAGGATGGACAAAGGATTTAGAGTGGTTCGGGTTCCAATCGAACTCTACATCCACTACCTTAGTTTCACTAAGGATTTTCAAAAAATTCCACTAATTGTTCTTCCCCTTTTATAGGCTAAGGAGGTAACCATTACGATATCGGTCAAATTTTCTACCCAAAATTTGACCCAATCTTCACGCAATAATTACAAAGAAGTCGATAGCTAAACAAGTATCTATCAATACACAAAGTAACCCAATTACAAGCACTCAACCCAATTGAAAGGATAAGAATGAAAATTACATTTGGGGTTACAAGACAATAATGGGATTTAGGCACAAATGCTTGGATTTGATGTTTGGATGTTTGCTTTTGGATCAATAGTTATTGCTGAAGCTTTTAGCGGTCCCTTTTATACCTTCTCATTGAATTCTAGCCGTTGTGGTTGTTGTATTCATCAATATAGCCGTTGGGGATGTTATCTTCCCTCCATAAATGCAGTCTGCAACCACCCGTTTCGAAACGCCCGGTCCTGTTTCGAAACAGACAAAAAAAAGAGCTGTTGGGGTGCATTAAAATGCTTGTACCGAAACGGTTGCGATCGTTTCGATACGCTAAGAGTCGTTTCGAAACACGTTTCAAAACATTTAGCCACTATCAAAGCTCGTATCGAAACAGACTAAAGGTGTTTCGATACGCCTTAACGATCAGTATAAAATCAGTTAAAATAAGTTAAAAACTTCAACGATCATATTTTTTAAATCTGGCATGAATGCCGTTTCGAAACATTTGAGGTCGTTTTGATACTACCGTATCGAAACAGGTCAAACCGTCTCGATGTTTTAAGCTGTTTTGAAACCCGTTTCGAAACAAAGGTTCACTTTTGAAAACCGTTTCGATACATGTTTCGAAACACAGGTTCACAGTTTCAAATGTGTTCCGGAAAGCCTAAGGCCGTTCCGAAACGGTGACTCAAAAATCACTGTTTTGGCTTTAAGAACACTTAGAAAAGTTTTACATCTAATTCTTTCGTTATATCAAAAATCAATTTATCGGTTTCACGCCAACAATTCCAGATCTTCCACTTCTGCTTCTAACCAACCCAAAACAGAGGATTAAAGATATTTTCAACACTCTAACTTGCTGGAAAACATAGATTCAACAACACAATCAAATCGCCTATCGAAACATTTCTGAAACAAACTGAAAACATCAGAAAACTCAACTCGGAAAATCTCTAGCAAAAACCCAGCATTATCTATCATTAAAACTCATTGTAACCCCCTTAACCCGGCCTAGACGGTTGACCCGAATTAAGAAAGTCACACGGGGAAAACCAAAGTCAACCCGAAAGTCAACTTTGATTAACGACCCTTTTTTTTTCATTTTAATCTTGTCTAGATGCACATTAGCCCTAATTGTGATCACTCAAACATCATACTCAAAGATCCCAAACGTCAGAGATCAAATAGGGACCCAATTGAACAAATTACAACTTTAGGGACCAAATTGTAATTTCTGATAAACTTTAAGGACTTAACCAGATTAAAGTTACCAACTTGGAATTAATCAGGTTTCATGCTTCACTGTCAAATTTCAGCTCAAACGGACATTCCAAACTCATACAATTGCACAAACAAGATTCAGGACCAAAATGCAAACAATTCAAAACATTTAACTGCCAATGTCAGCCCCCAACGGTCACCCGTTCCGAAACAGGCAGAGCCCGTTTCGAAACGCGGGGCCGTTCCGCAACGCGTACCGAAACATGGGCTGGCAGTAGCCAAACCGTTTCGGAACGGTCTCTCCTGTTTCGGACGCCTGGGCTTGTTTAAGGCACCCGTTCCGAAACGGCGGGCACTGTTCTGAAACACCCTGCACAGATTGCCCCAAAATGCATACTTAAACATGCAATTAAACATCCAAACATGCTCCAATTGCCACCAAACTTTACCAACATGCAATTCAACATATATGAGACATACTTGCATCAACAATTCAACAAAATATCAACATATACGAAAAGCCCCAAATCTATAGGCATGCTTCCTACACAAGCAACCATTCAAGCATAAACTTCCAAATCAATCTCATAGAAGCCAAATACATGTTCCAACAACATCAACAACATAAAACCATTCTTGTCCGAACGTATACGAACACATAAACCTCATCCCAAGAGATTCTACCCCATTGCCTTTATTAACTATAGCTATTCACCGAGACATACATCTCAAATGGAGTCCTTCTTGAATCCCTTGCTTCTCGCTGTCCAAACTTCAAGAATCTGCATTGATGGACAAAAAGGAGCGTAAGCACATAATGCTTAGTGAGAAATGCTCAAAACCAAAACACCATCAATGCAGCGGGTCATAAAATCACTTTTAAAACAAACCCGATTTGATAACCAATCAAAGTTTGAAAACCCTTTTTCAACATCATGCTTAAAACCATGCATTGCACATTCACGAAAACTAACACACAATCTGGAGAAACTCTTTTTGGAATAATAGCTCCTTAAAGATTCAAAGTTTCAATCCTTTATAAAACAGTCACGCAACTTTCAAAAATTACATTTTGGTCACTAGCCAAAATGTCAACCTTCCGAACCTCATTTTTCAAAATTGATTTCACAGTTCACTTATATATATTAAAAGATGATTTTAGAACATTTTTCCATATTTTTAATGCAACCCGAACTAGGCTTTCCTAATTTCTCCTTTATATATTCGATCAGCACTTTGACCGAACCGGTCAACGCCCAAGACTTCTAAGCCCAAAACCGGGGCGTTACAACTCTCCCCCCCTTAGGAAATTTCGTCCTCGAAATTTAAACTGGCAAAAAGGGAACCACAACCTTCTCAAACCAACACACAAGGCAACACAACAGCCTCAACCATCACTGTACACATTCCACACAAAAACTCCACCAAACTCAACACCACCACACGCTGTTCGCAAATTTCAAAATACCCAAAGATAGCCACAATTTAACCTTTCACACATCCGGACTGTACACAGCCCCAACATCAACCTGAAGAATTTCAACTTTTACAGCACACATCACTGTAACACACAACCCCCAAGACTTGTTTATATAGTGACACCAACCAAACCAATTCAACCACTATGCAAACTTCTCTGCTTCTAAAACTCTTGCAAACTCCCAAACCTCTTCCAAAGATTTTCCCAACAAGCAAAAATTCTTAAGCATCAACTGCTTACACAAACTCCTCAACGAATGCTAACAATCCTTCACATCCGCCACCATCATTACCATAACAACTCACAAGGACTACTCACCAAGATTCCAAAATTTACATCACAACCCCAACTCAACTCCGCCAACCGTATCACACACCACCAGCTGACTACAAAAGAAATTCACATACTCACAACCAACCAACCACTTCTCACAAGAATCCTTTCAAACAACAATGGCCTTCGATCTTTCATTGCCTATCCACCGCAAGCTTTGACCACAATACTTGCCTTACTAGAACATCGCCCGGCTTAAACATACAGATCATCTTCTCAACTCTTCGAAGGTTACTAAGAACCAACACTTACAAACACAACCCTTCCACAACAACTTAAATGCTAAGCTGCTTCAGCACTTGGAAACACATCCACTAAACTGCAACATCCTTTAGCACCAAGGAACTACCCCTTCCACTTAGCCATTCAAACCACTTGACCGATTCTAACTTCAACCAGTACTCTCCACCACCAAACCACTAAACTCCTTAAGCAACAACACTATCCTTCTACCAACAGGCTATACTACTCTCACTATCTCCAGCACTAGCTTAATATACTCCACTACTTCTAACTTCCACTCAGCACCAACACAACCTCCAAAAACCCATCATCCAACCTAACCCAACCACCACACTAACAGATTCGATTAGTTATTAGCGAGTGTGAACATCGTATGCATGATCACCTACATGCCCTATCAATGCCTGATGTACATGTATGCAAAACCTCTAATGTCATGCCACATGTATGCATGGACCAACACATATATAATATAGCATATAACAATGATTTTAACTGTGCATGAATGCCAGTTCACACCCTCCAATAACATCCTCAAAATCCGTCTAAGAACAACCTCCTACCTCACTTCTAACTTATCTAACTCCATCATTCCAACAACCATTAACCACAAGATACTCACTAAAACCTTCTTCACACCAAAGATATTTCCAAACTACAACTATCACCCCAAACATGCTAGCAACAAGACTAGACTTACCACGCAAGGAAAACCAACAGAAACCAAACCAGGGTAACTAGAGCAAAGATTACTTAACAAGGTTACCTGAAAACACAACACCACCCTGAAGCTTCATCAGACGAGCTCTCTTTCTCGCGGAACCATCATCCTCCTGCCGCACCGCTGTATCACCAGCTAACACACTAGGGTCACCACCGACCTCTTGCGGTAAGGAACCTTGGCTGTTCCGAGCCAACATCAAACAATCACGTCTCATATGTCCAGCAGACCCACATTTCCAGCAATTCTCATTTCCCAAACTCTTCACAACGTTCTGCTCTTTCTGCCACCTCTGAACCTTGCCTCGGCCGTGCCCACGACCTTTCAGAGACCCTTTGGCTATCACCAAAGCTGAATTCACCCCAAGAGGACAATCGCGCTTCACATGCACTTTAGAACCAAAGTTCCAACAAGCACCCGCGCCCCAACAACCTCCAACATGGTGCCTTTCACAACGGTCACATACCGGTGGCTGAGCTTCCACTCCTTGCTAAAGCAACACTTGCTCAACAACAGCACTACCTTCACATTGCTTAACCCTTGGAAACTTCTCTCCAAGATACCTTTCATAAAAGGCAGATACAAAGAAATCCCAGTCAATATCATGGATATGTGACGCCACCGCCACAGATGTCCACCAGACACATGCATCCTCCAACATCAGAGAAACAACACTTCCCAGCTTACAAGCATAATCACAACCTTCCTGATCCAAAATCAGAATCACACTGGCCAACCATGCCTCAAACATCTCCGGTGAAGAACCATGATACTCCACAGCACCCAGATCAAGCAAACGCTGCTTCGGCAAACCCACACATTCCACAGCCAGCGCATCCACTGACTTTACCTTCGCTACAACCCGAGATGCTCCCAACACCTCTTGAGCAACTGGTGATGAACTCTTCACCACAGAACCAGCTTCTTCCTCCTGCCTTAACACCTCAACCCCAGGCACAGAAGATTGAGACAAAACACCTTTACAGGAAGGTGAATTCCATGCCTTAACAACCTGCCCTAAGGCAGCAACCATCTCACCCAACTGCCATTCCTTCACCGACTTCGCCATACTACTAACAACAACAAACATTCACAACAAACAAACAAACCAGTTAGACCAGCTTTAAGCAAGGATTCAAACTCCAACTCGAAAATA
The DNA here is from genome assembly GCA_958450335.1 of Hibiscus tridactylites. Taxonomy (NCBI): domain Eukaryota; kingdom Viridiplantae; phylum Streptophyta; class Magnoliopsida; order Malvales; family Malvaceae; genus Hibiscus; species Hibiscus tridactylites. The sequence continues at coordinate 47,731,722 of OY288265.1, read as the reverse complement.
ACACAATAGCTACATTAATAAGGCAATGGGTATCCCGAATCCTCCCCTTTTACATGACATAACAGTCAACACAAACATGGATATCACAACATCAAGCATATCAAACAACATACTTTGATCATGCTTACACCAAACAGCATCCACTTGCAACAGCATACTAGCAACATAACATACTCATTTCATGTTCATCATGCATATCACCAGCTCACAACATTAGCACAAATCCACATAAGCTCAACCAATATTCATAACCATAAAACATGCTCGAAAACATCAGCAACTTGCTCAGAAACACGTGTTTCAACCAACTTTCAACCACACAACAAGGTAAACATCAAACACACATCACAACAACTTACCGTTTTCCCAAGCATTCGCAACTCAGCTCTGATACCACCAAATGTAACCCCCTTAACCCGGCCTAGACGGTTGACCCGAATTAAGAAAGTCACACGGGGAAAACCAAAGTCAACCCGAAAGTCAACTTTGATTAACGACCCTTTTTTTTCTTTTTAATCTTCTCTAGATGGACATTAGCCCTAATTGTGATCACTCAAACATCATACTCAAAGATCCCAAACGTCAGAGATCAAACAGGGACCCAATTGAACAAATTACAACTTTAGGGACCAAATTGTAATTTCTGATAAACTTTAAGGACTTAACCAGATTAAAGTTACCAACTTGGAATTAATCAGGTTTCATGCTTCACTGTCAAATTTCAGCTCAAACGGACATTCCAAACTCATACAATTGCACAAACAAGATTCAGGACCAAAATGCAAACAATTCAAAACATTTAACTGCCAATGTCAGCCCCCAACGGTCACCCGTTCCGAAACAGGCAGAGCCCGTTTCGAAACGCGGGGCCGTTCTGCAACGCGTACCGAAACACGGGCTGGCAGTAGCCAAACTGTTTCGGAACGGTCTCTCCCGTTTCGGACGCCTGGGCTTGTTTAAGGCACCCGTTCCGAAACGGCGGGCACTGTTCCGAAACACCCTGCACAGATTGCCCCAAAATGCATACTTAAACATGCAATTAAACATCCAAACATGCTCCAATTGCCACCAAACTTTACCAACATGCAATTCAACATATATGAGACATACTTGCATCAACAATTCAACAAAATATAAACATATACAAAAAGCCCCAAATCTATAGGCATGCTTCCTACACAAGCAACCATTCAAGCATAAACTTCCAAATCAATCTCATAGAAGCCAAATACATGTTCCAACAACATCAGCAACATAAAACCATTCTTGTCCGAACGTATACGAACACATAAACCTCATCCCAAGAGATTCTACCCCATTGCCTTTATTAACTATAGCTATTCACCGAGACATACATCTCAAATGGAGTCCTTCTTGAATCCCTTGCTTCTCGCTGTCCAAACTTCAAGAATCTGCATTGATGGACAAAAAGGAGCGTAAGCACATAATGCTTAGTGAGGAATGCTCAAAACCAAAACACCATCAATGTAGCGGGTCATAAAATCACTTTTAAAACAAACCCGATTTGATAACCAAGCAAAGTTTGAAAACCCTTTTTCAACATCATGCTTAAAACCATGCATTGCACATTCACGAAAACCAACCCTTAGCTTAGCAAGCTAAGAAAACCTTTTCATAGCACAACTTGCAAAATCATCCATTTAACCATTCCATGCATAAACACCATATGCAAAGTTAAATTCAAAACCTTGGAAAACACTTCCATTCACATCATACCTTTCCCATGCTCGAATGTCATACCAAGCAAGAATCATTTAAAAACCATTTATCCAATCAATCCAACACATGCATTAAACAAAGGCAACATATGAACCACAACATCATCATCACATGCCTTTTAAAACAAGTCTTAACAGGACTCCAATGCATTAAAGAGATTTCATGCACACATGCATCATTTACCAAATGATAATCAACACTTGTTCAACTTAACAAGTAAACATGCATTCACAAGCATTATACACTTTCCATGCAACCATGCATCTTTTCAAGCATCTCATGCTTCTTTATAATCAAGAACATTACATTGGCTTCCAAGTGATCAACACATCCACTTTTCAACTCAACACCCAATCGGATACGCGGATCACAAGCGTTGTCCCCCACGCTTCATACACACTACCAATCCAAGGTCTCCAAATGGACTTTTAAGCACCATTTGACCTCACCATCCTAAGGTTCCCATGTATGGACTTTTAAACACCATACAACCTTAGCTTTTCCCGAGGTTCCCATGTATGGACTTTTAAACACCATACAACCTCAACTTTTCCCGAGGTTCCCATGTATGGACTTTCAAACACCATACAACCTCAACTTTTCCCAAGGTTCCCATGTATGGACTTTCAAACACCATACAACCTTGACATGCACAAGGTTCCCATGTATGGACTTTCAAACACCATACAACCTTTGCATCACCGATTGGTAGTTGTATAACATCACTAACGAGATCCGGGACACCCTATACAAGATCCACACATGGACTTTACACCACCATTGTGATCTTAACAAGCACAAGGTTCCCATATATGGACTTTTAACCACCATATAACCTTTGCTTAACCAAGGTCCTCGAATGGGCATTCCACCTCCATTATGACCTTAACCATCTCGTTAGGATACTTGAAGGGAGTTTACCGGTTCACACTTAACCACTCCACCTCCAAGGCGACTTTATTCACGGTGCACCCAATCCTATAGCCGACTAACTATATCCGATCAAAGAAACCAAGAACCACTTACATCACTTGCCAATGTAACCACCTCACCACATTAGTCCAATGATTCACATGCATAACCATAATGCAAAAACCATCATTTACCATCATCAATCCACTGTTTTAAAGCATTACACAAAGCCATTAAACATCATGAAACACCATGCATCAAAACCACAATTTCCATGTACAAAACCAAGGATCTCTTACCTTGAGCATCCTTCACATATGGCTTTCAAAACCAGCATTAAACCATGCTAAAAATATGCTTTCAAAACAGAATATAAACCATGCAAACACATGCATTGCAACCATCAAACACAATTGCTTTTAAAGCCAATTCTCAACACAAACCAAGAGCGAAAAACCATTTACTTACTCTTGAGCTTAGCAAAGTTGTTTAGACTTAAACTAAGCTCCCAAAACCTCCAAACCTTGGTTTTAAAGCTGAAAACCCAACTTCACTCACCGATACACAAAACAAGGCTAGCCAACAAGCCTTCCAAGCATCCGAAACCTTCCGCAACACCTCTAAAGCTCACGGATCAAACTCCCCTGTTTCAAGCACACAAAAACAGAGCATTAATGCATCTTTATGCATTAAAAACACCAGCAACACAACACAACTCGCTGCTCATCACAAATCCAACATTTCGGCCACCAAACACAACTGAAATCACCTCCAAATACTTCCAAAACTTAACCCAGCCAAGATCCATCACTTCTAACCATTTTTAAACATCAATTAACATCCAAAATGATCACAAACACGTCCTTATACCTCCAGGTATAACAGATCACCAAAAACACTCCAAAAACAACCAAAAACTCAAGCAAAACTTAGGAAATTCAACCTATCCGGGATTGCATTAATTAAACCTCAACTTCTAATCAATTTAGCATTCATTTAACATCAATTTGACACCACAAAACACTGCCCAAACAGATCACACGAAAATTCCACCAAAATCAAGCAAATCTTGCATTTTAAGCCAAAAATCAAGATTTCAATTGAAAAGCCTTTAACAAATCACAAATCAAGGATTGAGAACTTAGGAAGTTCAGTAAAGAACTGATAGTTTATAGGAGAAGGACGTTCTTACCTCCAAACTTGAATTTCTCCTTTTTAGAACCAAAAAGCTTGATGAAACCACTTGCAAATGGCGAGGTTTTGTTGTAGAGATGATTAGGAATCCAAAGAGAATTGAAAAGGAAGATTTGAGTGACAAAATCAGATGTAAATCTCTGGAGAGAAAGTGTTTGGGTTGAGAGAAAATGAGAGAAAATGAAAATTGGGAGAAAATGAAAAGTTAGTTGCAAATAGCCAAAATGGCTTTCCCTCCTCTTTCTTTATGTTTTAAAATCAGAATAAAGCCTTAAAATATCTTAGAAAAATCTGGAGAAACTCTTTTTGGAATAATAGCTCCTTAAAGATTCAAAGTTTCAATCCTTTATAAAATAGTCACGCAACTTTCAAAAATTACATTTTGGTCACTAGCCAAAATGTCAACCTTCCGAACCTCATTTTTCAAAATTGATTTCACAGTTCACTTATATATATTAAAAGATGATTTTAGAACATTTTTCCATATTTTTAATGCAACCCGAACTAGGCTTTCCTAATTTCTCCTTTATATATTCGATCAGCACTTTGACCGAACCGGTCAACGCCCAAGACTTCTAAGCCCAAAACCGGGGCGTTACAACTCTCCCTCCCCTTAGGAAATTTCGTCCTCGAAATTTCAACTGGCAAAAAGGGAACCACAACCTTCTCAAACCAACACACAAGGCAACACAACAGCCTCAACCATCACTGTACACATTCCACACAAAAACTCCACCAAACTCAACACCACCACACGCTGTTCGCAAATTCCAAAATACCCAAAGATAGCCACAATTTAACCTTTCACACATCCGGACTGTACACAGCCCCAACATCAACCTGAAGAATTTCAACTTTTACAGCACACATCACTGTAACACACAACCCCCAAGACTTGTTTATATAGTGACACCAACCAAACCAATTCAACCACTATGCAAACTTCTCTGCTTCTAAAACTCTTGCAAACTCCCAAACCTCTTCCAAAGATTTTCCCAACAAGCAAAAATTCTTAAGCATCAACTGCTTACCCAAACTCCTCAACGAATGCTAACAATCCTTCACATCCGCCACCATCATTACCATAACAACTCACAAGGACTACTCACCCAGATTCCAAAATTTACATCACAACCCCAACTCAACTCCGCCAACCGTATCACACACCACCAGCTGACTACAAAAGAAATTCACATACTCACAACCAACCAACCACTTCTCACAAGAATCCTTTCAAACAACAATGGCCTTCGATCTTTCATTGCCTATCCACCACAAGCTTTGACCACAATACTTGCCTTACTAGAACATCGCCCAGCTTAAACATACAGATCATCTTCTCAACTCTTCGAAGGTTACTAAGAACCAACACTTACAAACACAACCCTTCCACAACAACTTAAATGCTAAGCTGCTTCAGCACTTGGAAACACATCCACTAAACTGCAACATCCTTTAGCACCAAGGAACTACCCCTTCCACTTAGCCATTCAAACCACTTGACCGATTCTAACTTCAACCAGTACTCTCCACCACCAAACCACTAAACTCCTTAAGCAACAACACTATCCTTCTACCAACAGGCTATACTACTCTCACTATCTCCAGCACTAGCTTAATATACTCCACTACTTCTAACTTCCACTCAGCACCAACACAACCTCCAAAAACCCATCATCCAACCTAACCCAACCACCACACTAACAGATTCGATTAGTTATTAGCGAGTGTGAACATCGTATGCATGATCACCTACATGCCCTATCAATGCCTGATGTACATGTATGCAAAACCTCTAATGTCATGCCACATGTATGCATGGACCAACACGTATATAATATAGCATATAACAATGATTTTAACTGTGCATGAATGCCAGTTCACACCCTCCAATAACATCCTCAAAATCCGTCTAAGAACAACCTCCTACCTCACTACTAACTTATCTAACTCCATCATTCCAACAACCATTAACCACAAGATACTCACTAAAACCTTCTTCACACCAAAGATATTTCCAAACTACAACTATCACCCCAAACATGCTAGCAACAAGACTAGACTTACCACGCAAGGAAAACCAACAGAAACCAAACCAGGGTAACTAGAGCAAAGATTACTTAACAAGGTTACCTGAAAACACAACACCACCCTGAAGCTTCATCAGACGAGCTCTCTTTCTCGCGGAACCATCATCCTCCTGCCGCACCGCTGTATCACCAGCTAACACACTAGGGTCACCACCGACCTCTTGCGGTAAGGAACCTTGGCTGTTCCGAGCCAACATCAAACAATCACGTCTCATATGTCCAGCAGACCCACATTTCCAGCAATTCTCATTTCCCAAACTCTTCACAACCTTCTGCTCTTTCTGCCACCTCTGAACCTTGCCTCGGCCGTGCCCACGACCTTTCAGAGACCCTTTGGCTATCACCAAAGCTGACTTCACCCCAAGAGGACAATCGCGCTTCACATGCACTTTAGAACCACAGTTCCAACAAGCACCCGCGCCCCAACAACCTCCAACATGGCGCCTTTCACAACGGTCACATACCGGTGGCTGAGCTTCCACTCCTTGCTCAAGCAACACTTGCTCAACAACAGCACTACCTTCACATTGCTTAACCCTTGGAAACTTCTCTCCAAGATACCTTTCATAAAAGGCAGATACAAAGAAATCCCAGTCAATATCATGGATATGTGACGCCACCGCCACAGATGTCCACCAGACACATGCATCCTCTAACATCAGAGAAACAACACTTCCCAGCTTACAAGCATAATCACAACCTTCCTGATCCAAAATCAGAATCACACTGGCCAACCATGCCTCAAACATCTCCGGTGAAGAACCATGATACTCCACAGCACCCAGATCAAGCAAACGCTGCTTTGGCAAACCCACACATTCCACAGCCAGCGCATCCACTGACTTTACCTTCGCTACAACCCGAGATGCTCCCAACACCTCTTGAGCAACTGGTGATGAACTCTTCACCACAGAACCAGCTTCTTCCTCCTGCCTTAACACCTCAACCCAGGCACAGAAGACTGAGACAAAACACCTTTACAGGAAGGTGAATTCCATGCCTTAACAACCTGCCCTAAGGCAGCAACCATCTCACCCAACTGCCATTCCTTCACCGACTTCGCCATACTACTAACAACAACAAACATTCACAACAAACAAACAAACCAGTTAGACCAGCTTTAAGCAAGGATTCAAACTCCAACTCGAAAATAACACAATAGCTACATTAATAAGGCAATGAGTATCCCGAATCCTCCCCTTTTACATGACATAACAGTCAACACAAACATGGATATCACAACATCAAGCATATCAAACAACATACTTTGATCATGCTTACACCAAACAGCATCCACTTGCAACAACATACTAGCAACATAACATACTCATTTCATGTTCATCATGCATATCACCAGCTCACAACATTAGCACAAATCCACATAAGCTCAACCAATATTCATAACCATAAAACATGCTCGAAAACATCAGCAACTTGCTCAGAAACACGTGTTTCAACCAACTTTCAACCACACAACAAGGTAAACATCAAACACACATCACAACAACTTACCGTTTTCCCAAGCATTCGCAACTCAGCTCTGATACCACCAAATGTAACCCCCTTAACCCGGCCTAGACGGTTGACCCGAATTAAGAAAGTCACACGGGGAAAACCAAAGTCAACCCGAAAGTCAACTTTGATTAACGACCCTTTTTTTTCTTTTTAATCTTGTCTAGATGCACATTAGCCCTAATTGTGATCACTCAAACATCATACTCAAAGATCCCAAACGTCAGAGATCAAACAGGGACCCAATTGAACAAATTACAACTTTAGGGACCAAATTGTAATTTCTGATAAACTTTAAGGACTTAACCAGATTAAAGTTACCAACTTGGAATTTATCAGGTTTCATGCTTCACTATCAAATTTCAGCTCAAACGGACATTCCAAACTCATACAATTGCACAAACAAGATTCAGGACCAAAATGCAAACAATTCAAAACATTTAACTGCCAATGTCAGCCCCCAACGGTCACCCGTTCCGAAACAGGCAGAGCCCGTTTCGAAACGCGGGGCCGTTCTGCACGCGTACCGAAACACGGGCTGGCAGTAGCCAAACCGTTTCGGAACGGTCTCTCCCGTTTCGGACGCCTGGGCTTGTTTAAGGCACCCGTTCCGAAACGGCGGGCACTGTTCCGAAACACCCTGCACAGATTGCCCCAAAATGCATACTTAAACATGCAATTAAACATCCAAACATGCTCCAATTGCCACCAAACTTTACCAACATGCAATTCAACATATATGAGACATACTTGCATCAACAATTCAACAAAATATAAACATATACAAAAAGCCCCAAATCTATAGGCATGCTTCCTACACAAGCAACCATTCAAGCATAAACTTCCAAATCAATCTCATAGAAGCCAAATACATGTTCCAACAACATCAGCAACATAAAACCATTCTTGTCCGAACGTATACGAACACATAAACCTCATCCCATAAGATTCTACCCCATTGCCTTTATTAACTATAGCTATTCACCGAGACATACATCTCAAATGGAGTCCTTCTTGAATCCCTTGCTTCTCGCTGTCCAAACTTCAAGAATCTGCATTGATGGACAAAAAGGAGCGTAAGCACATAATGCTTAGTGAGGAATGCTCAAAACCAAAACACCATCAATGTAGCGGGTCATAAAATCACTTTTAAAACAAACCCGATTTGATAACCAAGCAAAGTTTGAAAACCCTTTTTCAACATCATGCTTAAAACCATGCATTGCACATTCACGAAAACCAACCCTTAGCTTAGCAAGCTAAGAAAACCTTTTCATAGCACAACTTGCAAAATCATCCATTTAACCATTCCATGCATAAACACCATATGCAAAGTTAAATTCAAAACCTTGGAAAACACTTCCATTCACATCATACCTTTCCCATGATCGAATGTCATACCAAGCAAGAATCATTTAAAAACCATTTGTCCAATCAATCCAACACATGCATTAAACAAAGGCAACATATGAACCACAACATCATCATCACATGCCTTTTAAAACAAGTCTTAACAAGACTCCAATGCATTAAAGAGATTTCATGCACACATGCATCATTTACCAAATGATAATCAACACTTGTTCAACTTAACAAGTAAACATGCATTCACAAGCATTATACACTTTCCATGCAACCATGCATCTTTTCAAGCATCTCATGCTTCTTTATAATCAAGAACATTACATTGGCTTCCAAGTGATCAACACATCCACTTTTCAACTCAACACCCAATCGGATACGCGGATCACAAGCGTTGTCCCCCACGCTTCATACACACTACCAATCCAAGGTCTCCAAATGGACTTTTAAGCACCATTTGACCTCACCATCCTAAGGTTCCCATGTATGGACTTTTAAACACCATACAACCTTAGCTTTTCCCGAGGTTCCCATGTATGGACTTTTAAACACCATACAACCTCAACTTTTCCCGAGGTTCCCATGTATGGACTTTCAAACACCATACAACCTCAACTTTTCCCAAGGTTCCCATGTATGGACTTTCAAACACCATACAACCTTGACATGTACAAGGTTCCCATGTATGGACTTTCAAACACCATACAACCTTTGCATCTCCGATTGGTAGTTGTATAACATCACTAACAAGATCCGGGACACCCTATACAAGATCCACACATGGACTTTACACCACCATTGTGATCTTAACAAGCACAAGGTTCCCATATATGGACTTTTAACCACCATATAACCTTTGCTTAACCAAGGTCCTCGAATGGGCATTCCACCTCCATTATGACCTTAACCATCTCGTTAGGATACTTGAAGGGAGTTTACCGGTTCACACTTAACCACTCCACCTCCAAGGCGACTTTATTCACGGTGCACCCAATCCTATAGCCGACTAACTATATCCGATCAAAGAAACCAAGAACCACTTACATCACTTGCCAATGTAACCACCTCACCACATTAGTCCAATGATTCACATGCATAACCATAATGCAAAAACCATCATTTACCATCATCAATCCACTGTTTTAAAGCATTACACAAAGCCATTAAACATCATGCAACACCATGCATCAAAACCACAATTTCCATGTACAAAACCAAGGATCTCTTACCTTGAGCATCCTTCACATATGGCTTTCAAAACCAGCATTAAACCATGCTAAAAATATGCTTTCAAAACAGAATATAAACCATGCAAACACATGCATTGCAACCATCAAACACAATTGCTTTTAAAGCCAATTCTCAACACAAACCAAGAGCGAAAAACCATTTACTTACTCTTGAGCTTAGCAAAGTTGTTTAGACTTAAACTAAGCTCCCAAAACCTCCAAACCTTGGTTTTAAAGCTGAAAACCCAACTTCACTCACCGGTACACAAAACAAGTCTAGCCAACAAGCCTTCCAAGCATCCGAAACCTTCCGCAACACCTCTAAAGCTCACGGATCAAACTCCCCTGTTTCAAGCACACAAAAACAGAGCATTAATGCATCTTTATGCATTAAAAACACCAGCAACACAACACAACTCGCTGCTCATCACAAATCCAACATTTCGGCCACCAAACACAACCGAAATCACCTCCAAATACTTCCAAAACTTAACCCAGCCAAGATCCATCACTTATAACCATTTTTAAACATCAATTAACATCCAAAATGATCACAAACACGTCCTTATACCTCCAGGTATAACAGATCACCAAAAACACTCCAAAAACAACCAAAAACTCAAGCAAAACTTAGGAAATTCAACCTATCCGGGATTGCATTAATTAAACCTCAACTTCTAATCAATTTAGCATTCATTTAACATCAATTTGACACCACAAAACACTGCCCAAACAGATCACACGAAAATTCCACCAAAATCAAGCAAATCTTGCATTTTAAGCCAAAAATCAAGATTTCAATTGAAAAGCCTTTAACAAATCACAAATCAAGGATTGAGAACTTAGGAATTTCAGTAAAGAACTGATAGTTTATAGGAGAAGGACGTTCTTACCTCCAAACTTGAATTTCTCCTTTTTAGAACCAAAAAGCTTGATGAAACCACTTGCAAATGGTGAGGTTTTGTTGTAGAGATGATTAGGAATCCAAAGAGAATTGAAAAGGAAGATTTGAGTGACAAAATCAGATGTAAATCTCTGGAGAGAAAGTGTTTGGGTTGAGAGAAAATGAGAGAAAATGAAAATTGGGAGAAAATGAAAAGTTAGTTGCAAATAGCCAAAATGGCTTTCCCTCCTCTTTATTTATGTTTTAAAATCAGAATAAAGCCTTAAAATATCTTAGAAAAATCTGGAGAAACTCTTTTTGGAATAATAGCTCCTTAAAGATTCAAAGTTTCAATCCTTTATAAAACAGTCACGCAACTTTCAAAAATTACATTTTGGTCACTAGCCAAAATGTCAACCTTCCGAACCTCATTTTTCAAAATTGATTTCACAGTTCACTTATATATATTAAAAGATGATTTTAGAACATTTTTCCATATTTTTAATGCAACCCGAACTAGGCTTTCCTAATTTCTCCTTTATATATTCGATCAGCACTTTGACCGAACCGGTCAACGCCCAAGACTTCTAAGCCCAAAACCGGGGCGTTACACTCATGAATAAACATCTAAAACATCAACCCAACATCAGAATATCATCCTCTATTGATTGATCTCAAAACTCACTCAAAAATTCATTTTTTCACCCTTCAAACTTCAACACAAAACCCAATTTCGGGATTCCCATCATTCACCCATCTTCTCAACATTATTCCACATCAAAAACAATGTCCAAAACAACATTAAACCCAACTTTAACATATCTCAACGAAAATCAACCCAAAGAGCTCATTTTACCAAATTTTCTTTAGGAAACTCTAGGAAAACCTTAACCTTAATTAATAAAAGAATAAAAAAACATGAGAATATCACTAAAGAACCTTACATCAGAGGAGAATTTCATTGGTCGCCTCCAATGATAGTATTTCCCCCTTGACTTGCAAAGAACCCTTGAGAAAACTAGAAATAAAACATAGGTTTTAGAGATAGAAGATAGGAAAACCTTTTGAAAGCATCAAATCAATAAGAAACATCATTTACCTTTGAGAAATTGAGCCTAGATGGCTGTTTGGCTGAAGAGAAAATGAGAAGAACTTCAAAATAGAGTTCTAACGTGAAATGAGGAAATAAGATTAAACCCTTTTAGTTTTAATTATAAAACCCTTTTTAAAATATTTGAATAGTCAAAAATAAAGGGGAAAATAACTATATTGGCCCAGTCAATTTAGCTCCTTAAAGATTCTATGTTTTGACTCTTTTACAAAATGATCACTAAAAAACAGATTTTGCTATCTTTACATTTTGGTCACTAGCCCGAAATGTCATGGCTCGAAAAAAGTTTTTCCAAAATTGATTTTACCAAAGCCTTATATATAATATTTAATGATTTTAGAAATTTATTTCACATTTTTCCAACCATCTGAGGACCATTTACCCTTAACTCACCCATAATTCCATACACTAACCTTTCAGACCTCGAAACCTTACCGAATCTTCTAGACCCAAAACCGAGGTGTTACAACTCTCCCCCACTTAAGAAATTTCGTCCTCGAAATTTACTCGGTGGAAAAAGATGCGTAAACTGATGCTTCGTGTCGTCTTTCCTCTCCCTAGTGGCCTCTTTAACACATTTGTGTCGCCACTTCACTTTTACCAACTCAATGGATCTACCACGCAAAACTTTGTTGTCCGAAGCCAATATCTCAATCGACTCTTCATTATACGACAAATCTGGATTCAATTCAATTTGTTCAACATACATTACATGCGACAGATCTGATCTATACTTCCGAAGCATCGAATCGTGGAATACATCATGAATCTTCTCTAATTCCGGAGGCAAACTCAATCTATAAGCAACATGACCAACTCGTCCAACAATCTCATATGGACCAATGAATCTCAGACTCAATTTACCTTTTCTACCGAATCTCATCACTTTCTTCCACGGAGATACTTTCAAAAAGACTTTCTCACCCACAACATACTTGATTTCTCGACGCTTCAAATCTGCATAAGATTTCTGTCGATCGGTTGCTGCCTTCAAGCGATCACATATCAACTTTACCATCTCGGTAGTACATTTAAGCATAGCAGGTAATGATACAAATTTTTGTTCGGCTTCTGCCCAACAAACAGGAGTCCTACACTTTCTACCATATAATGCCTCATACGGTGCCATCTGAATACTAGCCTGATAATTGTTGTTGTAAGCAAACTCGACCAACGACAGGTGTTTCTCCCACGAACCCTGAAAATCAATAGCACAACAATGCAACATATCCTCAAGCACTTGTATTTCTCGCTCTGACTGACCATCTGAATGAGGATGATACGAAGTACTGAAATTCATTCGGCTACCCAATGCACTATGCAAACAATCCCAAAACCTCAATTTGAACCTCGGATCTCTATCCGATACAATCAACTTTGGCACACCATGAAGTCTCACTACCTCACGGATATACAATTCAGCTAATTTATCCAAAGAATTAGTCGTGTTGACGGCTAGGAAATGTGCACTCTTGGTGAGTCGGTCCACTATCACCCAAACTGAATTCTTTCACAAAGGAGTCAATGAATTCGCAAAGGCTGTAGCAATCTTGACGAAAGCTGATGTTCGGCCTTCACTCGCTGGCAGACCATACATTTACTCACGAATTCAACAACATCCTTTTTTAAACCAACCCAGAAATAATCATTCTTCAAGTCTCGATACATCTTCGTGCTACCCGGATGCATAGCAAACGGACTAGTATGTGCTTCACTCAAAATGGTGCGTCTCAAATTGGTATCATCAGGCACAACAACTCTATTCCTGAAGCACAAAACATTATCATTACTGAAATTGTATTCGGTCGGTTTACCTTCCGCAATGTCCTGAACATGTGAAGCCAAAGAACTATCTTGTAACTGTTTCTCACGGATCAACTATACTAACGAAGGTTTCACCTGTAATTCAGCAATTAATCCACCATCACGTGATAAACTCAATCTGGCAAACATTGCTCGAAGCTCAACTGCCACTCTCCTACTCCAAGCATCGACTACTACATTGGCTTTACATGGGTGGTACTCAATAGTATGATCATAGTCATTCAATAACTCAAGCCATCTACGATGTTAGAGATTCAAATCTTTCTAAGACATCAAATCTTTCACACTGTGCATTTCTCACCATACAAATTGTGTCTCCACACCTTCAAAGAAAAAACAACAGCGGCTAACTCAATATCATGCGTGGGGTAGTTCTTTTCGTGAATCTTCAACTGCCTTGACGCATAAGAAACAACTCTCCCATCTCTCATCAATTCGCACCCTAAACCTACATACGATGCATCACTATAAATCACACAATCTTTCCCTGTTATCGGTTGCACTAACACAAGTGCTCTAGTCAAAGCATCTTTCAATCGATCAAAAGCTATTTGTCTCGCTTCTGTTCACTCATATCTGACATCCTTCTATAACAATTTCGTCAACGAAGCAGGTATCTTTGAAAACCCTTCTACAAACCAACGGTAGTAGCCCGCTAAGCCGAGGAAACTACAAAACTCATTCATGGACTTCGGTTGCTTCCAATTCACAACAGCTTCCACTTTTTTAGGATCAACTCTAATGCCATCCACTGATCCAACATGACCTAGAAAGACTACCTCTCTAATCCAAAACTCGTATTTTCTCAACTTCGCGTACAACCGATTGTCTAGCAAAGTCTTTAACAAAAGTTGCAAATGCCTATCATGATCTTCCTCAGTGTGTGAATAAATCAATATATAATCAATGAACACCATAACAAACTGATCTAGGAACTCATGAAACACACGGTTCATCATGTCCATAAACGCGGCTGGTGTATTAGTCAATAGAGTTTACGAAAAGTTGTCTTCGTTATGTCATGTTCCTTCACTTTAAACTGATAGTACCCGGATATCAAATCTATGTTTGAGAACATGGACACATCCCGTAACTGCTCAAACAAATCATCTATTCTCGGCAATGGATACTTGTTCTTCACAGTTAATTTATTCAACTGACGGTAATCATTACACATACGCATATTTCTGTCTTTCTTCTTAACAAATAGTACCGGTGCACCCAAGGTGATATACTCGGACGGATAAAACCATGATCTAATAACTCCTAAAGCTGAGTCTTCAGTTCCTTCAACTCTTTCGCAGCCATCCAATACGGAGCAATCGATACAGGATCAGTATCAAAATATAACTCAATAGCGAACTCGACTTCTCTATTCGGTGGCAAACCAGACAACTCTTCCATAAATACCTAAGGAAAGTCACAAATTATTCTAATATCTTTTGGTCGAACTTACTCATATCCGGATTCATCACATAAGCTAAGTATGCTTGACATCCCTGGTCCATCATCTTTTGAGCTTCCATAGCAGAAACAACGTTGGATAAGAACTTAACGCTTTCGCCAACCACCACCACCTCATAATCATCTGATAACCTCAACCTCACTCGTTTAGTCTCGAAATCTACATTTTCTTATGTTCTACTAACCAATCCATTCCCAAAATCACATCAAACCCGTAGAACGGAAACACCATCATGTCAACCGTAAACACGTGACCCAAAACCACAATTGTCTCGCCGAATGAACTAGTCATACTCATACCCACATCAAGAATCTCACACGGTATGTCCAACATCTTAGCATGCTCACTCAAAATATAAGAATGTGTAGAACCAGAATCAATCAACGAAAGCAATGTCAAAGATTGTAACATAAAATTACCTGCGATAACATCATTGTCATTTCCACCCTCTCTGCATACATACACCCTCGCTGGTCCACCTCCCTCGGGATGAACTGGGACTACATGCGCCACATTTTTCTGACCATCGTTCCCTGGCTGAAAATTTTCTCGGCCACACCCACGGACTCAATGAAACTCGGTAGATCGTGTCGGTGCCTGACCACCTCTAGCTAGTTGGGGACAATCTCGCTTGAGATGATCCTTCGATCCACAATGCTAGCATGTACCATAAGTTCCCCAACATTCTCTCGGATGAGATCTACCACATTTTGTGCACTCAAGTGCACGATGAGAAAAACCTTGGCCTTGAAGGCCATGCCCGGGATTACCACCCCCACGTTTGTGGTCAAAATGCTGCCTCTTGTCCTTGTGCCACTTGGCACGATAACGATTCCACTCAGTAGGCCGTTTCCCTGAACTGGACCCGCCTCCTCTAGTAGAAAAACCAAGACTATGCTCTATATCTTTGGTCGGGCAACCAACACATCAAAATCTGAATAATCAGCAACCAACATGTAAGTCTTTACTCCCTCTGTTAAACCATATCGAAACCTCTCACAATGTTCCCTCTCAGTGGAAACTAGCTCGGTCGCATACTGACTCAGTCTAACGAACTGAATCTCAAACTCAGAAACGATCATGCTTCCCTGAACCAAAGCCATGAACTCACGTTTCTTCTCATCCTGATATATCAGCCCTCGATACTTCTTACGAAAGGCGGAATGGAAGAAATCCCAAGTGATATCGACGGTAGCCATACCCGCGGTGATCGTAGTCCACCAAACATACGCATCACCCTGAAGCAAAGATACCACACAATCAAGCTTCCTTGCATCACTGAACTCCATCTGACCTAAAATCCTGGTAGTATTCTCTAGCCATGCTTCAACTCCCTCGGGCGATAACCCACGGAACTCTACTCCACCCAAACTACGGAGTCTCTCGAGGGGCAACCCATCCCTCTGTACATGTTGCGGTGCAGCCAACTGCAACCCAGCCATAGCAGACTGAAAAACCCCAACAATATCCTTAATCAATGGGCTCATATGAGCTCCAGCCTACCCCTAGCCACCACGATGCTTCTCACGCCGCACATCTGCTCCACCACCTGGAGGAGGAAGAGGAGGAGGTAAATTTAACTCTTGCGGATGCCCGACATCCTCAACATGATCCTCCCGTGGCTCACCACCCATATGACCTCTTCTAGGTCTAGCTATGATAAACAAATGCAATGCTACAACAACAACAGATAAAACAAAAGGAAATGATTCGGGTCAGCAACGTCAAGGGTCTAAGTCAAATATTTTACAAAAAATTTGCACGATAATAGTATGTGGCAATGGGTACCTTACACATAAAGCAAACACCACAAACAAACACACTTACCTTTCCGGTTGCACAAAAACCAAAGCAAGCCTTTCCAAACCTGGCTCTGATACCAACAGATGTAACCCCCTCGACCCATCCTAGCCACTAGAGTGTATCAAGCGGATCACATGGGACTAACCGAAGAAAGATTCAAAGATTTCTCTCCAATTAGCAACCCTAAATGCATTGATTATTATCTTTTCTAGATGCTGGAATTAAACCTTATATTTGAGAACACACAGCGAAAGAAAACATGACAAAACGAGCACCGAACGATCAACCAAGAAATCAAGGACCAAAATAAAAAACTAGCATAAAGCAGGTACCTATGATGAAATTAAGGTGATCACTTTGAAATTATTCTCATTTGTACTTCATGCTAAAATGCAACTCAAAACAAGCCCACAATCAAACACAATCGATAACACATCAAGCTTGGACTAAAATGCAAGAAAAACAACTTAAAAAATGCTCTTAACTAACTTCCAACGAACCCCGTTTTGAAACGCTTTCAAAGGGTATCGATACGGGTCTGCCCAGAGTGCTTTCGTTTCGAAATGACTTGGAACCATTCCGGCCCTACAAAGCCTATTTTAATACTCGTTCCAAAACGCCAAGGCTAAAACAAGGATCGTTCTGAAACCTTCGAGGCCTTTTCGAAACACTTTACCGCAGAAACAGAAAATCTTGAGGCTAAGCATCTCCAAGGTTATTCCCCTTTGTTCCAATCAACACAAGCAACAACGACACAACAAGACAAGTATACAAACGATAAGAGCAACCAACCAAACATACTTTTAAGCAGGAGAACCAACCAACGTTTAACAAACGATGGGATACAAACACCAAGATCCATGTAATAGCCAAAACAAGCTAGAAAGCTGAAACCATAGAGCTCAAGGTAAAAACAATCCAGCCAAGGCATAACAAGCATGCACTCCACACAAGGAGTTTACAAAACACTCCCAAAATATAAACAAGGTTTACCCTCTTTGCCACACACACTCTTATCTAAACAAAACCATACTTGAGCTTGAAGCGGACACTTGGATCACCACCCTTGCACTGTTGCTTTCAAAGATATCCTACAGATCTGCATTGTTGGAAAAGAGAGCGTAAGCTACAAAGCTTAGTGAGCACGACTAAAATCCAAGCTACAACAATGCAGTTTTGAAAACCACCCTCATTTTGGAAACCAACACAATTTCTTAAAAACACTTTCGCAAATCATTTCCTTTCAAACATATAATACTTAAATCAAGTATAAGCATTTGCATCCATACATGCCATAGGCACAAAACATGCATTAAACATGCATAACCATATGTAGACCACATATGTAAACCAAGCGTAACGGCTCCAACTCAATCCACATACTCCAAGCGTATAAACACAACCATATGAGTTTACCAAGATAATATTAAACCATAAGCGAATGAGTATACTAGCATCATTGACACGTTGCTTAGATAAGCGGACAGCTTGATGGCACAACCCCATCAAGCAACATGGTAAAACAACCCTCACCACAATCTCACTTCGGTCGGGATGCCAAAACCCGCATTGCCCATTAGTGATAGCACAACCCTATCACTCGCATCACAATAGCACAACCCCTATCATGAAACCGAAGAATTTATCTCACTCACGAATTTTGTAATTATAGTGCACTTCACATCCTATTGATCGATCAATCTATCTGGTTTAACCCATGTGTCAATATACTCATCGCAACCACAACATCCATTGTTTTACACCAGGGATAAACACCTCCCCAAACACATCCAAAATACCATGGGATAAATCTCATGGTATTCTCATGGGCTAAAAACAACATGAATTTGATGGACAACAACAATGGATAAACATCATTATAAAGATTTGCTCATGATCAAAACATGATCAACATCTAAAATGGCAAAAATACTGAAATATCTCAAAACTTACTCTTGAGCTTGGAATGGCCTAACGGTACAACCCAAACTCTCAAAATGCTTCTTTAACCTTGTTAAGACATTAAAAACATTTCCACTCACTAGCGATTACCATAACCAATCCGAAACACTTTTCTAGCTTCTCAATTTGCTCACAAATGAATCAACACTCTAACTTGCTGCAAAACAGAGATTCAACAACCCAATCAAATCACCTATCGAAACATTTCTGAAACAAATCGGAAACATAGAAAAACTCAACTCGGACAACATCCAGCAAAACCCCAGCATTATCTATTATTAAAACTCATGAATAAACATCTAAAAACATCAACCCAACATCAGAATATCATCATCTATTGATTGATCACAAAACTCACTCAAAAACTCACTTTTTCACCCTTCAAACTTCAACACAAAACCCAATTTTGAGATTCCCATCATTTACCCATCATCTCAACATTATTACACATCAAAAACAAAACCCAAAAAACATTAAACCCAGCTTTAATAGATCTCAATGAAAATCAACCCAAAGAGCTCATTTTACAAAATTTTCATTAGGAAACTTTAGGAAAACCTTAACCTTAATTAATAAACGAATAAAAAACATGAGAATATCAATAAAGAACCTTACATCACAGGAGGATTTCGTTGCTCACATCCAATGATAGTATTTCCCCTTGTTTTGCAAAGAACACTTGAGAAAGCTAGAAATAGAACATGGGTTTTAGAGATAGAAGATAGGAAAACCTTTTGAAAGCATTAAATCAATAAGAAACATCATTTACTTTGAGAAATTAAGCCTAGATTGTTGTCTGGCTGAAGAGAAAATGAGAAGAGCTTCAAAATGGATTTTTAACATGAAATGAGGAAATAAGTGAAAACCCTTTTAGTTTTAATTATAAAACACCTATTAAAATATTTGAATTGTCAAAAATAAAGGGGAAAATAACTATATTGGCCCAGCCAATTTAGCTCCTTAAAAATTCCATGTTTTGACTCTTTTACAAAATGATCACTAAAAAATAGATTTTGCAATCTTTACATTTTGGTCACTAGCCCGAAATGTCATGGTTCAAAAAATGTTTTTCCAAAATTGATTTTACCAAAGCCTTATATAATATTTAAGGATTTTATAAATTTATTTCATATTTTACCAACCATCCGAGGACCACTTTCCCTGAACTCACCCATAACTCCCTACACTGACCTTTCGGACCTCGAAACCTTACTGAATCTTCTAGACCCAAAATCAGGGTGTAAAATAACAATAGTGTTTTTAATTGTATGCAATTATAGAAAATCCTAAGTTTACTTCATGCTTTCACCAAAATTAAGTTCATTTTAATTGGTGCGAAAAATTTAAAGTCGGTTATCCTATCATAGACACAAGTTCTAATTTTTTTTCTTTTCGATTAATTTTTAAGGCAAGTACATTATGCAACCTAATATGCACTAGTTATGCCTAAACAAAAATGAGTGCTAACCCCCCATAACTCGAGACGGGCATTTCCCTCAATGCACAAAATACAAAAGAAAAATAGAAAGATAAATACAATTATGAGAATTAAAACATAAAAATAAACAATTAAATAAAGAAAATAAAATAAATATCTAGAAATTGGCTTAGGGCTGAGAGGAGGCTTGGGTTTTTACGGAAGAAGAGGAAGATGAAGATTGAATAACAAGGCGGCGGCCGACAGATGTCCGGGCAGCAGACTTGGCGGGTGATACTTTTGTTGTCTGCGACGATTGGACTCTCTTAGGAATGGGGAGAGGTTCTTCACCCTTTCCTGGCTCGGATTCTGACTCCTCGTCCTTTGACTCAAAAGAAATGATATGCCGCTTCCTTTTCCTTGTGTCCTCCTCCATTTGTTTTGCCAGAGGGTCTGTCGCCATGGGTGTTGTTTTTGCTACAGCTATTGTTGCTGCTGTCTGCTGCTCAACCTCATTGTATGTAAAGGTGTTCGCCACCGTTTCCACTGTGTAGGCTGGGGAGAGATGTTGTTGATGCCTCTTGGGAGTGTCTGCCACCGTGTTAGAAGCAAAGGTGGCAGAGTATGATGGGTAGTGCGTCGAAGATGACATCTGGCGGTGAAAGGCGGCCTGGCGGGCAGCTGCTTCTGATGGTGTTCCTTCTCCAGGCTCGGCTGTGGCGGCTAGATCTGCAGGGAATGTGGGCATGGTGGGGCCGTCATTGGGAAATTTTGAAGGAGATAGGCCAAAAAAGCCTTTTGGACCACTCGCACGTACTTCATGAATGTCAGTTGCTACTACTATATGCGTTTGTTGCCATCGATGGGAGTGCGTAGCAGGGCAATGACTTCACTGGTCTGGGCAGCTTCAATACTACATGGGGCAGCCGGTGTAGCTGGCTGGGCGGCAGAGGGCTGGCTTGGAGTGATAGGTTCTTTCTCTTGGGCCTACATCATCTGCAGGCGGACCTTTCTGGTCCAGCCCTCTTTGGCGGTTGTCATCTCATCATTTGGATCAGAGGGCACGTTGAAGTTGCCACATAATCCTGTGATGAGAGAGGGGAAGTAAAGCCGACCCTTTGATTTCCAGAAACAATTGTGGATCTCCTTGCAAATTATTTCCCCAACGTTAATTGTCAGTTCACCATGATGGAGTGGATGAGGACGAGACGAGACCTATCCGCTATGGAGTTGTGGGAGGTGGGCAATAGTCGCCGTCTGATTAAAGTATTCCACTGCATCGACTTGGGCAGCAATCAACAGAGTTGAACTGAGCCACCATGTTTTCCTGCCAACCACGACGTGTTAGGTTCGCACGGTCGGGCCTTGATCCTGTCATAGTCTGCAACCGTCAGTGACTGCCTCCAGTCCTCATGGGGGTTGTTGTCCATCTCGAGGCCATAAAAGTTGTTGATCACGGTGGTGTTTAGCTTGACAGGTTCCCCTCGCACAAACATGAATGACAGCTCTGGGCGAGGGTTGTGGGCATAGAATTCTGTGATCAATTTGATGTTTACTGCTTTTGGCTGTCGTGCAAACATTTCAAAACCTTTGTTGTGTATCTTTTCGAACAGGGCGGGCTCTAGGCCAAGACCCCCAGTCTGTTGGGAGTAATGGAACCCTTGTTCCTCCCATATATCTTGTTTGGCGAACTGAGTTTTGTATCTCTTTTCATCTTCACGGGAGAAGAAGCGTTGGAAGGTGGGTTTGGATTTGGATTCGGATGCCATGTGTGAGGCGGTTTTGTTGTAATCTGAAACTTAAGAATAAGATTATGAGAAAAGAGTAATGGGTTCAAAATAGTTTAACAAGAAGATGAAAGTAAAGTAAATGAATGTGAGAAGTGGGGTTTATATAGTTGGTGTCGAGAGATGTCGTGGCAGTATTAAATTTCAACGAGCAAAGTGTCTCGCACATGTTATGTGTTGTATGCCCGTTACTCCTATAGCCATTGGCAGCTAGCCGTTGGAGATCAACTAGCCGTTATAGGATTTTTGCGTTGAGCTGCCCTTGGTTGTCTCGGCGGGATGGTGGGCGGGCTCTTTGCATAATTGGGCATGTTCTGGATGGCTTCGATGAGATGGCTATTTATGTGCACTTGTTTCAGAATATCCAAGAATTTCTGGGACTGGTGCTCCTGCTTCTGTTGCTTAAGACTCTGGGAAAGGTGGCAGCAGACAGATGTCCTCTATGCCTTCTTTGCAGAGGAACTTGATTTGTAGAGGGTCATCTATTTTAGGGTTGTTGTCAGTCTCATCTACCGGGACAACTGGTATTGATGCTGCCGCGACAGACAGTTCTTTATGTGTTGGCTGCTCATCTTTTGGCTTTTCCATTCGAGGTTCATCCAATTGTTTCCCACTTCTGGTTGATATGGCTTTGCACTGTTCATAAGTGGGTTTGGATGCTACCTTTGTGCTGCTAGATGCTTCACCCTTTGTCTTATTGCTTATGATCTTCGTGAATTGCCCAAATTGGGTCTTCAGGTTCTTTATCGCAGCCTTCTGATTGCTCATCCTCGTCTCAATTCTGTCCATAAACGTTTCAGTTTTATCAATAAATTTATTGGTACGAACAATAAAATTACTTGTTCTAGACATAAAAGTATGTAAAGTATGTTCGAGTGAGTTATTGCTTGTATTCTGTTGTTGTTGAGGCGGCTGTCTGTACATTTTCTGTTGGTATCCTCCTGGTTGCTGAGTTGGGTTGGCAGCTGTGTTTGGATTACTCTAGAAGAAGTTTGGATGCTTCTTCCAACCAGGGTTGTAAGTGTTGGTGTTGGGCCTACTATTCTTTCCATAGGTTCCCATGAAGTTGGCGGATTCGCTGCACTCAGAGGAATCATGATTGCCCCCACACTCATCATAAAAAGGCTCCACGGCATTGGCCTCAGATGTCTTTCCTTTAGCCATACTCATTACCAACCGTGTCAGCTTGTCCAGGCAGGCATTAATAGATTTTGTGGCATGTGCCTCATTCACAACAACTGGTCGCCTAATGCTGTCGCGACGGGCTGTAGGGAACTTGTATTCGTTTTTAGCAATTCTGTTAAGGATTTGTAGTGCCTCCTCAAGTGGTCGGTCGAGGGTGATTCCGTTGGCTAAAGGGTCGAGCATCATTCTAGTTGGGTAGTTCACCCTATTGTAAAACATTGGCATTTCCGTCCAAGTCGGAAAACCATGAAGCGGGCAGTTATTGAGAATTTGTTGGTACCGCTCCCATGCTTCATACATTGGCTCGTCACCCCCTTGTCGAAAAGTTGTGATCTCGTTTCGTAGCCTGTCTATGACATTGGATTGGCTGAAACGATCCAAGAAGTCTTTGTACAACTCTGTCCAAGTATTGATGACCCTGCTGGCTGGTTGTTGAACCACTGCTTTGCCCTAGCCCTCACTGAATAGGGGAATAACCTCAGCTTTAGCACGTCTTGGTGTAGTCCGTGTATCTTGAAGGCTCTGCATATGTCTAGGATTCCTCTCAAGTGCTGCCTAGAATCTTTTGTGGAAGTCCCTCCGAATTGCCCCAATGTGTTGATCATATTGAACATCACGAGCTTTAACTCAAAGTGATCCGCCTCGATTTCAGGTTCTGCAACAGTTGTGTCAAACCCTTTGAAATCATGCTCCAAATAGTCTCTGTGGTTCGTACATATTGTTGCTGCTTGGGTGGAATTGGGGGTTGCAGCCTAGGTGGAATTTGTTGCTGCTCTCTGGGCTACGGATCTTGCTGCCCATCCCTGCCGATACGAGCATCGATGGCAGTGTTGTCGTCTTGGCCATTATGCATGGTGTCCATTTCTTTTCCCTTTTCTTTGGCTTTCCCTAGGGCTTCTTTGACTTCTTTCTTGAGTTCTCTTGCTCTTCGTTCGATGTCGTCAAAGAAAACAATTTCGCCCTTTGGATTTGCTCTGGTCGTGCACTAGCAAAAGAAACCGTAATTTTTTCGAATATAATAAAAAATAAAAAATAAAAAAATGCAAATTAAAATAAAAGTGCAGAAATATAAAAACAAGTTTATTGTTGCCAATCCCTGGCAACGACGCCAAAAACTTGTAGAGAATTTGGGTGTTCTCTAAATATGAGAGCAAGTGCACACTCTTGTCAAGTTATAGTATAAAAGATATCGTCTCTCACAAGGATTGGACAGCTTAACTTGAATTGTAATTCCTACACAAAGAAAATTAAATGCACAAATAAGTTTTAGTTTTGTAAAGAATAAAAGGTAAATAAAACACAAGTAACAGACAAGTGATCAGATTGATAGAATGGGCCAGAGTTTGCTGCTCCCTAGTGTGAAACTGCGTTGAATATGTTAAGTTGTTCTACGCTGCCAGACTTTACTGCCTCGGCGGAGGATGGCAGATTAGCTGCTTTTGCTGCCTTGGCAGTGAAACATACGATTGGCTCGGCGACAAACTCGGCAGACCATCAATGCTCGACAGGACGCTTCGATATTGATTTCGCTTATGTCTAAGTCAGAATATTGTTGTTTTCTATTGCAGATGATACCCGTCACGGCGTGAATCTTGCAAAGACAACAACCTTGGTTCATCCTCTTTTAGCCGCCTTAAACTTGTACCTATGTCTAGGCCGAATTGATCAACACCTGATTAGGATGAGGATCGTACTTATCCCTTTCGTGAGTTCGACTCTCTCGATACCGAACAAATGGATAGTTAACAACTAACCTTTCAAACTTAATTTAAAACTATGAAGAGCATGGAATAAGCAAACCTTGAAGTTTTATTGCAAAAACAAACTTAATTCCTAAACCATCGTTGTCACACTAGTTTACAACATAACCCAAACCCAAAAGAGAGTTTAGAACATAATGACGGCAAGAAAACCTAAACTATGCCTAAGAGAAAACCTAAGTTGTCTAAAATTACAAAATATGTCAAGTATATATAGATATTAGCTAGGTCGAGTCCTCCTTGGAGTAGAAGTCTTCAAAGTAGATTTTGCATTAAATGCAACCTTTAATCCCGACTTCTTTGAGTTGAATGTGGACTTCTTGTTGCCTTGCACCACAAGTTATTTTGATCTCCTCCATCCGGTGGCTCTGTCTGCTGCTTTAGGTGTCAGAAAATTAAGTGGATGGCATCGTTAGAATGAAGATTTTCTGCTCCACGGATCACACTCCAATTCTCTAATTCCTTAGCTTGCTGCCCTGGGCGACATGTATGGCAGCGACAGCTACTCTACATCAGCTTTCTCTGCTTGGAACTACATCGGTACAACTCCCTGGTCTGCTCCCTCAGCATGAGCTCTTCAGCCCCTCTCTCCTTCCTTGAGCTTCTAATACCTAAAACTAAAACTAAACTAAAGTAGCATCTTTTTCTTACCAAATAAAAGACAATCGATAAAAACATGGAAAATTAAAGAATATTGTAAAATGCAAAGCATGAACCTAATTATGCCTAAAATATACTTAAAACAACAATAATATGAAATGGAATGCGCACAAAATATAGAAATTATGACCACTTTACATTTTTCCAAGGTGAAACTTTCATAAACATTTATCACCAATGTATACTCAATTCCACTACACTTCAATTCCGCGTAAGACTTTTTCCGAACCAAAGTCGCTTTCAACCAATCACTAATAAGCTTTACCTTCTCATTAGTCTCCTTTAGCACATGAGGCAGGGAAACATATTTCTCGCCTACCTCAGCCCAACATAGAGGTGTACGGCACCTCCTACCATACAAAGCTTCATAAGGAGCCATTTGAATGCTCGCTTGATAACTGTTATTATAAACAAACTCTACCAAAGGCAAGTGTTTCTCCCAAGATCCCTAAAAATTAATGATGCAACATCTCAACATATCTTCCAACACTTGGATAACACGCTGATATTGGCCATCCGTTTGAGGATGATACAAAGTGCTGAAGTTCAATCTTGTGCCTAAGGCTCGATAAAAACACTCCCTAAACCATACCATAAAACGCGGATCCCTATCCGACACTATAGACTTAGGCACTCCATGCAAATGCACGATCTCCGAGATGTACAAATCCGCCAGCATATCCAACTTTTACGTAGTATGCATAGGGAGGAAATGCACACACTTGGTAAAACGATTCACTATCACCAAAATAGAGTTTTTCTTTGACAGTTTCAAAGGCAACCCTGACACAAAATCCATGGTAATCCTCTCTCATTTCCATTCTGGTATCCTCAATGGTTGCAACAACTCAGAAGGAAACTGATGCTCAGCTTCAACTTGCTGCCAGACCATGCACTTATCAACAAACTCGGCCACGTATTTCTTTAAACCAACCCAATAGTACTCTTCCTTCAACTCACGATACATCTTAGTAATACCAGGATGCATAGCAAAAGGGATATTATGCGCTTTAGTCAAAATAGTGTAATGCTAGGCGTATCAATACACCAAGGCACATACGATACACGTTTGTCCAGTGAGCAACCTTTGTTTCAATGTTCACAAACTCATAATGATACGCCTCTGCGTATCGAAACATGTAATCACTAATTTTTTCCAAACCTCGAACTTATTTAGTTTTTGTCAATCTGAGGCTTATATCGGACTGTTATGTAATTAAAAAAATAGAAAAATTAAATAAAGATGGCAAAAGAATATATAATTATATATCTATATAGGTAGTATTTGTTATTATTATCATTAATACTCCTATTATTATTACTATTACCATTATTATCATACATTAGTAGTACTATTATTATATTTATTATCTCTCTTATTATCATTGTCTTTAGTATGTATATACGCGTGTGTAACGTATTAAATATGTGTGTGTTGTTTGCATGTAATTAAGTAATGTGTGCATATAATATGAAATGTGTGGATGCATATTTTATTTATTATCATATTTCTTTGGTATTGTTATTACTTATTATTATTTTTACCTATTATCATTATTATTATTGTGTGTAGTATTATTATGATTGCTATTACGGTTATTACTATTACTATTATTATTGTTATTATTATTATTATTATTATTATTATTATTATTATTATTATTATTATTATTATTATTATTATTATTATTATTATTATTATTATTATTATTATTTATGTTATTATTAGTTACTTATTGTTATTATTGATGAGTATTTATTTTGGTTATGGTTTTGGTCCTTATTTCAATTAAATATAAATTTGAGGGACTTAACTGGGCTGTTTTATGTTGTTTTCATGCAGGGGACGTGATGCTGGAAATAAGCTGGAATGCTGCAGAAAATATTGGAGTCGAGGGTAGATTCATGGGCATGAACCAGGGCATGAATGCTAACTGGGCGCCACGTCAACACCTTCTAGAAGCTGATGTCAGCATTAGTGCTAGCTTATCAAGCCGCTTATCTGATAGCCTATCATCTGGATTTTATGTAACACCCAAAGTATTTGAGTAAAAAAAGTAGAAGAAAAGAAATGTTTGAAAAGAGGTGCTGCCAAAGGGTTTCGAACCCATGCCCCTTGGCCTTGTGAGACAAAGGCTTAACCATCAGAGCTACATGTATTTCTGGTTTCATCTTACTCGATTTAAATTTTATATTATTTGTGATGTTTATACCCAAATAATTTAAGCTTGATCTAACTCCCCAGCTACCACTCAAAAAAATGCATGTTCAAATTTTGAAAGAACCTAGAAGGTTCCAAACCCTCTCCTCAAACACCCCCTCACCGTTGCCGATCACGGCCACCGGCCATCCGTGGGGTGCACTGCTACCACCATTGTGCTCGCCGCTGCATTTCGACCACGGCCATGGCAGCCACTCGCGATATTTCGTTGTCGTTCACTGTGGAGGTCGTGTTGAAGCTACGGAAAACTCTCCCGCAAACCTCAGTGTTTTTCCTCCGTTTTTGGTCGTTCTCGTCGTCGGCTGAGCGCGTCGTCGGTGCATACGTGATCGGTGGGTATAGATCCACGAAATCCCTCTATTTGAACACCGTTCCGGCATCAGCAAGGGCCTCACCGGAGCCGCATGCTTTCCGGCCATTATGTTTCTGTTGGGGTAAGATCCAGCGAGCTTCCGGTTAGTTCTTTTTGTCGTTTTTGATGGAATGAAACTCAAGATTAACGAGCTTCATTTTCCAGGTTGAAAATGGCTTTTTCCGATCGCCGACGAGGGTTCTGGTGACCGTCCGACGACCCTAGAAATTTTTGAGTAAGAATCGGTCCGAACCGTCCGGCCCAAGCAGTCTGATTAGACCCGTAACCGACCCGAGACCAACCCGCTTCTAACCCGGCTGAGTTAACTCGTTCGAGTTGACTCAGTGAGTTGACTCGTCTGAGTTGACTCAGTGAGTTGACTCGTCTGAGTTGACTCAATTGACCTTGACCGTTGACCTTGTCTGATGACGTCATGCTGACGTCAGCGTTGACTTGACTGCTGACGTCAGCGTTGACTTTGACCAAAAAGTCAAATTTTTCCGAAAACTCCCATTTTATGTTTTTCGACGTCCTGAGTCCGTTTTTGAAGCCCGTTTTGCAAAATTCTGATCCGGAAGCCTCCGAATCTGACCTTGAGCCCGAACTTGGTTATGTACTTAATTATTGGTTAAGAGCTTGTGAGTAAGGTCTGATCTTGGAATTTGTGTAATTGAAGGTATTCTCGATTCCTTGGATGCTCGATGCTGAGGAATGTCAAATTCGGGTTTGAGGGTATTCGAATGTCGTATCACGAATCGACTGATGTAGCTCGGAATTAAGGTAATACATTACTACCCCTTGTATGCTTTATGTACATGTTGATATCTGGTTAAAACATGCATGCTTATGATGAAGTGTTTTGTGAACTCTGCTTAAGCCGAATTCGATACGAAAAATAAGTGTGAGAGCCAGTAAGATCAAAATACTAGGATAAGAATATTGATAGACCAGGAGTGTCGGAAGTGCTAATAATAATAATAATACGGTTAAATTTGAAACTCTATCAATGGTGTCTAAGATTTAATGCCCATAATATGAAGTAAATGATATTGGATATGAGATTTTAGAAATGCCCTTGAGGTATAAGAATGACGTTATACCCTCAAGTTCTGTAATGAATGAATCGTCTGTAAAGGGCCGGAGAGTTAGGACGACTTAATCTCGTTTGAGTACGTGAATGATGGAGGTACCAAATGGTAATTCAGAAAGAAATGGTAGATTTATCTTAGTCTAAAATAATCGAAATACCCTCCTGAGTTAATCGGTAACTTTGTATTTGACGAAATTCTGGATTTGTTAATAAGACTTAAATAGCTAAGGTTCCCTTAAGTGTTGAGAAATACGGCACGTGTATTCCCATCGCTCACCATATCAATGTAAGGTAGGAAGATCCGCATAAATTGTATGTTCGATTGCTCAAAGTTTAACCGTATAGTAAAGTATGAGGGCGACTATTCAGACATACAATGCAGTCAGTGTTAAGTTCTGATGCACGCAAATTACTCACATCTGAACGTTGGTAAGTATTGTCAAGTTGGGTTATGCCACATTAAACAAATTCTGGAGGTATGATAAATTGTTAGAGCCCCTGAGAATTATAATTTTCATTCTGATATGATTGTGCCATAGTATAAAATTGGTCATGTCAGTCAAATAACTAAAAGGCCATGATAGCATAAATGATCGGAACATCACTAAAAATATCTGATAACTTAAAAGACTTTAATTTAGAAATTCTTGAATGTCCGGTTAGAAAACTAATGAGCAAATAGGATACCCGAGTTCTGTGAATTATTGCTTTCAATGTTGGTATAATTACCAGAATGTCTATGAACGTTGAAATGACCATAATGCCCTTGTATGCTTAAAGGACTAAAGTACCCATAATATATCCGAACTTTCTAAGATCTTGATGTATCACCTCCTGAATATCTGGGTTAAACCGTTAGTATGAACCCCTTTTTAATAGGGGACACGTTTTAGAAATGCGTTCAAGTTGTCAAGAGTTCAATATGTCCCATTTCGTAAATGCCAAGTATCTCCAAAAAATGATCTGTCCCACCTAGTGTGTTCCATGTGTGATATATTCTTTTGAATGGATTGCATAATTATTTAATCATGAATAATATTATGTTTGATGAACATTTCAATTGTTATTGAGATTGCATCACTATGTTAGAAAATGAGATAAAATGATGAACTTGATATATGATGACATTCTCTGCCTACCTGATATATGTCTACTCAATCTGTATACTTGGTATGTGATCGTTTGATCTGTGATGGTATTGTCTGATTGTTTAATGAATTTGTTCGCATGATCTGTTAGTTTGACCTATGATGGGACAATCTGTTTGTATGATGAATGCTGAAAATGTCTGCTATGCTCAATAGTATGCCCATTTATCTGTCAAAAGCATGAACTTCTGTTTCTGATACTCTAAATAGAATATATCTGTTACATGTATTATGTTACTCATGTCTGGAATCTGAACATCGATTACTGTTTGGGGTATAGTATTGGGTTATGTTATAAAGTGTTTGCAGGTACAGCCCTGATCCAGCTGGTAAACCCTTCTGTTAAGCTCCTACGCCCACGGGCCTAGGGTAAGTCTTTCTGGACCTAAGGCATTCCCTTAGGTAGGCTCTTACGCCTCAGGCCTAGGGTAAGACCTTCTGTATGCAGTTCTGGGGGACTGCATATTGGTGTAAGGTTGGAGGGTAGTCCTTGTAAACTTCTGTATGAACATTGAACATTTGCATTTAATTTGTTATGTGCTCATATGATATGATGTTAAGTACTTATGTATGTTTGACTTGCAACTTATTAAAACACACTAGGCCTCGTGGTTTAACTTCTCCAACCCGCCACTCTGTTGATTCTCTGAACAATAAGCTCTCTTTTAGTACTCAGTAACATAGAAAGAACAAACCTTGTTGTCCTCAAGAATAGTGCTTCACTAAATTAGCGAAACATAAATGGAGACAAGTATTGCCTGGAACATCATAAAAATGTTATGCCTACCCTATGTCTGCATGAGCTTATAGCATCTTTTGGTAGTTCTATATTACTGAGCTTTTCCAATCTCACGTTATTTTTACTATCGCAGGTTAAAAGAATATAACATGACAAAATGTTGACATCAGTGTTCGGAGTTCCCTCG
This sequence comes from Hibiscus tridactylites, assembly GCA_958450335.1. NCBI lineage: Eukaryota > Viridiplantae > Streptophyta > Magnoliopsida > Malvales > Malvaceae > Hibiscus > Hibiscus tridactylites. Next base: position 47,700,089 of record OY288265.1, on the reverse strand, counting down.
GCTTTGCCTTTGGAGTACGATAATGTATAGTTAGGGGGCATGTAGGTCATGTATGGTTTCATGTCAGTGTCTGTAAAATACTTTTCTGAAATTTTTGTTATGTGTTTAAATGATTTCCTGAAATTGTATTTTAAACAAAAGTTGATTTTACAGTTTAATAAGTGTTTTGAGAAAGAAAAAAATGTTTTATGTGTATTTTCATTGTGGGTCGCTCTTGTGACCCTAATGTGACTTCCTAGGATCCGTTGTAACGCATAGGCGGGTCTAGGGGGTTACATTTTAATTTTTAAAATTCAAACTTGGGATAATTATCTTATGTAATTTAAATTAAATTTGAGATTTACCATTTTAGTTTTTTAGGGTTTTCAGCTACTATAAATACCCCACTTTGGGGGTGAGTTAGATCATTACTTGCTCTTTGTTCTCTTCTACCTTTGAGTTTAATAAAGTTCTCTATTTTTATCCATTTCCATTTTCTCCACTTCTTTCATTATTTAATTAAGTATGGTTTCTTCACCAACCATGCTTAACTAAATCCTCTTTAGCCAAAAGCAACGCCAAACCCGACTAAACTCGTGAGATTAGAAAAGATCTTTATTCCTTCAACAATTCTTTTTTAGATCCTCTGTAAAATTGATTAGGCAATCGGCCTAATATTTAGGAATCTCAATTGTTTCATTCCGAGAGAGCGCATCGGGTTAAAGTGGTTTAGATCCATCGTTGGGGACGAGGAAAATCTTGTAGCCAATTCAACTCCCTAAGAACAAACTTAGTGGCGGTCCACTAAGGGGAATCAAAATCGGAAACAATTCTCATCGAGACATTTATCCGAGCACGGGCTTCTCCAGCACTAACTCAGACTTGAATTAGCATCGATTGTCGTAGTTAATCAACTAAAGCTTGATTTTAAGGATTGCCCTGGGAGTCGAGTTTAACCAAGAGAAGTAAGTTGCAAGGGTTGGGCCTTGTAGACTGTAACCGGCAAGTAAGTTGAAGAAAAATTCATTTCGGTGATCGAGGATGTCGTGGCAAAGCGTAGCTTGAGGCTAATTCATTCCATAATTCATTTTCAATTCTTATTTTCATTGTTATTATTTTTTATTACTCAAATCGCTTCTCTAAACCCCCCACTTTTATTTTTACAGGTTTCTTGGTCTAAGTCAGAACGAAAGGGTGTTAAAACTCCTATTCCCTGTGGATCGACCCTTACTCTCGCTATACTATTTTTTATTCTTATTTGTTTGAGTTTAAGGATTTATTTTTGACACTATACGACGCGTGTCAAAATTGGCGCCATTGTCGGGGAATACGACAAACTACTAATATTGTTTCATTTGATTTATGACCAGGAGCAATCCGGGAGAACAATTTGAAATTATCTTGGAAATCGAAGCACTAGCCCGAAAGTTGAACGCACAAACACTTCGGGAAAAGAAAAACAAACGACGCCAGCAGAGATTTGAACGCGCGAAGCAGAGATCACATCCGAAGCAGAGTCGAACTACGAACCAAATCCAATGGGAGACAAAAATCAAACTATTCGCCAGCTAAATGCGGCGGCCGATGGCCAGCAACCAATGTGTATAACTTTCCCAAATGGCGAAACACCGTTCGTGCTAAAAACGGGTTTGATCCACCTTTTACTTACTTTTCACGGCTTGCCAACAGAAAATCCTCACAAACATTTCAAGGAATTTCACATGGTTTGTCTAAGCAAAAAACCTCAGGGAGTATCCGATGACCAAATTAAACTTAGAGCTTTTCCATTTTCTTTAGCAGATATCGCAAAAGATTGGTTATTTGATTTACCCCCAAACTCTGTTACAACCTGGACTGACATGGCTAAACTTTTTCTTGATAGGTTCTTCCCTACAGAAAAAGCGAGCGAAATTAGGCGCAGCATCCTGAGCATTCAACAAAAAGAATCTAAATATTTATATGAATACTGGGAGAGGTTTAAAAAGTTGTGTGCAAATTGTCCACAACATGGATTGTCGGAACAAACCCTCCTGCAGTATTTTTATGAAGGATTGACGCCCATGGATATGAAAGTAATAGATGCGGCAAGTGGCGGAGCTCTAGTCAATATGACCCCAACAGCGGCTAAAACACTGATATCAACCATGGCCGCCAACTCGCAAAGGTTTAATCAATCTAGCAAACCATCTCGAAGGGTTCGCGAGGTAAGTACAGTTTCTTTGGAAAATAAGATTGATAAATTAGCTAAAACAGTGCAAACTCTTGTTGCAGATAAAAGGAAAACATCTAGACTTTGTGGAATCTGTACTAGTCCAGAACATCCGACAGACTGTTGTCTGGTGATTCAGGAATATGATATCGCTCAGGCCAATGCCATAGGAAATGCATATAATCAGGTATGGAGAAACCAGTCAAACTTCGGTTACACGTAAAACCAGAGGCCAAATCAAGCTTATCAACCAATTGCACCACAACAATATCAACTGCAGAAGCCATCGTTGGAGTCAATTGTTTAAAAGTTAGCGGTAGCCCAAGAAAAATTTCAACTAAAGACCGAAGCTCACTTTGAAGCAATTGACAAACAAATAAGTCAACTGACGTTAGCAGTAAGTCGCTTAGAATCCAAAAGGAAATTACCTTCTCAAACAAAGCCTAATCCAAGAGAGAATGTGAATTCCATCACTCTACGAAGCGCTACAGTCATCGAACCTAAAGCTAAAAAAGATAGCGTACAAAAAGAAGAAAAAAAGCAATCACCCCCTGCTAGAAAACGGTATGCCCGATCCGACCCCTAAACCATCCCCCTATGCCGTGCCACCTCCCTTCCCATCGAGATTAGTGAAGAAAGATAAACAAGCCAAAGAAAAAGAGATCCTAGATATGTTTCAAAAAGTGGAAATCAATATCCCACTCCTTGACGTAATCCGAAAAGTCCCTAGGTATGCTAAATTTTTGAAAGATTTATGTACTAACAAACGTCGTCTTATAGGAATTGAAAAAGTTAATCTATGAGAACATGTATCGGCAGTTTTTCAGTGAAAGTTACCACCGAAATTGAAGGACCAAGGTATGTTCGTCATTCCTTGCAAAATCGGTAAAGTGGGTATTAAAGGAGAAATGTGTGACTTAGGGGCCTCTATTAATGTTATGCCACTTTCATTTTATAACTCATTTTCTGCTGAGCCTTTGAAGGATATGAAAGTAACCATACAGCTGGCGGACAGATCCATAATTTACCCGAAAGAATTGCTAGAGAATGTCTTGGTAAAGGTAAACGATTTAATCTTTCCGGCAGATTTCTATGTCATAGACATGGAAAACGATCGGACTAATAATTCTTCCGAAATCCTCCTTGGTCCTCCAATTTTAAGTACTGCAAATACGAAAATTGATGTGAGAAGCGGGATCCTTACAATGTAGTTTGATGGCGAGGTGGTAAAATTTGATGTTTACAAAGCGATGCCACATCCTGATAATGTTGCTAGTATAAATTTTATAGATGTTATTGAGCCCGCCGTTGAAGAATTTATAGAATCTAAATCTATTGATTATTCGTGCAGGGATTTGAAGGATCACAGCAAAGGAATTAAGGAGTTGAAAAATGTTTCTTCTGTTCATTTTGATTTACGCCTAACTCCATCGAAATCTGAAATGTTTTCTTTCATTTTGCATGGATTGAATTTGGAGTTAAAATTACCTCCAGATAATTTGAAGAGTGAAAGAGAAATTTTTCTAGTAAAAAATCTCCATAATCACAAAATTTATCGTAGGGAAATACTCAGTTGGATAAAGCACAAGAACTGGAAGAAGTATTTGTCGCAATGCTTGTAGTCTGAACCAGGTCGTCGAGCTAAATGACGTTATACAAGCGCTTAATGGGAGGCAACCCATTTATTTATTTTTTATTTTTATTTTTATTGTCTTTTTTTCATTTTACTTGATTTTTTTATATTTTTTTAAATTTTTTATTGTCTTTTTATTTATTTTTGTTTGAATTTATTTTATTTTATTTTCAGAAAATAAAGATGGCCATATTCGAATGAAGGTGGCATGGTTTAGCCAATCTCTACTTTAAATATATCCTTATCCTACCATTTTTTGTTTTAAAATACAAAAACACACTTTTTATTTTAAAACAAAACACCACCTTATCCCTTATCACTTTGTTTTTCTTGTTTGAACCCAAAATCCTTTTTCTCTAAATTTTTAAAACCACATCCCTTATCCTTATTTTTTATCACATTTGATAAAGGAAAAGTTTAAAACAAATTTAAAAAAATATGGGAAAATTTTTATGACGTTTTGATATTTGACTTTCACCCATGTTTTGTTAGTTTTGACTTTAAATTTTATTCCCTACCAAACGTGATCCCTTCTTTTCTCTCTTTTAAAATAATCTCACACCACAACACCCAGTCGTCCTCTTCATCTCCCACCTTCAACCAAGCCTCCCCACCACCCGACACCATGCCATGCACTAGGGAGTCACGCCACCGCAGTTTGTACCTCTGTCCAGCAGCTCCGGTGGAGTTTCCGACCCGCGCCAGCAACCGTCCATGACACGACCGAGTGCAGCCGCAATTAATCAAGGGAGTCTCTCCTTTCCTCTCTTTTTACTTTTAAATTATCATTTTGGGACAAAATGCATGAAGTGATGGGGGAGATATGCTTGTCAAAATTTTCATATTACTTATCCGATTGGTTGTTCTCTTGATTTCTTGATTTAATTTAGTTTAAGTTACTTGTTTAAATCCTTAGTTTGACCTTGTCTCATTGTTTCCGTGTGATTTTTTTTATCTATCTTGTTAGAAAGTTTTAGGTTGCATGATAGATTTTGGCATGATTAATTTTTCCATAAATTCATTTTATAACATTTCTTTCCCTATTTAATTGACAAGATGCTTACCTAGGTAAACAAGTCAAATTTTTGTGAGTTTTGAGCCTAATGAGCATGCATTATTTTTGTTCTTTGTTTCTTTGAGTGTGCCTAGCTAAATTAGTTGCATTCTAGAACTTGTGTTTAAATTCTTTTTGAGATTACGTTATTTGAATATGATGCTTAAATATGATTGAGGCGCTAGGTTTTAACCATTTCTCTTCCCAAACAAATTGCCTGCCCTTTAATTAATTTCCCCTAGTGAAAGAATTTTGAGCCTTGACCTTTTTCTTGAAATTCACCATATTTTAGCCTAATCCATTTTTCTTAATTCCATTATTTTTGTCCCATTTTCAAGACAAAATTGTCTTAAAAAACAGATTCGAATAAATGCAGTCCAGCAGAAAAAAACACTGTGCAGAAACTATTCGAATATGCAGTGCAGAAAAAATTGTGCATGAAATTATTTGAGTCTGCAGTTAAAAAAAGAGCAGAAAAAAACAGTGCAGTTCGGAAAAATATATACACTGCAGAACAGTTTTTGATTCGAATGAAAAAAGAAAAAGAAAAAAGTTTTGAATAAATTTTTGAGATGATTTTTGTCTTGCATTTTAACCTATATTTTTCATCCTTTATCATACCCGAACGTTAGCCCCATTACAACCATTTTTAAGACCTCTTGATTTTTGCATCACATTCATACTTAGTAGTGGAGATTAAATTTAACCACAAGCCTATGGTAATGCTCTAATTAGTTTTGGCTCGAGTGATTTTTGTCTACCCTTAAACACTTTGAGTGATATGAGCGATTCCTTGTGAGGGTACTTGGTTTGCATCATTGATGTTAGAAGGGCATTGGAATGTCGTTTTTAATTAAATTTCTTAATCTTACCATTTATCTATTTTGCTCCTTATTTTTCTTTCATGCTTAGATGCTTAATCATATAGGAAATGTTGAGACTTCGTGAAATTAAGGATTACATCTTGAACTTAAGTTTGTTTAATTTTGAGATACTTGAGGACAAGCATCGGATAAGTGAGGGGGAATTTGATGAGTATTTATTTTGGTTATATTTTTGGTCCTTATTTCAATTAAATATAAGTTTGAGGGACTTAACTAGGCTGTTTTATGTTGTTTTCATGCAGGGGACGTGATGCTGGAAATAAGCTGGAATGCTGCATAAAATACTGGAGTCGTGGGCAGATTCATGGGCATGAACCAGGGCATGAATGCTGACTGGGCGCCACGTCAACACCTTCTAGAAGCTGACGTCAGCAGCAGTGATAGCTTACCAAGCCGCTTATCAGATAGCCTATCATCCAGATTTTAATTTTTAAAATTCATACTTGGGATAATTATCTTATGTAATTTAAATTAAATTTGAGATTCACCATTTTAGTTTTTTAGGATTTTCAACTACTATAAATACCCCACTTTGGGGCTGAGTTAGATCATCACTTGCTTTTTGTTCTCTTCTACCTTTGAGTTTAATAAAGTTCTCTATTTTTCTCCATTTCCATTTTCTCCACTTCTTTCATTATTCAAATTAAGTATGGTTTCTTCACCAACCATGCTTAACTAAATCCTCTTTAGCCAAAAGCAACGTCAAACCCGACTAAACTCGTGAGATTAGAAAAGTTCTTCATTCCTTCAACAATTCTTTTTTAGATTCTCTTTAAAATTGATTAGGCAGTCGGCCTAATTTTTAGGAATCTCAATTGTTTCATTCCGAGAGCGCGCATCGGGTTGAAGTGGTTTAGATCCATCGTTGGGGACGAGAAAAAGCTTGTAGCCAATTCAACTCCCTAAGAACAAACTTAGTGGCGGTCCACTAAGGGGAATCAAAATCGGAAACAATTCTCATCGAGACGATTATCCGAGCACGAGCTTCTCCAGCAGTAACTCAGACTTGAGTTAGCATCGATTGTCGTAGCTAACCAACTAAAGCTTGATTTCAAGGATTGCCCTGGGAGTCGAGTTTAACCAAGAGAAGTAAGTTGCAAGGGTTGGGCCTTGTAGACTGTAACCGGCAAGAAAGTTGAAGAAAAATTCATTTCGGTGATCGAGGGTGTCGTGGCAAAGCGTAGCTTGAGGCTAATTCATTCCATAATTCATTTGCAATACTTAGTTTCATTGTTATTACTTTTTATTACTCAAATCGCTTCTCTAAACCCCCACTTTTACTTTTACATGTTTCTTGGTCTAAGTCAGAACGAAAGGGTGTTAGAATTCTTATTCCCTGTGGATCGACCCTTACTCTCGCTATACTATTTTTTATTAGAAAGTGTAGAAAGCCTCTTTGTTGGGCTGAGGCGGGGCAAAGGTTGTTTTCCTTGCCGGATATGCTCAAGGGAACAATAGAGAAGGTGAAGCTCATTTGTGAGCGGTTGAAGGCTGCATCGGATCGCTAGAAGTCTTACGCGGATTTAAAGCATAAAGAGGTTGAGTTTGCGGTTGGGGATCGCGTGTTTCTTAAGGCATCGCCTTGGAGGAAGGTGATGAGGTTCGGACGTAAGGGAAAGATTAGTCCGAGGTTTATTGGACCTATGAGGTTGTAGAACAAGTTGGTCTTGTGGCTTATCGGTTGAGGTTGCCTTCCGAGTTGGAAAAAGATCCATGATGTGTTTTATGTATCTATGTTACGGAGATATAAATCAGATACATCGCATGTGATGCCAGTTGAAGAGGTTGAGTTGAATCCGGATTTATCATGTGATGAGGAACCAGTGAGAATTTTGGTTGCGAGTACAAAGATTTTCGTGGCAAGACAATTGAGCTTGTGAAGTATTGTTATGACTTTGAGGAGTTACGGAGGTTGAGTGGGAAAGTAAGGTGGACAGGTTGAGTCAGTTCCGTTCCTTTCTCCTTCAGGAAAAATTTTGAAGACGAAATTTCCTAAGTGGGGGAGAGTTTTAACGCCCTAATTTTGGGCTTAGATGTTTTGGGCGAGTCGAGTTGGAACAATGGAACCAGTGCCAGTTTTTCGAACCGTTAAAGGGTGGTTTAGGGAGATTAGGGTTTAGGATAGGATACAAATATGATAAAAATATCTAAAATCATATATAAGGGTTTGGTAAAGCCAATTTTGCAAAATGGGTTTTGGAAGGTGAACATTTTGGCAGTGACCAAAATGTAAAGTTTGAAAATTGTGGCAAAATTGTACTTTTTAAAAGAGGAGTCAAATTTTGGAATCTTTAGGGAGCTTTCATGCAATTAAGAATTTTCTTTTACTTGGCATGTGTTTAAAATGTTTTAATTAAAATTAGTGGGAAATTGAAAGAAAAAGGGAGAGTTAGTTATTTTGGAAATCATTTTTCACATAACTACTCTTTTCTCATTTTCTCTCATCAGCCAAACACTCTCTTTTTCTCCCAATTTCCAGATTTTATCTTTCTTTGATTTCCAACTCAATATCAAAAGATTTCTCTCAAAATCTCCTTTGATTCATCTTTAATCAACGTTCTTTAATGAAATTCCCAAGTATTTGACTCTTAATTTACGTTTTTAAATGAGGTTTTAGTGTTGATTGATGAAAATGCCGAAATTTTGATGAAAGAAGAGATTTAAATGTGATTTTCATAATTGTATTGTTATGGATCAGTTGAGTTGTGTTCCAATCATGTTTTGGAAGGTTTTTGATGTTGATAATGAGTCTTCATCATATTAATCCCGAAATCATAGAGATCCTTAGTTTTGGAGGTATTTTTAGTAGAGTTTGTGAGGCGTTCTTAAGGTTTTAGATCTGCTGGAGGTATAAGGTTGGTTTTAGGTTGTTTTTGGATGTTGATTAATGCTTATAATGTGTAGGATGCGTTGGGCAATGGCTGGGCTGAAGTTTGAGAGCAATCGATTGGGTTTTCGGTTGTTTCGAATGGGTGTTTTGTTGCTTTAGAGCAGGGCTGCGGGATTTCTTGTGTGTGTTGGGGATTTGGATGCATTCTAATGCATTGAGCCTCTGTTTTAATGTGTTTAAAACAGGGGATAATATTCCAGAAACAAACGAAGTGATTTTGGAGGCTTCGGACGATCGATAGTTGCTTCGGCAAGCGTGGTTTCGCAAATTGGTGAGTGGAATATGGTGTTTCAGCGTGAAAATGTTTTAGAAAAGGTTTTGGGAACTTAATAAGAGCTTGAAACGCTTTATTAAGTTCGGAAATAAGCAAATCGAAATTTCTCCATCGGTTGTGCTAGTTATGGACCTTTGGTTGCACTTGATTTTAAATTTATGTACCTACTATTTTAAAGCATGATTTTGAGTATGTATAATGTGTATGATGATGCCATGTGGTTTAAGGATGCACTAGGTAAGTGATCCTTGTATGCATGTGTTAATGCATGAGATTTTATGCATGGTTTAATGCTTGTTTATGTCTTATCATGGATGCTTGTAAAAACATTGAGGTATGCATGGGATATGGATTATATTGGCAAGTGATGTTGGTTAAAGTGTTTTATAAATGAAATCAGATATAGTTAGCCGGCTATAGGATTTAGTGCACTATAAACAAGTCGCCTAGGGATGTTGAGGGGTTGTGATTGTATCGAATACTCCATCCAAGTACCCTAACGATTGAGGATTGTTAAGGTTGCAATGGTTGAGGGTATCTCCCGAGTGCGAACCTTGTGTGTGTCTCGTCTCTCGTTAGTGGGTTATACATCTACCGATGAGTGGTGTTGAGGGGTTGTGATTGTACCGAATACTCCACCATGGGTGTCACAATGATGGAGGGTAGCTCTCGTGTCTGAGCCTTGTAATGCTGGTAGAGTGTATGAAGGGTATGGGACAACCTTTGGTAATCTGTGTATCCGATATATGTTTTGAGATTGTGGTTTATCTCTTGCGAGCCAATATAATGAAATGAAACATTGTGGAAAACGTTGTTAATGCATAATTTGAAAGATTCATGTTTTGGTTTAAGCTTAGCATAAACGTGATTATGCTTGGAAGGCTTGTATTATGAGTAGCAATTGTTTAATTGCTGGATTTATACGTATCATGTTACATGATGTTCATTACAATGGTTTTGAGGTTAAAGTGCATGTGTTGTCAAAGGAATCTTGATGGTTTTGAAAAGAGTTAAAAATGGTTTTGTGCATTGATGATGATTTTGGTTTGAGCAATCCTCACTAAGCTTGTAAGCTTATGCTCTCTTTGTTCATTAATGCAGTCAATTTATTTTTTGGAGGCAGCACTTGCAAGGGGATCGGTGGAAGACTTTGATTGAAGGTGAATTTTGGTTTGGTAACTAGTGTAATAAAGGCAATGTGGCGTCCGATGTTATGAATGTTGATTGATTTAGCATTTGTCATGGTTATGCAAGTTAGATATGCGTATTTAGTTGTGTTATTGACCTTTAAGCTTTGGGTTATGCTTGAAAATGCAATTTAGCCCTCTTGTGCTTTTGACATCTAGGAAGCATGCCTTTAGTTTCATAGGTTGAGTGAATGATGCCATGATGATGTTTGTGCTTCGTTTATGTGGTCGTTGTTGTGTATTTAAGTTGTATGCATGTTAGGACATATGTCGGGATAGTTTTGGAGGGCGAAAGGTGGTTTAAACTAGCTTTTTGGAAAGTTGCAGGCCCAGGTGCTTCGGAACGCCCTTACCTGTTTCGGAACGATGTCCTGTATTGGCCATGGTGTTTCGAAATAGTGAGGCTCGTTCTGAAACGATTTGCCACTGTGAACCAATGTACCGAAACGAGTCTCCTAGGGTTTCGAAACAAACCCACGTATCGAAACGGTCAACCTTGTTTCAAAATGGCCATTCCGATACAGGGTCCTCTGTTCCGATACACTTGACCGTTGGAGTTGTGTTTAAATTGTTCTGAGTTCCTGTTTCTTACATTTTGGTCCATGTTTTCCTTGCATGCAAATTGAATGAGTTGTAGATGTCTTTTTGAGCTGAAATTTCACCAAAGGGCATGTAATGAATCTAATTGAAGATTGGTAACTCGAATTTGGTAAAAGTCCTTAAAGTTTATAAAAATTACAAAATGGTCCCTAAACCTTAATAGACTTAAATTGAAAGGTGATTGTGTTGATTTTGTACCCGTTGCTTGTGCACGTTCACATAGGAATCTAAGGTGCATTTAGACAAGATAAAAAGAAAAAAAGAGTCGTTTATTGAGGTAAACTCTTCTGGTTTACTTCAATATTCCCCGTGTGATCCGTTCAGTTCGGTCTATTGGCCAGGTCGGGTCGAGGGGGTTACAAAAACTCTCCATTGTTGTGAGCTTAAAAGTTTTCAAATTTTGATTTTGAACCATATTTGATATAACAATAAAGGGGGAGAATGTTTTGAAAATTTTAATTTTCAATTGAATAAGGGGGAACTTTAATTGCTTTCTAATCTTTAGTCTCTTATTCAAAACTTACTTTACAAAGGGGGTCTCAAACATATTTTTTTAAGTTAGTTTTATTATATCAAAAAGGGGAGATTGTTAAGATATTTGTTTTGATACAATAATTGAAAATTTGTTTTGGACTAAATTGAAAAGATTTTGTTGTGCGCATGATAAACAAAAAAGAAAATCAAACAAGCAAGAACGTAAGAGATTTAACGAGGTTCAGCAGCGTGCTTACGTCCTCGGGGAGCAAAGAGTGGTTGTTTTCTTTTATTCAATCGATAAATCCCAACAAAAACAAAACTTAAAGCCTAAAAAGAACAATTGATGATGTGCCTGATGAGGTGGGGGTAAGCCTCTTTATATAGCCCCTTACATCCAAGTCCTATTCTAACTAGGATAACTACTACTCAACCCTACTTTAACTAGGATTACAATTGTTCTAATCCTTCGTGGAGTAGTATTCATTATCCTCCAAGGATTTGTACTCCTTAACCTCCAAGGATCCCTCAAGTCGGTTGGTTATTAAGCTCATCTTTTCTTTTACAGTATATGAGCCATACTTAACAAATCTCCACCTTGGCGAATATCATGCCCCTTAAGAGATAAATCTAGAGTCTCTCACACATCAAAGTGGGTTGGGCTACCATGCTTCTATAGCATTTGGAAACATTCAACAAGTCCAAATAATGCTTGAACTTGTTTGTAGTAACATACTTGGTCAACATATCAGCTGGATTGTTTGCAGTATGCACCTTTTGTAACAATATCTCACCATATGCAATCAACTCTCTAATCTTGTGAAACCTCACATCAATATGTTTAGTTCTAACATGATACACCTGATTCTTAGCCAAATGAATAGCACTTTAGCTATCACAATGCAACTGAACTCCCCCTTGCTGAATACCCAATTCCTTCACTAGCCCGATGAGCCATAAGGCTTCTTTTACAGCTTCAGCTACTGCCATGTACTCAGCTTCAGTTGTTGATAATGCCACAACAAACTGGACAGTTGACTTCCAACATATAGGCCCTCCATCAAGGGTGAAAACATACCCAGTTGTAGACCTTCTATCATCCAAATCACATGCATAGTCCGAATCCATATATCCAACAATCAAAGGATCATGTCGCTGATTGCCGAAAACAATTCCATGTCCCACAATATCGTTTAAATACCTGAAAATCCACTTGACTGCTTCCCAATGTGATCTTCCTGGTTTAGACATGTATTTACAGACTTGACCAACAGCATGAGCTAAATCAAGATGAGTACATACCATCGCATACATCAGGCAGTCGACAATAGTGGCATAAGGGACCTTTGACATCTCTTCAATTTCCTTGTCTGTCTTCGGACACTGTTCTGTAGAAAGCTTAAAGTAATTTGCCAATGGAGTGCTCACGGGCTTTGCTTTGCTCATCCTAAACATGTCTAGCACTTTCTCAACATAGCCTTGCTGAGATAACCACAGTTTCCTTGAGCCTTTATCTCTGTGAATCTCCATTCCAAGAATTTTCTTTGCAACTCCTAAGTCTTTCATATCAAATTCTTGACTCAATAAAGCTTTCCAACCGACAACATCATGCATATACTTTGCAGCCAGCAACATATCATCAACATACACATCGCTTGTAGCCAATCTGAATCATGTAGGAGTCGAATGGCTTGTACCATTGTCGTGGAGACTGCTTCAACCCGTACAAGGATTTCTTTAACCTGCAAACCAGATGTTCATCTCCGGATTGAATGAACCCTTCTGACTGCTGTATATAAATCTGCTCCTTTAGATCACCATGCAAAAAAGCAGTTTTAACATCCATCTGCTCTAAATGCAAATTCGAACTAGCTACAAGTGCAAGAACTGCCCTGATTAAAGTGTATATAACCACAGGAGAAAAAATTTCATCATAATCAACTCCTTTTTGTAGTGAAAAATCCTTTGCTACCAAACGAGCCTTGAACTTTTCCCTCTATTTTTTCTGATATTGCTTGTTTCCTTTTATACACCCATTTGCAACCAATATCCTTCTTTCCCTCATGAAGCCTAGCTAGCTCCCACGTATGATTTTTCTGCAAAGATTCAATCTTCTCAACCATTACAGCCATCCATTTAATTTTCTCTGGACTAGAGATAGCCCCTTGAAAAGTATCTAGATCTTCACTACTAATGTGAAGTGCAAAAGACACCATATCTTCAAAACCCAATCTGCATGGAGCCTTTACATTGGTGTGTCTATCTCTATCTCTGGCTAAATTATAATTCTACAACGGAACTGTACTAGAGTCACCATAAGTTGAATTCGAACTTTCACCTTTCTCAGTTGTTACTTCTTTCTCAATTGCTCTTGAACATTGTTTGAAATCCACTAGCACCTTGTCTCGGTTCTGCTGCAACATGAATTCCTCCTCAAAAATTGCATCTCTGCTAATCATTGTTTTCCTTGCAACTGGATCCCAAAACTTGTGTCCTTTGACACCTTTCTTGTAGCCCAAAAAGATGAACTTCTTCGATTTTGCATCAAGATTTGATCTCTCATCACCAGGTACATGCACATAAGCAGGAGAACCAAAAATCTGTAAGTGTGAAAAATCAACTACATTGTCTGTCCATACCTCTTCTGCAACTTTTCCACCTAAAGATGCCCGTGGTGACCTGTTGATGAGATAGCATGTCATAATCACAGCCTCTGCCCAGAAGTTTTTAAGAAGCCTTGCATTCAGTCTCAAGCACTAAGCCCGCTCAGCTAATGACTTGTTCATCCTTTCAGCAACCCCATTTTGTTGTGGCATCTTTCACACTGAAAAATGTCTCTAAATCACATGCTCCTCACAGAACTTCAGAAACTACAAATCTTTCTACTCGTTTGGTTCTCCATCTCAACTTTCCACACCTTGAATTTGGAAAAGACTTTAGATTTCTATTTCAAGAAATACACCCAAACTTTCTTAGAAAAATCGTCAATAAAAGTAACATAATACACAAATCCACCCAATGATGATTCTTTGGTAGGCCCTCATACATCAGAATACACATAATCAAGAATCCCTTCAGTTTTGTGCTTTCCAGTCATGAAACTGACTTTAGTCTGTTTACCAAGAACACAAAATTCACAAAAATCGAGCTTGCAAATTTTGACACCATGCAACAAATTTATTTTATGCAATTCAACCATTCCATGTTCACTAAGATGATCAAGACGCATATGTCACAATTTTGTATTGTCATCATATGACTCAACAAAATGAGCTCCACCTACAACTATACTCCCTAAAAGTTTATAGATATTCCCTGTAGTTATCTTTCCTTTCATCACAGTCAGTGCACCTTTAACAATCCTAATGGTTTCTCTATCCTCATCAGCTTTAGGAATTAAACCATTCTTATGCAAAGTGCCCAAAGAAATTAGATTATTTTTCAAATCTGGTATATGCCTAACATTGCATAATGTTCTAACAGTATCATCATACATCTTAATTCTGACTTCAACAATACCGACAATATTGCAACATCTATCATCACCTAAATAGATAGAACCAAAATTAATAGACATATAGTTAGAAAACCACTCCCTGTTAGGCGTTATATGATAAGTGTTGCGTGTAAAAGAGTCTATCACAATGTAGTGCAAGTGTACACGACGCAAGTATTAAAATGATACATAAGTATCGGATATCGTCTCCACAGAGACTGGGCTAATAGCTTTAACCTTGGATTACTGCACAAGAGGGAAAAGAAAGAGTTTAATTGTTTGTCACAAAATAATAAAGAAGACTGAAAATAAGAGATGTATATATTTAGAGTAAAGAGTAGGCCGGTATTGATTTGCTCCGTAGTGCAGGTGTTTGCATTGTCTAGTACTTCTCTGTTCTGTCGTAGCGCCTGTCGCGACAGCACCTGCTGAGGCAGCGGTCTGTTGTTGTCGCGGCATCGAACACACAACTCAGTACTTCAAGCTTGGCAAGAATCCCTGATATGCCTTGTCCTATCCCTAGGTCCAAGACTGTCGATGAACACGTCTTTGATGATACCTCCCGGCGTGAATCGAAGGATGAACACCGATGTTGTTGAATTCTTCCTTAGCCACTTAACCTCTTCATATCCCTAGGTACGAGATAGTTCAACCATAAACTGGATAACCCGTACTTATTCCTTTCGTATACTTAACTTTCCCGATATTAAGTAAATGTAAAATCTCACAATGCTCTCCCGATACTCTTGCAAGATATTGAAAACAAGAATAAGCAAACTTGAAGTCTATTTTATTGAACAGAAAAAAAATCCTAAAACAATACAATCCTTGCAAATACTTTACAGAATCAACCCTTAGCCCTAAGGGAAGTTTAGAACATGATGTGATGGGGGGAAATGACTAGGGTTTAGGGGAAGACGACTAGAGAATGAGATATCCTTCCCTAGGTCGAATTACATGCCTTTATATAGGCCTTGGGTTCAAGTTTTCTAATATGGCAAGAATACAAGTTTAAATTAAAGTACAACTCTATTAAAGACTAAATCTTCAAAGTAGATGTCTTTAATTCGTCCCTCTTCTTGCTTGGAGTTTCTTCCTTGAACTTTGGGCTTGGCCTTCATTCTAATCTAGGGCTAGGAAAAATATAAGAGTGCTCCATGACATACAAGCTTAATTTCCTCTTTCTGTCGAGCTCCACTTCACTTCTTCCCTTCACCATTGCTGTCATCATTGGCTGCCACGGTAGTGGCCATGGCAGCATCCTTCTTCTTGTCTGCAGTCCCGTGTTCCAGCTCTACTTCTCCACTGCCCTGCGTCTGCTACAGCAGCTACCTGCAAAAGTAACCAATTTCAGTAGCGACTGTGCCATTTAATATAATTGTGATGTACGAATGAAATCTATCCAAAATGCAATGAATTATGCTTGAATGCAGCAGAAATAGGGGTAAAATATAGAACTTTTACACACTCAACACACCCCCAAACTCAAGTTTTTGCTTGCCCTCAAGCAAATATTACCTAACTTAATAATAATTTTTTTCTTTGGCTTAAATCAGTGAACTCTACATTACCTAGCACTTGTATTCTATCAAGAGTAGAACCTTGTCAGGCATTTCTGGTTCATTCGGAACCATGCTATAATTCTTGTGAAGTGTGTGTGGGTTTTGTGAACACTTATGCATCTAGACTACCTTAGTATACCAGAATAGTTATGTCTACAAACTTGAGGTTATGCCATTTCAATTTTTATGGAGGAAATTCTTAGGCTCCTTTAGTTTTTTTCTGACTCTTTATTTAACTGCATCTTTTCTAGAGGCAATTCTTAGGCTCCTTTAGTTTTTTCTAACTTAGCTCAAAAAGAAATCTCCTAAAATAAGTGCAAGGCAGTTTTGCAGGCTATTGAGTCTGAATATTTTTTCTTTCTTTTTCCTAGAGCCGGTGATAGGCACCTCTAGGGGCAGTTTCAAGCGGGTAAACATTCCTATTCCAGTGTACTAAAGTAATCTAACAAGCATAAGAGTCACAAAGAGTGTTTTACAGAGTAGAATCATAGCAAGGCTCTAAACAGATCCTAAAATTTCCTAAAGGCAATGTCACGACAGCATATGTCGTGATAGATAAGTGAAGTTCAAAGACTAACCCAAATTTTCATTTTTTAGCAAAAATAAACTAAACATTAGACACAATTTCTAAACTTAAAGACACTTCATTAATGGAGGGATGCCACCCCAAAACTCAAGGGTTGCATTGCCCTCAATGCATGATGACAAAATGATAAAAAGAAAATAAAAACAACATCACAATTATAACAAAATAGCAGACATCAAAGATAAGATAAAAACTTATATTTTAAGTGTTGTCGTCGCTGCTGCTGCTGCTGTTGATCTGAATCTGCCGGCGGGCAGTGACTTTCCTCGTTGGTGCCGGCAGATGGGTTGGAGAGGCAGAGGTGGTCTTTTTCTTGGTTTCCCTCGGAGGCTGGATGCGGGTCGGTGAGATCTGGGGTGGTTTCTCCAGCACCTGAACCTCCTCGGAAGAGCTGCTGCTGCTGCTACCACTACTGCTGTCGTCAAATTTCCCTTGGTTGGATGGTCCAACTCCAGTGTTTGGTTTCTTCCGTTTCATCTGGATGAATTCCTTGGATAGGTTCCTCTTGACAGAGGGCTCGTCATTAGATTCTTCCCATATTGAAGAAGAGGAGAAACCATCTATGAACTCGTCGAGGTCTGATAGGGGCGCTTTTCTCTTTTCTCCCCTGGCGGATGCTGTGGTGGTGTGGCTGCCACCTGCAGCTGTCGTGGCCGGGGTTGGAGTGGATGCGGCAGACGGTGTTCTCGGTGTGGCAACAGGGGTAGGGGTATGGGCAGGGGTGGGGGCAGCAAAATAATGATCGGGGAAAGCAGGAAACAGTACATTTGGAAAATTTAAATTGCTTTTAATGAAATGTGTCGTTGCCGATGTGAAGTCCCGGATAAAGCTCATCAGGCCCAGCTATCGTTCCTCCATTTTCTGCAGGGTAGCCAGGATTTGGGTGGAGGAGTCGGCTGGAGGAGCTGTTGCTGTGGGCTGCCTTGGTTCTGTGGCGGCAGGCTCTGTCAGGGTGGGCTCTATCGGCTCACCTGTCGTGGCAGATGGGTTGAAACTGGAGATCGGCGTTGCAACTTTCAGCTCCATCAAGCTGAGGATGTTTCTCTCTGTCCATCCTTTTCCTCGGATTCTCAAATCCTCAGCAACTTCAGGGACATTGTGGCCACGGGAGAGGGTTGTTATGAGGTAGGGGAAGACAAGGGGTCCCGATGGTCGGAACGCACAATCCAAAATCCCTTCCCGAATGTATCGACCAACATTAATAGGCCTCTCGTTTAGAATTGAATGGACGATAGCTAACCTTGGTTGATCTTTCGTGCTGTTGTGTGAGGAAGGCATAATCTTCTTTTTGACGAAGGCGTTCCATAGTTTCGCCTCAGGAGTGAGTTGAACTCGTTTCACCATCCTTGGGTGTTTGGGAACGGTATTCCACTGGGTTCCCTCTTCGGTGAGTTCTGCCATGACAACATCATAATCTGCTGCCTCCAGGCTCTCCACGAATATTTGGTGCCCGTCTTCCCTTCTGCCGACGTAGAGTCCATACAGGGTGTTAATGTACTCTGGCTCAAAGGGGACTTCCTTCCCACGAACGGTCACTGTTGTCGCGTCTCTACTGTCGATGGCAACATAAAATTCTCTGACTAGGGTGACGTTCATCTCTTCAGGTTGCTCAGCAAACATTTTCCAATGTAGTGCTCTGATCTTACGGGCTATAAATGGTTTGAGCCCAAGATTCTTCGTCCGTTGGCTGTAAATGAACCCTTTCTCCTCCCACATATCTCTGCCCTGAAAGGAGCTGGGAGTGGCTGCTGCTGGGGCAGAGCTTGAGGCCGCACTACGTCTGGTGTTTCTGGTACTAATGGTTGCAAGAGACTGTGGAAAAAATGAAAGCAAATGAAAATATGGAGAGGAAGCAAGTAGAGAGAGTAAAAGTGAAGTGAAAAATGAATAGTAAAACGGGGTTTATATAGATGAAGAGTTTGCTGCCCGTTGGAGCTGTAACGACAGGCGCGAATAACAGGGACATCTGTTACGCGGTTTCTGACGCGTCTGTCACGCGTTTTCGTTTCTGTTATGCGTTTGCGTGTCTGCCGCGACAGCGTGTTGACAGACTGGATTTTCCGCGTCTGTCGCGGCAGCTGTAACGACAGACTCCTGTTTTGGGCTTTTTGGGCTGATGGTGAGATGGTTGGCTGAGTTCACTTCTTCTCTTCTCCTTGTCTCCTTTATATCCTAAAGATAATAAAAATAAAAACTTAGTTCCTAAAAATAAAATAATTCTAATTTCCTAATAAATAATAATAATAATAATAATAATAATAATAATAATAATAATAATAATAATAATAATAATAATAAATAAGTTAAATTAGGGATGCCAGGAGGGGCATCTCCTAAAGTAACCACTTCATGCATTCTTGGGGCTTCAGTCCCCTGAAAATGCTTTAATCTCTGTCTGTTGAGTTTAAATTGGTGCCCGTCTTTTAAGGATTTGATCCTGATGGCACCATGAGGAAAAACTTACACCACTTGAAACGGGCCGGACCATCTAGATTTCAACTTTCCTGGAAGAGTTTCAACCTAGAGTTGAATAACAACACAAGCTGCCTTGGGTAGAACTGTCATGGCAGCAGTTTCTTGTCATGCCACTTCTTTGTCTTGTCCTTGTAGATCCTTGCGTTGTCATAAGCCATTACTGGAATTTCTTAAATCTCATTCAAGTCGAGTAGCCTTTTCTGTCCTGCCTTTTCCAAGTCCACATTCACTGCCTTGAAGGCCCAGTATGCTCTGTGCTCAATCTCAACAGGTAGATGACATGTTTTCCCGTAAATCATTCGGTAGGGTGACATTCCCAATGGAGTTTTAAATGCTGTTTTGTAGGCCCAGAGTGCATCATTGAGGTGTAGAGACCAGTCCTTCTGATTTGGTTTAACCATCTTTTCAAGAATGTTCTTTACCTCCCTGTTGGATATTTCGGCCTGTCCATTGGTCTGAGGGTGGTAAGTTGTTGCGATCCGATGTTTGACACCATATTTCTTTAAGGAAGCAACTATTACCCTATTATCAAAATGCCTCCCTTCATCACTGATTATCGCCTTAGGGATGCCAAATCTAGAAAAAATGTTCTTGTGCAAAAACCTCTGAACAGTCTTGGCATCGTTTTTCTGTGTGGCGATCGCTTCTACCAATTTGGACACATAGTCCACTTCCAGGAGGATATATAAATTCCCACATGATGCTGGGAATGGTCCCATGAAATCAATCCCCCAAACGTCGAACATTTCGACTTCAAGAATATTTTGCATCAGCATATCATGTCCCCTTGAGATGTTTCCAGTCCGTTGACACTTGTCACAACTTTTGTAGAATGACTGGGCATCCTTGAACAGTGAAGGCCAATAAAAACCAGACTGCAAAACCTTGGCAGCAGTTTTGTTACCACCTAAGTGTCCTCCATATTGTGAAGCATGGTAGTGATGAAGCACAGCTTCCTGTTCATCATGTGGTACACACCTCCTGATGATCTGATCTGCACACATTTTGAAAAGAAGAGGTTCGTCCCAATAATAATGCTTAACATCATTTTGGAACCTCTTCCTAGCTTGATAGTTAAGGTCAGGAGGAAATATTCCGCTAACTAAATAATTAACGAAATCAGCGTACCAAGGGAGTTCAGAAAACTTACTTGCCGCCATGGCTATCGCGGCAGTGCTTGTGGCAGCGAACAGCTGCTCGTCAGGGAAGGTCTCCAGTATGTGTGTCTCGTCTGTTGGGAGACTTTTTCCCTTCTCTAATCTTGACAAGTGATCTGCAACTTGGTTCTATGTTCCCTTTTTATCCTTGATTTCTATGTCGAACTCTTGCAGCAGCAGAATCCAACGAATCAATCTAGGCTTTGCGTCTTTCTTGGCAAACAGATATTTCAGTGCAGAGTGGTCTGTGTGGACCACCACTTTCGTTCCAAGTATGTAGAATCAGAACTTGTCAATTGAAAACACCACGGCCAACAGCTCCTTCTCTGTTGTGGTGTAATTCACTTGTGCATCGTTTAGTGTTTTGCTAGCATAGTAAATTACATGGAACAGCTTGTCCTTCCTTTGCCCAAGTGCTGCCCCTACAGCATAATCGCTGGCATCACACATAATCTCGAATGGCAACTTCCAGTCCGGTGGTTGTACAATTGGGGCTGTTACTAGCTTCTCTTTCAGAATTTTGAATGCCTCAGTACATTCAGTGTTGAAGTCGAAGGGACGATTCTGCTCTAAAAGGTGGCATAACGGCTTGGTGATCTTTAAAAAATTGGCTATAAACCTTCGATAGAAACCAACATGCCCTAAAAAACTTCGAATTCCCTTGACTGTGGTAGGTGGTGGCAGCTTTTCAATTACCTCAATTTTGGCTATGTCAACTTCTATGTCGCGGAAGCTTACCTTATGGCCTAGGACTATCCCTTCATCCACCATGAAGTGACATTTCTCCCAGTTTAATACTAAGTTCGCTTTCTCGCATCTCTCGAGCACTTTCTGTAGGTTGCCTAAGCACTTTTCAAAATTGTCTCCAAAGACTGAGAAATCGTCCATGAATATTTCCAAGAAATCCTCCACCATGTCGAGGAATATTGCCATCATACACCTCTGAAAAGTTGCTGGTGCGTTGCAAAGTCCAAATGGCATCCTCCGAAAAACGTAAGTACCCTACGGGCAAGTGAAGGTCATTTTCTCTTGATCCTCCGGTGCGATGGCTATTTGGTTGTAACCTGAGTAACCATTAAGAAAGCATTAATAAGGCTTTCCCGCTAATTTGTCAAGCATTTGATCAATAAAAGGCAGGGGAAAGTGGTCCTTCCGGGTAGCTTTGTTAAGCTTCCGGTAGTCCATACAAACCCTCCAACCGGTCACGGTCCTGGTTGGGATTAACTCGTTTTCTTCGTTGGTCACCACGATTATTCCTCCTTTCTTAGGAACGCACTGCACCAGGCTCACCCACTTACTATCTGAGATGGCATAAATTATAGCAGCATCTAGCCATTTGATAGTTTCTTTTCGGACCACTTCTCACATAGCATCATTCAAACGTCTTTGGGCATCAATGGTCGGCTTGTGATCATCCTCTAAGAGGATTTTATGCATGCATAGTGCCGGACTGATGCCTTGGATATCAGCTATCGTCCATCCAATAGCCCTTTTGTGCTGTTGCAGCATCTCTATCAGCCGTTGTTCTTGTTCCTACATCAGCTTGGAAGAGATGATTACGGGCAACATATCATTTAATCCAAGAAAAACATATTTGAGCTGCTCTGGCAGGGGCTTAAGATCTAGAACATGTGGCTCTACAGTTGATGGCTTTTGGATTATATGTTCATTCGAGGTATAGTTTAAGGGCTCGAATAACTTACCTGGACGATTGCCTATCCAGTTTACCTCCTCATGATCTTCAGTATCAGATATGTCAGAGTCTGAGGAGCTGATGTCGTCGTCACTACCCTGACAGTCTTCTAAATGGCTACTGGGGCAATGGCCAAATTTGATGTCATGGCAGTCCGACCTAATGCAGGTTTGGTCAAGGATAACTTCAGTGATAGCCTTGCATTCTTCTTCTACATCAACGTGCTTTATTGCTTGGAGAACATTCAGCTTGATCTCTTGATCATTCACTCTCACAGTGAGTTCTCCCTTCTCTACATCAATCAGTGATCTTCTTGTGGCTAAGAAGGGTCGCCCCATGATGATTGGTGCATTCTCATCTGCTTCACAATCTAAAACAAGAAAGTCAGCAGGAAAAATAATTTTATCCACTCTTACCAGAATATCTTCAATTTTCCCTTCTGGTTGCACGTAAGAGCGGCCTGCTAGCTGCAGCATAACTGTTGTGGGTCGTGCTCGTCCAATACCTAATTTCTGAAATACAAATTTTGGCATTAAATTAATACCAGCACCTAGATCACAAAGTGTCTTACCCACAAATTTATCACCGATTATGCACGGTATTATGAAGCTCCCAGGATCCTTGTGCAGAATAGTCATGCATCCTTCTGTCAGCTTAACCGTCTCAAATTCTCCAAGTCTGGATTTCTTTGACATAGCATCCTTGAGAAATTTGGCATAACCATGCATATCCTTGATAACATCTAATAGCGGAATATTGATGTGGACCTGCTTAAAAATATCATAGATCTTCTTAAGCTGGGATTCCTGTTTCAACTTCTGTAGCCGCTATGGAAAAGGAGGTGGAGGACGATAATCTTCAATGCATCCTTCCCACTGCATTCGGATCTGAGGAGGCTTAGGTTCTTCATCCTTCTTCTCTATACCTTCTGCTGTCGTGGCAGGTATATCAGCAGCATGTTGTTTGTCGTCTGTCGGGGCAGCGTTCTCAGCAGTCGATTCTAGGGCTGGTTCCTTAACTGGTTCAGCTTCCTTCTCTGGCCCTGGAAATTTCTTCCCACTCCTAGTTGTGATGGCTTTACACTGCTCATGTGTGGGTTGTCTAGCGTTCTCAGTATCGCTTGGGAATCATCCATTCTGCCTTGGTTTAATATGCTGGGAAACCTGATCCATCTGTGTCTCCAGTGATTTCAGAGTAGCTTCATGGTTAGTCATCCACATCTCTGTTTTATCCATGAATGACTCAGTCTTCTTGACGAAGTGATTCATGTTCTCAATGTAAGTTCATGTTTTAGACATAAACGTAGCCAAGGTTTGCTCCAATATACTAGTTGTGGCTGCTGGTGGCTGTTGCGGTTGCTGCCGAGTCAGAAGTCTAGGTGCCCCTGATTTTGAGTGTTCTGTACTTGAGGGTTCAGGGCATTGTTTGGGTTGCTCCAAGAGAATTTGGGATCTTTTCTCCAGCTGGGATTGTAATTGTTGGAATTATAGTTCTGCTTGTTATAGTTCCCAACGTACATCCCTTCTTCTAGCTGTAGTGGGCAGTCCTCCGAACTATGATTCCTACTGCAAGTTCCACATATCTCTTCTGCAGTATAGACAAGTTGAGAGTCCTTCTTCAGTAAGTTTTCTACTACTTTTGTGAGATATGCAACTTGTGTCTTTAAGGAATTATCGGCTTCATAATCCTTCACAGCTAGTACTCGTTTACATCTCCTTGATGTGGGGAATTGCTCCTCATTCTTTGCCAAATTCTTTAATGCTACCAGGGCATCTTCATCATCTTTATCTAACAACAACCCATTGGCTGCTGAATTGATTCTCATACGAGTCTGTAAGTTGGCAGCATTGTAGAATTTGATTACATGATTCCAAACAGGGAATCCATGCATCGGGCAATTCCTCAGAAGAGTAGTAAACCTGTCACGTGCCTTGTGCATTGGCTCGTCGTCTTCCTATTGAAAAGTAGCAATTTCGTTATGTAATCGCTCAGATAAATGGGAAGGGTTAAAATGAGACAAAAATTCACGAGTTAAATCTGCCCAAGTTCGTATTGAACCCGGCGTTAGTTTGTTCCACCAAGTTTTAGCTCTGTCCCTCAATGAATGAGGAAATAACCGAAGCCTCAGTATCTCTGGATTTACTCCTGGTAGTCTAAACGAACCACAGATTTCTTGGAACGTTTTCAGATGTTCCCTAGCATCCTCTATAGCAGCACCACTAAATTGGCCAGCGGAATTAATCATGCTGAACATGACTGGTTTCAGCTCGAAATTCTCAGCTTCCACATCTAGCACGGTGGTCTCTAATTCCACATGATCATTGATCATGTAGTCTCGGCATGACCGGCGTGCGGCAGCAGTAGGAGGATCGACATGCTGTCCGTTTCCTCCATCTCCGACAGGATCTTCAGGACCTCGGGGATTCCCTTGGTTGTTCATGGCCTCTAACTGTTCTTCAAGGTATTCGTTTCTGGCTAATACGAGTCGGAGTCGGTTCCTAAGATTGCACGGGCATTTTATTTCAGGATCTATCTTATAATCAGGTTCCTTTCCTCGTCTCGATCTGCGCATAAACAGAAAACCTTGTGAAAAGCACAAGTTGAACAATCCAAGTAAAAACAAAAAAATTTAAAAAGTGCAGTAAAGTAGGGTAAAGTTATGTTGCCAGTCCCCGGCAACGGCGCCAAAAGCTTGTTGCGTGTAAAAGAGTCTATCGCAATGTAGTGCAAGTGTACACGACGCAAGTAGTAAAGTGATACGTAAGTATCGGATATCGTCTCCACAGGGACTGGGCTAATAGCTTTAACCTTGGATTGCTGCACAAGAGGGAAAAGAAAGAGTTTAATTGTTTGTCACGAAATAATAAAGAAGACTGAAAATAAGAGATGTAAATATTCAGAGTAAAGAGTAGGCTGGTATTGATTTGCTTCGTAGTGCAGGTGTTTGCACTGTCTAGGACTTCTCTGTTCTGTCGTAGCATCTGTCGCGGCAGCACCTGCTACGGCAGCGGTCTGTTGTTGTCGCGGCAGTGAACACACAACTCAGTACTTCAAGATTGGCAAGAATCCCTTATATGCCTTGTCATATCCCTAGGTCCAAGTTTGTCGATGAACACATCTTTGATGATACCTCCCGGCGTGAATCGAAGGATGAAAACCGATGTTGTTGAATTCTTCCTAAGCCACTTAACCTCGTCCTATCCCTAGGTCCGAGATAGTTCAACCATAAACTAGAGAACCTGTACTTATTCCTTTCGTATACTTAACTCTCCCGATATTAAGTAAATGTATAATCTCACAATGCTCTCCCGATACTCTTGCAAGATGTTGAAAACCAGAATAAGCAAACTTGAAGTCAATTTTATTGAATAGAAAAAATCCTAAAACAATACAATCCTTGCAACTAATTTACAGAATCAACCCTTAGCCCTCGGGGAAGTTTAGAACATGATGTGATGGGGGAAAATGACTAGGGTTTAGGGGAAGACGACTGGAGAATGAGATATCCTTCCCTAGGTCGAATCACATGCCTTTATATAGGCCTTGGGTTCAAGTTTTCTAATATGGAAAGAATACAAGTTTAAAGTACAACTTTATTAAAGACTAAATCTTCAAAGTAGAAGTCTTTAATTCGTCCTCTCTTCTTGCTTGGAGTTTCTTCCTTGAACTTTGGGCTTGGCCTTCATTCTGATCTAGGGCTAGGAAAAGTATAAGAGTGCTCCACGACAGACCGGCTGAATTTCCTCTTTCTATCGAGCTCCACTTCACTTATTCCCTTCACCATTGATGTCGTCATTGGCTGCCACGGCAGCGGCCATGGCAGCATCCTTCTTCTCGTCTGCAGTCTCGTGTTCCAGCTCTGCTTCTCCACTGCCATGCGTCTGCTACAGCAGCTACCTGCAAAAGTAACCAATTTCAGTAGCAACTGTGCCATTTAATATAATTGTGATGTACGAATGAAATCTATCCTAAATGCAATGAATTATGCTTGAATGCAGCAAAAATATGGGTTAAATAGGGGGTAAAATATAGAACTTTTACACACTCAACAATAAGAGCATCTTGAATCAAGAATCCAAGCATTTGTGATTTGAGTTGTTGAAATAGAAAGCATATCACTATCACTATAATCCAAATTCTCATTCTGTACCACATTCGCAGTTTTGGATGATGCATCATATTTATCATCTGACTCCTTTTTCCACTTTGGACAGTCTCGCTTCACATGTCCTAGCTCCTTGCTCTTGTAGCTACGAAACATCTTCTTGCCTCTAGACTTTGATCTAGAATTTTGTCTTCCAGAACCCTCCTTCTCTGACTTCCTTCAACGATCGTGATTACCCTTAACATATAAATCATCAGCGTAAGAGCTTTTGCATGTATTCTTCCTTTGCTGGTTGTGGGCCAACAAGGCTACAGTAATCTCTTCAACTTTGATTGTTTCTTTCCTATAGGTAAGAGTAGTCACCATGTGTTCATAAGAAGAAGGCAACGAACACAACAGAATCACCGCTTTGTCTTCATCTTCAATCTTCACATCAAGTTGAGTTAAATCGGTGATTATTTGATTGAAGATATTCACGTGCTGCACCAAATCCTGACCTTCCTGCATCTTCAGCCCATACAACTTCTGTTTTAGATACAATTTATTTGTCAGAGACTTTGACATAAATTGACTTTCCAAATTGCTCTATATCTCTCCTGGAGACGTCAGATCCATAACATGATACATAATCTCATTTGCCAAACATATTTGTATGGTTCCAGCCGCTCGTTGATGCAGTTCTTCTCAATCGTCGTCCTCCATCGACGCAGGTTTTGTAGATCGTAAGCCTTTAAAATCCCTTGTTGCTCTAACAGATCCTTTACCCTCGTCTGCCACAATCTGAAGTTACCTTCACCATTGAACTTGACCACTTCGAATATTGCATCGGACATAGCCATCGAAACCAGGCTCTGATACTAGTTGTTGTGCACACGACAAACGAAAAAAAATCAAAAAAGCAAGAACACATGAGATTTAGCGAGGTTTAACAGTGTGCTTACATCCTCAGGGAGCAAAGAGCGGTTGTTTTCTCTTATTCAATAGATAATACCCGACAAAAACAAGGCTTAAAGCCTAAAAAGAACAATTGATGATGTGCCTAATGATGTGGGGGTAAGCCTATTTATATAGTGTAACGCCCTGGTTTTGGGCCTAGATGTTTTAGACATCGGATCAGACCGGTCGAGAATGGTTCAAATCGCGTAAGGTGATTTTAGGAAATCAAGGATCGGGATAGGGTAAAATTGCAATAAAAATTTCTAAAATCCTCTAAAAATATAATTAAGGGGTTGGTCAAATAAATTTTACAAAAAGGGTTTTGGAAAACGAACATTTTGAGTAGTGACCAAATTGTAAAGTTTCAAAACTGGGAAAATGTGCTTTTTAAGGTGGAAGCCAAAATCTTAGAATCTTTAGGAGGCTTAAAGTCAATTTGACCTTTCTTCAATATGACATTGATTTAAATGGGTTTTAATTAAATAATTTTAATTAGAATTTGATATTAATTAATTGGTAGTTAGTGGATTTTCATTTTACGTAACTACCAATTCCCTCTTATTTTAGCCAAACACCATTTTCTCTCATCTATTCAAGAATTATTTCTCCCAAAAATCCCCTCAATATTTCCTAAATCTTTTTCAAGAGATCTTCTTTAATTCTTCAAGATTTTTGCAAGGAAAACTTGTCATTTATTGAAGCAAGCAAGAATTGGAGGTAAATCTCGTTCTCAACCTCTAATCTAAGTTCTTTATTGAAATTCCTAAGATATTTGGCTTCTAATAACTATTTTTGATTGAGTTTTCAATATAGTTTTGATTTGAGATCAAAATCTTGTGAAAATGTGGAGGAAATCATGATTTTCGGACTTGATGTGTTGGGCACTGTTTTGTGTTGATTTTAATTGATTTCTAAGATGGTTTATATGTTAAAATGAGGTGTGGTTAATATAGATCACGAAATCCTTGAGATCCTTGAGTTTCTTTGTAGTTTTAAGTGTGATTTTGGGGTGAAATGGTGGAATCTTGATTGCTTGAGGTATAAGGATGAGTTAGGATGTTTATTAGGTGTGTTTTGATGTTGATAATTGTTTGGAAGTGTTGTATGATGGTTGGGCTTGGTTTAGGAAGCAATCGATTGAGTTTTCGGTTGTAGTTTGAGTGGGCAACGAGTTTACAAATCGTTGCTGGTGTTAGAATGCATTTTAATGCATTTAGATCTTTGTTTTGATGATGTGAAAACAGGGGATCTTAATCCGGAAGCTAACGAGGTGATTTTGGAGGCTCCAGAGGTGTAATTTCCATGTCGACGAACGAGGCTTCGCGTATCGGTGAGTGGAAATGCAATTTTCTGCTTTGTAACACCTTGAGTGTGCTCTTGGGAGCTTAGTGTAAGTTTGATACACTTAACTAAGCTCAAGTGTAAGTGTTTCGGTAATCCCTCTCTTGGAAATGTGCCAAGTTTGATGAAATGCATTTGATGTAAGAGTGGATTTGTTTACTGTTTTTAAGCATGTTTAAGCATGGTTTAATGCTGAATTTAAATTTCATTATGTTGAGGATGCACTAGGTAAGTAATCCTTGGTTTTCTTATGAAAATGCATATGAGGTTAAGCATGTGTGCTTGTGGAAAAGACATTGTGTTTATGCTTGAAAAATAGTGGATTAATGTGGATAAATGATTATATTGGCAAGTGATGAAAATTGTTTTTGGTTACTTTAATCTGATATAGTTAGCCGGCTATAGGATTGGGTGCACCGTGAATAAAGTCGCCTTGGATGTTGAGGGGTTGTGATTGTGCCGTAATCTCCATCCAAGTACCCTAACGATTGAGGTTAAGATCACAACGGTGAATGGTTAGTCCCGTGTGTGAGTCTTGTGTATGTGTCCCATATTCTCGTTAGTGGAATTATACAACTACCGATGAGTGATGTTGAGGGGTTGTGATTGTTCCATTAATCTTCATCACGGGTGTTGAGGGGTTGTGATTGTGCCATTTGTCTCCACCTTGTGTAGTCCGGTAGTTTGTATGAAGCGTGGGGGACAACGCTTGTAATCCGTGTATCCGATTGTGTCTTGTGTTGAAATGGTTTGTGGATTATCACTTGAAAGCCAATATAATGTAAATGAATTAAGTGAAGCATGAGATGCTTGTATATGATGCAAGGTTGCATGAGATATATGTATATGATGCAAGGTTGCATGAATATATGTGTATGATGCAAGGATGCATGTGATGCTTGTTAAGCATGAGCAAAGGTTTATTTGCTGTTGTAAAGTGATGCATATGTGCATGAGGTTTCAAAAGTGCATTAAAGTCTTGAGAGGACATGTTTTATAAATGGCATGTGATGTAAAGTGTTGGTTTTGCAAAACATGAGACATGCATTGATGAATGTGTTTGGCGATCCTCACTAAGCTTATTGCTTACGCTCTTTTGTTTCATCAATGCAGAAAATTGAACCTTTGAAGGCAGCCCAAAAGCAAGAGGAATCCCACGCTTTGTTAAAAAGATGTATGTGGTTCATCTTTAGTGTAATAAGTGGCAATGGGTGGGATTTATACTTTGGAATGTTTGAGAATGTTTCCCTTACTTTGAGCATGTTTATTTGCCTATACTTGAGTTGTAAATGGCCTTTGGAGTTTGGATTTTAGTTTATTTGGTGTTAAGCCTTGTTATGGCTTTGGTGAGCTAGGGGGCATGCCTTTAGTACCTTTGCTTATGTGTTGGTTGCCATGTTTGAGTTATAGTCTCGGTATGATGATTGTTGATATGTATCCTTGATGTATGCATGTTGTGGCATGTTTCGGGAATGATTCGAATGTGAAAAAGTGTGAAAAACCAGCATTTTCTGCTGTCACAAAGCACGGTGTATCGAAACACCCTTCATTGTTCTGAAACGGGGGCCTATAATGGCCATAGCGTTTCGGTACGGTTTAAGGTGTTTCAAAACATTTTGGCTACTGGAGTGGCCTGTTTTGATACTGGTATCGGGACACACCCGAGTACCAAAACGGTTAACACCGTTTCGATACGGGCGTTTCGGTATGAAGGTTGGTGTTTCGAAACAGATGACCGTTGGATGATGATTTGAATTGTTTTAAGCTTTCAGGTTTTACATTTTAGTCTTGAATGTAGTGGATGCAATTGCTAGAGCTTGGAATGTCATTTTAAGCTGAAATTTGATGGAGAGGCATGTAATATGACTAATTATATATTGGTAATCTTAAATTCTACAATGTCCTTATATTTTCTAAAAATTACATTTTGGTCTCTAAAAGTGTAATTCATGCAATTGAGTCTTTAAATGTTTTCTGATCGTTGTGCCCTTCTCTCATACGATTCATGTGCAATCGCATAGGCTTAATGTGCATCGAGATAAGATAAAAAGGAAAAAAGGGGTCGTTAATCAAGGTTGACTTTCGGGTTGACTTTGGATTTCCCCGTGTAATCTTCGTAGTTCGGGTCAAACGTCTAGGCCGGGCTAAGGGGTTACATTTGTTGGTATCAGAGCCAGGTTTCGAAAGAATTGGGAATGTTGATATGTGTAATTGATATGATTCGAAGTTCGATGTTTGAAAAGCATTCTAATGGTTGGATTTTGAACTTTATGCCATGTTGATTAATGTGAATTGCACAGGGAATGAATAGGATTGTATGATGATGATGTTACGTGGATATGTGCTGATTTGGAATGATGAAAAGTATGTGAGCATGATGTTTTATGTATGCTATGCTCTGTGGGGAAATTGGGTGCCCATTGCCTTATTTCACTAATCAAATGTTTTGTAAACTTGGATTCTTGCTTGCAGCTGACCTAAATGGTTTGATTTGTTTTCGTTGATGTGTTTGTTTTAAATAGCACATGGGAACTAGAAGGGAGTTGAGGTCCAATATGATAGTGCATGCAGCTGAGTAGGAGAATCAGGCTGATCAGGGGGCTGATGTCCCTCCTGGTGGATATCTACCTCCTCCGCCACCACCTGGAGGTGGGGAGCAAGTGCAACAGGGACAAGCTGGTCCTGGATTGGGTAATTTGGCGCCACTAGTTGAGGCGATTACAGGAGCGTTTCAGGATGTTGTTGCCGGAGCGCAAGTGCAGGACCCTGCAGCTAGGCAGGTGGGCCTACCCTTGGAAAGGTTGAGGAGTTTGGGAGCTGTAGAGTTCTATGGTATGTCACCTAAGGCGTCTGAGGCCTGGTTAGCCAGTACGATCCGTATCATGGATCAGATGGGTTGTAATGATGAACGCAAGCTTGGATGTGTCGTTTCCTTGCTACAAGGTGATGCTTACAGCTGGTGGACGACTACCACAGCTGGTATAGAACATGGTGAAGTTGATTGGGAGTTCTTCAAGGGTGCCTTCCGGAGAAAGTATCTAGGTGTGAGATACTTGGATGAGAAGAAACGGGAGTTTATGTCTCTCATTCAGGGTAACCTATTAGTGGCTGAGTACGAGGTCCAATTTGTACGTTTGAGCCAATATGCTCCTTATTTGGTACCCAGTGAGAGGCATCGGTGTGATCACTTCCGGTACGGTTTGGTACAGGAAGTTAAGACGTATATGATGGCTGCTGATTATACTGATTTTGATTTGCTCATGTGTCGAGCTAAGGACATCGAGCAGAACTTGGGTTTGTCTTCTGGAGGTGTCGGTTCTAACTCTTGAAAGTGAGCTGCTGAGCATAGTTCCGGTGGTGGACGGAACAAGAGAGGCCGTGATAGGAGACATCAGCCTGAGGGAAGGCGTGGTGTTCTGGGTCAAGGTGGACAGGCTCAGGGAGGTTGTATGAGATCCGAGCAGCATACATGTTGGACATGTGGTTCGAGGGACCATTTGAGGTGAGATTGTCCTCGGGCGGCTAGAGAGGTTTAGACTCCTATTGTGGTGACAGGGAACTCCTACTAGAATTGTGGTTCGGCTGATCATATGAGGAGAGAGCGTCCTTCGTTGGCTAGTGGAGGCCAAGGACGTGCTCCTGTGGTAGCTGCACCTCAGAGAGGCCGTGGGCGCGGTCGAGGGAACTTTCAGAGAAGAGATGAGGGGCAGCGAGGTATTGCTCATGTTGTAGTTGTTCGGCCTGAGGGAGGTGGACCAGCGAGGGTGTATGCTCAGCGCGAGGAGCGCAACGATACCAATGTGATCGTAGGTACCTTTGCTCTCCAGTCTTTATCTTTGCTGGCTTTGATTGATTCTGGATCCACGCATTCTTATATTTTGAGTGAGCATGCACATTTGCTCGATATACCTATTGAGATGCTTGAAGTGGGAATGCAAGTGACTAGCTCTTTTGGTGAGACTGTAGTCACTAGGAAGTTGTATAGGAGATGCCCTTTGTCTGTGCCAGGTCATGTTTTCCTTGTGGATTTGATGGAATTGCCTTTCTACAGATTTGATGTAATCCTTGGCATGGATTGGTTGACAGAGCATAGGGCAGTGGTTGACTTTGATGTTACGCGAGTCACCTTAAAGTTGGCCGATGACTATGAGGTTATTGTAGTAGGCGAGAATGTGAGATTCTTGTCGAATATGATTTCGGCTTTGGAAGCAAACCGCATGATGAGGTTGGGTTGTGAGGCTTACCTTGCCTATGTGATGAATCCTGGTACTAAGGATGTGCGTGTGCAGGATATCCGAACTGTTCACAATTTTCCGGGTGTCTTTCCGGAAGAATTGCCTGGGTTGGCACCAAATAGGGAAGTTGAGTTTGGTATAGAGTTGTACGAGAATAAAACTTCAGTGTCCATTGCTCCTTATCGCATGGCGCCCAAAGAGTTAAAAGAGTTGAAAACGCAATTGCAGGAATTGTTGGATCGAGGTTTCTTCCGGCCAAGTGTGTCACCTTGGGGTGCACCGGTCCTGTTTGTGAGAAGAAGGACGGGACGATGAGAATGTGTATAGATTATCGGCAACTGAACAAGTTGACGATCAAGAACAAGTATCCCTTGCTTAGAATTGATGATCTCTTTGATCAATTCCGGGGAGCCTCGGTGTTTTCTAAGATAGACTTGAGATCAGGGTACTATCAGCTGAAAGTGAAGGATGTAGATGTACCTAAAACTGCTTTTCGGACGAGGTACGGGCATTATGAATTTTTGGTGATGTCCTTTGGTTTGACCAACGCGCCTGTTGCTTTCATGGACATGATGAATCGTGTATTCCATTAATTCTTGGATCAGTTTGTGGTGGTGTTCATCGATGATATCCTTGTGTATTCGCGTACTGAAGAGGATCATGATAGGCACTTGAGGATTATTTTTGTAACACCCCAATTTTGGGCTTAGAAGTTTTGGGTTTGGACCGGATCGGTCAGACTGCGGTTCGAATATATAAAGGTGATTTTAGGAAAGCCTAGTTCGGGATGCATTAAAAATATGGAAAATATCTTAAAATCCTCTTTTATTATATATAAGAGAGTGGTGAAATCAATTTTACAAAATGAGGTTTGGAAGTGTGACATTTTGAGTTAGTGACTAAAATGTAATTTTTGAAAAGTTGGTGACTGTTTTAAAAGGATTGAAACTTTGAATCTTTAAGGAGCTAATTTGCCCAAGAAGAGTTTTCTCTAGATTTTTCTTAATATTAAAGTTTTAATTAATGATTTTTAATTAAAGGAAAAAGGGGGAAGTAGATATTTTGACTTCATAACTAACTTTTCTCAAAATTTTCCATTTCTTTTTCTCTCAACTTTTCTCTCAGCCCAAACACTTTTCCCCAGCCAATTTTCCTCTGATTTTAACATCTAAAGATGAGATTTCAATCTTCAATTGATCTCTAATCATTTTTACATCAAATCCTTAGCATTTGCTTATTGAATTTTCAAGAATCTTGGTTCTAAACAAGGAGAAACTCACATTTAGAGGTATGAACGTCCTTCTCCTCTAAATACTCAGTTCTTTACTGAAATTCCCAAGTTCTCAATCCTTGATTTGTGTTTTATTAAAGGTTTTGATGATATGATCTTGAAATTGGCTTAAAATGCAAGTTTTGGATTTAATTTTGATTAAATTCGTACTAAATGATTGGGCTCTGTTCTGATATGTTTTCTTGATGTATTTTGGATATATAATTGATGTGAAATTGAGGTTTAATCAATGCAATCCCGAATAGGTTGATTTTCCTAAGTTTTGCTTGTGTTAATGGTGGTTTTTGGGGTGATCTTGATGTTCTGTTATAGCTGGAGGTATAAGGACGTGTTTAGACTCTTTTTGGATGTTAATTGATGTCTAAGAATGTTTGGAGTTGATGGATCTTGGCTGGGTAGTGTTGTAGAGGTGTTTGGATGTGATTTCGGTTGTGTTTGGTGGCCGAAATGTGAGTTTTGGTGAGAGCAGCGAGTTTAGGTGTCTTGGTTGAAGATATTAATGCATGACGATGCATTAATCCTCTGCTTTGATGTGTTTAAAATAGGGGAGACATCTTCGGATCCTTGTGGTGTTGATCCGGAAGCTTGATCGGTGTTTCGGCAAGTTGCGAAACGGAATCGGTGAGTGGAATTTGGTTTTCAGCTTTGAAACCAATGTTTTGAAGGTTTTGGGAGCTTAGTTTAAGTCTAAACAACTTAGCTAAGCTCAAGAGTAAGTTTTCGGAAAAACTCTCTTGTTGATGAGCCATGAGTTGGTTGAATGCAAAGTGATTTGTTGCATGTTTAAATTCTGTTTTTGAAAGCATATTTTAGCATGTTTATTGCTGGTTTTATAAGCCATGTGTTGAAGGATGCTCAAGGTAAGGGATCCTTGTTTTGTACATTGATAAATGTGGTTTTAATGCATAGTGATGCATGATGATTAATGGCTTTGTTAAATGCTTTAAAACAGTGGATTATTGTTGTTAAATGATGTATATTGGCAAGTGATGTCTTGGTTTAAAAGTACTTGAATCGGATATAGTTAGCCGGCTATAGGATTGGGTGCACCGTGAATAAAGTCTCCTTGGATGTCGAGGGGTTGTGATTGTACCGTAGACTCCATCCAAGTACACTAACGAGATGGTTAAGGTCACAATGGTGGTTAAAAGTCCATGTGTGGACCTTGTGTATTGTAAGATCACAATGGTGGTTAAAAGTCCATGTGTGGATCTTGTGTTGTATGTCCCGTGATCTCGTTAGTGATGTTATACAACTACCAATGAGTGATGTGGAGGGGTTGTGATTGTACCATAGTCTCCATCACGGGTGTTGAGGGGTTGTGATTGTACCATTTGCTCCACCTTGATATTGGTAGTGTGTATGAAGCGTATGGGACAACGCTTGTAATCCGCGTATCCGATTGTCGATTGTGTTTCGAGTTGTAAATGGTTATGATTATCACTTGTAAGCCAATATGACATGTTAATGATTTGAAGCATGAAATGCTTGGTTTATATGCATATGTGCATGATTAAATGATGTTTTGAACCTAAGACTTTGAAAAGGTGTTTTTACTAATGCATTATTGTGATGTTTTAAATGAGCATTCCTCACTAAGCTATGTGTTTACACTCTCTTTCTTTCTTAACCAATAATGCAGAGCATTGAAGTACTTAAAGGGGCAGCAAGGTGGTCAAGAATCTAAGTGGAAGCTTAAGCTCATGTATGGTGACTATTTTCACAACTTGTTTAGCTTTTGGCATTTGGCAATGGGAACCTATGTTGTTATTTTGGGAGATGTTTTGGACTCCCTAAGTTTGGTTTATGCCTATGATATGTTGGAACGTGTAAATGGCCTTTTGGTTTTTGGTTTTGGTGAATTGGTGTTTGCATGATTTCTAATATAGGATGTATGCCTATAGAATTGGGATTTTCCTTGATTGATGCAATGTTTGTGATTGGATGATGCTAATATGTTCCTTAAGTGTTAAATGACTTGCTGGTATGATTTGAGGGTCATTGGAATGTGTTTGATTGGTTGAAAGTGAATTAAACCAGAAAAAAATCTGCAATCTGGGCAGCACGTTTCGGAACAGGTGCTACCGTTTCGGAACAGAGGGCCTTAAATGGCCTTGGCGTTTCGAAACGGGTAGAGCCGTTCCGGAACGGATTTGCCACTGCCAAGCCTTGTTCCGCAACGAGTTTCGGAACGGTCCCGCGTTTCGGAACGGATCATTCCTGTTCCGGAACACTCGACCGTTGGGCACTGAAACTGATGGTTATATGTTTTGAAATCCTTGCGTTTTGGTCCTGAACTTTGTTTATGCAATTGATTGTGTTTGAGATGTCCGTTTGAGTTGAAATTTGGCAGGGAAACATGAAGCATGATTAATTTCATATTGGTAACTTAAAATTTGGTTAAGTCCTCGTAATTTCTAGAATTTGCATTTTGGTCCCTAAATTAATAAGTTGTGCAATTGAGTCCTTAAATGTTTTCCGTTCGCTGTGATTTTTGGGTATGCTGATCTTATGAACATATCTAAGGTTAATATGCATTTAGACAAGATTAAAAAGAAAAAAAAGGGTCGTTAATCAAGGTTGACTTTCGGGTTGACTTTGGTTTTCTCGTATAATCTTTGTAGTTCGGGTCGACCGTCTAGGCCGGGCTAAGGGGGTTACATTTGGTGGTATCAGAGCTGAGTTCTCGAGTAATTGGGAATGGATATGTGGGTGATGAGTGTATGAATGCTTTGTATGCTAGTTGAATGAAAGTATGTTGTGTGAATTGTAAGTATGTTACAATTGTGATGTATGCTGTGGTGAAGCATGTTTGAGGGACCCATTGCCAAATCAAAGCTAATGAAATGATTCGTTTTTAATTGGAAATGAGCTTGAGTACTTGGATTGCTTACCTTGCTGAGCCTGACTTTGTTTGTTGCATTGTTTAGTGAATGGCACCTCGTAGAGAGACGAGGATTAATACGCGAGCTATGGCTCAAAATGAGAATGAAGAGAACGCTGAGAATGTGGTGGATTTACCTCCTCCGCCTGGTGGTGGTGGTGCTGGGGGTGAAGGAGCTGGTGTTGCAGCAGGTGCTGGGGTCGCTGGACATGAAGCTGGTCAGGGGCAAGCTGTTCCTGACGTGACAGTGTTGATTCAAGCTATTGCTGGTGCTTTTTGGGCGGCGGTAGCTGGAGCTCAGGGAGCTGGGCATCAGGGAGATGCTGGTGTTAGACTACCTTTGGAACGTTTGCGCAGTCTGGGAGGGACTAAGTTTAGGGGTTTGTCTGTTGAAGGTTCTGAGTCTTGGTTGGAAAGTACCAAGAGAATCTTGGGTCAAATGAACTGTAGTGATGTGCAGAAGTTGGGCTGCATAATATCGCTGTTGCATGACGATGCGTATACTGGTGGACAACCACTATCTTCGGAATGGAGGATGCTGATGTGACTTGGACGTTCTTTCTGAACGCGTTCAAGAGAAGGTATCTGGGTGTGAGGTATCTAGATGAAAAGAAAAGAGAATTCATGTCTCTTACTCAAGGGAGCATGTCTGTAGCTGAGTACGAGGTTCAGTTTGTTCGACTCAGTCAGTACGCACCTGAGCTTGTTCCAGATGAACGGGAGAGGTGTGAACGTTTCCGTTATGGTTTGGTGACGGAGGTGAAGACATATATGCTGGCTGCCGAGTATACTGATTTTGATGTGCTGGTTGGTAGAGCAAAAGACATTGAGATGAATTTGAGTTTATCTTCTAGAAGTGTTGGTTCTAGTGCTAGGAAGCGAGCTACTGAGTATAGTTCCGGTGGTGGACGGACCAAGAGAGGACGTGATCGGAAGTATCAGTCTTCGGCTAAGCGAGGTGGTGGAGGGCAAGGTGCGCCTGTTCAGGGAGACAAGGCAAGAGCTGATCCGAACACATGTTGGACATGTGGATCGTATGGCCATCTGAGGCGTGATTGTCCTCGAGCAGCGAGGGAGGTGCAGGCTCCTGTTGTGGCGACTGGTAACTCATGCTGGAACTGTGGTTCGGCGGATCACATGAGGAGGGAGTGTCCTCTGTTGGCCGGTGGTGGCCAAGGACGTGCTCCTGGAGTTGTTGCACCGCAGAGAGGTCGTGGGCGCGGCCGTGGTAATTTCCAGCGTAGAGAAGAGGGTGGAAGGAACATGGCTCATGTTGTAGATGTTCAGCCTGAGGGTGGTGGCCAAGCCAGAGTGTATGCTCAGAGGGAGGGGAGGAATGACACGGATGTGATCGCAGGTACATTCACTTTGCAATCCTTGTCATTACTTTCCTTGATTGATTCTGGATCTACACACTCATACATTTTGCGTGAGCATGCTGAATTGCTTGGTTTGCCTATTGAGTCTTTGGATGTTGGTATGCGTGTCACTAGTTCTTTTGGTGAGACTGTTGTGACTCGAAAGCTTTATAGAAGA